>CM074861.1:59847500-61095000 GCA_037501455.1 Lantana camara
GCCACACCCCTGCACTACAGGTCGATCCACATACGAAATGGATAGTCCGTACATGAATCAACCTGCAGCGAACGGGACTAACTCACAAATCACATATCAAAAGGTATAAAAGTAAAGCGGAAGCATGCTATGTCATCATTCTTTTATTAAGTAGTTCACGTCTCAATGTTACATATCAATACTTTATCATCTCCTAAGATAAATAATAAATAGTATTAACAACAGTTCCTTTGAAATGATAACTAAATAAATAAAATGCACCGTGCGGCTCGAATGCAAGGATTCGACTAAGCTCGATTCCCGCTTAGAGTGTACCTGCAAGAACACTGCAAATATATCGATTTCCCAAATACCGCCATCACTCCCATAACCCCCTCACTCCAATAAACACCATCACCGCAATAAACTCCATCACTCCGATCATTCAATCACACCGATACTCCATCACTCCATTACTCCATCACTCCAATAAACTACATCAATCCATGAACTACATCACTCCAATAACAGGAAGGTTGCGAGCCTTCACCATTTACGATAGCACTGTAACACGGTAATCACGATAAAGCATCTTCAAGGTAAGGGGAACCTAAATGGAATGGCCCTTCCTTGTCGATACACATTCATGCTACGCACGTTTGGATTGATGATTCCCACGTGCGGGATTCCTTCCTCCACCAGTCTCCTGATGGATTCAGGGGTTATCTCGTTATGGCATTAATCACATTGCACGCATTGCTTTGCATGAACATGATACCAATCAAACTACAAGCATTGCTTTGCATGAGCCTGATTTGTTTGCTATATATTGAACGATTCGTTCACGGTACGTGCATTGCTTTGCACGATCATAACTTGCTTTCTAAACACTTGAGAGCTTGGAAATGATTAGTGATAAATAGGTATATACCAAATAGTGACGGACGACGTATTCATAATCAATATGTTATGCAATAACATTTAAGTAATGTCAATTAAGAGCACAAATATCACTAAATCAAGTTTATAACTCATATAAGTCACGTACGGGAGCCAAGGAAGTGAAAAGAATGCAATAATAGAGGTTTTGGTGAAGTTTGGCAAAAACGAACAATTTTAGAAAATGTACATGTTGAGGGAAAACTGGAATATCTTTAATTGTAGAAGTGGGAATCAAGTTTTGTTTATTTGATATGAAACTAGACACAAAGACCTTTCCAACGTTATATGGTACGTTTTCTAATTCAAAGCGAGGTGAAAATGGCGTTGGTTCGAAGTTGGGCAAAATGCAGATTCTGGCGGGGGGTCGAGGGCGCGACCATTTTTACTCTATTTTTGGTCGTGGCCGCGATCTTATTTTCATGAATTTTCATGCAATTTTCCAAAAAGTCAAAACTTGGACAAATTTGGGTAGCGGCCGCGACCTGATTTATATGTAGTTCAGGTCGCGGGCGCGACCTTCAATTTCTGGAGAAAAACAGAGCAGAAAACAGGGGAACACTTCGGCCAAACACAAAACCAACCCAAAACCTCATTTTTCAAGTTCTAAAATGGTATATTTCTGCAAAGACTCATGCATATATGCTTATATTACCATAAAATTTCATATAACACTTAAATCTACCAAGATCATCAAGAATTATCACTTCCAAGTTTATATGAAATTTCATGATATAACTTCAATTCTTTCAAGAATTCATGCATCACTTCAATCCTATATCACGCTTCCATGCATCAAATAACAAATAATCCGTTTATCTCATAGAATCATAAACCCTATCTTCATATACTTAATTCAAGATTTCACATATATAAGCATATATACCTTGAAATGAAAATAAATGGAAGAAGATGATGGAAATGGATGATTGAGCTTCAAAACATGGAATTTCCTTGGAAAACTTGATGGAATTCAACAAAATCAATTCTCCTTTTCTTGAGGTTGGAACCGAGAGTATGAAGAAGCAAAGTGTTGGATGATTTTTTGGACGAAAAATGGGTATAGAAACATGAAGAAGGATTTAACGTGATTCATCCATTTTTGAAATTGATGAATGTCTCAAATTGCAACTTAATCCCACAATTATTTAAGTCATGTAATTAAGGATGAAGAGTTTTCTAAATGATCAATTAAGTCCAAGATGTACTTATGCAATTTGATCCTTGAATTAAAATGAATGAGCATTTAAGGACAATTAAGCAATTAAATCACGTTTGGCCACTAATTCGCGTAACAATTAGATCCGATTTAGGCAATAATCCTCAAATTGACAAGTATTTCACATAACAATCGAATCTAATTTATGCAATAATTCTCGGAAATTCACACGTGCCTTGCGTACCTGAATAGTTGGAAATCTGGGCGTTACAATTCTCTCCCCCTTAAGAGAATCCGTCCTCGGATTCACTCTTCCCCTTCAGAAAGAAAATGAAAATTTTCTTTCTTACTCCTTGTGACGTCGGAATCAGACGTTCAATTGTTCAAGCCTTCCTCAATTCGACAAAACTGGATTGATGGTCACTAACAATAAACACTGAATTATGCATGCCGGTTAAGATGTCAATGCACAAGTTACCAAATAATTCCTAAGTCGATCAACTTAGACTTGACACGACCCTAGAACCTCGGTTTTGCAACCGGGCTCTGATACCACTTCAGATGTAGCACCCTAACACGTAAGGATGCAACACCCCCGCACTATAGGTCGATCCACATACGAAATGGATAGTCCGTACATGAATCAACCTGCAGCGAACGAGACTAACTCACAAATCACATATCAAAAGGTATAAAAGTAAAGCGGAAGCATGCTATGTCATCGTTCTTTTATTAATTAGTTCACGTCTCAATGTTACATATCAATACTTTATCATCTCCTAAGATAAATAATAAATAGTATTAACAACAGTTCCTTTGAAATGATAACTAAATAAATAAAATGCACCGTGCGGCTCGAATGCAAGGATTCGACTCAGCTCGATTCCTGCTTAGAGTGTACCTACAAGAACACTGCACATATATCAATTTCCCAAATACCGCCATCACTCCCATAACCCCCTCACTCCAATAAACACCATCACCGCAATAAAGTCCATCACTCCGATCATTCAATCACACCCATAATCCATCACTCCAATACTCCATCACTCCAATAAACTACATCAATCCATGAACTACATCACTCCAATAACGGGAAGGTTGCGAGCCTTCACCATTCATGATATCACTGTAACACGGTAATCACGATAAAGCATCTTCAAGGTAAGGGGAACCTAAATGGAATGGCCCTTCCTTGTCGATACACATTCATGCTACGCACGTTAGGATTAAAGATTCCCACGTGCGGGATTCCTTCCTCCACCAATCTCCGGATGGATTCAGGGGTCATCCTGTCATGGCATTAATCACATTGCACGCATTGCTTTGCATGAACATGATACCAATCAAACTACAAGCGTTGCTTTGCATGAGCCTGATTTGTTTGCTATATATTGAACGATTCGATCACGGTATGTGCATTGCTTTGCACGATCATAACCTGCTTGCTAAACACTTGAGAGCTTGGAAATGATTAGTGATAAATAGGTATATACCAAATAGTGACGCACGATGTATTCATAATCAATATGTTATGCAATAACACTTAAGTAATGTCAATTAAGAGCACAAATATCACTAAATCAAGTTTATAACTCATATAAGTCACGTACGGGAGCCAAGGAAGTGAAAAGAATGCAATAATAGAGGTTTTGGTGAAGTTTGGCAAAACCGAACAATTTTAGAAAATGTACATGTTGAGCGAAAACTGGAATATCTTTAATTATAGAAGTGGGAATCAAGTTTTGTTTATTTGATATGAAACTAGACACAAAGACCTTTCCAACGCTATATGGCACGTTTTCTAATTCAAAGCGAGGTGAAAATGGCGTTGGTTCGAAGTTGGGCAAAATGCAGATTCTGGCGGGGGGTCGAGGGCTCGACCATTTTTACTCTATTTTTGGTCGTGGCCGCGATCTTATTTTCATGAATTTTCATGCAATTTTCCAAAAAGTCGAAACTTGTCTAAATTTGGGTAGCGGCCGCGACCTGATTTATGTGTATTTCAGGTCGCGGGCGCGACCTTCAATTTCTGGAGAAAAACAGAGCAGAAAACAGGGGAACACTTCGGCCAAACACAAAACCAACCCAAAACATCATTTTTCAAGTTCTAAAATGGTATATTTCTGCAAAGACTCATGCATATATGCTTATATTACCATAAAATTTCATATAACACTTAAATCTACCAAGATCATCAAGAATTATCACTTCCAAGTTTATATGAAATTTCATGATATAACTTCAATTCTTTCAAGAATTCATGCATCACTTCAATCCTATATAACGCTTCCATGCATCAAATAACATATAATCCGTTTATCTCATAGAATCATAAACCCTATCTTCATATACTTAATTTAAGATTTCACATATATAAACGTATATACCTTGAAGTGAAAATAAATGGAAGAAGATGATGGAAATGGATGATTGAGCTTCAAAACAAGGAATTTCCTTGGAAAACTTGATGGAATTCAACAAAATCAATTCTCCTTTTCTTGAGGTTGGAACCGAGAGTATGAAGAAGCAAAGTGTTGGACGATTTTTTGGATGAAAAATGGGTATAGAAACATGAAGAAGGATTTAACGTGATTCATCCATTTTTGAAATTGATGAATGTCTCAAATTGCAACTTAATCCCACAATTATTTAAGTCATGCAATTAAGGATGAAGAGTTTGCTAAATGATCAATTAAGTCCAAGATGTAATTATGTAATTTGATCCTTGAATTAAAATGAATGAGCATTTAAGGACAATTAAGCAATTAAATCACTTTTGGCCACTAATTCGCGTAACAATTAGATCCGATTTAGGCAATAATCCTCAAATTGACAAGTATTTCACATAACAATTGAATCTAATTTATGCAATAATTCTCAGAAATTCACACGTGCCGTGCGTAACTGAATAGTTGGAAATCGGGGCGTTACACCTTGGTCACTCGACAGTCTCCCCCTCCTCTGGTATTCGAGCTGCGTATTGAGGACCTAGCCCCAATAGCCGCGTAACCTCCTCAAGTTCCTGAGAAGTTATCTTGGAGAACCTCTCAGAAACATGTGAGAGAGTCCTGTATACATGTGAAGGTCGAGCGGGAGGGTTCCCGACCAGCACCATTGGTTCCCCACCATCGATCTGCCCCTCACCGACCTCTTCTGCAACTTTCCCTTCCAGCTCATCTAAAAGTCCTATGGGTCGCCGCACCCTTGACGTCGAAGCCTGTCCCCCCCGTTCGTCGTCGGAGTTTCACCTCTCCCAAAAGCTAATCCTAAGGCGGACTCAAAACTCTCGTTCGGTAAAGGTGAGGCCGGCAGGTCTTCTTCTCGTTCTGGCGAAGGCGTGAACGCAGCCTGTTCTTGAGCCATAAAGATGGGGAAAGAAAAAAAAAATTTACCTTAAAGGCGAAGTTTGAAGATGAAAGTTGCTGGCGAGCTGATCACGATCAGAGCAGTTTGATTCTCAGAGTATAGTAAGTAGTGAAATGAGGCTGAGGGAGGACCCCCTATATATAGGGGTTGAAAAGTAACGCCTCGAAATACGAAATGATGCCATAATTACCCTGCACACGCCTATCCTATGGAAGGTCGCGTCGAATTAAATGCTTTGTCAGACCGATCTGACTCAAAAGGTCACGCCCATAACTGAGGCGACGGCTCGATTTAAACGGTCACGACGGTTCCCCTAACCATTGCCAGATCGATGAAATTACCACTGCGAAAATTCACACTGGTAATTTGGGGGGCCTTTGACATGGCATAATAGTACGAGGCCACGTGGCCACCCCAGTTGGTGCCACGTGGACCTTTGCGCCAACCTGGACAGACCTTTGCGCCAACCTGGACAGACCAGAAACGTGGACCTTTGTGCCAACCTAACCATCGTCAGATCGATATAAGGTCCTCAGATCATCAGGTCTGCACAAGGACTTCAGGTCGATTTACATGTGACCCGATCATCAGATCATCAAATCGATCAGACCTCTTCTATGAGAACCCACAGTTGAGGATCCCGGAAGGCAATGTCGATCTCCAGATCGACTACATACGTCACCGGACACGCAAATACTATAAAGCACTCCTGTCGGGACACGTGTATACTTCCCATTCCCTGGAACAGGCGTACTACGGCTCATTAATGACCGTCAGTCCTTGTTTTTACCCAAAGGGGAAAGAAGGTACAAACGACCCGCCTCAAGTCGGTTCCATCGTCCGACATCCAGATCGACGACTGGCAACGCCATTAATGCACACCTACAGTACACACACTACTGTATCATTTGGCCATGGCTATAAATACTCGCCCTTCGAACAGTAGTTGGTAAGCCTTTAATACGCATTCAATTGCATTTATTCTCTCTCTATAGAGCTCCATTACTGACTTGAGCGTCGGAGTGCCAAACTTGGGTAAAACCCCAAGTCCCCCAAGCTGGTACTTAGCTCACGTGTGTTAGTGCTTTCAGGTCGATAAGAACCCACTCAAACAAATTCTTGACTGATTGACCCATATCTGACAGCCAGATCGACCACGTCAGATCGACCAGATTTGAGCCAGATCAATATTGATTCATGCTATTAATTCGGGATAGGCTTCTAGGGATATAGTGAACCCGTGAATATATGATTTATGATTATGTTTGAATTACGGGACTAGGTACCTATGTTAGTCAAACCCGTAATTTGATGCATGCATCGGCAATTATTTTCTTGCACTACTTCTGCCTTATGATTTCTCCTTGTACTTTATTATTTGGTTTTGAAAGTTTAGTTCCCGCCTAGCATAGTGAGTGAGTGAGTCCTCGTTCGTTCTGATTTGACACGTGTATGGATTTTCCATTTCATATACGGGTCGGGTCTGAGTGCGGGGGATGTGGCGCTTCCATATGGGGTGCTACATGTACGGTTGAATGCTTTAAGGTTTTATGAGCTTTCTTGAGCACAATCCTTGCTGCTGCTGTGTGTATATTTTCTGGGGAGGTTTTCTATGTGTTTTGTTGCTTTCTTAGCTGTTGTTTGCTGCTGCGAGTTGCTTCCTTGTTGCCCCTTGCTGCTGCTGCCATGGAGTGCGAAGAACAGGGCTGGTCGCGAAGAAGAAGCTGCTGCAGCGGGTTAACGCCCGTTACGATTTGGAAGGCTTTGCCGAGTAACTCCCGTTACTCCCTCTAAGGGAGCAGCTGTGTGTGTTAACGGGGGTTACTCCCCTATCTCTTGGGGGAGGTACCTCCCATGTTTTAGCTTGTTTTGGGCTACTATGTGTGACAGCCCCTTGTGTGATTTTGTATACATTTATCTTGTTCCGTTTTCAATTGTATTCGATTCCTCCCACCCCGATTATGATCCTAACATGTTAATATGTTACATTTCGTTATTTATTTTAATCTTATGGCCTCATTTGGTAAGTGTAATTGCTACATGAATGCATGAACCTTTATATGAAACGTTTAACGTTTTCTTGCGTTCCTTGCCTTCTATATGAACATTAAACTTATGAATCCATATGGTATGCTATTATATTATATGATATGAGTTTATTTGATATGTTATGAGTTTGATTCTTGAATTATTTATGTGATATTTTGATATTTGCTTCGATATGAAATTTTATGAAGTGCATTGCATCATTTGCATCCATATACATTTGCCCGAGTGTTTATATGGTTCATGATCAAGTCTAAGTTTTTCTTTTACCTTTTTGTTTTGTTCAGAGCTTTATCTCGTGGCAAAGGAGGTGGTCTCTTAGGTGTGTTCCGGTTCGCTTCGTTCGTTTTGGTCGACAAGGTGAGGTTTTCTTTCTCTTAGTTAATAAGACCTATAACCCTACGTGAATTTTGAAGCCCACATGCGATTTAAGTATATATAGGTATATAGATACGTGTTTCATGTGTATTTTATGAGAATTGGCCCGTTTGTTATGAAACCTTTGAAAAACACTTTTATGTATACGTAAATTATATTTTCGTTCGTTTTTTTCGAAAAGGGTTAGTGTGTGTGTTATGAAGCTAGCGAGTTATGACTTTGAAAGATAAGTCCGATTTTAAAATTTTGGAACTTTTGAACTTTGAAATTTCAAACAATTTGAACTAGGCCTTGGAGATTTATGCAAAGGAGTCCCGGGACGGCATTGGGCCGTTGGGTCACTCCTGAGTGAGGTCTCCACTTAGAAAGGATCAACTCGGAACCCACTAGGAGGTTAGTGGGGGATGGAATCCTTGGGCATGAGTGTCATGAAACTCACGACCCTGATATATTGGAACGATGGTTAGGGTAGGAACAACCCTTCCATCACCCGGATAAGAGGTATGTGTGTTTCTCTAATGCACGGACACTTCAAAATTTGGCCCCGTACAGTGTCGGACACGGACACGACTCCGACACGCCTCCGACACGTGTCCGACACGCCTAATCCGTGTCTGAATTAAAAAAAAAAAAGAAAAAAAAGGGGACACGGTGTCGGACACGGCCCCATGGCGTGTCCGACACGGTCCTGACACGGCGGTGTATGTTTTACAATTATTCAATGTTTTATAGGCCTCTTTTAATATATTTGAAACTTTTGTGGGGGGCAAAATGAAATTAACTAAAATTCTTTTCTTCTCATTTCAGCAAAAGCACGAGTCACACAGATTCCAAAACATCAATTTTCATCTCTCATCTCTCAGATCTCAGATCTCTCACGCTTCGGTCTTCACTCTTCAGTTCTTCAATCTTCAAATCTTCAGTATCAGGCTATCAGTCGAAAGAGGCGATGCCCTTACAGCTCTAGTGCTCTACTCTTGCCAAAAAAATCTCGCAGATCTCATTCTTTGTCGCATCGGTCTTCGGTTCTTCAATCTTCAAGCTTGAGTATCAGGCTATCAGCCGAACGAGGCGACACCCTTACAGCTCTACTCTTCGCTCCGCCGCACTCAGCCGATCCATCACCAATAGATCGGTAAGTATTTGTATTTTCATTTTTGGTGTGCATAAAAAGCCCTAATTTTTACCAATATGCAAGTTGGGGAAAGGTTCTCATCAGTAAGCAGTGGCATTAATTCCTGATAACAAACTTGTGAAACTTTCTTTGATGAGATCTTTATGCGTTGTTGTATTCAATGGATGCCTTATCTTCTACCATTCTATTACTTGCATCAGTGAAAAGGAATTTCGTGAAATGGGAAATTAAATATTTGTGCCTTCATGATAATGAAAGAGATTGATGAAACCACTTTGGTTATATATCAAATGTTTTACCAAATAATTGATTTTCCTTCTTCTTGTCGGCTAGTGTTAAAATTTAATATCATTTGTTAGGGACTTTGAGTAAATAAATATCTCAATTTCACATGACTGCAATTAATATATACGGTGGGAAGTAATGGATATCGATTATAGTTATATGTAGATTATAAAATGATGTTGCTTACTCTACCATGGTATTGCTGCTTACTGTTGCTTTTTTGAGTTTATAAGATAATGTTCAATTTCATTAAGTCGTATGTTTCTATTGAATAGGTGGAAAATTGAAAATGGATAATGCAAGTAATAGCGGTGGAATGGAAACACCTTCTCCTAATGATATTCGGCCTTTGTGGAGGTATGTGATAAAAAAAGAGAAAAGTAATGAAGGTGGTGGAAATGTTGCTTTTATTTGTAGTTTTTGTAAAGCAACATATAAAGGCTCATATTCAAGGGTAAAGGCACATTTATTAAAAATTGTAGGATTTGGGATTAAAGTCTGTCCAAAAGTAACTGTTGGAAAGATAAATGAAATGTCGAGGTTAGAAGAAGAAGCAAATCAAAGAAAAGAATCATGTCAACCCAAAATGGTTCCTTTGCCTCGTTCTAGCTATAGTTCTACTCGATCTTCATCTTATTCAACATCAATGGATTCGATGAACACAACATCTTTTAGGCAGGAAGCTTATGAACCTAAGAAAAGAAAGAGTGGGGGTGATAGTGCCTTAGAGAAATCATTTAATTTTCAAACTAGGGAACAACTAGATGGAGAAATAGCAAGGATGTTTTATTCGCGCGCGCGCGCGGGGGGGGGGGGGGGTTCCATTTATTCTTGCTCGAAATCCTTACTATGTTAGAGCGTTCTCTTTTGCTGCAAATAATCACATTGCAGGTTATATTCCACCAAGCTATAATGCATTAAGAACAAAATTGTTGGAAAAAGAGAAAATTAATATTGATAATTTGCTTGAGTATACCAAGAGCACATGGAGAAGTAAAGGTGTGACTCTAGTATGTGATGGTTGGACAGATCCTCAAAGGAGGCCATTGATTAATTTCATGGCTGTAAATGAAGGAGGAACAATGTTTATAAGGGCAGTTAATTGTGAAGGAGAATACAAGGATAAGTGGTTCATCTCTAATTTAATCAAGGAAGTAATGATAGGGGTTGGAGTTACCAATATAGTTCAAATAATCACTGATAATGCTCCTGTTTGTAAAGCTGCTGGGTTGTTAATTGAACAAACTTATTCTCATGTCTTTTGGACACCATGTGTGGTTCATACTCTTAATCTTGCATTAAAGAATATTTGTGCTGCAAAGAATACTGAGTCAAATGAAATCACATATGAAGAATGTCATTGGATTACCGAAGTTGCTGGATCAGCTGTGTTGGTAAGGAATTTTATCACGAATCACTCTATGAGACTTGCAATGTTTAATGAATTCTCCAAGTTGAAACTTTTGGCTGTTGCTGAGACTCGTTTTGCTTCTGTCATAATCATGTTGAAAAGGTTCAAACTCATAAAGAAGCAATTGCAAAGTATTGTTATTAGTGAACAATGGTCTTTCTATCGTGATGATAATGTTGATAAGGCGAAAATTGTGAAAGAGAAGTTGTTGGATGATTTTTTGTGGGCTTCAATTGATTATATTCTTGAATTTACTGATCCTGTTTATGAGATGCTTAGAGCATGTGATACAGATAAGCCTTGTCTTCATTTGATTTTTGAGATGTGGGATACTATGATAACTAAAGTGAAAGGAGCTATTTATAATCATGAGATGAAAACCGATAATGAGGATTCAAGTTTTTGGTGTGTTGTCTTGGCAATTTTGGAGGATAGATGGAGCAAAAGTAATACACCATTGCATTGTCTTGCACATTCACTAAATCCAAGGTAATCAATTTTATGTTTTTTGTCTTAGTTTATTCTTGAATCTTATTTTATAAAATTGTAAATTTGTAATGCTTTCATTTTTTAGGTGTTCTACCAAAGAATGGCAAATTCAACATCCATACCTCACTCAACCTCAAAATGATGTAGATGTTTCTAGGATGAGAAAAGTATGTTTGAAGCGCCTCTTTCCTAATGAAGATACACGACGAGAGGTGAATGTGGAGCTTGCTAAATTTTTTGGATGTCTTGAAGACTTTGCCGATGAAGATTCTTTGCGTGATAGATGGGAGATGGATCCAATAAAATGGTGGTTAGTTCATGGCTCATCAGCTCCGAACCTTCAAATTATTTCTACGAAGTTACTTGGTCATGTTTCTTCCTCTTCTTGTGCTGAAAGAAATTGGAGCACCTACTCTTTTGTGCATTCGGCAAGAAGGAACAAAATTGCTCCTCAATGTGCTCAAGGTTTAGTGTTTGTTCATAGTAACCTTTGACTTTTGTCAAGAAAGACTCCACAATATGTGCAAGGTGATACTAAAATGTGGGATGTAGGTGGAGATGCTTTTGAGTCCATGGATGATGTTGGTATTTTAGAGATTGCGAATCTCTCACTTGATGAACCTGAGCTAGAGTCTATTTTATTTATGTATGAAGTCGAGGAAGAAACTCATAATGTTGATGAGTAAGTCTATTTTATTTATTTTGACAGTGAAAGTCTGTAATAGTTGCTGAATTTAGTTTCTGTATAACAGTTTGAACCACTGTAACTCTGTAAGTTTATATGTTTATTGTGGCCTATGGATTTCTAACTTTCTGTATAAGAATTTCAATTAGACAATTACTTTGTAATTTGTATGTCTATTAATGATTATGTAATGATTGTAATATGAATGACTGTAATTTCAAATTTGTAATTTGAATGAATATGAATGGCATATTGGCATACATTTTACCATAGTTAAAATATTGAATCTTTTTACGAATATCTCTTATTAGATATATTAATATTTTAATATATAAGATATATTAATAATTTAATATATATATATATAAAATATATTTTTATATATAATACAACCGTGTCGGAGCCGTGTCGTGTCCTAAAATTTTGGAAAAATCTGTGTCGCCGTGTCCGTGTCGTGTCGTGTCGTGTCCGTGCCGCCGTGTTCGTGTCTGTGCATCATAGGTGTGTCTGAATTACGTTTTCGTTTGAATTTTGATTCAGACTTTGAATATGAACAGAGTTAGGTGGTTTGAAACTCGTACTCGCCGAGTTATGTGATTCTGATTATAAAAATGGTTTATGAAGCGGGAGTGGATCCCTAATTTATAAAATTTGGTGATTTTGGCCTTCGGCCTTAACTCTTTTCTATATAACTAATATCACGAGCTAAAATGTTTTAGATTGCAAAAAACCATGCCCCGGTTCATGAGCTTTTATGACTTTGAATATGCTCGGCTTTATGTATATGTATGTGTGAGTGTGTTAGTCCCCTCACCAGTCTTTAGGACTGACCACTTCTCGTTGTCTTCTTTTTTCCCTTTTGCTTCTTTGAGTTCACAGGTACAGGGTTGGTTCGAGCTAGGAGGCTTTTGTTGTTGGGAATAGTGCCCTAGAAAGCTGTTATGCTTTGGGACTTTCCCTATACCACAGACAATCTTTGAATAATATACGAATGATTATAATCACAGGCGAACACTTCTTTTGTGCCAATACTTGTTTTTTGTGTTTCCATTACGTATGCATGTCTAGAACTCCCCTAATCCGATGAGGCCGTTAAGAACTTTATCATTATGGGAATGACACATGAAACAAGTTCTTAACTCCATAGGCGAGGATTAGAAACTTTTCCAAGTCAATGAGGCCGACAGACAGTGGGAGGGTCGACTTTGCCTCTGTTGAGAATTGCTTGTGCAGTTGTGTCCTTAAGAAGGGCCATCCTGTTTCATGGGGTGTCAAGTGCATAAGATGATGCATACACAATACACAAGGGTATCTCCGTATAGACACCTGAACCACGGCCTATGTTGGGATTACACAAGTGGCATATGAGAATTGTAGGAATCAACAAAGGACCTAAACTTGTTGTAGGCAAGATGATCTCTTATTACACAAGTCATTCATGATTCCATCCTAAAAATCCTTGTGCAAGGTGGTTAGATCAAGACATCAAGAAAATGGGGTTTTCTTGGATTGAGATCAAGTAGAATATGAAGTGAACTTTGTTTTAAGATTAAGGTTAGTAGGGCTCTCTATATTCCCATGCCCTAGATCTTAATCGTGAGATAGGATGGTAGGAGGATCGTATCCCACATGATGTCATTGACTGAAAGGTTCTTTCGAATATACAGTCACATTTCGGGTAGGGGTCGCACACCTGTTGCTAGACTATGGTCGTGTGATCTGTGAGGTAATTAATTAATAAAGTGTATTAATTAATTAGGCTCACTGCTAACTGAAATTGAACCTAGAGGGTCACACACAAATACTGGGTTCAAAGGGTATCATGGAAAGATCAAATAGTTGACCGAAACGAGACCACAATGTAAAGTACAAGTGTGGAGATCGAAGAGCAATGTTTGGACGTTTGGCTCCAATTAACAAATTGGATCATGTGTTAATTAATTGAAGAATTAATTATTAAGTCCAAATATAATTAATTAGAGAATTAATTATAAATCCCTGAAAATAATTAATTGGAGAATTAATTATATAGCCGAAATAAAATTAATTGGAGAATTAATTTTAGCCCGTTAGAATTACTTAGTGAATTAATTCTAATGTCCTTGATGGAATTAATTGGAGAATTAATTATAAGTATTTAATTATTTAATTGTTCTAATTTGATTAGAATAAATAAATATCTTCTATTTTATTATTCTAATAAAGTATTAGGATAAGATATTTAATTAATGCTAGAATAATTAAATATTCCTAATTAGTTAGGAACTCTCTTTCTAGAAGAATAGATGTCTTATTTTTAGAATAAGATATTATTTACTTGGAGAGAAAGAAACAATAGAAGACAAGTCAAAGTAGGAATCCGATTCCTAGATGACCTTTAGGGTTTCGAACCCTTCACTATAAAAGGGCAAGGGGCTCGATTTTTTAAGGTTTACTCGTGACCGTGATCACGCCCACACTTCCTGGAATTTCGGGGATAATTCTCTTGCTCTCCTTTAACTCGTTTCTTGTTTTTTTAATACACATGTTATTGTACTAGCATACTTATTGACATGATTTGAATCTAGGTTGGTGTGGATTAATAGTCTAGAGGATTTCTACTTTGGAATCTCGAAGAAAGAATCAAGAAATGGGGAATTTCATGCCGCATGAAGAACGTTTGAGGGCAGCTCAATACGTTTCAAGAAAGCTTCAATTCGTGTGAGTTTCTTGAGTCCCAATGTTAAGATACGAACATTACAAGTTTTTTTAGATCACTTTTGGAAAAATTTTCAAACTTCCGCTGCGTTTACTCTGCTGTTTTCCAACATTTATTTGAGTGGCTTGAGTCTAAGTTCGAGTCTTTTACATTCTGCATCCTTACTCTTCGCTTTGGTACTATGTATAAAGTATGAATATGTATATGATTTCAAACTTAAGATTTTGTATGATTTATTTAGCCCGGGATGGGTATGTTTGTATATCATATATTTATTTGAATTAGTTGGATTTTATATGTATGCTTGATGATCCTGTTGTTTCAGCATATGTTATGACTTTGTTGCACACTCCGAATTAGGGTTTAGACCACCTAGCTTAGGTGTGAATTTGTTTGTCACCCGTTCGTCGAGGCTTGATGCGTGTGCGAAGTCTCTATTTCGTTACACCTGTCGGGACGTCGCCTCGCCTAGGGTTTTCGGATGCTGTTTTCGTTTCGTGTTTTACAAGTTTCGTTAAAATCTCGCTTTGTAAAATCTGATTTTATTTTAAAATTTGATTTTAATTTTATCAAATTATTTCTTTGAAATAATTATAAAATTTGGGATTTTATGAATTAAAGTCAAGTTCTAATTTTTCAAGAAAATATTAAATATCACTTTGAATGATATTTTGACAAAATTTTAATTTTGAATTAATTGTGGTTTTGTCAAATTGATCCGAATTCGTGTTTTGAATAAATTCTTGAATAGTGAACTATATCAAATTACTTAAGTTAGTTGTGACTTGAAGTCAAGGGAATTTTAAATTTAGTTGGTAAATTTAAATTCAAGCGGGAGCATGCTAGTTTAGGTGATCATGGGTTAGTCTTATGTATGTTTTGACTTTTGCACATGGATGATTTCAATTGGGGTCGGAGCCCAATAGTTGCGTTATTTCAATTGGGGTTGAAGCCCTACTTATGTGCGTACTGTTATGTGTTTATTACGTGGCTTTCCTTATTATTATTTTTGGGTCGGGTATGCCCCGTCTACTTGTCTATGGTCAATATGGAGATTGAGCTATATTACTTTATGTTAAGAGAGTAGAACTTAGGAAGTGAGGAATTTTCTTTTCATTTTGGAGACAAGCACCCAAGGAGCAAGAGGGATCCACAAGGAACACTTGAAGAATGGTGGTGTAGCATCCCGGAACGGTGGGCACCACATCCCCCGCACCAAAGCCAAGCACATGTAATGAAACGGACTCCGCACACCTGCCCAACTCCAGCGAACGGGTGACCAATCGAAAACCAACCTAAGCCAGGCGGACTAGACCCTTACATGTAACACCCGGAACGCAAAGGTGCCACATCCCCCTCACTATAGCTCAGTCCACATATGAAACGGACAATCCATACATGAACCGAGCCATAGCGAACGGGTGACAAGAGAATAAAGACTTGACTAGCTAGGCGGGACTAACCCCAAACCAATTACCACAATGCAAAAAGGAATAAACATAAGCCTGCCATTCACGAGCATTTATCAAGTAATCTAAAACCTAACATTACATATCAATACATTATCATCTCTCAAGTACATAACATTTCATATAATCCCTAAGTTAACAATACATATGCAACAAAGTAGGATGGACACGTGCTAGACCCGAAAAGAAACACTTGACTCGACACCAATCCCGCCTACCACAGAACCTGCAAAACTGAAAGGTGAGGTGTCAGTCTACCACATACTGAGCGAGGGGCATAATAGATATAAGCGCAGATAACATGCAAATCATAACCTCGGGTAAGGTTTTATAACCGAAATCAATCTAAGTTCAATAACAACAAAGAGCTCGCCCGAGATTACAACTATCAGATTTAACAATTAATCATTTTCAATCACTTTCAATCAATCAATCAGTGGCCCGGTAAGTGAGGGTAATTCTCCAACCATACTCCGACAGTGTACAATCATGATACTTTTAATTGAATTGAGTGATCACGCAATCAGTTACAGTGCTTACATAACAGTTTCAGTGACTCCTTCTTCCTCCAATGATGGTGGGTTTGCAAGACCCGATCCATCCACGGTTAACACGGTGTACGTCGGGAACATGACTCCCACGCACGGGACTCCTTCCTCCAGCAAACCTCCTGGTGGATTCAGGGTTCATCCCCACGGTTGAGAGAAGTGTAAGAGTTACCCGTCAGCCCATGCTTTCCCGGTTGGCTCAAACACTCACTCTCGGGCCCACAGTGCACGGTACAATATACTCGCCCAAAAACACGGTCAATCAATACAGTACAGTGCAGTAAAACAGTTGAAAGTCAATAGAGTTTGGAAAACTATAGAAATATAGATACCTTTTGGCTTAAAACACCACATAGGGTTGTAATGGTCCTATATATATATCTAGAAATTAAATCTCACCTGTACCGACAAATAAAGAGAAAGAAACGGTCTAAGACGTCCACTCCACGTCACTGGTGTGCTGGTCTGTGCAACAAAGACAAGTGTGCATAAGACACGACTCAAATGAACCAATTAGGATGGACGGCGTAACATGACGTGCAATAATGAGAATGGACAATTATCAAATGTCATGATCATATTTAAGCATAAAACAAGCATATAATAACACGTACAGTAGCATGCAACCAAAATGTGCATGAAAACAAGGTGTGACATGCCCGTGTCACAAATATACACTAAGCCGTGACACCCCCGTGTCACAGTATAGCGGCAAAAAGCATGCGAACAGAAGGTGACACGCCCGTGTCACCAAAACAAAGCAATCCGTGACACCCCCGTGTCACGGTACAGAAAACCCAGGCCAACAACAATGCACCCCCTTGTCACACTGAAAGAGGAAGACGTGACACGCCCGTGTCACGTACACAGAAAAACAGGGCAAACTCGGACAACATCAAAATCCAACCAAAACACCAAAATCAATCCAATATAAATGATCAAACATAACATATACACAATATACTTCAATTAAACAACGATCAAACCAATAAATATGCATCAAATCACCAAGAATTAGGCCCCAAAACCCCATAATTATTCATATACTCCAACTTTCACATATCTTCACGTTTCATGCAAGAAATGAAGGAAATATGAGCTAAACATGCTTCTAATCATGAAAGCATCAAGCTAACATCAAACCCTACTCATATATTCACATGAATTCTCCCCAACTAAGCTCAATACCTTGAATGAATGAGAAGAATGAAAAGAGATGATGTTGTGATGATGAGTATGCTTCAAAGTATGCAATTTCCACTCAAATCCAAGCTTGAAATGATGAACTCCTCTTCTTCTTCTTGGAGGTCTTTGGATCGGTATAAGGGAGGAAGCAAAGAGTGTAGTGATAGCATGCAATGGGCTCATGGAAGAGATATATGCTAGATATTATAAGTTTACGCACAAATTGCAATTAGATCCCTCCAACTCAAAAGTCATGGAATTAAGTTCAATCTCATGGAAAAATGATCAATTAAGTCCAAGACTATTTCATACAATTAAGTCCCTAAGCTTATCAAGTGCTCAATTAAGGACAATTAAGTAATTAAACAATTAAGTCATAATTGGCAATTATTTCACATTAAGTGACATATTGCATAATTGAAAGATTGGGGTGTTACATTACATCAGAGTGCACAAATAAAACATAATTAAAAATGCGTGAGACTCGAGCTATCCACAAGTAAGACGACTCGACAAACTTGCCGCCTAGCTCAAGACTCCAAAAGCAACTACCTGCAACTTAAAAGAAAAGGGGAAGAGAAAAGAAACAACGAGGGTTAGTCCTAACGACTAGTGAGGGGGCTAACACACTCACACTAATACGTATAAAGCAAAGCACGTACCAAAAGTAAAGAACCTTGAACCGAGAATGGGTTTTGCAAACTAAAATGTTTCCCGTGATATTAGATATATAGGTTGAAAAGAAAACAAAAGGCCAATCTCGTTTCACGGTTCATACAAAAGTAAATCCCCAACTCCGAATCAAAACGAACAAATCAAACAGAAATCATAAACCATCCTTCACACCGGGTGATAGTAGGGTGTACGACCCTAACTATCTAACGAGCTTACGAACTCAGAACCAACGATACAAGGCTTAATTACTTCCCTGAATCCTTCGACGTTTGCCTATGCCGGCTCAAGAGCACCGCCCTTCCCCAACCTCCTAAGGTCGGGCGAAACTCTCAATGGAAAGTGTTGATGGGAGAGCTCGGCGACCCCATGGTCGTCCCGAGTTGCCATGCCACTCTCCGGGGCCCAACAGAGCAAAACCAACAGAAATCGGAGACTTGCTTGAATCCGATACAAACGAAACAAAGCTAACACACGCACCCTTACCAAGGTTTTCAAAACAAGCGGAAAATAGTTTATATACGTATACAAATCCGTTTCAAAGTCATATAACAAATGGGACAAGCCCTTAACATAAATATCTCACGCATATTTGCCATAAATATACGTATATAATACTCGCATGCGGGTTTCAAAAGCACATAAGGTTGTAGGTCGAATAACTAAAAGAAATAAACCTCACCTTACACCGAAGACGAAACAAAGGAGGGAAAAGAGTATCTAAGGAGCGACTTCCTCGTCCACGGGAGGGTTCTCTGAACAAAATAAACAAAGGAATACGAACTTAGACTCAAACATGAACCATTTAGATGCTCGGTAATGCATATGAATGCTTATGACGGAAAAGGAAAGAGATAAGTTATCACGCAAGTTCTATTAAACCCTAGCTTGCATATACGCATGTAAATCTTACTATAAATGAATTGTGGGATGTAAAAAGCTCATAACTCAAATATAATAACACATAAAAGTCGAAACGAGGCAAAGAGAAGCAACGAAAAGCAAGGGAACGGAAAAGAGTTACACTTAAAATCAAAACGAGGGGAATGACACACCCGTGTCATCCTAGAAGCCTAAACTGAGACACCCCCGTGTCTCAGTGCAGGAGGGAAACAAGGCTACGAAAAGGAGGTGACACGCCCGTGTCACTCCAGAAGAACAAACCGAGACACGGGGGTGTCTCGGTACAAAGGCATAAAGGGGAGAAAGAGCAGACAGCTGCGGTTAAAAGGGGAAAGAAAAGAGCAACACAAGGGCTCAAAGAAAGGGAACTACTCAAGCATCAAATACACACCAAAGAATCACACAAAGAGATTCAAGAATGCATCCAAAAAGGTTCATCGAACAAGCAATGCAATTAGAGCCAAATTTGAGAAATCAATACATTTATGCCATGATCAAGGCTTTAGGGGCTGAGAATGAATCTAAACTCTTGGGAACTTAATCCTAATATGCAAAGGGACTAATATACTACATGTATATGCAATTTGGCACAAAATGAAGCACAAATGATCAACCAAAGCAAGCAAAAGCTGGGGCAATTAACTGAAACAGGGGAGCTGTTCTAAATTCAAATTTCATGCCAAATAACTCATAAATTTCCCAAAGAACACCAAAGGCACATGAACCCTAGTTTTACTACAACATGTTAGGCATCTAAAACAAGAAGAAATCGGACCAAAATGTCAAGTTAAAGTCCTTAACTCAGCCCCAAACTTCAAGCATGCCCTCTAACAAGAAATTGATCAAAACTCACAAACTTGCTCATATCAGACCCTAATCAAATACCAATCAAAGCATGGCTAAAAAGCATCAAAACACATCTAAAAGAGTAGAGAATAACAGAATATACTTACCTTGAAGATTAGAAGAAGAAAGGAGTTGATTTGAGCTAGAAATCAACAAGGATGGCAAAGTTCTCACTTCTTCCTGTTCTCTTCTCTCTTGGATCTGATTTGGAGCAGCAAATGGATGAGAAGGAGGGTATGGCACGAAATTCAGCAGCTAGGAGGGTTAGGGAGTGTGTTATCTCAAGCTACAAGGTATGGGTCAAGTTAAGGTTAGGTTAAGAAGGGTCCCACCAAGACTAGTCAACCCAAAGGTACGAATTTGCACAAGCTGCTTGTTACGGTTGAGGTTCGGAGGTCTAAATGAATTCCAAAAGGCATGAGGCTTGTTCCATTGGCTCCGAATCGTCGATACGAAGCCAACTGAGGTGACGGAACTCGAACTCGAGTTCCCTAGCTCAAGATACGCTCCCCGGAACACAAGGTGCGCACAATGTGCTTAAAAACCCTAATTGTCCCGGTTCCAAAAAACCGAACTCAAAACTGAATCAAACGAGCATCAAATTAACACGTAAGCATGCTAACACGTAAATAACTCACATATTTCATGCACGGCAAAAATACACAAGAAACGGAACTCGAAACGGATAAGAAACGAGCAAGATACAAGTAAACGAGCAATTAGGGCAAATATCCAAATTCAAACAAATTTCAAGTAAATTCAAATAACTAAGTATAGCAATTAATCAATCATAATAACATATAAAAGCATGAAATAAATAACGTAAAGCTCACAAAACACACACGTGACGTCACCTGTATGGCCGAAGAATCGGGGCGTCACAACCTTTCCCCCTTAAAAAGGACCTGTCCTCAGGTCCGGCTCGGGGCCTCGAACAAAACCGGATAGAACTCCTGCATCTTTCTCTCAGTTTCCCAAGTGGCTTCTTCGACTTTCTGATCTCGCCACAACACTTTCACGAAGGGAATCTGCCGGTTCCTCAATTGTTGCCATTTACGGTCCAAAATCTTAACCAGTCTCTTCAAGATGGTTAAATCCGGTTCGAGTCGTACCTCTTCAATGGGCAACACCAAAGACTCATCGGGATGATATTTCCTCAACTGCGAGACATGGAAGACATTATGGATCCCGGTTAAGCTCGGCGATAAATCAACTCGGTATGCCACTTCCCCTATTCTCTCAAGAATCTCAAAGGGGCCTAAGTATCGCGGGTTTAACTTCCCACCTTTACCAATCTGAGCGAACCCCTTTCGCGGAGATGCTTTTAAGAAAACCTTATCTCCTACTTCGAATTCTAGGGGCCGTCTTCTCTTATCTGCATAACTCTTCTGACGGTCCTGAGCTGCTTTTAGTCTTTGCTGAATAACTTTCACCTTGTCGATGGTATCTTGAATCGCCGCAGGCTTCTTAGCTCTTTCAAGTTCATTTTCCTCTGTCCATCTCCAATCCTCAATATCCCAAAAGAGAGGAGATCGGCACTTCCATCCATACAGCCCTTCGTACGACGCAATACCAATCGAAGCTTGGTAGCTGTTGTTATAGGCAAACGCGACCAAATGCTGATATTCATCCCACTGATTCTGAAAATCTAAGGTACAAGCACGAAGCATGTCCTCAAGATACTTGATTAATCTCTCAGATTGTCCATCCGTTTGTGGGTGAAAAGCGGTGCTGAACTGAAGCTTAGTGCCAAACACTTCTGAAGCTCTTGCCAAAAACTCGAAGTAAAGCGGGAATCTCGATCCGAAACAATGCTAACCGGTACCCCGTGCAATCTCACAATTTCTTTACAATACAACCGAGCTAGCTTTGCAACCTTATCGGACATCTTAACCTGAAGAAAATGGGTTGACTTAGTAAGTCTATCAATCACGACCCAAATCCCATCATAACCTCCTTTGGTCCTTGGCAAGCCGGACTCGAAGTCCATAGTCACTTGCTCCCACTTCCACTCAGGAATCGGAAGTGGTTTGAGGTTCCTCCCGGTTTCTGATGCTCGGCCTTCACAAGTTGGCACGTAAGGCACCTTCTTACGTAATTCGCCACATCTCTCTTCATACCGCTCCACCAATACAAAGTCCTTAAATCCTTGTACATCTTGGTGCCACCGAGACGTATCGTATAAGCCTAACGGTGGGCTTCATCCAAAATCACCCGCTTAAGTTCTTCCGGAACACACACTCTTGTCTTGAACCGAAACAACCCTGAATCGTCAAACCCAAACTTGGTCTCGGGATCCACTCTTGCCCTTGCAACCAATCTCTGAATCTCTGGATCGTTAGATTGAGCTTCAATCAACCTTTGCTTCAAGTCCTGTTGAACAGAAATGTTAGCCAATTGAGCCTTTGAAACCAATACCTCAGAAACTTGCTTGCTAGCACTAGACTCCAAAGCTGAAACACTAGCCTTCCGACTCAGAGCATCGGCAACCACATTAGCCTTTCCCGGATGGTAGAGAATCTTGCAATCATAAACTTCAAGCAATTCCATCGATCGCCTCTGTCTCACATTCAAATCCTTCTACGTGAAAAGGTACTTGAGACTTTGGTGGTCGGTGTACACTTCAAAGGTAGCTTCGTAGAGGTAGTGTCTCCACTTCATCAAAGCAAAGATAACGGCTGCAAGTTCCAAATCGTGAGTGGGATAATTTCTCTCGTGATCCTTCAATTTCCTAGAGGCGTGGGCTACAACTTTGCCTTCTTGCATCAACACACAACCGAGGCCTTCCTTAGATGCGTCGGTGTATACTACGTAGCCTTCGGAACCTTGTGGTAGAGTCAGAACCGGTGCCGTTGTCAAGCGTTCCTTAAGAGTCTGAAAACTCTTCTCACACGCCTCATCCCACTCGAATTTCACCTCTTTCTTTGTTAACCGGGTCAACGGGGCGGTTATCTTAGAAAAATCCTTCACAAAACACCGGTAATATCCCGCCAACCCGAGAAAACTTCTTATCTCTGAGGCATTCTTCGGTTGCTTCCATAGCATTACCGTCTCAATCTTCGCCGGATCAACTTCTATACTATCACCCGAAATAAAATGACCTGAGAAAGAAACCCGATTGATCCAGAACTCGCACTTGCTGAACTTGGCGTACAGTTGATGCTCTCGAAGCTTGGTTAAAACCACTCTCAAATGCTGCGCGTGCTCTTCAGCGAACCTCGAATACACCAGAATATCATCTATAAAGATGACCACGAATTTATCGAGGTAAGGCCGGAATATTCGTTGCATCATATCCATAAACGTAGCAGGGGCATTTGTGAGGCCAAAAGGTATGACCACGAACTCAGAGTGCCCATAACGAGTATTGAAACCCGTCTTCGGTATATCTTCTCCCCGGATACGCAACTGGTAATACCCTTATCTCAAATCCAGCTTGGAATACACTCTCGAACCTTGGAGAAGATCAAACAACTCTTCAATGTGAGGTAGGGGGTATTTGTTTTTAACCGTTAACCGGTTAAGCTCTCTGTAGTCGATACACATCCGTAAAGTCCTGTCTGTCTTCTTTACAAACAGCACCGGAGCACCCCAAGGCGAGGTACTCGGACGGATGTAGCCACATTCTAAGAGCTCGTCCAATTGCGTCTTTAGCTCCTTCAACTCTGCTGGAGCCATCCTATAAGGGGATTTCGCATACGGTTCGACTCCGGGATAGAGGTCAATGACAAATTCTATGTCCCGATCGGGAGGTAGAGATCCCAAACTCTCCAGGGAACACATCAAGAAAGTCCTTCACGACCTCCGTCTCTTCGATCTTGGCTTGGTCGTTAGGTTTGTTCAAAAGATAAGCCACATAGCCCGTTGCACCGTCCCGGACCAACTTATTAGCTTCCACGAACGAAATAAACGGGCTAGCCTTCAATCTATTACCCGAGAAAACTGTAGAACCCAACGAAACCTTCTTGGCGCGACAGTCCATCAAAGCTTGATGTCGAAACAACCAATCCATACCCAGAATCAAATCATACCTCTTGATGGGCATCTCGATCAAGTCTGCCGAGTACTCTTGGCCCTCAACACTCACCGGGCACTCACGAAACACTCGGTTCGTCACCAAGCTCCCCCCGAGAGGAGAACTCAGAACAAAAGAAGCACTACCACAGCAGGCAAGGAGAGAGAAGGTACAAGCCGGGAAGCAATAAATGAATGCGTTGCTCCCGGATCAAACAATGCATGTAATGGGATGCCATGAATGTGTATTGTACCTTCCACCACGGCGTTTGCATCTGGCTCCGCATTCTCTTCCTCTCCCTCAATAGCATAGGCTCTCGCTTGGATAGGAGCTCTCGGAGGCATCACATTCAAAGGTTGTGGGTTATTTCTCCTTTTCGGACAAGCATTCACCATATGGCCGGTTTCCCCACAACCAAAGCATCGGTTAAACTTCCTCCTGCACATCTTCTCAGTATGGTTCGGCCCATTGCAGTAAGAACATCGAATCGGGGCAGGTGGAGCAGGTAGAGCCGGTATAGCGGGTCGGGCCTTCTTCTAAAAAGGAATAGAACCTCGGGCTTTGAATACCGGAGGCCCACTTGATGTGGCAGGTCTCTTGCCCAAGTTTGAGCCCGAACTGGGCCCCGAGGGAAAAACCGGGGGCCTCAACCTGATCTTCTGCGCCTCTACCTTCAAGGACTTCCTCGTGGCTTTCTCCCACGTGTCAACCGTAGATGCTTGAAGAGCCTCTTGGATATCCTTTCGTAACCCGTGAGTAAAATTCCTTGCTTTCAACGAATCCATATCCGTAATGTGAGTAGCATATGGGACCAACCTCTCGAACTCCAAAATGTACTCCTCAACCGACCTTCCTCCTTGTTTCAACTCCATAAATTCTTGGAGTCTTCTTTCACGAGCACTTGGAGGGATGTATTTGTTGTGAAACTCCCTCACAAAGCTTTCCCAAGTGAAGTCCTCCCCACTTCGCTCTAATCTTGATCTCGTGGCTTTCAACCAATTGGAAGCGGGGCCTTAGATAAAACGACCCGTACAAACGGCTTTCTCGTGAGAGGGGGCCGGGCAAAACTCCCATATACCCGAGATCTCAGAGAGCCACTCCTCCGCTTGAATATCACTTCCACCAAACCACTTCGGGGGATTATTGTTCCAAAATTCCCGAAAGGCTGGAGTCACGAGACCTTCATTAGTTTCCCCTTGATTGTTATTCTTATTCCTCTTATTTTGTTGAAGTTGGTTCAAGAGGGCTTGCACTATAGTCTCGGCATTAATGGGGGGTGGTGGTGGTGCTTGTGGAGGTGGTTTGTAACGCCCGAGCGCGAGACGTCACATCCCCCGCACCATGACCCGACCCGTGTACGAAATGGATTTCTATACACGTGTCGAATCATAGCGAACAGAGACATACACACTCGCTAAGCCAGGCGGGACTAACCTATAACTTAAACCCTAACAACAACAACAAACAAACAGAGCAATTGAAAAGCGGAAGCAATCATTCATATATTATATATTGAGCTAGATGCTCTAGGTACCAACATTTAATTCATATATTGAGCTATACGCTCTATGTACCAATATTTAAGTCTGAATACGATACATATAGGTACCATATACATGTACGCTCCATACATAAATAAAATCCAAAGTATCAATAAAAGTAAGAGTATGAGTGTAACGAAAGAAAGGCTAGAATGCAAGACTCTCTCTCAGACTTGTATCCCGCCTAGCATCCCTTCCTGCAAAAACAACTGAAACAACTCCGGGTTCAGTCTTAGACAGACTGGTGGGTATAAAAAGATAGGCATAGTAACATAATATTGCGGAATTTAAACACGTACATGCAAGTTATAATCCTTACTCCAGGTTTAGAACCCTTTTTCCCCAAGTGGGTAAATAAGATACAACGAATAGGATTATAACCGTTCATTTCATTCATTAGGTCATTAATAGCCCGACGAGAGGGCGTGCATTATCTCCAACCACCACCTCGTGTAATCCTTTAATCAATCATTCATTCATTCGTTCATGCATTCATTCTTTCGTGCACATTCATAAGATCATTCTTTCAATCATTCATATACTCCTTCTTCCTCCGGGTAGGGAACGGGTTTGCAAGGCCCGAACCCTCATTCATTAATGCTAGAGGGGTACATGAATCCCTAAAAGCGCGGGACCCCTTTCATTCACTAATCTCCTAGTGAAATCCAGGTTGCCGAAATTGTTGGAACTAGTATAAATGGATCCCCGTCAGCCCAAGCTTCCCCGGTCCACCACTACACTAAGTCCCGGGCCCTCATTCATTGTGGTCACTCATTCATTACTCGCCAAAACATTTGGTAGGATAGTCAAGAAAAAGGCTTTCGTTCGAAATCATTTGTTCGTTAAAAAAACTTGGTATAAATACCTATATAGAGTTTTGGCCAAAATCTTGCACATTAGGTGTTCGGGGTCATATTGTTATCTAATAGAAGAAAAACCCACCTGATAGACAAAAAGAACCCGACAAAGCTCTCACTGCCCGACCTCGTCACCCACTAGATCAAGATCTGTGTGACAAAGGTAGTGTGAGACTCAATTATGACCACATTTGATGCTCGGCTATGCAATATCATGTTAAGGAATGCTTAAAATGCAATAATATGTTCAAATATGGTCAGGAATATCATAGAATTCAATTAAACACATAATTCACCAAGTTTCGTTTATTATACGGTAAAACCGTATTCATTCCCGTTCATATCGTTCATACTTTCATACTTGCATTTCAGAAGGTTATCACTATCATATATCAATCATAAAACATTACTTTAGCATAATCATGTTACATATAATCCACCATTACGAGCAAAAAACGAGATAAAAGCAAGAAAAGAGGTTCCCCAAAGCTGCCATTTCAAATGACACGGCCGTGTAGACTTTTCAAAGGAAATGGACACGGCCGTGTCCGAGGTTTAAAAATCTAAAAATTCAGAGTCGAGGTCTTGACACGGCCGTGTTGAGTTTTCAAAGCATTTGGACACGGCCGTGTCCGAGGTTAAATTCAGAAAAAATCAAAGTCGAGAGCCCAACAAGGCCGTGTCCATTTTCAGTTCAAAGCTGACACGGCCGTGTCAGCTCATCGTTTTGCCAAGAAAAACAGAGCAGAAGCTCTGTTTCTCGAGGGAAAAGCTTGCAAAAACAGGGGCAGCCATAAGGAAGCTCTTATACACTCTTAGACATGCAATTAAGTCACAAAACTAGTATATATCCTGTAATCCATTCATATATGCAAGAACTTATACATAAAGTTGGCAAAAGATCATCCAATAACAAGCTTTCATCCATGGAAGCTTCAAGCTCCATTAATGGCATATCATGCTATACATAACCAACATGAGATCCAAGCATATAAAAATGATAAGGAAGTTACAAGGGTCATATTTCATGCATCAACTTTCACTTAGAAGCATTAGAACCAAAGAGCAAGCACAAACTGTAACACCCGGACGATAGGTGCCACATCCCCCGCACTATGAGTCTAGTCCACACATGAAATGGATAGTTCAGCATGAACCAAACTCATAGCGAACGGGTGACAAAATAAAAACAACCTTGCTAGGCAGAAACTAACCCCGTACCATATAATCAAAATGTTGTGCGGAAGCATTAATGTGCAATTCATAGATTTCAGCAAAGGCTACAAGCTCGAATTTCCAATACATAAAATTAAATCCATCATGCATCCTAACAACGGGTTCAACTAAGCGCACAACCTGTCCCGAATCAATATCCAATAATTTCATAACTCGAACAAAGGCCCAATTACATAGGAATATCCAATTAGAACATAATAATGTAAGATGTGACTCGAGTGTACAAGTGATCTAACAAAAGAAGTAAAACTTGACCTCCGCCTAGCAAAACCTGCAAGAAACTGAGAAGTGGGAAAGAGGGGTCGGTCTCTAGAAGACTGAGTGAGCAGGAGCGATACATATACTATAGAAACATGCGCATGCAAGCCATAAATCCCGAGCAAGATTTTATTCAAAGTTAGTTCCCACGAAGGGCAAGAAATTAACGAGCAATGCTCGGACTTTATGACTAAATTCATATTAAATTCGTTATATACTTCATACATTATCATAAAGGCTCGGCGAGTGAGCGTGCATAATCTCCAACCAAACTCCGACCGTGTACGACATGTTGGAAAACACGAATCAGAAAGCAGCGGAATTTAAAATTTTTCCCAACAAAAGGACCTTGAACTCGCAATCGTGTAACCAAATTCGTAATGATAGAAAACTTACTTTTCTTTTATTCTTTCTTGAAGCGTTTCAAGCCACCCAAGAACGCTCTTCACGCGGCTTGATCCCCTCTCCTTGGTAAAGCTCGAATCTTCAAACTTCTAACTTGAAGTCTCTAGAGAAAGTCCACCAACTTGATCACAATCTAACTAGTAAGGATGCTAGTTCTCTAGTTAGTGTTTAGGCTTAACCTAGGGTTTAATTTAATCTTGGAGAAAGGAAGGTGTTCAACACATGAACCAAGAATTGTCTATTAGCTCTAAAGGGGAGCATGAGCTCCCCTATATATAGGAAAGGGGAGGGGCGGCCGAACCTAGTCCTAATGGACAAAGGATTTGGTCCCTCTCTCTCCTATTACTTGATGATCAAGTATTTTCCAACTTTGACTTTGAATTCTAATTCAAGTCAACTTTTAAGAGAGCTAAAAATATCCAAACTATTTTTGGATAATTTTATACTTTATTTATTCTAAAATAAATAACTTATTTTTATCTAATTAATTAATTCGTAATTAATTAACTAGATTATTTTCTCCAAAATAAGACTTTCTTTTTAATTCAAAATTAAACCAAAGTCTATTAAATAATTAACATATTTAATTATTTAATACATATATATACAATATATATATATTCACACGTGTGTGACACGTGTCACAGTGACACGTGTCACTCACGTGAGCCACACGTGTGATTTCACACGTGTGGAACCCTCTTGGCCCGATTAACTCGTTTAATCATTTTTAAGCCTTAACTCATGTAACCAAGTTGTTGTGTGTGACCCTCTAGGTTCTCAATTCAATTAGCAGTGACCCTAATTAATTAATTCAATAATTAATTAATCAGTCCGCAGATTAAACGACCATAGTCTAGCAACAGGTGTTTAACCCCTAGCTGAATTGGAATGTTCGGATTCGACAGAACCTTTAAGTCATTGATTCATGTGAGATACAATCCTCCTACTTACTATCTCTCAACCAAGATCTAGGGCAAGGGAATAATCAGAACCCTAATAATCCGGTCTTAAAGCTAAGTGCATTTCATATCCATTTGATCTCAATCCAAGAAACCCTTTTCTTGATGTCTTGATCTACTGCCTTGGCCAAGGACTCCATATGGCATATGAATGACTTACACAATAAGAGATCACCTTGCATATGCAAGTGTAGGTCCTTTCTTGATTCTCATTCACTTTCATGAGTCACTTGTGCAGCCCCAGCATAAGCCTTGAATCAGTTGTCTAAGGCGACACCCTTTAAAGCTTATACCAAAGACTACAGAGTTAACTCATAAAGTAACATGGAACCTCAAGTCTAAGGATCAATTAATCACATCAATGACTCGTGAGATATTTCCTAATCTGGAAGTTTCCATTTCCTGAAATAGAAATTTCCTTTCCCATTTAGGAATCTTCTCACACGGGGCACCTCAGTGAACTTACTTATTAAAGTAAGCACCCTCATGTATCACGCACGTATCAACTATACACTTTGCACCTCCATGAAACAAGGTGGTCCTTCTTAAGGGCGTGATCCCACAAGCAAGCCTTAGAGGAGTCAGGTTGACACTCCCACTGTCTGTAGGACTCATCGACTTGGAGTATTTTACTAATCATGACTTATGTGATATAGGGCTCGTTTCATGAACCATTTCACCTAAATGGTAGAGTCCTAAAGTCATCAGGATTAGGGGAGTTCTCATACATGCACACATAATGGAAACACTCAAAACACGTATTGGCATATAAAGAAGTGTTTGCCTATGATCAATCGTATATTATTCAAAGATTGTCTGTGATACAAGAGAAGTCCCAAAGCAGATTACGTCGAATCGGCTTTCTAGGGCACTATTCCTAACAATCTCCCACTTGCCCGTAAAAGCCATTTAGGTACTCTAAGTCCCATCTTCTCAAGATGCACTTTGAGAGCCTATTGACTTTGGGCGTTTCCAAAGTGGATCTGCTATATTCTCTGCTGATGTGACCCTCTTGTTTACACATCTCTTAGGAAACACCTTTTCCTTATAAAGTGATTCGTAATCACGTGTTCAGTCTCTTGGTGAGGTCTGGGTTCTCTTACTTGAGCAACCATCCTTTTTATCATACAATATGAGCAAGGAGTTGTTTTCATGCTAGGAACTTCATCTAACAAGTTAGATGGAGTTTCTTACCCAAACACTTAACTTAGTGTTATATAATACGACTAAGTTCTCAACTACGATAGTTGAGTTTTGCAATGTCCGTCCTTGGAACCCCTTTCCAACACATTGCATTACCATTCTGGTAGAAGTTGTATCCTTTCAATGATTTCATAATCATCTATGTTTGATGAACGGTTACATCAAATATCCTTCTAACAATAAGATCTGTTGGGCTCTGTAAACTAATACATATCCTCATTTCTTCTCAAGTACTCTGAGGACATCCATTACAGAGATCTAATGACCTTCTCTGAGGTCATATTAGATTCGGCCTACTACGCTTAGTGTTGCGCCATATCTAATTTAGTACGTAACTTTTCATACATTATGCACCCTTTCACTTAAAGGGATTTTGGACATTCTAACTTTCTCAAAGTTATCTTAGGACACATACTCTTCAAAAGAGATGTTCCATTGTCCATACTAAACTCCTTTTAGTACCGTGGTTATGTACTCATTTTGTGATAATCCTTTTATTCTCTTAGATCTATCTACTATAGATCTGAATGTCGAGAATATAGGATAATCACTAAGATCTTTCATGTCAAATTGTTTCTTAAACAAGAATTGGTAACTTTCACGTCGTCCTTGACATTCCTAATGAGAAGGATGTCGTTTTCTAAAGAACCAAAAATTGACTCTTACATCACTAACTTTCCTATGTACACTTTGAGACTTATTCGACTTCTATCTGTGTCAAACGATTTGACTGTGGAATCGAATTGTCTAACTCCTAGAAGCCTTTATCAATCCACAGATTGACTTTAGGGATTTGCATACCTTATGCATACTCCCACTGAATATGAGATTTATAGAAATACCTTATTTCAGTCTCTTTCAATCTCATATTGAACAAGATAGTTCTCATATTCATTTATCATATCTCATAGTCAGAATATGAGGATGTGGTAAACATAATCCAAATGGACTTTTGCATTTCAATCGTCAAGAAGTTGTAATGCTTTCCATTTACTCGAAGCTCCACGAGCTTGAACCTATCAGGTGGATCAACCAAGGTCAAAACTTGGTTTGAGTATATGGAATCCATATTGGATTTCAAGGCTTGCTTACACTACTCAGATTCTAAATCTGACAGTGTCTCCTCTTCAAGTAATTCCTTGGCTATCTAGGAACGCGTTCTAAACGCATCTTAAGAGAAGAGTTTCACACGTGTACATACTCTAAAATTTGGCTAAGTTTTATCAGATGGGCTCGTTTCTTCTATATGTGGCATGAATATTTTTTTTTCAAATTTCTTTGAGGTCTGCTTGCTTGCCTTTCTTCTTCTATAGGAACGATTCCTTAAGAAAGGTACATTCCTTTGAGACAAACAACCTTTGTGCAAGGGAATCGCAAAACTGATATCCAATATCATTGTATAAACTTGAACTCATTTCAAGCTTATCTCCCACTATCCTCTTCAAGTAAAAGGATTCCATTGAATTCTTGGATAAGAATAATTAGGGAATTTAGTATGCCACTTTGCATAGTGCAACTGAAGGACTGATTTTGGAAGGTACTAAATTCAAAATCTCTAACTGCATATTCTAGGAGTTTATTCCTAGAATGATTATAAGTCAGTAAAGCTTGCTATGGAATGGACCATATCCTATAAGGTTTCATTCCTTCATTCAGAAACACTAAGGTGTTCTCGAATTAGTTTACTGAGAGATAATCCTACTATCTCTAAGATGAGTAAGGAATTAGTTGCTAAGATATTGGCTATCTCGATCATATCGATTTACCTATAACTGATGACTACTTCGGTTCCTAACCTCCTTTCGAAATTCTAAGAATTTCATATAAGTTTCGAATTTGTACTTTAACAAGTACATTCATTCATAGTGATTAAACTGACGATTGTATCTAGTGCTTACATTAAGCATCTTACACTCATCAGTATGGATCGAAATCCACTATAATTTTGGAACGTTCCACGTTTCTTATAAACGGGATTCAGGAACGCTTCCCTCATGACAGGATTCACAGGAAGTCAGCACTATAGGTTCATTTTCATAGAATGATCCTAAGGTGTCTGACTTGCTAATCCTTTTATATCTCAACGTTCCAAAGTAATTCGAAGCTTTGTCATCTCACTTACTTTTGTTATCTCGTTGTATGTTCAGAACATTAGTGCCTTGAGTCTTTGCACAACGGCTTATGCAGAATTGACTTAAGACTAGTAAATTCTATTCCTAGTAGAATTACTAAACGAGGTAACATTTCAAAGTACTCATACTCTTTGCAGTTCCCTTTTCAAAGTCCTTATTTGCTACCATAGAAGCAAACGTCCTATTTGATCTCTAGTGTCTTTTGGGCGTACCCCTTACATGCCCCTCCATTGGGCTCTTAAGGGTTTCTTCTTCTTTAGGCCTTTAACTTAGGGAGTTTTAGAAGAAGAATTAACCATCTCAACCTTTTATTCCTTCTTAAGGATGCTCTCAACCATTATCAACTTAAATGATTAACTATGCTACATTAGCATCATTCTAGTTGAGCATAAAGGGTTTGAATGATAGTCGAAGCAATGTAAGTAATCAGTGCATTGAGAACTCTTTTCTCAGTTGATGATCGAGACCATAAGTTCTTCAAATAAGATCTTTAGACCTTGTTCGTGTGCACTTGTTTCCTCATTTGGAATATTGAATAATTCCATAATGTTATACCTTGTAACATTTTTATGAGGTGGTTCAATTGCTTTTAAGTGGTTTGGAAAAAATCCATTCACCTCAGATTGCTTCTCTTTTGGCCCGGGTCGACTTTTCACAATTGAAAACTTCGCCCTTTAGAGAATGCCTTTCTCTAGTCGGATTCTAAAATGAATTTTAGGATCCGAAGCCATCTAGAGTTAGTCAGGACTTAGTCAACTTATTTGACTTAAGGATGGATACGAATGGGTTTGCATTTCATATTGTAGAGAATCACAGAACTACAACCTAAATGCTAAGCAGAGAAAATGTGGGCATGCTGAATTATAACGATATACAAAAGATAAGGTCTTTAATCTAATGTAGCTCCCACTGTTTTTCAAAGATCTATAATTCCCAAAGATCTAAGAGGAACACGTTTCCCAGCGGGTACTAAGATCCTAAGCATTTTACCTCGAACCCACGACTCGCGGACATTCTAAGTAAAATCCTAGGTAGGTACAACTTACCAATTCTAACACCTTTAGAACTCTTAGTAATTGTTTTTGCATCACCCATCTTTCAATATGGGCCCACGACTCGTGCGACATCCATATTTACTTAGGCGTTAAGCTAGACCCATCAATCATAAGATCATGATCAAAACTTAGTTCGAACGTCCCACGACTCGCGGACATCGCCCTTGCCAAAATTAACCACGAAATATTGATCATTTAAAATGATCAATTAGGTAACTAAGAACTAATAAGCTCCACTAGCTATCCCACGACTCGCGGACAATAACTAGCTTTACTTACTAAACTTAAAACCTATTGATGGAATGCTAGGAATTTAATTCAAAATTTGCATCTCGAATTAAATACCTATTATTCGAAATGAGCTTAATATTTAATGGGAATTTTCGAATCAACCGAAGAGTTGTTCGGTTCGACCTCACCAACATATATGTTATCCAATTTAATTAGTCTTGATTAATGCAAGTACAACTTAAATGCATTTCAAACAAGCACATAAACAGATAACATGTCCTAGCATGATACTAACATGTAATGATCATGGGTTCTACCTATCTTATGCGTGATATGTGGGAGCCACTCCACAATCACAAGTTCTAACATACATGCCACATAAACAGTTTAAATCACATAAGGGAAAGCGGTAACAAAATACGAGCCCTATCTCTATTACATTTAACAATTGAGATTCCCCTCCCTAACATTTTGAGGGGTCTTCACTTATGGCCTCCTTGTTACTTGAATGTGGTCCATCTTACTCCATGGGTGCATTGTCTCCAAAATGAAAATAAAACCTCACCACCTATCTCTACTCTCAAATTACAATAAAAAGAAAAAGACATAAAGTAATAAGGCTCAATCTTCATATTGGCCTTAGACAATTACACGGGGCATACCCCGGCCTCAAAAAACAGTAATATGGAAAGCCACATAATAAATCACATAACAGTACGCACATAAGTGAGGCTCCAACCTCAATTGAAAAAACGCAACTATAGGGCTCCAACCCCAATTTAAACCATCCATGTGCATAAATTAAAACCATACATAGATCTAAACCCATGATCACCTAACATGCTTTTTGCAAGAATTTAAATTTAACTAATAAATTAAAATTCTCGCTTTAAGCTCTAATAGCTTAAAACACGACTTGATGCGAGTCTTATTTATAAAAGTTTTCAATAAATCCCAAATTACCAAAACAAATAAAATTCCAATTAATTTCTGAAAATTAATAATTTTATCAAGATGTATTTTCCCAAAATATAAACCGTTTCAATTTCTCAAAAATCCCAATTTTAAGTTTTATTCAAAAAAATTAAAATAAATATTCAAAAATAAAATTTTAAAATTAAAATAAAAAAAATTGGGACTGGATTGCACGAAACACGAAAAGGCCGATCACGAAAACGGGGTTGCCCGTCCCAAGTGCGGCGTGTGCGCACAGCATGCGCGCACAGCGCGCGGCCAAGGCCGCGCGAGTGCGGGCTGGAGCGGGCAGCTCCTGCCGGGCATTGGGCGGCCAGTCTCGGCCGCCCTGGGCGCGCCCGGAAGGTTCCCGCACAGGCGTGCGGGAGGTGCTGGGCGACTGGCAGGTCTGTCCCGGCCAGGCCTGGGCGGCGACGGGCGGACGGCGTACGGGAGACTGGCTGGTCTGTTCCGGCCAGCCCTGGGCAATGATGGGCGGGCACGCCTAGGCGTGCCCGGGAGGGCCTCTCGCGCGGTTGCGGGAGGATGGCGCGCGAAGCCCGCGCACGCGACTCCTTCGCGCGCGGGGTTTCACGTGTTCATCGCGATCCGGGCTTTCGTTTCGTGTTTTCGTTCAAAAGCAAAACCAATCCAAGAAATCCAAAAACAGTTTATACAGTTTCAAATCTAAAATTGTTTTTCAAAATTAAAAACCAATTTTCAGAAACTTTCAGGAAAAAATACAGTTTCGTAATTCAGGCTTTCTAAAACAATTACAAATACTCAATCGCATCAAGCCTAAGAATTTCTACCAAATTCAGTATAATTGAGACGAATCAGAAACACGATTAACGAGGTGGCTCTGATACCACTTGTTGGAAAACACGAATCAGAAAGCAGCGGAATTTAAAATTTTTCCCAACAAAAGGACCTTGAACTCGCAATCGTGTAACCAAATTCGTAAAGATAGAAAACTTACTTTTCTTTTATTCTTTCTTGAAGCGTTTCGAGCCACCCAAGAACGCTCTTCACGCGGCTTGATCCCCTCTCCTTGGTAAAGCTCGAATCTTCAAACTTCTAACTTGAAGTCTCTAGAGAAAGTCCACCAACTTGATCACAATCTAACTAGTAAGGATGCTAGTTCTCTAGTTAGTGTTTAGGCTTAACCTAGGGTTTAATTTAATCTTGGAGAAAGGAAGGTGTTCAACACATGAACCAAGAATTGTCTATTAGCTCTAAAGGGGAGCATGAGCTCCCCTATATATAGGAAAGGGGAGGGGCGGCCGAACCTAGTCCTAATGGACAAAGGATTTGGTCCCTCTCTCTCCTATTACTTGATGATCAAGTATTTTCCAACTTTGACTTTGAATTCTAATTCAAGTCAACTTTTAAGAGAGCTAAAAATATCCAAACTATTTTTGGATAATTTTATACTTTATGTAACAGCCCAAAACAGGGCCTGGATGAAAACAGTAAGTTAAGGCAGTGGTAAAGCGTTTATAGACCGTGATCCAACTTTTTGAATCATCATGCATTGCAATTTTACATGAACTTTGTGCTCGTATATGTTCTGACATGTTTTAAGGGGACTTCTTGACCTTTGATTCAGTTTACTATTCATAACCCGAGCCTACCTTGTTCATATTGCTACTCGAACCCTAGAGGTTCATCACACATGTTTCCCAATCGTTTGAACTTGTTTCCCGAACTCAGAAAGTCTTTCTTGAGCCATAAGGGTATTTTTGGAACTTACCGACCAAAGTTACTATTCATCAGAAAATGATCTTTTGATTCTGATACCTTTTTCTACCCAAGTTACAGTCGAATCGATCCTTGAGTCGAGACGAGTCTTTTGAAATCATTCTTGGCTTGGAAATCCATTCCGGAACTTTGTTTTATTGAAAACGTTTTTGAAAACCCTAGTTTACTATTCCTTTTACGAACGGTTTTCATTCAGAAAATGTTTTCTCTTCGGATTTGCACTACTTGAGCTATTTCAAGATTTTTGAGATGTTTTACAACTCTTGATTCAAGTCCTAGCTTGAAAATTTGAAGCGTACGTTCGTACGTGAGAATTCACTATTCATCCTACGTTTTCAACTTTTTAACGGTAAAACGTTTTATAGTCGATTTTGGACTCAAAACGCTTCTCGATTTATTTCTTGAATTTTAGAAGCAATCCGGACTTGAAAATCATTCTAGAAAGTCGTTTTTCACTCATGTCGAGTTTCGAGCTCAAAACTTTTATTCACTAAAACGAATGTATCTTTCAAACGGTAAATCCGATTTCGATGAATGAATATGCGTTTCGAAGCTAATTTTATTGCCGTTGGAATGGTTAAACTTCCAGCCACTTATCCTCGAGCCATGGGGGACGAAATTACAGAAATACCCCCAGCAGTCCCATTTTAGCTTCAACATGCCTAAAGCTTCCAAGAGAATCTATCCAATTTTTGCTCTCCTACCCTTCTCCACATTTTATTTCCAAGGTGAGGGGCTTATCTTCAGCTATAAATAGAGGCCAAGAGGCATTTGAATCCTTGCTCAAAGTTGTGTTAACAACACCCTTTCTTCTCTCCCTCTCCCCCTCATTGCCGTCGGCCTCCCCCCTTTGGTAGCTAGGTTAGTTGTTTTATTTTTATGTTATGTTTTAGTTAGTTTATGTTTTATGTTATGGTATGTTTATATTATGTTTAGGTTGGGTCTTAGGGTCTTCCCTAAGCCATATAGGATTTTATTTTATGCATTTATTAAATAGTTTTCATGATATGTTTTGATAGTTGTTTATATGTTTTAATTGTTTAGTATATGCTTGAATATGTTATGAATTGCTCTAGTATATGCTTTGATCATGTGATATGGTTGTTATATTATGAGAATTGATGCATGATTATGGAATTTGAATTATGTTCATGCATGTTAGCTAATGGAATAGTGATTTACAATTAATATGTCACAACTTGTTACATGTTGTTATGGAATTAAATTGTTACATGTTACATGCCTAAAGGTTCATGATATATGATATGCTATGACATGATATATGTTGTGACATGTTGTCACATTGTTATATGACTCTTGAATTATGAATTGAGCTTATGATATGATTTGGATTAATGGATTAGTGCCTTGATCATGTGGTACACTTTAATAGTGTCACATGTTATAACCTAAGATAGAATAGTGTTTCATAACTTGATCTTATGCCTTAATTGGATCTCTTAACCATAGGTTATACCTTTAACCTAGATCACACTTGATTATATTAACATGAACTTGAAACTATAGGTTATAATCAAGATCATAATTTGATTAGGGTGTGTGTGTGTGTGTGCATGCCGTGTGTGTGTGTGTGTTCGTGCATGGTGTGTGTGTGTACCGTGTGTGTGTGGGTGTGTGTATAGTAAGGGTTTGACCCGACCCTTTGACCCGACATGTGAATAGTAACCTGTGAATAGTAATCGTGAATAGTAATCTGGAATAGTACTTTTGAATAGTGCTTTTGAATAGTAAAAATGAATTAAAACTTGTGCTTTCCTAATAGACATTTGCACCTAGGGTTTCCATATCCAGGGTCTAAAATGTGTTTTCAAAATGTGTTTTCTTTCGTGGACTTGTTTCTTAACCTAAGGTTTGCGATAGGATTCATAATTTGACTAAAGCTTACTCGGTTACAGTAAGATCATAGTCTAACGTTAAGAGTAACTCACTTTGACGTATTCCTTTGTGTGTTACCTTTCTTGAATACCTTAAATGGTATTACTCTCTTGTGTTACATGTTCCTTGTTCATTGTTTCATGCATTTCATATGCATCTTGGTTAGTAGTGGGTCTTAGTTCTTAAGCTCACTCTAGTAGACCACCTACAGGAGTTAAAGTTGAGCACTGGGATCCCCAGGGCACCGCATAATCTGTCTACCTACCTTTGTTACTATTAGGTGAGGTGAAGTTATAAATGTTTTCCAACTGGAACCACGATTATACTATCGTATCATATGTTTTGAAATTCAAAGCTAAACCTCGTTTTGAACTACTCCCTTTTATCGGGACATTCTCTTGAAAGGATCATTCATACTTTAATAGTATACCTTGATCAACAGTACATGTTTTCCAAAGTTCTGCATTCTTGTTCAAAGACAGTTACATGGTTTGCATATGTTTTCAAAGTACAGTTTACAGACAGTTTCACATGTTTTCAGACAGAATCATATGTTTTACAAACAGCATCATATGTTACAGTTACAGTTTCACATGTTATAAGTTAGTATACTGGAGTGTTACTCTGGTCACTGCTAATCTTAAATGCAAGCATACAGTTTACAGTTTGGGCCCGGCGGTTATGTGTGGAGGTGATGCTCGGGAGGTGAGCGCCAACGACATCACCAATACCGGCCGCCACACTTAGACTATTGACACCGACTTTTAACAGGAGGTTTGTTAAGTCAGGACAATTTGTCTGGGAACGGACAGCAAATCTGTTCCCATTACATGTTTACAGGTCGCCTAGGGCTAGCTACCCGAAGTGACAACCGGTGGAGGATGGTGCATGTTTGTATGTGTTGGTAAGAGTCGTTGTTGACCTTGGTCCGATAGTCTACTATGTGCGGAGTTGTTGTTGATCTTGGTCCAATGCTCTACTTTATGTGGGGTTATTGTTGATCTTGGTCCGATACTCTACTAACGTAGAATTATTGTTGATCCTGGTCCGACACTCTACCGAATCATGTTTTCTGGAGTAAGGATGGAGAAGCCTAGCTTGCGGGCAAAATTCTGTTTCATAAAGGATGGTTCATATCTGGAAAAGTTCACTTTACCCTTATCCCGTTTTATGAAAGAACTATGAACCATCAACAGCATATGTGTGCGCGTGTGATAGCATTCATGAAAATGTTTTATAACGTGCATCCTTTTACAGCATCGCATTCAAAGAGTTTTATCAACCGAACTTGTTTCGAGTTCTTCTTTAAAGCATTGCATTTAATAGTTTCGAACTTTACTTCAAGTTCTTTAATTCAGTACTTTCTTTAAAGTATTCCCTCACTTAGTCCTTTTGACTAATACCTCTCCCGTTTTCTTGCCTCGTGGTTTCAGGTCTTGCAGCCGCAGTCTAGAGGTATCTTGAAGCTCTAGATTGTCATTTTTGTTTCAGTCAGGACTTAGTATTACTTCCTCTTTTGTGTCCTGCATATGTTTTATGGCTGCATCACTTTATGTTTCTGTATGCGTTTTTGAATACTTGAGTATCTTTGTTATACTCTTTCGGCTACTCTGTTACCGATATTTGAACTCTGTTATATCGGTACTTATATGTGAATATGTTATATGTTCTGATATGCCGAGTCTCTCTTACACGATCAATATGTTCTTGCTTGTTACATGCCATCACGCACATGTTTTGAAAAGTTTTTAAATACTCTGATTTTCCGCTGCATAGCCACATCGTTGTACATGTATAGTTTTGATAGACAGCCGTTCGCTGGAGTATTTCTTGAGTGATGGCTCACACCATTACTTGAGAGGTGCTTCAGTGCGGGGGTTGAGACGCCGCTCTCCTCTTGTTCTGGTACGGGTGGGGGCGTTACAGCCTGAGGTGGTATCAGAGCATCGGGTTAAGTAAGAAGAGACTTAACCTAGATTGCTCTCATGTTGCATCATGGATTGTTCACGCATTGCATCCAGGATCATTCTCATATTGCATCGAGACAGGATATTTGGGGATTACATGGTTCTGTTATCTGGATTTCATATCTGTGGTATCTTCTGTATAGCTATGGCAGTTCAGCCACACCAGGATCCTAATCAGCAGATGGATGAGGCTTTCTTTGAGCAGTTTGAGGCCCCGCGTACTTTGGCAGTTTCTCGCCGTGGAGGCACTCGTTTCTACACCTGGCGCAGGTCTAGGAACAGTAGTAGGCCTGGGTATTCCTATCCTAACAGAGTTGTGCACTATCTCGAGTCTGAGAGAGATGGTTACTTTCAGGAGTATCAGAGGACCCGTGAGGTCAGGTTGGAGTCTCTGCGCTATCAGGATCAGTCACTGCAGTACCAGATTGATAGGGACATCGCTCGTGAGCATGCTGCAGAGATGACTCATATTGCTGATCAGAGGGCTGCTCGTATTGCTGAGCTGGAGGCAGATCTTATGCAGATGACTATTGATCGCGACACCTCTATGGAGCGTCACCAGCACTACCGTGCCCGCGTGAGAGCTCGCCTGTATGATACCTATCACTTATCCGATGAGCAGGCAGTTGAGGAGGTCGAGGGTCAGGATGTCAGTCAGGCTTCTCAGGAGCCCGAGCCTATGCAGGAGCAGTCTGATGGAGGCGATGGAGGATCTGATGATGATGATGATGGCGGAGATGATCCAGCAGGACACGGACAGGGTGAGGTCGTTGCCGTTTCTGATGACACCACCAGGGGTTCTTTGGATCACAGTTATCAGGGTTGATTGCTGATGGGAGATTTCTGTATATAGTACTGATGCATATATATCTATCTATCGATGGCGGACGTATAGCCGGGACAGTTCAGGACTGACTTTTGGATGAGGGGATGTATAGCTCTGGTAGATGATCCCCGACTTTTGGCACCACGGATGACGGTTCAGATGACTTGGTACCTACTAGGTTATTGTCAGCAGGGTTGGACGGATTGGTAAGGCCTGTAAGGGAGTCAACTCGATAGTATCGGGTCCTCCCCATTTTGAATTAATACTGTTAACATGTGGCCTGTAGTAAATTTTACCAAACCTTGCACAGTTATAACACTTTCGGCTTTATGTTGGATATCTGTTTACTGCTTTCCATAACTGTCATTGCATGAGTCTTAGAGTTGCTTCAAGATACCATTAGGACCGTTGATAGGATCATGCCATTTCATTTATTGTTAGCATGCTATTGTTCTTGATATGTTGAATACGCTTCTGGATATGTTGATCATGCTTCTGATCATGTTACAGTTCTTGTTGATATGACAGTATACGTTCTGTTCCCGTTTTACATGTTGATCATGTTTTGGGATATGTTATACATGTTTCTGATATGTTGATATGTTACCCGAGCTTCTGTTTTCATGTTGTCTGACAATTGTTTCTGATTATATGATATGTTTGAAGATCTTGAATCTTTGCTGACCTGTTGTTATGGGAATGTGTTGTTCTCATACTTATATGTGACTACGTGAGAATGTGAATACGTGGTTACGGATTCTGTGAATCATTATATGTCATGCATCGAATATATGTATCTGAATGCTTATGAATTCAGTAACAATATGCCACCGAGAAGAGCACCACGGAATCGTGTACCACCACTGCCACCCCAAAGAGATGTCACGCCACCCCCTGAAAGAGAAAGAACTCCGGAATTAAGGGATGTGCTACGACAATTTATGAGGGCTTGTGCACCGAGAGATAATCCTCCTAATGAAAGGTCATTGGAGAAGTTTCTAAGGATGAATCCGCCTAAGTTCTATGGAGAACCGAACGACCTAAAGGCTGAGAATTGGATTACCAGTCTTGAGAAGATTTTCGAGGCTATGGAAATCTACCCAGAGGATCGTGAACGAGTTCGGTATGCTACTTTTCTTATGGAAGGAGCTGTATACAATTGGTGGAAGCACGTTCAGCACATGTGGAATGAGAATAACGTCGAGGAAAGTTGGGATGAGTTTATCAGAGAGTTTCAGCAGAAGTATACGCCTCAAGTGACTCGTGATGCACGAGAGGCTGAGTTTATGAGTCTGGTTCAGGGAACTATGAATGTGATGGAGTATGAGGCTAGGTTTGTGAGGCTGATCAAGTATGCGCCTCATATTTTGACTGATGAGCGTCGCAAGACGAAGAGATTTATCGATGGACTGAAGCCTGAACTTCGATTGGCACTTGCTTCTTTGGTAATTGAGACCTACAACCAGGCTGTTGATAGAGCGCTAAGGGTTGAAGCTGCACACAAGGAGATCAAGATAACTACTGCCCGTCAAGGACCTTCTAACCCTAAGCCTTATCAAGGGAATAAGCGACCTTCCGGATCTTTTCCCCAAGGAACTGGAAAGAGGCCAATGGTAACACCACAGCGTCAGCAGCAGAATGCTCCACCGAAACAGCAAGCACAGAAGCAGAAAGCGCCACAGCAGTATCAGAAGGCGCCACAACAGCAGAGAGCACCTCAGCCAGGTCCAGAGGAAATTGTTTGTCGATATTGTCGCCGAACAGGACACACTGAGGAGAACTGTCGCAAGAAAGCTGGACAGTGTTTCGCGTGTGGTTCCCCTGAGCACCAGATGGATAGTTGCCCGCACAAGATCAGGAGATTTGGGGTCCAGGATAAAGGAAAAGCAGTGGTGGGTACGACGAACAAACCGGTGGTCCGAGGCAGAGCTTATGCTTTGGATGGTAAGGAGGAGGTTGATCCTTCGTCTGTTGTGGAAGGTATTGTGCACATTCTTAACACGCCAGTTAAGGTCTTGTATGACCCTGGTGCTACGCATTCTTTTGTTGCTTCTGAATTATGTGCGCATTTACAGTTTCCGCTTGAATACTTGCCATATAAATTTGAAGTGAGTTCTCCTTTGGGAACTTGCCTTGTTACGGATCAAGTATATAAACGCTGCCCTATATGTATTGGTACCCGTTGTTACCCGACGGATCTTATTGAGTTACTGATGACAAGATATGATGTTATACTTGGTATGGATTGGTTGTCTAAGTACCGAGCTAAGTTGGATTGTTACAAGAAAGAGATCATCTTGGAAGAAGATGAAAGTGGGACATCAGAAGGGAAAGTTGAGAAGTTATCAGTGATTTCTTCGATGGAAGCTAAGAAGTTGATTCAGAAAGGAGCTAGTGGATTTGTGGCTTATCTTTTGAATAGACCGAAAGATCAACTTAAGATCGAAGAAGTGGAAGTGGTGAACGAGTTCCTAGATGTGTTTCCTGAGCATTTAGATTCGTTACCTCCTGACCGAGAGTTGGAGTTTACGATCGAGATGATATCAGGAGCTGAGCCGTATTCAAAGACACCTTACAGAATGGCACCAGCTGAATTAGATGAACTGAGAAAGCAATTGGACGAACTGATTGAGTCTGGATATGTTCGACCGAGCACATCGCCGTGGGGAGCACCTGTGCTTTTCGTTAAGAAGAAGGATGGATCATTGCGTTTATGCATTGACTATCGGGAGCTGAACAGGATAACAATCAGAATAAGTATCCTCTCCCTCATATTGAAGAGCTGTTCGATATACTTCAAGGATCGAAGGTCTACTCCAAGTTAGATCTTAGACAAGGGTATTATCAGTTGAAGATCAGGGAAGCAGATATTCCGAAGACTGCTTTCAATAGCCGATACGGACATTATGAGTTTGTAGTAATGCCGTTTGGTTTGACAAACGCACCAGCTGCATTCATGGATATGATGCACCGTATATTCAAGCCGTTTCTTGACAAGTTTGTAGTGATCTTCATCGACGATATTTTGGTATTTTCGAAGACACCGGAGGAACATGCTGAACATCTTCGAATCGTGTTACACACTTTGCTGGATCACAAGCTATATGCAAAGTTCAGTAAATGCGAATTCTGGCTTGAGAGAGTTACATTTCTCGGACACATCATATCAGGATCTGGAATCGAAGTAGATCCCTCGAAGATCGAGACGATCATGGATTGGAAGTCACCGAAGAATCCTTCAGAAGTGAGGAGTTTTCTGGGATTAGCTGGTTACTACCGGAGGTTTGTCCAAGATTTCTCGAAGATAGCTACACCTCTCACTAAGTTGACAAAGAAAGAAGGGAAGTTTGATTGGACGGAGAAGTGTGAGCAAAGTTTTCAAAGATTGAAGGAGATGCTAACAACTGCACCCGTGTTAGCGTTACCCGAAGGAAAAGAAGGTTATACAGTCTACACCGATGCTTCGAAAGAAGGACTAGGAGGAGTTTTGATGCAGAATGGAAAGGTGATTGCGTATGCATCAAGGAAACTCAAAACGCATGAAGTCAACTACCCGACACATGATTTGGAGTTAGCCGCGATAGTTTTTGCCCTTGGGAAATGGAGACATTACCTGTATGGAGTTACGTTTGAGATCTTTACTGATCATAAGAGCCTGCGATATCTATTCACTCAGAAGGAGTTGAATATGCGACAGAGGAGATGGATGGAATTTCTGGAGGACTACGATTGCATTATTCAATACCATCCAGGAAAGGCGAATCTTGTAGCCGATGCACTAAGCAGGAAAGTTCATTTGGCACAGATTTCTGCCAATCCCGAGGTTGATCAAAGAAAAAGAATCGAGGTGATAACTAAAGCTCGAATTGCGAACGTTGTGATGATATCACCATTGAAAGAACAAGTGTTGGAAGCTCAGAAGAACGACGAGTGGATTAAGAAATGTCTCGAATCTAAGGAGAAAGATGATGAGACCAAGTTCAAGGTTGACGAACATGGAATATTGAGGTACAAAGGTCAAGTATGCGTACCAACTATTTTGAGGAAAGAGATTCTCGACGAAGCGCATAAGACTAAGTACACGATACATCCCGGAGGCACTAAGATGTATCAAGATGTTAAGACGCATTTCTGGTGGAACGGAATGAAGAGAGACATAGCCAACTATGTCAAGAAGTGCTTAACTTGTCAGAAAGTTAAAGCTGAGCACCAGAAGCCGAGTGGGAAGTTGCAACCATTACCGATTCCGACATGGAAGTGGGAGCAAATCACGATGGATTTTGTCACTGGATTACCCAAAGTCAGAGGAGGACAAGATAGTATCTGGGTGATCATTGATCGATTGACAAAGTCAGCACACTTTTTGCCAGTAAAGATGACGGATAAGGTCAGCACGTTGGCAAAGCTGTATCAACAAGAGATCGTTAGATTACATGGAGTCCCGAACAGTATAGTGTCGGACAGAGATCCGAAATTCACGTCGCACTTATGGAAAGAAATTCAGACTTTGATGGGAACGAAGTTGAACTTCAGTACTGCAGCGCATCCTCAGACGGATGGACAATCTGAAAGGATGATCAAATACTTGGAAGATATGCTAAGAGCTTGCGCTTTAGACTTCCAGGAAAGTTGGAAAGAGTGTTTACCTCTTGTGGAGTTTGCATACAATAATAGTTATCAAGCTTCTATTAAAGCTGCTCCATATGAAGCTCTGTATGGAAGGAAATGTAGATCCCCGTTATACTGGGATTTGGATGAAGCGAGATGTACTGAGGAAGGACCGATCAGAGTGAATTCTGCCAAATGGATAAGAGAAGCGACAGAAAAGATTCAGATCATTCGACAGAGAATGAAAGCTGCCCAGGACAGGCAGAAGAGTTATGCTGATCGACGAAGAAGGGATTTGGAATTCGCAGTAGGCGAAAAGGTATTTCTGAAGGCATCGCCAAGGAAAGGATTTTCCCGAATTGGGAAAGGTGGAAAGTTAAACCCAAGATATGTTGGACCGTATGAGATACTGGAAAGAGTCGGACTGACTGCTTATAGATTGAATTTGCCTGTAGGTCTAACAGGAATCCACAACGTATTTCATGTATCTCAGCTTCGCAAGTGTTTCTCGGATGAGACAGAGGTTGTGCCGGTAGAGGAGATACCGTTGGAACCGGATTTGACTTATGTTTTGAAGCCCGCTAAGATTCTTGATAAGAAGTTTCAAGAGCTGAGGAATAGGAAGATTCCATTAGTTAAAGTCCTTTGGAAGGGACATGGGACAGAAGAGGCAACCTGGGAGACAGAAGAGAAAATGCAGAAGCATCACCCTGAGTTGTTTGCAATTACAGCAGAAGAATCTGAGGACAGATTCTCTTTAAGGAGGGGTGATTGTAACAGCCCAAAACAGGGCCTGGATGAAAACAGTAAGTTAAGGCAGTGGTAAAGCGTTTATAGACCGTGATCCAACTTTTTGAATCATCATGCATTGCAATTTTACATGAACTTTGTGCTCGTATATGATCTGACATGTTTTAAGGGGAATTCTTGACCTTTGATTCAGTTTACTATTCATAACCCGAGCCTACCTTGTTCATATTGCTACTCGAACCCTAGAGGTTCATCACACATGTTTCCCAATCGTTTGAACTTGTTTCCCGAACTCAGAAAGTCTTTCTTGAGCCATAAGGGTATTTTTGGAACTTACCGACCAAAGTTACTATTCATCAGAAAATGATCTTTTGATTCTGATACCTTTTTCTACCCAAGTTACAGTCGAATCGATCCTTGAGTCGAGACGAGTCTTTTGAAATCATTCTTGGCTTGGAAATCCATTCCGGAACTTTGTTTTATTGAAAACGTTTTTGAAAACCCTAGTTTACTATTCCTTTTACGAACGGTTTTCATTCAGAAAATGTTTTCTCTTCGGATTTGCACTACTTGAGCTATTTCAAGATTTTTGAGATGTTTTACAACTCTTGATTCAAGTCCTAGCTTGAAAATTTGAAGCGTACGTTCGTACGTGAGAATTCACTATTCATCCTACGTTTTCAACTTTTTAACGGTAAAACGTTTTATAGTCGATTTTGGACTCAAAACGCTTCTCGATTTATTTCTTGAATTTTAGAAGCAATCCGGACTTGAAAATCATTCTAGAAAGTCGTTTTTCACTCATGTCGAGTTTCGAGCTCAAAACTTTTATTCACTAAAACGAATGTATCTTTCAAACGGTAAATCCGATTTCGATGAATGAATATGCGTTTCGAAGCTAATTTTCTTGCCGTCGGAATGGTTAAACTTCCAGCCACTTATCCTCGAGCCATGGGGGACGAAATTACAGAAATACCCCCAGCAGTCCCATTTTAGCTTCAACATGCCTAAAGCTTCCAAGAGAATCTATCCAATTTTTGCTCTCCTACCCTTCTCCACATTTTATTTCCAAGGTGAGGGGCTTATCTTCAGCTATAAATAGAGGCCAAGAGGCATTTGAATCCTTGCTCAAAGTTGTGTTAACAACACCCTTTCTTCTCTCCCTCTCCCCCTCATTGCCGTCGGCCTCCCCCCTTTGGTAGCTAGGTTAGTTGTTTTATTTTTATGTTATGTTTTAGTTAGTTTATGTTTTATGTTATGGTATGTTTATATTATGTTTAGGTTGGGTCTTAGGGTCTTCCCTAAGCCATATAGGATTTTATTTTATGCATTTATTAAATAGTTTTCATGATATGTTTTGATAGTTGTTTATATGTTTTAATTGTTTAGTATATGCTTGAATATGTTATGAATTGCTCTAGTATATGCTTTGATCATGTGATATGGTTGTTATATTATGAGAATTGATGCATGATTATGGAATTTGAATTATGTTCATGCATGTTAGCTAATGGAATAGTGATTTACAATTAATATGTCACAACTTGTTACATGTTGTTATGGAATTAAATTGTTACATGTTACATGCCTAAAGGTTCATGATATATGATATGCTATGACATGATATATGTTGTGACATGTTGTCACATTGTTATATGACTCTTGAATTATGAATTGAGCTTATGATATGATTTGGATTAATGGATTAGTGCCTTGATCATGTGGTACACTTTAATAGTGTCACATGTTATAACCTAAGATAGAATAGTGTTTCATAACTTGATCTTATGCCTTAATTGGATCTCTTAACCATAGGTTATACCTTTAACCTAGATCACACTTGATTATATTAACATGAACTTGAAACTATAGGTTATAATCAAGATCATAATTTGATTAGGGTGTGTGTGTGTGTGTGCATGCCGTGTGTGTGTGTGTGTTCGTGCATGGTGTGTGTGTGTACCGTGTGTGTGTGGGTGTGTGTATAGTAAGGGTTTGACCCGACCCTTTGACCCGACATGTGAATAGTAACCTGTGAATAGTAATCGTGAATAGTAATCTGGAATAGTACTTTTGAATAGTGCTTTTGAATAGTAAAAATGAATTAAAACTTGTGCTTTCCTAATAGACATTTGCACCTAGGGTTTCCATATCCAGGGTCTAAAATGTGTTTTCAAAATGTGTTTTCTTTCGTGGACTTGTTTCTTAACCTAAGGTTTGCGATAGGATTCATAATTTGACTAAAGCTTACTCGGTTACAGTAAGATCATAGTCTAACGTTAAGAGTAACTCACTTTGACGTATTCCTTTGTGTGTTACCTTTCTTGAATACCTTAAATGGTATTACTCTCTTGTGTTACATGTTCCTTGTTCATTGTTTCATGCATTTCATATGCATCTTGGTTAGTAGTGGGTCTTAGTTCTTAAGCTCACTCTAGTAGACCACCTACAGGAGTTAAAGTTGAGCACTGGGATCCCCAGGGCACCGCATAATCTGTCTACCTACCTTTGTTACTATTAGGTGAGGTGAAGTTATAAATGTTTTCCAACTGGAACCACGATTATACTATCGTATCATATGTTTTGAAATTCAAAGCTAAACCTCGTTTTGAACTACTCCCTTTTATCGGGACATTCTCTTGAAAGGATCATTCATACTTTAATAGTATACCTTGATCAACAGTACATGTTTTCCAAAGTTCTGCATTCTTGTTCAAAGACAGTTACATGGTTTGCATATGTTTTCAAAGTACAGTTTACAGACAGTTTCACATGTTTTCAGACAGAATCATATGTTTTACAAACAGCATCATATGTTACAGTTACAGTTTCACATGTTATAAGTTAGTATACTGGAGTGTTACTCTGGTCACTGCTAATCTTAAATGCAAGCATACAGTTTACAGTTTGGGCCCGGCGGTTATGTGTGGAGGTGATGCTCGGGAGGTGAGCGCCAACGACATCACCAATACCGGCCGCCACACTTAGACTATTGACACCGACTTTTAACAGGAGGTTTGTTAAGTCAGGACAATTTGTCTGGGAACGGACAGCAAATCTGTTCCCATTACATGTTTACAGGTCGCCTAGGGCTAGCTACCCGAAGTGACAACCGGTGGAGGATGGTGCATGTTTGTATGTGTTGGTAAGAGTCGTTGTTGACCTTGGTCCGATAGTCTACTATGTGCGGAGTTGTTGTTGATCTTGGTCCAATGCTCTACTTTATGTGGGGTTATTGTTGATCTTGGTCCGATACTCTACTAACGTAGAATTATTGTTGATCCTGGTCCGACACTCTACCGAATCATGTTTTCTGGAGTAAGGATGGAGAAGCCTAGCTTGCGGGCAAAATTCTGTTTCATAAAGGATGGTTCATATCTGGAAAAGTTCACTTTACCCTTATCCCGTTTTATGAAAGAACTATGAACCATCAACAGCATATGTGTGCGCGTGTGATAGCATTCATGAAAATGTTTTATAACGTGCATCCTTTTACAGCATCGCATTCAAAGAGTTTTATCAACCGAACTTGTTTCGAGTTCTTCTTTAAAGCATTGCATTTAATAGTTTCGAACTTTACTTCAAGTTCTTTAATTCAGTACTTTCTTTAAAGTATTCCCTCACTTAGTCCTTTTGACTAATACCTCTCCCGTTTTCTTGCCTCGTGGTTTCAGGTCTTGCAGCCGCAGTCTAGAGGTATCTTGAAGCTCTAGATTGTCATTTTTGTTTCAGTCAGGACTTAGTATTACTTCCTCTTTTGTGTCCTGCATATGTTTTATGGCTGCATCACTTTATGTTTCTGTATGCGTTTTTGAATACTTGAGTATCTTTGTTATACTCTTTCGGCTACTCTGTTACCGATATTTGAACTCTGTTATATCGGTACTTATATGTGAATATGTTATATGTTCTGATATGCCGAGTCTCTCTTACACGATCAATATGTTCTTGCTTGTTACATGCCATCACGCACATGTTTTGAAAAGTTTTTAAATACTCTGATTTTCCGCTGCATAGCCACATCGTTGTACATGTATAGTTTTGATAGACAGCCGTTCGCTGGAGTATTTCTTGAGTGATGGCTCACACCATTACTTGAGAGGTGCTTCAGTGCGGGGGTTGAGACGCCGCTCTCCTCTTGTTCTGGTACGGGTGGGGGCGTTACACTTTATTTATTCTAAAATAAATAACTTATTTTTATCTAATTAATTAATTCGTAATTAATTAACTAGATTATTTTCTCCAAAATAAGACTTTCTTTTTAATTCAAAATTAAACCAAAGTCTATTAAATAATTAACACATTTAATTATTTAATACATATATATACAATATATATATATTCACACGTGTGTGACACGTGTCACAGTGACACGTGTCACTCACGTGAGCCACACGTGTGATTTCACACGTGTGGAACCCTCTTGGCCCGATTAACTCGTTTAATCATTTTTAAGCCTCAACTCATGTAACCAAGTTGTTGTGTGTGACCCTCTAGGTTCTCAATTCAATTAGCAGTGACCCTAATTAATTAATTCACTAATTAATTAATCAGTCCACAGATTAAACGACCATAGTCTAGCAACAGGTGTTTAACCCCTAGCTGAATTGGAATGTTCGGATTCGACAGAACCTTTAAGTCATTGATTCATGTGAGATACAATCCTCCTACTTACTATCTCTCAACCAAGATCTAGGGCAAGGGAATAATCAGAACCCTAATAATCCGGTCTTAAAGCTAAGTGCATTTCATATCCATTTGATCTCAATCCAAGAAACCCTTTTCTTGATGTCTTGATCTACTGCCTTGGCCAAGGACTCCATATGGCATATGAATGACTTACACAATAAGAGATCACCTTGCATATGCAAGTGTAGGTCCTTTCTTGATTCTCATTCACTTTCATGAGTCACTTGTGCAGCCCCAGCATAAGCCTTGAATCAGTTGTCTAAGGCGACACCCTTTAAAGCTTATACCAAAGACTACAGAGTTAACTCATAAAGTAACATGGAACCTCAAGTCTAAGGATCAATTAATCACATCAATGACTCGTGAGATATTTCCTAATCTGGAAGTTTCCATTTCCTGAAATAGAAATTTCCTTTCCCATTTAGGAATCTTCTCACACGGGGCACCTCAGTGAACTTACTTATTAAAGTAAGCACCCTCATGTATCACGCACGTATCAACTATACACTTTGCACCTCCATGAAACAAGGTGGTCCTTCTTAAGGGCGTGATCCCACAAGCAAGCCTTAGAGGAGTCAGGTTGACACTCCCACTGTCTGTAGGACTCATCGACTTGGAGTATTTTACTAATCATTACTTATGTGATATAGGGCTCGTTTCATGAACCATTTCACCTAAAATGTAGAGTCCTAAAGTCATCAGGATTAGGGGAGTTCTCATACATGCACACATAATGGAAACACTCAAAACACGTATTGGCATATAAAGAAGTGTTTGCCTATGATCAATCGTATATTATTCAAAGATTGTCTGTGATACAAGAAAAGTCCCAAAGCAGATTACGTCGAATCGGCTTTCTAGGGCACTATTCCTAACACGACAAATATCAATAATATATTGAATACGTGATCATGCAATATCTTATAATACATGCAATCCATATAACCTAAGATATAGGCGTTTGGGCGATCCGTGTACCGGCCTTCCCGCACGGTGCATAACAATCATAACATAAACATAATCATAATCATAAAATAAGTTCCAACCTTCTTCCTCCGGGTGGTGGACGGGCTTGCAAGACCCGACCACCTCATGCATTGACCCAGGGGGCTACATGAATCCCCCAAGGGCGCTCAGCTACCATTCCACGCTAATCTCCTAGCGAGGTCCGGTCTCTGTTAAATGGTTGGGACTAGCACATGGGATCACCGTCGGCCCTTGCCTCCCCGGGTAGCCACATGTGCTAGATCCCGGGCCCGTGCATTCATTCATGTTCTCGCCAAAACGTTCAATTCATGAGAAACATAATACATTTATAACATACTTATTCCCTTTCATAATCATTGAGAAAAGATTTACTCGATGACTCCATTTGAAAAAAATATATAGATATACATAGGTTTTTGGCCAAAACTTATCACATAAGGTTGTAGGGTTTAATACATATCTCAGAACGAAAACACCCTCACCTGGAAGATGACGATACAAGGATACAAGCTAGGCCGTGAGCCTATCGATCACGATATCTCCACCCTGGAGATGAACTGTACAAGAGAAAGACATAATGTGTACTCGTGAGAAACGACTCAATATGAAACCAATTAGGAAGCACGGCATTAACATGAGGTGTTCGTGAAATTCTATGTCATGTTTCAATATACAATAGATCATAAGATGTCATGAGTTGATGTGATCATGTTCATGCACACCAATAAAGCCATTTAGACACATACATGTTTTAATCATTCAATTCATAATATATTACAATACATGTTAACAGGGCATATGGATCAATTAGGCTTGTATATAATGCATATAAGTCACATAAGGAGTCTAGGAGGTGCAAGGAAGGCGATAGAACGAGTTTTGGTAAAGTTTAGCAAAAGTTAGGAAAAGTTGACAATTTTCGAAAATGCGCAAGCTGTAGAAAAATGGGTATATCTTGAGTTTGAGAAATTAGAATTAAGTTTTTCTTGTTGGAGGTGAAACTAGACACATAGATGTTTTCAAGGATATGTGGCACGAATCATGGTTCAAAGCGAGATGAAAATGGCATAGGTTTGAAATTGGACGAATGCAGATTGTCGAAGAAGTGGTGACACCAAAATGAATTGATCATATCTCAGAAGTAGGAAAATATATTAAAATGATTCTAATTGGAAGATGTTCTAGACTTCAAGAGGTTTCCTTGGGTTCAAAAATCAGGTCAATCTGAGTTCGTATGAGGGAGAACGAAGCAAAACAATCTCAGGCCGAAACAGGGGAGGGTCCAACGTTTCTGCATCAAATCCACCCTCGTGGATTTAGGTCAGTGGCGAAAAAAATGCAGAAAACAGGGCACAAACATGAGAGAAGACCAAAAATCACCAAAACACCTCAAAACTCAACCCAAATCACTTAAAACATGTAGTATACCAAGTAAGAACATGAAATGCAAATTTAGGGCAAATTAAAACACCTAAATTCATAAACCCACATATATATACACACATATACATACATACACCACATATATATATACAACTTGCTCCAAGAATTCTTTAAACTCATGAATTAACATGTATTCATGCATATTCACACAAAATTCCAAGTTATTAAGGAAGAATCACACAATCCTAGTTATCATTTAACAAAGCCATATATATAAACACATATACCTTGGAGGGAATGGAAAGAGAAGAATAGAGCTTGATTCCTTGGGCCAAAACTTGAAGAAATCCTCTTGTCTCCTTCTTTGTTGCTTGGCTCGATTTTAGGGGAGGAGAAAGGAAGGGTTTGGAGTTTGGTGTTGGGAGAAAATGGAAGAATAAGAATGGGGTGTGAGGGGGTGTGTGTATATCGTGTAATGCCAGAGGGAAAAAGGAAAAAATTGCACATTGGTCCCTTAACAATTTAATTGTTCGATTTGGGTCCCAAGGTTTGGATAGGTGAGCAATTGGGGTCTAATTCAAAATTCGATTGAGTCCAAGGATTTCATATAAGATCAAATAAGTACATATTCAAAATAATACATCTAATAGCAAGTTTACATATTAAAGCGAGTTCCAATAACATAATCAATTAAGTCATATTGGTCACGTAGTAGCAATTAGTCTATGACTAATAAGTTAAACAGTCACTTAGCAATTAAAACACATATAAATCACATAACCCTAGGTCTAAACCCACTCGTGACGTCAAACCTGTACGGCCAAAAAGTCGGGGCGTTACAACCTCTCCCCCTTAAGAGGACCTGGTCCCCAAGTCCACTGCCTTGTATTCTGAACTCTGAGTAAACTTTCCCGTGTTCATCCCACGCGGGTTAGCAACTCCCCGTCAGGAATTAGTTCGGAAAAGTTCTTCAAGCACAACGGGTCTTCAATTGTTGTTACGTCACGACCCTCAACTCACCGTAACCTAGGCACTCGCAAGTCTAACAGGTAGCAGGCAACAAAAGAACCCGGTCTTTCGAGTAGGAAGGAGAGAACCCCGTCTCTCTCAACCAGCAAAGAGAGAACCCCGTCTCTCAAACAACTAGTGAGAGCACCCCGTCTCTCAAACAGAAAGAAAGAGAAACTCTCAAGCTCCCAAAACAACAAATAAATAAATAATCACACAACAACCACACAAGAAGCAAGTAGAAGATATCAAACACGTCAGGTATCAATCGTGCAAAAGCAGTTAATACAACAAGCAATCAAAGTACTTAGCTTCATAAAATTATTCAAGCTAAAAGTTGCATGTATGCATATGTCATGGATGCTTGTTGTACCGTTCACCATTGTTCGGGAATCTTCCATTATAGTGATTCGATTCAAAGCAGGATTCTTGTTGGAGATTCCTTTTTATCCCTAGTGCCATGGCGTAAAATGCACGATGTGTTCAAGGCTTCAATGATCACCCGGTCTTCGATTCACGGTCGATCCTCTAATCTTGAGTGTGTGCTTGAACTCAACTTAATTAATTCATCATTCTCTACCAATTAAACTCAACCCTTATTGAATGCCCGAGCTAGGTTTTAGTAGCCCGAATTCCTATTTTTCATTCTAGTAACATCCTTAGCTCATCATGGAAAAATGACTGTCGAGCTAGGATTCTCATGTTGTTTAAGTCGTGGTCTCTCCTAGACCATCCACTTCCAACGCCATTCTGAATTGACTTTCACTTGCCCATCTTGGAATATGATGACCTGATCGGCTTTTTCCTTTACCCCATACTTTCATCGCCAATTCATGAAATTCCTTCACGGCCCCATGTTCATAAGCATGAATCACGTTATACCATATACGATCTTTTCCAACCTGCGGAGATTTAGCTTGTACTTCTCATGTTCAGAAACCAACAAGGTTACTTCTTCAACCGCAGTTACCATCAATCTTCCCTTTAACTTGTCTTATCACCTTAATTCCCATTATTTCTTGCCCACCTATTTTCAACACTTGAAACACTTACCCTTCTTGAAACTGTTACCGAAATTTTCTTATGGCAGTCTTGAAGTTTTCCATTTTGATATTAAAATTCGTCAATTATCATAATCTTCTATTTCATCTCTTGTCATTCCTTATAGAATCTCGTTGCTTGGGGTCTTGAATTACCATTGTCTCTTTTAAAAGTAACTCATCCGAGCACAACCGTGAATTCAATTTATTTCCCAGTCAGCTCTCTCCCTTAAAAGTTTCTATCCCAAACTTGTGAACTTATTTTATCACTCATGGAATATGAGACTCCCAACTTCTTCATTTTAGCTTCCTTGGTATCAAGGTCCTAGTCAAGCCACGTGTCCGTAGATATTGCTCACACTTACGTTGAAATGATTTGGTAGGGATAACCACCTCCTTCATCTATTCTAACCTCCAGTTCTACTTTCCAAGCCTCCACCTTTCTTTCCTTCCTTTAATCCACACTTTACCACCCAAAATTCCTCCTTAGCTCGATTCGAATATGGCTTGGTTGAAGTAGTATTTGATAAACGGAGAGGAAGAAAATTTCCTATCAAATAAACACTAAACCATGCATGTTGGATTAAGATGCCGATGCCCATAGCCAACAATTTGAGATGCAACACATTAGAGCAAGCATGTCAAGTAAAGATGTACACACATATATATAAATATAGAAGATTAAATAATTTAATACAGTGTATGATGCACGTGGCATGAATGTGTCGAACCTGTCACCGTGGTGGTAAGCTTTAGCCCAAAAATTTTGTTCTCCATTTCCTTAATTACGGCTTTGGTTTGAGCTTGTTGATCATCTCTCATTTTCCCACGGTCTTCTAAATCCTTAAAGTGTTCTTGTATCAAATTGTGTGTTGCCATGGCCCGATATCACAATTCTTGATTCCAAAGTCTTCTACGGTTACAGAATTGGGTATTTTGATCCTTTCCCAAAATTGGATTTCCAATTGTTATCTAGAATCTTCCACCTGGTTGTTACTCTGTCTGAAATTCCCTTGACTTATACTCTATGAGTTCAGATTGGTAGAATGAACTCATCCTCCCACTTGCTTAAACTTGATTTCACAATTTCCTCCAAAAGCTCTTTGCCTTTCTTTACCGTTTCCATTTGCTATTCCATATCTTCCAATTCAACCTCACAACACGACAATTCATCTTGGATCTGGAAGTTAAACTCCAATCCGGACAAAGATAAAACCGTTGACATTGTTACCTCCCATAGCTTTGCATTCACCGTGTTGGATCGATTGTCTTTAACTCTTTTCAAATTCAGCTTTTTCCCAAACTCGGCTTCTCAAGCTTGATTTATTCGGAAGTTCAACTTCGCCGATTTACCTCGGTTTCCATTCACAAATCCTAATATATCCCGAACCTTCTACTCCGAACTTGAAACCAATTAGCTTGATTCACTTGGAAACTCATCTTCGATGGCCTTTGTTGCTTATCTTTCGGCATTCGATTTTACTTCGATTCCTCTTAACTATCAACACCTCTTTGTTGATCCGAACCCCAAACTAAAGCACCTTCAAGGTTTTCCTTTACTTCTTTCGTGAATTAGAGGATCCCATTGAATCAGGTTATATAAGCTTCCTATAGTAGGTGGGCATGTGGATGCTATGAATTTGCAAACATTACACGCCCCTCCATCGTCTCATCAAGTATATGCCAACTATAATAAAATCCATAAATTGTAGCCACACACCGAGTCTTCTATTCCGGATCCTAACTTTCTTGCACGATTTAATTCCCATCTCGAGCTTGAACTCCCCACCTATCACCTTATCATAAGGATCACCAATTACCCGAGTTCTTCTAAATCTCCGAAGTTTTCTTCAATCACCCACACTTGAAAGAAAGCTCATAGCATGTGATTGTGAGAATTTGGCCATGGTTTGATGTTGTAAGAATATCCTACAATCACAACTCATCTCGAATATAAATTCATGCTGGTTAGTGAGTGCATATGACACATAATTAAAATTAAAAGCACACATTAATGTAAAATGCAACACGTAAATTAACAAAATTTAAGTTTAACACATTTAATAATAAATTTTCCATGTCAATTTCAATAACAATGCTCATGAATGATGCGGTGCACACGTTGACACATTGGTCCTAAGCCGTTCAACCTATACTTAACACGACACGACCCAAGGAACCCCGGTTTTGCAACCGAGGGCTCTGATACCACTTAAGGATGTAACACCCGGACGATAGGCGCCACATCCCCCGCACTATGAGTCTAGTCCACACATGAAATGGATAGTTCAACATGAACAAAACTCATAGCGAACGGGTGACAAAATAAAAACAACCTTGCTAGGCGAAAACTAACCCCGTACCATATAATCAAAATGCTATGCGGAAGCATTAATGTGCAATTCATAGATTTCAGCGAAGGCTACAAGCTTGAATTTCCAATACATAAAATTAAATCCATCATGCATCCTAACAACGGGTTCAACTAAGGACACAACTTGTCCCGAATCAATATCCAATAATTTCATAACTCGCACAAAGGCCCAATTACATAGGAATATCCAATTAGAGCATAATAATGTAAGATGTGACTCGAGTGTACAAGTGATCTAACAAAAGAAGTAAAACTTGACCTCCACCTAGCAAAACCTGCAAGAAACTGAGAAGTGGGAAAGAGGGGTCAGTCTCTAGAAGACTGAGTGAGCAGGAGCGATACATATACTATAGAAACATGCGCATGAAAGCCATAAATCCCGAGCAAGATTTTATTCAAAGTTAGTTCCCACGAAGGGCAAGAAATTAACGAGCAATGCTCGGACTTTATGACTAAATTCATATTAAATTCGTTATATACTTCATACATAATCATAAAGGCTCAGCGAGTGAGCGTGCATAATCTCCAACCAAACTCCGACCGTGTACGACAAATATCAATAATATAGGCGTTTGGGTGATCCGTGTACCGGCCTTCCCGCACGGTGCATAACAATCATAACATAAACATAATCGTAATCATAAAATAAGTTCCAACCTTCTTCCTCCGGGTGGTGGACGGGCTTGCAAGACCCGGCCACTTCATGCATTGACCCAGGGGGGGTACATGAATCCCCCAAGGGCTCTCAACTACCATTCCACGCTAATCTCCTAGCGAGGTCCGGTCTCTGTTAAATGGTTGGGACTAGCACATGGGATCACCGTCGGCCTTTGCCTCCCCGGGTAGCCACATGTTCTAGATCCCGGGCCCGTGCATTCATTCATGTTCTCGCCAAAACGTTCAATTCATGAGAAACATAATACATTTATAACATACTTATTCCCTTTCATAATCATTGAGAAAAGATTTACTCGATGACTCCATTTGAAAACAATATATAGATATACATAGGTTTTTGGCCAAAACTTATCACATAAGGTTGTAGGGTTTAGTACATATCTAGAACGAAAACACCCTCACCTGGAAGATGACGATACAAGGATACAAGCTAGGCCGTGAGCCTATCGATCACGATATCTCCACCCTGGAGATGAACTGTACAAGAGAAAGACATAATGTGTACTCGTGAGAAACGACTCAATATGAAACCAATTAGGACGCACGGCATTAACATGAGGTGTTCGTGAAATTCTATGCCATGTTTCAATATACAATAGATCATAAGATGTCATGAGTTGATGTGATCATGTTCATGCACACCAATAAAGCCATTTAGACACATACATGTTTTAATCATTCAATTCATAATATATTACAATACATGTTAACAGGGCATATGAATCAATTAGGCATGTATATAATGCATATAAGTCACATAAGGAGTCTAGGAGGTGCAAGGAAGGCGATAGAACGAGTTTTGGCAAAGTTTAGCAAAAGTTAGGAAAAGTTGACAATTTTCGAAAATGCGCAAGCTGTAGAAAAATGGGTATATCTTGAGTTTGAGAAATTGGAATTAATTTTTTCTTGTTGGAGGTGAAACTAGACACATAGATGTTTTCAAGGATATGTGGCACGAATCATGGTTCAAAGCGTGGTGAAAATGGCATAGGTTTGAAATTGGACGAATGCAGATTGTCGAAGAAGTGGTGACAGCAAAATGAATTGATCATGTCTCATAAGTGGGAAAAGATATTAAAATGATTCCAATGGGAAGATGTTCTAGACTTCAAGAGGTTTCCTTGGGTTCAAAAATCAGGTCAATCCGAGTTCGTATGAGGGAGAACGAAGCAAAACAATCTCAGGCCGAAACAGGGGAGGGTCCAACGTTTCTGCATCAAATCCACCCTCGTGGATTTAGGTCAGTGGCGAAAAAAATACAGAAAACAGGGCACAAACGTGAGAGAAGACCAAAAATCACCAAAACACCTCAAAACTCAACCCAAATCACTTAAAACATGTAGTATACCAAGTAAGAACATCAAATGCAAATTTAAGGCAAATTAAAACACCTAAATTCATAAACCCACATATATATACACACATATACATACATACACCACATATATATATACAACTTGCTCCAAGAATTCTTTAAACTCATGAATTAACATGTATTCATGTAGCACCCCAACGACGGAAACTGAAATTAAATGCAAACCGCAAAACGAAAATAAAATCCGGACATACCGTTGGAAAGCTTGTAACGAGCCCTACCAAAGCCCCAAGTCAAAACGCCGGAAAGATCGCCGGAAAATCGGACCGCCGGTCCAGGCCGGTCCGCCACCGGTTCGCCGCCGCCGGCCGGTTCTCGGGTTGGGGCCAACGCCATCCGCTACGTTTCGATATTCTGAACAACTTCCGTGAAGGAACCACCACCAAAAACCCACTGGAAAAGGGCCAAATCCGGCGCCAAACGTCCGCCGGTGCGCCACTCGCCGGAACCGCCACCTACGCCGCGATTCGCTCAAAGGGGAGGCCGGAAATGGAATCAGCGGCCTGGAAAACGTCGGGAACCGGCCTTGCTCGCCGGAAAAAGATGCCGGAACGTCGAACACGACGGCGCTACAGTGCCGTCGCCGCCTGTCGCGATTTCAGGCGGCGCGTGCGCCACCGTCGCCGCCCCTTTTGCCGCGCCGCTTACATGGAGGGCTGCGCCGGAAAGTCCCCGTCATGGGTCAGGGGTGAGTGTCGAAGAACCACCGCCGGAGACCGCCGCGAAGACGCGGCGAAGTGACGGACGTTCGTTCCGCCGCCGCTGCTCTGCCGTAGCGCCACCACCGCTGCGTTTTACCCTCCGATTCTTGTACCATCGTGACGGGCTCGTCGAGCTGATGAACGTGGACTATTGGATCGTCGAATTCCGTCGAGAAACGAGGGAGAACGGGCTAGTGCGTGAAAACGCACCTTCGAGTGTGTGTGAACAGTGAAAATCGCTGGAGAAGACGACGCTGGGCTGAGGTCTGATCTCTGGCACGCAAAACGAGGATCCGGGGTATATATCTCGGGTCCTCGTACGCAAAAACGATCAAACGAACGAGCTAACGACATCCAAATTGGGCAAACTTAGAGTCTACGGACTCGTTTCGCCGCCCCGGACGCGTTGAAGGGGTCAAAGAGGTCAAAATCTCAACCGAACGAGAAGTGACCGGAAAACCCCTAAAAGAGAAAATTGCAAACAAGCCCCTAAACTCTTAAAGAGTTCAAAATAGGGCCACGAAAAATATAAAATCACACAATTAAACACATTAAAAGGTTGAAACGTAGCGTACCTTACAAATTGGACGAGCGGGATGTCACAAATCATGCATATTCACACAAAATTCCAAGTTATTAAGGAAGAATCACACAATCCTAGTTATCATCTAACAAAGCCAAGTATATAAACACATATACCTTGGAGGGAATGGAAAGAGAAGAAGATGATGATGAGAGCTTGAGTTCTTCTCTAGAATAAAGAATAATAGAGCTTGAGTCCTTGGGCCAAAACTTGAAGAAATCCTCTTGTCTCCTTGTTTGTTGCTTCGCGCGATTTTGGGGGAGGAGAAAGGAAGGATTTGGAGTTTGGTGTTGGGAGAAAATGGAAGAATAAGAATGGGGTGTGAGGGGTTGTGTGTATATCGTGTAATGCAAGAGGGAAAAAGGAAAAAATTGCACATTGGTCCCTTAACAATTTAATTGTTCGATTTGGGTCCCAAGGTTTGGATAGGTGAGCAATTGGGGTCTAATTCAAAATTCGATTGAGTCCAAGGATTTCATATAAGATCAAATAAGTACATATTCAAAATAATACATCTAATAGCAAGTTTACATATTAAAGCGAGTTCCAATAACATAATCAATTAAGTCATATTGGTCACGTAGTAGCAATTAGTCTATGACTAATAAGTTAAACAGTCACTTAGCAATTAAAACACATATAAATCACATAACCCTCTGTCTAAACCCACTCGTGACGTCAAACCTGTACGGCCAAAAAGTCGGGGCGTTACAACCTCTCCCCCTTAAGAGGACCTGGTCCCCAGGTCCACTGCCTTGTATTCTAAACTCTGAGTAAACTTTCCCGTGTTCATCCCACGCGGGTTAGCAACTCCCCGTCAGGAATTAGTTCGGAAAAGTTCTTCATGCACAACGGGTCTTCAATTGTTGTTACATCATGACCCTCAACTCACCGTAACCTAGGCACTCGTAAGTCTAACAGGTAGCAGGCAACAAAAGAACCCCGTCTTTCGAGCAGGAAGGAGAGAACCCCGTCTCTCTCAAACAGCAAAGAAAGAACCCCGTCTCTCAAACAACTAGTGAGAGCACCCCGTCTCTCAAACAGAAAGAAAGAGAAACTCTCAAGCTCCCAAAACAACAAATAAATAAATAATCACACAACAACCACACAAGAAGCAAGTAGAAGATATCAAACACGTCAAGTATCAGTCGTGCAAAAGCAGTTAATACAACAAGCAATCAAAGTACTTAGCTTCATAAAATTATTCAAGCTAAAAGTTGCATGTATGCATATGTCATGGATGCTTGTTGTACCGTTCACCATTGTTCGGGAATCATCCATTATAGTGATTCGATTCAAAGCAGGATTCTTGTTGGAGATTCCTTTCTATCCCTAGTGCCATGGCGTAAAATGCACGATGTGTTCAAGGCTTCAATGATCACCCGGTCTTCGATTCACGGTCGATCCTCTAATCTTGAATGTGTGCTTGAACTCAACTTAATTAATTCATCATTCTCTATGAATTAAACTCAACCCTTATTGAATGCCCGAGCTAGGTTTTAGTAGCCCGAATTCCTCTTTTTCATTCTAGTAACATCCTTAGCTCATCATGGAAAAATGGCTGTCGAGCTAGGATTCTCATGTTGTTTAAGTCGTGGTCTCTCCTAGACCATCCACTTCCAACGCCCTTCTGAATTGACTTTCACTTGCCCATCTCGGAATATGATGACCTGATCGGCTTTTTCCTTTACCCCATACTTTCTTCGCTAATTCATGAAATTCCTTCGTGGCCCCATGTTCATAAGCATGAATCACGTTATACCATATACGATCTTTTCCAACCTGCGGAGATTTAGCTTGTACTTCTCATGTTCAGAAACCAACAAGGTTACTTCTTCAACCGCAGTTACCATCAATCTTCCCTTTGCCTTGTCTTATCACCTTAATTCCCATTATTTCTCGCCCACCTATTTTCAACCCTTGAAACACTTACCCTTCTTGAAATTGTTACCGAAATTTTCTTATGGCAGTCTTGAAGTTTTCCATTTTGATCTTAAAATTCGTCAATTATCATAATCTTCTATTTCATCTCTTGTCATTCCTTGTAGAATCTCATTGCTTGGGGTCTTGAATTACCATTGTCTCTTTTAAAAGTAACTCATCCGAGCACAACCGTGAATTCAATTTATTTCCCGGTCAGCTCTCCCCCTTAATGTTTCTATCCCAAACTTGTGAACTTATTTGATCACTCATGGAATATGAGACTCCCAACTTCTTCATCTTAGCTTCCTTGGTATCAAGGTCCTAGTCAAGCCACGTGTCCGTAGATATTGCTCACACTTACGTTGAAATGATTTGGTAGGGATAACCACCTCCTTCATCTATTCTAACCTCCAGTTCTACTTTCCAAGCCTCCACCTTTCTTTCCTTCCTTTAATCCACACTTTACCACCCAAAATTCCTCCTTAGCTCGATTCGAATATGGCTTGGTTGAAGTAGTATTTGATAAACGGAGAGGAAGAAAATTCCCTATCAAATAAACACTAAACCATGCATGTTGGATTAAGATGCCGATGCACATAGCCAACAATTTGAGATGCAACACATTAGAGCAAGCATGTCAAGTAAAGATGTACACACATATATATAAATATAGAAGATTAAATAATTTAATACAGTGTATGATGCACGTGGCATGAATGTGTCGAACCTGTCACCGTGGTGGTAAGCTTTAGCCCAAAAATTTTGTTTTCCATTTCCTTAATTACGGCTTTGGTTTGAGCTTGTTGATCATCTCTCATTTTCCCACGGTCTTCTAAATCCTTAAAGTGTTCTTGTATCAAATTGTGTGTTGCCATGGCCCGATATCACAATTCTTGATTCCAAAGTCTTCTACGGTTACAGAATTGGGTATTTTGATCCTTTCCCAAAATTGGATTTCCAATTGTTATCTAGAATCTTCCACCTGGTTGTTACTCTGTCTGAAATTCCCTTGACTTATACTCTATGAGTTCAGATTGGTAGAATGAACTCATCCTCCCACTTGCTTAAACTTGATTTCACAATTTCCTCCAAAAGCTCTTTGCCTTTCTTTACCGTTTCCATTTGCTATTCCATATCTTCCAATTCAACCTCACAACACGACAATTCATCTTGGATCTGGAAGTTAAACTCCAATCCGGACAAAGATAAAACCGTTGGCATTGTTACCTCCCATAGCTTTGCATTCACCGTGTTGGATCGATTTTCTTTAACTCTTTTCAAATTCAGCTTTTTTCCAAACTCGGCTTCTCAAGCTTGATTTATTCGGAAGTTCAACTTCGCCGATTTGCCTCGGTTTCCATTCACAAATCCTAATATATCCCGAACCTTCTACTCCGAACTTGAAACCAATTAGCTTGATTCACTTGGAAACTCATCTTCGATGGCCTTTGTTGCTTATCTTTCGACATTCAATTTTACTTCGATTCCTCTTAACTATCAACACCTCTTTGTTGATCCGAACCCCAAACTAAAGCACCTTCAAGGTTTTCCTTTACTTCTTTCGTGAATTAGAGGATCCCATTGAATCCGGTTATATAAGCTTCCTATAGTAGGTGGGCATGTGGATGCTATGAAGTTGCAAACATTACACGCCCCTCCATCGTCTCATCAAGTATATGCCAACTATAATAAAATCCATAAATTGTAGCCACGCACCGAGTCTTCTATTCCGGATCCTAACTTTCTTGCACGATTTAATTCCCATCTCGAGCTTGAACTCCCCACCTATCACCTTATCATAAGGATCACCAATTACCCGAGTTCTTCTAAATCTCCGAAGTTTTCTTCAATCACCCACACTTGAAAGAAAGCTCATAGCATGTGATTGTGAGAATTTGGCCGTGGTTTGATGTTGTAAGAATATCCTACAATCACAACTCATCTCGAATATAAATTCATGCCGGTTAGTGAGTGCATATGACACATAATTAAAATTAAAAGCACACATTAATGTAAAATGCAACACGTAAATTAACAAAATTTAAGTTGAACACATTTAATAATAAATTTTCCATGTCAATTTCAATAACAATGCTCATGATCGATGCGGTGCACACGTTGACACATTGCTCCTAAGCCGTTCAACCTATACTTAACACGACACGACCCAAGGAACCCCGGTTTTGCAACCGAGGGCTCTGAAACCACTTAAGGATGTAACACCCGGACGATAGGCGCCACATCCCCCGCACTATGAGTCTAGTCCACACATGAAATGGATAGTTCAGCATGAACCAAACTCATTGCGAACGGGTGACAAAATAAAAACAACCTTGCTAGGCGGAAACTAACCCCGTACCATATAATCAAAATGCTGTGCGGAAGCATTAATGTGCAATTCATAGATTTCAGCAAAGGCTACAAGCTCGAATTTCCAATACATAAAATTAAATCCATCATGTATCCTAACAACGGGTTCAACTAAGCACACAACCTGTCCCGAATCAATATCCAATAATTTCATAACTCGCACAAAGGCCCAATTACATAGGAATATCCAATTAGAACATAATAATGTAAGATGTGACTCGAGTGTACAAGTGATCTAACAAAAGAAGTAAAACTTGACCTCCGCCTAGCAAGACCTGCAAGAAACTGAGAAGTGGGAAAGAGGGGTCAGTCTCTAGAAGACTGAGTGAGCAGGAGCGATACATATACTATAGAAACATGCGCATGCAAGCCATAAATCCCGAGCAAGATTTTATTCAAAGTTAGTTCCCACGAAGGGCAAGAAATTAACGAGCAATGCTCGGACTTTATGACTAAATTCATATTAAATTCGTTATATACTTCATACATAATCATAAAGGCCCGGCGAGTGAGCGTGCATAATCTCCAACCAAACTCCGACCGTGTACGACAAATATCAATAATATATTGAATACGTGATCATGCAATATCTTATAATACATGCAATCCATATAACCTAAGATATAGGCGTTTGGGCGATCCGTGTACCGGCCTTCCTGCACGGTGCATAACAATCATAACATAAACATAATCATAATCATAAAATAAGTTCCAACCTTCTTCCTCCGACCCGTCCACCTCATGCATTGACCAAGGGGGGTACATGAATCCCCCAAGGGCGCTCAGCTACCATTCCACGCTAATCTCCTAGCGAGGTCCGGTCTCTGTTAAATGGTTGGGACTAGCACATGGGATCACTGTCGGCCCTTGCCTCCCCGGGTAGCCACATGTGCTAGATCACGGGCCCGTGCATTCATTCATGTTCTCGCCAAAACGTTCAATTCATGAGAAACATAATACATTTATAACATACTTATTCCCTTTCATAATCATTGAGAAAAGATTTACTCGATGACTCCATTTGAAAACAATATATAGATATACATAGGTTTTTGGCCAAAACTTATCACATAAGGTTGTAGGGTTTAATACATATCTAGAACGAAAACACCCTCACCTGGAAGATGACGATACAAGGATACAAGCTAGGCCGTGAGCCTATCGATCACGATATCTCCACCCTGGAGATGAACTGTACAAGAGAAAGACATAATGTGTACTCGTGAGAAACGACTCAATATGAAACCAATTAGGACGCACGACATTAACATGAGGTGTTCGTGAAATTCTATGTCATGTTTCAATATACAATAGATCATAAGATGTCATGAGTTGATGTGATCATGTTCATGCACACCAATAAAGCTATTTAGACACATACATGTTTTAATCATTCAATTCATAATATATTACAATACATGTTAACAGGGCATATGGATCAATTAGGCATGTATACAATGCATATAAGTCACATAAGGAGTCTAGGAGGTGCAAGGAAGGCGATAGAACGAGTTTTGGCAAAGTTTAGCAAAAGTTAGGAAAAGTTGACAATTTTCGAAAATGCGCAAGCTGTAGAAAAATGGGAATATCTTGAGTTTGAGAAATTGGAATTAAGTTTTTCTTATTGGAGGTGAAACTAGACACATAGATGTTTTCAAGGATATGTGGCACGAATCATGGTTCAAAGCGAGGTGAAAATGGCATAGGTTTGAAATTGGACGAATGCAGATTGTCGAAGAAGTGGTGACACCAAAATGAATTGATCATATCTCATAAGTGGGAAAAGATATTAAAATGATTCCAATTGAAAGATGTTATAGACTTCAATAGGTTTCCTTGGGTTCAAAAATCAGGTCAATCCGAGTTCGTATGAGGGAGAACGAAGCAAAACAATCTCAGGCCGAAACAGGAGAGGGTCCAACGTTTCTGCATCAAATCCACCCCCGTGGATTTTTCCAAAAGGAAAAATCCACCCTCGTGGATTTAGGTCAGTGGCGAAAAAAATGCAGAAAACAGGGCACAAACGTGAGAGAAGACCAAAAATCACCAAAACACCTCAAAACTCAACCCAAATCACTTAAAACATGTAGTATACCGAGTAAGAACATCAAATGCAAATTTAGGGCAAATTAAAACACCTAAATTCATAAACCCACATATATATACACACATATACATACATACACCACATATATATATACAACTTGCTCCAAGAATTCTTTAAACTCATGAATTAACATGTATTCATGCATATTCACACAAAATTCCAAGTTATTAAGGAAGAATCACACAATCCTAGTTATCATCTAACAAAGCCATATATATAAACACATATACCTTGGAGGGAATGGAAAGAGAAGAAGATGATGATGAGAGCTTGAGTTCTTCTCTAGAATGAAGAAGAATAGAGTTTGAGTCCTTGGGCCAAAACTTGAAGAAATCCTCTTGTCTCCTTGTTTGTTGCTTGGCTTGATTTTGGGGGAGGAGAAAGGAAGGGTTTGGAGTTTGGTGTTGGGAGAAAATGGAAGAATAAGAATGGGGTGTGAGGGGGTGTGTGTATATCGTGTAATGCAAGAGGGAAAAAGGAAAAAATTACACATTGGTCCCTTAATAATTTAATTGTTCGATTTGGGTCCCAAGGTTTGGATAGGTGAGCAATTGGGGTCTAATTCAAAATTCGATTGAGTCCAAGGATTTCATATAAGATCAAATAAGTACATATTCAAAATAATACATCTAATAGCAAGTTTACATATTAAAGCGAGTTCCAATAACATAATCAATTAAGTCATATTGGTCACGTAGTAGCAATTAGTCTACGACTAATAAGTTAAACAGTCACTTAGCAATTAAGACACATATAAATCACATAACCCTCGGTCTAAACCCACTCGTGACGTCAAACCTGTACGGCCAAAAAGTCGGGGCGTTACACAAACCCTCAATTCATGCTCATACTCAAAACACAAGAATCCTTCACTCATGCCAAGCTATTCCTAGATGAAAAGATAGAGGAGGAGAAGGAGTTTACAAATTATTAATTACCTTGAAAGGAGATGGAGGATTAGTAACCCTTGAGCTCAAGGTTTGGATGATCAACAATGGAGGGTTTTTGGAGCTTCTCTTCTCTCTCTTAGAGCTGATAATGATCGATGAATGGGGAGGCAAGGAAAAGGAATATGATGATATTTAGTGCCAAATGGGTAGGATACGGGTCGGTTCAAGTCCGGTTCGTTTAATAAACGGTTCAAACAATTATAGGGTCGAGGTTGTGGAAAAGTTCGTTGTCGAAGGTTCAAACGGTATCGAAAAAGTATAAGGTCAAGTTTAATGTATAGGTAACGTCGAAACAAGTTGAACGCCGGTTACGGATCTCAATTTCGAGGTCCGGAGCTCAAGATATCGCGAAAACCGTTCAGGGTTGCCTATATACAAATAGGTCCCTAAACTTTCAAAAAGTGGCAATTAAGCCCAAACTCAATTTCCAATTGAGTCCAAAACATTCAAATAAGTTACAATCAAGCCCACGATTACATGGAACACGTAATTTCATTCAATTAACACCGAATTCATGAAATTCATATTCTCACAATTTCATTCATATGTTCATAACTCAAATTAGAATTCATATAAAATTTAAACAATTAAATCAAATTAGAAACAAATTCAATTAGTAAAACAAGATAGAAACTCATATAATTAAATGTAATTGCGCACGTAACTCTTACCTGCACGTGTGAAAACACGGGGCGTTACAACCTCTCCCCCTTAAAGAGAATCCGTCCTCAGATTCATTGCTCGGTCGGAAACAACTCGGGATATAACTTCTTCATTTTCTCTTCTGTTTCCCACGTGGCTTCTTCCGTCTTACCACTTCGCCACAACACTTTCACCAAGGGAAACCGTCTATTTCGAAGTTCCTGAAATTTCCGATCCAGAATCCTAACTGGTTTCTGAATAAAAGTGAGATTCGGTTCAAGCTCAACCTCTTCAACCGGTATGATCACTGATTCATCGGGATAGTACTTCCGAAGTTGTGATACATGGAAGATGTAACACCCCAAACGGAGGATGCCACATCCCCCGCACTAAGACCCAGACCCAGTCACGAAATGGAAAGTCCATGCCCGAATCCGAATCAAAGCGAACGGGAGACCAACTCACACACTAGGCTAGGCGGATCTAACTCGACAAACTCAGAGTGCGGAAGCAATTAAAACCAACAACAATAGATAGCGGAAACATTTAAAACAAAACATGCAAAACAGGTGACGGGTTCAACTAACATAGATACCTAGTCCCGAATATCAATTTATAATCCAACATAATAAACAGCATAAGCATCATCATAATATCTACTAACATCCAGATACTAACTTATTAACCCCACACGGATTTAAGTCTAAATAAAACATAAACATAACCTTCAAATGTGAAACATAAATACATAACATAAATAAAGTATGCGACAAATGCATCCTAATACCAACTAGACTGACAAGTGTGACTCATGAGACTCACTTCCGCCTAGCTCAAGCCAAAAGGAGACCTGCAAACTAAAAGATAAATGAGGTGTCAGTCAACTGACTGAGTGAGGGGGCTAACGCACACCCACAATATACATATACAGAGCACAGCACATATCAAAAGGGTGGATTCATGAACCGGGGATAGGTGTTGCATACCAGAACATTTCAAAACAACCCAAAATAGATATAGATATAAGTTTAGAAACCATTTTCCAGAAAACTCTATCCCGATTCATGATTCCCATAACATATCATATCATATGCTCGGCGAGTACGAGCTTCCAACCTCAACTCCTCATATCATAACAAAACAGAAATAACATACCAACCTCAACTCCGGGTGATGGTAGGGTTGCGCGACCCTAACCATCCATAATAAAACCGTCTAAAATAGACTCGACCTCAAGGGGTAGCGAACCCACAAGAGTCCTCCCCGGCCTTAGCCGAAGGCTCAAGATATCACGCCTCCTCCATCACCCTAAAGTCGCGCAATGATATCTCAAATGGAACTACGCAATGGATAAATGCCCCGACGGCCCTAACCGTCCCGGGGGTACCCACTCCCGCAGCTCCTCGGAACGCAATGGATAAATGCCCCGTCGGCCTTAACCGTCCCGGGGGTACCCATTCCTGCAGTTCCTAGGATCCATAACATAATATAACAGGATAGAACAGATACCATATAACATGGCCAACTCGCTAAAGAAACATAACACAACCGATTTTTCCAAAAGGCTCACATATACCTCCATAATAGTTTTCCAAAACCAAAGGTGGTCCATAAGATCATACCCATATCATATCCAACACATACTAAATCATAAGTATAAGATATACTCGCATGCGGGGATTAAAAACAGCACATTAAGGCCATAGGTCAATAACTATACAAAATCCTAAACCTCACCTGAGAAACGACGAGACGCAGAAACTGAGAAGACGATGAAAACTTGATCGGGTTATCTCCTCCAAGGAGATCACTGACAGAAAGGGAAACACGAAGTACTTATGAGACAAGACTCAAACATGAACCATAAAGACGCACGGCAAGGGTCATGAGATGCTACGACATGAATCCAAGAATTATAAAATGGTATGATATGTCGTGAACGTAGTCATATGCACAATTAATACCCCACATAGAAAATAAATACACAATTCAATTATCGCATGAATCAATTAGCCACTCATCATGTTTATAACAATCTAATCTCTAATCAAGACGAGGCAAGCTAACCACTAGGACCCACACCGTTTCCATTTAGTTACAATTATCTTATTAGATCAAATCACATAACAACTTACAAGGAAGTTACATTTTTACAATACTATAATATCTCAACCTATATTTCTTAACAATGAAATTCCTAATTAAACTAGCTCAATTAATACATGTCAGTGCCGAAATTGATTAGAAGGTTAAATCATGTGTATACATAATAAACCAAAAGATATTTATATACAGACACAACACCCGTGCACCCAATTTCCAATTCATCATACCAACCAATTAACGCAGCACCACACTAACTCTTTAAGTGAGTAGATTCCGTTAAAACTAATACCATTTACAAGATACCATATGAAAATCAAGTTTAAACAATACCTTCCATTGCATACGAGATTCATATAAAACATACTAACCTTTACTATAGCTTTAACGAATTACAACATTTACCAAAATTTACATTACCAAAACGTTAAACTATGCATTTTACGATTTCTGAATATGCAGCTTACATACATCACCTAACCTCAACCCAAGTTGATACCATAATCTTATTAAACGCAAATTAACCAATTAAATCAGCTATTAGTCAAACACAAGATTATATTAACAGTTTCACAATTTATGATTTAGGCATCGTGTTATAAATAAATTTACATAAATCTAGCATCCCCTTTATTCAAAGCTACAAACACACAGGTATAGCATACGTATTTTATAAAATATGTACAGATTACCAGATTTCTTCTCATTAGCGACTTTAAATTAACATTTAAGCATACAACAAATCTTATTTAATAACTTATATGCACTTAATCCACCATTTGAAATTTAATTATATCTATGATCGAAATAATACAAATTTCCCAAGCATCTAAATAACGATTCATTATCTCAATCACCAAAGGCACCAAGAGTCATTCTAATCAACAAAAACCAAGATCCTGCACTAAAAAAGAATTCATGGAAATATCCATTACAATTGGAATTACACGATTTATTAAGAAATTAAGGATGAGAACAAGGGGTTTTACAATTGCAAAGGCGCAGCGGCTATCGGTCGTCGATGAGAGAGGCTTGGCTACAACTGCTCCCTCTATTTCCTCTTGGTTGATGGCAGGAAAGATGGCAGCGGCCTGATGCTTGGCGATCGAAGGATTTCGGCCTTATTACTGAAGTCTCAAGAGAGAAACTCCGGCAGTGGCGCCCAACTGTGTGATTGAGCTAGGGCTTTGCCCGAACGGATGGCACCTGTTGTGTTGTTGTTCCTCTTTGAAAATGAGAAAAGGGATAAAACGGGTAGGTGGAGAGAGGGCAAACCAGAAGGGAAGGAGAACCGGTAGTTGACGTCGGCCGTGTCTATCGGATCCGAGAATATCGGGCCTAGAGGGCGGCCTGGTAAGGGAAGAAACGGCAAGGCGGTGCGTCGACCGAGAGAAGAAAACAGAGAAAAGATGGTGGTGGTGAAATGATGGGATCAGGTGGAGTTCTTCCACACCTGTCCAGATCTGAGCGCGGGTGGTGGTGCTAGCAGAGTTGGCGGTGAGAAGGTGGTGTCGCCGGCGATGGTAGCGGCGCTGTGTGCAGCTGTTGCCGTTGCTGCTATCTGCTAAAACCGAAAGGGAAAAGAAGGAATAGGGTGCTGCCGTGGCGGCGTTGCTGAGAATGGCAGAGGGTGGCGAGATGATCGGCGCTGGAAGTGCCAGCGGCGAGTGGTCGCTGACGGAAGGATGGTGGTGGTTGTCGGAGGAGGTGGCGGCGGCAGTTCGCTGGTGGTTGAAGATGCCCGCGCCGCTGCTGTCTGCTGAATTGAAAGGGGAAAAGAGAAAGAAACGGGGAAATATAATGGTGGTGCTCGGTGGTGTGGCTGAGGAAGAAGGCACCGCCGACGGGCAAAAGTAGCTGGCGACGATGGCGGATGTTCTGTTGCTGCGCCATTGGTGAAAGAGGGAGAAGGAGGCTGCGCAGCTGTTGGAGACTGAAGAAATGGGATGAGAATGAATGGCAGCATTAGGGTTTCGGGGTGTAAAGAGACCATTTCTTCCAAAATTGTAATTTAGCCCCTCAAGAATTTAAGTAACGCGATTGAGTCCTCCAATTTCCAATAAGATCAATTAAGTCCAAGTAGAGATTAGGAAATTATAAAAGTACCCCCAAAAATAAGAGTAGTGTCCAATTAAGTCCAATTAAATTTCTCATGATTAGAAATTGGTCCCCAATTTTAATTAATTCCAAATTAGCCCACCTAATTTAAATTAAGAGAGCAATTAGGTATTACACACATATATCAATTAAGTCCACATATGTCAAAAGGATGCAATCGAGCCAATTTAAACAACTAAAACATAAATAAAGAAATTCAAACACACACAGAGTTAAATAAATAACAATCTAATCGCACGAAAATAACATCGTATCTTGCTCCGAAAATGCGGGGTGTTACACCCTTCCCCCCTTAAGAGAACCTGGTCCCCAGGTTCCACTGCTGAGCTGGAAGGCTTCGAGTTAATAGTGCCTTAACCCTCCTCGAGGAATTGCGTAAAACATAGCCTCCATTGTGAAGCTTACTCTCGTTGTCTTTACTAGACCTTTCTTGTGACGTTTCGTTGTTATTGGGATCCGTTTGAGCACTGGATCATTGATTACATCAAGTTTGTTCGGCCACTCCCATGAGACGGATAGCTGCCATTGCACTCAACTTCGATGGTGTCGCAACTCGTCACTTGCAGATCGTATCCAGGACAACGTGTAGTACAACCACAACAAACAAGAGAGAATCCCATCTCTCAGCACAAAAGTGAGAGAGCCCCGTCTCTCGAGCGCAGATTCGAGAGAACCCCGTCTCTCAAGCACATAATTGAGAGAACCCCGTCTCTCAAGCACACAATGAGAGAACCCCGTTTCTCAACCTAAGTCTGACAGATTCCAGCATCTCCCAAACATTCTAGTTTGAGAAAATCCAGCATTTCTCAAACCCCTACATTCGAGAGAATCCAGCATCTTCCGAATATCTAAGTACAAGAGAATCCAACATCTCTTGTGCACAAAGTTTAGAAAGAATCCAACATCTTTCTATCACATAAGTAGAGAGAATCCTACATCTCTCCAACACATAAAAGAGGGAACCTAAGGTCTCTCTTGCACATAAATCCACAGATCAATATTCATACATATACATATCAGAATAACACTTGACGAAAAGTATGCGATGTATGCTTGGTGTACCTTACACAACTGATATCGGTATCCCTTGAGTATAGATTCAACGCTCATACCTCAACTCAAGGGGGATATCGCGATTGAATCCCTGCAAAACAAGGTTACAGTATGTATGTATGTTATATGCGAGGTTAGTGAGCAATCAAGAGAGTTTTAAATCCCATAGATATACTTAATCCACATAAACACGTAACTTATTCATTTCAGCAAAAGTTCACCAAAAACAGATATTCCAGGTTATCAATGCTAGATCAGGTAGCCACGTTATCACAGTCAGAACAACGACAATCATCACACACATCAAACAAAACAAGATAAGAATATTTAAGCGATGCATGTATGCAAATGCCATGAATGCTTGGCGTACCGATCACCGTAGTGTCAAACTCTGGACAGGAAGTTGAGACGAAGTGGTAGGAGTTGATTAAGCCGATAATGATGCACTCTACATCATCTGAACTTCTTGTCTTAAATCTTTTGATGTGAAGAGGCAATTCAGCAATTATGTCCATCATCCAACTCTCTACTAATCCATAATCCTTGCTCACCCAGAATCATCCACAATCTCCTTCAAGAACTCTGACTTATGTGTTAAACCTTAGTCTGCTCATCCTCAAGGAATTCCACAATTTGATTGTCAATCCAAAATTTATCTTTGAGCTATGCTGGACAATCAAGATGTTAAGCATTTCCCAAGGTAAGTCATGGCACACGATTTTGAAACGCGAATAAGATCATGAATCTTTTTGTGTGAAGAGGTAACCCAGCAAGTATGCTTATAATCCAACTCTTTACCAGACCGTAGCCCTTGTTCAACCAGAATCATCTTCGGTTCCCACCAAGGATCCTAATTCATGTGTGAAACCTTAACCTGGTCATCTTCGAGAAATTGCCCATAAATCGGTCGTCAATTAGAAATCTATCTCAGAGTTAAGCTCGGCGCTAGTGGTATTAGTCATTTCCCAAAGAAATCCATGTTATATAATTCTAAAACTTGAATAAAATCTTTTGGCATCTATGTGATCTATTCCCATCTCAGTAGAATCTTCCATCTCAGCAGAATGAATACACCCAGAGAGCCTACAACCAATCTTGTCTTGTTGTTTGTTAACTTTAAACGGCACCAAAGCCTTCAACACTCACCGATGGTTTGTAACTCGTTGCTTAAGTAACATGGTTACCTATCCAAAACCCCTGAACTTGATCGGATCTTATTCGATCGGATTCTTCCACATTAACTCGTTTTCATCAACAAGGTGACTACTTCTAAATGAATGAATTCCCAAGGTGAAAATTCGTCAAACTCCATCTTTCAATTGACTTTAAGGTAGTAAGTCAATATAGCAAATCTCATTCCTTCAACTCTGAACATTTTTCATGAACATTGATCTTGGTAAAGAATCCTTTCATCTTCGAATTATGGTTTGTTTTCGTTGTAGTGCCAATAGGAGTGTTGACGGAGGGAAATTTTCAGTGTTGGCTCTTAGGGCACCCTGAAATTCAAACACTAAATTCGATGCATGCGGATTAAGATGCAAATGAAATGTAACAAGTATATCACGTAAATGCAACAATTAGTTGTAATTTAGAAAGCACATAAAATAAGATGTTGCATAATCAAAGTCATAATGTGCACACAATCATATAATCACGAAACAATTCATGCCGAAGGGTCAAAATATCAAGTCAAACAAATGCAATGCGCAGTTATCCCTATGCCGTACGACCTAGACAGACTCAACACGACTCAAGAGCTCGGTTTTGCAACCTAGAGCTCTGATACCACTTAAGGATGTAACACCCCAAACGGAGGATGCCACATCCCCCGCACTAAGACCCAGACCCAGTCACGAAATGGAAAGTCCATGCCCGAATCCGAATCAAAGCGAACGGGAGACCAACTCACACACTAGGCTAGGCGGATCTAACTCGACAAACTCAGAGTGCGGAAGCAATTAAAACCAACAACAATAGATAGCGGAAGCATTTAAAACAAAACATGCAAAACAGGTGACGGGTTCAACTAACATAGATACCTAGTCCCGAATATCAATTTATAATCCAACATAATAAACAGCATAAGCATCATCATAATATCTACTAACATCCAGATACTAACTTATTAACCCCACACGGATTTAAGTCTAAATAAAACATAAACATAACCTTCAAATGTGAAACATAAATACATAACATAAATAAAGTATGCGACAAATGCATCCTAATACCAACTAGACTGACAAGTGTGACTCATGAGACTCACTTCCGCCTAGCTCAAGCCAAAAGGAGACCTGCAAACTAAAAGATAAATGAGGTGTCAGTCAACTGACTGAGTGAGGGGGCTAACGCACACCCACAATATACATATACAGAGCACAGCACATATCAAAAGGGTGGATTCATGAACCGGGGATAGGTGTTGCATACCAGAACATTTCAAAACAACCCAAAATAGATATAGATATAAGTTTAGAAACCATTTTCCAGAAAACTCTATCCCGATTCATGATTCCCATAACATATCATATCATATGCTCGGCGAGTACGAGCTTCCAACCTCAACTCCTCATATCATAACAAAACAGAAATAACATACCAACCTCAACTCCGGGTGATGGTAGGGTTGCGCGACCCTAACCATCCATAATAAAACCGTCTAAAATAGACTCGACCTCAAGGGGTAGCGAACCCACAAGAGTCCTCCCCGGCCTTAGCCGAAGGCTCAAGATATCACGCCTCCTCCATCACCCTAAAGTCGCGCAATGATATCTCAAATGGAACTACGCAATGGATAAATGCCCCGACGGCCCTAACCGTCCCGGGGGTACCCACTCCCGCAGCTCCTCGGAACGCAATGGATAAATGCCCCGTCGGCCTTAACCGTCCCGGGGGTACCCATTCCTGCAGTTCCTAGGATCCATAACATAATATAACAGGATAGAACAGATACCATATAACATGGCCAACTCGCTAAAGAAACATAACACAACCGATTTTTCCAAAAGGCTCACATATACCTCCATAATAGTTTTCCAAAACCAAAGGTGGTCCATAAGATCATACCCATATCATATCCAACACATACTAAATCATAAGTATAAGATATACTCGCATGCGGGGATTAAAAACAGCACATTAAGGCCATAGGTCAATAACTATACAAAATCCTAAACCTCACCTGAGAAACGACGAGACGCAGAAACTGAGAAGACGATGAAAACTTGATCGGGTTATCTCCTCCAAGGAGATCACTGACAGAAAGGGAAACACGAAGTACTTATGAGACAAGACTCAAACATGAACCATAAAGACGCACGGCAAGGGTCATGAGATGCTACGACATGAATCCAAGAATTATAAAATGGTATGATATGTCGTGAACGTAGTCATATGCACAATTAATACCCCACATAGAAAATAAATACACAATTCAATTATCGCATGAATCAATTAGCCACTCATCATGTTTATAACAATCTAATCTCTAATCAAGACGAGGCAAGCTAACCACTAGGACCCACACCGTTTCCATTTAGTTACAATTATCTTATTAGATCAAATCACATAACAACTTACAAGGAAGTTACATTTTTACAATACTATAATATCTCAACCTATATTTCTTAACAATGAAATTCCTAATTAAACTAGCTCAATTAATACATGTCAGTGCCGAAATTGATTAGAAGGTTAAATCATGTGTATACATAATAAACCAAAAGATATTTATATACAGACACAACACCCGTGCACCCAATTTCCAATTCATCATACCAACCAATTAACGCAGCACCACACTAACTCTTTAAGTGAGTAGATTCCGTTAAAACTAATACCATTTACAAGATACCATATGAAAATCAAGTTTAAACAATACCTTCCATTGCATACGAGATTCATATAAAACATACTAACCTTTACTATAGCTTTAACGAATTACAACATTTACCAAAATTTACATTACCAAAACGTTAAACTATGCATTTTACGATTTCTGAATATGCAGCTTACATACATCACCTAACCTCAACCCAAGTTGATACCATAATCTTATTAAACGCAAATTAACCAATTAAATCAGCTATTAGTCAAACACAAGATTATATTAACAGTTTCACAATTTATGATTTAGGCATCGTGTTATAAATAAATTTACATAAATCTAGCATCCCCTTTATTCAAAGCTACAAACACACAGGTATAGCATACGTATTTTATAAAATATGTACAGATTACCAGATTTCTTCTCATTAGCGACTTTAAATTAACATTTAAGCATACAACAAATCTTATTTAATAACTTATATGCACTTAATCCACCATTTGAAATTTAATTATATCTATGATCGAAATAATACAAATTTCCCAAGCATCTAAATAACGATTCATTATCTCAATCACCAAAGGCACCAAGAGTCATTCTAATCAACAAAAACCAAGATCCTGCACTAAAAAAGAATTCATGGAAATATCCATTACAATTGGAATTACACGATTTATTAAGAAATTAAGGATGAGAACAAGGGGTTTTACAATTGCAAAGGCGCAGCGGCTATCGGTGGTCGATGAGAGAGGCTTGGCTACAACTGCTCCCTCTATTTCCTCTTGGTTGATGGCAGGAAAGATGGCAGCGGCCTGATGCTTGGCGATCGAAGGATTTCGGCCTTATTACTGAAGTCTCAAGAGAGAAACTCCGGCAGTGGCGCCCAACTGTGTGATTGAGCTAGGGCTTTGCCCGAACGGATGGCACCTGTTGTGTTGTTGTTCCTCTTTGAAAATGAGAAAAGGGATAAAACGGGTAGGTGGAGAGAGGGCAAACCAGAAGGGAAGGAGAACCGGTAGTTGACGTCGGCCGTGTCTATCGGATCCGAGAATATCGGGCCTAGAGGGCGGCCTGGTAAGGGAAGAAACGGCAAGGCGGTGCGTCGACCGAGAGAAGAAAACAGAGAAAAGATGGTGGTGGTGAAATGATGGGATCAGGTGGAGTTCTTCCACACCTGTCCAGATCTGAGCGCGGGTGGTGGTGCTAGCAGAGTTGGCGGTGAGAAGGTGGTGTCGCCGGCGATGGTAGCGGCGCTGTGTGCAGCTGTTGCCGTTGCTGCTATCTGCTAAAACCGAAAGGGAAAAGAAGGAATAGGGTGCTGCCGTGGCGGCGTTGCTGAGAATGGCAGAGGGTGGCGAGATGATCGGCGCTGGAAGTGCCAGCGGCGAGTGGTCGCTGACGGAAGGATGGTGGTGGTTGTCGGAGGAGGTGGCGGCGGCAGTTCGCTGGTGGTTGAAGATGCCCGCGCCGCTGCTGTCTGCTGAATTGAAAGGGGAAAAGAGAAAGAAACGGGGAAATATAATGGTGGTGCTCGGTGGTGTGGCTGAGGAAGAAGGCACCGCCGACGGGCAAAAGTAGCTGGCGACGATGGCGGATGTTCTGTTGCTGCGCCATTGGTGAAAGAGGGAGAAGGAGGCTGCGCAGCTGTTGGAGACTGAAGAAATGGGATGAGAATGAATGGCAGCATTAGGGTTTCGGGGTGTAAAGAGACCATTTCTTCCAAAATTGTAATTTAGCCCCTCAAGAATTTAAGTAACGCGATTGAGTCCTCCAATTTCCAATAAGATCAATTAAGTCCAAGTAGAGATTAGGAAATTATAAAAGTACCCCCAAAAATAAGAGTAGTGTCCAATTAAGTCCAATTAAATTTCTCATGATTAGAAATTGGTCCCCAATTTTAATTAATTCCAAATTAGCCCACCTAATTTAAATTAAGAGAGCAATTAGGTATTACACACATATATCAATTAAGTCCACATATGTCAAAAGGATGCAATCGAGCCAATTTAAACAACTAAAACATAAATAAAGAAATTCAAACACACACAGAGTTAAATAAATAACAATCTAATCGCACGAAAATAACATCGTATCTTGCTCCGAAAATGCGGGGTGTTACAGAAGACATTGTGAATACCCGTTAAACTTGGAGGCAAATCCAATCTGTAAGCTGTATCTCCGATTCTCTCCAAAATCTCATAAGGTCCCAAATATCGGGGATTCAACTTTCCTCCTTTTCCAATTCGGGTAAATCCTTTCCGAGGTGAAGCTTTCAGGAATACCCTATCCCCAACTTCAAATTCAAGATCTTTCCTTCGCTTATCTGCATAACTTTTCTGTCGATCTTGGGCTACTTTCATCCGTTCTCGGATAATTTGAACCTTTTCAATAGCATCTTGAATAGCTTTGGAAGGTTTATCTTTCTTTTCACCTCTTTGTACCCCTTCTTGCTTACTCCACTTCCATTCTTCCAAATCGAAAAACAACGGGGATCGACACTTTCTTCCATAAAGAAACTCATACGGTGCCATTTCTATAGAAGCTTGATAACTATTATTGTAGGCAAACTCAATTAAGGGCAATTGTTCATTCCATGAACTCGAGAAATCCAACGCACACGCCCTTAACATATCCTCAAGATATCTGATTAACCTTTCAGATTGCCCGTCAGTCTGTGGATGAAAAGTCGTACTGAATTGAAGCTTAGTTCCCAAACACTTCTATAACTCTTGCCAGAACTTGGAAGTAAATCTTGGATCCCTGTCTGAAACAATACTAGCTGGCACTCCATGTAACCGAACAATCTCATCACAATACCTCTTAGCCAACTTACCTATCTTATCTGACATCCGAACTGCAAGAAAATGCGCTGACTTGGTTAACCTGTCCACGATTACCCAAATCCCATCGAATCCACCTTTCACTCTAGGTAAACCCGATACACAATCCATTGCTATCTGTTCCCATTTCCATTCTGGAATAGGTAGTGGCTGTAACAATCCTGACGGCTTCTGATGCTCAGCTTTCACTAACTGGCAATCAGACAATGCTTCACATAATTCACCACGTCTCTCTTCAGCCCGTTCCACCAATAATACTGTTTCAAGTCCCGATACATCTTGTTTCCACCAGGATGTACCGAATAAACAGTTTTATGAGCTTCATCCAAAATAGCTCTTCTCAATTCTGTTGGAACTACCACTCTGTTCTTGAATCGAAAGATTCCCGTATCATCGAATCCAAACGGACACTCGGAGTCCGATCGAGCCTTCTCAATCAACTTCTGAATCTCAACATCCGTCTGTTGTGCCTTAAATATCTGTTGCCTTAATTCTGGACGTACTGAGATGTTACCAATACGAGCCTTTATCTTAACCAATTCCATTGGTTGTTCAATATTTACCTTCAGATGGGAAATACTAGCCTTCCTGCTCAATGCATCCGCGACCACGTTAGCTTTACCTGGGTGATACTTAATCACACAATCATAGTCCTCGAGAGTCTCCATCCAACGACGTTGCCTTCTATTCAAATTTTTTTGAGAAAACAAATACTGAAGACTCTTATGATCGGTGAAAATCTCAAAAGAAGTCCCATACAAATAATGTCTCCACTTCCCTAAGCCAAAAATCACCGCTGCAAGTTCAAGGTCGTGAGTGGGATAATTCTTCTCATGCTCTTTCAATTTCCTAGAGGCATAAGCAATTACTCTCCCGTTTTGTATCAAAACACAACCTAAGCCTTCATGGGAAGCATCTGTATACATCATAAACCCTTCAATACCATCCGGAAGTGCAAGTATCGGGGCAGAAGTTAACTTATCCTTCAAGAGTTGAAAACCGGCTTCACACTTCTCATCCCATTTAAACTGAAATTCTTTCTTGGTTAATCGGGTCAACGGAGCCACTATCTTAGAAAAATCCTTAACAAATCTTCGGTAATAACCAGCTAAACCCAAGAAACTTCGGATCTCAGACACATTTTTAGGACTCTGCCATTGTGAAACTGCCTCTATTTTCGAAGGATCCACTTCTAATCCTTTGCTCGAAATGATATGTCCCAAGAAACTCACCCTGTCAATCCAGAACTCACATTTACTGAACTTGGCATAGAGCTGGTTATCCCTTAGAGTCTCCAATACCAATCTCAAATTCCGAGCATGATCCTCTTCTGACCTTGAGTATACCAAAATATCATCGATGGAGATCACAACAAACTTATCCAAATATGGCCGGAAAATCCGACGCATCATGTCCATAAAAGCTACCGGCGCATTAGTTAATCCAAACGGCATCACCACGAATTCATAATGTCCATACCGGGTATTAAATCCTGTCTTAGGAATATCTTCCTCCTTAATCTTTAATAATATCCTTGCCTTAAATCGAGCTTGGAATATACTCTCGACCCTTGTAGCATGTTAAACAAATCCTCTATATTAGGCAATGGATACTTATTCTTTACAGTCATCCGATTCAACTCCCGGTAGTCAATAAACATCCTTAAAGTTCCATCTTTCTTTTTAACAAAGAGAACCGGCGTGCCCCACGGTGATGAACTTGGCCGAATATAACTGTTCTTGAGAAGATCTTCCAACTGAACTTTCAACTCCTGTAACTCTGCCGGTGCCATCCAGTAAGGATTCTTAGAATAAGGTTCAGATCCCGGATATAAGTCTATTACAAATTCGATCTCTCGATCCGGAGGCAAAGAACCTAAAACTTCAGGGAACACCTCAATATATTCCTTCACCACTTCTGTCTCTTCGAGTTTCGCCTGATCTTTCGGCTTATTCAAGATATAGGCAATGAATCCCGTTGGCCCATTCCTTATCAACTTGTGAGCTTCAGTAAACGACAAGAGAGGTGCAATCTCTGATTCTTTCCCCAATGTCACTTCTTCTCCCAACATCACTGTCTTGGTGAAACAATCAACCGGGGCGTGGTACCGAAACAACCAATCCATTCCCAGAATAACCCCATATCTGTTCATCGGCATTACCACCAAATCTGCCTGATATTCTCTACCTTCAAACCCAAACACACAGTCTCTAACCACCCGATCCGTTTCAAGACTGCCACCCAACGGCGAACTCACCACATAATAAGCATTTAAGCACGTAACAGGCAAACACAAAGTATCAATCAATTTACAAGAAATAAACGAATGAGTAGCGCCAGGGTCAAATAATGCATGTATGTTCGTGTTATGGATGCATATCGTACCTTCCACCATAGCATTGGGATTGGCTTCCACATCCTGCTCTTCACCCGCAAGGGCATAAGCACAAGCTGGGATCATCGGCCTCTGAGCTCCCGGTTGATAGCCCGGAGTCTTATCTGGACAAGTATTGGCCATATGTGTTGTCTTCCCACAAATCAAACACTGTCCCAGCCTCCTTCTGCAAGTGTTGTAGGTGTGAGTCGGGCCTCCACAATATAGACATGGTGACCTATCATGTCGAGGGTCAGAAGTAGCTGGAGGTGCTTGTGGCTTCGGCGGTGCAGCTCCTGTAGGTCGAAACCTCTTGGCTTGCCCTTGAAATGGCTGAGGAGGAGATACCATAGGCCTTTTCCCCTTTCCAAACCCCGATCCTTGTCCCATTTGCATGCGAGGTATGGGGTCCTTTTTCTTGTATTCCTCTTCCAACACCAGAGCCCTTTGTACAGTGTCAGCAAAAGACTCAAAATTATGGCCTGCATGCCCATGCCTTAGATCCTATCTCAATCCCGCTATAAATTTCTTTCCTTTTCTTTTTTCATCCCGTGTAATATGAGGTGCATACTTTCCAAGTCTTTTGAAAAGAGAAAGATACTGAGCCACCGTGCGAGTCCCTTGCTTCAGATCCATAAATTCTTGTTCTTTTCTTTCTCGCACAACTTCAGGAACAAAAACCTCTCTGAACTCCCTTACAAAAACTTCCCAATTGACTTCTTCTCCTTCCACCTCGAGCTTCTCTCTCGTACGTTCCCACCAATCATAAGCCTCTCCATCCAGTTGGAAAATGGCAAATTGAGCTTTCTCTTGATAGGTATATTGGCGAACATTGAAAATCCTCTCAATCCTTCTAAGCCATCCCTCGGATATCGCATCATCCACCGAACCGGAAAACCTTGGTGGATTATAACTCAAAAACAACCCATGATGATCTCTCGGGTTATTTGGAGGAGGTGCTTGTTGTTCAGCCTGAGGTTGTACTGGAGGATCAGCCCTTCTATGTTCCACGTAGTGATATACCGCCTCCATAAAGTGCTCCATATTCATAGGCGGTTGTGGAGGATTAGGAGAACGATCTCTATGATGATGACGATCCTGAGACCTTTCCCGATGTCTTCTAGGAGGCATCCTGTTCACTCAAATACTAACATGCGTGCTAATTTTAGTTCATGCGTGACAATGCAGTAAATTCATTCAATCATTCAAGTCAAGAATCAAAGCACCTTATCATATAAAATGCAAATGCTCCACATTACAAGTAATTCCTACAACCGAACAACCTACCGACTCAACACAACACTAGAACCCTGGTTTTGCAACCCTGGGCTCTGATACCACTCAAAGGATGTAACGCCCGAGCGCGAGACGTCACATCCCCCGCACCATGACCCGACCCGTGTATGAAATGGATTTCCATACACGTGTCGAATCATAGCGAACAGAGATATACACACTCGCTAAGCCAGGCGGGACTAACCTATAACTTAAACCCCAACAACAACAACAAACAAACAGAGCAATAGAAAAGCGGAAGCAATCATTCATATATTATATATTGAGCTAGATGCTCTAGGTACCAACATATAATTCATATATTGAGCTATACGCTCTATGTACCAATATTTAAGTCTGAATACGATACATATAGGTACCATATACATGTACGCTCCATACATAAATAAAATCTAAAGTATCAATAAAAGTAAGAGTATGAGTGTAACGAAAGAAAGGCTAGACACCATGCAAGACTCTCTCTCAGACTTGTATCCCGCCTAGCATCCCTTCCTGCAAAAACAACTGAAACAACTCCGGGTTCAGTCTTAGACAGACTGGTGGGTATAAAAAGATAGGCATAGTAACATAATATTGCGGAATTTAAACACGTACATGCAAGTTATAATCCTTACTCGAGGTTTAAAACCCTTTTTCCCCAAGTGGGTAAATAAGATACAACGAATAGGATTATAACCGTTCATTTCATTCATTAGGTCATTAATAGCCCGACGAGAGGGCGTGCATTATCTCCAACCACCACCTCGTGTAATCCTTTAATCAATCATTCATTCATTCGTTCATACATTCATTCTTTCGTGCACATTCATAAGATCATTCATTCGATCATTCATATACTCCTTCTTCCTCCGGGTAGGGAACGGGTTTGCAAGGCCCGAACCCTCATTCATTAATGCTAGAGGGGTACATGAATCCCCAAAAGTACGGGACCCCTTTCCTTCACTAATCTCCTAGTGAAATCCAGGTTACCGAAATTGTTGGAACTAGTATAAATGGATCCCCGTCAGCCCAAGCTTCCCCGGTTCACCACTACACTAAGTCCCGGGCCCTCATTCAGTATGGTCACTCATTCATTACTTGCCAAAACATTTGGTAGGATAGTCAAGAAAAAGGCTTTCATTCGAAATCATTTGTTCGTTAAAAAAATTGGTATAAATACCTATATAGAGTTTTGGCCAAAATCTTGCACATTAGGTGTTCGGGGTCATATTGTTATCTAATAGAAGAAAAACCCACCTGATAGACAAAAAGAACCTGACAAAGCTCTCACTGCCCGACCTCGTTACCCACTGGATCAAGATCTGCATGACAAAGGTAGTGTGAGACTCAATTATGACCACATTTGACGCTCGGCTCTGCAATATCATGTTAAGGAATGCTTAAAATGCAATAATATGTTCAAATATGGTCATGAATATCATAGAATTCAATTAAACACATAATTCACCAAGTTTCGTTTCTTATACGGTAAAACCGTATTCATTCCCGTTCATATCGTTCATACTTTCATACTTGCATTTCAGAAGGTTATCACTATCATATATCAATCATAAAACATTACTTTAACATAATCATGTTACATATAATCCACCATTACGAGCAAAAAATGAGATAAAAACAAGAAAAGAGGTTCCCCAAAGCTGCCATTTCAAATGACACGGCGTGTTGAGTTTTCAAAGGAAACGGACACGGCCGTGTCCGAGGTTTAAAAATCCCAAAATTCAGAGTCGAGGGCTTGACACGGCCGTGTTGAGTTTTCAAAGCATTTGGACACGGCCGTGTCCGAGGTTAAATTCAGAAAAAATCAAAGTCGAGAGCCCAACACGGCCGTATCCATTTTCAGTTCAAAGCTGACACGGCCGTGTCAGCTCATCGTTTTGCCAAGAAAAACAGAGCAGAAGCTCTGTTTCTCGAGGGAAAAGCTTGCAAAAACAGGGACAGCCATAAGGAAGCTCTTATACACTCTTAGACATGCAATTAAGTCACAAAACGCATATATATCCTGTAATCCATTCATATATGCAAGAACTTATACATAAAGTTGGCAAAAGATCATCCAATAACAAGCTTTCATCCATGGAAGCTTCAAGCTCCATTAATGGCATATCATGCTATACACAACCAACATGAGATCCAAGCATATAAAAATGATATGGAAGTTACAAGGGTCATATTTCATGCATCAACTTTCACTTAGAAGCATTAGAACCAAAGAGCAAGCACAAACCCTCAATTCATGCTCATACTCAAAACACAAGAATCTTTCACTCATACCAAGCTATTCCTAGATGAAAAGATAGAGGAGGAGAAGGAGTTTACAAATTATTAATTACCTTGAAAGGAGATGGAGGATTAGTAACCCTTGAGCTCAAGTGTGACACCCCGGGTTTTCGGCCATCCAGGTACGCACTTACGAGAGAGCTAAATGTGCAATTTAAATTATTTTAATTTCATATTTAATTGAATTATACTTTTGTTATTTGAAATTCTTATATGAATTATTTGAAATTATATGAAATATTTGAATTATATGTCTAAATTTCCTAAGTGACTGATGATACGATTTTTTATGAATTTTATGATATGTGAATTTAATTGCCGAGCATGCTAATTTTTGTAAATTATGTGATTAAGGGTTTAATTGTAAGATTTATTTAGTTTTGGACTTAATTGAAAATTGAAACTTGGACTTATTTGAAACTTTTCGAAAGTTTTGGACCTAATTGAAAAATATCCTTTTTAATAAAATTTTTATATATTTTAATTCGTTTAAATATTATTTTAAACTTTTATTTATTATTTCTTTTAAAAATTTGATTTTTATTATTTGAATAATTTGGTTATTTGTTGAAAATGTGTTGCGTTTGTGCTCGGTTTGAGATCGAATTTCCGTGCCGATTTTTTATGCATGAATTATACGTGTTATGAATTCTTTTATATGTTCTTTTTAATTTTTCGGACTTGTTTGATATGGTAACGAACCATATTTTAATTGTTGGGGATTCGAGGGCCTAACTAGTTTTAGAGTGCCTTGGATTCCGGAGACCGTAACTTGAGCTAGGGAATTCGGATTCGAATTCCGGAAGTAGCTCCGGACTCGTGACGAAATTTGGAAGCTTCAGAACTTGGCCTCATATTTTTCTAAGCCCGTTTGATCCCCCGTATTTAGTCCGAAACGAACTGTTCGAGCAAATTTGCCACCTTGGAGTATTTTGTCCATAACTAATTCATTTCTTAACCAAATTACTTGATTCTTGAGCCTAATTAACCCTAGTTAAACCCTCTATCCATCCCTTATCTCCTCATTTCGAAAATATCAGCCAAGAGAAGGAAAAGAGCTGCTGAACCGAGGGAGAAAGAAAAGGGGATTTTCTGCACTATTCATTTTGCAATTTCAAGCTCAATACTTCTCCGATTCGCCTCAAATTCGAAAGGTAAGTCCATGATTTGATTCTCCATCTTCTCTTCTTTCTTTTAAGTGCTTATTTTCTGATTTCCATGAAGATTTGGGCATGCTTTGTTGAAGAACATGAATAGTTAGGTTTATATGAAATTTTGTTAAATTCTTGAACATTCTTGTTTCGTTCTTGAATTTCAGCTGGATATATGATCTATTTGGTGTATTAGTTTCATTTATATGCATGATTTACATGTTTCTTGAGCGTAAAGTGATCTATCATAGCTGCACTTCATGAAAGCTTGGAAATATGAGTTTGAATTCCTTCCTTTTGTATCCTTTGCTGCTGCGTGCGAATTTGCTATTGTTTTGGTGTTCTTTTGCTGCGTTTTTGGTGTGTTTTTGGTGTCCTGTTGCTGCTGTGTTGTTGCTGCTACATCTCCTTGCTGTTGCTGCGTGAGAAGGGAAGGAAAGTGGGCCGCTGCTGCTGCTGTTCGATGGCAGCTGTAGTTATCTCCCCGGGCGGGGAGATTTTGGCTTGGAAGTGTCCCCGGCCGGGGACACTGGTGCAGGAGACTTTCTGCTCTTCCTTTACCCGGGCGGGGAGTCCTGCTTTGTACAGTTTTGTGTGCTTGATTCTTGTGATGGTTGGGCCTGCATGTGTGTTATGGCGTGTGTGTGTGCTGCATGATTTTATGGTGCATGTGTGTACGTGCATGAATTGCTAGAATTAGATTAATGCATGTTGTTGTCTTATTTTTCTTTATGCATGAACTGTATGTATCTGTAATATATGTAATTAATTGTGCATGATTTGTGTGTGTAGTTAGTGTATATGTTTAGCTATATATATATATATATATATATATATATATATAAATATATGTATTTGTGATGCATGTTTATATTATGTAATACATGTTGTACGTATATATGTGTAATATATGTGAAATGAATATATATGAAATATAATATATTAAATAATATGTAATTAAGCATTAAATTAATTATGTGAATTTATTGGTTTAATTTTGAATATTTCTTTGAAAATTATGATCTTAAGTGACATATATGATATGAATTCGGTGAATATATATGTGTAGGAATTATGGATGCTCGTGGTATGATATTAAATGACTTAATATGAATTTATTTGACGTGAAATGAATTTTGTTTCTTGGATTATTCAAGTGATATTTCGATATTTACTTCGATAAGCCTAAGTATGAAATTATATGAAGTGCATTGCATCATATACATTCATATGCATTTGCCGAGCGTTTCCTTGGTTCATATTGAGTCTAAGTGTTGTTCCCTTGTTTAGATTGTTCGATTGGAGTTGCTCGTTGGTATGGAGCTGCTCCATAGGCGTGGTTCTTGTTCGATTTGTTCGGTTGGTTCGTCGAGGTGGGGTTTCTTTCTTTTAGTTATTATGACCTACAACCCTAAATGAGTTTTGAGCCCGCATGTGACCTACGTATATGTATATATATATATATATATATATATATATATATATAGATAGATACGTGTTTGTTAGGTATTTTGCGGGATTTGGCCTGTTTGTTATGAATCCTTTGGAAAACGCTTTGAATATATATACGTAGATATGTTTTCGGTTATTTGTTTTGAAAACGCGTTGGTGTGTGTAATTTGAATTTGGATACGTAGCGAGGTTTGACTTTGAAAGATAAGTCTTTAGTATGAATCCCTGTGCTTGAGTTTGAATCTGGGCCCCGGAGATGTGGGTAAGGGGGACCCGGGACGACCATGGGGTCGCCGGTTATGACCCCTGTGCACATTCTCCTGTTGGATAGGATCAACCCGGAACCCACTAGGAGGTTTGGTGGGGGATGGAATCCTCGGGCGTGAGCGTAATGAAACTCACGACCCATACATAAAGTTCGGATAGTTAGGGTCTGCAACAACCCTTCTATCACCCGGTGTTGGGGAAGGTACGTTTGATTTGGTTTTCGTTTGAATTTGAATATAAGTTTGAATCTATATAAAGGAGGTTGGTTTGAGAACTCGTACTCGCCGAGTTAGTTTGAATTTGATTATGAATTCGATTCGTGAAACGGGAGTGGACTTCTAATTATTAAAATTTGGTAGATTTTGGCTTTTGGCCTAACTTTTCTTCTATATATAGTATCACGGGATCAAAATGCTTTGGATTGCAAAAACCATGCCCCGGTTCATGAATATTATGACTTTGAATGTGCTTTGCTCTTACGTATATGTACGTGTGCGTGGGTTAGCCCCTCACCAGTCTTTAGGACTGACCCTCGATGTCGTTTTCCCTTTTCCCCTTTGTTTTTGAGTTGCAGGTGCAGGGTTCGGTTTGAGCTAGGCGGCGGTTTCTTTTGGGTCATTTGAGTCGAGTTACTCGAGTCTTGCATACCGCATCTTTATATATTGCTTTAGTATTTTGGAAATATGTATAGGATTATGTTTATGATTCGAATTTGGAATTTGTAAGCTTTTATTTGGCCCTGGAGTGGCATCGTATGTATATCTTTTATTCTCTTGAGCATGTATGAGTTAGTATTTGTTGATCTTGTTGCTTCCGCGTATGTTTTATTTTGTTGCGTACTCTGTTTTAGGGTCTAGACCGCCTAGCTTAGGTGAGAGTTTTTGCTTGTCTTCCGTTCGCTATAGCTTGGTGCGTGTGCGGATTTTCCATTTCGTTACATGTGTCGGGCTATGGTGCGGGGGATGTGGTGCCCTTCGCTCCGGGGTGCTACATCTTAAAGTGGTATCAGAGCCCCCGGTTGCAAAATCGGAGCTCTAGTGTCGTGTTAGGTTTGTCTAGGTCGTTCGGCTTAGGATTATGTGTTTGTTTGCATTCATTTGCACCATTTATTTGAATATTTGTTATAAATTATTATTAATTGTATAAATAGTTCACATGAACATGCATTTACTAACCAACATGCACCTATCTCTTTATTATAGTTGTTGAGATTCTCAGGATGTCATCTCGTCGACAGCACTTCGGTCAACCTTCACATCAACACCCTCGTCCATCCTTCAATGCTGAGGAGTTCATGACCGCGATGTTTCAACACTTCCAACCTAATCAAGGACCATCTTCTTCTACAATGCCACCAATGGATCCGATGACAACCCTATACCGGGAGTTTGGGACCTTCAATCCATCACAATTCCGAGGAGGTGATGATTTTAAGGCCGACGAATGGCTATTGGAGATAGAAGGAATATTTCGAGTATGGCCATGTGACCCTCAAAATATGATTCGTCTTGTTACCCTACTTCTACAAGGGCAAGCAAAGTTATGGTGGTCAAGAGTTACTCAACAACTAGAAGCGACAAGCGAAGAATTGACTTGGAATGTGTTTGTCCGGGAGTTCAGAAAGAGATATACGCCAGCTATTCTACGAAATCGAAGATTCGAGGAGTTTCGCACCCTTAAACAAGGAGACAAGACGGTTATGGAATACTTGGAGGAGTTCGAGAGGTTGGGCGCTTACGTGCCACATGTCATAAATGATGACGGGATGAAGGCTAACTACTTTATGGAAGGGCTTCGGAGTAAGTTTAGGGAAGCTTTGATTGCCAGCGACACGAGTACTTGGAATGAAGCCGTTGAGAAAGCACTACGGGTCGAAAATAGATCGATGGCAAGAGAGAGATATGAAGAAGAGGCACCGAAACAACCACTCGGATTAGGTTCATGTTCTAACTTACAAGTGGAGCAGAGACCGTCTCGACAAGGTATACAAACTCAGAAGAGAAGTAACAAGAAGTCTAAGCCTCGGAAGACACCTCGATCGGAGAGAGAGTTTCAACCGTGCGCCCATTGCGGAGGGACCAATCATACCTACGAGGGATGTTGGATTCGGTTACGGAGATGCTACGCTTGCGGGTCTTCAGAGCACAAGTTTCCAGACTGTAACCGTTCGAGGGCTAATAAACAAAGGAGGCGGAACCAAAGGCTTCAAATTGGGAATCAAATCGAACCCGGAAATTGAGGTATTTGCATTCATGGCATCTCATTCATGCATATTTAATCTCGGGGAAACCCACTAGTTGGTTACTTTCTTGTTTCGTTGCTCTTTGGTGCTTGTTGTGGCTTGTGTTGTTGTTTTCTTCGTGTGAACTTTCTTCTTGGAAGAGAGTTTGCTCTTTGGTGAGCTCGAGTGTTCGGGTGACTTGTGAGTTGTGAGGGTCAAGTTTGCTCGGTGAGTTCATTTGAAGGCGCCTAGTGAGGTACGGAGCTACCTTAGGCATGGGTTGGTTGGTCGGGCTCCGAGTTGAGTTGGTGTGTTGCTTTAGGAGGTCCGTTTGGGCTCAATGATATTTTCGGGTAATAGATTGAAGGCTAGCCCGTTTGTATCCTTCGAGGAAGCGGTTGTTTAATCCGGGACAGTGCAATGAGCTTTGTGGCTTACCTTTGGATTAACCGAGGGATCGAGCCAAGCTCGAGGAGACAAAGATCGAAGTAAGGCACTTTGATGTTCCTTGAAAGTTGTGATTCTCTATTACTTGATAGGGACGTTGAGACGTCGTTGATCTTTATCCCGGAATTGAACTTGTTTGAAGACTGCCTACCGAATGGCTCTAGCATGCTTGTTAGAGTTGAGGGAGTAGTTCGAAGAGCTCTTAGAAGGTAGTTTCATCCGATGAGTGCTTCTTCGTGGAGTGCTTAAGTCCTGCCTAAGAAGAAAACGGGACACTAGGGTGAAGATTGACTGCCGTGAGCTATACAGGTAACCGTGGAAGATAAGTACCCATTGCTCGAGTCGAAGAGTCATTCGTTCTGCTTCAGAGTTTTGTGTTCGTGCCGAGTTTGGTTTTAGTAAAGGTAACTAACTACGCATTCGGTAGAAGAACCGAGAATTACCTCAGAGTAAGAAGTCTCTCGTGTTGACGGGGTATATTAGGCGATTCTTTTCTTTGGGATTGCCAACCGTTGATTCGCTTGATAAGAAGAGGTACGGTTTTAGAGTGGGAATAGGTGGTAGAAGAGAGTTGCCTTCGGCATCGGCTTTTGCCTAATCGGGGGCACTCAAGACTACTTCGTTTACAATCGAGGCACTAAGGAAGGCTTTGGTTGTGTGTTGCTTGCGGGGAGAGTTTAGCCTACATCTCGTGATGTGCAAGGTCTCAAGACTTACCCCACTCTTGGTTCAAGTTTGTTCGAGGACTTGAAGAACCGGTACAGTTGTATTGGCGTAAGGAGAGACGTTGCAAACTTCGGGTAGTAATGTCTAATATGCCGTCAGTTGAAGGCCGAGCATCAAGAACCGGTTGGTTTCTCCAACTACTTCCATATTTTAATTGGAAGTGGGAGCAAATGGCTAAGGACTATGTGTCCAGTTTGTTAAAGTAAAGGAGATTTCGATGGGATTTGAGTGGTCACTCGTTTTAACTAGTTGGCCCATTTTCTCTTCGCAGTTTGGAGATGAAGGCCCCTACAGTCGAAGTGGGAGATCGTGATTCCTCGGAAGCATCTCCTACAAAGGGTTTCGTTGTTCGGGAGCGACCGGTTAGAGTTTGAGTTCGACAGAGATTTGAGTCGAAGACAAGAAGTTTTCCTTCGGTGAGAATTCTCGTGGCGGGATTTAAAATCCAAGAAGCCACTTGGAAACCGAATTAGAGTGGCAGAGTGGAAACGTGGAGTTGAGCTTTTCTGGCGTCAATCAAGACCTTGATTCGGACCTGAGGACAGGTCCTTTTTAAGGGGGAGAGATTGTGACACCCCGGGTTTTCGGCCATCCAGGTACGCACTTACGAGAGAGCTAAATGTGCAATTTAAATTATTTTAATTTCATATTTAATTGAATTATACTTTTGTTATTTGAAATTCTTATATGAATTATTTGAAATTATATGAAATATTTGAATTATATGTCCAATTTTCCTAAGTGATTGATGATACGATTTTTTATGAATTTTATGATATGTGAATTTAATTGCCGAGCATGCTAATTTTTGTAAATTATGTGATTAAGGGTTTAATTGTAAGATTTATTTAGTTTTGGACTTAATTGAAAATTGAAACTTGGACTTATTTGAAACTTTTCGAAAGTTTTGGACCTAATTGAAAAATATCCTTTTTAATAAAATTTTTATATATTTTAATTCGTTTAAATATTATTTTAAACTTTTATTTATTGTTTCTTTTAAAAATTTGATTTTTATTATTTGAATAATTTGGTTATTTATTGAAAATGTGTTGCGTTTGTGCTCGATTTTCGATCGAATTTCCGTGCCGATTTTTTATGCATGAATTATACGTGTTATCAATTCTTTTATATGTTCGTTTTAATTTTTCGGACTTGTTTGACATGGTAACGAACCATATTTTAATTGTTGGGGATTCGAGGGCCTAACTAGTTTTAGCGCGCCTTCGATTCCGGAGACCGTAACTTGAGCTAGGGAATTCGGATTCGAATTCCGGAAGTAGCTCCGGACTCGTGACGAAATTTGGAAGCTTCAGAACTTGGCCTCATATTTTTCTAAGCCCGTTTGATCCCCCGTATTTAGTCCGAAACGAACTGTTCGAGCAAATCTGCCACCTTGGAGTATTTTGGCCATAACTAATTCATTTCTTAACCAAATTACTTGATTCTTGATCCTAATTAACCTTAGTTAAACCCTCTATCCATCCCTTATCTCCTAATTTCGAAAATATCAGCCAAGAGAAGGAAAAGAGCTGCTGAACCAAGGGAGAAAGAAAAGGGGATTTTCTGCACTATTCATTTTGCAATTTCAAGCTCAATACTTCTCCGATTCGCCTCAAATTCGAAAGGTAAGTCCATGATTTGATTCTCCATCTTCTCGTCTTTCTTTTAAGTGCTTATTTTCAGATTTCCATGAAGATTTGGGCATGCTTTGTTGAAGAACATGAATAGTTAGGTTTATATGAAATTTTGTGGAATTTTGAACATTCTTGTTTCGTTCTTGAATTTCAGCTGGATATATGATCTATTTGGGGTATTAGTTTCATTTATATGCATGATTTACATGTTTCTTGAGCGTATAGTGATCTATCATAGCTGCACTTCATGAAAGCTTGGAAATATGAGTTTGAATTTCTTCCTTTTGTATCGTTTGCTGCTGCGTGCGAATTTGCTATTGTTTTGGTGTTCTTTTGCTGCGTTTTTGGTGTGTTTTTGGTGTCCTGTTGCTGCTGTGTTGTTGCTGCTACATCTCCCTGCTGTTGCTGCGTGAGAAGGGAAGGAAACAGGGCCGCTGCTGCTGTTCGATCGCTGTTGTGGTCATCTCCCCGGGCGGGGAGATTTTAGCTTGGAAGTGTCCCCGGCCGGGGACACTGGTGCAGGAGACTTTCTGCTCTTCCTTTACCCGGGCGGGGAGTCCTGCTTTGTACAGTTTTGTGTGCTTGATTCTTGTGATGGTTGTGCCTGCATGTGTGTTATGGCGTGTGTGTGTGCTGCATGATTTTGTGGTGCATGTGTGTACGTGCATGAATTGCTAGAATTAGATTAATGCATGTTGTTGTCTTATTTTTCTTTATGCATGAACTATATGTATATGTAATATATGTAATTAATTGTGCATGATTTGTGTGTGTAGTTAGTGTATATGTTTAGCTATATATATATATATATATATATATATATATATATATATATGTATTTGTGATGCATGTTTATATTATGTAATACATGTTGTACGTATATATGTGTAATATATGTGAAATGAATATATATGAAATATAATATATTAAATAATATGTAATTAAGCATTAAATTAATTATGTGAATTTATTGGTTTAATTTTGAATATTTCTTTGAAAATTATGATCTTAAGTGACATATATGATATGAATTCGGTGAATATATACGTGTAGGAATTATGGATGCTCGTGGTATGATATTAAATGACTTAATATGAATTTATTTGACGTGAAATGAATTTTGTTTCTTGGATTATTCACGTGATATTTCGATATTTACTTCGATAAGCCTAAGTATGAAATTATATGAAGTGCATTGCATCATATGCATTCATATGCATTTGCCGAGCGTTTCCTTGGTTCATATTGAGTCTAAGTGTTGTTCCCTTGTTTAGATTGTTCGATTGGAGTTGCTCGTTAGTGTGGAGCTGCTCCATAGGCGTGGTTCTTGTTCGATTTGTTCGGTTGGTTCATCGAGGTGAGGTTTCTTTCTTTTAGTTATTATGACCTACAACCCTAAATGAGTTTTGAGCCCGCATGTGACCTACGTATATATATATATATATATATAGATAGATACGTGTTTGTTAGGTATTTTGCGGGATTTGGCCCGTTTGTTATGAATCCTTTGGAAAACGCTTTGTATATATATACGTAGATATGTTTTCGGTTATTTGTTTTGAAAACGGGTTGGTGTGTGTAATTTGAATTTGGATACATAGCGAGGTTTGACTTTGAAAGATAAGTCTTTAGTATGAATCCCTGTGTTTGAGTTTGAATCTGGGCCCCGGAGATGTGGGTAAGGGGGACCCGAGCGACCATGGGGTCGCCGGTTAAGACCCCTGTGCACATTCTCCTGTTGGATAGGATCAACCCGGAACCCACTAGGAGGTTTGGTGGGGGATGGAATCCTCGGGCGTAAGCGTCATGAAACTCACGACCCATACATAAAGTTCGGATGGTTAGGGTGTGCACAACCCTTCTATCACCCGGTGTTGGGAAGGTACGTTTGATTTGGTTTTCGTTTGAATTTGAATATAAGTTTGAATCTATATAAAGGAGGTTGGTTTGAGAACTCGTACTCGCCGAGTTAGTTTGAATTTGATTATGAATTCGATTCGTGAAACGGGAGTGGACTTCTCATTATTAAAATTTGGTAGATTTGGGCTTTTGGCCTAACTTTTCTTCTATATATAGTATCACGGGATCAAAATGCTTTGGATTGCAAAAACCATGCCCCGGTTCATGAATATTATGACTTTGAATGTGCTTTGCTCTTAAGTATATGTACGTGTGCGTGGGTTAGCCCCTCACCAGTCTTTAGGACTGGCCCTCGATGCCGTTTCCCCTTTTCCCCTTTGTTTTTGAGTTGCAGGTGCAGGGTTCGGTTTGAGCTAGGCGGCAGTTTCTTTTGGGTCATTTGAGTCGAGTTACTCGAGTCTTGCATACCGCATCTTTATATATTGCTTTGGTATTTTGGAAATATGTATAAGATTATGTTTATGATTCGAATTTGGAATTTGTAAGCTTTTATTTGGCCCTGGAGTGGCATCGCATGTATATCTTTTATTCTCTTGAGCATGTATGAGTTAGTATTTGTTGATCCTGTTGCTTCCGCGTATGTTTTATTTTGTTGCGTACTCTGTTTTAGGGTCTAGACCGCCTAGCTTAGGTGAGAGTTTTTGCTTGTCTTCCGTTCGCTATAGCTTGTTGCGTGTGCGGATTTTCCATTTCGTTACACGTGTCGGGCTATGGTGCGGGGGATGTGGTGCCCTTCGCTCCGGGGTGCTACATCAAGGTTTGGATGATCAACAATGGAGGGTTTTTGGAGCTTCTCTTCTCTCTCTTGGAGCTGATAATGATCGATGAATGGGGAGGCAAGGAAAAGGAATATGCTGATATTTAGTGCTAAATGGGTAGGGTACGGGTCAGTTCAAGTCCGGTTCGTTTAATAAACGATTCAAACAATTATAGGGTCGAGGTTGTGGAAAAGTTCGTTGTCGAAGGTTCAAAAGGTATCGAAAAAGTATAAGGTCAAGTTTAATGGATAGGTAACGTCGAAACAAGTTCAACACCGGTTACGGATCTCGATTTCGAGGTCCGGAGCTCAAGATATCGCGAAAACCGTTTAGGGTTGCCTATATACAAATAGGTCCCTAAACTTTCAAAAAGTGGCAATTAAGCCCAAACTCAATTTCCAATTGAGTCCAAAACATTCAAATAAGTTACAATCAAGTCCACGATTACACGGAACACGTAATTTCATTCAATTAACACCGAATTCATGAAATTCATATTCTCACAATTTCATTCATATGTTCATAACTCAAATTAGAATTCATATAAAATTTAAACAATTAAATCAAATTAGAAACAAATTCAATTAGTAAAACAAGATATAAACTCATATAATTAAATGTAATTGCGCACGTAACTCTTACCTGCACGTGTGAAAACACGGGGCGTTACATGATTGATTTAAATCCGGAGTTTGCTCGCGATCTCTTCTACGAGGAGGCATTTTGAAATCACAATTCAAGGCAAATATTGATGCATGGGATTTAGTACATGCTCATGTGTACAATTAACATGAATATAAACAAATAATTCGCATAAAAGAGTAAGTGAATGCAAATAACCACATACTCCTAAGCCGAACGACCTAGACAGACACGACATGAGTCCAGAGCTCCGGTTTTACAACCCAGAGCTCTGATACCACTCAAGGATGTAGCACCCCGGAGCGGTGGGCACCACATCCCCCGCACCAAATCCAAGCACATGTAACGAAACAGACTCCGCACACATGCCCAACTCCAGCGAACGGGTGACCAAACGAAAACCAACCTAAACCGGGCGGACTAGACCCTTACATCAGAGTGCAAATAAAACATAATTAAAAATGCGTGAGACTCGAGCTATCCACAAGTAAGACGACTCGACAAACTTGCCGCCTAGCTCAAGACTCCAAAAGCAACTACCTGCAACTTAAAAGAAAAGGGGAAGAGAAAAGAAACAACGAGGGTTAGTCCTAACGACTAGTGAGGGGGCTAACACACTCACACTAATACGTATAAAGCAAAGCACGTACCAAAAGTAAAGAACCTTGAACCGAGAATGGGTTTTGCAAACAAAAATGTTTCCCGTGATATTAGATATATAGGTTGAAAAGAAAACAGAAGGGCAAGTGCCAAAATGCCAACTTTTAGTTAATCACAAGGCCAATCTCGTTTCACGGTTAATACAAAAGTAAACCCCCAACTCCGAATCAAAACGAACAAATCAAACAGAAATCATAAACCATCTTTCACATCGGGTGATAATAGGGTGTATGGCCCTAACTATCTAACGAGCTTACGAACTCAGAACCAACGATACAAGGCTTAATTACTTCCCCGAATCCTTCGACGTTTGCCTACGCTGGCTCAAGAGCACCGCCCTTCCCCAACCTCCTAAGGTCGGGCGAAACTCTCAATGGAAAGTGTTGATGGGAGAGCTCGGCGACCCCATGGTCGTCCCGAGTTGCCATGCCACTCTCCGGGGCCTAACAGATCAAAACCAATAGAAATCGGAGACTTCCTTGAAACCGATACAAACGAAACAAAGCTAACACACGCACCCTTACCAAGGTTTTCAAAACAAGCGGAAAATAGTTTATCTACGTATACAAATCCGTTTCAAACTCGTATAACAAATGGGACAAGCCCTTAACATACATATCTCACACATATTTACCATAAATATACGTATATAATACTCGCATGCGGGTTTCAAAAGCACATAAGGTTGTAGGTCGAATAACTAAAAGAAATAAACCTCACCTTACACCGAAGACAAAACAAAGGAGGGAAAAGAGTATCTAAGGAGCGACTTCCTCGTCCACGGGAGGGTTCTCTGAACAAAATAAACAAAGGAATACGAACTTAGACTCAAACATGAACCATTTAGACGCTCGGCAATGCATATGAATGCTTATAACGGAAAAGGAAAGAGACAAGTTATCACGCAAGTTCTATTAAACCCTAGCTTGCATATACGCATGTAAATCTTACTATAAATGAATTGTGGGATGTAAAAAGCTCATAACTCAAATATAATAACACATAAAAGTCGAAACGAGGGAAAGAGAAGCAACGAAAAGCAAGGGAACGGAAAAGAGTTACACTTAAAATCAAAACGAGGGGAATGACACACCCGTGTCATCCCAGAAGCCTAAACTGAGACACCCCCGTGTCTCAGTGCAGGAGGGAAACAAGTCTACGAAAAGGGGGTGACACGCCCGTGTCACTCCAGAAGAACAAACCGAGACACGGGGGTGTCTCGGTACAGAGGCAAAAAGGGGAGAAAGAGCAGACAACGGCGGTTAAAAGGGGAAAGAAAAGAGCAACACAAGGGCTGAAAGAAAAGGAACTACTCAAGCATCAAATACACACCAAAGAATCACACAAAGAGATTCAAGAATGCATCCAAAAAGGTTCATCAAACAAGCAATGTAATTAGAGCCAAAATTGAGAAATCAATACATTCATGCCATGATCAAGGTTTTAGGGGCTGAGAATGAATCTAAACTATTGGGAACTTAATCCTAATATGCAAAGGGACTAATATACTACATGTATATGCAATTTGGCACAAAATGAAGCACAAATGATCAACCAAAGCAAGCAAAAGCTGGGGCAATTAACCGAAACAGGGGAGTTGTTCTAAATTCAACTTTCATGCCAAATAACTCAGAAATTTCCCAAAGAACGTCAAAGGAACATGAACCCTAGTTCTACTAAAACATGTTAGGCATCTAATACAAGAAGAAATCGGACCAAAATGTCAAGTTAAAGTCCCTAACTTAGCCCCAAACTTCAAGCATGCCCTCTAACAAGAAATTGATCAAAACTCACAAACTTGCTCATATCAAACCCTAATCAAATACCAATCAAAGCATGGAAAAAAAGCATCAAAACACATCTAAAAGAGTAGAGAATAACAAAATATACTTACCTTGAAGATTAGAAGAAGAAAGGAGTTGATTTGAGCTAGAAATCAACAAGGATGGCAAAGTTCTCTCTTCTTCCTCTTCTCTTCTCTCTTGGATCTGATTTGGAGCAGCAAATGGATGAGAAGGGAGGGGTATGGCACGAAATTCAGCAGCTAGGAGGGTTAGGGAGTGTGTTATCTCAAGCTACATGGTATGGGTCAAGTTAAGGTTAGGTTAAGAAGGGTCCCACCAAGACTAGTCAACCCAAAGGTACGAATTTGCACAAGCTGCTCATTACGGGTGAGGTTCGGAGGTCTAAATGAATTCAAAAAGGCATGAGGCTTGTTCCATTGGCTTCGAATCGTCGATACGAAGTCAACAGAGATGACGGAACTTGAATCCGAGTTCCCTAGCTCAAGATATGCTGCCCGGAACACAAGGTCCGTATAAAGTGCTTAAAAACCCTAATTGTCCCGGTTCCAAAAAACCGAACTCAAAACTGAATCAAATGAGCATCAAATTAACATGTAAGCATGCTAACACGTAAATAACTCACATATTTCATGCACGGCAAAAATACGCAAGAAACGGAACTCGAAACGGACAAGAAACAAGCAAGATACAAGTAAACGAGCAATTAGGGCAAATATCCAAATTCAAACAAATTTCAAGTAAATTCAAATAACTAAGTATAGCAATTAATCAATCATAATAACATATAAAAGCATGAAATAAATAACGTAAAGCTCACGAAACACACACGTGACGTCACCTGTACGGCCGAAGAATCGGGGCGTCACAGGTGGCCATAAGAGAAGACCCCTCAAAATGTTTAGGAGGGTTTCTATTAATGTAATAGATAGGGTTTTCCATTAAATTCTGTACCCCTATGTGATATGAGCTTTCTTATGTGGCATGAATGTTAGAACTAGCAATTATGGAGTGGCTCCCATAATTGCACATCAGATAGGATACCCATGATCATCTCATATTAGTATCATGCTAGGACTTGTTATCTGCTAATTGTTTCTGTGATGCATTTTATGTGAAATTGCATTAATCAAGACAATTTAAAATGGATAACTGTACATGTTGGTGAGGTCAATAACCGGACAACTCTCTGGTTAATTCAAAAATCCCTAAATTAAAATATTGAGCAACTTTCGAATAAATAGGTATTCTATTATGGTAATAAAATTCCTAGCATTCCATCAATAGGATTTAAGAGTTAGTAGGTAAGCTAATTGCTGTCTCACGAGTCGTGGGGTAATTCGTGCAGCCTATTAAACCTTAGTTTCTTGATTGATCGCCTTAGGTGATTGATATTTCTTGATCATTTTAGAATAGGTGATGTCTCAAGAGTCGTGGGTCGTTCCGGACTAAGTTTGTTGAGATCTTATGATTGATGGGTCCTGCTCAACACTGAAATAGATATGGATGTCTCACGAGTCGTGGGTCCATGATTGAAATACCAGTGATGCAAAAATATTACTAGGAATTCCATGGAGATGGAATTGGCAGTTTTGTACCTACCTAAAGATTCTTAGACCTTTGGATCACGAGTCGTAGGTCCAAAATTAAGAATGCTTGGGATCCTAGTAACCACTGAGAAAACAAGTTTCTTCTAAGGTTATTTGGATTTATAGACCTTCTAAAAATAGTGGGAGCCACGTACGATAAATGACCTAATCCTATGTGTTACGTTATTATTCAATATGCTCATATTTTCTCCGCTTAGCATTTAGGTTGTAGTTCTGTGATTGTCTACAAGTTGAAATGCGACCCATTAGTATCCATCCTTGAGTCAAATAATTGACTAAAGTCCTAACCACTCTGATTGGCTTCGAATCTTGAAATCCTTTCTAGATTCCAAAGGACAAAATTGTTCTCTAAAAGACGAACTTTTCACCCATTGTGAAATTTCGACCTAGGCTTAAGAGTAGCAATTGAAAAGTGAAAGGAAATTCTCCAAACACTTAAGAGCAATTATACCCCCTCATAAATGTGTTACAAAGTATAACACATTATAGGAGCACTTAAGAGCAATTGTTCTCTCTTGCGAGCGTGTTACAAGGTATAACACATCGAAGGAATTGTTCCAAATTTGTATTTAGGAATGCACGTGTGACATGGACTGAAAGTCCTCACTAAGGAGGACCTTGCAGCCACGTGTGCAAGCTAAGAAACAAGTTCTTAGATCACTCATTGCTTGAATTGCTTCTATCATCATTTTAGACCCTTTTGCTCAATCTTAGATGATGCTATTGTAGCATAGTTGATCAAATTAGTTGATAATTTAAGAAAGCATCCTTATGAAGGACTAAAAGGTGATGATGATTAATTCTTCTTCTAAACCTATTGAGGTAAAGGCATCTAGGCCAAAGAAGAAGAAACCCTTAAAACCCGATGGAGGGGTGAGAGAAGGGAAAGCCTAAAAGAGATATCAGACTTTAACTTCCATAGTGGCAAACTAGGGCCTTGGAAAAGAATTGAAAAGAGTATAAGGATACTCCACGTGTCTCTCGTTATAGCAATTCCGATAGGATCAGAATTCACTAGTCTTGAGTTAATTTAGCATAAGTTGTTATGTAAAACACAAAACATTGATGTTTCGAACATACAATGAGATAACATAAGTAAGATGACAAAGTTTCAAATAACTTTGGAATGTCCTAAATAGGGATTAGCAAGTTGATCGTCTTAGGATCCTTTTATGAAAATGAACTCAAAGACTTAACTTCTAAGAATCCTATTTTGAGGGAAACCTTCCCGAATCCTCGTTTATATGAAACGAGAGAACGTCCCAAAGTATGTATGGATTTCGATCCATACTAGTGATTTTGAATAGCTTAATGTAAGCATTAGATAAAATCACTATGAATGTGTATACTTACAGAAGTACGAATTTGAAACTTTTGTGAAATTATTAGAATTTCAAAATAAGGAAGGTTAGGAACCTTAGTAATTATAAGACATAAGAAGCTCGATTGGATCGAGATAGCAGATATCTTAGTGACTAACTCCTTAGTCATCTTAGAGATAATAGGATTATCCCTCAATGAGCTCAAGAATAACTCGGTATTTTTTAGTAAAGGAACATAACCTTGTAGGATATGGTTCGTTCCTTGTTGAGACTTACTGACTCGCCCTCGTTCTGAACTTGTGCTTCAGAAAAACGCAGTTGGGATTTTGAATCTTGTAAATTCCAAATCAGTCCCATAAATGCACTATGAATTGTGGCATTCAAAATTCCCTAATATTTCTTATCTTAGAATTTTGGGATTGTCTTCTTATATGAAGAGGATAGTGGGAGTCTTCTTAAGTGAAGAAGACAGTGGGAAATAAACTTGAAATAATTTAAAGTTTATGTGAACAATATATATTGTTACTTTTGCAAATCTTTGGAACAAATGTTGTTTGTTCTAAAGAATGAATCTCTCTTGAGTCTTCTTAATTGAAGGAGAAATTGAGAGATAAGATTAAAACTGGTTCAAGTCTATGCAAGCAATATAGAATATTATTTCTACGATTCTTTTGAAAAAATGTTATTTGTTTTAAAGAATGTACATTAAAGAATCGTTCCTAAGAGAGAAGAAAGGTAAGCCCAAAGACTTCAAAAGGTTTGAGGCCATAACCCAAGCCACATATAGGAAGAAACGAACCGTTCTGATAAACCTTGGCCAATCTTAAGAGATAGTACATGAGTGAACCCTCCTCCCTCGATGCGTTCAGAACGTATTTCTAGACAGCCTATAAGATAATATGGTTTTCACCATGAAATCTTCTAAAGTGGATACTGATCCATTTACCCCTGTCGGGAGGCATTGTCAGATTTGGAATCTGAGCATGTAACACCCCAATCGGTGGGGCACCACACCCCCGCACTATGACCCGACACCTATACGAAATGGAGAGCCCACACACGCACCAAGTGTAGCACCCCGGGGCAAAGGGCACCATATCCCCCGCACCATAGCCCGACACGTGTAACGAAACGGAAAATCCACACACGCACCAAGCTATAGCGAACGAAAGACAAGCAAAAACTCTCACCTAAGCTAGGCGGTCTAGACCCTAAAACAAAGTACGCAACAAAATAAAACATACACGGAAGCAACAAGATCAACAAATACTAACATCATACATGCTCAAGAGAATAAAAGATACACATGCGATGCGACTCCAGGGCCAAATAAAAGCTTACAAATTCCAAATTCGAGTCATAGACATAATCTTATACATATCTCCAAAGTACTAAAGCAAGAGATAAAGATGCAGTATGCAAAAGACTTGAACAACTCGACTCGAATGACCCAAAAGAAAACCGCCGCCTAGCTCAGACCGAACCCTGCACCTGCAACTCAAAAGCAAAGGGAAAAAGGGGAAACGACATCGAGGGTCAGTCCTAAACACTGGTGAGGGGCTAACCCACGCACACGTACATAACGTAAGAGCAAAGCACATTCAAAGTTATATTATTCATGAACCGGGGCGTGGTTTTTGAAATCCAAAGCATTTTGATCCCGTGATACTATATATAGAAGAAAAGTTGGGCCAAAGGCTAAAATCTACCAAATTTTAATAATTAGAAGTCCACTCCCGTTTCACGAATCGAATTCATAATCAAATTCAAACTAACTCGGCGAGTACGAGTTTTCAAACCAACCTTCTTCATATAGGTTCAAACTTATATTCAAATTCAAACGAAAACCAAATCAAACGTACCTTCCCCAACACCAGGTAATAGAAGGGTTGTGCACACCCTAACTATCCATTACTTTATGTATGGGTCGTGAGTTTCATGACGCTCACGCCCGAAGATTCCATCCCCCACCAAACCTCCTAGTGGGTTCCGGGTTGATCCTATCCAACAGGAGAATGTGCATAGGGGTCATAACCGGCGACCCCATGGTCGTCCCGGGTCTCCCTTACCCACATCTCCGGGGCCCAGATTCAAACTCAAACACAGGGATCATATAAAAGACTTATCTTTCAAAGTCCAACCTCGCTACGTATTCAAATTCAAATTACACACACCAACCCGTTTTCAAAACAAAACCCGAAAACATATCTACGTATATATACAAATCGTTTTCAAAAGCATTCGTATCAAACGGGCCAATTCCCAAAAAATACATTACAAACACGTATCTATATATAAATATAGATATACGTAGGTCACATGCGGGCTTAAAACAAAGTTAGGGTTATAGGTCATACTAACTAAAAGAAAGAAACCTCACCTCGACGAACAAACCGAACGAATAGGTTCAAAACACACCCACGGAGCGGCTCCACGCCAACGAGCTACTCCACTCGAACAAGCTAAACAAGGGAACAACACTTAGACTCAATATGAACCAAGAAAAGGCTCGGCAAATGCATATGAATGCATATGATGCAATACACTTCATATAATTTCATATTTAGACGTATCAAAGCAAATATCGAAATATCACATAAATAATCCAAGAAACAAAATTCATTTTACGTCAAATAAATTCATATTAAGTCATTTAATGTCATACCACGAGCATCCATAATTCCTACACGTATATATTCATCCAATTCATATTATATATGCCACTTAAGATCATATCATTTAAAATGCTCAAAATTAGAATACATAAAATTCATATTAATTAATTAATAACTAAATACATGACATATATATATATATATATATATATATATATATATATATATATATATATATATATATATTATATATACATATACATGCAGCTTACGAAGTTTACAATTAAATAATATGTATACATACGTATTTGTTACAACACTTCAACAAATTGCATGCATGCAAAATTTCAAACCATTACTTGAATTCATGCATTAGATATTCACAATATACTACATATATATACACAACATGCATGCATAATTAATATATAACACATGTACACATGCATTCACGTAAACATTCACACACACAAAAGCACACATGCACAAACTTATATATATATCATGCATAATTTACATATACATACACAAACATAAACACATGCACAAAGTAGTAAAAGAACGCAGCAGCAAACTGAGCTCCCCGCCCGGGGAGATTAAAAACACAACATTCCTCGGCCGGGGAAAAGGGGAAAAAGATACAGAAGCATTCAGGGCAAAGCCCCCGGACGGGGACTTTTCGTACATCAATCTCCCCGCCCGGGGAGATCTCCATAGCCGCGACGGACAGCAGCAACTGTTGCTCTGTTTTTCCTCCATTTCGTGCAGCAACAATAGGCCAAATAGCAGCAGCAGCAGCGGAGTAAAATGGTAGCAACACAGCAGTGAGTCAATGGCAAAGCAAAGGAAAAAGGTGTAGCAAAACAACACAACAGCAGCAGCAAAGATCACGCAGCAACAAGGGAAGAAAATCAGGCACAAAACCATCAAAACTCATGCTCATCAATGGCGGATCAAGATGCAGTGAATTTCCATGCATTTCATGCTTAGAATTGAATCAATTAAGTCATATAGATCATATATATAGCTTCATATCAAGATATGCATCAAGATTTGACAAGAATTCATCCAAATTTCACAAAACCCTTACTATTCAAACAGCAGCGCCAAACCATTCCCAAAACCACATCAAATTCAGCAAATAGATACTTAAAAGAAAGAGGAGAAGATATAGAACAAGAATCCGGGCTTACCTTTCGAATTTGAGGCGAAATGATGGAGTAACAAGCTCAAAATCCTCAAGATTGAACAGTGGCGGGTTTCTCTCTTTTCTCCCAATTCAGCAACTTGTCTCTTTTCCCATATGCTGAGTTCGAAAATGGGGTTAAGGATGGGTGAAAGTGGGTTAAGTTAGGGTTAATTAGGCTCAAGAATCAAGTAATTTGGTTAAGAAATGAATTAGTTATGGCCAAAATACTCCAAGGTGGCAGATCTGCGCGAACAGCTCGTTCCGGACATAATACGGGGGATCAAACGGGTTTAGAAAATTGTGAGGTCAAGTTCTGTAGCTTCCAAATTTCGTTACGATTCCAATCCGAATTCCATAGCTCAAGTTACGGTCTCCGGAATCGAAGGTGCGCTAAAGCTAGTTAGGCCCTCGAATCCCTAACAATTAAAATATGGTTCGTTACCATATCAAACAAGTCCGAAAAATTAAAACGAGCACATAAACGAATTCATAACACGTATAATTCATGCATATTAAATCGGCACGAAAATTCGATCTCAAATCGAGCACAAACGCAACATATTTTCAACAAATAAGCACATTATTCAAATAATAAAAATTAAAATTTCAAAGAAATGATAATTTAAATTTTAAAATATTAATTAAACGAATTAAAATATATAAAATTTTATTAAAAAGGATATTTTTCAATTAGGTCCAAAACTTTCGAAAAGTTTCAAATAAGTCCAAGTTTAAATTTTCGATTAAGTCCAAAACTAAATAAATCATACAATTAAGCCCTTAATCACATAATTCACAAAAATTAGCATGCTCGGAAATTAAATTCACATATCATAAAATTCATAAAAATTCGTATCATCAATCACTTAGGCAATTTTGACATATAATTCGAATATTTCATATAAATTCAAATAATTCATATAAGAATTTCAAATAACAAAAGTATAATTCAAATAAATAAGAAATTAAAATGATTTAAATTGCACAATTAGCTCTCTCGTAAGTGCGTACCGGGATGGCCGAAAACCGGGGTGTCACAATCTCTCCCCCTTAAAAAGGACCTGTCCTCAGGTCCGAATCAGGGTCTTGATCAACGCCGGAAAAGTTCAACCCCACGCTTCCACTGCGCCACTCTAATTCGGTTTCCAAGTGGCTTGTTGGATTTTAAATCCCCCTATGAGAATTCTTACCGAAGGAAAAAAAAATTCTAGTCTTCGACTCGAATCTCTGCCGAACTCAAACTCTAACCGGTTGCTCCCGAACAACGAAACCCATATAGGAGATGCTTCCGAGGAATCTCGATCTCCCACTTCAACTCCAGGGGCCTTCATCTTCAAACTGCGAAGCTCTCGAGCCCTTGCCAAACCACAAAACCATGAGGAAAATGGGCCAACCCGTTAAAACGAGCGACCACTCAAATCCCATCGAAATCTCCTTAACTTTAGCTAACCGGACATATAGTCCTTGGTCATTTGCTCCCACTTCCAATTAGAATATGGAAGTAGTTAGAGAATCCAACCGGTTCTTGATGCTCGTCCTTCAACCGACAGCATATTAGATATTGCTACACGGAGTTTGCAACATCTCTCCTTACGCCAATACATCTATACCGGTTCTTCAAGTCCTCGAACAAACTCGAACCAAGAGTGGGGTAAGTCTCAAGACCTTGACCATCACGAGACGCAGGCTAAGCTCTCCCGCAAGTAACACGCAACAAAAGCCTTCCTGTCAAACGAGTCAACGGTTGGCAATCCCAAAGAAAATAATCGCCTAATATACCCCGTTAACACGAGAGACTTCTTACTCTTAGGCAATTCTCGGTTCTTCTACCGAATGCGTAGTTGGTTATACCCTTGCTAAAACCAAACTCGGCACGAACACGAAACTCTGAAGCAGAGCGAACGACTCTTCGAAGCGAGCAAAGGGTATTTATCTTCCACGGTTACCTGTGTAGCTCACGGCAGTCAATCTTCACCCTAGTGTCCCGTTTCTTCTTAGGCAGGACTTGAGCACTCTACGAAGAAGCACTCATCGGATGAAACCACCTTCTAAGAGCTCTTCGAACTACGCCTTCAACTCCAACAACCATGCTAGAGCCATTCGGTAGGCAGTCTTCAAACAAGTTCAACTCCGGGATAAAGATCAACGACATCTCAACGTCCCTATCAAGTAGTAGAGAATCCAAACTTTCAAGGAACATCAAAATATCTTACTTCGATCTTTGTCTCCTTGAGCTTGGCTCAATCCCTCGGTTAATCCAAAGGTAAGCCACAAAGCTCATCGCACTGTCCCGGATTAAACAACCGCTTCCACGAAGGATACAAATGGGCAAGCCTTCAACCTATTACCCAAAAATATCGTTGAGCCCAAAACGGACCTCCTAAAGCAACACACCAACTCAACTCGAAGCTCGAACAACCAACCCACGCCTAAGGTAGCTCCGTACCTCACTAGACGCCTTCAAACGAACCCACCGAGCAAACTCGACCCTCACAACTCACAAGTCACCCCGAGCACTCGAGCTCACCAAACTCTCTTCCAAGAAGAAAGTTCACACGAAGAAAACAACAACACAAGCAACAACAAGAACCAAAGAGCAACGAAACAAGAAAGTAACCAACTAGTGGGTTTCCCCGAGATTAAAATATGTATGAATGAGATGCCATGAATGCAAGTACCTCAATTTCTGGGTTCGATTTGATTCCCAACTTGAAGCCTGTGATTCCGTCTCCTTTGTTTATTAGCCCTCGAACGGTCACAGTCTGGAAACTTGTGCTCTGAAGACCCGCAAGCGTTGCATCTCCGTAACCGAATCCAACATCCCTCGTAAGTATGATTGGTCCCTCCGCAATGGGCACACGGTTGGAACTCCCTTTCTGATCGAGGTGTCTTCCGAGGCTTAGACTTCTTGTTACTTCTCCTCTGAGTTTGTATACCTTGCCGAGACGGTCTCTGCTCCACTTGCAAGTTGGAACATGAACCTAATGCGAGTGGTTGTTTTGGTGCCTCTCCTTTATGTCTCTTTCTTGCCATCGATCTATTTTCGACCCGTAGTGCTTTCTCAACGGCTTGATTCCAAGTACTCGTGTCGCTGGCAATCAAAGCTTCCCTAAACTCACTCCGAAGCCCTTCCATAAAGTTTCTAGCCTTCATCCCATCATCATTCATGATAGGTGGCACGTATGCACGCAACCTTTCGAACTCCTCCAAATATTCTATAATTATCTTATCTCCTTGTTTAAGGGTGCGAAACTCCTCGAATCTTCGATTTCGTAGAATGGTTGGCGTATATCTCCTTCTGAATTCTTGAATGAACACATTCCAAGTCAATTCTTCGCTTGTCGCTTCCAGTTGTTGAGTAACTCTTGACCACCATAACTTTGCTTGCCCTTGTAGAAGTAGGGTAACAAGACGAACCATATTTTGAGGGTCACATGGCCATACTCGAAATATTCCTTCTATCTCCGATAGCCATTCCTAGGCCTTAATATCATCACCTCCTCGTAATTGAGATGGATTGAAGGTCCCAAACTCCCTGTATAGGGTTGTTACTGGATCTATTGGTTGCGCTGTAGAAGAGGATGGTCCTTGATTACGTTGGAAGTGTTGAAACATTGCGGTCATGTACTCCTCGGCATTGAAGGATGGACGAGGGTGTTGATGTGAAGGTTGACCGAAGTGCTGTCGATGCGGTGACATCATGAAAATCTCAACAACTACAATAAAGAGATAGGTGCATGTCCGTTAGTAAATGCATGTTCATGTGAACAATTAACACAATTTATAACAAATAATCACGTAAATGGTGCAAATGAATGTAAACAAACACATAATCCTAAGCCGAACGACCTAGACTGACCCAACACGACACTAGAGTTCCGGTTTTGCAACCCAGAGCTCTGATACCACTTTAAGATGTAGCACCCCGGAGCGAAGGGCACCACATCCCCCGCACCATAGCCCGACACGTGTAACGAAATGGAAAATCCACACACGCACCAAGCTATAGCGAACGGAAGACAAGCAAAAACTTTCACCTAAGCTAAGCGGTCTAGACCCTAAAATAGAGTACGCAACAAAATAAAACATACACGGAAGCAACAGGATCAACAAAGACTAACGTCATACATGCTCAAGAGAATAAAAGATACACATGCGATGCCACTCCAGGGCCAAATAAAAGCTTACAAATTCCAAATTCGAGTCATAGACATAATCTTATACATATCTCCAAAGTACTAAAGCAAGAGATAAAGATACAGTATGCAAAAGACTCGAACAACTCGACTCGAACAACCCAAAAGAAAACCACCGCATAGCTCAGACCGAATCCTGCACCTGCAACTCAAAAGCAAAGGGAAAAAGGGGAAACAACATCGAGGGTCAGTCCTAAAGACTGGTGAGGGGCTAACCCACACACACGTACATATAGGTAAGAGCAAAGCACATTTAAAGTTATATTATTCATGAACCGGGGCGTGGTTTTTAAAATCCAAAGCATTTTGATCCCGTGATACTATATATAGAAGAAAAGTTAGGCCAAAGGCCAAAATCTACCAAATTTTAATAATTAGAAGTCCACTTCCGTTTCACGAATCGAATTCATAATCAAATTCAAACTAACTCGGCGAGCACGAGTTTTCAAACCAACCTCCTTCATATAGGTTCAAACAAACGAAAACCAAATCAAGCGTACCTTCCCCAACACCGGGTGATAGAAGGGTTGTGCACACCCTAACTATCCATTACTTGATGTATGGGTCGTGAGTTTCATGACGCTCACGCCCGAGGATTCCAACCCCCACCAAACCTCCTAGTGGTTCCGGGTTGATCCTATCCAATAGGAGAATGTGCACAGGGGTCATAACCGGCGACCCCATGGTCGTCCCGGGTCTCCCTTACCCACATCTCCGGGGCCCAGATTCAAACTCAAACACAGGGATTCATATAAAATACTTATCTTTCAAAGTCCAACCTCGCTACGTATTCAAATTCAAATTACACACACCAACCCATTTTCAAAACAAAACCCGAAAACATATCTACGTATATATACAAATAGTTTTCAAAAGCATTCATAACAAACGGGCCAATTCCCACAAAATACATAACAAACATATATCTATATATAAATATAAATATACGTAGGTCACATGCGGGCTTAAAACACAATTAGGGTTGTAGGTCATACTAACTAAAAGAAAGAAACCTCACCTCGAAGAACAAACCGAACGAACAGGTTCAAAACACACCCACGGAGCGGCTCCACGCCAACGAGCTACTCCACTCGAACAAGCTAAACAAGGGAACACCACTTAGACTCAATATGAACCAAGGAAACGCTCGGTAAATGCATATGAATGCATATGATGCAATACACTTCATATATTTTCATATTTAGACGTATCGAAGCAAATATCGAAATATCACATAAATAATCCAAGAAACAAAATTCATTTTATGTCAAATAAATTCATATTAAGTTATTTAATGTCATACCACGAGCATCTATAATTCCTACATGTATATATTCATCGAATTCATATTATATATGCCACTTAAGATCATATCATTTAAAATGCTCAAAATTAGAATACATAAAATTCATATTAATTAATTAATAACTAAATACATGACATATATATATATACAGCTTACGAAGTTTACAATCAAATAATATGTATACATACGTATTTGTTACAACACTTCAACAAATTGCATGCATGCAAAATTTCAAACCATTACTTGAATTCATGCATTAGATATTCACAATATACTACATATATATACACAACATGCATGCACAATTAATATATAATACATGTACACATGCATTCACGTAAACATTCACACACACACAAAAGCACACATGCACAAACTTATATATATATCATGCATAATTTACATATACATACACAAACATAAACGCATGCACAAAGTAGTAAAAGAACGCAGCAAAAAACTGAGCTCCCCGCCCGGGGAGATTCAACACATAACATTCCCCGGCCGGGGAAAAGGGGAAAAAGATACAGAAGCATTCAGGCAAAGCCCCCGGTCGGGGACTTTTCGTACGACAATCTCCCTGCCCGGGGAGATCTCCACAGCCGCAACGGACAGCAGCAACTGCTGCTCTATTTTTCCTCCATTTCGTGCAGCAACAACAGGCCAAATAGCAGCAGCACCAGCGGAGTAAAATGGCAGCAACACAGCAGTGACTCAATGGCAAAGCAAAGGGAAAAGGTGTAGCAAAACAACACAACAGCAGCAGCGAAGATCACGCAACAACAAGGGAAGAAAATCAGGCACAAAACCATCAAAACTCATGCTCATCAATGGCGGATCAAGATGCAGCGAATTTCCATGCATTTCATGCTTAGAATTGAATCAATTAAGTCATATAGATCATATATATAGCTTCATATCAACATATGCATCAAGATTTCACAAGAATTCATCCAAATTTCACAAAACCCTTACTATTCACATAGCAGCGCCAAACCATGCCCAAAACCACATCAAATTTAGCAAATAGATACTTAAAACAAAGAGGAGAAGATATAGAACAAGAATCCGGGCTTACCTTTCGAATTTGAGGCGAAATGATGGAGTAACAAGCTCAAAATCCTCAAGAATGAACAGTGGCGGGTTTCTCTCTTTTCTCCCAATTCAGTAGCTTCTCTCTCTTCCCATATGCTGAGTTCGAAAATGGGGTTAAGGATGGGTGAAAGTGGGTTAAGTTAGGGTTAATTAGGCTCAAGAATCAAGTAATTTGGTTAAGAAATGAATTAGTTATGGCCAAAATACTCTAAGGTGGTAGATCTTCGCGAACAGCTCGTTCCGGACACAATACGAGGGATGAAACGGGCATAGAAAAATGTGAGGTCAAGTTCTGTAGCTTCCAAATTTCATTACGAGTCCGGAGATACTTCTGGAATTCGAATCCGAATTCCCTAGCTCAAGTTACGGTCTCCGGAATCCAAGGCTCGCTAAAACTAGTTAGGCCCTCGAATCCCCAACAATTAAAATATGGTTCGTTACCATATCAAACAAGTCCGAAAAATTAAAACGAGCACATAAACGAATTCATAACACGTATAATTCATGCGTATTAAATCGGCACGAAAATTCGGTCTCAAGTCGAGCACAAACGCAACACATTTTCAACAAATAAGCACATTATTAAAATAATAAAAATTAAAATTTCAAAGAAATGATAATTTAAATTTTAAAATATTAATTAAACGAATTAAAATATATAAAAATTTATTAAAAAGGATATTTTTCAATTAGGTCCAAAACTTTCGAAAAGTTTCGAATAAGTCCAAGTTCAAATTTTCAATTAAGTCCAAAACTAAATAAATCATACAATTAAGCCCTTAATCACATAATTCACAAAAATTAGCATGCTCGGAAATTAAATTCACATGTCATAAAATTCATAAAAATTCGTATCATCAATCACTTAGGCAATTTTGATATATAATTCGAATATTTCATGTAAATTCAAATAATTCATATAAGAATTTCAAATAACAAAAGTATAATTCAATTAAATAAGATATTAAAATGATTTAAATTGGACAATTAGCTCTCTCGTAAGTGCGTACCTGGATGGCCGAAAACCGGGTTGTCACACCAAGTCACAGCGAACAGGTGACAAACGAAAACGCACACACTAGCTAGGTGGTACCTAACCCTATATGAAAGAAAAAATATGTGAAACATGAAAGCGGAAGCTAGGCAAAATACCAACTTCCAAAAACTTTTCATACCACTTGGATGACCGCATCAAGCATACATCGAAATCAACTACATGGGTTCGACTAATCGGCAAACCTGTCCTATCATGTCCCGAACAATTAAACAATGAAACGGGTTCAACTGGCCCTAGAAACCTGTCCCGAATAATTGTAAAATCACAACAGGTTCATCTAATCCGACATCTGTCCTAACCTATCCCGAATTTCACACATTCAAATCATACATGCAAACCTGTACACAAAATATCTTATACAAGATTTACAAATCATAATTCAAAACAAAGTACTTAACAAACTTAAACAAACAGACACAGACACGACACACTACCGCCAAACACGAACTCTAATGACCTGAACCTGCAACTAAAAACATAAAGGGGGAGGGGTCAGTCCAAAGACTGAGCGAGGGGCAACCCGCACACACCTACATATATATAGAGCACAGAACGTTCCAAATTAGATGTTTGTGAATCCGAGATTAGTTTTTGCACGCCAAAACATTTTTCTCGTGATAATATATATAGAGAGGGTTCCTTATCAAAACAGAACGAACAAAATTTAGCTTATACAAAACTCAAAACATACATTCCAACTCATGCAGACTTAGCACACATATCGGAGTATATTTTATTAGCTTAAAAATATACCAAAATTTATCTTAATTTAGGAATCTACCCCCGTTTCACGAACTTGAGACTGACAGAGAAAACTCGAAACCAAAAATTCAAATCATAAAACATAAAGCAAACCCACATACCTTATCTTAAGATGATGGAAGGGCTGTACACTCCCTAACCATCCACACATAATGTTAGGGTATGAGTTTCATGACACTTACACCCAAGGACTCCATCCCCCACCTCCGCAGGGTGGGTTCCGGGTTGATCCTATCTTCGGGGCCCTAGGCATAACGCAAATATCACACTTTTCACAAAGCTTATCTCACGAGTTACATCACGTTACAGACAGACAGACATAGCATAAGCATATCGTACTTATCATATCGTACGTACATATCACCCGGACTGACCTCAAAATCATAACATATCAAAACTAAACATACATAGGCTCGTACATAGCGTTTCTTACTTTCAAACTTATGACAAAATTATCAAAGTACATATTTCACACATATCTACGTATATATAGGGCTTATAAATCGCACACACATTCGAAAACGAGCACATTGTGATAGGGTATAACTATATCCTAACCTCACCGCGTACCAAACAAAGCCGAAGACACAGCAAATGGTGCACCCCGGAACCTGCACGACCAAAAGTCACCACCCCGGGTGCACCTGTACCAACTGGACACACAAAACACAACACAAAGCTCAGACTTAGACTTAGACTCAGACAACCACACAGAGACGCATGGCATTACTCAAGCACTTAAGAAATACAATCACATAAGCAGGGTTTAAATTCATATTAATTATATGCAGAATAAAACATTAAGATATGTTCATGTGCACACTTAATGCAAATAAGAGAACTTGAAAGGCAATGCAATTCACATTATTTCATATCAATTCATATAATACATAACAGATTCAATTAACAAGGTTTGGTTAATTCATATCATGCAAATTTACACATTTCAGAAAATTACACAAACATCCCCTCTAGGCTAAACAATTAACAAAATTCAACATGCCGGGACTCAAACTGCAAATCAAAATATTTATACATGTCACATTTCATATAAAAGCACGTAGTACAAGAACAACCAAATCATATAATAGCTTGTTTCGAATTTCATTCAAATCCCACGGAGTTACATATCAAATTCCAACCATACTAAGTTCATATATTGTATACTCATATCTCACGGAACCAATTAAATTTGACAAAGTTTACTTAATTTAATTCAAACAAATTCATATCGTTCCCAAAATTACACAAACACCCCTTAAAGTTAGACAAATGGCTCAAATTCGACATATCAGAATTCAAATTGCAAATCCAAGCATTAATACATATCACATTTCATTAAATGTATGATTTCGTATACATCGGAGTTCATATAAATCGACAAATCAAGCTAATCGCTACTAAATTCATTTAAAAAATGAAATCAAATAATTTCCAAATATACAAATAAATTCATAGAAAATAAACCGAGTGTCCGATTGATGAACAGAAAGCGGTACTAGACTCACCGTGACGAGAAGAACGAACTGTCCGAGGGCCACCGGAGCGCCGCTGCCAGAGCTGATGGAACAGTGGTCGGCCGCCGCTGGAACGTGCCGGAAAAATCCCGAAAAATCACCCGTGCAAGTACTCCTCATGCTCATTCCAATTCCTCAATCAATTTATGGAAAATCCAAGCTAATCTCCTCTAATTTCAGATCTAAGAAAACAAAACACTCAAATCATCAAAATCAAATTACTTCCAAACCGGTGAACGAAAACGAGATCCGTAAAAGGCATTGTCTTACTCGTGATGAACTATTCGAAACCCCCAAGCTATTCACTGGGGAAAAATCACAGGAAACCACCGCCCTTGCTGTCGGTAACCGCCATCTACGGCCACTTTTAGCTCAATCTAAGGCCGAAAATGGACTTACCACGTCGAAAACATCTAGGAAGGGTACCAACTTGCGGGAAAAGATGACCGGAAACCACCAAACACGACAGCTACAGTGACACACCGTTGCCGCGTCCACTTCAGGCGGCACGTATGCCACCATCCGGTGGCCGTTGGCCGCGCCGTCAACAGCAAAAGGAACGTTGGGAACTCCTCTTGCTGGCTTTGGGGCCGTGCCTCAAAAAGGTTGGCGGAAACCATCGTGAACGGCCGGCGAAGTGGCGGTGGTCCGACACCCCCGCCGCTGTGACTGAAATTCGGCCATAACTTCGCCACCATTCGTCGTTAGGCCATGAAATTGGTACTCTTGCGTAGATCTCGTCGAAATATTCAAAATCAGCTATCCATTCGTTGAATTCCATCGAGAAACGATCGAGTTGTGGGCTCGTAACCAAAGCCGCGCATAGTACCGTAGGAGAACGGCAGAAGAGAGAGAGAGAGGAAAAAAGGTTATGACCGGTTCACATACGATCTCGTATACTTAATCCGAATCCGACGTGTTGAAAGACCGTAAAATGAAACCCGAGTACAATAAAATAAACTTATAAATTTCGAAACAATTTTATGAATTAAAACGAGAAAGAATTTACCAATTAATTCTTAATTCAATTTAATTTTAGAAAAACTTTCGTACAAATTAACGACATCTCAAAACAATTAATTAGCGATTAATTTACGAAGAATTCGAATAAGTTTAAATTAAACAAGTTAAATAACGTAAGGTATTAAAAATCGATTTTAGAAAATATTCATGAAATAAACTTAAATTAAATTAAACGGTTGAGGTTTACGTACGAAATAATTTAAATTAACAATTACTCTTAATTAATTCGAACAATTAGCATACTGAATTGAATTCACATTTAATCATATGAGTCACATAATTCTTAAATTAAACATTCAAGTAGAAGAACTTACCCGTAAACATCATCTGGGCGTGCTTCAGAGATGCGGGATGTTACAAACTCCCCTCCTTCAAAAGGACCTGTCCTCAGGTCCGGAAGCAGGATCTTGAACTTTTCTAAAACGAATTCGACTTCAAGCTTCCGCTGCGCCACTCTGATCTCAGCGAACTGCAAACTCCTCAGGATACTTCTCCCTTAGTTGGCATCAAATCCCTTCATAGTGTCTTGTTGTCGCTGAGGTCCCACTCAGCACTTGACCGTTAGTCACTTCCAATTCATTCGATCACCACTAGGCCACTGCACCCAAAGCTTGACACTGTCACATCCTCATTGCTTGTAGACTGTCGTCAGGCCACGCGTAACTCAACTACGACAAACAAGAGAGAATCCCATCTCCCAACACGCAAGTGAGAGAAACCCGTCCCTCAGCACACACAAAAGAGAGAAACCCCGTCTCCCAAGCACATAATTGAGAGAGTCCTATCTCTCAAACACAGAATCGAGAGAACCCCATCTCGCAACCTAAGTCTGATAGATTCCACATCTCTCAGACATTCTAGTTTGAGAAAATCCGGCATTTCTCAAACCCCTAAATCCAAGGGAATCCAGCATCCCTCAAATACCTAAGTAGAAGAGAATCCAACATCTCTCGTGCACAAAACTTAGAAAGAATCCAACATCTTTCTATCACATAATTAGAGAGAATCCAGCATCTCTCTAACACACAATCAGAGAGAATTAAATCTCCCTCACACTCAAGCATACAAACAGAGTCAGGAATCATAATAATTAACACATAGCACACTTAGCAAATATATCACGTAATAACAAATTTAATTAAGTAAACAATGCATGTATGCTCCTGCCATGGATGCTTAGTGTACCGTACACCATGGTGTTGATAACCATAAAGTGGTGATGAGGTAAAGAAAGCTGGTTAAATTTTTTATGAAGCAGTCCTGTAGTAAAATCACTAAAATTGGTGCATGATGGTTAGATGTGCAAATGAAATGTAACAGTTAAGTCACATAAGTACATCAATCAAATGTAATTAAACGTACGTTGATAAGATATTGCACAATCATTGTAACACCCGAGTGCAAGGTGTCACATCCCCCGCACCGAGACCTGACCCGAATATGAAATGGACGATCCATACCCGAGCCAAATCACGGCGAACGGGGACAAACACACACTCTAAGCTAGGCGGTCTAACCCTTAATCATAAAATCAGAATAAACATTAAAGCGGAAGCAATAAATGATCATAAATCATATATATAAACAATGAGCATCACAACTCCAAAAATAATTCATATACATCATCACATGCCATCACGACCCAAAATATGTACGCTCCATAACAATATCCATATACAAATATCGAAAGTATAATATGCAAGTGCAAGACCAAAATATAAGAGCTAGAGACGAATGCAAGACCTAGGACTCGTATTCCCGCCTAGCTCCCTCAACACCTGCACAACACAGCTGAAAACCAAACGGATTCAGTCCAAAAGGGACTGGTGGGTATAAAACAGGGCATAAATAGAATATATGACGGTAATTAAACAATCACAGGCAAGCTATAATCCCAAGTGAGGTTTTTTTTAAAGACTTTCCCAAGTGGGTGAATAGAAATCATCAAAAGGGATTATAACGAATCATTAACATTAGGTCATTAGTGGCCCGGCGAGTGGGCGTGCATTATCTCCAACCAACACCTTGTGTAAATCATTTAAACATTCATTCATTCATTCTTTTCATGCAATCATTCTTTTGTGCACAATCATTAACATTTACACCTTCTTCCTCCGGGTTGGTGGTGGGTTTGCATGGCCCGACCACCCATTCATTGACCAAAAGGGGTTACATGACTCCCCAGATGGCGCTCAGCGTCCATTCCTCGCTAACTCCTAACGAGGTCCGGTTACGCCGTTCATTGGTGGAACTAGTGTGAGGGATCACCGTCGGCCCGTGCCTCCCTGGATAGCCACTCACACTAAGTCCCTGGGCCCCATTCGTGCATTCGATCATTTCTCGCCAAAACATTAGGTAGGGTTCAAAAAATAAGGCTTTACGTTGAAAACATTTACTCTTTAAAACGACTCTCTATATATATATAATTTTGGTCGAAAGCTTTCACATTGAAGGTATATATAGGGTCTTATATCTACATAGAAGAAAAACCCACCTTAAACCGTCAAAAGAAGAAAGTACGAGCCTCACTGACCGGCCTCGTCTCCAACTGAATCAAAATCTGTGCAAGAAAAGTGAAGTGAGACTCAATATGACCAAATAAGACGCTCGACAATGCAATGATCATGATGTGATTATGTAAAAGGTAAGATTATGTTCATGTGCACTATTAAGGAATTAAATCATACATTCAAGTCATTCATTCAATCATTCAATTCATTCGAACTCTTAATTCCACAATTTCAGTCAAATAAATCCAAATAATATTAAATATTCACTAAATATGTAAATGTGTAAATATGTTACATTATATAAAACATATACATACATATAATACATGCATACGTACAGCCATGTAAGCAAAACAAAATGCATGAAAAACAGAGGGTGACACGCCCGTGTCACCTCTATACACGAAGCCGTGACACCCCCGTGTCAGGGTACAGCGGACTATATGCATGAGAACAGAAGGTGTCACACCCGTGTCACCATTACAAAGCAAACCGTGACACCCCCGTGTCACGGTACAGAAAACCCAGACCAACATGCACCCCCATGTCACGCTGAAAGAGGAAAATGTGACACGCCCGTGTCACGTACGCAGAAAAACAGGGCAGTTCTCGGACAACAACAAAAACCAACCAAAACACCAAATTTCAATCGTCAAATGCAATCAAAACTTGAAGAAACATGTATCCATACTTGAAGCACCAAAAAATCTAACATATATACTCGTATCATGCATTGATCATCAAGATTTATCAATATCAAACCCATATGCCAACCTATGATCTAAGCTCCTAAACTTCACAACATATGCATCAAACTTAAGCTCAAAGTTCACAAACATGCTTCCAACAACAATTACTCAAATCAACCAGTTCATACCAAAGCCCTAGCTATCACATTCAATTCAAGAATTCATCAAATCTCCAAAATTACCTTAAATGAAAGAAATGGAAGAAGAGATAAAGAGATGATGCTTCAATGATCACAAATCCCACAATTATAAAGCTTGAATGATGAAATCTCCCACTCTTCCAAGTAGGGTTCGCTCGGTTGGCAAGGGAAGAAAGAACAAGTGTATGTAATGTGTTTGTATGAAATGGAAGAAAAAAGGAACGTGATATGCTGCTATGAAGGAGAAAGAATTGGCCAAAATTGCTATTAAGTCCCTTCACTTAGTAAGTTATGCAATTAAGTCCTAAATCTCATGGAAAAAGATCAAATAAGGTCACAACGAATTTAAGTCAAGTTCGGGAAATTAATTCACGTTGCAATCAAGTTCGATTTAGGCAATAAATATCAATTGTAATGAATTCACAAAATATTAAATATTAAAAACTTAGGATATAATAATTAACATATATTCACATTTAATATATTAAAAAAAAAAATAAGCATGTAAATCACATATGAATAATTATTTCGCGCAATTAGGTAAACAATTACGTCATACCTGTACGGCCGAATTATCGGGGCGTCACAACCTCTCCCTCTTAAAATAATCCGTCCTCGGATTCATTGATCACTCGGGAACAATTCGGGATGAAATCTTTTCATCTTATCCTCCGTTTCCCATGTGGCCTCTTCCGTTTTATCGCTTCTCCATAGTACCTTAACCAGTGGGATTCGTCGGTTTCTTAATTCTTGAAATTTTTGATCCAAAATCTTAACCGGTTTCTGAACGAAGGTGAGATTAGGCTCAATTTCTACCTCTTCCTCAGGTAGGATCTCGGCTTCATCCGGATAATATTTCCGAAGCTGAGACACATGAAATACATTATGAATTCCGGTCAAACTCGGGGGTAGGTCCAAACGGTAGGCCGTATCTCCAATTTTCTCCAAAATCTCATACGGTCCTAGATACCGAGGATTCAATTTCCCTCCTTTTCCAATCCTCGAAAATCCTTTACGAGGAGAGGCTTTCAAGAATACCCTATCACCAACCTCAAACTGAAGATCTTTCCTTCGGTGATCGGCATAGCTTTTCTGTCAGTCCTGGGCTGCTTTCATCTGTTGTCTGATTAGTTGAACCTTATCAATTGCCTCTTGCACGGCCTTAGAGGGTTTTTCCTTGTTCTCTCCTCGTTTCACACCCTCTTACTTCGTCCAATTCCATTCTTCCAAATCAAAGAACAACGGTGACCTACATTTTCTTCCGTAGAGAGCCTCATATGGAGCCATTTCTATCGACGCTTGAAAGCTGTTATTATAGACAAATTCAATAAAAGGTAATTGCTCGTTCCACGAACTCGAAAAGTCCAGTGCACATGATCTCAACATATCCTCCAAATATTTAATTAATCTCTCTGATTGCCCGTCTGTCTGAGGATGGAAAGTTGTGCTGAATTGAAGCCTTGTGCCCAGATTCCTTTGCAATTCTTGCCAAAATCTAGAAGTGAACCTCGAATCCCGATCTGATACAATGCTAACCGGTACTCCATGAAGTCGGACGATTTCATCAACATATTTCTTAGCCAATTTATTCACCTTATCCGACATCCGAATAGCAAGAAAATATGCCGATTTCGTTAATCGATCCACGATCACCCAAATTCCATCTAAACTACCTTTCACTCGTGGAAGACCCGAAATGAAATCCATCGCCACTTGCTGCCATTTCCATTCTGGAATAGGTAACGGTTGCAGTAGCCCCGATGGCTTCTGATGCTCTACTTTCACCAAATGGCAAGTCAAGTAACATCTCACGAAGTTGATCACATCCCGTTTAAGTCCATTCCACCAATAAAATTTCTTTAAGTCCTTATACATCTTATTTCCCCCGGGATATATCGAATACCCTGACCGATGAGCTTCTTCCAATATCAACCGTCTCAACTCTTCCGGAACCACCACTCTGTTCTTAAACCTTAGATGTAGCACCCGGAACGCCGAGATGCCACACCCCCGCACCATAAGTCTAGCTCACACATGAAATGGGTAGTCCATATATGAACCAGAGTCATGACGAACGGGTGACAATAAAAAAAACCTGCACTAGCTAGGCGGGATACCCTCAAATAATACAACAATTCCAATTAAAAGCGGAAGCATAGAACTATACATGCATGCCACTACTTATTCTATGTTCTCATTTAATATGCACATCACCAAGGATTCAAGTTACAAGTATACTAGTACAAAATATACATAAAGGTACCAATACATACTCCCCAAATTTATAAACATTCAAGACATGCATTACAATGAAAGATCAATGCTAGACTATCAAAAGCTGTAAAAGGACTCAACCCCACCTAGCACTCGATCTGCACGACCTGAAAATTGTGAGGAGTCAGTCTACCACAGACTAAGTGAGGGGTTTAAATAAATATTAGCGCACGTATCATGCAAGCTATAATCTCGGGTAAAGTCTTTTACTGTGACGCCCCGTTTTCTCGAAGGGCGTTCTTACGACATCAACAAGTAAGTCTCTACACTTATGTGTGTTTAATTTAAGAGTTCTTGAATTATGTGATTTAATGTAAATCCAATTTAATATGTGTTCATTCGAATTATTCTAAGATTATTGTCAACTTGATTAATTACGCGCATATTTAAGCCTAACTACCTAATTTGATTTAATTAAAATTTATTCCATGAAATAATTGTCAAGTGATTTTAAATCCATCATGTTACTTAACTTGTTTAATTTCGGTTTACTTGAATTCCTTGAGATTAATTGTCAATCATGTGTTTACAAAGTTCCGTTAAATTATACGAAAAGTTTCTAAAATTAAATTGAATTAAACTCTAATTGGTAAATCTCTATTTCACTTTTATTTGTAAAATTAATTCGGAGCTTGAATGTTTATTCGTAACTTTACTAATTTTATTTACGATTAATTGTACGCTATATTTATCCTTGCTACGCGATAAGGATACCCGGTTATATATAGCTTGTGCACAAGAGACATTTCTCCCAATCCCTTTTTCTCTCTCTCTCTCTCCTCTCCCACTTTCTCTCTCCCGCGGGTTACTATCGCGGCTTCGGTTACGAGCCCATAACTCGATCGTTTCTCGACGGAATTCAACAAACGAATAGTCCATTTCGATTATCTCGGCGAGAACGACGTAAGAGTACCAATTTCACAGCCTAACAATGAACAACGGCGAAGATATCGCTGATTTTTAGACGCCCAGGCGGGTGGCAGCGGACCGCGACTTCGCCGCCCATTTCCGACGGGATTTCAGCAACACGCACCCATGACCCATAAAGTAGACTTCCAGGTGCTTCGTTTGACGTTGGCGGCACGGCCATCGGAGCAGAGACGGAGCCGCACGCGCCGCCCAAAGCTCGCGGCGGCGGCGCGAGTTACTGTAGGGGCGGTGGCAGAAACTTCGGCGGCCAACGGGGGCCTTTTCCGGCCATCTTTTGGTCTCGGGCTCTTCACGAAAGTTGTTCGGAACGACGAGAACTAATGATCTATCATCAGGCGACTCCAGATTCGGTGGTTTGGTGGCGGATCGGTGGCGGCAAAGTGGCGGTGCAACGGCGGCACTAGCTCCGAGGATTTTTCCGGAAATCTACCTTAGGGCTTTCGAAGAGCTCGTCATGGGTAAGACAACACCTCTTTCGGATCGTATTTTGGTTCACCGGTTTGGAAGTAATTTGAGTTTGAAGGTTTAGGGTTTTCGTGCTCTTAGATTTCAGATCTACGACAATCGGCTTGGAATTTCCAGAAATTGATTGAGGATTCGGAACGGGCACGAAGACTTCATTCAGGAATGATTTTTCGGGATTTTTCCGGCGACCTTCGGCGGCGGCCCGGCGGCGGTCCGGCCAAATTTCTGAAGCTACAGTGGTGGCGTTCCGGCGGCGTTTGGTCAGAATGTTCGTCTCGTTGTGGTGAGTTCAACGCCACCTTCCGTTCGTTAATCGGACACTCGATCTATTTATTACGAATTATTTTGCGTAATTGTGATTATTTGAATTAATTGTTTTAAGTGCAAATAAATTGGTTAATGTTGGTTTGTTGATCGAGATGTATTCCAATCGTATATGAAAACATGTGTTGAATGGATTGTGATATGTATGAATGTTTCGATTTATAATTTGAATCCCGATGTGATGAATTTACGCTATTTGTTAAGTACGAAGGGGTGTTAGTGTAATATCTAGAAACTAATCTTTTATGTCACTAAATGAACTTGAATGATATTTTAGAAGAACGAACATGTTGTGATTTCTCTATATGAATTTGAGACGTTCTCAATGTTATGTTTATTGTAAATTGTGTTTCCAATATTAAATTTAGATACATGAAGGATGCTTGAACAACTTGAGACTTTATGCATGATAGGAGTTAGAATTGTAATATCTTGATTTACTCTTACTACTTGAAAATGGTATATTATGAATTACGATAAATTGATAATTGTCATGTTTGTAAGTAATTAATTCCTAGTGGAATAACTATATAAACACTTTAAACGAACAATTATGCTTAGTAATCAACTAAGGGGATGTATGTGTAATAATTCTAAACTTTTATAAATAACTTAGGGGATGTAAGTGTAATATTTATGAAACTACGAATGTGATTTGAGCTTGTGTACCAAACATGTTGTGAAGTTGTAAAGTATGATCTTAAGTGAATTAAATGTACTCTTTATTTGTATCAAGCATGCCATCTACGCACAACAACTTTGTATGTTTATACGATCAAGTTGCTCTTACTTATGCACTTTATAACTCGACATGAACTTGATGCTTAATTCTAATATTATAATTGAACCCTGTGACATTGGATGATTTAATATGCATTTTGTGAATACATTGACTTCCTAAATTGATTGTGCATCTTTGGATATGGAATTACGTGATGGTTGCTTGTAAATATGACCTTATTGAGCATTGATATGCCTTGAATGACCACGACACCTTATCCAAGCACAACATGAACACTTATGCATAACCACGATCATGTTGAGCAATGCCGTGCGTCTTGTTTAGTTCATATATAGAGTCTAAGTCTGGGCTTCTGTATGTCTTGTCACAGAGTTTGGTGGTGCCGGTGGGCCCGAGGTTTAGAGTGTTTGGCCCTTCACACTCTCAGACTCTACTTTCACGAGGTGAGGTTTAGGATTTTGTATAGTTAAGCGACCTATGACCTTAAAATGATGATTCGAATCCTTGCATGCGGTTATATACTATGTATGATTAGATATGTGTTGGATATGATATGATTATGACCTTGTGGACCATCCTTGGTTTTGAAGAAAAATTAAGTATTAAGGCATATGTAAGCTATTTTGGAAAACTCTAATATATTATGATTCTGTAGCGAGTTGCCATGAAATATTGGCATATGTATGTATGTTATGTTATGTGGATCCAGGAGCTGGTACGAGTGGAGACCGGCACGGCATAGGGCCGTCGGATAAGCCACTGTGCTAGTTCCATTTGAGACATCATTGCGCGACCTTAGGGCGATGAGGGAGGCGTGATATCTTGAGCCTTCGGTGTACAGCCGGGGAGGACTCTTGTGGGTTCGCTACCCCTTGAGGGTTTGTATGTATGTTATTGATGGTTAGGGCCAACGCGTGGCTCTTCCATCATTGGAGTAGAGGATGGATTGATTCTGCTTTATGTTCTGTTCAGTTATGAGGAGTAAAGGTTGGAAGACCGTACTCGCCGGGTATATGTTATGAATATATGGGATTTGTGAAACGGGATAGGCTTCTCTAAATGGTTTTCCAAACTTATACTATTTTGGGTATTTCAACTGTTTTAGCGTGCAAAACCCTAATCCCGGTTCATGAGTCCACCCTTATGATATGTGTTGTGCTCTATATATATATTGTGGGTGTGCGTTAGCCCCCCTCACTCAGTCAGTTGACTGACACCTCATTTTATGTTTTAGTTGCAGGTTCTTTTGGCTTGAGCTAGGCGGAAGTGAGTCTTCTGAGTCACACTTGTCAGTCTAGTAGGTGTTAGGATGCATTTGTCGCATACTCTACTTATTTTATGTATTTATGTTTCACATTTGCAGATTATGTTTATGTTCTATTTAGACTTCAACCCGTGTGGGGTTAGTAAAATAGTATTTGGTTGTTACTAGATATTGATGATATTTATGTTGTTTATTATGTTGGATTATGTATGTCGATATTCGGGATTAGGTATCTATGCTAGTTGAACCCGTCACCTGCTTTGCATGTTTTGTTTTAAATGCTTCCGCTATCTATTGTTGTTGGTTTTAATTGCTTCCGCACTCTGAGTTTTTGTCAAGTTAGATCCGCCTAGCCTAGTGTGTGAGTTGGTCTCCCGTTCGCTCTGATTCGGATTCGGGTATGGATTTCCATTTCATGTTCTGGGTCTGGGTCATAGTGCGGGGGATGTGGCATCCTCCGTTTGGGGTGTTACATCCTTAAGTGGTATCAGAGCTCTAGGTTGCAAAATCGAGCTCTTGAGTCGTGTTGAGTCTGTCTAGGTCGTACGGCATAGGAATAACTGCGCATTGCATTTATTTGACTTGATATTTTGACCCTTCAGCATGAATTATTTTGTGATTATATGATTGTGTGCACATTGTGACTTTGATTATGCCACATCTTATTTTATGTGCTTTATAAATTACAACTAATTGTTGCATTTACGTGATATACGTGTTACATTTCATTTGCACTTTAACTCCCATGCATCGAATTTAGTGTTCGAATTTCAGGGTACCCTATGAGTCAACACTAAGATTTCCCTCCGTCAACACTACCTATTGGTACTACAACGGAAACACGCCATAATTCGAAGATGAAAGGATTCTTTACCAAGATCAATGGTCATGAAAAGGTTCAAAGTTGAAGGACTGAGATTTGCTATGTTGACTTACTATCTTAAAGTCAATTGAAAGATGGAGTTTGATGAATTTTCACCTTGATGATTCGTTTATTTGGAAGTAGTGACCTTGTTAATGGAAACGAGTTAATGTAGAAAAATCCGATCAAATACGATCCGATCAAGTTCAAGGGATGTGGATAGGTAACCATGTTACTTAAGCAACGAGCTACAAACCATCGGTGAGTGTTGAAGGTTTTGGTGCCATTTAGAGTTAACGAACGACAAGATAAAGATTGGTTGTTAGCTCTTTGGGTGTTTCTCTAAGATGAGATGGAAGACATTGTTGATGCGGGAATATAACACTTAGATGCTGAAAGACTTTATTCAAGTTTTAGAATTATATACCATGGATTGCTTTGGGAAGTACTTAGCACCACGATCATCCAACGAAACTCTGAGGTAAATATCTAATTGACAAATGAATCATGGACAACTCCTTGAAGATGAGCAGACTAAGATTTAACACATAAATGAGAATTCTTGGGAGAAACTGAGGATGATTCTAGTTGAGCAAGGATTACGGTCTAGTAAGGGGTTTGGTGATAAACGAGCTTTACTGAGTTACCACTTTATGAGAAGACTCAAGATAAAGAAGTTCAGATGACGAAGGTTTTATCATTACCGGCTTAATCAACTCCTACTGCTTCATCTCGACTTTCTTGTAAAGATTGTTACGCTTCGGTTAACGGTACACCAAACATTCATGGCATTTGCATACATGCATTGTTAAATACTCTTACCTTGTTTTGTTTGATGTGGTTGATGACTACTGCTATTTTAATTGTGATAACTTGGATACCTGATCTAGTAATTGTAACTTGAAATTCCTACTCGATATGAACCGTTGCTGAGACGATGAATGAGTTATATACTTATGTGAACTATTCATGCCTATGTGATTTAAAACTCTCTTGATTGCCCACTAACTTCTCATATAACATACATACATACTGTAACCTTGTTTTATAGGGATTCCATCGCGATATCCCCCTTGAGTTGAGGTATGAGCGTTGAATCTGCGCTCAAGGGACACAGATATCAGTTGTATAAGGTACACCAAACATGCATCACATACTTTTCGTCAAGTGTTACTGATGTGTGAATGTATGAATAACTAATCAGTGGATTTATGTGTAAGAGAGACCTTAGGTTCCCTCTTTTTACTTGTTGGAGAGATGTAGGATTCTCTCTATTTATGTGGTAGAAAGATGTTGGAATCTTTCTAAGTTTTGCGCGCGAGAGATGTTGGATTCTCTTGTACTTAGATATTCGGAGATGCCGGATTCTCTTGAATCTAGGTGTTTGAGAAATGCTGGATTTTCTCAAACTAGAATGTTGGGAGATGTTGGAATCTGCCCGACTTAGGTTGAGAGACGGGGTTCTCTCAATTATGTGCTTGAGAGACGGGGTTCTCTCTTTTATGTGTGCTCGAGAGACGGGGTTCTCTCTCCTGTTGGTGCTGAGGGACGGGGCTCTCTCACTTACGTGTTGAGAGATGGGATTCTCTCTTGTTTGTTGTGGTTGCGTTACGCGCTGATCTGACTACGGGTAGCAAGTGGTGCATCTGAGACGACATCGAGGTTGGGTGCAGTTGCAGCTATCCGATCATGGGAATGACCGACCGAGTTCGAAACAACTAACGGATCAAGTACTCGCACGGACCTCGACGATAACAAGACATCCTAAAGGAGGTTCAGTGTAGATGACCGGAGTAAGCCTCACCATTTGAGTTATGATCTTACGTGAGTTCCGGAGAAGGGTTGGAGTACTACAACTCGAGGATCTACATTTTTCCAATGGAACCTGGGGACCAGGTTCTCTTAAGGGGGGAAGGTTGTGACGCCCCGTTTTCTCGAAGGGCGTTCTTACGACATCAACAAGTAAGTCTCTACACTTATGTGTGTTTAATTTAAGAGTTCTTGAATTATGTGATTTAATGTAAATCCAATTTAATATGTGTTCATTCAAATTATTCTAAGATTATTGTCAACTTGATTAATTACGCGCATATTTAACCCTAACTACCTAATTTGATTTAATTCAAATTTATTCCATGAAATAATTGTCAAGTGATTTTAAATCCATCATGTTACTTAACTTGTTTAATTTCGGTTTACTTGAATTCCTTGAGATTAATTGTCAATCATGTGTTTACAAAGTGCCGTTAAATTATACGAAAAGTTTCTAAAATTAAATTGAATTAAACTCTAATTGGTAAATCTCTATTTCACTTTTATTTGTAAAATTAATTCGGAGCTTGAATGTTTATTCGTAACTTTACTAATTTTATTTACGATTAATTGTACGCGATATTTATCCTTGCTACGCGATAAGGATACCCGGTTATATATAGCTTGTGCACAAGTGACATTTCTCCCAATCCCTTTTTTTCTCTCTCTCTCTCCTCTCCCACTTTCTCTCTCCCGCGGGTTACTATCGCGGCTTCGGTTACGAGCCCATAACTCGATCGTTTCTCGATGGAATTCAACAAACGAATAGTCCATTTCGATTATCTCGGTGAGACCGACGTAAGAGTACCAATTTCACAGCCTAACGATGAACAACAGCGAAGATATCGCTGATTTTTAGACGCCCAGGCGGGTGGCAGCGGACCGCGACTTCGCCGCTCATTTCCAGCGGGATTTCAGCAACACTCGCCCATGACCCATAAAGTAGACTTCCAGGCGCTTCGTTTGACGTTGGTGGCACGGCCATCGGAGCAGAGACGGAGCCGCACGCGCCGCCCAAAGCTCGCGGCGGCGGCGCGAGTTACTGTAGTGGCGGCGGCAGAAACTACGGCGGCCAACGGGGGCCTTTTCCGGCCATCTTTTGGTCTCGGGCTCTTCAGAAAAGTTGTTCGGAATGACGAGAACTAGTGATCTGTCATCAGGCGACTCCAGATTCGGTGGTTTGGTGGCGGATCGATGGCGGCAAAGTGGCGGTGCAATGGCGGCACTAGCTCCGAGGATTTTTCCGGAAAGCTACCTTAGGGCTTTCGAAGAGCTCATCATGGGTAAGACAACACCTCTTTCGGATCGTATTTTGGTTCACCGGTTTGGAAGTAATTTGAGTTTGAAGATTTAGGGTTTTCGTGCTCTTAGATTTCAGATCTACGACAATCGGCTTGGAATTTCCAGAAATTGATTGAGGATTCGGAACGGGCACGAAGACTTCATTCAGGAATGATTTTTTGGGATTTTTCCGGCGGCCCGGCGGCGGTCCGGCCAAATTACGGAAGCTACAGTGGTGGCGTTCCGGCGGCGTTTGGTCAGAATGTTCGTCTCGTTGTGGTGAGTTCAACGCCACCTTCCGTTCATTAATCGGACACTCGATCTATTTATTACGAATTATTTTGCGTAATTGTGATTATTTGAATTAATTGTTTTAAGTGCAAATAAATTGGTTAATGTTGGTTTGTTGATCGAGATGTATTCCAATCGTATATGAAAACATGTGTTGAATGGATTGTGATATGTATGAATGTTTCGATTTACAATTTGAATCCCGATGTGATGAAATTACGCTATTTGTTAAGTACGAAGGGGTGTTAGTGTAATATCTAGAAACTAATCTTTTATGTCACTAAATGAACTTGAATGATATTTTAGAAGAACGAACATGTTGTGATTTCTCTATATGAATTTGAGACGTTCTCAATGTTATGTTTGTTGTAAATTGTGTTTCCAATATTAAATTTAGATACATGAAGGATGCTTGAACAACTTGAGACTTTATGCATGATAGGAGTTAGAATTGTAATATCTTGATTTACTCTTACTACTTGAAAATGGTATATTATGAATTACGATAAATTGATAATTGTCATGTTTGTAAGTAATTAATTCCTAGTGGAATAACTATATAAACACTTTAAACGAACAATTATGCTTAGTAATCAACTAAGGGGATGTATGTGTAATAATTCTAAACTTTTATAAATAACTTAGGGGATGTAAGTGTAATATTTATGAAACTACGAATGTGATTTGAGCTTGTGTACCAAACATGTTGTGAAGTTGTAAAGTATGATCTTAAGTGAATTAAATGTACTCTTTATTTGTATCAAGCATGCCATCTACACACAACAACTTTGTATGTTTATACGATCAAGTTGCTCTTACTTATGCACTTTATAACTCGACATGAACTTGATGCTTAATTCTAATATTATAATTGAACCCTGTGACATTGGATGATTTAATATGCATTTTGTGAATACATTGACTTCCTAAATTGATTGTGCATCTTTGGATATGGAATTACGTGATGGTTGCTTGTAAATTTGACCTTATTGAGCATTGATATGCCTTGAATGACCATGACACCTTATCCAAGCACAACATGAACACTTATGCATAACCACGATCATGTTGAGCAACGCCGTGCGTCTTGTTTGGTTCATATATAGAGTCTAAGTCTGGGCTTCTGTATGTCTTATCACAGAGTTTGGTGGTGCCGGTGGGCCAGAGGTTTAGAGTGTTTGGCCCTTCACACTCTCAGACTCTACTTTCATGAGGTGAGGTTTAGGATTTTGTATAGTTAAGCGACCTATGACCTTAAAATGATGATTTCAATCCTTGTATGCGGTTATATACTATGTATGATTAGATATGTGTTGGATATGATATGATTATGACCTTGTGGACCATCCTTGGTTTTGAACAAAAATTAAGTATTAAGGCATATGTAAGCTATTTTGGAAAACTCTAATATATTATGATTCTGTAGCGAGTTGCCATGAAATATTGGCATATGTATGTATGTTATGTTATGTGGATCCAGGAGCTGGTACGAGTGGAGACCGGCACGGCATAGGGCCGTCGGATAAGCCACTGTGGTAGTTCCATTTGAGACATCATTGCGCAACCTTAGGGCGATGAGGGAGGCGTGATATCTTGAGCCTTCGGTGTACAGCCGGGGAGGACTCTTGTGGGTTCGCTACCCCTTGAGGGTTTGTATGTATGTTATTGATGGTTAGGGCCAACGCGTGGCTCTTCCATCATTGGAGTAGAGGATGGATTGATTCTGCTTTATGTTCTGTTCAGTTATGAGGAGTAAAGGTTGGAAGCCCGTACTCGCCGGGTATATGTTATGAATATATGGGATTTGTGAAACGGGATAGGCTTCTCTAAATGGTTTTCCAAACTTATACTATTTTGGGTATTTCAACTGTTTTAGCGTGCAAAACCCTAATCCCGGTTCATGAGTCCACCCTTATGATATGTGTTGTGCTCTATATATATATTGTGGGTGTGCGTTAGCCCCCCTCACTCAGTCAGTTGACTGACACCTCATTTTATGTTTTAGTTGCAGGTTCTTTTGGCTTGAGCTAGGCGGAAGTGAGTCTTCTGAGTCACACTTGTCAGTCTAGTAGGTGTTAGGATGCATTTGTCGCATACTCTACTTATTTTATGTATTTATGTTTCACATTTGCAGATTATGTTTATGTTCTATTTAGACTTCAACCCGTGTGGGGTTAGTAAAATAGTATTTGGTTGTTACTAGATATTGATGATATTTATGTTGTTTATTATGTTGGATTATGTATGTCGATATTCGGGATTAGGTATCTATGCTAGTTGAACCCGTCACCTGCTTTGCATGTTTTGTTTTAAATGCTTCCGCTATCTATTGTTGTTGGTTTTAATTGCTTCCGCACTCTGAGTTTTTGTCAAGTTAGATCCGCCTAGCCTAGTGTGTGAGTTGGTCTCCCGTTCGCTCTGATTCGGATTCGGGCATGGATTTCCATTTCATGTTCTGAGTCTGGGTTATAGTGCGGGGGATGTGGCATCCTCCATTTGGGGTGTTACATTTACAGTTGAAACAGTATAAATTAATAAAAGAAATAATCTTCGCCCGAGATTACAACTATCCAAATTAAACACTTTGTTCCTTTTCATGCAATCAATACATGGCGAACTCCAACTGTACATGAACATGCTTGCTTGGTTATTAAACAATAAGTGATCATGCAATTCAGTTATCGTGTAATTGTGCATGTGTAATCATATAGCACGTTCATGGAATGGAAATCATGCAATAACCCGAGGGCAATCCGCGGTGCCGGATTCATCCCCAGTCTCTTTCGGCTCATGATAAGGTTTTGTTCCTCCTGTGGTTGGACGGACAACCACCAGCTCTAAGACCAGCCCAGCGCCCTCACTAAGGAGAACCTGGCCAGGGGAACACATGTACACGATGGGCTTTGTTCTTCCTGTGATTGGTCGGACAACCACCAACCCGAAGACCAGCCCAGCACCCTCACTAGGGAGGACCTGGCCAGGAGAACACAGTTACTAGATAGGGCATTGTTCTTCCTGTGGTTGGACGGACAACCACCAGATCGAAGACCAGCCCAGTGCCCTCACTAAGGAGGACCTGGCCAGGAGAACGCATTCACACGACAGGGTTTTTATGACATGACTTGCTTGATTCATGCACACTAACATAACCTACTTGCTTGATTCATGAACAATAACATAACTTGAAAGGATAAGTGCTTTCATGAAATTATAATATAAATACCTTTGGCCAAAAATCACGTAAAGGTTATACGGGTTCTATATAACTAGAAATTAAACCTCACCTATGACGATCAAAACAAGGATATAGCTATGGTGCGTGTCCCACGTCAATTGGAAGAAGATCTGTGCAACAAGGACAAGTGTACATGAGACTAGACTCAAATGAACCAATTAAGACGCACGGCAAAGTCATAATCAATATGTCACGCAATAACAATCAAGCAATGTTAATTATGAGAATAATTATCACTGAACCAAGTTTATAACTCATATAGATCACATACGAGAGCCAAAGAAGTGAAAAGAATGCAATATGAAAGGTTTTGGTGAAGTTTAGCAAAAACAGACAATTTTAGAAAATGTACATGTTGAGGGAAAACTGGAATATCTTTAATTCTAGAAATGGGAATTGAGTTTTGTTTGTTGGATATGAAAGTAGACACATATACCTTTCCAACGCTATATGGCACGTTTTCTAATTCAAACCGAGGTGAAAATGGTGTTGGTTTGAAGTTGGACAAAATGCAGTTTCTGGAGGGGTCGCGGGCACGACCAAAAATCTTCACAAAATGGTCGCGGCCTATTTTTGGCCGAATTTTCTCCAATTTTTTCAAAACTCGAAACTTGGCTAAAATGGGGTCGTGGGCGCGACTAGTTTTATGCATATTTTTGGTCGCGGGCGCGACCATATACGCAGCAGCAACAAAACAGGGGAAAACAGGGCAAATCCGAACCAAAATCAACAAAAACAATTATAACACCAAGTTCCAACCATAACAATTATTTCATATCATCAAATACACATTATACTTCAACCATCTATCAAACTAACCAAGGATCATGCATCAAATTGTCAAGAATCAATCTTAAAACCCATAACATACACATGCTTCCAATCTTCATGAAATCCAAGAATTTCATGCAAAGTTCACTCCAAATGATCATAAACATGCTCTCCACTCCAATCATGCAAGAATTCATCACTAAATCCCTAAATTCCTACTTGATCAAATATTCAAGAATTTCATGAAATTTCTAATATCTACCTTAAATCAAAGAAGAAATGGAAGAGATGATGGTATGATGATGTTGATGCTCCAACTTATGCAATTTTCCTTCTTGAAATCAAGCTTGAAATGATGAAATTTACTTGCTTCCTTCCTTGGTGTTTCTCCCGTTTTTTAGTGTGTGTGTGTGTGTGTGTAGGATTTTGATAAAATGAATGGAAGAAATGAGATGCAATAGATATTTTAAAAGTTTTGCACTCAAATGCATGAATCATCACTTTTTGCAATTAAGTCCCTAGTCTATATGAATGAATGCCATGAAATCTCATCTCATGGAATATGATCACTTAACTCCAATTTATTTTATGCAATTAAGTCATTAAATTTGTGAAATGGTCAAATAAGGTCACATAATATCAATTAGACACGTTATCAATTAATTCACGTAATTTTCACGTTAATGGAAGTTCATATAAACACATGAGAATATAAGGCATATAATGTTATGAAATTTAATATAAGGTAACATAATGCATGACTGAAAAATGGGGCGTTACATTAGAAGGCCGGTGTCATCAAATCCGAACGGACTCTCTGAATCATTTCTAGCTTTCTGCACCAAACCCTGAACCTCGGAATCTACTTTCTGAGCTTCAAACATTCTCTGCTGAAGATCCGGTTGAACCGTAATATTCCGAATACTAGTTCTTAGCTTGAAAGACTCAGATTCATCCTCAACTTCCACCTTAACACTTGACACGCTAGCTTTCCTACTAAGCGCATCCGCGACCACGTTGGCCTTTCCTGGATGGTATCGAATCGTACACTCATAATCCGCCAACATCTCCATTCAACATCTCTGTCTCTTGTTTAATTCCTTCTGAGAAAACAAATACTGGAGACTCTTGTGGTCGGAAAAGATCTCAAAAGAAACTCCGTAAAGATAGTGTCTCCACTTTCCCAAAGCAAAGATTACTGCTTGTAGCACCCCAAACGGTGGGGCACCACACCCCCGCACTATGACTCGACACGTGGTACGAAATGGAAAGTCCGCACACGCATCAAGTCACAGCGAACGGGTGACAAACGAAAAATCCAACCTAAGCTAGGCGGTACCTAAACCTGTACAAGTAAAATGTGCAAAACCAGAATGCGGAAGCGATACAAAATATGAACTAACAAAAACTTTAATCAACAAACATAAGTAAACGGGTTCAACTAATTCCACGAACCTGTCCTAACCTGTCCCGAATTCAAACACACATCAAAGACGGGTTCAACTAATCTCAGCCCTGTCCTAACCTGTCCCGAAAATTCATATGATCAAAGCAAACACATCAACTTATTACAGAACATACTATATACAAAATTTTCATAAATAATTCAGAACAAAATACTTAACAAAATCAAACGGACTGACACAGACTCGACAGACCAGACTCAAAGCCGCCTAGCTCGAACTCCAACAACTGAACCTGCAAACTAAAACATAGGTGGGGCGAGGGTCAGTCCACTGACTGAGCGAGGGGGCTGAACTCACACACACTATACATAATAAAGAGCAGAGCACGTATCAAAAGAAAGATTATGAACCGGGACTAGGGTTTTGCATACCAAAACCATTTCCAACTCAAACTTATACATATCTTATCAAATCAAACTTATACGTATCTTATCAAATCAAACTTAACAAACTGAGCAAATTCATATTTCAATAAAAGAGAAAGCTCCTATCCCGTTTCATAATCAACATAACAGATCATAAACATATACCCGGCGAGTACGGGTCTCCCACCTTACTTCCATATCGAATCATACGTATCAAATCAGAAAACAAACAAATATCATAAACAATCCAACCCCAACACCATGTAGTTCGGGGAGCAAACCCTCACTACTCATACAGATACAAACACACACGGGGTAGCGAACCCACACTGTGCCTTCCCCGGTTATCCACCGAGGGCTCAAGATACTACGCCTTCCCAACCTCCCTAGGTCGCACGTAAATATCTCAAATGAGAACGTGCACAGGGGTCATAACCGGCGACCCCATGGTCGTCCCGGGTCTCCCTTACCCACGTCTCAGGGCCCAACATATCATAACAGAGCATATCAGAACAGATCATATCATAACTCGCTACATATCAAACTTATCATATCGAATCAAAATCATACTTACGTACCTTATCGGAGCATACCATACCTTGCAACTTAGCATATGCTATAAACGTACCTCTCCGTGTCATCCTAATCCGCAGCTGCTATGAAGACACACGGTTTGGAGCATAGCCTCGTTGCAAAACATTTTAAGCTTATATACGCCCATACGTATAATTTTAGAAGAATTCATATCAAATCGAATTAACAAAATCCATAACATATCGTAAGACACATATTTAATATACATATAGTATATATTCGCATGCGAGCTTGAAAACGAGCATATAGGGTTGTAGGTCGCTTTAACTAAAACAAAAATCCTAAAACCTCACCTTCCACCGACGAAACGGAAAACCTGAGCCAAGAAGCCCCACTGGAACCCAAACAGCTGACAGACACTCCCAGGAAAACCCCTGAACAACTGAACGCACACAGAACACAAGACTCAGACTCCAAACACAACCACAAAGACGCACGGCCATGCTCACGAATACAAATGATGCAACATATAATCCATATCTATCCAATCAAGTCATTCAGAGCATATTATAATTCATATTCCATATCAAAAGATGCATACCTATAAAATTCATAACATTAACTACATAAAATAAAGTAGGATATTAAGAATTCAAATCATATCATGCACCAAGTCTCACGAAATTAACATGAATTAAATAACAATAAATATATAAATTACACATTGGCATATTTCACGATATAATAACAATTGGCATACTTCCACGTATCATACAACTCATAATTTCAATTTATAGCACATACGGGATCAAATTGCACAATTAAAATCAATTAACGAATAAAATACAATAACTTCAAAAATTCATACAAAATCAACCGGACATCCGATTGACGAACGGAAAGTGGCAATGGACTCACCACAACGAAACGGACCTACTGTCCGAAAGTCGCCGGAAAGCCACCACCGTGGCCGGCCGAACAGCCACCGGCCGCCACCGGAACACCGCCTCCGGTGGTCGGAAAAATCCCCGGAAGGACAGAAACGAGCGCCTCGGCCTACTAAACAATAGCCCTCAATCAATTTCAGAAAATACCAAACACACGGGACTTCGTTGACGGAAAACCGAACTAAATTCCAACGACGAAAACTGAAATTAAATACAAACCGCTAAACGAAAATAAAATCCGGACATACCGTTGGAAAGCCCGTAACGAGCCCTACCAAAGCCCCAAGTCAAATCGCCGGAAAAACCGCCGGAAAATCGGACCGCCGGTCCAGGCCGGTCCGCCACCGGTTCGCCGCCGCCGGCCGGTTCTCGGGTTGGGGCCAACGCCATCCGCTACGTTTCGATATTCTGAACAACTTCCGTGAAGGAACCACCACCAAAAGCCCACCGGAAGAGGGCCAAATCCGCCGCCGAAAAGCCGCCGGTGCGCCACTCGCCGGTTCGGCCATCTCCGCCGCGATTCGCCCAAAAAGGAGGCCGGAAATGGAATCAGGGCCTCGGAAAACCTTGGAAACCGTCGAAGTTCGCCGGAAAAAGTCACCGGAACGACGAGATTCGTCGTGCTACAGTAGCGCCGCCGCCGCCGTGACTTTCAGGCGGCGCGTGAACCGCCGCCGCTGGCCGGATGGTTGCGCCGCCAACACCATTCACTGCGCCGGGATGTCTCCTTCATGGGTAGGAGGCGCGTGTCGTCGGAGGGTGGCCGGAAGCCGCCGCAATTGGGCGGTGAAGTGGCGGCTCTAAGTCGCGCCGCCGCTGCTGTGCCGTAGCGCCACCACCGCTGCGTTTTGGGTCTCGATTCTTGTACCATCGGGACGGGCTCGTCGAGCTGATAAATTTCCACTATCAATTCGTCGAATTCCGTCGAGAAACGAGGGAGAACGGGCTAGTGCGTGAAAACGCACCTTCGAGTGTGTGTGAACAGTGAAAATCGCTGGAGGAAGACGATGCTGGGGCTGATCTGATCTTTGGCACGCAAAACGAGGATCCGGGGTATATATCTCGGGTCCTCGTACGCAAAAACGATCAAACGAACGAGCTAACGACATCCAAATTGGGCAAACTTAGAGTCTACGGACTCGTTTCGCCGCCCCGGACGCGTTGAAGGGGTCAAAGAGGTCAAAATCTCGACCGAACGAGAAATGACCGAAAAACCCCTTAAAAGAGAAAAAATGCAAACAAGCCCCTAAACTCTTAAAGAGTTCAAAATAGGGCCACGAAAAATATAAAATCACACAATTAAACACCTTAAAAGATTGAAACGTAGCGTACCTTACAAATTGGATAAGCGGGATGTCACAAACTCCCCTCCTTCAAAAGGACCTGTCCTCAGGTCCTATTACTGAGTCGTAAAGCTTCGAACTGGAATACTTCAATCCATCTCCTGAAATCGTGTAGAGTCATAGCCCTGGATGTGAAGTTTACTCCCATTGTTTGCATCAACTCCCTGCAGAGTTCCGTAGTCACAGAGGTTTGTTCAAACAGTTGACCGTTGGTCGCTTCAAACTTGTTCGATCCCCCACTAGGCCACTGCACCCAAAGCTCAATATCGACGCTTCCTCGTCGACTGCAAACCAGCACCAGGCCACACCCAACTCAGCCGCGACAAACAAAAGAGAATCCCATCTCTCAGCACACAAGAAAGAGAGAACCCCGTCTCCCAGCACATCAAAGGAGAGAACCCCGTCTCTCAGGCACAGAATTGAGAGAACCCCGTCTCTCAACCACGTAATCGAGAGAACCCCGTCTCTCATCCTAAGTCTGGCAGACTTCCACATCTTCCAAACATCCTAGTTTGAGAAAATCCAGCCTTTCTCAAACCCTAGATTCGAGAGAATCCAGCATCTCTCGAACATCTAACTCCAAGAGAATCCAGCATCTCTTGCTCACATAATTAGAAAGAATCCAACATCTTTCTATCACATAAATAGGGAGAATCCCACATCTCCCTAACACGCAAATAGAGAGATCTCAACAACTCTCTAGCACACAAGTTCACTTACACAGCATTCAAACATACGCACATCAAAATAACACATGATGCAAAACATGGAATGCATGTGTAGTGTACCTTTACCCGACTGATATCGGTGTCCCTAGAGTATCGACTCATCATCCATGCTTAACTCAAGGGGGATATCGAGATGGAATCTCTGTAAAATAAAATCACAATATGCTTGTAGGTGCATGAAGGATTAGTGAGTAACCAAAGAAATTATAAGCACTGAAGCACGGATAGTTCAAGCAAGCAGGTAATCCATTCAGTTTACAAAAATTCACTACAACAACAATTTTAAAGTTATGAAAATTACAGCAGTTAGTCACGTTATTAAACTCGAGCAACATCAAACATTACACATTGTCACATATGTCAAGCAAAAATAATTATAATTACTTATGAAATGCATGAGTACAAATGCCATGGATGCTTAAGATACCGTTCACCGTAGTAATGGAGTTCACCGTAGTAATGGAGTCGAGGTTGGCAATTTCTCTAACTTGAAAGGTTAATCAACTCCTTAACTGGCCATAGTTCCAACTTCCCGTTCAAACTTGCATTCTTTAGTATTCCTTCAGATTCTCCGGTACTCAACTGATCTTGGATCGTCTCGCTTGATTCTCGGAGTATAGTGATCCGCGTAATCTCTTGAAATCCCAATAGAATCCTCGGTAATCGGAAATCACCATTCTTTCACGGTAAAATCTCTCAAGACAATCGTGGAGAGATAAATGAAGAATTACACAATCTTGCTTAGTACACCGTCTTCGTGGTTGATATTCTTATCCTCAATATTTGGTGAAATTGTTCTTCAATGACCTCGGCACAAAATTCCACAGCTTACACAACTTTCCCCTTTTTCCTTTGTGTAGTGCAACTACTCTGGTAGGTGTCTTTATAACAGTAACCTGATTTCCTGCTTTGAATTCTCTGAATGGTACAATTGCCTTGATCTCTTCATTGTCACTTCACGCCATCCAGAGTTAGAGATTCTGGCTTCCTTATAAAACATGTACTCCCGAGCACCTCTAAATAATAAGTACCTACCCTGAGGGCACCCTGATAGTTAAAGGATCTCTTATCTCTCTCATATTCGAGTATCTTCTTTTATCCACTCACTACCCTGACTGTGTTAGCTTGATCATACATCATCTGATTAACCCCTGTTCGAATCCCAATGTTGCTTCCACTAAAATCGATCCTCGTTGGAACAGGTAAGGAAGTCACCTAAATATAACCACAGAGCTAATGCATGTGGGGTTAGGGATGTGAATGGCGTGCACTCATATCCAGCAAAAAAAACAGTCAAGCACGTAGAACAAATGTCCAAAATAATTAAAATTTACTCCAATGCATGATGCACATGCCATGTATGCATAATACCCGTTTCCATAGCAGTAGCATTGATTCCTTGTTATAAATTCTTGTAGAGGTCCACTCGCTTCTCATCTAAGTAGTCAGAAAACGGAAGTTTCAAATCTTCCTTCATAATTTTGTAGAAGTGGGGAGTGTTGTCACGATCAACTTCAATTTTGTTATCGAGCCAACACACTGTAATTCACAAATGAACATTTATTTATGCATGAGGGTTAGTACGTGGGTATGTCAAGTAATGAAAGCAATTAAGAACACTTAAGTAATGCAGATGCAATACGCAATTTAATAAAATTTAATCATAACAATAATAATTTTTACAAAAATCGTAATCATAGTGTGCACACAATCACATAAGCTCAGACCAATTCATACATACAAGTCAAAATTTCACGTCTGCCAAATGCAATGCACAAGTATTCCTATGCCGTACGACCTAAACTGACACGACACGACTCCAGAGCACCGGTTCTGAACCTGGTAGCTCTGATACCACTTAAGATGTAGCACCCCAAACGGTGGGGCACCACACCCCCGCACTATGACTCGACACGTGGTACGAAATGGAAAGTCCGCACACGCATCAAGTCACAGCGAACGGGTGACAAACGAAAAATCCAACCTAAGCTAGGCGGTACCTAAACCTGTACAAGTAAAATGTGCAAAACCAGAATGCGGAAGCGATACAAAATATGAACTAACAAAAACTTTAATCAACAAACATAAGTAAACGGGTTCAACTAATTCCACGAACCTGTCCTAACCTGTCCCGAATTCAAACACACATCAAAGACGGGTTCAACTAATCTCAGCCCTGTCCTAACCTGTCCCGAAAATTCATATGATCAAAGCAAACACATCAACTTATTACAGAACATACTATATACAAAATTTTCATAAATAATTCAGAACAAAATACTTAACAAAATCAAACGGACTGACACAGACTCGACAGACCAGACTCAAAGCCGCCTAGCTCGAACTCCAACAACTGAACCTGCAAACTAAAACATAGGTGGGGCGAGGGTCAGTCCACTGACTGAGCGAGGGGGCTGAACTCACACACACTATACATAATAAAGAGCAGAGCACGTATCAAAAGAAAGATTATGAACCGGGACTAGGGTTTTGCATACCAAAACCATTTCCAACTCAAACTTATACATATCTTATCAAATCAAACTTATACGTATCTTATCAAATCAAACTTAACAAACTGAGCAAATTCATATTTCAATAAAAGAGAAAGCTCCTATCCCGTTTCATAATCAACATAACAGATCATAAACATATACCCGGCGAGTACGGGTCTCCCACCTTACTTCCATATCGAATCATACGTATCAAATCAGAAAACAAACAAATATCATAAACAATCCAACCCCAACACCATGTAGTTCGGGGAGCAAACCCTCACTACTCATACAGATACAAACACACACGGGGTAGCGAACCCACACTGTGCCTTCCCCGGTTATCCACCGAGGGCTCAAGATACTACGCCTTCCCAACCTCCCTAGGTCGCACGTAAATATCTCAAATGAGAACGTGCACAGGGGTCATAACCGGCGACCCCATGGTCGTCCCGGGTCTCCCTTACCCACGTCTCAGGGCCCAACATATCATAACAGAGCATATCAGAACAGATCATATCATAACTCGCTACATATCAAACTTATCATATCGAATCAAAATCATACTTACGTACCTTATCGGAGCATACCATACCTTGCAACTTAGCATATGCTATAAACGTACCTCTCCGTGTCATCCTAATCCGCAGCTGGTATGAAGACACACGGTTTGGAGCATAGCCTCGTTGCAAAACATTTTAAGCTTATATACGCCCATACGTATAATTTTAGAAGAATTCATATCAAATCGAATTAACAAAATCCATAACATATCGTAAGACACATATTTAATATACATATAGTATATATTCGCATGCGAGCTTGAAAACGAGCATATAGGGTTGTAGGTCGCTTTAACTAAAACAAAAATCCTAAAACCTCACCTTCCACCGACGAAACGGAAAACCTGAGCCAAGAAGCCCCACTGGAACCCAAACAGCTGACAGACACTCCCAGGAAAACCCCTGAACAACTGAACGCACACAGAACACAAGACTCAGACTCCAAACACAACCACAAAGACGCACGGCCATGCTCACGAATACAAATGATGCAACATATAATCCATATCTATCCAATCAAGTCATTCAGAGCATATTATAATTCATATTCCATATCAAAAGATGCATACCTATAAAATTCATAACATTAACTACATAAAATAAAGTAGGATATTAAGAATTCAAATCATATCATGCACCAAGTCTCACGAAATTAACATGAATTAAATAACAATAAATATATAAATTACACATTGGCATATTTCACGATATAATAACAATTGGCATACTTCCACGTATCATACAACTCATAATTTCAATTTATAGCACATACGGGATCAAATTGCACAATTAAAATCAATTAACGAATAAAATACAATAACTTCAAAAATTCATACAAAATCAACCGGACATCCGATTGACGAACGGAAAGTGGCAATGGACTCACCACAACGAAACGGACCTACTGTCCGAAAGTCGCCGGAAAGCCACCACCGTGGCCGGCCGAACAGCCACCGGCCGCCACCGGAACACCGCCTCCGGTGGTCGGAAAAATCCCCGGAAGGACAGAAACGAGCGCCTCGGCCTACTAAACAATAGCCCTCAATCAATTTCAGAAAATACCAAACACACGGGACTTCGTTGACGGAAAACCGAACTAAATTCCAACGACGAAAACTGAAATTAAATACAAACCGCTAAACGAAAATAAAATCCGGACATACCGTTGGAAAGCCCGTAACGAGCCCTACCAAAGCCCCAAGTCAAATCGCCGGAAAAACCGCCGGAAAATCGGACCGCCGGTCCAGGCCGGTCCGCCACCGGTTCGCCGCCGCCGGCCGGTTCTCGGGTTGGGGCCAACGCCATCCGCTACGTTTCGATATTCTGAACAACTTCCGTGAAGGAACCACCACCAAAAGCCCACCGGAAGAGGGCCAAATCCGCCGCCGAAAAGCCGCCGGTGCGCCACTCGCCGGTTCGGCCATCTCCGCCGCGATTCGCCCAAAAAGGAGGCCGGAAATGGAATCAGGGCCTCGGAAAACCTTGGAAACCGTCGAAGTTCGCCGGAAAAAGTCACCGGAACGACGAGATTCGTCGTGCTACAGTAGCGCCGCCGCCGCCGTGACTTTCAGGCGGCGCGTGAACCGCCGCCGCTGGCCGGATGGTTGCGCCGCCAACACCATTCACTGCGCCGGGATGTCTCCTTCATGGGTAGGAGGCGCGTGTCGTCGGAGGGTGGCCGGAAGCCGCCGCAATTGGGCGGTGAAGTGGCGGCTCTAAGTCGCGCCGCCGCTGCTGTGCCGTAGCGCCACCACCGCTGCGTTTTGGGTCTCGATTCTTGTACCATCGGGACGGGCTCGTCGAGCTGATAAATTTCCACTATCAATTCGTCGAATTCCGTCGAGAAACGAGGGAGAACGGGCTAGTGCGTGAAAACGCACCTTCGAGTGTGTGTAAACAGTGAAAATCGCTGGAGGAAGACGATGCTGGGGCTGATCTGATCTTTGGCACGCAAAACGAGGATCCGGGGTATATATCTCGGGTCCTCGTACGCAAAAACGATCAAACGAACGAGCTAACGACATCCAAATTGGGCAAACTTAGAGTCTACGGACTCGTTTCGCCGCCCCGGACGCGTTGAAGGGGTCAAAGAGGTCAAAATCTCGACCGAACGAGAAATGACCGAAAAACCCCTTAAAAGAGAAAAAATGCAAACAAGCCCCTAAACTCTTAAAGAGTTCAAAATAGGGCCACGAAAAATATAAAATCACACAATTAAACACCTTAAAAGATTGAAACGTAGCGTACCTTACAAATTGGATAAGCGGGATGTCACACTGCTGCTAGCTCAAGATCGTGAGTGGGATAGTTCTGTTCATGATCCTTCAATTTCCTCGAGGCATAGGCTATCACCCTACCATTCTGCATCAAAACACATCCCAATCCTTCTTTCGAGGCATCCGTATAAACCATATATCCTTCCGTGCCTTCAGGGAGTGCTAAAACCGGTGCAGTGGTCAACTTTTCCTTCAAGAGTTGAAAACTCGCTTCGCATGCCTAGTCCCACTAAAATTTAGTTTCCTTCTTAGTTAATCGAGTTAAAAGACCGGCTATCTTCGAAAAATCCTTCACGAACCTTCGGTAATAACCTGCCAATCCCAAGAAACTTCTAACCTCGGAAGCATTTTTCGGACTCTGCCACTGAATAACTGTCTCGATCTTTGAAGGGTCAACTTCCAAACCCTTACTCGAAATAATGTGGCCTAGAAAAGCAACCCGGTCGATCCAAAACTCACACTTACTAAACTACGCATATAACGGGTGCTCTCTCAACGTCTCCAATACCAAATTGAGATGTCTAGCATAATCTTCCGGAGTCTTTGAATACCCGAGAATGTCATCAATGAAGATTAAGACGAATTTATCCAAATAGGGCTAAAAAATCCGATGCATCATATCCATGAATGTTGTAGGGGCATTTGTTAAACCAAACGACATTACTACGAACTCATAATGCCCATACCGGGTATTAAATCCTGTCTTGGGTATATCCTCTTCCCGGATTTTCAACTGGTAGTAGCCTTGACTTAAATCCAATTTCGAATAAACCCTTGAACCTTGCAGCATATCAAATAAATCCTCAATGTGGGGCAACGTGTACTTATTCTTGATGGTCATCCGATTAAGCTCCCGGTAATCTATACACATTCTCAACGACCCATCTTTCTTTTTGACAAAGAGAACCGGAGCACCCCACGTAGATGAACTCGGTCGGATATATCCACTCTTAAGTAATTCCTCGAGTTGAATCTTCAGCTCCTTCAACTCTGCCAGAGCCATTCTATAAGGAGTCTTGGAGTAAGGTTCTGATCCCGTATATAAATCAATAACAAACTCAATCTCCCGATCCGGGGGTAGAGAACCTAAATTTTCTGGAAATACATCGGGATATTCCTTTACTACAACCATCTCCTCAAAACTTGATTGATCCTTCGGTTTATTAAGGAGATAGGCAATAAATCCCGTGGCTCCATCCTTTACCAACTTGCGAGCTTCCATAAACGATAATAGAGGTACATTCTTCGACCCAACTTCTCCAATCAACTCTTCACCCAACTTTATCTTCTTCTTAAAACAATCAACTTCGGCCCGGTGCCGATACTACCAATCCATCCCAAAGATTACCCCATACTTCTTCACAGGCATAACAATGAAATCTGCTGGATAATCTTTCCCCTCATTCAAAACTGAACAGCCCCTGACAACCCGATCTGTCTGCAAACTACCTCCCAGAGGCGAACTCACAAAATAACAGGAATTTGAGCAATTAACAGGTAGGCACAGAGAGGCACATAGATCAGAAGATATAAAAGTATGCGTGGCACCCAGATCGAATAATGCATGAATGCTCGTATTATGAATGCAAACGGTACCTTCCAACACGACGTTTGGATCAACCTCGACATTCTGCTCCTCGCTGTCAAGGGCATAAGCTCGTGCCTGAACCATCGGTCGCTGAGCTCCAGCTTGATATCCTGGAATCTTGTCCGGGCATGCAAAAGCCATATGATCTCCTTTCCCGCAAATCAAGCACAACTTCAATCTTTTTCGGCAATTGTTATAAGAATGAGTTGGCCATCCACAATAAGTGCACGGTGGCTGATCATTGCGAGATCCTTTAGGAACCGGTGGAGCCTGAGGTGGTCGTGGAACGGGTGCAATCGGACCTCCTACTCTAGGCTTCTTGAAAGGCCCTTTTTTGTGGTGGAGTTGGTACATTCATCGGCCTCTTTCCCTTGTTAAATCCCCAGCCGGATCCTGATCCTTGTCCTTGGCGATAAGCTGGCCTCCTAGCATTCACCGAATCTTCAACCTTTAAGGCTTTTGAAGTAGCCTTTGCCTAAGTGCTCGTATTAACTGCCTCTAGAGCTATCTGGATATCCGGTCGAAGCCCCTGAACAAACTGCATAGCCATATGGAAGTCATCGCCTGCTATATTTGGTGCATAGCGGGATAACCTCTCATACTCTGAAATATACTCGGCCACAGACCTCGATCCTTGCTTCGATTCAATGAATTCCCTAAGACTTCGAGTCCGGGATGCGGGAGGGATGAACTTATTCTTGAATTCTCTCGTGAATATTTCCCAATCGATCTCTTCTCCAGCTGCTTCCAATACAATCCGAGTGCTTTCCCACCAAGAGTAGTCTTCCCCTTGTATTAAAGTGATGGTGCATCGAGCCTTCTCTCGGGACTCACATGGAATGAGTTCTCATATCCTCTCTACCTCTTTCAGCCACATTTCCACTTGTATATCATTTCCCTTGAAAAACTTGGGAGGTCTTTGATTCTGAAACTCCCTAAGTATAACAGAAAGCGGTGCCTCGAGCGGTACAACAGGTACAGGTGGTGCTGGAGGTGCCGGTGGTACATAATCTCGTAGCCTTTGATCTATAATATTGATAACTGAGTTAACAAAGGCCTCTGCCGGCGGTGGTTGTGGAGGTGGAGGTGTAGGAGTACGATCACGATGATGACGTCGCCCTGGAGATCTATCTCGATGTCTACGTGGAGGCATCCTGTCAATAAACACTAAAATGCATGCTATTTTTAGTCTATGCATGTTAATGCAAATAATTCAATCAGAATTCAAAATTTAAATCAATTAAGCACAAAAGAGATGCATATGCAACACATTATCAAGTAGTCCCTAAGCCGAACGACCTAGACTGACTCACACGACACGAGAGCCCGGGTTTTGCAACCCTAAGCTCTGATACCACTTAAGGATGTAACACCCGAGCGCAAGGTGTCACATCCCCCGCACCGAGACCCGACCCGAATATGAAATGGACGATCCACACCCGAGCCAAATCACGGCGAACGGGGACAAACACACACTCTAAGCTAGGCGGGCTAACCCTTAACCATAAAATCAGAATAAATGTTAAAGCGGAAGCAATACAAGATCATAAATCATATATATATATACAATGAGCATCACAGCTCCAAAAATAATTCATATACATCATCACATGCCATGACGGCCCAAAATATGTACGCTCCATAACAATATCCCTATACAAATATCGAAAGTATAATATGCAAGTGCAAGACCAAAATATAAGAGCTAGAGACGAATGCAAGACCTAGGACTCGTATTCCCGCCTAGCTCCCTCAACACCTGCACAACACAGCTGAAAACCAAACGGGTTCAGTCCAAAAGGGACTGGTGGGTATAAAACAGGGCATAAATAGAATATATGACGGTAATTAAACAATCACAGGCAAGCTATAATTCCAAGTGAGTTTTTTTTTAAAGACTTTCCCAAGTGGGTCAATAGAAATCATCAAAAGGGATTATAACGAATCATTAACATTAGGTCATTAGTCGCCCGGCGAGTGGGCATGCATTATGTCCAACCAACACCTTGTGTAAATCATTTAAACATTCATTCATTCATTCTTTTCATGCAATCATTCTTTTATGCACAATCATTAACATTTACACCTTCTTCCTCCGGGTTGGTGGTGGGTTTGTAAGGCCCGACCACCCATTCATTGACCAAAAGGGGTTACATGACTCCCCAGATGGCGCTCAGCGTCCATTCCTCGCTAACTCCTAACGAGGTCCGGTTACGCCGTTCATTGGTGGAACTAGTGTGAGGGATCACTGTCGGCCCGTGCCTCCCCGGATAGCCACTCACACTAAGTCCCTGGGCCCCATTCGTGCATTCGATCATTTCTCGCCAAAACATTAGGTAGGGTTCAAAAAATAAGGCTTTACGTTGAAAACATTTACTCTTTAAAACGACTCTCTATATATATATAATTTTGGTCGAAAGCTTTCACCTTGAAGGTATATATAGGGTCTTATATCTACATAGAAGAAAAACCCACCTTAAACCGTCAAAAGAAGAAAGTACGAGCCTCACTGACCGGCCTCGTCTCCAACTGAATCAAAATCTGTGCAAGAAAAGTGAAGTGAGACTCAATATGACCAAATAAGACACTCGGCAATGCAATGATCATGATGTGATTATCTAAAAGGTAAGATTATGTTCATGTGCACTGTTAAGGAATTAAATCATACATTCAAGTCATTCATTCAATCATTCAATTCATTCGAACTCTTAATTCCACAATTTCAATCAAATAAATCCAAATAATATTAAATATTCACTAAATATGTAAATGTGTAAATATGTTACAATATATAAAACATATACATACATATAATACATGCATACGTACAGCCATGTAAGTAAAACAAAATGCATGAAAAACAGAGGGTGACACGCCCGTGTCACCTCTATACACTAAGCCGTGACACCCCCGTGTCAGGGTACAGTGGACTATATGCATGAGAACAGAAGGTGACACACCCGTGTCACCATTACAAAGCAAACCGTGACACCCCCGTGTCACGGTACAGAAAACCCAGACCAACATGCACCCCCATGTCACGCTGAAAGAGGAAAATGTGACACGCCCGTGTCACGTACGCAGAAAAACAGGGCAGTTCTCGGACAACAACAAAAACCAACCAAAACACCAAATTTCAATCGTCAAATGCAATCAAAACTTGAAGAAACATGTATCCATACTTGAAGCACCGTAAAATCTAACATATATACTCGTATCATGCATTGATCATCAAGATTTATCAATATCAAACCGATATGCCAACCTATGATCTAAGCTCCTAAACTTCACAACATATGCATCAAACTTAAGCTCAAAGTTCACAAACATGCTTCCAACAACAATTACTCAAATCAACCAATTCATACCAAAGCCCTAGCTATCACATTCAATTCAAGAATTCATCAAATCTCCAAAATTACCTTAAATGAAAGAAATGGAAGAAGATATAAAGAGATGATGCTTCAATGATCACAAATCCCACAATTATAAAGCTTGAATGATGAAATCTCCCATTCTTCCAAGTAGGGTTCGCTCGGTTGGCAAGGGAAGAAAGAACAAGTGTATGTAATGTGTTTGTATGAAATGGAAGCAAAAAGGAATGTGATATGGTGCTATGAAGGAGAAAGAATTGGCCAAAATTGCTATTAAGTCCCTTCACTTAGTAAATTATGCAATTAAGTCCTAAATCTCATGGAAAAAGATCAAATAAGGTCACAACGAATTTAAGTCAAGTTCGGGAAATTAATTCACGTTGCAATCAAGTTCGATTTAGGCAATAAATATCAATTGTAATGAATTCTCAAAATACTAAATATTAAAAACTTAGGATATAATAATTAACATATATTCACATTTAATATATTTAAAATAAAAATAAGCATGTAAATCACATATGAATATTTATTTCGCGCAATTAGGTAAACAATTACTTCATACTTGTACGGCCGAATTATCGGGGCGTCACAATCATAGTCATAACGTGCACATAATCATATAACTCAATGCAATTCAAGCCGAAGAAGCAAAATTTCATGCAAAACGGATGTAATGCGCACATATTCCTATACCGTACAGCCTAAACTGACACTACACGACTCTAGAGCACCGGTTCTGAAGCTGGTAGCTCTGATACCACTTACGATGTAACACCCCAAGCGGTGGGGTACCACAACCCCGAACTATGACCCGACACGTGTACGAAATGAAGAGTCCACACACTCACCAAGTCAAAGCGAACGGGATAGAATCGAAAACACACACACACGCTAGGCGGTACCTAACCCTGTACGAAAGAAAAAAATATGCGAAACATGATAGCGGAAGCCAGGCAAAATACCAACTTCCAAAAACTTTTCATACCACATGGATGACCGCATCAAGCATACATCGAAATCAACTACACGGGTTCAACTAATCTGGCAAACCTGTCCTATCATGTCCCGAACAATTAAACAACAAAATGGATTCAACTGGCCCCAGAAGCCTGTCCCGAATAATTATAAAATCACAACGGGTTCATCTAATCCGAGCACCTGTTCTAACCTGTCCCGAATTTCACACATTCAAATCATACATGCAAACCTGTACACAACATATCTTATACAAAATTTACAAATCATAATTCAGAACAAAGTACTTAACAAACTTAAATAAACAGATACAGACTCAACAGACACGACACACCGCCGCCTAACACGAACTCCAACGACCTGAACTTGCAACTAAAAACATAAAGGGGGACGGGTCAGTCCAAAGACTGAGTCATGGGCAACCCACACACACCTACATATATATAGAGCACAGAACGTTCCAAATTAGATGTTTGTGAATTCGGGATTAGTTTTTGCACGCCAAAACATTTTTCTCGTGATAATATATAGATAGAGGGTTCCTTATCAAAACAGAACGAACAAAACATAGCTTATACAAAACTCAAAACATACATTCAAACTCATGTAGACTTAGCACACATATCGGAGTATATTTTATTAGCTTAAAAATATACCAAATTTTATTTTAATTTAGCAATCTACCCCCGTTTCACGAACTTGAGACTGATGGACAAAACTCGAAACCAAAAATGCAAATCATAAAACATAAAGCAAACCCACATACCTTATCTTAAGATAATGGAAGGGCTGTACACTCCCTAACCATCCACAAATAACGTCAGGGTATGAGTTTCATGACACTCACACCCAAGGACTCCATCCCCCACCTCCACAGGATGGGTTCCGGGTTGATCCTATCTTATCATAAATATCACACTTATCACGAAGCTTATCTCACGAGTCACATCACGCTACAGACAGACAGACATAGCACATGCATATCGTACTTATCATATCATACGTACATATCACCCGGACTGACCTCAAAATCATAACATATCAAAACTAAGCATACATAGGCTCGTACATAGCATTTCTTACTTTCAAAGTTATGACAAAATCATCAAAGTACATATTTCACACAGATCTACGTATATATAGGGCTTATAAATTGCACACATATTCGAAAACGAGCACATTGCGATAGGGTATAACTATATCCTAACCTCACCTGGTACCAAACAAAGCCGAAGACACAGTAAGTGGTCCACCCCGGAACCTGCACGACCAAAAGTCACCACCCTGGTGCACCTGTACCAATTGGACACACAAAACACAGCACAAAGCTCAGACTTAAACTCAGACTCAGACAACCACATAGAGACGCATGACATTACTCAAGCACTTAAGAAATGCAATCACGTAAGCAGGGTTCAAATTCCTATTAATTATATGCAGAATAAAACATTAAGGCATGGTCATGTGCACACTTAATGCAAATAAGAGAACTTGAATGGCAATGCAATTCACATTATTTCATATCAATTCATATAATACATAACAGATTCAATTAACAAGGTTTGGTTAATTCATATCATGTAAATTTACAAATTTCAGAAAATTACACGAACATCCCCTCTAGGCTAAACAATAAACAAAATTCGACATGCCGAGACTCAAACTGCAAATCAAAACATTTATACATATCACATTTCATATAAAAGCACGTAGTACAAGAACAACCAAATCATATAATAGCTTGTTTCGAATTTCATTTAAATCCCACGGAGTTACATATCAAATTCCAACTATACTAAGTTCATATATTGTATACTCAATTCATAACTCACGGAACCAATTAAATTTGACAAAGTTTACTTAATTTAAATCAAACAAATTCATTTCGTTCCAAAAATTACACAAACACCCCTTAAAGTTAGACAAATGGCTCAAATTCGACATATCGGAATTCAAATTCCAAATCCAAGCATCAATACATATCACATTTCATTAAATGTATGATTTTGTATACATCGGAGTTCATATAAATCGATAAATCAAGCTAATCGTAATTAAATTCATTTAAACAATTAAATCAAATAATTTCCAAATATACAAATAGTTTCATAGAAAATAAACCGAGTGTCCGATTGACGAACGGAAAGCGGCACTAGACTCATCGTGACGAGAAGAACAAACCGTCCGAAGGCTGCCGGAGCGCCACCGTCGGAGCTACCGGAACAGTGGGCAGCCGCCGTTCGGCCGCCGCAAAAATCACCTGTGCAAGTACTCCTCGTGCTCGTTCCACTTCCTCAATTAATTTCTGGAAAATCCAAGGTAATCTCCTCTAATTTCATATCTAAGAACACGAAAACCCTCAAATCTATCAAATTACTTCCAAACCGGTGAACGAAAACGAGATCCGTAAAAGGCATTGTCTTACCCGTGAAGAACTCTTCGAAACCCTCAAGCTATTCGCCTGGAAAAATCACCGAAAACCACCGCCGCCGTGTGCCGCCTCCGCTGTCGTTAACCGCCATCTCCGGCTACTTTTAGCTCAATCCAAGGCCGAAAATGGACTTACCACGTCGAAAACATCCGGGAAGGGTACCAACTTGCTCGAAAAGATAGCCGAAAACCACCAAACACAACGGCTACAGTGACGCGCTGCCGTCGCGTCCACTTCAGGCTGCGCGTGTGCCTCCGTCCGGCGGCCGTTGGCCATGCCGTCAACATCAAAAGGAATCCCGGGAACTCCTCTTGCTGGCTCTGGGCACGTGCCTTAAAAAGGTGGTCGAAAATCACCGCGAACGGCCGGAGAAGTGGCGGTGGTCCGACACCCCGCCGCTATGACTGAAATTCGAAGATAACTCTGCCACCATTCATCATTAGGCCGTGAAATTGGTACTCTTCCATAGGTCTCGTCGAAATATTCAAAATCGGCTATTCATTCATTGAATTCCGTCGAGAAACGATCGAGTTGTGGGCTCGTAACCAAAGCAGTGCATAGTGCCACGGGAGAGAGAGAGAGAAGAAAAAAGGTTATGACCGGTTCACGTACGATCTCGTATACTTAACTCGAATCCGACGTGTTGAATGACCATAAAATAAAACCAGAGTACAATAAAATAAACTTATATATTTCAAAATAATTTTACGAATTAAAACGAGAAAGAATTTACCAATTAGTTCTTAATCCAATTTAATTTTAGAAAACCTTTAGTACAAATTAATGACATCTTAAAACAATTAATTAGCGATTAATTTACGAAGAATTCGAATAAGTTTAAATTAAACAAGTTAAATAACGTAAGGTATTAAAAATTGATTTTAGAAATTATTCATGAAATAGACTTAAATTAAATTAAACGATTGAGGTTTACGTACGAAATAATTTAAATTAACAATTACTCTTAATTAATTCGAATAATTAGCATACTGAATTAAATTCACATTTAATCATATGAGTCACATAATTCTTAAATTAAACATTCAAGTAGAAGGACTTACCCGTAAACGTCATCGGGTCGTGCTTCAATCAACCACAACTTCTTTATTTCTTCGTCTTTTCACGAGTCCAAGTAAGTTTTGGAATCCCCACAACATCCTCTCTCTATCCATCCGAACATTTCATTTTGAGATTATGGTTTCATTTGATTTTGGCCAAGAACATGAATAGTAAGGGTTGAGCCATTTTAGTGATTTTGTGATCTTTGGTTGGTTTCTTTTGTAACTTGACTTTATTTATGAGTTCTTTATGTTGCCTTTGTTGCATTTATTGCATGAGCTTGGTGGTTGAATGGATTGATTGCATTTACCCAACTTTGAGCATGATTTTCTCTAAATATGAACTTGATCTATATGCTTTCAATTTTTGTTTTTCTTGGAATTTTTGTGTGATTATATTGTTCTTGCATTACAATCATGCTTGGGTTCGAGTTTCATGCAATTTTGTTGAGTTTTGATCTTGTTGATGCCTTTTTGCTTTGTTCCCCTGGTCTACCGAGACCATCACTGCACTCCAGGCCAGGGCGAAACGGGCGTTTCGCCCCCTTTTGAAAATTGGAAACGCCCGTTTCGGTTAGGCGGGGAGACAGGAATGGGACTCGGAAGGGTCGTTCCGAGTTTTGAACTAAAATGGAAACGGTCGTTCCGGTTCCCGCTCTGGAGGTCAGTAGCTTTCGAAACGCCCATTTCGAGTTTGTACTGCAACCCAAAACGGCCGTTTTGAGGCTGTCGGTTCAAGTCAGTAGCTTAGGAAACGCCCGTTTCGATTTTGTTCTAGGACTCGAAACGGCCGTTTCCAAGCCCGCTGTCCGTTTTCGATTTTTTTGACTTTTCTGGTTTGATTTCTTTGCTTCCTAATTGCTCTTATATATCTTCCTTGAACCTGAATTTGTTACTTTTGCATCGTTTAACTTGTTTTGCCTTATGTGAAATTCTCGGTGCAATTATATGACATTCACGGCATCTCATGCATCCTTTTCTTTTACCGTGCGTCGTTTTCGGTACATTTAGAGTCTAAGTCTTGGGCTTTTGTGTTTCCTTTTCAGAGGAGGTTCCCGTTGACGAGCCCGAGACCTAAGTCCTTCTGTCTACACTACTTTTACCAAGCACAAGGTGAGGTTTAGGATTTGTATAGATATTACCTAAAGCCTTATGTGATGTTTTCATGCCGCGCATTCGAGTATACTATATATATATATATATGTAAATAAGTGTTGTATATATTATGTTTATGATCTTGTGAACCAATCTTGTTTTGGAAAATGATATTATGAAGGCATATGTAAGCTAGTTTTTAGAATTCGGTCTGTTTAAGTTCTGTAGCGAGATGTGCCACGAAAGATTGGTGTGGTTGTTTTTGTTATATGTTTGTGGATCCAAGGAGATATGGGTAAGGAGCCCTCGGTACGGTGTCGGGCCGTCGAGCTAAATCCTGTGCATAGTCTCCACCCGAAGTATCATACGCGACCCCGGGAGATAGGGAAGCTATGATATTTTGATGCTTCCGGAGTGAAATCCGGGGAGGGCACGTTGTGGGTTAGCTACCCCGCGTGAGTTTGTTATAGCTTTAGTTAGATGGTTTAAGCTACGCGCGTGGCTCTTCCATTATCGGAGGTGAGGATGGGTTTATTTCTAATTTATGTTTTGTTCTGTAAGGGAAGTAAGGTTGGAAGCTCGTTCTCGCCGAGTATGTCTATTTGATCTGCTATAGGAAGTATGAATCGGGATAGTCTCTCTAGAGTATTTTAAGTATATGGTTATGTTTTAAAGGTTTAGCTTGTAAAACCTATTCCGGTTCATAAGTCCACCTTTTGATAAGTGCTTTGTTTTATTTAGTGTGTGGGTGTGCATTAGCCCCCTCACTCAGTCAGTGGACTGACCCCTCTCTCCTTTTCAGTTTCAGGTGCTTTCTTGACCGAGCTAGGCAGAGAAGTGTTTCTTCCTCTTGTGCACTTGTCTGTCTAGGTTGTTTTAGATGCATTTTTTTTTCTCACACTTTAACATCTTCTGTTATGTATGACTCTTATTTTGTGGATTTAGCTATTATGTTTTGTTGAGGCCGGGATGGCCATTGAATATTCTGGACAGGTTTGACTGTTGGTACCTATACGTAAATACAATATGTATATATTATGTGATGGTACCTATAAGTATTTATTGATGTATCGCTTGTTTGTTTATTTAAGCTTCCGCGCACTCTGAGTCTGCTTAGCTCCCCCTGGCTTACTGAGTGAGTTAGTCTCCCGTTCGCTAAGATTCGGATTTGGGTATGGACTCTCTATTTCATAACCGAGTTTGGATCTTCGTGCGGGGGATGTGGCCCTATGTGTGGGTGCTACAAATAGAGTATTCAAATTAGTGAAATAGTCAAAATTGTTTGACTTAAAATTCGAACAAAACGTGTACAGAAGATTGTTAGAGACTAAAAGTTCAACTTTTGGTACTTTTTGGAGATGACATCCTTCTCATTGGGAATGCGGAGGATGACATAAAAGTTACCAATATATGCTTAGGAACCATTTTGAGATGAAAGATCATGGTGATAGATCCTAAATTCTCGAGACAAGTATCTATGGAGATAGATTTAAGAGAATAATAGGATTATCACAGTCGAGGTAGATAAACATAGTACTAAATTGGTTTAGTATGGAAGATTCCTACAGAATTTCAATGGACAACGGAACATCTCCTTTGAAGAGGATGTGTCCTAAAACAACTCTTAGAAAGTTAGAATGTCCAAAACCCTTTTATGGTAAATGGAGCATAATGTATGTAAAATTATGTATCCAAAACCCGTTACGGTTTGGAAGGCTTTAGGGAGTAACTCCCATTACTCCCTCTTGGGGTGCAACTATGTGTGTTAATGGGGGTTACTCCCCTATCTCTTGGGAGAGGTACCTCCCGTGTTTTAGCCTGTTTTGGGCTGCTGTACGTGGCAGCCCCTTGTGTGATTTTGTATACGTTTATCTTGTTCCGTTTTCAATTATATTCGATTCCTCCCACCCCAATTATGATCCTAACATGTTAATATGTTACATTTCGTTATTTATTTTAATATTATGGCCTCATTTGCTAAGTGTAATTGCTACGTGAATGCATGACCCTTTATATGAAACGTTTAACGTTTTCTTGTGTTCCTTGCCTTCTATATGAACTTTGAACTTATGAATGCATATGGTATGCTATTATATTATATGATATGAGTTTATTTGATATGTTATGAGTTTGATTCTTGAATTATTTATGTGATATTTTGATATTTGCTTCGATATGAAATTTTATGAAGTGCATTACATCATTTGCATCCATATGCATTTGCCGAGCATTTATATGGTTCATGATCGAGTCTCAGTTTGTCTTTTGCCCTTTTATTTTGTTCAGAGCTTTATCTCGGTGGAAAGGAGGTGGTCTCTGAGGTGTGTTCCGGTTTGCTTCGTTCGTTTTGGTTGACAAGGTGAGGTTTTCTTTCTCTTAGTTAATACGACCTATACCGCTGTATGAATTTTGAAGCCCGTATGTGATTTAAGTATATATACATATATAGATATGTGTTTGATGTGTATTTTGTGGGAATTGGCCCGTTTGTTATGAAACCTTTGAAAAACACTTTTATGTATACGTAAATTATATTTTCGTTCGATTTTTTGAAAAGGGTTGGTGTGTGTGTTATGAAACTAGTAAGTTATGACTTTGAAAGATAAGTACGATTTTAAGAATTTGGAACTTTTGAACTTTGAAATTTCAAACAATTTGAATTGGGCCCCGGAGATTTATGCAAAGGAGCCCTTGGACGGCATTGGGCCATTGGGTCACTCCTGAGTGTGATCTCCACTTAGAAAGGATCAACCCGGAACCCACTAGGAGGTTAGTGGGGGATGGAATCCTTGGGCGTGAGTGTCATGAAACTCACGACCCTGACATATTGGAACGATGGTTAGGGTAGGAACAACCCTTCCATCACCCGGATAAGAGGTATGTGTGTTTGAATTATGTTTTCGTTTGAATTTTGATTTTGACTTTGAATATGAACAGAGTTAGGTGGTCTGAAACTCGTACTCGCCGAGTTGTGTGATTCTGATTAAAAAAATGGTTCATGAAGCAGGAGTGGATTCCTAATTTATAAAATTTGGTGATTTTGGCCATTAGCCTTAACTCTTTTCTATATAACTAATATCACGAGCTAAAATGTTTTAGATTGCAAAAAACCACGCCCCGATTCATGAGCTTTTATGACTTTGAATATGCTCGGCTTTATGTATATGTAGGTGTGAGTGTGTTAGTCCCCTCACCAGTCTTTAGGACTGACCACTCCTCGTTGTCTTCTTTTTTCCCTTTTGCTTCTTTGAGTTCGTAGGTGCAGGGTTGGTTCGAGCTAGGAGGCTTTTGTTGTTGGGAATAGTGCCCTAGAAAGTTGTTATGCTTTGGGACTTTCCCTATATCACATACAATCTTTGAATAATATACGAATGATTATAATTACAGGCGAACACTTCTTATGTGCCAATACATGTTTTGTGTGTTTCCATTACGTGTGCATGTCTAGAACTCCCCTAATCCGATGAGGCCGTTAAGAACTTTGTCATTATGGGAATGACACATGAAACAAGTTCTTAACTCCATAGGCGAGGATTAGAAACTTCTCCAAGTCAATGAGGCCGCAGACAGTGGGAGTGTTGACTTTGCCTCTGTTGAGAATTGCTTGTGTAGTTGTGTCCTTAAGAAGGGTCATCTTGTTTGATGGGGTGTAAAGTGCATAAGATTATGCGTACACAATACACAAGAGTGCCCCGCGTGTGAGCATTCTTAAATGGGAAAGGAAGTGTCCTAAAACTTCCAGATTAGGAAATATCTCACATGTCAATGACGTGAGAAATTAATCCTTAAACTTGAGATTCCACACTGTCTCATATGAGCTAACTCTGTAATCTTTGATATAGGCTCAAAAGGGTGTCGCCGTATAGACACCTAAACCACGGCCTATGTTGGGATTACACAAGTGGCATATGAGAATTGTAGGAATCAACAAAGGACCTACACTTGTTGTAGACAAGATGATCTCTTATTACACAAGTCATTCACGATTCCATCCTAAAAATCCTTGTGCAAGGTGGTTAGATCAAGACATCAAGAAAATGGGGTTTTCTTGGATTGAGATCAAGTAGAATATGAAGTGAACTTTGTTTTAAGATTAAGGTTAGTAGGGCTCTCTATATTCCCATGCCCTAGATCTTAATCGAGAGATAAGATTGTAGGAGGATCATATCCCACATGATGTCATTGACTGAAAGGTTTTTTCGAAAGTACATTCACATTTTGGGTAGCGGTCACACACCTGTTGCTAGACTATAGTCGTGTGATCTATGAGGTAATTAATTAATAAAGTGTATTAATTAATTAGGCTCACTGTTAACTGAAATTGAACCTAGAGGGTCACACACAAATACCGGGTTCAAAGGGTATTATGGAAAGATCAAATAGTTGACCGAAACGGGACCACAGTGTAAAGTACAAGTGTGGATATCGCAGAGCAATGTTTGGACGTGCGGCTCCAATTAACGAATTGGACCATGTGTTAATTAATTGAAGAATTAATTATTAAGTCCAAATATAATTAATTGGAGAATTAATTATAAAGCCTATATATAATTAATTAGAGAATTAATTATAAATCCCTGAAAATAATTAATTGGAGAATTAATTATATAGCCGAAATAAAATTAATTGGAGAATTAATTTTAGCCCGTTAGAATTAATTAGTGAATTAATTCTAAAGTCCTTGATGGAATTAATTGGAAAATTAATTCTAAGTATTTAATTATTTAATTGTTCTAATTTGATTAGAATAGAATTAATTCTAAAGTCCTTGATGGAATTAATTGGAAAATTAATTCTAAGTATTTAATTATTTAATTGTTCTAATTTGATTAGAATAAATAAATAGATAAATATCTTCTATTTTATTATCCTAATAAAGTATTAGGATAAGATATTTAATTAATGCTAGAATAATTAAATATTCCTAATTAGTTAGGAACTCTCTTTCTAGAAGAATAGATGTCTTATTTTTAGAATAGGATATTATTTACTTGGAGAGAAAGAAACAATAGAAGACAAGTCAAAGTAGGAATCCAATTCCTAGATGATCTTTAGGGTTTCGAACCCTTTACTATAAAAGGGCAAGGGGTTCGATTTTTTAAGGTTCACGTGTGACCGTGATCAGGCACAGACTTCCTGGAATTTCAGGGAAAATTCTCTTGCTCTCCTTTAACTCGTTTCTTGTTTCTTTAATACACATGTTATAGTACTAGCATACTCACTGACATGATTCGAATCTAGGTTGGTGTGGATTAATACTCTAGAGGATTTCTACTTTGGAATCTCGAAGAAAGAATCAAGAAATGGGGAATTTCATGCCGTATGAAGAACGTTTGAGGGCGGCTTAATACGTTTCAAGAAAACTTCAATTCGTGTGAGTTTCTTGAGTCCCAACGTTAAGATACGAACATTGCAAGTTTTTTTAGATCCCTTTTGGAAAAATTTTCAAACTTCCGCTACGTTTACTCTGCTGTTTTTCAACATTTGTTTGAGTTGCTTGAGTCTTAGTTCGAGTCTTTTACATTCTGCATCCTTACTCTTCGCTTTGGTACTATGTATAAAGTATGAATATGTATATGGTTTCAAACTTAACATTTTATATGATTTATTTGGCCCGGGAAGGGTATGTTTATATATCATGTATTTATTTGAATTAGTTGGATTTTATATGTATGCTTGATGATTCTGTTGTTTCCGCATGTGTTATGAGTTTGTTGCACACTCTGAATCAGGGTTTAGACCACCTAGCTTAGGTGTGATTTTTTTTGTCACCCGTTAGTCGTGGCTTGATGCGTGTGTGGAGTCTCTATTTTGTTACACGTGTCGGGTTATGGTACGGGGAATGTAGTGCTTTGCCCTTCAGGGTTCTACAAGCTCCGGGATAGAGATCTATAACAAGCTCGATGTCTCGGTCAGGGGATAGAGATCCCAAACTTTCCGGGAACACAAGAAGAAAATCCTTCACAACCTTTGTCTCTTCGAGCTTGGCTTGATCCTTCGGTTTATTTAAGAGATAAGCCACATAGCCCGTTGCACCGTCTTGGACTAACTGAGTAGCTTCAACAAAAGAAACAAACGGGCTAGCCTTTAATCTCTCGCTTGAAAACATCATAGAACCCAATAAAACCTTCTTTGCATGACAATCCATCACTGCTCTATGCCAAAACAACCAATCCATACCCAAGATCACCCGATTTCTCTTCATGGGAATCTCGATTAAGTCCGCCGAGTACTCTTGGCCCTCAATACTCACCGGACACCCCCGGAACACTAGTTTCGTCACAAGCTCCCCCCGAGAGGAGAACTAATCACATCAGAGTTATCCGCATAAGCAACGAGCATGGAAAGAGTAGAAGCAAGCTGGGAAGTAATAAAATAATGAGTCGCTCCCAGATCAAATAATATACGCAATGGAATGCCATGAATGCTTATAGTACCTTTCACCACGGCGATAGCATTAACCTCGGCATCCTCTTCTTCACCTTCAAGAGCATAGGTCCTAGCTTGTATCGAAGGCCTAGAGCAACGACATTCAAGGGCTTTGCATTCTTGTTCAGACAAGCACTAACCATGTGATCGGGCTCACTACAACCATAATATCTCCCCAACTTCTTCCGGCAAGTCTCCTTCGTTTGATTAGGCGTGATGCCCAGAGTGGTGGGGCACCACATCCCCTGCACCTAAACCCGAGCACATATGAAATGGACTTCTATACATGAGCCCAATTCTAAGAGAACGGGGACCTACACACACATACTAGGCTAAGTGGGGTTAAAACAACGACAGAGAGGGTAAAACAGTTAAACAAATAAGCAAAAGCAACAATCAGGATCCCAAAGAGCTCATATAAAAGCATACTTAAACATGTATATGGCCACATGGCCCAAAATATAGCAAGTATTTACAAATTCTCCCAAAATATACATATCAAATATCAATACATAGTTAAAGTATCAAAATATGCAAATATGAAATGCAGACTCGCCCTAAACTAGTAAGTACGACTCGACCTCGACGTACTTCCCCGCCTAGCACGAGCAGACCTACAACTAAAGGTGGGAAAAGAGAGGGTCAGTCTATGTAACTCCCGAGCACAAGACGTCACATCCCCCACACTATGACCCGACCCGTATATGAAATGAGATTTCCATACACGTGCTAAATCGTGCTGGACGGGGACACAACACACTCACTATGCTAGGCGGGACTAACCCTTAACCAAACATTCTACATTAACTCAACAGAGCAAGCATCAATAGCGGAAGTATAAAACTATCATATATACGTTGAAACATTTAACTCCATATATTCACATCATAGTTGTAAGATTTATCATCTACAGCCCACACGACCTCATATAATCCGGTCATGCTCCGTAAATTCATAATATCAAAATGAATATAAAGTGTGAGTGTGTACATAAGAGAAATGCTAGACATTAATGCAAGACTTCCAAAAGAGTGGTATTCCTGCCGAGCACTTCCCACCTGCAAAAGATCACTGAAACAACACCGGGTTCAGTCTTAAGGAGACTGGTGGGTATAAAAATAGGCATAATACAATAATAATGCGGAATGTAAACACATACATGCAAGTTATAATCCTGTAGTAGGTTTTAAAGTAAGTCCCAAGTGGGAGAAATCAAACAAGACAACGAACGAGATTATAACAATCATTCTTATTCATTAGGTATTTTGTGAGCCCTGCGAGAGGGCTAAGTCTCCAACATTTACCTTGTGTAATCATTAACATAATTCATTAAGTTATCACACACATAACATTTCGTGAATAATCATTCACATAATCCTTTTTCCTCCGGTTAGTGGACGAGTTTGCAAAGCCCGACCACCCATTCATTATAGCTAGAGGGGTACATGAATCCCCAAAAGCCCGGTTCCCATCCTGTACTAATCTCCTAGGAAAGTCCAGTATCACCACAGTTTGGTGAAACTAGTGTACGGGGATCACCGTCAGCCCAAGCTTCCCCGGATGACCACGTGCACTAAGTCCCAGGGCCCCCGTTCATTGTGATCAATCAATTCTCGCCAAAACATTTAGGTAGGGTTCATAAAATAAGGCTTTACGTTCAAAATCATTTACTCTTGAAAGACTCAATATAAATATAAATATACTTTTGGCCGAAATCTTACACATTAGGGTCTATCGGGTTATTAGATTAGCTAATAGAAGAAAAACCCACCTGGTAGAGTGAGGGCAAGGATCTCCAACCATATCTCCTGACAGTGTACAGTCAATTGATTTGAATTTAATAGTTATCAGGCATCAGTTATTACAGTGCAATCAGGAACAAGCAAGCTTTCCTTTTTCCTCCAAAGTGATGGACGGGTTTGCAAGACCCGAACCATCCAGGACAGGATGAGCATCAGGTACATGAATCCTATGCTCGGGACTCCCATCTCCCACCAACCTCCTGGTGGAGTCAGGGTACATCCCACAGGACGGAATCCACATAAGAGCTAGCCGTCGGCCCTTGCCTTCCCGGTTTACTCATTACGCGAACCCCAGGGCCCCAAGAACAGTGCAAGACAGGACTCGCCAAAACAGGACAGGTTCATGAAAGCATTTTCAGGAGTTGGAAAAGGGTTTATTTTGTATATGAAAACATTTACTCGTTTTGGAAATCAATACTAGGTATAATATACTTGGCTAAAATTAGCATATAAGGGTGGTAGGGCAATAATAACTAGAACGAAAACCTCACCTTATAAGTTCCACAAAAGGTGAGAGTGTGTGCAACCTACACGACCTGATCCTGCTCAACTGGGGAATCACCTGTCAAACAGGACATGACACGTGAACTTGGACTCGATCATGAACCAGTTACGACGCACGGCGAGAAAATAAAGGTAATGATGTATATATGTAGGCAATGGTATGATATCATGTTATACTTGTGCTTGAAGTATATGATCATGGGTAAAACGGGTGATTAAACATCGATTGATGCCCTACGGTGGCACATACAACATTTTACATCATAAAGTATTCGAATAGATCATATTTGTAGTGTTAAATCAATGTAATTTAGTTAGCAACTAGGTGTAAGAAAGGTTATGCAAGTTTCATAATATTACACTTACACCCCCTTAGGTTAAAGGAATTAACAAAACTTATAAATCAAAATAAATCGAAGCGAACAAGACTAATTTCGAATATTTATACATCATACAATATATAAGGAACATGTACTAGGTTAAAAGTTGGAAGATATACTGCTAAGAGCAAGGAAATGGCTAGGTAAAGCATGATAACAAAGTTCATGGTCTAATTCTTAATAACCACATTGTGCAGAAATTTTCTGCACGAACACCTTGTTGAAAAATTGCGATATCTCATAGCACAAAAGGTATTTTGATAATCCGTAAAATTCCTAGGAAACTAGACATACATATCATTCAAATGGAATAAGTCTCAAATTATGGATATTTGTGTATGAAGACGGATTTCTGTGTAAAAACTGGGACATGACTGCAACTCTTGTGCAGTGACAGGTTAGAAAGAAAAATCCGTTTAAAATATCAAACGAAGTCGAAAAATTCTGAATTTTTGTAGGTATACTCTAGACTCATATAAAAACTCCCCTGTAAAACAGTTTTGAAAAATTCGAAGGTGTACTTATTCTGCTCAAGCTGCAGTTCCAGATCAGAAAAACAGAGTAAAACAGGGGACTGCGGCATCTTTCGGAATTTTTTTCGGGTATCAAACGGATTCGGATGAGCACGAATTTTTACAGAGAGCAACCTTAATATGTGATGAATACTCAGTTCGAACAGTTTTGAAAAACAAGATCGTATGTGTTCGGAATTTACGTCCGAACACACTGCACAGATTATGACAGCAACCTAATTCTCACGTATATCCTTCCTAAACATAAGTATCATAGAAACTCACATGGATTCAGATTGTTTAGCCTTAAAACCATCAGATTACATAGGTTTGACAAGCTATGATTCATCTATCATGATCAAATATTGTGAATTCTAACCTACGTTTGCAATAACTTCATCACCTTCAACAACTCAAATCTATCAGCACATGTGTAACGTATATACATACCAAATCAATCACAAAAAAAATGGATTTCTACCTGTTGTTAGCTGCTGATTTTCGAAGTGAAGGATGAGCTAACTAAGCCGGAGTGAAGAAGAGCAAGGAGATGATCATGGAGGCCTTCTTATGATGGTGTTTGTGTGTGTGCCGTGGGAGATTGCAAAAAAAAAAAGAGAATTGGAGAAAATGGAATTTTCCTTCTCTTTGCTGATCAATTGCTAGGAATATTGAAGAAGTTTTTAAAAAAAGGAAGTAATGCACGTGTAGGGCAATGGAATGAAGTCAGCCAATTTTTCCATCTTAATTGCAATTAAGACCTTCAAAAATTAGTATTGAGACAATTTTTTCCTCAAAATTTGTAGATGAATTAATCAAGTCCAATTAATCTTTCTTTATTTCATAATTATGCAAGAAACTCTCAAAATTTCCACTTTAGCACATAATTCACCAAATTAAGTTTCGTTAAATAATTATGGATACGGAATATAAGTAGTGAAAACACAAAATTAACCCTCACGTAACAATATACCTAATTTATAAAACGCGGGGCGTCACAACCTCCCCCACTTAAAAGAATCTGGTCCCCAGATTCCTTGCTCTACGGGAATAACTCCAGATGGAACTTTGTCATCTTGTCCTCAGTTTCCCAAGTGGCTTCTTCTGATTTATCGCTCCTCCACATGACCTTTACCAAGGGAATTCATCGATTCCTTAATTCTTGAAATTTTCTATCCAATATCCGCACCGGTTTCTGAACAAAAGTCAAATCTGATTCAAGTTGTGCTTCTTCAACTGGGAGGATTTCTGATTCATCGGGATAGTACTTCCGAAGTTGCGAGTTATGAAAAATGTTATGTATCCCAGTAAGACTTGGCGGTAGATCCAACCGATAAGCTGTTTCACCCACTCTTTCCAAGATCTCAAAAGGACCTATGTAACGAGGGTTCAACTTTCCTCCCTTACCGATTCGAGCAAATCCTTTTCGTGGGGAAGCCTTCAAGAACACACGGTCCCCAGCCTCAAATTCGAGGTTTCTCCTACTTCGGTCGGCATAGCTCTTCTGACGGTCTTGAGCTGCCTTCATGCGATGTTGTATGATCTTAACCTTCTCAATGGATCCTTCAACAAACTTAGGGGCAACTCCCCTTCTCACACCACCTTCCTTGGTCCATCTCCAATCCTCGACATCAAAGAATAATGGCGATCGACACTTCCTGCCATAAAGAGCCTCATATGGAGCCATACCTATCGAAGCTTGGTAGCTATTGTTGTAAGCAAACTCAATCAGAGGTAGCTGTTTGTCCCATGTGCCCTGGAAATCCAATGCGCAGGCCCTGAGCATGTCTTCAAGGTATTTGATTAATCTCTCAGACTGACCATCTGTCTGCGGGTGCGAAGCTGTACTGAAATTGAGTTTGGAGCCCAAGTAACCTTGTAAATCTTGCCACAACTTCGAAGTAAACCTCGGATCCCTATCTGACACAATGCTAACTGGAATTGCATGAAGCTTCGCGATCTCACTGTAATACTTCTCGGCTAACTTGCTTACTTTATCGGACATCCGCATGGCAAGAAAGTGTGCTGACTTGGTAAGGCGATCAACAATCACGCAGATTCCATCGAGACCGCCTCTAACCTTGGGTAAGCCAGACACGAAGTCCATTGTCACCTGCTCCCACTTCCATTCTGGGATAGACAAAGGTTGTAACAGGCCTCCAGGCTTTTGGTGTTCAGCTTTCACTTGTTGACACGTCAGACAATGCCTCACATAATTAGCAACATCTCGTTTCATCCCATGCCACCAATAGTATTGCTTTAGATCCCGATACATCTTATGACCCCCTGGATGGACTGAATAAGCCCATTTGTGTGCTTCGTCAAGGATAGTACGTTGCAGTTCCTTTGGCACACAAACTCGAGCCCTATGCCTGAATACCCCTGACTCATCGAACCCGAACATTGATTTTGGATTATCACGGAATCTCTCAACTTGCTTTTGAATCCACGGATCAATGGCTTGAGCCTCATTTATTCTTTGTTTCAAATCGGGCTGCACTGTGATGTTTGCAATACGAGCCTTCAACACAACAATGTCGCTACGATCTCCTGAATCAATCTTCAAATTAGATATGCTAGCCTTCCTGCTTAGCGCATCCGCGACCACGTTGGCTTTACCCGGATGATAATGGATAGAGCAATCATAGTCTTCAAGAAACTCCATCCAACGGCGTTGTCTCATATTCAACTCTTTTTTGCGTGAACAAATACTTGAGGCTCTTGTGGTCGGAGTAAATTTCAAAGGAGACACCGTACAAGTAGTGGTGCCATTTAGCCAATGCAAAGATGATGGCTGCAAGCTCGAGATCATGAGTAGGATAGTTTTTCTCATGATCTTTCAGCTTCCTAGAGGCATAGGCGATCACTTTACCGTTTTGCATCAAAACACACCCTAGTCCTTCTTTCGAAGCGTCGGTGTACACTGTATATCCCTCAGAACCTTCGGGAAGGGCTAGTACTGGTGCTGGAGTTAACTTGCCCTTCAGTTGCCGAAAGCTTTCTTCACAAGCCTCATCCCACTTGAATTTCACATCCTTCTTAGTCAGTTTGGTCAACGGGGCAGCAATCTTGGAGAAATCCTTGACGAACCTCCGATAATACCCAGCTAAACCCAAGAAACTCCTAACTTCAGAAGCGCTCTTCGGTTGTCTCCACTGCATTACTGTTTCGACTTTAGATGGATCAACTTCCACTCCATTCCCAGACACTATATGCCCCTAGAAGGTGACTCGGTCTATCCAAAACTCGCATTTGCTAAACTTGGCAAACAATTGATGTCTCTTGAGAGTCTCCAAAACTAACTTTAGATGTTGGGCATGTTCTTCTGGGGACCTTGAATACACTGGGATATCATCGATGAATATTACCACAAATTTGTCGAGGTACGGACGGAAAATTCTATGCATCATGTCCATAAAGGCTGCAGGAGCATTAGTCAATCCAAATGGCATGACGACGAATTCATAATACCCATACCGAGTGTTAAATCCTGTTTTTGGAATATCTTCTTCTTGAATTCGAAGCTGGTAGTACCCCTGACGAAGATCAAGCTTTGAATAGACCTTAGAACCCTGAAGTAGGTCGAAGAGTTCCTCGATATGTGGCAAAGGATACTTATTCTTGATTGTCATCCGGTTTAACTCACGATAATCAATACACAATCTTAAGGTCCCATCCTTCTTCTTAACAAATAAAACTGGTGCACCCCAAGGCGACAGACTCGGCCGAATATATCCGCAGGATAGAAGTTCATCAAGCTGAGTCTTTAATTCCTTCAACTCAGCCTGAGCCATACGGTAGGGGGACTTTGAGTAAAGCTCTGCTCCTGGGTATAAATCAATCACAAACTTGATTTCTCGATCTGGAGGTAAGGATCCCAAACTCTCAGGGAAAACTTCAAGGTAATCCTTAACTACATCCGTCTCTTCAAGCTTCACCTGATCTTTTGGCCTATTTAGAAGATAGGCTATATACCCTGTTGCTCCGGTACAAACGAGTTTCTTGGCTTCGGTGTATGAAAGAAGCGGCAACGTCTTCACATTATTGCCTACAAATATCGTTACGTCCAACTGTATCTTCTAAGCATGGCAATCAATCACGGCTCGATCTTTTGGGTATGGATTGGTTATTCAAACATCGAGCCGTGATTGATTGCCATGCTAAGAAGATACAGTTGGACGTAACGACATTTGTAGGCGATAAAGTGAAGACATTGCCGCTTCTTTCATAAACCGAAGCCAAGAAACTCGTTTGTAGCGGAGCAACAGGGTATATAGCCTATCTTCAAGGTAATCCTTAACTACATCCGTCTCTTCAAGCTTCACTTGATCTTTTGGCCTATTTAGAAGATAGGCTATATACCCTGTTGCTCCGCTACAAATAAGTTTCTTGGCTTCGGTGTATGAAAGAAGCGGCAATATCTTCACTTTATCGCCTACAAATGTCGTTACGTCCAACTGTATCTTCTTAGCATGGCAATCAATCACGGCTCGATGTTTGAATAACCAATCCATACCCAAGATGACACCATATCTGCTCATAGGCATCTCGATGAAGTTCGCTAAGTACTCACGACCCTCGATACTCACCGAAACATCTCTAAACACCCGGTTTATCTCTAAACTCCCTCCCATCGGGGAACTAACCACATAACAAGTAGAAGTACACATAACAGGCAAAGGCAAGGAAGCTACTAAAGCACATGAAATAAAGGAGTGTGTAGCCCCCGGATCAAATAATGCATGTATGTTTGTGCCATGAATGCATATAATACCTTCAACAACGGCGGCGGGATCGATCTCTGCATCCTGCTCTTCGCCCTCAAGGGCATATGCGCAGGCTCGAACCAACTGCCTCGACCCTCCAGCCTGTTGTCCATGTTTCTTCGGACAAGGATCAACCTTGTGGTCTGCCCGACCACAGACCAAGCATAAGCCTAGACGGCGTCTACAGTCATCCCAGGTGTGGGTTGGGAGCCCACAATGACTACATGGTTGTCGTCCTTGCTTTGGCGGCAAAGCTGGTGGAGCATTCCCTGTCATACGTGACCTTTTTCCTTGACCATTAGGAGGTCGAGCCGGCTGAAATACAGGCCTCTTACCCGTTCCTGAACTTGAACCCGATCCCGGTCGTGACCCGACGTGAAAAGTCCTTATTTTTCCCTTCATTACCCTTGCCTCGGCCATCGAAGCTTTGTAGTAGCCCTTGCCCAAGTGCTAACATTTGATACTGCCATAATATCTTGGATCTCGTCTCGAAGGCCTGATACAAATTGTAAAGCCTTCAACCTATCATCATTGGAAATGTGCGGGCCATACGATGCCAAACGATTGAACTCAACAATATAATCAGACACGGTCCTCCCTCCTTGCTTCAAGTCAAGAAACTCCCCGTAGCCTGCGATCACGTGCCACTTGTGGTATATAATTGTTCTTGAACTCTCTGACAAACACATCCCAAGTAAGTTCCTCCCGGGTAGCCTGAAGCTGCACCTTAACATTGTTCCACCAATTCTTAGCTTGGCCCTGTAGGAGGAAAACTGTATATCGGGCCATTTCCTGTGGGGTGCAAGGGCATACCACGAAGATCTCCTCAATCTCGGCAAGCCAATGTTCGGCCTTACCATCATCTCCACCGATGAACTTGGGAGGATTATAGCTACGAAACTCTCGGTGAGCGGGTGTAATGTGTTCACCTCCTTGAACTCCTGTGGGTGGAGCTTGTTGTCGATTGCGATTCTCAAAATATGTAAACATCTCGTTCATGAAATCTTCCCGATTGAATTGAGGTGGTAGCGAACGCTCGCGGCGATGTCGACGTGCGGGAGATCGTTCATGGTGTTGTCTATGGTGAGGCATCCTGTAGATAAAATACTAAGAGAATGCATGTCGTCATTAGAATATGTAATGAAGTGCAACTACATGCATCAAATATAAATAAAGTACATTCGTTACGAAATCGAACAATTAATGCAAGACACCAAGTTGACAAATAATTTCCTAAGTCGTACAACCTAGACGGACACGACACAACACTGGAGCTCCGGTTTTGCAACCTAGAGCTCTGATACCACTTAAGGATGTAGCACCCCTGGAGCGCAAGGCACCACATCCCCCCGCACCATAGCTCGACACATGTAACGAAATGGAACTCCGAACACGTATCAAGCTACAACGAACGGGAGACAAGCAAAAGACTATCCTAGCTAGGCGGAACCTAACCATGTACCCAGCAATCAAATACCAATAGAGTGCTGAAGCATAGTAAAATCAACCTCTGTCAATCAAAAGCACTATGGATTGGTCAAAATAACAAGTCACATGTCCTGATCGTAATATTAATACATGGTCTCGAGATCAAACGTGTAACATAGTATACATAAGAATATACAATAGCCCACACGGCCCAAAATAGATATAGGTATGCTACAGTATGTGTATCAGCAACATGAGTGTACCGCTAGACCTAGACAACGACTTTAGACACGACCTGACTTATCCGCCTAGCCGAACCTGCAAAAACTAAAACAAAAGACGGGGAGGGGTCAGTATCTAAAAGACTGAGTGAGAAAAGGGTATATATAATATAGACACAAGTTTCAAGCAAGCCATGATCGCCGAATATAGTTTTATCATACAGTTCCCAAGCGGGTAAGAAAGAGTTTAGCAATATTCGCGATTATGACGTTCAGATTAAAGTTAATTGAAATTTCAGGTATGCAGTGGCCCGACGAGTGAGGGCAAGGATCTCCAACCATATCTCCTGACAGTGTACAGTCAATTGATTTGAATTTAATAGTTATCAGGCATCAGTTATTACAGTGCAATCAGGAACAAGCAAGCTATCCTTTTTCCTCCAAAGTGATGGACGGGTTTGCAAGACCCGAACCATCCAGGACAGGACGAGCATCAGGTACATGAATCCTATGCTCGGGACTCCCATCTCCCACCAACCTCCTGGTGGAGTCAGGGTACATCCCACAGGACGGAATCCACATAAGAGCTAGCCGTCGGCCCTTGCCTTCCCGGTTTACTCATTACGCGAACCCCAGGGCCCCAAGAACAGTGCAAGACAGGACTCGCCAAAAGAGGGTAGGTTCATGAAAGCATTTTCAGGAGTTGGAAAAGGGTTTATTTTGTACATGAAAACATTTACTCGTTTTGGAAATCAATACTAGGTATAATATACTTGGCTAAAATTAGCATATAAGGGTGGTAGGGTAATAATAACTAGAACGAAAACCTCACCTTATAAGTCCCATAAAAGGTGAGAGTGTGTGCAACCTACACGACCTGATCCTGCTCAACTGGGGAATCACCTGTGCAAACAGGACATGGCACGTGAACTTGGACTCGATCATGAACCAGTTACAACGCACGGCATGAAAATAAAGGTAATGATGTATGTATGTAGGCAATGGTATGATATCATGTTATACTTGTGCTTGAAGTATATGATCATGGGTAAAACGGGTGATTAAACATCGATCGATGCCCTACGGTGGCACATACAACATTTTACATCATAAAGTATTCAAATAGATCATATTTGTAGTGTTAAATCAATGTAATTTAGTTAGCAACTAGGTGTGAGAAAGGTTATGAAAGTTTCATAATATTACACTTACACCCCCGTAGGTTAAAGGAATTAACAAGACTTATAAATCAAAATAAATCGAAGCGAACAAGACTAATTTCGAACATTTATACATCATACAATATATAAGGAACATGTACTAGGTTAAAAGTTGGAGGATATACTGCTAAGAGCAAGGAAATGGCTAGGTAAAGCATGATAACAAAGTTCATGGTCTAATTCTTAATAACCACATTGTGCAGAAATTTTCTGCACGAACACCTTGTTGAAAAATTGCGATATCTCATAGCACAAAAGGTATTTTGATAATCCGTAAAATTCCTAGGAAACTAGACATACATATCATTCAAATGGAATAAGTCTCAAATTATGGATATTTATGTATGAAGACGGATTTCTGTGTAAAAACTGGGACATGACTGCAACTCTTGTGCAGTGACAGGTTAGAAAGAAAAATCCGTTTAAAATATCAAACGAAGTCGAAAAATTCTGAATTTTTGTAGGTATACTCTAGACTCATATAAAAACTCCCCTATAAAACATTTTTGAAAAATTCGAAGGTGTACTTATTCTTCTCAAGCTGCAGTTCCAGATCAGAAAAACAGAGTAAAACAGGGGACTGCGGCATCTTTCGGAATTTTTTTCGGGTATCAAACGGATTCGGATGAGCACGAATTTTTACAGAGAGCAACCTTAATACGTGATGAATACTCAGTTCGAACAGTTTTGAAAAACAAGATCGTATGTGTTCGGAATTTACGTCCGAACACACTGCACAGATTATGATAGCAACCTAATTCTTACGTATATCCTTCCTAAACATAAGTATCATAGAAACTCACATGGATTCAGATTGTTTAGCCTTAAAGCCATCAGATTACATAGGTTTGATAAGCTATGATTAATCTATCATGATCAAATATTGTGAATTCTAACCTACGTTTGCAATAACTTCATCACCTTCAACAACTCAAATCTATCAGCACATGTGTAACGTATATACATACCAAATCAATCACAAAAAAAATGGATTTCTACCTGTTGTTAGCTGCTGATTTTCGAAGTGAAGGATGAGCTAACTAAGCCGGAGTGAAGAAGAGCAAGGATATGATCAAGGAGGCCTTCTTATGATGGTGTTTGTGTGTGTGCCGTGGGAGATTGCAAAAAAAAAATGAGAATTGGAGAAAATGGAATTTTCGTTCTCTTTGCTGATCAATTGCTAGGAATATTGAAGAAGTTTTTAAAAAAAGAAAGTAATGCACGTGTAGGGCAATGGAATGAAGTCAGCCAATTTTTCCATCTTAATTGCAATTAAGACCTTCAAAAATTAGTATTGAGATAATTTTTTCCTCAAAATTTGTAGATGAATTAATCAAGTCCAATTAATCTTTCTTTATTTCATAATTATGCAAGAAACTCTCAAAATTTCCACTTTAGCACATAATTCACCAAATTAAGTTTCGTTAAATAATTATGGATACGGAATATAAGTAGTGAAAACACAAAATTAACCCTCACGTAACAATATACCTAATTTATAAAACGCGGGGCGTCACAAATAGGGCATGGAAAAGCATGGAAATTATCATAAAACTTGGGAAAAACATGTACTTCAAGAATCGAAACAAGAATCCATACATATATGCTGAAAATTCTCATTAAAGCTTCAAGTTTTCAAGTTCCAAACTCAAACTCTATTAATGGCAACTCAAGGATTAATCAACCATCAAGTAATCCATGCTTGTAGAAGTGAAGAAGAAGTTAGATTGATCATGTTTCATGCATAAAAACTCAAATTAAACCATGTACGATCAAGAAGTAAGAATCAAACTCAACCTTCGCTATTCATACTCTTTCTCATACTTCATGAATTCTTAACATAAAACATGGTTTCCATAGATGAAAAGATGTCGGAAGAGGAGGAGAATACAAATCATATCTTACCTTCGAAGAAGATTGGATGATGGTTGATCTTGAGCTCAAAGTTGCTTGATAAAATGCGGTTTTCTCTTGGAGTCTCTCTTTCCTTCTTTGGAGATGATGAGGACAGATCAAAATGGAAACATTAGGAAGGAAGAAGAAATCAATTCAGATATTAAGGGGGAAAACGGGTCGGATACGGGTCGAACCGGTTCGGTAAGCATAAAACGAATTCAAGTTAAGCTATAAGGGTCGTATTGGCTAAAATTCACTTTGCCTAGGATTTAAGCGACATCGAAAAGGTATGAGGTTAATTGCATTGGGTCCGAGTCATCGAAACGAGCCCAACGCCACAGACGGATCTTGATTTCGAGTTCCCGAGCTCAAGATATTCGCAAAACTATTAAGGGTGGCCTATATTTCAAATAGGTCCCTAACTTTCAAAAAGTGGCCATTAAGCCCAAAGCTCAATTTCAATTGATTCCACAACTTTCAAATAAGTTACAATTACGTCCTCGGCATGCATAAATCAAATAATTCAATATTCCAATTAAATTAACACAAGATACATGAAATTTACAACTTTACAAGTTCGGTCATATATTCACACTCCAATTCAAAGATCAAACGAAATTTAGACAAATATTTCAATTTATAATGAATTTCAAGCACATAATTGGAATTTAAATCATATAAAATGTAAAATAATCACACGTATCACTTACTTGTATGTATAAAAACGCGGGGCGTTATAACCTCTCCCCCTTAAAAGAATCCGTCTTCGGATTCACTGCTCGTTCGGAAACAGCTCATGATAGAACTTTCTCATTTTATCCTCCGTCTCCCACGTAGCTTCTTTAGTTTTATCACTTCTCTACAAAACTTTTACTAGTGGGATACCCGGATTTCTGAGTTCTTGAAATTTCTGATCCAAGATTTTAACCGGCTTCTGCACGAAGGTAAGATTAGGTTCAAATTCCACTTCCTCCACTGGAAGGACTGCTGATTCATCTAGAAAGTATTTCCAGAGCTGAGAAATATGGAACATGTTATGGATTCCCATTGAACTTGGAGGTAAATCCAACCGGTAAGTTGTATCCTCGATTCTCTCTAGAATCTCATATGGTCCCAAGTATCGAGGGTTTAATTTCCTTCTCTTACCAATTCTCGTGAATCCCTTACGTGGAGAGGCCTTTAAAAAATCCCTGTCTCCAACTTCAAATTCAAGATCTTTTCTCCTGTTGTCGGCATAACTCTTCTGTCGATCTTGAGCTGCTTTCATCCGTTATCGAATTAATTGGACTTTCTCGATGGCGTCTTGTGTGACACCCCGTCTGCTCGCATGTACAGGTTAGTGCCGCATGTGAGTTTAATTTACGTATTTATAATTATTTTCACTTTAATCGTTGTAATCACATTCGAATTATGTTTCTTTATCCAACTCATATGTCAACTACTTGAAATATTTGGTACGTAATTGCCATACTTGAACTTTTGATTCGATTACTTGAGTTCGATAATTTGTTAAATATGAATTTGAATCCCGAGCATGCTAATTTTTTGAAATATGTGACTTATATGATTTTAGGACTTAATTGTATGTTTTAAAATTGTTTTGGACTTGTTTGGACTCAATTGAATTTTATTTCAAACTTTTGGGCCAATTTGCAATTTGGCCACTCTTGAGTCATTTTCTTGTAACTTGAGCTTGGGAACTCAAATTTAAGTTCTGTCTTTGATATTGTACTTTAAACGACGATTCGGAAGCAATGGAACAAGCCTTATACTTTTTCGATGCCGTTTTGACCCCCCAACGATGCAGTTTTTGACTCCATATACCTATAACGCACCTATATGAACCACTTGAGAGTCTAGACCTATGCCTTACCTCTAGCATTGACTTTTAAGCCCCAAAACTCAGCCATCTCTCTCCATTTTCTGTTGAGATTCGAACCAAGAAGAAGAAGGAAAGAGAAGAAGAGAAATCGAAGCCATCCCCTCCATTGTTGATCCTCAATCTCAAGTTTTAAGCTTTTCTTGCTCCATTTCTTCAAGGTAAGCTAGGAACTTTGATCTCCTTGGTGTTATGATTATCTTACTCTCCTTATATCATGTTTTAATTTTGGAGATCATGAGATTTGCTTGGGGTCATGAATAGTTACGTTATGTGCAATTTTTGAATGAACAATAAATCTCTTGCCTTTCATGAGTTTGGAGATAGATATATTGATCTTCTTGACTCCTTTATTGTTTTGAATTGCTCCTATTTGGTGGTAGTTAGTTGTATATTGAATTGCCATTAATGCTCTTTAAGGTGCTTGGAAGATATGTGATGAAATTCTTGAATTCTTTGTTCGATTTCTTTCCCGATTCGAAGTTTCATGTGTGAAGCTGATTTGGTATGTTTTGCTTGCATGTATTTGTGGTATATTTACACCATTTCTTGTCCTTTTGTTGTTAATTTCATTTAGGATGAGTTTTCTTGAGAATTTACAAGTTTTTCTTCGTGCTTTTGGCCCTTGACCTTAATCTACGACCGTGGATTTTGCTTTGAAAAAAATCCACCACGGTGGATTTAGGGCAGCAACACTTTTTTTGCCCGGACTTTGTTTTCTTGTTTCTTTTCGATTGTTTGAGTCTCTCCCACCCCTAATATGATCCCTAAGCTTTGCTAACATGTATTATTATGCGCTAATTTTTTAGTTGGTTTTTGAATTTATTTTATATGATTTGAACGAGTTATGATTCGATATGTCTTAAGTGATACATATAATCTTTTCTTGTGTAGTTTGCCTCCTTTATGCATTTTAAACTCATGAACGCTAATTGTATGCTATAATATGATACATTATGAGTTTATTTGATATGATATGAGTTTAACTCTTGAATTCTTAATGTGATATTTCGTTATTTGCTCCGTTATACCTAAGTATGAATTTATATGACTTACATTGCATCCACTTGCATTCGTAAGCATTGCCGTGCGTCTAATTGGTTCATGATTGAGTCTAAGTCTCAGGTGTTGTGTTCTTTTGTTTCCGAGCCTCTTCCCAACGTCGTTGAACCCAAGGTTTAGGTGTTCTTTTGCTCCTTTATGGCCCCGAACTCTACCTACTTTTGCTACAAGGTGAGGTTTAGGATCTTTTCCTTTAGTTAATCGACCTATGGACTAAATGTGATGATTTCTCACCCTCATGCAAATATACTATATATTTATATATTAGATATATGTCATATGGTATGTTTATAACCTTGTCATACAATTAAACGTTTTGAACTATAAGTACGAGCGTATATAAGCTTGAAAATGTTTTGCAAGGCTATGCTCCAAACCGTGTGTTGTCATGCAAGCTAGAATCTACCTCAACATCTTAACGTTAAGGAAGACACGGAGAGGTACGTGTATAGCATATGCCGAGTTGCAAGGTAAGGTATGCTCGATCAGGTACGTAAGTTACATTTATTTGTGTAGCGAGTTAAGTAAGTCTAATGAGATAATTGGTTATTAATGGGCCTCGGAGACGTGGGTAAGGACGCCCGGGACGGCAAGGGCTATCGGGTTAAGCCTGTGCACGATCTCCATTTGGAGTACTTACGCGTGACTTTTGGAGGTTGAGGAGGTGTGGTGCTTCAAGCACATTGCGGTTAGCTACCCCATGTGCATTGGTAATTAAATGGAGAGGGTTTGACTCCCGAAACACTATTGTTGTTGGGGATGGATACATTTTATGTATTTACGTTTTTCTTGGTTTTCTTACGTTGTAGAGGAGTAAGGGTTAGGTGCTTGGACTCGCCGAGCTTTTGTATGATTCGTTGATTATGAAACAGGATAGGAGCTTCTTTTAAACTTCAGTATGTTTTGTTTTGATTATGAAATGTAAACGTTTGTTCCGAAAATGGTTTGGTGTGCAAAACCCTACCCCGGTTCATAATCTTATTTGATCTGCTCTATATTTATATAGTGTGTGGATGTGCGTTAGCCCCCTCACTCAGTCGAGTTGTGACTGGCCCCTCTCCTTTTCCCTCCTTTTGTTGTAGGTCTCCTCGAGCTAAGCAGGGAGTACGTGGTCGTGTTGTATTAGCTAGCTTGGGTCGAGTCTGTAGCACCCCGCACGTGAGGCACCACATCCCTCGCACTATGGCTCAACACGAGTAACGAAATAGGAAGTCCGCACCCGTATCAAACCATAGCGAACGGGAGACAAACAAAACAACCCTCCTAGGCTAGGCGGAACTTAGACCATACAATTAACCATTCAACCAAACATAATGCATCGGGAAACAAAAATCCAAACACATGTATTGGCCACAGGCCTGTAGAAATTAAACACATGAACCACAAGCAGACTTGGACTTCTCAGGCCTCTTTTAGCTCATAACAAAGTCCTAACAAGGCAATTCAATAGCAACTACATAATCTTACAGAGTCGAATCATACACGATTTAAATACATATGCGAGTGTAGAGACTCTTCTAAGGATTTTAACTTTACCGACTCAAAGACTCAACCAAAACTCCGTCTAGCTCGAAACTCCAATGCTAACCTGCGCACTAAAAGGTTGGAGAGGGAGAGGGTCAGTTTCTAGAAGACTAAGTGAGCAGGAGCGATATACGTATATATAAAAACATGCACATGTAAGGCAGAAATCCCGAGCAAGGTTTTATTTAAAATTAGTTCCCAAAAGGCAAGAGAATAACTAAGCAATACTCGGACTTTACGACTGATCATATTAAATTTATTAAGTTTATAATTCATACATAAACATAAAGGCTCGGCGAATGAGCGTGCATTATCTCCAACCAAACTCCGACCGTGTACGATAAATATCATTAATACATTAAATAGGTGATCATGTAATACATCATAATACACACAGATCATAAATCATCTCATAAGACATATTCGTTTGGGCAATCCGTGTCCTGGCCTTCCCGCACGGTGCATATCAATCATATCATAATCATAATTATTAAATAAGTTCCAACCTTCTTCCTCCGGGTGGTGGACGGGTTAGCAAGACCCGACCACCTCATACATAGACCAATGGGGTTTCATGACTCCCCCAAGGGCACTCAGCTCCCATTCCCCGCTAAACCTCCTAGCGAGGGCCGGTATCACCGTAAATGTGGTGGGACTAGTACAAGGGATCACCGTCGGCCCGTGCCTCCCCGGATAGCCACTTGCACTAATTCCCTGGGCCCGTGCAATCATAACATACATACATAATCTCGCCAAAACATTTGATTCATAAGAAACATAACATATTTCATAATTCATTAGAAAAGAGGTTTACTCGATCAAAGTTTACTCGATGACTCTACTTTAAAAGTAACATATGTATATATACATAAGGTTTTGGCCAAACTTGTCACATAAGGTTATAGGGTTTAGTATGTAACTAGAACGAAAACACCCTCACCTGGAAGAAGTCGATACAAGGATACGAGTTACCGAGTGCCTAGTTGATCAAGATTTCTCCACCCTGGAGATAAACTGTACAAAGGACAACGTAACGTGTTCGTGAAATTCAAGACTCCAAATGAACCATATAGGACGCACGACATGTCATGCACATGGTATGAGATGCATACGAGGCATAAATCATGTTAAGAAGTCAAACTACTAAGTATTTCACTCAACATGTTCCATACATGAAGGTTTCATATTCATACGTCTCATGATTCATAGCAATTCAAGTCATGAATTCCATATAACAATTAAAACCCAAATATATCAAGTTTTCAATTATAAATTAAGCAAAACAAGAGTATTCAAATCATTTAAATATGTAAAACATAAATAAGTACAATTAATTCGATAAGTCATATCATAAATTCCAGAATTAAAAGGTCACATTTCATGAAATAATATCATACCACTTTAGTCCCATAAATTCATTTCAAATTCATATATTCACATTTTATATCAAATGAATCCAAGAATTTCATATAATGATCATAACACGTACTATTTCATGTTTACAATTTAGAGAATAGAATAGATAATTAAAACATTCAAGCCAAGATTGAAATTAAAAAGGGACATGGAATAGGTAATAATTTAATTTCCATAATTAAATTAAATCAAATAATGTTTAATATATAATAAACATATATATATCAATATATATATATATATATATATATATACGTACAGACATGCATGCAATTATAATTAAGATATATATTTACACATATATATATATAAATAGCATGCATGCAATTATAATATATATATATGTATAAATATACATGCACACGTACAACAACATGCATGCAATTTAACAGGTGCCAAATATAAATCCCATGCATGCCACCTATCATGCACAACAACTTCATGCATGAAAATCAAAGCACAAAATGCATGCATTAATAAGGTATATATATATACATACGCAGTCAAACATGCTCCCAAATTACCATGCATGAAACATTTAACTTCGAATATATGCATGCCTACAACCAATTCACATGCACACAGTTCATGCATTACAAGCAACACATGCAATTACATAAAGAAGGAAATGAAAGGAAGAGATAGCAGCAGCGGCAGACTCGGTAAAAATTCAATCTCCCCGCCCGGGGAGCTCAGTGCAGAAGGTTTCTGCACAAAGGCTACCCGGCCGGGCCTTTTCACTGTGACACGCCAGTTTTCCGGCAAGCCAGGTACGATGTCGCGAGAGAGTTTAATTCAGTAATTATGTGATTTATGTAATGTCACATGCCAACGTGTCAACGTGTAATTTTATTATGTGCGCATTAGAATTTATTAAATGTACTTGGACTCAATTGTCCAATAATTGCTCGTTTGGGACCTAATTATAATTAGGGTGTTTTGGGCCCTTCGTGGCTACCTTGAGCTCGGGAATTCGGATTCGAATTCTAACCTTACCATTGAGTTTGTTTCGGTGATTCGGATTCAATGAATTAACCTTTTTAATTTTCTAGAGCCCTTTGATACCCCCACCGTTTTAAAACCCGATCCGAGTGGACCGGATGCCTTTTGACCCGACCCGTTTAACTCAGCCCCAAAAAGGAGCCAAGTTCATCTCTTTCCCTCACTTTCACGTTGGAAACAAGACAACAAGGGAGAAGAAGAAACCCTCCCTATTTGGCCCTTCAAGCTTTGGCTCAACCTTGTGAAATCCGACCAACCGATCGAAGATTCAAGTGTTCTCCTCGGTGGAGATGTTTGTGGTTCGTGGTCTTTCTTTCTTGGTCCTTCTTGCACAATTGGAGGTGAGGTTTTTCTTTATAAACGACCTATAACCTTGCATGAATTAAAAGTATGCCAAATGGTTTTCATATTAAAGTTGACCATATCTTTTATACAGGCTATGTACCGAAAATGATTTATAAACTGCATAGTGTTAATCCTGGCCTGTTTTGCGAGATATTCCTGATTGCCCCCGGCTTTCCTAGCGCTGGGCTAGCCGGTGTGGATCTTGTACCTGTTCCTAGGGCCTAGGGGCTTGTGTATTGAGGGAATCGGGGAGGCATCGGGCCGACAGTGAACTCTTGCATAGGTCTCATCCTGTTGGACTACCCGGATACCCACCAGGAGGTTTGGTGGGAGATGGGGCTCCGATCTGAGGGAGTCATGAACCCGAAGATCACCCTGATGCGCGGATGTGGAGGTTAGCTACCGGCCACATTACACCCGGACAAAGGAGATTAATTTATACTTGTTTTTCTCGCCTGATAATTAATTATAACTCTAGTTTCCTGCTTGTTTCCTGATTACCTGCTTGTACCTGTCATTTAATAAGTGAAAAGAGGAGTCAAGGATGGATTAATTACCCGTTCTCGCCGGGTCCCCTAAAATGTTAAGCATAGATATCCGTAACCTCTGGTATGTCTTAGTCCCTGTTCATCACCGGAGCTCGTGGATCGTATTGGTAAAGTGGGCATCAACAGAGGCATACGGATATCGACACATGCATATTATATCTCGTTTACGTGACTTGCATGCCCTGACATAATTCCACCCATAGGTATTGATTTAATATTGATTCCTGTCTCCTGTTTATTTAATCCTAAAACGTATAGTGGAATTATGCCTGCCTGATTTCCTGATTATATATGTATATGCGTGTGTACCCCCTTCACTCAGTCAGTTGGCTGACCCCTCCCTCTCGTTGTTTTTAGTGTCTGTCTTGCAGGCTCTGTGCTCGTTAGGTGGGAGTCTTTTGAAGTCTTTGATTGAGTCTTGGTCCTGTTTGCATTGCATCGTACCGTACCTTTATTTCCTGGTTGTAACTGCGCTATGTAAGCCACTCTGTATAGTTATTACTTTATTGAACTCAGGACAGGTTTCTAGGGCCCTAGTTGAACCCGTTTATATGTTATTGCATTGTATTGATTCCGGACAGGATCTTGAACTAGTTGAACCCGTATTTACATTCTTGTATGAATTGAAATTTTTTATTGGATTGTGATTGCATGATTACATTGCTTCCATATTCTTTGTTTCGTTGAATTGATTGGTACAGGGTCTAGTCCCGCCTAACTGGTTGTTTTTTTTTATTCTGTCTTTGTTCGCCTTGAGCTTGGTTCATGTATGGACTTCCATTTCGTGTGTGGACCTGCGTCGCGGTGCGGGGGATATGGGGCTTCCGTTCGGGGTGTCATATCCTAAGGTGGTATCAGAGCTCCAGGTTATAAAATCGGAGTTCTAGTGTCGTGTCCTGTCGAGTCTAGGTCGTACGGCTTACGAACTACTTGATAATGTGAGCATTGCATTGACCTTGAGCACGAAATTGCATTCCTTTTGAACCTTATTGAATTAATTTCTGCTTATTGTATTAGATCCATGCCTTTCGCGTTGAAAATGTGACATAAGCATTCACTAATCGCATGCATATATCCTTGGAATGAATTATAATTTATAGGGATGAAGATAATATCAAACCACGGCCAATCTCTACAACAACAATGGTTTATCATAAGCTCAATTCTCAGGCATAGAAAGTATAAGGAACGTACCGGGGAGTAGATACAGGAATCTTAGATTCAAGACCTTCTCCGATTAAGCTACGACTCAGAAGTAGAATCCGGAACTGGAGACCGAGGTATAGGGGAAAAGCTTGAATAATCTATTGGAGATGGTGAATTCGGGGTGAAGTGACGTTTTACAAAAATCGACACCTACCCTCATATTATACAAGTTAGTCAACCGAATCCCCTAGGATAATTCGTTCAAGAGAGAAATGAAGAATTCTCGAAGGTACTTTAGTTCGAGGTTCGAATTAGTGAATAAGCGGTGATAATCAAGAGAACACAAAATAAAATCGGTTGATGAGAGATAAGCAACAAGGGACGTCGAGGAGGAGCTTCCAAGTGAATCAAGTTATTTGAATTCTAGTCCGGTATAGAAGATTCAAGATATAACAAGGATCGTGAATGGTGAACAATAGGGATCGTCAAGGAGGAAGTTAAGTTTGGACTTGTGGGAAAAGAAGAGGTGATTTGTGGTACTTCGGGTTTCGAGTAAGAAAGAGTTTGGCCTGAGATGCTTTGGATTTCGACTAAGATGGAAATGAGTCAGGAAGGGGTTAGAGAAAGCCAAGTAATGTGGTAAATACAAGCTCATGGAAGGTGGCAATGCTTAGGACAGGATTTGAGTTCATCTTCCAAATCCAAGCTGAATTGTCGTGCTGTGAGGTCGAAGTGGGAAATATAGAACAACAAATGGAAACAATAAAAAAGGCAAAGAATCCTTAGAAGGAGATTACATACTCAAATGTAAGCAAGTAAACGACAAGTTATACTATCGATTTCAATTCATAACAGAAATCAAGAGGACTTCATTCGAGGTGACATTTGGAGAAAGATTCGGGACAACGAGTGGAAGAATGATTATTAGGATGAAGTCAAGACACTAAACCCATGGACATAGAAGAATTTAGGTTCAAGAGGTCATGATCTCGGACCATGGAGATATATAAGTTGATGCAAGGAGGTTCTGTAACACCCCAAATGGAGAAGTGCCACATCCCCCGCACTACGACCCAGACCCAGAACAAAGTCCATGCCCGAATCCGAATCAGAGCGAACGGGAGACCAACTCACACACTAGGCTAGGCGGATCTAACTTGACCAAAACTCAGAGTGCGGAAGCAATTAAAACCAACAACAATAGATAGCGGAAGCATTTAAAACAAAACATACAAAGCAGGTGACGTGTTCAACTAGCATAGATAGCTAATCCCGAATAATAGATCAACAAACATAACAAGTGACGGGTTCAACTAGCACAAATCCCTAGTCCCGAATATCAACATAAAGTAATAATCATCAAGTGCCACAAGGGCCGAATGAGAGTGCCACGCAGGGCTACCGAATAGTAAAGTATTATCTCAAGTCTACAAGTCAAAGCATAAGTAAAGTGTATGAAAAGACAAATGCAAATAGAAAGACTAGACTGACGAAGTGCAACTCAAAGGACTCACTTCCGCCTAGCAAACGCCAACAATCCTGCAACTAAAAGTGTAAATGAGGGGTCAGTCAACTTGACCGAGTGAGGGGGCTAACGCACACCCACAATATATATATATATATAAGGAGCATAGCACAGAATAAAAAGGATGGACTCATGAATCGGGGATAGGTGTTACATACCAAAACGTTTTGAAAGAACCCGAATAAGATATAGATATAAATTTAGAAACCATTTTCCAGAAAGACTCTATCCCGATTCATAATTCCATAACATAACATAACCAACTGCTCGGCGAGTACGAGCTTCCCACCTTTACTCCTCAGAACATAAATCATAATCAATCCAACCGCTACACCAATGATGGAGGGGATGTACAGTCCCCAAAACCATCCATAATAACACCGTCTAAAATAGACTCGATCTCAAGAGGGTAGCGAACCCACAAGAGTCATCCCCGGCCTTAGCCGAAGGCTCAAGATATCACGCCTCCCTCATCACCCTAAGGTCGTGCAATGATATCTCAAATGGAAACTACGCACATGGTTGAAACTCCGACGGCCCTAACCGTCCCAGAGGCCCCATTACCCGTAGCTCCTCGGATCCACAATAGAACATAATAGAACAGATACCAATCTTTCATGGCAAATCTCGCTACAGAATCGTAACACAACTGAATTTTCCAAAATAGCTTACATATGCCTCAAAAACTGGTTTTTATACATATTCCTACACGATGGAATTTAAGCCCGTAGACACCCACCCACGCAGAACCCACGCGATGGAATTTAAGCCTGTAAGCACCCATCCACGCAGATCCCACGCGATGGAATTTAAGCCCGTAAGCACCCATCCACACAGAACGCACTCAAGATCATAAACCTATCATATCTAACACATACGTATTTATAGTAAGGTATACTCGCATACAAGGGTAGAAATCAGCATGTAAAGGCCATAGGTCGCATAACTATACAAAATCCTAAACCTCACCTCGTGAAAGTAGAGTCTGAGAGTGTGAAGGGCCAAACACTCTAAACCTCGGGCCCACCGGCACCACCAAACTCTGTGACAAGACATACAGAAGCCCATTCTTAGACTCTATATGAACCAAACAAGACGCACGGCGTTGCTCAACATGATCGTGGTTATGCGTAAGTGTTCATGTTGTGCTTAGATATGGTGTCGTGGTCATTCAAAGCATATCAATGCTCAACAAGGTCATATTTACAAGCAACCAACATGCAATTCCATATCCAAAGATGAAAGATCAATTTAGGAAGTCAATGTATTCACAAAATGCATATTAAATCATCCAATGTCACAGGGTTCAATTATAATATTAGAATTAAGCATCAAGTTCATATCGAGTTATAAAGTGCATAAGTAAGAGCAACTTGATCATATAAACATACAAAGTCGTTGCACGTAGATGGCATGCTTGATACAAATAAAGAGTACATTTAATTCACTTAAGATCATACTTTACGACTTCACAACATGTTTGGTACACAAGCTCAAGTCACATTCATAGTTTCATAAATATTACACTTACATCCCCTAAGTCATTTATAAAAGTTTAGAATTATTACACATACATCCCCTTAGTTTAGAATTATTTATAAAAGTGTTTATACAATTATTCAACTAGGAATTAATTACTTACAAACATGATAATTATCAATTTATTGTAATTCATAATATACCATTTTCAAGTAGTAAGAGTAAATCAAGATATTACAATTCTAACTCCTATCATGCATAAAGTCTCAAGTTGTTCAAGCATCTTTCATGTATCTAAATTCTATATTTGAAACACAATTTACAACAAACATAACATTGAGAACGTCTCAAATTCATATAAAGAAATCACAACATGTTCGTTCTTCTAAAATATTATTCAAGTTCATTTAGTCACATAAAAGATTAGTTTCTAAATATTACACTAACACCCCTTCATATCTAAACACATAGCATAAATTCATCACATCGGGATTCAAATTGTAAATCGAAACATTCATGCATATCACAATTCATTCAATACTTGTTTTCGTATACGATTGGAATACATCTCGATCAACAAACCAACAATAACCAATTTATTTGCACTTAAAACAATTAATTCAAATAATCACAATTACGCAAAATAATTCGTAATAAATAGATCGAGTGTCCGATTAATGAACGGAAAGTGGCGTTGAACTCACCACAATGAGATGAACATTCTGTCCGAAATTCACCGGAGTGCCGCCACCGGAGCCGCCGGAAAGTCGTCGGGCCGCCACCGGGCCGCCGTCAAAAGTCGCCGGAAAAATCCCAAAAAATCAGTCCCGAATGAAGTCTTCGTGCCCGTTCCGAATCCTTGATAAATTTCTAGAAATTCCAAGCCGATTGTCCTAGATCTGAAATCTAAGAACACGAAAACCCTAAATCTTCAAACTCAAATTACTTCCAAACCGGTGAACCAAAATACGATCTGAAAGAGGCGTTGTCTTACCCATGACGAGCTCTTCGAAAGCCCTAAGGTAGCTTTCCGGAAAAATCCTCAGAGCTAGTGCCGTCGTTGCACCGCCACTTTGCTGCCGCCGATCCGCTGCCAAACCACCGAATCTGGAGTCGCCTGATCACAGGCCACTAGTTCTCATCGTTCTGAACTACTTTCGTGAAGAGCCCAAGACCAAAAGATGGCCGGAAAAGGCCCCCGTTGGCCGCCGAAGTTTCTGCCGCCGCTGCTACAGTAACTAGTGCCGCCGCCGCGAGCTTTCGGCAGCGCGTACGGTGCCGTCTTTGCTCCGATGGCCGCACCGCCGACGTCAAACGAAGCACCGGGATGTCGTCTTGCTGGGTCTTCGGTGCGTGCACCAAGGAGGTGGCCGGAAAATGCCGCGAAACGCCGGTGAAGTGGCGACGGTCTGACAGTTCCGCCGCTGCTACTGAAATCCGGCCATAACTCCGCCACCGTTCGTCTTTAGGTCGTGAAATTGGTATTGTTGCGTCGGTCTCACCGAGATAATCGAAATGGACTATTCGTTTGTTGAATTCTGTCGAGAAACGATCGAGTTATGGGCTCGTAACCGAAGCCGCGCATAGTACCCGCGGGAGAGAGAGAGAGAAAAGGGATTGGGAGAAATGTGTCTTGTGCACAAGCTATATACAACCGAGTATCCTTATCGCGTAACAAAGAGAAATATCACGTACAAATAATCGTAAACAAAATTGGTAAAGTTACGAATAAACATTCAAACTCCGAATTAATTTTACAAATTAAAATGAAAGAGATAGATTTACCAATTAGAGTTTAATTCAATTTAATTTTAGAAACCTTTCGTACAATTTAACGACATTTCGTAAACACATGATTGATAATTAATCTCAAGTAATTCAAGTAAACCAAAATTAAACAAGTTAAGTAACATGATGGATTTAAAATCAACTTGACAATTATTTCATGGAATAAATTCGAATTATCACATATTAAATTAGATTTATATTAAATCACATAATTCAAGAACTCTTAAATTAAACACACATAAGTGTAGAGACTTACTTATTGATGTGGTAGAGAAGACGGGGCGTCACAACCTTCCCCCCTTAAGAGAACCTGGTCCCCAGGTTCCACTGCAAAAATGTAGATCCTCGAGTTGTAGTGCTCCAACCCTTCTCCCGAACTCGCGTGAGATCATAACTCTAATGGTGAGGCTTACTCCGATCATCTACACTGAACCTCCTTTAGGATGTCTTGTTATCGTCGAGGTCCCTGCAAGTACTTGATCCGCTAGTTGTTTCGAACTCGGACGGTCATTCTCATGATCGGATAGCTGCAACTGCACCCAACCTCGATGTCGTCTCCGATGAACCACTTGCTACCCGTAGTCAGATCAACGCGTAACGCAACCTTAACAAACAAGAGAGAATCCCATCTCTCAGCACGTAAGTGAGAGAGCCCCGTCTCTCAGCACCCACAAGAGAGAGAACCCCGTCTCTCGAGCACACACAAAAGAGAGAACCCCGTCTCTCAAGAACATAATTGAGAGAACCCCGTCTCTCAACCTAAGTCGGATGGATTCCAGCATCTGCCAACATTCTAGTTTCAGAAAATCCAGCATTCCTCAAACTCCTAGATTCAGGAGAATCCAGCATCTCCGAATATCTAAGTACAAGAGAATCCAACATCTCTCGCGCACAAAACTTAGAAAGATTCCAACATCTTTCTACCACATAAACAGAGAGAATCCTACATCTCTCCAACCCATAAAAAGAGGGAACCTAAGGTCTCTCTTGCACATAAAGCTACTGATCAGTTATTCATACATACACACATCATAGTAACACTTGACGAAAAGTATGCGATGCATGTTTAGTGTACCTTATACAACTGATATCGGTGTCCCTTGAGTACAGATTCAACGCTCACACCTCAACTCAAGGGGGATATCGCGATGGAATCCCTATAAAATAGGGTTACAGTATGTATGTATGTTCTATGAGAAGTTAGTGGCAGTCAGGAGAGTTTTAAATCACATAGGCATGAATAGTTCACATAAGTACATAACTCATTCATCATCTCAGCAACGGTTCATAACGAGTAGAAATTTCAAGTTACAAATACTAGAACAGGTATCCAAGTTATCACAATTAAAATAGTAGTAGTCATCAACCACATCAAGCAAAACAAGGTAAGAGTATTTAAACGATGCATGTATGCAAATGCCATGAATGCTTGGCGTACCGCTAACCGAAGCGTAACAATCTTTACAAGAAAGTCGAGATGAAGCAGTAGGAGTTGATTAAGCCGGTAATGATGCAACCCTCGTCATCTGAACCTCTTTGTCTTGAGTCTTTTCATAGAGTGGTAACTCAACAAAGCTCGTTTATCACCAAACCCCTTACTAGACCGTAATCCTTGCACAACTAGAGTCATCCTTAGTTTCTCCCAAGAATTCTCATTTATGTGTTAAATCTTAGCCTGCTCGTCTTCAAGGAGTTGTCCATGATTCGTTTGTCAATTAGATATTTACCTCAGAGTTTCGTTGGATGATCGTGGTGCTAAGTACTTCCCAAAGCAATCCATGGTATATAATTCTGAAACTTGGATAAAGTCTTTCTTCATTTAGGTATTCCATTCCCACATCAACAATGTCTTCCATCTCATCTTGAAGAAACACCCAAAGAGCTAACAATCAATCTTGTCTTGTCGTTCGTTAACTCTAAACGGCACCAAAACCTTCAACACTCACCGATGGTTTGTAGCTCGTTGTTTAAGTAACATGGTTACCTATCCACATTCCTTGAACTTGCTCGGATCTTATTTGATCGGATTCTTCTACATTAACTCGTTTCCATCAACAAGGTGACTACTTCCAAATAAACGAACCATCAAGGCGAAAGCTCATCAAACTCCTTCAAAACGGTTCTACTTGGTCAGATTCTCCTCCATTGACTCATTTCCTCAGCAAGGTGATTACTCCCAAATAAACGAATCATCAAGGTGAAAATTCATCGAACTCCATCTTTCAATTGACTTTAAGATAGTAAGTCAACATAGCAAATCTCATTCCTTCAACTCTGAACCTTTTCATGACCATTGATCTTGGTAAAGAATCCTTTCATCTTCGAATTATGGCGTGTTTCCGTTGTAGTACCAATATGTAGTGTTGACGGAGGGAAATCTTAGTGTTGACTCATAGGGTACCCTGAAATTCAAACACTAAATTCGATGCATGCGGATTAAGATGGAAATGAAATGTAACAAGTACATCACGTAAATGCAACAATTAGTTGTAATTTATAAAGCACATAAAATAAGATGTTGCATAATTAAAGTCACAATGTGCACATAATCATATAATCACGAAACAATTCGTGCCCAAGGGTCAAAATATCAAGTCAAACAAATGTAATGCGCAGTTATTCTTATGCCGTACGACCTAGACAGACTCAACACGACTCAAGAGCTCAGTTTTGCAACCTAGAGCTCTGATACCACTTAAGGATGTAACACCCCACACGGAGAAGTGCCACATCCCCCGCACTATGACCCAGACCCGGAACAAGAAATGAAAGTCCATGCTCGAATCCGAATCAGAGCGAACTGGAGACCAACTCACACACTAGGCTAGGCGGATCTAACTTGACCAAAACTCAGAGTGCGGAAGCAATTAAAACCAACAACAATAGATAGCGGAAGCATTTAAAACAAAACATTCAAAACAGGTGACAGGTTCAACTAGCATAGATACCTAATCCCGAATAATAAATCAACAAACATAACAAGTGACGGGTTCAACTAGCATAAATCCCTAGTCCCGAATATCAACATAAAGTAATAATCATCAAGTGCCACAAGGGCCGAATGAGAGTGCCACGCAGGGCTACCGAATAGTAAAGTATAATCTCAAGTCTACAAGTCAAAGCATAAGTAAAGTGTATGAAAAGACAAATGCAAATAGAAAGACTAGACCGACAAAGCGCAACTCAAATGACTCACTTCCGCCTAGCAAACGCCAACAATCCTGCAACTAAAAGTGTAAATGAGGGGTCAGTCAACTTGACCGAGTGAGGGGGCTAACGCACACCCACAATATATATATATATAAGGAGCATAACACAGAATAAAAAGGACGGACTCATGAATCGGGGATAGGTGTTACATACCAAAACGTTTTGAAAGAACCCAAATAAGATATAAATATAAATTTAGAAACCATTTTCCAGAAAGACTCTATCCCGATTCATAATTCCATAACATAACATAACCAACTGCTCGGCGAGTACGAGCTTCCCACCTTTACTCCTCAGAACATAAATCACAATCAATCCAACCGCTACACCAATGATGGAGGGGATGTACAGTCCCCAAAACCATCCATAATAAAACCGTCTAAAATAGACTCGATCTCAAGTGGGTAGTGAACCCACAAGAGTCATCCCCGGCCTTAGCCGAAGGCTCAAGATATCACGCCTCCCTCATCACCCTAAGGTCGCGCAATGATATCTCAAATGGAAACTACGCACATGGTTGAAACTCCGACGGCCCTAACCGTCCCGGAGGCGCCATTACCCGTAGCTCCTCGGATCCACAATAGAACAGAACAGAACAGATACCAATCTTTCATGGCAAATCTCGCTACAGAATCGTAACACAAATGAATTTTCCAAAATAGCTTACATATGCCTCAAAAACTGGTTTTTATACATATTCCTACGCGATGGAATTTAAGCCCGTAGACACCCACCCACGCAGAACCCACGTGATGGAATTTAAGCCCGTAAGCACCCATCCACGCAGATCCCACGCGATGGAATTTAAGCCCGTAAGCACCCATCCACGTAGAACGCACGCAAGATCATAAACATATCATATCTAACACATACGTATTTGTAGTAAGGTATACTCGCATACAAGGGTAGAAATCAGCATGTAAAGGCCATAGGTCGCATAACTATATAAAATCCTAAACCTCACCTCATGAAAGTAGAGTCTGAGAGTGTGAAGGGCCAAACACTCTAAACCTCGGGCCCACCGGCACCACCAAACTCTGTGACAAGACATACAGAAGCCCAGACTTAGACTCTATATGAACCAAACAAGAGGCACGGCGTTGATCAACATGATCGTGGTTATGCATAAGTGTTCATGTTGTGCTTAGATATGGTGTCGTGGTCATTCAAAGCATATCAATGCTCAACAAGGTCATATTTACAAGCAACCAACATGCAATTCCATATCCAAAGATGGAAGATCAATTTAGGAAGTCAATGTATTCCCAAAATGCATATTAAATCATCCAATGTCACAGGGTTCAATTATAATATTAGAATTAAGCATCAAGTTCATGTCGAGTTATAAAGTGCATAAGTAAGAGCAACTTGATGATATAAACATACAAAGTCGTTGTACGTAGATGGCATGCTTGATACAAATAAAGAGTACATTTAATTCACTTAAGATCATACTTTACCACTTCACAACATGTTTGGTACACAAGCTCAAGTCACATTCGGGGAATGCTTGGGAAAATGAATGTCAAGGTTGGAAAAGAGACACGGGCTTCAAGGGACGAAGATAGGTATTCGGGGAATGCTTGGGAAATGAAGTAACAAGACCGAATCCTCATGTCACGTCGTTACATCTTGCTATGGGAGATATGCAAACTTAAGTCTGCCATGATTGGACATATTGTATCTGGATTATCGTGTCTCATAATTTAAAGATGATGGGACCGTGAAAATTCACAAAGTTGATAAGAAAGGTTAGATCGAGGATAATCTTGATTGCCGACTCAAGTTAATTTATAATGGATTCGTGTAAAGAGTTTGCAAGAAGCGATAAGGAAGGTAGTGAATAAGTGAAGCCGAGTCAATCACTATACTTGGCGACCGACATAGGGAGAGCAAATTCAACCGTGGGCTTTCGAAGCATAATAAGGTTTGAAATGGGCGTCCGAACTATTCGGGACAAGCTAGAGCATCCAAGGAAGGGCGAATGATATTGTGGTAAAGAATGAATTGAATGGATTAAGATCATGAGACTTCCAAGATTGGAACTTTGGACCGTGGTATTTAATAAAGGTAAGAGAATTAAATGCGGAACTTCGAATCGTGGGGGCTAGCAAGGGTAAAAGAATAAATTGTGGGCGAAGACCAAGTGATCATCGAAGAATCAAATACATCGGGGATTATGAAAACAAGACTCTATGAGCAAAGGAACCATCAACAAAGAAATAAAGTAGCTTTCGGATTCACTACAACGAAAACCTCCAAACAATGGTGAACGGTACATTAACCATACATATCACGTGCATCATGCATTCCTTAATTCCTGTTGTGTGTAATCGTTTGTTAGTTGCTTTTGGAGTGAGCGAGTGCCTTAGTAACACGGTAAGACCAGGGTCGTGCGGTGCAACGGACTTTACAACGGGTCTTTGGAGACCCTATTTAGAGCTAATAGCCGTTCAAGAAACCAACTTCAATCCGTGAAGTTGATGAGTTGATAGAAGCCCCGTTTCGGGATTGGAGAATGAGTGGTGGAGGTTCAATAACTAATCCACTCGTGATGCCGAGTTGTGGGATAGTTTGGATGGACTCAAACGGTGGGATTTGAATCTTTTATGACCCTCCTAGCGTGCGAGACATTATGACTACTCATAATCGGATCAAGTTCGTGAGCAGCTTGAGGTGAAGACCCTTGTGCTTGAAAACCCTTCTCTGAACTAATTCCTGTGGGATGTCGCGAACCTCGTGTGGGATGAACACGGAGAGGTTTTGCTTAGAGTCCAGTACTCGAGGCAGTGGACCTGAGGACAGGTCCTTGTTAAGGGGGAGAGGTTGTGACACCCCAGTTTTCCTGCGAGCCAGGTACGACGTCGCGAGAGAGTTTAATTCAGTAATTATGTGATTTATGTGACGTCACATGCCAACGTGTCAAAGTGTAATTTTATTATGTGCGCATTAGAATTTATTAAATGTACTTGGACTCAATTGTCCAATAATTGCTCGTTTGGGACCTAATTATAATTAGGGTGTTTTGGGCCCTTCGTGGCTACCTTGAGCTCGGGAATTCGGATTCGAATTCTAACCTTACCATTGAGTTTGTTTCGGTGATTCGGATTCAATGAATTAACCTTTTTCATTTTCTAGAGCCCTTTGATACCCCTACCGTTTTAAAATCCGATCCGAGTGGACCGAATCCCTTTTGACCCGACCCGTTTAACTCAGCCCTAAAAAGGAGCCAAGTTCATCTCTCTCCCTCACTTTCACGTTGGAAACAAGGCAACAAGGGAGAAGAAGAAACCCTCCCTATTTGGCCCTTCAAGCTTTGGCTCAAGCTTGTGAAATCCGACCAACCGATCAAAGATTCAAGTGTTCTCCTCGGTGGAGATGTTTGTGGTTCGTGGTCTTTCTTTCTTGGTCATTCTTGCACACTTGGAGGTGAGGTTTTTCTTTATAAATGACCTATAACCTTGCATGAATTAAAAGTATGCCAAATGGTTTTCATATTAAAGTTGACCATATCTTTTATACCGGCTATGTACCGGAAATGATTTATAAACTGCATAGTGTTAATCCTGGCCTGTTTTGCGAGATATTCCTGATTGCCCCCGGCTTTCCTAGCGCTGGGCTAGCCGGTGTGGATCTTGTACCTGTTCCTGGGGCCTAGGGGCTTGTGTATTGAGGGAACCGGGGAGGCATCGGGCCGACGGGTGAACTCTTGCACAGGTCCCATCCTGTTGGACTACCCGGATACCCACCAGGAGGTTTGGTGGGAGATGGGGCTCCGATCTGAGGGAGTCATGAACCCGAAGATCACCCTGATGCACGGATGTGGAGGTTAGCTACCGGCCACATTGCACCCGGAGAAAGGAGATTAATTTATACTTGTTTTTCCCGCCTGATAATTAATTATAACTCTTGTTTCCTGCTTGTTTCCTGATTACCTGCTTGTACCTGTCATTTAATAAGTGAAAAGAGGAGTCCAGGATGGATTAATTACCCGTTCTTGCCAGGTCCCCTAAAATGTTAAGCATAGATATCCGTAACCTCTGGTATGTCTCAGTCCCTGTTCATCACCGGAGCTCGTGGATCGTATAGGTAAAGTGGGCATCAACAGAGGCATACGGATATCGACACGTGCATATTATATCTCGTTTACGTGACTTGCATGCCCTGACATAATGCCACCCGTACGTATTGATTTAATCTTGATTCTTGTCTCCTGTTTATTTAATCCTAAAACGTATAGTGGAATTATGCCTGCCTGGTTTAGTAAATTTTATTCATTGCTTCCGCAATTTGTATATCTTCTGTTTTGCGTGCTCTAACAGTATTTAGCCTCACTTAACCTAGTGAGTGTGTGTATGTCCCCGTTCGCTTAGAGTTGGACTCAAGTATGGACGTTCATTTCATATGTGGGTTCGGGTCTAGGTGCGGGGTGTAATAGCCCAAATACCCGCCTGTATATATTGTCCACTTTGGTGTCACACAGCCCACCTCACAGTTTTGTTCTTCCCGACTGATGCCCAGCCCAGGAAAAGGCCTCTGCAAGGGAGAGGTATCCACCCCCTTATACAGCAGGCTTCGTTCCCCTCTCCAACTAATGTGGGATACTTGATACACCCCCACTAAGACGGACCAGCATCCTCACTAGCACACCGGCCTCTGGTACCATTTGTAACAGCCCGAATACCCGCCTGCAGGTATTGTTTGCTTTGGTGTCACAACCCACCTCGTGGTTTTGTTCTTCCCGACTGATGCCCAGCCTAGGAAAAGGCCTCTGCAAGGGAGAGGTATCCACCCCCTTATAAGGCAGGCTTCGTTCCCCTCTCCAATCGATGTGGGATACTAGACGGGGGATATGGTGGCTCGTCGCTCCAAGCGTCACATCCTGAAGAGCTTTAGAGGGTTTTTCTTTCTTCTCATCTCTTTTCACGCCCTCTAGTTTAGTGCAATTCCATTCTTCCAAGTCGAAAAACAATGGAGATCTGCACTTTCGTCCGTAGAGAAATTCATAAGGTACCATTTCTATCGAGGCTTGATAACTATTATTGTAAGCAAACTTAATCAATGGCAATTGTTTATTACATGAACTCTGAAAATCCAACGCACAAGCTCTTTACATATCCTCGAGATATCTGATCAATCTCTCGGACTGTCCATCCGTCTGTGGATGAAAAGCTGTGCAGAAGTGAAGCTTAGTTCCCAAACACTTCTGAAGTTCTCGCCAAAACCTTGAGGTAAATCTTGGATCCCGATCCAACACAATACTAAACGGTACTCTGCGAAGTCTAACAATTTCATCACAGTACTTCTTAGCTAGCTTGTTAACTTTGTCGGACATCCTTACAGCGAGAAAATGTGCATCGATCCACAATTACCCAAATCCCATAAAGACTACGTTTAACTCGTGGTAATCCCAATATGAAATCCATTGTTATTTGCTCCCATTTCCATTCTGGAATAGGCAATAGTTGAAGTAGCCCCGATGGCTTCTGATGCTCGGCTTTTACCAACTGACAAGTCAAGCACTGCTTCACATAATTGACTACATCTCTCTTCAACCTGTTCCACTAATAGTAATGCTTGAGATCTCAGTACATCTGATTCTCTCCAAGATTTATAGAATAAGCAGTCTTATGAACTTTATCAAGTATAACCAGCTTCAGTTCTTTGGGGAACTACAACCCTATTTTTGAATCTGAAAATTCCCATATCATCAAATCCAAACAGACATTCAGGATCATCCTGAACTTTCCTTACTAACTTCTGAACCTCAGGATCACTTCTCTAAGTCTCAAATTTCCATTATCTTAGATCAGGATGAATCGAGATATTAGAGATATAAGCTCTTATCTTTATTGGCTCGACCTTATTTCCCATATCCACTTCTAAATTAGATTCACTAGATTCCTGCTTAACACATCCGCGACCACATTGGCTTTTCCTAGATTGTATCGAATTGTACATTCGTAATCTTTAAGAATTGTCATCCAACGCCGTTGTCACAAGTTTAACTCTTCTGAGAAAACAAATACTGGAGACTTTCGTTGTGACAACCCATTTTTCCGACAAGCTAGGTACGAGGTCACGTGTGAGTTTAATTCAGTTTTTACATGATTTAAGTAAATCGCATACCTACTTGTCAACGTGTAGCTTTACTTTAATTACATGCGCCTTGGAAATTATTTAAATTGTTCTTAGACTCAATTGTCCAATAATTGCTCGTTAAGGACCTAATCTTAACTAGGGTATTTTGGGACCGTTTGTGGCTACCTTGAGCTCGGGAATTCGGATTCAAATTCTAACCTTAACATTGAGTCCGTTTCGATTATTCGGATTCAATGAATTAACCTTTTTAATTTCTAAGCCAGTTGATAGCTCTACCATTTTAAAATTCGATCCGAATGGACCGGATATCGTTCGACCCTACCTGTACGATCCGACCCGTCTCCGCTCCAAAAAGGAGCCAAGCCCTTTTCTCTCTCTCCCATTTTCCACGTACAAGCCAAGGAAGAAGAGAAGGCGAAGAAATCTTCCTCTTTGGGCCATGAACCCTTGAGCTCGGGTTCTCGAGATCTAACCGTCCAATCAACGTCCTAACGTAACCATTGTATTCCTCTCATTACATGCTTTAATTCTACGTATGATTTGTAACTTGAATCTGTGTCTAAGTGCTTCTATGGCGGAGACGATGGATAGTGTAGGGGGTCGGGATTTGATGTGTTCGAGCCCGTTTCATGAGCTCTAACTTGCGAATATATGATCTACGTGTCAGACGTGACTTGTGGTATGAATTTTGGGTGATTTGGAGTTGTTTTGTGGTGTGCATGTGTGTGTGTTAAGTGTGTGTTCCGCCATTGAAGGTGGAACTTGGAGTTGCAGTTCCAGAGGGGGGGGGGGAGTAACCCCTGTTACCCCATTTTGTGCTTAAAATTGTTAACCCCCGTTATCTTATCTCTTAAATCGCCTGCCTCTGTTAACCTCCGTTACCAATTTTTACCTTAGAAGTGTTAACCCTCGTTACTACCCCTTTCTGACTGGCCTACCATTTTGTCCTTTTACTCTTTTCGGTCCGGTTTTATCCTCCGTTACCTATCCAAATGAGAACCGATTCACCTGAATTTGTAACCACTTAAACCTCTTGAAGTACAGAACATCCAATTGGAATCACCTCAATATCGTTTCTAGTTTGTGAAATATAATCAATTCTTTTTGATCTCGCCACTTCACTGGGAATCTGCATTCATCCAAATTTTGGGCTTACGCCATTTTCACCTCCCTTTGAACCATGACTCGGGCCACATACCATTTTAAAGGTATACTTGTGTAGTTTCTTATCCAACAAAAGAAAACCCAATTACAACTTCTAAAACTCGAGATATTCCCGTTTTTCTACAACATGCGCAATTCCAAAAACTGTCAGCTTTTCCTAAACTTTGCCAAAACCTTACTTCTTATGTTCCTTCCACTCCCTTAGCTCCTGTATGTGATTTATATGAATTGTATGCTTGATTACTTGTTAATTATGTTATTATTTTACACTCCTTGGTCCCTACTTGCTTAAACTTGATTGAAACTTGATTGTTTAAAGTCGTGCTTCATATATGAATTGAATTCGTTTGACTAATTGAGCATATGAACACGATCACACCATTTCATGAAATATTTATGATTTATTGCCTATTGAATCATGACATGACATGTTACACCACCCTATGATCATTTGTCGGGCGTCCTACTTGATTTCATTTTTGAGTCGTGTCTCACGAGTACATCATGTTTCCTTTCTTGTACAGTGGCCTCCTCGGTGGAGACTTTCCAGTTTTGTGGTTCTTCTTTTGGTCCTTCTTGCACTTGGAGGTGAGAGTTTTCTTTTATAAATGACCTATAACCTTGCATGCTTTAAATAAACCAAATGGATTTTCATATAAAACTTGCCATATTTTTTATACCGGCTATGTATCGAAAACGCTTTATAAACTTTGTAGTGTTAACCTTGAGCTAGTTTTGCAAGATATTGTTATTGCCCTGGCTTTCCTAGCGCTGGGCTAGTTGGTGTGGATCCTATACTTGATCATGGGGCCCAGGGGCTTGTGTATTGAGTAAATCGGGGAGGCATCGGGCTGACGGTGACCTTTTGTATGAGTCCTATCCTGTTGGATCAACCCGGATGTCCATCAGGAGGTTTGGCGGATTGATGGTATTCCGGTCTTGGGAGTCATGAACCCGCAGTCCACTATTTTCATCGCGGATGTGAGGGCTAGCAGCCAGTCACATTGCACCCAGATAAAGGAGTAATTGATAATTGAAATGAATTCCTGTTTCCTGCTTGTTTCTTGTATACCTGCTTGTTCATGTCATGTAATAACTGAAAAGTGGAGTCCACGATGGAATAAATACTCGTTCTTGTTGGGTCCCCTAAATTGTAATTTACATAGATATCCGTACCCTCTGGCATACCCCTAGTCCCTGTACAGTAGCCGGAGCTCGTGGATTGTTAAGGTAAAACGGGTATCAACAGAGGGCGTACGGATCGAAACATATATTGTATATCGTGATTACCTGTTTACGTGATTGAACGTAATTCAATCCTACATGTTAATTAATCCCTGATTCTTGTTCACTGTTTTATTAACAAATCATGTATAGTGGGATTACGCCTACCTGACTACCAGTTTATATATATATGCGTGTGTTCACCCCTTCACTTAGTCAGTTGGTTGACCCCTGCCTCTAGTTGTTTTTAGTTTTTATCTTGCAGGATCTGTAGTCGTTAGACGGGAGTCGTTTGAGGTCTTGTTCGATTCTTGGTCCTGTTTACACTGCATCATATTGCACTTTCATTTCCTGTACTGATTTAGGCCTTGTAGGCCATCTTGTATCTTTAATGTTTTATTGAACTCGGGACAGATTTCTAGGGCCCTAGTTAAACCCATTTGTATATATTTGCATTGTATTGATTCGAGATAGGTTAGGACATGTTTTGATCTAGTTGAACCCGTATTTACATTCCTATTTAATTGTAATTACTTTGTTAATTGTGGATGTTTCATTGCCTTGATTTCGCATTTCTGCTTTGGTGATTTTATTGGTATAGGGTTTAGTCGCGCCTAACACTGGAGTGTTTTTGTTCTGTCTCCGTTCGCCGTGAGCTTGGTTCATGTGTGGATTTTCCATTTCATTCGTGGACCAGGCTCACGGTGCGGGGGATGTGGGGCCCTCCATGTAGGGTGTCATATCCTAAAGTTATATCATAGCTCCAGGTTGCAAAACCGGAGTTCTAGTGTCGTGTCCTGTCGAGTCTAGGTCGTACGGCTTAGGAACTACATGACAACATGTGCATTGCATTGACCTTGAGCACATAATTGCTTTTCGAACTTTGTTGAATTGATTGCTGCTTATTGCATCGGATTCGTGCCTTTCGTGTTGAAAATGCGACATGAGCATGCACGAATCGCATGCATATACTCTTGGAATGCATATAATTGTGGCTAAGGTTGGAGTGAAGGTGTAGCACCTGGGACGATAGGCGCCACATCCCCTGCACTATGAGTCTAGTCCACACATGAAATGGATAGTCCAAGCATGAACCGGACTCATAGCGAATGGGAGACAAAATAAAAACAACCTTGCTAGGCGGAATCTAACCCCATACCAAATAACTCAAGAAAAACCAAATGTGCAATGCGGAAGCAATAGCATATAATTCATACTTTTCAACAATTACTACAAGTCCAACAATTCCAATACATAATTTAAATCCATCATGCATCCTAACAACGGGTTCAGCTAAACATGTAACCTGTCCCGAATCAATAATCAACAATGAATCATAGTTGGCACACAGGCCCAATTAGGTCAGGAGATACAATTATAACATATCAATATGAAATGTGACTCGAGTGTACAAGTGTGACTCGATCAAGAATGCAATGACTCGACTCCCGCCTAGCCAAAACCTGCAAGAACTGAGAAGTGGGAAAGAGGGGTCAGTCTCTAGAAGACTGAGTGAGCAGGAGCTATACATATATATAAAAACATGCACATGCAGGCCATAAATCCCGAGCAAAGTTTTATTTAAAGTTAGTTCCCACGAGGGCAATAAAAGGACTAAGCAATGCTCGGGTTTTACGACTAATTCATATTAAATTCATTAAGTTCATAATTCATACATAAACATAATGGCTCGGCGAGTGAGTGTGCATAATCTCCAACCAAACTCCGACCGTGTACGACAAATATCATTAATACATGGAATACGTGATCATGCAATATATATAATACACACAAGTCATATAACATAACATAAGACATAGTCGTTTGGGCAATCCGTGTCTCGACCTTCCCGCACGGTGCATAACAATTATAACATAATTATAATCATAAAATAAGTTCCAACCTTCTTCCTCCGGGTGATGGCCGGGTGGTCGGCCCGAACCATCCATGAATGGACCAAAAGGGTTTCATGACTCCCCTAGTGGCACTCAGCGTCCATTCCTCGCTAACTCCTAACGAGGTCCGGTTACGCCGTTAATATAATTGGAACTAGTGAAAGGGATCACCGTCGGCCCAGGCCTCCCCGGATAGCCTCTAACACCAAGTCCCTGGGCCCCATTGTGCATTCTTTCATACATTTCTCGCCAAAACATTTGCTTCTTACTTAGGATACATACTATAAGAAAACATACCTTACCGTGCAACTCGGCATATGTTATACACGTACCTCTCCGTGTCATCCTAATCCGTAGCTAGCATGAAGACACACGGTTTGGAGCATAGCCTCGTTGCAAAACCATTTTAAGCTTATATACGCCCATACGTATAATTTCCGAAGAATTTACTCAATGACTCCACTTTGTAAAGATAACATATATATACATAAGGTTTTAGGCCAAAACTTGTCACATAAGGGTTATAGGGTTTTATACATAACTAGAACGAAAACACCCTCACCTGGAAGATGACGATACAAGGGTACAAGCTAGGCCATGAGTGTAACGCCCCAATCTTTCAATTATGCAATATGTGACTTAATGTGAAATAATTGCCAATTATGACTTAATTGTTTAATTACTTAATTGTCCTTAATTGAGCACTTCATAAGCTTAGGGACTTAATTGATCATTTTTCTATGAGATTGAACTTAATTGCATGACTTTTGAGTTGGAGGGATCTAATTGCAATTGTGCCTAAACTTATAATATCTAGCATATATCTCTTCCATGAGCCCATTGCATGCTATCACTACACTCTTTGCTTCCTCCCTTATACCGATCCAAAGACCTCCAAGAAGAAGAAGAGGAGTTCATCATTTCAAGCTTGGATTTGAGTGGAAATTGCATACTTTGAAGCATACTCATCATCACCACATCATCTCTTTTCCTTCTTCTCATTCATTCAAGGTATTGAGCTTAGTTGGGGAGAATTCATGTGTATATATGCGTAGGGTTTGATGTTAGCTTGATGCTTTCATGTGTATTCATGATTAGAAGCATGTTTAGCTCATATTTCCTTCATTTCTTGCATGAAACATGAAGATATGTGAAAGTTGGAGTATATGAATAATTATGGGGTTTTGGGGCCTAATTCTTGGTGATTTGATGCATATTTATTGGTTTGATCGTTGTTTAATTGAAGTATATTGTGTATATGTTGTGTGTGATCATTTATATTGGATTGATTTTGGTGTTTTGGTTGGATTTTGATGTTGTCCGAGTTTGCCCTGTTTTTCTGCGTACGTGACACGGGTGTGTCACGTCTTCCTCTTTTAGTGTGACACGGGGGTGCATTGTTGTTGGCCTGGGTTTTATGTACCGTGACACGGGGGTGTCACGGATTGCTTTGTTTTGGTAACACGGGCGTGTCACCTTCTGTTCGCATGCTTTTTGCCGCTGTATTGTGACACGGGGGTGTCACGGCTTAGTGTATATTTGTGACACGGGCGTGTCACACCTTGTTTTCATGCATATTTTGGTTGCATGCTACTGTACGTGTTATTATATGCTTGTTTTATGCTTAAATATGATCATGACATTTGATAATTGTCCATTCTCGTTATTGCACGTCATGTTACGCCGTCCGTCCTAATTGCTTCATTTGAGTCGTGTCTTATGTACACTTGTCTTTGTTGCACAGACCAACACACCAGTGACGTGGAGTGGACGTCTTAGACCGTGTCTTTCTATTTATTTGTCGGTACAGGTGAGGTTTAATTTCTAGATATATATATAGGGCCATTACAACCCTATGTGGTGTTTTAAGCCAAAAGGTATCTATATATCTATAGTTTTCCAAACTCTATTGGTTTTCAACTGTTTTACTGCACTGTACTGTATTGATTGACCGTGTTTTGGGCGAGTATATTGTACCGTGCACTGTGGGCCCGAGAGTGAGTGTTTGAGCCAACCGGGAAAGCATGGGCTGACGGGTAACTCTTACACTCCTCTCAACCGTGGGGATGAACCCTGAACCCACCAGGAGGTTTGGTGGAGGAAGGAGTACCGTGCGTGGGAGTCATGTTCCCGACGTACACCGTGTTTACCGTGGATGGATAGGGCCTTGCAAACCCACCATCATTGGAGGAAGAAGGAGTCACTGAAACTGTTATGTGTGCTCTGTAACTGATTGCATGATCACTTAATTCAATTAAAAGTATCGTGATTGTACACTGTCGGAGTAAGGTTGGAGAATTGCCCTCACTCGTCGGGCCACTGATTGATTGATTGAAAGTGATTGAAAATGATTAATTGTTAAATCTGATAGTTGTAATCTCGGGCGAGCTCTATGTTGTTATTGAACTTAGATTAATTTCGGTTATAAAACCTTACCCGAGGTTATGATTTGCATGTTATCTGCGCTTATATCTATTATGCCCCTCGCTCAGTCTTTGGTAGACTGTGACGCCCCAAGTTTTCACACGTGCAGGTAAGTGTTACGTGCGTATTTATATTTAATTATATGATTTTATATTTTGATTTGTTAATTGAATTTGTGTATAATTTGATTTATTCGTTTAAAATCTCTTTTGATTGTTTATATGAGCTATGAATATGTGATCGGATTTGTGAAAATGTGAATTCTATGAATGTGGTGTTAATTGTATGAAATTACGTGTTCTGTGGAATCCGTGGACTTAATTGTATTGTATTTGAATGTTTTGGACTCAATTGGAAATTGAGTTTGGGCTTAATTGCCACTTTTTGAAAGTTTAGGGACCTATTTGTATAATAGGCAACCCTGAACGGTTTTCGCGATATCTTGAGCTTCGGACCTCGAAATCGAGATCCGTAACCGGCGTTGAACTTGTTTCGACGTTACCTATCCTTTGAACTTGACCTTGTATCTTTTCGGTATCATTTAAACCTTCGACAACGAACCGTTTCATAGCCTCGACCTTATAACTTGTTTGAACCTTTTTCTTAAACGAACCGGACTTGGACCAACCCATATCCTACCCATTTCTCTACTAGATATCAGCATTCCTACCCTTTTCTTCCCATTTTGATCGATCAAAATCAGCCAAGGCAAGGAGCAAAGAAGAACTTCAAGAAACCCCTTGTTTTGATCAAACCAACTTTGAGCTCAAGATCATCCAACACTCCATCTTCTTCCAAGGTAGGATATTTATTATTTTCTCCTTGTTCTCTTCTTCATTTTCTCCCGATTGTATCTTGATTTAAGTTGGAGAATCTTGTGGCGTGAAGAAAGCTTGAAATGGAATAAATGATATGAATTCTTGGTTCCATGTTTTTCCTTGGTTTAAAGTGAAGTTTGATGCATGAAAGTTGATGTTTGGAGCTTCCTTATCATTTCTCTATCTATAGATTTCATGTTGGTAGACTATAGCATGAGTTGCCATTGGAGGAGCTTGAAGCTCCATGATTGTGATTATGGGAATTGATGATGTTTTGGCCAATTTCAAGCATGTATTCTTGTGTTTTTACTTGAGTTGCATGTTGTATATGAATAATATGGATTAAAATCATGTCTAAGTGTTGTTGGAGAGCTTCTTGATGGCTGTCCTGTTTTCCTTAAAGCTTTTACCGCGTAACAGAGCTGTTGCTCTGTTATTTCTTTCAAAACGATGAGCTGACACGGCCGTGTCAGCTTTGAACTGAAAATGGACACGGCCGTGTTGGGCTCTCGACTTTGTTTTTTTTTTTTTGATTTTAACCTTGGACACGGCCGTGTCCAAATCCTTTGAAAACTCAACACGGCCGTGTCAAGCGCTCGACTTTGAATTTTCTGATTTTTAAACCTCGGACACGGTCGTGTCCATTTCCCTTTGAAACTCAACACGGCCGTGTCATTTGAATTGGCAGCCTTGAGAAGTCTCTTTTCTTGTTTGATTTGCATATGTGGCTCGTATTTGTGGGTTATATTGAACGTGGCTCTAATTTAGTTATGTTATGATTGTTATATTAATGCAGGAATGCAAGTATGAAAGTTATGATCGGTTATATGTTTTAAGACATTAATAGTGCACACGAACATGTCCATTATATTTGTTTTATGTGTTCATATCATAAGCATGGCATTGCCGAGCGTCTTATTTGATCATTTGAGTCTCACTTCACCTGTTTTGAACAGATTTTGATTCCTTTGGTGACGAGGCCGGTCAGTGAGGCTCGTGTGTTCTTCTTTTGCCGTTCGAGGTGGGTTTTTCTTCTACTTAGCTATATGACCCTCTACATACATTTAACGTGAAAAGTTTTCGACCAAAGCGTATATATCTATATATAGAGTCATTTTCAAAGAGTAAATGTTTGCAACGTAAAGCCCTTATTTTATAAATCCTACCAAATGTTTTGGTGAGAAAGAAAGAATGAATGTTATGCACGAATGGGGCCCAAGGACTTAGTGTGAGTGGCTATCCGGGGAGGCATGGGCCGACGGTGATCCCTCACATTAGTTCCACCAATTAACGGCGTAACCGGACCTCGTTAGGAGTTAGCGGGGAATGGACGCTGAGCGCCATCTGGGGAGTCATGTAACCCCTTTTGGTCAATGAATGGGTGGTCGGGTCTTGCAAGCCCGTCACCAAACCGGAGGAAGAAGGCGTAAATGTTAATGAATGTGCACAAAAGAATGATTGCATGAACAGAATGAATGAATGAATGTTTAAATGATTTACACGAGGAGTTGGTTCGAGATAATGCACGCCCACTCGCCGGGCTAATAATGACCTAATGTTAATGATTCGTTATAATCCCTTTTGATGATTGTTATTCACCCACTTGGGGAAATTCTTTAAAACCTCACTTGGGATTATAGCTTGCATGTGATTTTTTAATTATCATCATATATACTATTTATGCCCTGTTTTATACCCACCAGTCCCTTTTGGACTGAACCCGTTTGGTTTTCAGTTATTTTGTGCGGGTGTTGAGGGAGCTAGGCGGGAATACGAGTCGTAGGTCTTGCATTCGCTTCTAGCTCTAGTGTTTTGTTGTTACACTTGCATACTCGTACTTTTGGTAATTGTATATGAATGTTGTTTTGGGCAGTGATGGCATGTATATGTTGATTATGATTTAGAGCGTACTTGTATTGGGATTTAACTTCAGTGAACTTAAATGTTGGTACATAGAGCATAGAGCTCAATATATGGAATAACTGTTGGTACCTAGAGCATATAGCTCAATCTATGATATATGATTTATTGCTTCCGCTTTTATGTTATTCTGCTACTCTGATTGTTGTGGTTATTGGGGTTAAGTGATAGGCTAGTCCCGCCTGGCTTAGTGTGTGTGTGTCCCCGTTCGCTATGATTCAGCACGTGTATGGAAACCCATTTCATATACGGGCCGGGTCATGGTGCGGGGGATGTGGTACCTCGCGCTCGGGTGCTACATAGACTGACACCTCACCTTTCAGTTTTGCAGGTTGTGTGCTAGGCGGGATTGGTGTCGAGTCAAGTCATTCTTTTCGGGTCTAGCACGTGTCCATCCTACTTTGTTGCATATTTATTGTTAATTTTGGATTATATGAAATGTTATGTATTTGAGAGATGATAATGTATTGATATGTAATGTTAAGGTTTTAGATTACTTGATCATGCTCGTGAGTGGCAGGTATGTTTATTCCGTTTTGCTTTGTGGTAATTGGTTTGGGGTTAGTCCCACCTAGCTAGTCAAGTCTTTATTCTCTTGTCACCCGTTCGCTATGGCTCGGTTCATATATGGATTGTCCGTTTCATATGTGGACTGAGCTATAGTGCGGGGGATGTGGCACCTTTGCGTTCCGGGTGTTACAGTGAGCCTATCGATCACGATATCTCCACCCTGGAGATGAACTGTACAAGAGAAAGACATAATGTGTACTCGTGAGAAACGACTCAATATGAAACCAATTAGGACGCACGACATTAACATGAGGTGTTCGTGAAATGCTATTTCATGTTTCAATATACAATAGATCATAAGATGTCATGAGTTGATGTGATTCATGATCATACACACCAATAAAGCCATTTAGACACATACATGTTTTAATCATTCAATTCATAATATATTACAATACATGTTAACAGTGCATATGGATCAATTAGGCATGTATATAATGCATATAAGTCACATAAGGGGTCGAGGAAGTGCAAGGAAGGCGATAGAACGAGTTTTGGAAAAGTTTAGCAAAAGTTAGGAAAAGTTGACAATTTTCGGAAATGCGCAAGCTGTAGAAAAATGGGTATATCTTCAGTTTGAGAAATTGGAATTAAGTTTTGCTTGTTGGAGGTGAAACTAGACAGATAGATGTTTTCAAGGATATGTGTAGCACCCCGCACGAGAGGCACCACATCCCCCGCAATATAGTTCAACACGAGTAACGAAATGGTAAATCCGCACCCGTATCAAACCATAGCGAACGGGAGTCAAATAGAAAACCCTCCTAAACTAGGCTGAACTTAGACCCTGCAATAATAACCAATCAACAAAATATAATGCATCGGAAAACTAAAATTCAAACACACAAACCATACGCAGACTTGGGCTCTTCAGGCCTCTTTTTAACTCATAATCAAAGCCCAACAAGAGCAATTCAATAGCAAATATACAAGATTCAAATTCATAATCTTACAAGGTTGAATCATTCGCAATTTAAATACATAAGTGAATGCAGTGACGCTTCTAACTTAACTTGACCGACTCAACTCAACATAACTCCGCCTAGCTCGAAACTCTAAAGCGAAACCTGCACGCTAAAGTGTTGGGGAAAGGAGAGGGTCAGTCTCTAGAAGACTGAGTGAGCAGGAGGGATACATATATATAAGAAACATGCACATGCAAGTCATAAATCCCGAGCAAAGGTTTTATTGGAAGTTAGTTCCCACGAAGGGCAAGAAAATAAATAAACAATGCTCGAACTTTACGACTAATTCATATTAAATTCATTAGGTTCATAATTCAAACATAATCATTAAGGCTCGGCTAGTGAGCGTGCATTATCTCCAACCAAACTCCGACCGTGTACAACAAATATCATTAATATATTAATTAGGTGATCATGCAATATCTCATAATACACACAGATCATATATCGTATCATAAAACATATTCGTTTGGGCAATCCGTGTCCCGGCCTTCCCGCACGGTGCATATCAATCATAAACATAATCATAATCGTAAAAATCAGTTCCAACCTTCTTCCTCCGGGTGGTGGATGGGTTTGCAAGACCCGGCCACCTCATACATTGACCAAAAGGGGTTACATGACTCCCCAGATGGCACTCAGCTCCCTTTCCCCGCCAATCTCCTGGCGAGGTCCGGTACCGCCGTAAATGTGGTGGGACTGGTACAAGGGATCACTATCGGCCCTTGCCTCCCCGGATAGCCACTTGCACTAAGTCCCTGGACCCGTGCAATCATAACATACATAGATAATCTCGCCAAAACATTTGATTCATACTTAGGATACATACTATAAGAAAACATACCTTACCGTGCAACTCGGCATATGCTATACACGTACCTCTCCGTGTCATCCTAATCCGTAGCTAGTATGAAGACACACGGTTTGGAGCATAGCCTCGTTGCAAAACCATTTTAAGCTTATATACGCCCATACGTATAATTTCAGAAGAATTTACTCGATAACTCTACTTTAAAAGTAACATATATATATATAAGGTTTTTGGCCAAACTTGTCACATAAGGTTGTAGGGTTTAGTATGTAACTAGAACGAAAACACCCTCACCTGGAACATGGCGATACAAGGATACGAGTTACCGAGTGCCAAGTTGAACAAGATTTCTCCACCCTGGAGATAAACTCTACAAAAGACAACATAACGTGTTCGTGAGACTCAAGACTCTAAATGAACCATATATGACGCACGACAATGTGTGATCATGATATGAATGTATAAAAATGATATTATGTCGTGAACACGTTCATGTGTACTATTAATGCATTTGAGGCATATAAACAAGCCATTCATTCAAGTACTTTCAAGAAATGAAGGTATCATACTCATTTGTTTCATAGCCTTTCATGAATCATGCCAAGTCAAGTCGATCAATCAATTTTAATCAATAAACGAAGGTTTCCCATTCTTTCAACTCGTAATTCATATAAAACGTATCAAGTCATTCCATAATTTAAATCCATAATTTAAAGTTCACACTTCATGAAATAATATCATACCACTTTAGTCTCATAAATTCATTTCAAATTCAATCTTTACATATTTCATAACAATTTAATTCAAGAATTCAAATAACGACCATATCACGTACTATAACACGTTTACAATTATAGAATAGACAAATAAATACATTCAAATCATAATCGGAAATTAAATAACATGAAATAGGTAACAATTTAATTTCCATAATTCAATTAAATAAAATAATATTTAATATAATATAAACATATATATATATATATATATATATATATAAATATACATGCACACGTACACCATGCATGAAATGCATTAACAGGTGAAATGGAACATGCACACTACAATCACTACATGCACGCAATGCATTATATTAGATACATATAGTATTTATGCATGCAAAACATATATATATACATAGCTATGTATGCAAACATTAACCAAAATAAGACAAACAGGCACAACAAAGTAGTAACACACAGCAGTTTCTGCAACAAGGCTACCCGGCCGGGCCTTTTTATTCCCAAAAATCTCCCCGGCCGGGGACAGGTAATACAGACGCAGTAACACCTCAATACCAAGCTTAATCCCCTGTTTTCATTACATAATTACACAGCCGCAGGTAGCAGCAATGAAGGCAAGAAATCAGTAGCAAAACAGGCCAACAAAACTCCCAGAAACTGACTGAAATTGACAGCAGTTAAGCCAAGCAAACGCAGCAGCTGACAGCAACAAAATCGGGCAAAAAACTGGGCAAAAGAATGAATAAACAGGGCAGGAACTTCATGCATAACAAGACCAACCATCAAGCAACAAACAAGGCAAAAGAAGCAGGCATTGACAGCAAATAAGGTCCCAAAACGCACAGCAGCAGTTCGGTACATAAAGGAGAGGAAAGAAGATCATTTCTTCCAATTTCTCAAAGTGCCATCAATGAAATCTCATCAAATCTTCAACTACCACGTAATCAATGATCATAAATGAAAAGAAGAGATCAAGACAATCATATTCATGCTCGGAATCGGTCAAATTCATCAAGAAATGGAAGAGATCAACAAACATGCTAATAACCTAACTTTTCTTCAAGTCAGCCCTAAACTCATGAATCGATGATCAAAATTGGGGATTCATACCTTAAAATGACACATATTGAATGTATATTACAACCCTAAGCTTACCTTGTTGATTGGATGAAGGTTGGAAGAGATTTGAGCTCCAAAATCTCCAAGGAATGCCAGGTTACGGGAATGACTGGAGAGCAGAATGTTTTTGCTGAGTTTTCTTTACGTGATGAAGGTTATCTCGGTTTTGGGCGTTTAAGTGTATGCTTAGAGGGTTGAGTTAGGGTTCTAAAGCATCCAACCATAGTTAATTTGGTCAAGGTTTGTATAAGTTATGGCATTTTTAGTAAAGGGTGGCAGATTTGCATCCGTTTCGGTTTTCGGTTGAATTTCGAAGGTTCAAATAATTTCGGAAAATTGTAAGGCTAATTTCATTAAACCTGAATCTTTGATACAAGTTCAACGAAGTTCCCGAGCTCAATATATCAAATATGGAACCAAGGGTGCGCTAATTGCTCGTTAGCCCCCGATTTGGATTACAAATCAAAATAAATTCGAAACTAATGCAAATGAATCCGAAAACATGAGACGAGCATATATTCACATTCACAACACGTATATTTTCGACATATTAAATTTGCACGAAATTTCGGTATCAAATCATATAAGAACGAAGCTCGTTTATAACACTCATGAACAATGCATAACAAATTCGTTATATTCATAAAATAAAACCAAATTTAAATTAACTTATAAATTACAAATAAAGTGCACGGATTCAATATATATATATAATATTAATACATTAAGATATAAATTTAATATGAACGTAATTAAATTATAAGGTCAACGATTAAAATGTTGAATTAACATAATTACGGATATACTTAATTAACATTAAACCTTAATTAACAATTTAAAATACTAAAATAATGAATTAAAATAAAATGAAATACATTAAAATAATAACCATTTATAACATAATCAAATATAAAACATTTAAAAACAATTAATCACATAATTAAATAATTTAATTGAGCAATTTATAAACACATACGACATATTATTACCAAAGGAAAAACCGGGGCGTTACAACCTCTCCCCCTTAAAAGAATCCATCCTCGGATTCACTACTCGCCTAAACAAACAATGGGAGATTCCCCGTCTCTCGTAAATAACAAGGAGAGAGCCCCGTCTCTCGAGCAACAATGAGAGAACCCCGTCTCTCCAACAACAATGAGAGAACCCCGTCTCTCAAGCAACAATGAGAGAACCCCGTCTCTCGCAAGCAAAGAGAGCACCCCGTCTCTCGAACAAAATAAGAGAATTCCCGTCTCTTACAAACAACAACAAAGCAAGGAAGTCTCCAATACCCCCGAGCAACACAATGTAAAACAATAATTAAAGTCACTTAAGACACCCAAAGCAGGTAATAGATATCATCCACGTTGATTACCAATTACTCCAAGTAATATAACATCACTTAATATAAAAAAAAATTATTCAAGATAAATTTGCCTGGATGCATGTGTCATGGATGCTCCATGTACCGTTCACCATAGTTGCATAATTTAGAGCTGTGAGTTTTGTTGTCCAATGCATGATCTGTCCCAAAAGTGAGTTCAGTGCTCGATTTGTCTTTAAACTCTTCAGGATACCCCCGCCCCCCCCCCCCCCCCCAAAAAAAAAAAATAAAACAATTAATTGATCTTCTAAGAATTTTATTCTTTATTCCCTTCTTAAGTTTCCCCCTGGATTACCATTGATATAACCAATAACTCAATAATTTTGTCTTGGACCCCTTCGTACTTCATTGAATTAATCTTGATTGACACCATCCCATTATGATAACTTGATTCGATTTTCTCTTGTTAATTCTGACTTAGGAGTTCACAGAAACTCCCTTATAATTCCATCACCTCCAGATCGGAATTCCATACGTAGAAATGTTCAATGAACCATTTCCCTTATATCTCGTAAAATCTTCACCCGAATTTAACAACGTAGCTTCTCTCTCAATAGCTTAACCATTACAGCCGTCTTATTCATTTCCAATCGCCACCTTTAGGATTTCCAGATTCTCCTTAATTTGCATCCCCATTGTTGCTACTAGCATATTCATTCGAGCACTACTTCCATCCTCGAATTTATCTCTCGGTCGTGATCTCCCCCTTAAAATTTTTGCTCTTACATGTCAAATTCCATGAGGCCTTCTTTCATTGAAATTCTTGATGAGCCATTTCCATTAGGGAGGGTTTTAATCAAGAATGACGACCCTAAGGTTTCGCCTTTCCATTTCTCTTCTAATCCTCTTGAGGTGCGGGACTCCTTCCTCTATTCGAATTCCCATTCCATCAACCTACCCCTTACCCGAGATTCTTGATTTCCAAAGTCATCTTCCTTATCATGTGCCATCATGTTATTGCTTTTCCTCATCATCCAGATGTGGCCAGTCGAAAAGATACTCGATGAGTGAGGTGAAAGAACTTCCTACCAAGTAAACACTAAAATGCATGTCTGGTAAAGATGTCAATGCATGTGTCACGCTTACATCAAGCAATTATGCGCACATTAGAGCAACGAAATCAAATAGAAATGCACGCACGAACATAGGTAAAGAAGAATAAATAATTAATGCTAAGTATGATGTACGTGCTATGAATGTTTTGGAACCTTTCACCAATGTGGTAAGTTGTTAGCTCAGTAACTTTTCCTCGTTCCTCCAATCCCGAGGTTACTTTGACTTGGTGTTTATTCCTTGCCTTTCCCACGGTCTTCGGGATTTCCATGAATCTTTGTAAATCAACTTGTATCTTCTACTACCCGAGATTGCAATTTCTTGATACCTAATTCTTCCCTATCCAAGGAGTTAGCATTCAAGCTTCTCCTCGAAATTCGACTCCTACTCCTAATCATCACCTTGATCAAGATTCCCGTGATTATCGTTTATGAGTTTCAATTGGTGCATTGAACTTATTTCTCAATTGCTTCTACTTAAGCGCATGATTTCCTTCCAAAGAATCTTTGCCTTTCTTTATCGTATCCATTTATTGCTCCATATCTTCCAATTCAACCACACAACACGACAATTCAGCTTTGATTTGGAAAAACGAACTCAAATCCCGTCCTCAATATCGCCACCTTCCCTAAATTTGAATTGCCCAGGTACTTGCCTTCTAGAAACCCGACTTCTAATCACTAGGCTTAGTTCGAATCCTTGTTTGTAGACCCTTGGTGCATAACTCCTACCGGACCCATTTTATCTTAACTCCTCTTAATTATTGATACCTCTTCAATGATCCAAATCCGGAATTAAAATACCTTCAAGGTTTGTTCACTTCATTCATTAGATTCTAAAATCCCGTTGCATCCAACTAAAGGCACCTTATGTCGCAGAGCCGTGTATGTTGATCTTCTAAGTCATAACCATCTCACAATCAATCCTTATTTCACCAAGTGTCCTTCTACCACCGCATCTCTAAATTCGAACCTCCCATTCCGAATCCTAATCCTTGAACTCTAGCTCCATCTAGAAAACCTCACATCTCAAATTCTCTACATTCTTCCCAGGTGTATCCTTCCTATCTTCCATGCTCAGAAAGAATTTGTAATAAATTTTTATGATCGTCGAACTTGGCCGTGGTTCGATATCATCTTCATAACCTAGAAATCACACTCATTTCGAGAATATATGCATGCGATTAGTGCATGCCCATGACACATATTCAACACTAAAGAGAAGGATCCATATAATAATGCAGCAAATAGTTTAACAAAATTCAAAAGGAAAGCCAAATTTCATGTTCAAGATCGATGCAATGCACACATTGTCATATAGTTCCTAAGCCGTACGACCTAGACTGACTCAAACATGACTAGAGAACACCGATTTTACAACCGGGCTCTGATACCACTTAAGGATGTAGCACCCCGCACGAGAGGCACCACATCCCCCCGCACTATAGTTCAACACGAGTAACGAAATGGTAAATCCGCACCCGTATCAAACCATAGCGAACGGGAGACAAATAGAAAACCCTCATAAGCTAGGCGGAACTTAGACCCTACAATAATAACCAATCAACAAAATATAATGCATCGGAAAACTAAAATTCAGACACACAAACCATAAGCAGACTTGGGCTCTTCAGGCCTCTTTTTAACTCATAATCAAAGCCCAACAAGATCAATTCAATAGTAAATATACAAGATTCAAATTTATAATCTTACAAGGTTGAATCATTCGCAATTTAAATACATAAGTGAATGCAGAGACGTTTCTAACTTAACTTGACCGACTCAACTCAACATAACTCCGCCTAGCTCGAAACTCCAAAGCCAAACCTGCATGCTAAAGTGTTGGGGAAAGGAGAGGGTCAGTCTCTAGAAGACTAAGTGATCAGGAGGGATACATATATATAAGAAACATGCACATGCAAGTCATAAATCCCGAGCAAAGGTTTTATTGGAAGTTAGTTCCCACGAAGGGCAAGAAAATAAATAAACAATGCTCGAACTTTACGACTAATTCATATTAAATTCATTAGGTTCATAATTCATACATAATCATTAAGGCTTGGCGAGTGAGCGTGCATTATCTCCAACCAAACTCCGACCGTGTACGACAAATATCATTAATATATTAATTAGGTGATTATGCAATATCCCATGATACACACAGATCATATATCGTATCATAAAACATATTCGTTTGGGGAATCCGTGTCCCGGCCTTCCCGCACGGTGCATATCAATCATAAACATAATCATAATCGTAAAAATCAGTTCCAACCTTCTTCCTCCGGGTGGTGGACGGGTTTGCAAGACCCGGCCACCTCATACATTGACCAAAAGGGGTTACATGACTCCCCAGATGGCACTCAACTCCCTTTCCCCGCCAATCTCCTGGCTAGGTCCGGTACCGCCGTAAATGTGGTGGGACTGGAACAAGGGATCATCGTCGGCCCTTGTGTTGGAAAACACGAATCAGAAAGCAGCGGAATTTAAAAAATTTTCCCAACAAAAGGACCTTGGACTCGCAATCGTGTAACCAAATTCGTAGAGATAGAAAACTTATTTTTCTTTTGTTCTTTCTTGAAGCGTTTCAAGCCACCCAAGAACGCTCTTCTCGCCGCTTGATCCCCTCTCCTTGGTAAAGTTCGAATCTTCAAACTTCTAACTTGAAGTCTCTAGAGAAAGTCCACCAACTTGATCACAATCTAACTAGTAAGGATGCTAGTTCTCTAGTTAGTGTTTAGGCTCAACCTAGGGTTTATTTGATCTTGGAGAAATGAAGGTGTTCAACACATGAACCAAAAGAATTGCCAATTAGCTCTAAAGGGGAGCATGAGCTCCCCTATATATAGGAAAGGGCGAGGGACGGCCGAACCTATTCCTTGTTGGACAAGGATTTGGTTCCTCTCTCTCGTATTACTTGATCATCAAGTATTTTCCAACTTTGACTTTGAATTCTAATTCAAGTCAACTTTTAAGAGAGCTAAAAATATCCAAACTATTTTTAGATAATTTTATACTTTATTTATTATAAAATAAATAACTTATTTTTATCTAATTAATTAATTCGTAATTAATTAACTATATTATTTTCTCCAAAATAAGACTATCTTTTTAATTCAAAATTAAACCAAAGTCTATTAAATAATTAACACATTTAATTATTTAATACATATATATATAATATATATATATTCACACGTGTGTGACACGTGTCACTCACGTGAGCCACACGTGTGATTTCACACGTGTGGAACCCTCTTGGCCCGATTAACTTGTTTAATCATTTTCAAGCCTCAACTCATGTAACCAAGTTGTTGTGTGTGACCCTCTAGGTTCTCAATTCAATTAGCAGTGACCCTAATTAATTAATTCACTAATTAATTAATCAGTCCACAGATCAAACGACCATAGTCTAGCAACAGGTGTTTAACCCCTAGCTGAATTGGAATGTTCGGATTCGACAGAACCTTTAAGTCATTGATTCATGCGAGATACAATCCTCCTACTTACTATCTCTCAACCAAGATCTAGGGCAAGGGAACAATCAGAACCCTAATAATCCGGTCTTAAAGCTAAGTGCATTTCATATCCATTTGATCTCAATCCAAGAAACCCTTTTCTTGATGTCTTGATCTACTGCCTTGGCCAAGGACTCCATATGGCATATGAATGACTTACACAATAAGAGATCACCTTGCAAATGCAAGTGTAGGTCCTTTCTTGATTCTCATTCACTTTCATGAATCACTTGTGCAGCCCCAGCATAAGCCTTGAATCAGTTGTCTAAGGCGACACCCTTTAAAGCTTATACCTAAGACTACAGAGTTAACTCATAAAGTGACAAGAAACCTCAAGTCTAAGGATCAATTAATCACATCAATGACTCGTGAGATATTTCCTAATCTGGAAGTTTCCATTTCCTGAAATAGAAACTTCCTTTCCCATTTAGGAATGTTCTCACACGGGGCACCTCAGTGAACTTACTTATTAAAGTAAGCACCCTCATGTATTACGCACGTATCAACTATACACTTTGCACCTCCATGAAACAAGGTGGTCCTTCTTAAGGGCGTGATCCCACAAGCAAGCCTTAGAGGAGTCAGGTTGACACTCCCACTGTCTGTAGGACTCATCGGCTTGGAGTATTTTACTAATCATGACTTATGTGATATTGGGCTCGTTTCATGAACCATTTCACCTAAATGGTAGAGTCCTAAAGTCATCAGGATTAGGGGAGTTCTCATACATGCACATCTAAAGTAAACGCATACCAAACAAGAGCATATAAAGAAGTGTTGCCTCAATTCGTTATTTCATTCAAAGATTGTCTGTGATTACAATAAGGAAAAGCACAAAGCGGATATACAATCGGCTTTTAGGGCCCTATTCCTAACACCTTGCCTCCCCAGATAGCCACTTGCACTAAGTCCCTGGGCCCGTGCAATCATAACATACATAGATAATCTCGCCAAAACATTTAATTCATACTTAGGATACATACTATAAGAAAACATACCTTACCGTGCAACTCGGCATATATGCTATACACGTACCTCTCCGTGTCATCCTAATCCGTAGCTAGCATGAAGACACACGGTTTGGAGCATAACGTCGTTGCACAACCATTTTAAGCTTATATACGCCCATACGTATAATTTCAGAAAAATTTACTCGATAACTCTACTTTAAAAGTAACATATATATATATAAGGTTTTTGGCCAAACTTGTCACATAAGGTTGTAGGGTTTAGTATGTCACTAGAATGAAAACACCCTCACCTGGAACATGGCGATACAAGGATACGAGTTACCGAGTGCCAAGTTGAACAAGATTTCTCCACCCTGGAGATAAACTCTACAAAAGACAACATAACGTGTTCGTGAGACTCAAGACTCTAAATGAACCATATATGACGCACGACAATGTGTGATCATGATATGAATGTATAAAAATGATATTATGTCGTGAACACGTTCATGTGTACTATTAATGCATTTGAGGCATATAAACAAGCCATTCATTCAAGTACTTTCAAGAAATGAAGGTATCATACTCATTTGTTTCATAGCCTTTCATGAATCATTCCAAGTCAAGTCGATCAATCAATTTTAATTAATAAACGAAGGTTTCCCATTCTTTCAACTCGTAATTCATATAAAACGTATCAAGTCATCACATAATTTAAATCCATAATTTAAAGGTCACGCTTCATGAAATAATATCATACCACTTTAGTCTCATAAATTCATTTCAAATTCAATCTTTACATATTTCATAACAATTTAATTCAAGAATTCAAATAACGATCATATCACATACTATAACACGTTTACAATTATAGAATAGACAAATAAATACATTCAAATCATAATCGGATATTAAATAACATGAAATAGGTAACAATTTAATTTCCATAATTCAATTAAATAAAATAATATTTAATATAATATAAACATATATATATATATATGTATATATATATACATATATAAATATATGTATATATACGTACATAACAACATGCAATCAATCCATGCATGCATATTAACAATTTAATATATATTTATACATATAAAGCATGCATTCTAAAGTATATATATATATATATATATATATATATATATATATATATAAATAAATATACATGCACATGTACACCATGCATGAAATGTATTAACAAGTGAAATGCATTATATTAGATACATATAGTATTTATGCATGCAAAACATATATATATACATAGCTATGTATGCAAACATTAACCAAAATAAGACAAACAGGCACAACAAAGCAGTAACACACAGCAGTTTCTGCAACAAGGCTACCCGGCCGGGCCTTTTTATTCCCAAAAATCTCCCCGGCCGGGGATAGGTAATACAGACGCAGCAACAGCTCATTACCAAGCTTAATCCCCTGTTTTCATTACATAATTACACAGCCACAGGTAGCAGCAATGAAGGCAAGAAATCAGTAGCAAAACAGGCCAATAAAACCCCCAGAAACTGACTGAAATTAACAGCAGTTAAGCCAAGGAAACGCAGCAGCTGACAGCAACAAAATCGGGCCAAAAACTGGACAAAAGAATGAAAAAACTGGGTAGGAACTTCATGCATAACAAGACCAACCATCAAGCAACAAACAAGGTAAAAGAAGCAGGCATTGACAACAAATAAGGTCCCAAAACGCACAGCAGCAGTTCGGTACATAAAGGAGAGGAAAGATGATCATTTCTTCCAATTTCTCAAAGTGCCATCAATGAAATCTCATCAAATCTTCAACTACCACATAATCAATGATCATAAATGAAAATAAGAGATCAAGACAAACATATTTATGCTTGGAATCGGTCAAATTCATCAAGAAATGGAAGAGATCAACAAACATGCTCATAATCTAACTTTTCTTCAAGTCAGGCCTGAACTCATGAATCGATGATCAAAATTGGGGATTCATAGCTTAAAATGACACATATTGAATGTATATTACAACCCTAAGCTTACCTTGTTGATTGGATGAAGGTTGGAAGAGATTTGAGCTCCAAAATCTCCAAGCAATGCAAGGTTACGGGAATGACTGGAGAGCAGAATGGTTTGGCTGAGTTTTCTTTATGTGATGAAGGTTATCTCGGTTTGGGGTGTTTAATTATGGTTAGAGGGTTGAGTTAGGGTTCTAAAGCATCCAACCATAGTTAATTTGGTCAAGGTTTGTATAAGTTATGGCATTTTTAGTAAAGGGTGGCAGATTTGCATCCGTTTTGGTTTTCGGTTGAATTTCGAAGGATCAAATCATTTCGGAAAATTATAAGGCTAAGTTCATTAAACCCGAATCTTTGATACGAGTTCAACGAAGTTGACGGAACTCGAATCCGAGTTCCCGAGCTCAAGGTATCAAATACGGAAACAAGGGTGCGCTAATTGCTCGTTAGCCCCCGATTTGGATTCCAATTCAAAATAAATTCAAAACTAATGCAAATGAATCCGAAAACATGAGACGAGCATATATTCACATTCACAACACGTATATCTTCGATGTATTAAATTTGCACGTAATTTCTGTATCAAATCATATAAGAACGAAGCACGTTTATAACACTCATGAATAATGCATAACAAATTCGTTATATTCATAAAATAAAACCAAATTTAAATTCACTTATAAATTACAAATAAAGTGCACGGATTCAATATATATATATATATATATATATATATAATATTAATACATTAAGATATAAATTTAATATGAACTTAATTAAATTATAAGGTCAACGATTAAAATGTTGAATTAACATAATTACGGATATACTTAATTAACATTAAACCTTAATTAACAATTTAAAATACTAAAATAATGAATTAAAATAAAATGAAATAAATTAAAATAATAACCATTTATAACATAATCAAATATAAAACATTTAAAAACAATTAATCACATAATTAAATAATTTAATTGAGCAATTTATAAACACATATGACATATTATTACCAAAGGAAAAACCGGGGCGTTACAACCTCTCCCCCTTAAAAGAATCCGTCCTCGGATTCACTACTCGCCCAAACAAACAATGAGAGATTCCCCGTTTCGAGTAAATAACAAGGAGAGAGCCCCGTCTCTCGAGCAACAATGAGAGAACCCCGTCTCTCTAACAACAATGAAAGAACCCCGTCTCTCAAGCAACAATGAGAGAACCCCGTCTCTCGCAAGCAAAGAGAGCACCCCGTCTGTCGAACAAAATAAGAGAATTCCCGTCTCTTACAAACAACAACAAAGCAAGGAAGTCTCCAATACCCCCCAGCAACACAATGCAAAACAATAATTAAAGTCACTTAAGACACCCAAAGCAGGTAATAGATATCATCCACGTTGATTACCAATTACTCCAAGTAATATAACATCACTTAATATAAAAAAAAATTATTCAAGTTAAATTTGTCTGGATGCATGTGTCATGGATGCTCCATGTACCGTTCACCATAGTTGCATAATTTAGAGCTGTGAGTTTTGTTGTCCAATGCATGATCTGTCCCGAAAGTGAGTTCAGTGCTCGATTTATCTTTAAACTCTTCAGGATACCCCCCCCCCCCAAAAAAAAAAAAAAAAAATTAATTGATCTTCTAAGAATTTTATTCTTTATTCCCTTCTTAAGTTTCCTCCTGGATTACCATTGATATAACCAATAACTCAATAATTTTGTCTTGGACCCCTTCGTACTTCATTGAATTAATCTTGATTGACACCATCCTATTATGATAACTTGATTCGATTTTCTCTTGTTAATTCTGACTTAGGAGTTCACAGAAACTCCCTTATAATTCCATCACCTCCAGATCGGAATTCCATACGTAGAAATGTTCAATGAACCATTTCCCTTATATCTCGTAAAATCTTCACCCGAATTTAACAACGTATCTTCTCTCTCAACAACTTAACCATTACAGCCGTCTTATTCATTTCCAATCGCCACCATTACGATTTCCAGATTCTCCTTAATTTGTATCCCCGTTGTTGCTACTAGCATATTCATTCGAGCACTACTTCCATCCTCCAATTTATCTCTCGGTCGTGCTCTTCCCCTTAAAATTTTTGCTCTTACATGTCAAATTCCACTAGGCCTTCTTTCATTGAAATTCTTGTTGAGCCATTTCCATTAGGGAGGGTTTTAATCAAGAATGACGACCCTAAGGTTTCGCCTTTCCATTTCTCTTCTAATCCTCTTGAGGTGCGGGACTCCTTCCTCTATTCGAATTCCCGTTCCATCAACCTACCCCTTACCTGAAATTCTTGATTTCCAAAGTCATCTTCCTTATCATGTGCCATCCTGTTATTGCTTTTCCTCATCATCCAGATGTGGCCAGTCGAAAAGATACTCGATGAGTGAGGTGAAAGAACTTCCTACCAAGTAAACACTAAAATGCATGTCGGGTAAAGATGTCAATGCATGTGTCACGCTTACATCAAGCAATTATGCGCACATTTGAGAAAAATGAAGAAGAAGAATGAGAAAGGAATGGGGGCTGGATCGTGTAATAAGGGAGAAGAAAGGAGGGAATTTGCACTTTGGTCCTCCAAGAATTTAAGTGCTTCAATTAGGTTGCCGGGGTTTAGTTGGGGAACGATTGAGGTCCGAAACAAGGTTCGATTGAGTCCAAGGATTTCATATAATTCAAATAAGTGCAGAAGGAAAAGAATACATTTAATTAACAAGTAAACATGTGATAAACGAATTTAAATAGCATAGTCAATGGTCATATAAATCATATAGTTCACTTACAATTAAAAAGGCATGTAAGTCACGTAACTCTCGGGCCAAACCCACTCGTGACGTCATACCTGTATGGTCTAAAAGTCGGGGCGTGACAACCTCTCCCCCTTAAGAAGGACCTGTCCTCAGGTCCACTGCCTCGGATCAAACTTCTAAGCAACTTTCCCGTGTTTATCCCATGCGGGTTAGCAACTCCCCATCAGGAATTAGTTCGAAAAAGGTCTTCAAACAACAAGGGGTCTTCAATTTCCGTTAAGTCACGACCCTTAACTCACCGAAACCTAAGCACTCGAAAGTCTAAGTATGTAGCAAGTAATGAAAGAACCCCGTCTCTCACAAGAAACAACGAGAGAACCCCGTCTCTCAACAACAACACAACAACCCAAGAAAAAGGTAAATAAGCAAGCACGAATTTACCACAAAAAGGTCAGGTAAGAAACATTAAGTAAATCAAGTATCGTTCATACAAGAGCAGTTAATACAACAAACAATCAAAGCATATATAGTATCACGAAAATATTCAAATTAAATTTGCATGTATGCACATGTCATGAATGTTCGATGTACCGTTCATCGAAGCACTAGAACTGATGATAATGAACTCGTTGCTTATGTGAAATCTTTCTCCTATGATTAAATTGTTCCTTGGCTTCTTCTTATACCTTGACATATGCCCGATCCTTAATTAATTCCATCTTCTGAATGACTCAATTCTTAATCACTTCTCTCAAGTTTGGAGGGTGCCCTCGACCATAATCCAATCAACCCGTTCCTAATGAATTATATTTGACGAACTCAGAAGCTCGAGTTAACCCGCCATTAGTTCGAATTATGGTTTCCAATCCTAGAGGTGTCTTCGGCTCATCAAGAAAAATGATGGACGAACCGGTAATTTCCTTCATGCACGTTGTACCTTACTTCTTCAAATATTTCAGCTTTAAGACTTGATTGGATTAACTCTCGGGATCACCTCTATGGAATAGACCAATTTGATCCGACATTCCTTACTCTATTTTCTCTTCGTTCTTCATTGTCTCAATATCTTCGACATCCAATGCCCATTGTACCAAATTCAACCCTTTTAAGTCTTGGAAGATTGAGTTCTTACATCTCTTATTGTCAAGGGTAGGCGTAAGCGACCATCTTTCATATTTTCCCTTCCATTAGACAAATCCCTAAATATCCTCGAGCTTGCATCTTTATTACTGGAGATATCAATCCCTTCCAATATACTCCAAAGCTCTATTTTCTCAAGCTTAATTTTCAACAATTTCTAAGGTTTTTCGAACTTACTCCGTATTGCTTTCGTAAAGCCCTATTGCTTGCTAAACCTTGCACCTTCGTTGTTCCTACTTGAAGTAACTTCCTTGACATGACCTAGAATTTAAATTTATTCCCAGGCCGTGCTCTTCCCCTTAAGAATTTGATCCACCTTTGTTTATTATCTTGAGTCAGCACTTCTTTATCCGAACTCTTCGACTTCTTCAAGAATCATCTCACTTAGAATGAAGGGTCTAGATTATGTGATATTTTCGGTGTTCTTGTCCCCATTCACTTATCTTCGGCTTCGTTTGGTTCGAGGTGAGGTTAGGATATAGTTATACCCTAATGAAATGTGCCGGTTTTCGAATGCATGCGACTTATAAGCCTTTATGTATATGTAGATATGTGTAAGATGCGTATTTTGTTAGCTTTGCAATAAGTTCGAAAGTATGAAGTTATGTATAAGCCTATGTAAGCTAGCTTTGATTTGGTTATGATTTTGAGGTCAGTCTGCGTGATATGTACGTACGATAGCTAAGTACGATATGCATGAAATATGTCTGTCTGTCTGTAGCGGGTTAAGCTTCCGATTTCCGTGATCTGTGTCTGTGTGGGGCCCCAAATTCTGTGTATGGGATGTACCGGAACCCACCTGAGCGTAGGTTGGGGGATGGAGTCCGAGGGTTTGAGCAGCATTGAGCACTCCCCTCTTCCGCTTCTGGATGGCTAGGGTCGCGCAACCCTTCCATCACACCTACCTGGTATGTTTTGTTGTGTTCTGTTTTGGTTAGTCTGTCTATGTGCTCGTACCGAGTTTCGTTATGTCTGTCGGTTATAAGTTCGTGAAACGGGGGTAGATTCTCAAATTAAGATAAAATTTGACATACTTTTAACCTAATAAAACACGTTTGGATATGTGTGCTTCGTCTGCATGTTTTGAATGTACGCATTAAATAAGTTAAGTTTCGTTTGTTCTGCTTTGCCGAATCACCCTATATATATATTATCACGGGCAAATGTTTTGGCGTGCAAAAACTACTCCCGGCTTCATGAACATCTTCTTTTTACGTGCTTTGCTATGTATATTATGTATAACGTGCGTGTGTTAACCCCTTGCTCAGTCAAGTGTGACTGACCCCTCCCTCTTTATGTTTTAGCTCTGAAGGTTTGCTTTGGAGTTCGAGCTAGGCGGTGTGAGTCTCTTGGAGTCGAGTCTTGTATTAGTTGAGTCTTTGCATTTGCATTTTGAATTCAGTTTTAGTTTTGTGTTATTAACCTATGAACGAATATGTTTAAATATGATTTGTTCATTTATGATTTGAAATCGGTACAGGTTAGGACAGGTGCTCGGATTAGATAAACCCGTTTTGATTATATGATTATTCGGGACAGGTTAGGATAGGTACTTGGATTAGGCGAACCCGTTTGTACTTATGATTTATGTTATGATTTAATTTCGGGATTAGGAATTATGCTAGATTGAACCCGTCAACCGTTTCCATGATTTGAATTTTTTTTTGGCATGATCACGCTTCCATATATTCGTTAAGTATTATGTGTGCAGGGTCTACGTCCCGCCTAGCTCAAAGTTTGAGTTTGTTTTGTTTGTCACCGTTCGCTATGGTTTGGCACGTGTGCGGAGTCCTTGTTTCGTTACACGTGTTGAGCTACGGTGCAGGGGTGTGGTGCCCACCATTGGGGCGCTACATCTGTAAGTGGTATCTGAATCGGATATCCTTTGATCCTACCCATTTTGTTAAACCGACCCGTTTCTTGGCCCTAAAAGGAACCGAACCCTCTTTTCTTCCCCATTTTGATCGGTTCAAGCAAAGAGAGGAGGGAGAGAAGAAGAAAAGAAGAGAAGAAAGCCAACCCTTTTCGAGCTCAAGAACCCCGACCCCCGTTCGCCCAATCAATGATCCAAGGTAAGCAATGTGACCCTCTCCTTACGTGTTTCGATTCTACCGATTGAATCTCGCTTTATTGCCGTATTTCTTGAGATTGGTTGGAGATGATGAATAGTATAGGTTTCGTGTTTTAGGTGTTCTGACTCGTTTCGGAGTCCAATTTATGTTCTAATGTGATATATATATGCGATATATCTTGAATTTGTGTGTTTTTGGTGTATTACGTGATTGGAATGTGGTTTGGGGTGGTTTGGGAACCACCCCCGTCGACCCCTTGCTTTCCTGCTCTTTTTTTTCGGAGAAGACGACCCAACACGGCCGTGTCATCCCCTAGTTCATTTCCGACACGGCCGTGTCAAGCCCTCGACTTTGAATTTTTTTATTCGGACACGGCCGTGTCAGCTTCCAGGCCAATTTTGACACGGCCGTGCTGACCTCGTTTGAACTCCGATTTGCCTGATTTTTGAACCTACGGAAACCTCTTGAAGTCTAGAACATCCTCCAATTGGAATCACCTCAAAAGTCGTTCTAGATTATGAGAGATAATCATTTCAAATTTGTGTCGCCATCCCGCCGAAATTCTGCTTTCGTCCAACTTCAAACGTACGCCATTTTCGGCTCGCTTTGAACCACGTTTTGAGCCACCTACCATTTCAAAGATATTTGTGTCTAGTTTCAGTTTCACGAAGCAAAACCCAATTCCCATTTCTCAAACTCAAGTTATAACCGTTTTACTACAGCTTGTCCGTTTCGGAATAATTTCCAGTTTTTGCCAGTTTTGCTCGGAACAATCTCTTATGCTTTCCTTCCGCTTTTCTTGCACCTTGCCACCTCCGAACTCATTCTTAACTTGTTTTATCTTGTGTATGTGTATATACTTGTTGCTATATGTGTTTTATGTTGCTTATTTAATATGAATTATTTGCACGAAGCATCAATGCACCTTGTTATGTATCTCCGCCTTGTAATATAAATTGTATGTGTGCATGAATGTGTTATATGATTATAAATGAATATGTTGAGCTACGTATTGTCTTGGTTTGCAAGTAATTGATTCAAATATGTGTTTTTCCTACTTGATTGAATCTCTTATATGCATGAACATACTCCGTGCGTCTATGTGGTTCATTCTTGAGTCTAAGTCTTGTCTTTTGCCTTCAGTTTGTCCAGGTGCACCCGGGGTGGTATTTTATTCGTCAGTTGATTCCGGGGTGAATCAAGTGCTTTGTCTTCGGCTTTGTTTGGTTCGAGGTGAGGTTAGGATATAGTTATACCCTAATGAAATGTGCTGGTTTTCGAATGCATGCGACTTATAAGCCTTTATGTATATGTAGATATGTGTAAGATACGTATTTTGTTGGCTTTGCAATAAGTTTGAAAGTATGAAGTTATGTATAAGCCTATGTAAGCTAGCTTTGATTTGGTTATGATTTTGAGGTCAGTCTGCGTGATGTGTACGTACGATAGCTAAGTACGATATGCATGAAATATGTCTGTCGGTCTATAGCGGGTTAAGCTTCTGATTTCCGTGATCTGTGTATGTGTGGGGCCCCAAATTCTATGTTTGGGATGTACCGGAACCCACCTGAGCGTAGGTTGGGGGATGGAGTCCGAGAGTTTGAGCAGCATTGAGCACTCCCCTCTTCCGCTTCTGGATGGCTAGGGTCGCGCAACCCTTCCATCACACCTACATGGTATGTTTTGTTGTGTTCTGTTTTGCTTAGTCTGTCTATGTGCTCGTACCCACCGAGTTTCATTATGTCTATCGGTTATAAGTTCGTGAAACGGGGGTAGATTCTCAAATTAAGATAAAGTATGATATACTTTTAACCTAATAAAACATGTTTGGATATGTGTCCTTCGTCTGCATGTTTTGAATGTACGCATTAAATAAGTTAAGTTTCGTTTGTTCTGCTTTGCTAAATCACCCTATATATATATTATCACGGGCAAATGTTTTGGCGTGCAAAAACTACTCCCGGCTTCATGAACATCTTCTTTTTACGTGCTTTCCTATGTATATTATGTATAGCGTGCGTGTGTTAACCCCTCGCTCAGTCAAGTGTGACTTACCCCTCCCTCTTTATGTTTTAGCTCTGCAGATTTGATTTGGAGTTCGAGCTAGGCGGTGTGAGTCTCTTGGAGTCGAGTCTTGTATTAGTTGAGTCTTTGCATTTGCATTTTGAATTCAGTTTTAGTTTTGTGTTATTAACCTATGAACGAATATGTTTAAATATGATTTGTTCATTTATGATTTGAAATCGGGACAGGTTAGGACAGGTGCTCGGATTAGATGAACCCGTTTTGATTATATGATTATTCGGGACAGGTTAGGACAGGTGCTCGGATTAGGTGAACCCGTTTGTATTGATGATTTATGTTATGATTTAAATTTCGGGATTAGGAATTATGCTAGATTGAACCCATCAACTGTTTGCATGATTTGAAATTTTGTTTGGCATGATCACGCTTCCATATATTCGTTAAGTATTATCTGTGCAGGGTCTACGTCCCGCGTAGCTCAGAGTTTGAGTTTGTTTTGTTTGTCACCGTTCGCTATGGTTTGGCACGTGTGCGGAGTCCTGGTTTCGTTACACGTGTTGAGCTATGGTGCGGGGGTGTGGTGCCCACCGTTGGGGCGCTACATCTGTAAGTGGTATCAGAGCCCCAGGTTGCAAAATCGAGGCTCGGTGTCGTGTTGTGTCTGTCTAGGTCGTACGGCATAGGACAATTTGGTTACGTGCACGTTTGCATCATGGTTTGATACGTTTTGCTTGTGTAAATTCTAATACTTGGTTGATTTTCCATTATGCAATGCATTGCATTTTAATTGCTCTTGATTGATTTAACTACGTGGCATAGGCATTTACTAATCAACACCCATATATCTTTGTGGTAGTTGTTGACATTTTCAGGATGCCGCCACGCAGACAACACTACGGTCAACCTTCTTATCAATATCCGTACGATCAAGGGCAGTCTTCAACCATAACACCTCCTATGAAATCGAATGGCAATGATGTACCGGGAATTTAAGGCATTTGATCCCCCTCAATTCCGAGAAGGAGACGATATAAAGGCTAAGGAATGGCTCTCGGAGATAGAGAGCATATTTGAGATATGGCCGTGTGATTCCCAAAATATGGCTCGCCTTGCGATACAACTACTACAAGGACAAGCAAGACAACGGTGGAAAAGAGTTGCCCAACAATTAGAGGCATCAAGCGAAGAGATGACATGGGATGTGTTTGTTCGGGAATTTAGGAAAAAGTTCGCACCGCCCGTTTTACAAGAACGAAGACTCAAAGAATTGCTCGCGTTAAAACAAGGAGATAAAACGGTCTTGGAGTACTTAGAGGAATTCGAGAAATTGGGTGCTTATGTACCCCACATTACGAACAACGATGAGATGAAGGCTAGGAATTTTATGGAAGGCCTCCGGGATGAAATCAAGAAAGCTTTAATTGCGAAGAACACGAGTACGTGGGATTATAACAAGAAGTAAAGAGAAGGAAGGACCGGAGCCTAGACTTGAATTGGGTCGATGCTCCAATCTGCAAGTAGAAGGAAAATCACACCAATTGGGAAATCGAACTAAGAAGATCCGTGGGAAGAAGCATAAGGCCAGTAACTTTTCAAAGTCGAAGGAAGTGCTTCAACCTTGTACCCATTGCGGAGGGACAAACCATGCCTACGACGCTTGTTGGGATAGATTGAAGAGATGCTACGCTTGTGGATCAACCGAGCACAAGATCTCTGAGTGTGACCAATCGAGAGCTAACAAACACCGAACGCGAGGTCAACGACTTCCAATTGGAGACCTACATGAACCCGAGAATTGAGGTACTTGTATTCATGGCACGTGCATTCATAACATATTAAATTTTGTAATTAAATTGCTCTATGTGTTAAAATCACAATGTGTAACATTTTCTATGTGCTCGAGTGACTTTATGATGCATTTCATCTATACATATAATCCGACATGCATATTTAGTGTTTACTTGTAGAATGTTGATTCACTCATACGGCCGAGTTTTGAGCCTTATGAAGTGGGAAGAGATGGTTGAAGTGAGGGTCGAATTAAAGGTCTTCCTTGAGATTTGGTTGCCGACTATAGCATGATACGAAGATATGTCAAGGAAGTAGATTCGAAAAACTATATTTTGGGTTGAAGATTTGGGATCCGATAGTGCTTTGAAGAAAAGTTGAAACTCATCTTCCGAAGAAGGCATTTTGGCATGTCTACAAGAAGCATATTGGTGAAGAACTTGGACTTAGAGGTCGTCCAGGAACCACCGGATTCAAGAATTATACAAGAAGTCATATTAATAAACCAAGAACTGAAGGATCAAATTCTTGGAAAGAAAATCAGGACCAAGAGAACACTTAAGCAAGGAATCTAGGGCTAGGGCGATTGGCTAAAGATGAAACTCAATTATGAAAAGAATACCACGATGATATTGGAAGAAACGAGTAGGACAAGGTTCGAATTGAGGACCTTCTTTGGGGATCGAGAATGCCAAAGAGAGGGTGACACCAAGAATGAATCGAGGAGAAGATCGGATTTTAGAAATTTATACATAGAATTGAAGATTTCAAATCAAAGGATACGACATTGAAAGCACCCCAAGTACGGTGTTACTTTGGGAAAACATCACCGGGCGTTAGAACAAGGACCCAGCTTAAGGATTGAGAGTAAGTGTAATCAACCGCAAATACGAGGCATGGGGATTTATTTAATTGTATCTAGAAAGGAAGGAGCAAATTGTCAAAAGTTCAGGCTCGAGGATTAACAACGGTTCCGGGATTTTTCAATCGTTCCTAAGAGAAGAAGTTCCCAAGGGACCTTGGCTTCAAAGGATGAAGGAGATGGGATTGTTTCTTGACCCCTTTTCAAAGAAACATCCGAGCAAAGGAAAAGTCGAGTTTGGGGAAAGAATTCAAGAGTAGACAACAACCGTGGAATGAAGATAATGGAAAGTGTTAAAGTGACAAATGCATCTAGAATTTCAAGATGGTGGGCAAAAGATTTCGGCAATGATCAAATCCTCACGAACACTCACATATCGGTGAACGGTACACTTAAACATGCATATCACGTGCATCATTCATCTTTTAGCTTTGCTTGTGTGTGTTTGTTGTTTGTTACCTTTCGGGGTTGCTTTGAGTGTTCGAGTGCTTTTGCTTCGCAGTTAGTTGAGGGTCGTGCTTTGCAAAGATCTACCCAACGATCTTCCAAGAGTCTTCAGTTAGAGGCAAGCAACGGTTCGAACGTCAACTTTGAGCCACGGGTTGAAGTGGTGTTAGAAGGCTTGTTCGGGTTGGAGAACGAATGGTGGAAGTTCCTTAACAACCCCATTCGTGATTCCGAGTTGTGGGTGGTTTAGATGGATTCAAACGGTGGGAGTTGAATCATTTTTGGACCCTCCTGTCGTGCGAAAACGTCTGAGCTATTCCAAGTCGGGATCAAGTTCGTGTAGAGCTTGGAGGGAAGATCAAACCCCTTGGTGCTTGAAGACCTTTCTCGAGCTAACCCTCGTCGGGACGTCATGAACCTCGAACTTGGGTGAATACGGGAGAGTTGCTCGTAGTTCTTACCCGAGCGGTAGGACCTGGGGACAGGTCCTCTTTAAGGGGGAGAGTTTCTAACATCCCGCTACTTCGGCATTTCCAAGTACGCATCACGAGAGAGTTTAATTTCGTGATTTATATAATTCGTATGCCGTAAATGTCAATGTGTAATTTATTTAAGTTTATGCGCTTTAGATTTAATTAATTGTTTAGGCTCGAATGCCCAATAATTGAAGTTTAGGGACCTAATTAATTAGGGTGCTTTGGCCTTCGTGGCAATCTTGAGCTCGGGAGTTCGAATTCGAATTCCGACCCCTTTATTGAGTTCGTTTCGACAATTCGGATTCGATGAAATTAACTTTATATTTTCAAAGCCGTTTGTTAGCCCTAACGTTTTAAAATCCGATTCGTTTGAATCGGATATCCTTTGATCCTACCCATTTTGTTAACCCGACCCGTTTCTTGGCCCTAAAAGGAACCGAACCCTCTTTTCTTCCCCATTTTGATCGGTTCAAGCAAAGAGAGGAGGGAGAGAAGAAGAAAAGAAGAGAAGAAAGCCAACCCTTTTCGAGCTCAAGAACCCCGACCCCCGTTCGCCCAATCAACGATCCAAGGTAAGCAATGTGACCCTCTCCTTACGTGTTTCGATTCTACCGATTGAATCTCGCTTTATTGCCGTATTTCTTGAGATTGGTTGGAGATGATGAATAGTATAGGTTTCGTGTTTTAGGTGTTCTGACTCGTTTCGGAGTCCAATTTATGTTCTAATGTGATATATATATGTGATATATCTTGAATTTGTGTGTTTTTGGTGTATTATGTGATTGGAATGTGGTTTGGGGTGGTTTGGGAACCACCCCCGTCGACCCCTTGCTTTCCTGCTCTTTTTTTCCGGAGAAGACGACCCAACACGGCCGTGTCAGCCCCTAGTTCATTTCCGACACGGCCGTGTCAAGACCTCGACTTTGATTTTTTTTATTCGGACACGGCCGTGTCAGCTTCCAGGCCAATTTTGACACGGCCGTGCTGACCTCGTTTGAACTCCGATTTGCCTGATTTTTGAACCTACGGAAACCTCTTGAAGTCTAGAACATCCTCCAATTAGAATCACCTCAAAAGTCATTCTATATTATGAGATATAATCATTTGAAATTTGTGTCGCCATCCCGCCGAAATTCTGATTTCGTCTAACTTCAAACATACGCTATTTTCGGCTCGCTTTGAACCACGTTTTGAGCCACCTACCATTTTAAACATATTTGTGTCTAGTTTCAGTTTCAAGAAGCAAAATCCAATTCCCATTTCTCAACCTCAAGTTATAACCGTTTTACTACAGCTTGTCCGTTTCGGAATAATTTTCAGTTTTTGCCGGTTTTGCTCGGAACAATCTCTTATGCTTTCCTTCCGCTTTTCTTGCACCTTGCCACCTCCGAACTCATTCATAACTTGTTTTATCTTGTGTATGTGTATATACTTGTTGCTATATGTGTTTTATGTTGCTTATTTAATATGAATTATTTGCACGAAGCATCAATGCACCTTGTTATGTATCTCCGCCTTGTAATATAAATTGTTTGTGTGCATGAACGTGTTATATGATTATAAATGAATATGTTGAGCTATGTATTATCTTGGTTTGCATGTAATTGATTCGAATATATGTTATGCCTACTTGATTGCATCTCTTATATGCATGAACATACGCCGTGCGTCTATGTGGTTCATTCTTGAGCCTAAGTCTTGTCTTTTGCCTTTAGTTTGTCCAGGTGCACCCGGGGTGGTATTTTATTCGTCAGTTGATTCCGGGGTGAATCAAGTGCTTTGTCTTCTGCTTCGTTTGGTTCGAGGTGAGGTTAGGATATAGTTATACCCTAATGAAATGTGTCGGTTTTCGAATGCATGCGACTTATAAGCCTTTATGTATATGTAGATATGTGTAAGATGCATATTTTGTTGGCTTTGCAATAAGTTTGAAAGTATGAAGTTATGTATAAGCCTATGTAAGCTAGCTTTGATTTGGTTATGATTTTGAGGTCAGTCTGCGTGATATGTACGTACGATAGCTAAGTACGATAAGCATGAAATATGTCTGTCTGTCTGTAGCGGGTTAAGCTTCCGATTTTCGTGATCTGTGTATATGTGGGGCCCCAAATTCTGTGTATGGGATGTACCGGAACCCACCTGAGCGTAGGTTGGGGGATGGAGTCCGAGGGTTTGAGCAGCATTGAGCACTCCCCTGTTCCGCTTCTGGATGGCTAGGGTCGCGCAACCCTTCCATCACACCTACCTGGTATGTTTTGTTGTGTTCTGTTTTGGTTAGTCTGTCTATGTGCTCGTACCCACCGAGTTTCGTTATGTTTGTCGGTTATAAGTTCGTAAAACGGGGGTAGATTCTCAAATTAAGATAAAATTTGATATACTTTTAACCTAATAAAACATGTTTGGATATGTGTGCTTCGTCTGCATGTTTTGAATGTACGCATTAAATAAGTTAAGTTTCATTTGTTCTTCTTTGCTAAATCACCCTATATATATATTATCATGGGCAAATGTTTTGGCGTGCGAAAACTACTCCCGGCTTCATGAACATCTTCTTTTTACGTGCTTTGCTATGTATATTTCGTATAGCGTGCGTGTGCTAACCCCTCGCTCAGTCAAGTGTGACTGACCCCTCTCTCTTTATGTTTTAGCTCTGCAGGTTTGCTTTTGAGTTCGAGCTAGGCAGTGTGAGTCTCTTGGAGTCGAGTCTTGTATTAGTTGAGTCTTTGCATTTGCATTTTGAATTCAGTTTTAGTTTTGTGTTACTAACCTATGAACGAATATGTTTAAATATGATTTGTTCATTTATGATTTGAAATTGGGACAGGTTAGGACAGGTGCTCGGATTAGATGAACCCTGTAACGCCCCAGCTTTCGGCATTTCAGGTATGATCGACACGTGTGCGTTTGAGAGTTAGACTTTTAATTATTAATTGTTCGTTTCTTTAATTTTCCATAGCATGACATAATTTTATAAAATTATATTCTTGATATTTTATTGAAAATTCATATCATATCATATTTTTCGGATTTATTGAACGTGAATGCAATGTGAATTATTTTCCCGAATGTAATTTATTTCTTTTATGGTCTTAATTGCTCATTTTCATGAATATGGGATCTAATTGCATCGGACCACATTGATCATTTAATATGGGATTTGGACTTGATTGCATGACTTGATAAATGGAAGGATTTAATTGCAAATTGGCCATCTCTTCTTCTCTTCATAGCAGCATTCACGTACCAACACATTTCCTTTTCATACAAAATATTTCATCCCTTGTTCTTGCTTCCTTCTTCAACCGAGACCAACCCTACCAAGTTAAGTGGGAGATTTCATCTTGCAAGCATCAATTTTTGTGGGATTTGTGATATTTGGAGCATCATCAACAACATATCTTCATCTCATCTCTCATTTCTCTCATTTCAGGTAACTATGGAGATTGGTTGATTTTCTTGAGAAAATATGATATATAGGGCTTTGTATTTGCTTGAATGAATTGTGTATTCATTGTTGGAAGTATGTTTGTGATCTTTAAGCTTGAGTTTGATGCAATTATCTTGAGTTTTGTGGACTTGAAGCATGTTTGAGTATGTGGGTTTCAAATGATTGATTATGGATGATCTAACATGGGATTATGTGTTTTTATGACTTGTTGTTGATCAATATGCATGTTAGCATATTTATTGTATCATATGTATGCATTTGAACTTGGCTTGAATCCATTTTTGGTGGTTGATTGTTGTGTTGCCATTGCTGCTCTGTTCTGCTCTGCATACAGCTGCTCTCGTATTTTGGGAACGACCCTTCCCAACCCCAGTGTAAAACTGCAACTGCCGTTCCCATGATGCTGAGATAGTTGGCCAGCGAGACTGGGAACGGCCGTTCCCATTTTGGCCTTTGAGCCGGAAGGGCCGTTCCCAGCTAAAATGTTTTTCCGTTTTAGAAAACGCTGGCGCGTTTTCTGTAGCCATGGGAACGGCCCTTCCCATTTTCAAAGGGAAGCCGGAACGGTCGTTCCCATAGTCTAGAAAGTGCCCAAAATTCACTGCATAAAATTGCATTTTTAGCACCCCGTTCCGACGGCTTCTTTGACCCCTAATTGCTATTATATGACTGATTACATGTTGAAACGCAATATTTTTATGGTACATTGTATTTTTCCCGTCGTCTCGTTGCATTTCCGCCGTTCGTCATATTTGGTACATTTTGAGTCGTCTTTCACGGACAATTGCCTTTCTTACACAGACCAGCTTCCTGGTGACGAGGAGCAGGCCCCGTGAGCTGTTTCCTTGGATATTTTTGGGTCGCTCAGGTGAGCTTTAATTTTAGATACATAGGACCCGTACAACCCTATGTGAATTTTAAGCCAAAACCTAACTATATAACTTATAGTTTTTAAAAGAGATTGGTTTTCAAATGTTTTACCGAACTATTGAAAGAAATTGATTGATTGATTGATTGATTGATTTAGCGAGTATTGTATTGCACTGTGGGCCCGAGGGTAGTAACTCGAGCCAACCGGGAAAGCACGGGCTGACGGGTAACTCGAGAGCTATCCTCACCAAATTAGGATGAACCCTGAACCCTCTAGGAGATTAGGGGAGGAAGGAGTTCCGGGCTTAGGGATTCATGTACCCTCTGCCCAGATTGATTGGATGGTGGGGCCTTGCAATCCCACCATCACCCGGAGGAAGAAGGCGTTATTGAAACTGCTAATTGTGCACATTAATGAATTGCTTGGTCACCTAATCACCTAATAATTGATTGATTGATTGATTGTACACAGTCGGTGTAAGGTTGGAGAATTGCCCCACTCGCCGGGCCACGAATTGATTGTATTGAATTGATTAAATTGAAATTGAATTAGTTATAATCACGGGCGATGACCTCTCTTCTTTTACCAAATTGTATTGTTTTTCCAAAATTATTACCCGAGGTTATGACTTGCATGTATGTGCGCTTATATTTATTATACCCCTCGCTCAGTCTGTTTTGGACTGACACCTCGACTTTTCAGTGTTTTGCAGGGCGTGCTAGGCGGGAATTTAGAGTCTCGTGGTCTTTAAATTTGGGTCTAGCACACTTCAATCCCACATTTTGTTATGTATAGCTTGGGATATTTTGTATCTTGCCTTGTTATCTATTTTGGCTGGGAGATGATATTGTATTGATAGTGTGAATGTTGGTACCTATAAGTAAATAAATAAATATGGTACCTATACATATCGAATGAATGTTATTGCTTCCGCTTTTTAATACTCTGACTTGATTGTGGAATTGGTTTTATATTGAGGGTACCCGCCTAGCCTTGAGTCATTTTATTGTCTCCCGTTCGCGATAGCTTTGATTCATGTATGGATTGTCCATTTCATATGTGGATTGGGGCGGTAGTGCGGGGGATGTGGTGCCTGGCGTTCTGGGTGCTACAAACCCGTTTTGATTATATGATTATTCGGGACAGGTTAGGACAGGTGCTCGGATTAGGTGAACCCGTTTGTATTGATGATTTATGTTATGATTTAAATTTCGGGATTAGGAATTATGCTAGATTGAACCCATCAACTGTTTGCATGATTTGAAATTTTGTTTGGCATGATCACACTTCCATATATTCGTTAAGTATTATGTGTGCAGGGTCTACGTCCCACCTAGCTCAGAGTTTGAGTTTGTTTTGTTTGTCACCGTTCGCTATGGTTTGGCACGTGTGCGGAGTCCTGGTTTCGTTACACGTGTTGAGCTATGGTGCGGGGATGTGGTGCCCACCGTTGGGGCGCTACATGCAAGAACTGAGAAGTGGGAAAGAGGGGTCAGTCTCTAGAAGACTGAGTGAGCAGGAGCTATACATAAATATAAAAATATGCACATGCAGGTCATAAATCCCAAGCAAAGTTTTATTTAAAGTTAGTTCCCACGAGGGCAATAAAAGGACTAAGCAATGCTCGGGTTTTACGACTAATTCATATTAAATTCGTTAAGTTCATAATTCATATATAAACATAATGGCTCGGCGAGTGAGCGTACATAATCTCCAACCAAACTCCGACCGTGTACGACAAATATCATTAATACATTGAATACGTGATCATGCAATATATATAATACACACAAGTCATATAACATAACATAAGACATAGTCGTTTGGGCAATCCGTGTCTCGGCCTTCCCGCATGGTGCATAACAATTATAACATAATCATAATCATAAAATAAGTTCCAACCTTCTTCCTCCGGGTGATGGCCGGGTGGTCGGCCCGAACCAACCATACATGGATCAAAAGGGTTTCATGACTCCCCTAGTGGCACTCAGCGTCCATTCCTCGCTGACTCCTAATGAGGTCCGGTTACGCCGTTAATATAATTGGAACTAGTGAAAGGGATCACCGTCAGCCCATGCCTCCCCGGATAGCCTCTAACACCAAGTCCCTGGGCCCCATTGTGCATTCATTCATACATTTCTCGCCAAAACATTTGCTTCATACTTAGGATACAAACTATAAGAAAACGTACCTTACCGTGTAACTCGGCATATGCTATACACGTACCTTTTCGTGTCATCCTAATCCGTTGCTAGCATGAAGACACACGGTTTTGAGCATAGCCTCGTTGCAAAACCATTTTAAGCTTATATACGCCCATACGTATAATTTTAGAAGAATTTACTCAATGACTCCACTTTGTAAAGATAACATATATATACATAAGGTTTTAGGCCAAAACTTGTCACATAAGGGTTATAGGGTTTTATATATAACTAGAACGAAAACACCCTCACCTGGAAGATGACGATACAAGGGTATAAGTTAGGCAGTGAGTGTAATGCCCCAATATTTGAAAAATGCGATATGTGAATTAATGTGAAATAATTGCCAATTATGACTTAATTATTTAATTACTTAATTGTCCTTAAGTGGTCATTTTATTAATTTGAGGACCTAATTGCATGAATTAGTCTTGGACTTAATTGATCATTTTCCATGAGATTGAACTTGATTGCATGACTTATGTTTTGGAGGGATTAAATTCCAATTTGTGCCTAGTTTATAATATCTAGCATATACTCTTCCATGAGCTCATTTCATGCTATCACTACACTCCTTGCTTCCTTTCTTTTACCGATTCAAAAATCCCCAAGAAGAAGAAGAGGATTTCATCATTTGAAGCTTGAATTCAAGAGGGAATTGCATAAATTGAAGCATAATCATCATCAGAACATCATCTCTTCTCCTTCTTCTCATTCATTCAAGGTATGAGCTTAGTTGGGGAAATACATGAATATATATATGAGAGCTAGGGTTATGTGTTGAGCTTGGTAATTTATGTTTTAGTTGTTGAAAGTATGATTATATGGTTATAGCTTGGATTTGATGCATATATTGTGAAGGTTATAAGCTTGGAGCATGAGTTCATTTGTGGGTTTGATCTCGATGATTCTTGATGATTAAGCATGGATTTAAGTGTTTAATTGAGTTATTATTGAACTATAAGTGTGCAATCATGATTATTTCATGAATTATATGCATTTGGAGTTTGGTATATGATCATTTGTGGAGTTTTGGTGTTATTTCGTGCCTCCCCTGCATTTGCTCTGTTTTCTGCTGCTTTCGTATTTTGGGAACGGCCCTTCCCAGCCCCAGTTTAAAACTGGAACGGCCGTTCCCATGACTCTGAGTCAACAAGGCCAGCGAGACTAGGAAAGGCCGTTCCCATTTTGGCCTGTGTGCCAGAAGAGCCGTTCCCAGCTAAAACGTTTTACCCTTTTGAAAACGCTGGCGCGTTTCTGAAGGGCCATGGGAACGGCCCTTCCCATTTTCAAAGGCAAGCTGGAACGGCCGTTCCCGTGCGTCTGACAGAACAAAATATTCTGCATAAAAGTGTAATTTTAACACCTCGTTCCAACGGCTTCTTTGACCCCGATTTGCTTTTATATGATCCATAATGAAGTGAAACAAGATGTTTTCATGCCACATTGCATTTTGTTCGTCGTCTCGTTGCATTTTCGCCATTCGTCATATTTGGTACATTTTGAGTCGTGTCTTATGTACACTTGTCTTTGTTGCACATACCAGCACACTAGTGACGTGGAGTGGGCTTCTTAGGCCGTGTCTTTCTCTTTATTTTGTCGGTTTAGGTGAGGTTTAATTTCTAGATATATAGAACCATTACAACCCTATGTGATGTTTTAAGCCAAAAGGTATCTATATAACTATAGTTTCCTAACTCTATTGATTTTCAACTGATTTATTGAATTGTACCGTATTGATTGATCGTGTTTTGGGCGAGTATATTGTACCGTGCACTGTGGGCCCGAGAGTTAGTGTTTGACCCAACCGGGGAAGCATGGGCTGACGGGTAACTCTTACACTCCTCTCAACCGTGGGGATGAACCCTGAATCCACCAGGAGGTTTGATGGAGGAAGGAGTCCTGTGCGTCGGAGTCATTTTCCCGACGTACACCGTGTTTACCGTGGATGGATCGGGCCTTGCAAACCCACCATCATTGGAGGAAGAAGGAGTCATTGAAATTGCTACGTGTGCACTGTAATTGATTGCATGATCACTTAATGAATTAATTAAAAGTATCGTGATTGTACACTGTCGGAGTCAGGTTGGAGAATTGCCCTCACTCGTCGGGCCACTGATTAATTGATTGAAAATGATTGATTGTTAAATCTGATAGTTGTAATCTCTGGCGAGCTCTATGTTGTTATTGAACTTAGATTGACTTCGTTTATAAAACCTTACCCCGAGGTTATGATTTGCATGTTATCTGCGTTTATATCTATTATGCCCCTCGCTCAGTCTGTGGTAGACTGACACCTCAATTTTCAGTTTTGCAGGTTGTGTGCTAGGCGGGATTGGTGTCGAGTCAAGTCTTTCTTTTCGGGTCTAGCACGTGTCCATCCTACTTTGTTGCATATGTATTGTTATCTACTGTTTTATGAAATGTTATGTATTTGAGAGATGATAATGTATTGATATGTAATGTTAGGTTTTGGGTTTACTTGATAAATGCTCGTGAATGGCATGCTTATGTTTATTCCTTTTTGCATTGTGGTATTTGGTTTGGGGTTAGTCCCGCCTAGCTAGTTAGTCTTTATTTTCTTGTCACCCATTCGCTATGGCTCAGTTCATGTTTGGATTGTCCGTTTCATATGTGGACTGAGCTATAGTGTGGGGGATGTGGTACCTTTGCCCTTCGGGTGTTACATCCTTTGGTGGTATCAGAGCCCGGTTGCAAAACCGGGTCTCTAGTGTCGTGTCGTGTCATGTCGAGTCTAGGTCGTGCGGCATAGGAATTAATTGTTAACTTGAGAGTCTTGCATCTTTATTTGAAATTTTTTGACTTATTTGAATTATTTGAATAACTTGAAGTCTTTGAATTATGTGAATTATTTGTGACTTGAGACTTAATTGCAACCAATAGCATCCACTAATGCCACATGCATCCTTAGTGTCTTGAATACAGGATGCACCGAGGTCGTCATCATCGTGATCGTTCTCAGGGACATTGACAACGTCGGCATCATCATCATCGAGAGATCACCACCCCCTCCTGTTCAACCACAGTACTTCATGAATGTTGTGGTTAGCCTTATAGATCAGAGGATGAGAGAGCATGCTCCTCCCGCACCGCCTGCTCCACCGGTGCAATTAGAAGCACCTATCTCAACTATACTTCGGGAATTCCAGAATCAACACCCTCCTAAATTCTTCCACGGCAATGATACCGAGGCGGAGATGTGGTTAAAGGAAGTGGAGAGAATTTGGGAGCTTATACCATGTGAGTCTCGAGAGAAAGCTCGTTGCACCATTACATTGATCCAAGGAGAGGCTTACTCTTGGTGGGAAAGTACTAAGATAGTGTTGGAGGCCACCGAGGAGGAAATAACCTGGGAGGTATTTACTCGAGAGTTTAGGAACAAGTTCATTCCACCCTCAGCGCGTACTAGGAGATTGAAGGAGTTCACGGAATTAAAGCAAGGAAGGATGCCAGTTTCGGAGTATATAGCCGAGTATGAGAGGCTATCTCGCTATGCACCTAATGTAGTGAGTGATGACTTTCATAAAGCAATGCATTTTGTGCAAGGACTCCGACCGGACATACAGGAGGCATTAGAAGCGGTCAATACCAGCACCTGGGCCAAAGCTACTAGCAAAGCTTTGAAAGCTGAGGATGCCGTAAATGCTAGGAGTTATACCTCACGAGCGGGATCGACTCAGAAGACTCTACCTAAACCAGCTTTGTCACCATCTCCAGAAAAACATCTCTGAACTTATTGTGGACGTGACACCCAAACTTATGATTGTTGTAGGAAGCGGTTGCGTCTGTGTTTCCGTTGTGGGAGTGCTGAGCATCAGATAGATACATGTCCGGAGCGACAAGAACTATTCCCAGGGGGTCAGAGACCATTTAACAGGCAAGAACAACGGTGAACGGTACATCTAAACATACATACCACGTGCATCATGCGCTTTCTTACTTTATATGTTTGCACACTTTGTGTTTGCTATTTGTTCTTGTGTGAATGAATGGAGTGTTAATCTTTGTTACTTGCTCCATATGTGACGGTGTATGTAAGTGTTACTTATGTTTGTGCGTGGTGTGTTTGTGTGAGAGACGGGGTTCTCTCTTCTGTGTGAGAGACGGGGTGCTCTCTTGTTTACTGAGAAACGGGGCTTTCTCATTAATTGTTTGGGGAGACGGGGTTCTCTCGTCTTGTGTTTTAATTTGAAGTTAGGGTAGTGGACCTGGGGACCAGGTCCTCTTAAGGAGGGGTGATTGTAACGCCCCAATATTTCAAAAATGCGATATGTGAATTAATGTGAAATATATGACTTAATTGTTTAATTACTTAATTGTCCTTAAGTGGTCATTTTATTAATTTGAGGACCTAATTGCATGAATTAATCTTGGACTTAATTGATCATTTTCCATGAGATTGAACTTGATTGCATGACTTATGTTTTGGAGGGATTAAATTGCAATTTGTGCCTAGTTTATAATATCTAGCATATACTCTTCCATGAGCTCATTTCATGCTATCACTACACTCCTTGCTTCCTTTCTTTTACCGATTCAAAAATCCCCAAGAAGAAGAAGAGGATTTCATCATTTGAAGCATGAATTCAAGAGGGAATTGCATAAATTGAAGCATAATCATCATCACGACATCATCTCTTCTCCTTCTTCTCATTCATTCAAGGTATGAGCTTAGTTGGGGAAATCCATGAATATATATATGAGAGCTAGGGTTATGTGTTGAGCTTGGTAATTTATGTTTTAGTTGTTGAAAGTATGATTATATGGTTATAGCTTGGATTTGATGCATATATTGTGAAGGTTATAAGCTTGGAGCATGAGTTCATTTGTGGGTTTGATCTTGATGATTCTTGATGATTAAGCATGGATTTAAGTGTCTAATTGAGTTATTATTGAACTATAAGTGTGCAAGCTATAACCATATAATTATATGCATTTGGAGTTTGGTATATGATCATTTGTGGAGTTTTGGTGTTATTTTGTGCCTCCCCTGCATTTGCTCTGTTTTCTGCTGCTTTCGTATTTTGGGAACGACCCTTCCCAGCCCCAGTTTAAAACTGGAACGACCCTTCCCATGATTCTGAGTCAGCAAGGCCAGCGAGACTGGGAACGGCCGTTCCCATTTTGGCCTGTGTGCCGGAAGGGCCGTTCCCAGCTAAAACATTTTACCCTTTTGAAAACGCTGGCGCGTTTCTGAAGGGCCATGGGAACGGCCTTTCCCATTTTCAAAGGGAAGCCGGAACGGCCGTTCCCGTGCGTCTGACAGAACAAAATATTCTGCATAAAAGTGCAATTTTAACACCTCGTTCCAACGGCTTCTTTGACCCCGATTTGCTTTTATATGATCCATAATGAAGTGAAACAAGATGTTTTCATGCCACATTGCATTTTGTTCGTCGTCTAGTTGTATTTTCGCCGTTCGTCATATTTGGTACATTTTGAGTCGTGGAGTGGGCTTCTTAGGCCGTGTCTTTCTCTTTATTTTGTCGGTTCAGGTGAGGTTTAATTTCTAGATATATAGAACCATTACAACCCTAAGTGATGTTTTAAGCCAAAAGGTATCTATGTAACTATAGTTTCCTAACTCTATTGATTTTCAACTGATTTATTGAATTGTACCGTATTTACTGATTGTGTTTTGGGCGAGTATATTGTACCGTGCACTGTGGGCCCGAGAGTTAGTGTTTGAGCTAACCGGGAAAACATGGGCTGACGGGTAACTCTTACTGTAACATCCCACTACTTCGGCAATTCCAGGTACGCTTCACGAGAGAGTTTAATTCCGTATTTATATGATTCGTATACCTTCAATGTCAACGTGTAATTTATTTAAGTTATATGTGCTTTAGATTTAATTAATTGTTTGGGCTCGAATGCCCAATAATTGAAGTTTAGGGACCTAATTAATTAGGGTGTTTTGGCCTTCGTGGCAATCTTGAGCTCGGGAATTCGAATTCGAATTTCGACCCCTTCATTGAGTTCGTTTCGACGATTCGGATTCGATGAAATTAACTTTTTATTTTCAAAGCCGTTTGTTAGCCCTATTGTTTTAATATCCAATCCGAATGGACCGGATCTTTTGACCCGACCCGTTTTCACTTGACCCTACCCATTTTTAGCTCTAAAAAGAGCTGAAAATATCAGCCATCTCCCACCCCAATTCAACTTGAAAGGAAGAAGAGGAGAAGAGAAGGAGAAGCTCCAAGCCCTAACCCTTTGAGCTCAAGTTCAACTCCATTTCTCGCCCGATCAACAATCAAAGGTAAGCTATGGATTTCTCTCTTCGTGTGCTTCTTTTTCTTTTGATTAAATTCCGTTTCTTTTGCTTATATCCTTGGTTTAGGAGATGATGTTGAATAATACAAGAATGTGAAATTTTTCTCCCAATATCTCCATACTTGAATTAAATGCTCTAAGATTGATATATGTTATTCCCGTGAACTTCGTTGTCGTATATTTATCGGAATTTTGATCGTTGGTTGAATATTTCTTGAAAGTCCATTAATGGAGCTTGAGTTTTTAATGGTAGAAATTGATATGCTTCAATTCATACTTCTTTGATGATCTTGGATGATAATATATATGTATTTTGAGTGTTTTTGGTGTATTATGTGATTAGAATGTGGTTAGGGGTGGTTTGGGAACCACCCCCATCGAGCTTTTGCTTTGCTGCTATGTTTTTTCGGAGAAGACGACCCAACACGGCCGTGTCAGCCCCTAGTTCATTTCCGACACGGCCGTGTCAAGCCCTCGACTTCGAATTTTTTTATTCGGACACGGCCGTGTCAGCTTCCAGGCTAATTTTGATACGGCCGTACTGACCTCGTTTGAACTCGGTTTTGCCTGATTTTTGAACGTACGGAAACCTCTTGAAGTGTAGAACATACTCCAATTGGAATAACCTCAAAAGTCGTTCTAGATTATGAGATATAATTGTTTGAAATTTGTGTCGCCATCCCGCCGAAATTCTGTTTTCGTTCAACTTCAAAAGTACGCCATTTTCGGCTCGCTTTGAACCACGTTTTGAGCCACCTACCATTTTAAAGATATTTGTGTCTAGTTTCAGTTTCAAGAAACAAAACTCAATTCCGATTTCTCAAACTCAAGTTATAACCGTTTTACTACAGCTTGTCCGTTTCGGAATAATTTCCAGTTTTTGCCGGGTTTGCTCGGAACCATCTCTTATGCTTTCCCTCCGCTTTTATTGCACCTTGCCACCTCCGAACTCATTCCTAACTTGTTTTATCTTGTGTATGTGTATATACTTGTTGCTATATGCGTTTTATGTTGCTTATTTAATATGAATTATTTGCACGAAGCATCAATGCACCTTGTTATGCATCTCCGCCTTGTAATATGAATTGTTTGTGCGCATGAAGGTGTTATATGATTATAAATGAATATGTTAAGCTATGTAATGTCTTGGATTACATCTAATTGATTCGAATATGTGTTATGCCTACTTGATTGCATCTCCTATATACATGAACATACGCCGTGCGTCTATATGGTTCATTCTTGAGTCTAAGTCTTTTCTTTTGCCTTCAGTTTGTCCAGGTGCACCCGGGGTGGTGTTTTGTTCGTCAAGTTGATTCCTGGGTGAATCAAGTGCTTTGTCTTCGTCTTCGTTTGGTTCGAGGTGAGGTTAGGATATAGTTATACCCTAATGAAATGTGCCGGTTTTTGTATGCATGCGACTTATAAGCCTCTATATATATGTAGATATGTGTGAAATACGTATTTGTTGGCTTTGCCATAAGTTTACAAGTATGAAGCTATGTATAAGCCTATGTACGCTAAGCTTTGATTCTGTTACGATTTTGAGGTCGGCGTGATACGTACGTACGATATGATAAGTACGATATGCATGTGTTACGTATAAGTGTGAGTCTAGCGGGTTTAAGCTTCCGATTTTCGTGATCTGTGTAAGTGTGGGGCCCCAGTTACCATGTAAGGGATGTACCGGAACCCACCTGAGCGTAGGTTGGGGGATGGAGTCCGAGGGTTTGAGATGCATTGAGCATTCCCCTCATCCGATTTAAGATGGCTAGGGTCGCGCAACCCTTCCATCACACCTACCTGGTATGTTTTGTTTTGTTCTGTTTTGGTTAGTCCGTCTATGTGCTCGTACCCGCCGAGTTTCGTTATGTCTGTCGGTTATAAGTTCGTGAAACGGGGGTAGATTCTCAAATTAAGATAAAATTTGATATACTTTTAACCTAATAAAATATGTTTGGATATGTGTGCTTCATCTGCATGTTTTGAATGTACACATTAAATAAGTTAAGTTTCGTTCGTTTTATTTTGCTAAATCACCCTGTATATATATTATCACGGGCAAATGTTTTCGCGTGCAAAAACTACTCCCGGCTTCATGAACATCTTCTTTTTACGTGCTTTGCTATGTATATTATGTATAGCGTGCGTGTGTTAACCCCTCGCTCAGTCAAGTGTGACTGACCCCTCCCTCTTTATGTTTTTAGCTCTGCAGGTTTGCTTTGGAGTTCGAGCTAGGCGGTGTGAGTCTCTTGGAGTCGAGTCTTGTATTAGTTGAGTCCTTGCATTTTCATTTTGATTTCAGTTTTAGATTTGTATTATTAACCTACGAACAAATATGTTTAAATATGATTTGTTCATTTATGATTTGAAATCTGGACAGGTTAGGACAGGTGCTCGGATTAGATGAACCCGTTTTGATTATATGATTATTCGGGACAGGTTAGGATAGGTGCTCAGATTAGGTGAACGCGTTTGTATTTATGATTTATGTTATGATTTAAATTTCGGGATTTGGAATTATGCTAGATTGAACCCGTCAACTGTTTCCATGATTTGAATTTTTGTTTGGCATGATCACGCTTCCATATATTCGTTAAGTATTATGTGTGCAGGGTCTACGTCCCGCCTAGCTCAGGGTTTGAGTTTGTTTTGTTTGTCACCGTTCGCTATGGTTTGGCACGTGTGCGGAGTCCTTGTTTCGTTACACGTGTTGAGCTATGGTGCGGGGGTGTGGTGCCCACCGTTGGGGCGGTACATCTGTAAGTGGTATCAGAGCCCCAGGTTGCAAAACCGGGGCTCGGTGTTGTGTTGTGTCTGTCTAGGTCGTACGGCATAGGATAATTTGGTTACGTGCACGTTTGCATCATGGTTTGATACGTTTTGCTTGTGTAAATTCTAATACTTGGTTGATTTTACATTATGCAATGCATTGCATTTTAATTGCTCTTGATTGATTTAACTACGTGACATAAGCACTTACTAATCAACACACATATATCTTTATGGTAGTTGTTGAGATTTTCAGGATGCCGCCACGTAGACAACACCACGGTCAACCTTCTTATCAATATCCGTACGATCAAGGGTAGTCTTCAACCCGAGCACCTCCTATGAATTCGATGGCAATGAAGTACCGGGAGTTCAAGACATTTGATCCTCCTCAATTCCGAGAAGGAGATGATATAAAGACTGAGGAATGGCTCTCGGAGATAGAGAGCATATTTGAGATATGGCCGTGTGATTCCCAAAATATGGCTCGCCTTGCGATACAACTACTACAAGGACAAGCTAGGCAATGTTGGAAAGGAGTTACCCAACAATTAGAGGCAATGCACGAGGAGATGACATGGGACGTGTTTGTTCGAGAATTTAGGAAGAGGTTCGCACCGGCCGTTTTACAAGAACGAAGACTCGAAGAATTCCTCGCGTTAAAACAAGGAGATAAACGGTCATGGAGTACTTAGAGGAATTCGAGAAATTGGGTGCTTATGTACCCCACATTACGAACAACGAAGAAATGAAGGCTAGGAGCTTTACGGAAGGTCTTCGGGATGAAATCATGGAAGCTTTAATTGCGAAGAACACGAGTACGTGGGATAAGGCCACAAAGAGAGCTTTAAAGGTCGAAACGTGGATTATAACAAGAAGCAAATAGAAGGAAGGATCAGAGCCTAGACTTGAATAGGATCTATGCTCCAATCTGCAAGTAGAAGGAAAATCCCACCAATCCGGGAATCGAACCAAGAAGATTCGTGGGAAGAAGCATAAGACTGATAACTTTTCAAAGTTAAAGAAAGAGCTTCAACCTTATACCCATTATGGAGGGACAAACCATGCCTACGACGCTTGTTGGGATAGATTGAAGAGATGCTACGCTTGTGGATCAACCGAGCACAAGAACTCTGAGTGTGACCAATCGAGAGCTAACAAGCACCGAACGCGAGGTCAACGACTTGCAATTGGAGACCTACATGAACCCGGGAATTGAGGTACTTGCATTCATGGCACGTGCATTCATAACATATTAAATTTTGTAATTAAATTGCTCTATGTGTTAAAATCACAATGTGTAGCATTTTCTACGTGCTCGAGTGACTCTATGATGCATTTCATGTATACATATAATCCGACATGCATATTTAGTGTTTACTTGTAGAATGTTGATTCACTCATACGGCCGAGTTTTGAGCCTTATGAAGTGGGAAGAGATGGTCGAAGTGAGGGTCGAATTAAAGGTCTTCCTTGAGATTTGGTTGCCAACTACAGCATGATATGAAGATATGTCAAGGAAGTAGATTCGAGAAACTATATTTTGGATTGAAGATTTGGGATCCGATAGTGCTTTGAAGAAAAGTTGAAACTCATCTTCCGAAGAAGGCATTTTGGCATGTCTACAAGAAGCATATTGGTGAAGAACTTGGACTTAGAGGTCGTCGAGGAACCACCGGATTCAAGAATTATACAAGGAGTCATATTAATAAACCAAGAACTGAAGGATCCAATTCTTGGAAATAAAATCAGGACCAAGAGAACACTTCAGCAAGGAATCTAGGGCTAGGGCGATTGGCTAAAGATGGAACTGAATTATGAAAAGAATACCACGATGATATTGGAAGAAACGAGTAGGACAAGGTTCGAATTGAGGACCTTCTTTGGGGATCGAGAATGCCGAAGAGAGGGTGACACCAAGAATGAATCGAGGAGAAGATCGGATTTTAGAAATTTATACGTATAGTTGAAGATTTCAAATCAAAGGATACGACATTGAAAAGGGCCCCAAGTACGGTGTTACTTTGGGAAAACATCACCGGGAGTTAGAACAAGGATCCAGCTTGAGGATTGAGATTAAGTGTAACCAACCGCAAATACGGGGCATGGGGATTTATTCAATTGTATCTTGGAAGGAAGGAGACAATTGTCAAAAGTTCAGGCTCGAGGATTAACAACGGTTCCGAGATTTTTCAATCATTCCTAAGAGAAGGAGGTCCCAAGGGACCTTGGCTTTCAAAGGATGAAGGAGATGGGATTGTTTTTGACCCCTTTTCAAAGAAACATCCGAGCAAAGGAAAAGTCGGGTTTGGGGAAAGAATTCAAGAGTAGACAACAACCGTGGAATGAAGATAATGGAAAGGGTTAAAGTGAAAAGTGCATCTAGGATTTCAAGATGGTGACCAAAAGATTTCGGCGATGATCAAATCCTCTCAAACACTCATACATCGGTGAAAGGTACATTTGAACATGCATATCACGTGCATCATGCATCTTTTAGCTTTGCTTGTGTGTGTTTGTTGTTTGTTACCTTTCGGGGTTGCTTTGAGTGTTCGAGTGCTTTTGCTTCGCGGTTAGTTGAGGGTCGTGCTTTGCAAAGATCTACCCAACGATCTTCCAAGAGTCTTCAGTTAGAGGCAAGCAACGGTTCGAACGTCAACTTTGAGCCACGGGGTTGAAGTGGTGTAAGAAGGCCCGCTCGGGTTGGAGAACGAATGTGGGAAATTCTTTAACGACCCCATTCGTGATTCCGAGTTGTGGGTGGTTTAGATGGATTCAAACGGTGGGAGTTGAATCATTTTTGGACCCTCCTGCCATGTGAAAGCTTGGAGTTCGTGTAGAGCTTGGAGTGAAGATCAAACCCCTTGGTGCTTGAAGACCTTTCTCGAGCTAACCCTCGTCGGGACGTCATAAACCTCGAACTTGGGTGAATACGGGAGAGTTGCTCGTAGTTCTTACTCGAGCGGTAGGACCTGGGGACAAGTCTGTTAGGAATAGTGCCATAGAAAGCCGATTGTATATCCGCTTTGTGCATTTCCTTATTGTAATCACAGACAATCTTTGAATGAAATAACGAATTGAGGCAACACTTCTTTATATGCTCTTGTTTGGTATGCGTTTACTTTATCTGTGCATGTATGAGAACTCCCCTAATCCTGATGACTTTAGGATTCTACCATTTAGGTGAAATGGTTCATGAAACGAGCCCTATATCACATAGTCATTATTAGTAAAATACTCCAAGCCGATGAGTCCTACAGACAGTGGGAGTGTCAACCTGACTCCTCTAAGGCTTGCTTGTGGGATCACGCCCTTAAGAAGGACCACCTTGTTTCATGGAGGTGCAAAGTGTATAGTTGATACGTGCGTGATACATGAGGGTGCTTACTTTAATAAGTAAGTTCACTGAGGTGCCCCGTGTGAGAACATTCCTAAATGGGAAAGGAAGTTTCTATTTCAGGAAATGGAAACTTCCAGATTAGGAAATATCTCACGAGTCATTGATGTGATTAATTGATCCTTAGACTTGAGGTTGCTTGTCACTTTATGAGTTAACTCTGTAGTCTTAGGTATAAGCTTTAAAGGTTGTCGCCTTAGACAACTGATTCAAGGCTTATGCTGGGGCTGCACAAGTGACTCATGAAAGTGAATGAGAATCAAGAAAGGACCTACACTTGCATTTGCAAGGTGATCTCTTATTGTGTAAGTCATTCATATGCCATATGGAGTCCTTGGCCAAGGCAGTAGATCAAGACATCAAGAAAAGGGTTTCTTGGATTGAGATCAAATGGATATGAAATGCACTTAGCTTTAAGACCGGATTATTACGGTTCTGATTATTCCCTTGCCCTAGATCTTGGTTGAGAGATAGTAAGTAGGAGGATTGTATCTCACATGAATCAATGACTTAAAGGTTCTGTCGAATCCGAACATTCCAATTCAGCTAGAGGTTAAACACCTGTTGCTAGACTATGGTCGTTTAATCTGTGGACTGATTAATTAATTAGTGAATTAATTAATTAGGGTCACTGCTAATTGAATTGAGAACCTAGAGGGTCACACACAACAACTTGGTTACATGAGTTGAGGCTTGAAAATGATTAAACAAGTTAATCGGCCCAAGAGGGTTCCACACGTGTGAAGTCACACGTGTGGCTCACGTGAGTGACACGTGTCACTGTGACACGTGTCACACACGTGTGTATATATATATATTATATATATATTAAATAATTAATTAGTTAATTATTTAATAGACTTTGGTTTAATTTTGAATTAAAAAGAAAGTCTAGTTTTGGAGAAAATAATCTAGTTAATTAATTACGAATTAATTAAATAGATAAAAATAAGTTATTTATTTTATAATAAATAAAGTATAAAATTATCCAAAAATAGTTTGGATATTTTTAGCTCTCTTAAAAGTTGACTTGAATTAGAATTCAAAGTCAAAGTTGGAAATACTTGATGATCAAGTAATAGGAGAGAGAGGGACCAAATCCTTTGTCCATTAGGACTAGGTTCGGCCGCCCCTCCCCTTTCCTATATATAGGGGAGCTCATGCTCCCCTTTAGAGCTAATAGACAATTCTTGGTTCATGTGTTGAACACCTTCCCTTCTCCAAGATTAAATTAAACCCTAGGTTAAGCCTAAACACTAACTAGAGAACTAGCATCCTTACTAGTTAGATTGTGATCAAGTTGGTGGACTTTCTCTAGAGACTTCAAGTTAGAAGTTTGAAGATTCGAGCTTTACCAAAGGAGAGGGGATCAAGCCGCGAGAAGAGCGTTCTTGGGTGGCTTGAAACGCTTCAAGAAAGAACAAAAGAAAAGTAAGTTTTCTGTCTTTACGAATTTGGTTACACGATTGCGAGTTCAAGGTCCTTTCGTAGGAAAATTTTTTTAAATTCCGCTGCTTTCTGATTCGTATTTTCCAACAAGTGGTATCAGAGCCACCTCGTTAATCGTGTTTCTGATTCGTCTCAATTATTCTGAATTTGGTAGAAATTCTTAGGCTTAGATGCGAATTAGGTAGTCATGAGTTCTTTTAGAAAGCCTGAAATACGAAACTGTAATTTTTCCTGAATTTCTGAAACTGTTTTCTTAAATTGTGATTTTGAAAACCGTTTTGATTGAAATATGTTTAAATCGAATTTTTTAATTTTGGATTGAACCGGGTTTTGGAGAAACCCAAAATACGAAACGGAACACGAAAAAGGACGAGCCTAGGCGTGCTAGCACGTCGTAAGCCCAGGCCCGTCGCCGCCGCCCAACCCTCCCGCAACCGCGCTGGAGGCCCTCCCGCCCGCGCCTAGGCGCGACCGCTCGCCTGTCCCGCAACCGCGCGGGACAGCCGCCCGCACCGTCCTGCAACAGAGTGGGACGCCCAGGCCGAGATCGCCCGCCATCGGGCGGGCACTGCTGCGTGCGACAACGGGGGGCACTTGCCGCACGCTGTGCGCGCAGCTTGCGCGCGCGCGTGCGCCTGATGCCGCGCGACAGTGCCCTCCTTTGGGCGGATGCTTTCGGGCCTAATTTCGTGTTTTCGTGTTTCGTGTTTTCGGTCCGAAAAATCCCGATTTAATTTTATCTTAATTTTATCTTTTAAAATCAGTTTTGCTAAAATAAAATTATTTTAAAATTTTGATTAAATTGGGATTTTTGAGAAATTAAAGCGATTTGGATTTTGGGAAAATTATGAATTTTATTTTCTGAAAATAATGAAAGAATAAAATTATTAATTTTGGAAATTAATTGGAATTTTATTGGTTTGTTGTTTTTCGGGTTTTATTGAAAAGGCTCTTGAACAAGAATTGCATCTAAGTCGTGTTTTAAGTCATTAGGACTTGAAACGAGAATTTTAATTTATTGGCTAAATTTAAATTCTTGCAAGAGCATGTTAGGTGATCATGGGTTTAGATCTATGTATGGTTTTAATTTATGCACATGGATGGTTTAAATTGGGGTTGGAGCCCTATAGTTGCGTTTTTCAATTGAGGTTGGAGCCTCACTTATGTGCGTACTGTTATGTGATTTATTATGTGGCTTTCCATATTACTGTTTTTGAGGCCGGGGTATGCCCCGTGTAATTGTCTAAGGCCAATATGAAGATTGAGCCTTATTACTTTATGTCTTTTTCTTTTTATTGTAATTTGAAAGTAGGGATAGGTGGTGAGGTTTTATTTTCATTTTGGAGACAATGCACCCATGGAGTAAGATGGACCACATTCAAGTAACAAGGAGGCCATAAGTGAAGACCCCTCAAAATGTTAGGGAGGGGAATCTCAATTGTTAAATGTAATAGAGATAGGGCTCGTATTTTGTTACCGCTTTCCCTTATGTGATTTAAACTGTTTATGTGGCATGTATGTTAGAACTTGTGATTGTGGAGTGGCTCCCACATATCACGCATAAGATAGGTAGAACCCATGATCATTACATGTTAGTATCATGCTAGGACATGTTATCTGTTTATGTGCTTGTTTGAAATGCATTTAAGTGTACTTGCATTAATCAAGACTAATAAAATTGGATAACATATATGTTGGTGAGGTCGAACCGGACAACTCTCCGGTTGATTCGAAAATTCCCATTAAATATTAAGCTAATTTCGAACAAATAGGTATTTAATTCGAGATGCAAATTTTGAATTAAATTCCTAGCATTCCATCAATAGGTTTTAAGTTTAGTAAGTAAAGCTAGTTATTGTCCGCGAGTCGTGGGATAGCTAGTGGAGCTTATTAGTTCTTAGTTACCTAATTGATCATTTTAAATGATCAATATTTCGTGGTTAATTTTGGCAAGGGCGATGTCCGCGAGTCGTGGGTCGTTCGAACTAAGTTTTGGTCATGATCTTATGATTGATGGGTCTAGCTTAACGCCTAAGTAAATATGGATGTCGCACGAGTCGTGGGTCCATATTGAAAGATAGGTGATGCAAAAACAATTACTAAGAGTTCTAAAGGTGTTAGAATTGGTAAGTTGTACCTACCTAGGGTTCTTACTTAGAATGTCCGCGAGTCGTGGGTTCGAGGTAAAATGCCTAGGATCTTAGTACCCATTGGGAAACGTGTTCCTCTTAGATCTTTGGGAATTCTAGATCTTTGAAAAACAGTGGGAGCAACATTAGATTAAAGACCTTATCTTTTGTATATCGTTATAATTCAGCATGCTCACTAGTTCTCTGTTTTACCATTTAGGTCGTAGATTCTGTGATTCTCTACGTGTTTTGAAATGGCAACCAAAAACCATCTTGTATCGATCCTCGAGTCAAACAAGTTGACTGGTCCCAACTATTCTGATTGGCTAAGGAATCTAAAAATCATTTTAGATTCTGAGAAGAGAACTTATGTTCTCTTCGAAGGGGAGCCTAGTCCCGAAGGGGAGGCTCCCACTCGGGCCAAGCGGGACGCGATTCAGAAGTGGAAGGATGATAATCTCCAAGCCCGTTGCCTTATGTTGGCTAACATGTCTCCGGACTTGCAAAGGCAACATGAGGCCATGGAATTTGCTTGGGAGATTTACGACCACTTAGAGCAACTTTACCGCCCTCATGAACGTGTTCCAAGGTATAACACTTCAAAGGAATTGTTCCACTTGAGAATGAGGGAAGGTTCAAGTGTCCATGAATATGGACTCAAGTTTCTTGCCCTTACTGAGAAACTTGCTTCCATGGACATGCCACTGAAAGATGAGCTTTCAGTGGATTTGTTGCTAGCTTCGCTCCCACCATCATTCAACCCATTTGTCCTTAACTTCAACATGAATCATGCTGGTGCTACTGTAGCTGAGCTGATTAGTCAGCTTGTGACTGCTGAAAGCACGATCAAGAAGGACAATAAGGTTTTGATGGTGAATGCTCCATCTTCCTCTTCTGGGCCTTCTAAAGGTAAGGGCAAGAAAGCCCAAAAGAAGAAGAAGAAACCCCTTAGGCCCACTGGTGGCATTTCGAAGGGGAAGGCCCAAAAGAAGAAGCGTGATCAGAAAGAGGATGTTTGCTTCCATTGTGGCAAAGCGGGACATTGGAGGAGAAACTGCCCAGAGTACAAGGCTACTCTAAAGAAAGGTATCTTTCTCGTTGAAGTAAATCTTTCTATTAATTCTAGTTCTTGGGTACTTGATACCGGTTGTGGAACTCATATCTGTAATGATGTACAGATGCTAAGTGAAGTCCAACAACTCAAAGAAGGAGAATGTGTCTTGAAGACCGGTGATGGCTCAAACGTTGAAGTTCGAGCTTTAGGCACAATTAGATTAGATTTAGGTAGTTTTGAGTTAGTATTAAATAAAGTCCTTCATATACCGAGCATTATTCGTAATATAATTTCAGTTCCAATATTAGATTGTGAAGGTTATGAAACTTATATTAAGAATGGTAAATACTTTATCAAACGGAACAACTCTTCCGTTCATATCGGTACTCTAAGTAATGGACTTTACCTAACTCAAAACATCAATATTATGAATATACAACGAGAAACAAAGCGTAAGAGAGATGACAAAGTTTCAGCTCCCTTATGGCACGCTAGATTAGGAGAAATTTCCAAGAACAGAATTAGCAAGATAAACACTTTAGGATCATTCTCTGAAAATGATCTCAAAGAGTTAACTTCTTGCGAATCCTGTCTCAAAGGAAAAATGTCCAAAGTCCCTTTTAAAGGAACTGTGGAATGTGCCACTAAGGTTTTGGATTTGATCCATACTGATGTTTGTGGACCGCTTAGTGTAAGCACTAGAAACAATCATCAGTATTTCATAACCTTTACTGATGACTTTAGTCGGTATGGTTATGTATACTTAATGAAGTATAAATCTGAAGCTTTTGAGAAATTCTTGGAATTTCAAAAGGAGGTTGAGAACCAAACTGGTCACAAGATCAAAGCACTTCGATCTGATTGAGGAGGCGAGTATCTTAGTGAAGAATTCCTTAATCATCTCAAAGATAATGGGATTATCTCTCAGTGGACTCCTCCGGGAACTCCTCAGCTTAATGGAGTTTCTGAGAGAATGAATCGAACCCTACTTGATATGGTTCATTCCATGATGAGTTTCACTGACTTACCACCTTCTTTCTGGGGTTATGCCCTAGAAAGTGCAGCAAAGATTCTGAATCTAGTTCCCTCTAAGTCAGTCCCCAAGACTCCCTATGAAATGTGGCATGGTAAAATCCCTAGTTATTCTTACTTAAGAATTTGGGGTTGTCCTGCTTACGTGAAGAAGACAGTGGGAGATAAGTTAGAATCTCGTTCTAACTTATGCTACTTTGTAGGTTATCCTAAGGAATCCATAGGATACTACTTCTATGATTAATCTGAGCAAAAGGTGTTTGTTTCCAGAAATACCACTTTTCTTGAGGAACCGTTCCTTAAAGAAAAGAAAGGGAAGATCATAGAATTAGAAGAAGTATAAAGTAACCCCACGCCACCTACTGAAGAAAAGTCCCCTACTGATCAACCACAACCAATCACGAATTTCGATACACATGTAAATCCTCCTCTAAGGCGTTCTGAACGCACTCCTAGACAGCCGGAGAGATGGTATGGATTCTTCCATGAAATCTCTCAAAAGGATAATGATCCTTTAACATATGAGGAGGCACTTTCAGATTCTGACTCTGAACAGTGGATAGAAGCCATGAAATCCGAAATGGATTCCATGAACTCCAACCATGTTTGGACCTTGGTAGATTTGCCTGATGGGGTCAAACCCATAGGTTACAAATGGATCTTTAAGAGAAAGCTTGGAGTTGATGGAAGCATTGCAACCTACAAAGCAAGACTGGTTGCAAAAGGATTCACTCAAAGACCCGGCGTGAACTTTGACGAAACCTTTTCACCAGTTGCAATGCAAAAGTCCATTCGAATCATGCTTGCCATTGCTGCATATTATGACTATGAGATATGGCAAATGGATGTGAAAACTGTCTTTCTCAATGGTGACATTGACAAAGACATTTATATGGAGCAACCCATAGGTTTCACATTCAGTGGGAGTGAGTAAAAGGTTTGCAAACTCCAAAGATCAATCTATGGATTGAAATAGGCTTCTAGGAATTGGAACATTCGATTTGATGAATCGGTCAAAGCGTTTGGATTCATCCAAATTTCGAATGAATCATGTGTGTATAGAAAGGAATTAGAGACCTCAGTGCAATTCTTAGTACTTTATGTTGATGACATCCTTCTTATTGGGAATTCGAAGGATGACATGAAAGTGACTAAGTTATGGTTATCAAACCAATTCGAGATGAAAGATCTTGGTGATGCGTCCTATATCCTTGGAATTAAAATCTATAGAGATAGATCTAGAAGGTTAATAGGACTATCACAGTCGATGTACATTGACAAAGTATTGAAGAGATTCAATATGGAGTCAGCAAAGGTTAAGAACCTTCCTATGAGTGTAGGAACATGTCTTTCAAAGAAGATGTGTCCTAAGACTAACCTTGAGAAGGAAAGAATGACTCATACACCTTATACATCAGCAATAGGTAGCATAATGTATGCAATGTTATGTACTCGACCGGATGTGGCTTATGCACTTAGTGTAAGGAGTCGTTTCCAATCTGACCCTGGAGATGGTCACTGGGCTGCCGTGAAGAATATTCTTAAGTACTTGAAAAGTACTAAAGATTTATTCTTAGTTTACAGAGGTCAGAAAGATCTTACTGTCGAAGGATACTGCGATGCAAGCTTTGCATCTGACTTAGATGATTTTAAGTCAATGCCAGGATACATTTTCTGCCTAAACGGCGGAGCAGTGAGTTGGAAGAGTTCCAAGCAAACTACCACTGCAGATTCGACCACTGAGGCCGAATACTTAGCTGCAAATGATGCAGCTAAGGAAGGTGTTTGGATTAGAAACTTCATTCAAGAATTGAATGTTGTTCCTAGCATGAAAGACCCCATTACTGTGTTTTGTGACAACACTGGGGCGGTTGCTCAAGCAAGAGAACCAAGATCTCACCAACAGACCAAGCACATTATTAGGAAGTATCACCTAATCCGTGATATTATCAAAAGAGGAGATGTGCTAATCGAGAGGGTCACATCAGCAGAGAACGTGGCAGATCCACTTACTAAACCCCTTAGTCGAGAAGCTTTCCAAGGTCATCTTCAGAAGATGGGACTTAGAGTAGCTTTGGAATGGCTTTGACGGGCAAGTGGGAGATTATTAGGAATAGTACCCTAGAAAGCCGATTGTATATCCGCTTTGTGCTTTTCCTTATTGTAATCACAGACAATCTTTGAATGAAATAACGAATTGAGGCAACACTTCTTTATATGCTCTTGTTTGGTATGCGTTTACTTTATCTGTGCATGTATGAGAACTCCCCTAATCCTGATGACTTTAGGACTCTACCATTTAGGTGAAATGGTTCATGAAACGAGCCCTATATCACATAAGTCATGATTAGTAAAATACTTCAAGCCGATGAGTCCTACAGACAGTGGGAGTGTCAACCTGACTCCTCTAAGGCTTGCTTGTGGGATCACGCCCTTAAGAAGGACCACCTTGTTTCATGGAGGTGCAAAGTGTATAGTTGATACGTGCGTGATACATGAGGGTGCTTACTTTAATAAGTAAGTTCACTGAGGTGCCCCGTGTGAGAACATTCCTAAATGGGAAAGGAAGTTTCTATTTCAGGAAATGGAAACTTCCAGATTAGGAAATATCTCACGAGTCATTGATGTGATTAATTGATCCTTAGACTTGAGGTTCCTTGTCACTTTATGAGTTAACTCTGTAGTCTTAGGTATAAGCTTTAAAGGGTGTCGCCTTAGACAACTGATTCAAGGCTTATGCTGGGGCTGCACAAGTGACTCATGAAAGTGAATGGGAATCAAGAAAGGACCTACACTTGCATTTGCAAGGTGATCTCTTATTGTGTAAGTCATTCATATGCCATATGGAGTCCTTGGCCAAGGCAGTAGATCAAGACATCAAGAAAAGGGTTTCTTGGATTGAGATCAAATGGATATGAAATGCACTTAGCTTTAAGACCGGATTATTAGGGTTCTGATTATTCCCTTGCCCTAGATCTTGGTTGAGAGATAGTAAGTAGGAGGATTGTATCTCACATGAATCAATGACTTAAAGGTTCTGTCGAATCCGAACATTCCAATTCAGCTAGGGGTTAAACACCTGTTGCTAGACTATGGTCGTTTAATCTGTGGACTGATTAATTAATTAGTGAATTAATTAATTAGGGTCACTGCTAATTGAATTGAGAACCTAGAGGGTCACACACAACAACTTGGTTACATGAGTTGAGGCTTGAAAATGATTAAACAAGTTAATCGGGCCAAGAGGGTTCCACACGTGTGAAGTCACACGTGTGGCTCACGTGAATGACACGTGTCACTGTGACACGTGTCACACACGTGTGTATATATATATATTATATATATATTAAATAATTAATTAGTTAATTATTTAATAGACTTTGGTTTAATTTTGAATTAAAAAGAAAGTCTAATTTTGGAGAAAATAATCTAGTTAATTAATTACGCATTAATTAATTAGATAAAAATAAGTTATTTATTTTATAATAAATAAAGTATAAAATTATCCAAAAATAGTTTGGATATTTTTAGCTCTCTTAAAAGTTGACTTGAATTAGAATTCAAAGTCAAAATTGGAAATACTTGATGATCAAGTTGTTAGGAATAGTGCCCTAGAAAGCCGATTAGTCATAATCCGTTTTGGGACTTTCCTAGTATCACAGACAATCTTTGAATAATATACGATTGATTAATATCATAGGCAAACACTTCTTTATATGCTCTTGTTTGGTATGCGTTTACTTTAGCTGTGCATGTATGAGAACTCCCCTAATCCTGATGACTTTAGGACTCTACCATTTAGGTGAAATGGTTCATGAAACGAGCCCTATATCACATAAGTCATGATTAGTAAAATACTCCAAGCCGATGAGTCCTACCGACAGTGGGAGTGTCAACCTGACTCCTCTAAGGCTTGCTTGTGGGATCACGCCCTTAAGAAGGACCACCTTGTTTCATGGAGGTGCAAAGTGTATAGTTGATACGTGCGTGATACATAAGGGTGCTTACTTTAATAAGTAAGTTCACTGAGGTGCCCCGTGTGAGAACATTCCTAAATGGGAAAGGAAGTTTCTATTTCAGGAAATGGAAACTTCCAGATTAGGAAATATCTCACGAGTCATTGATGTGATTAATTGATCCTTAGACTTGAGGTTCCTTGTCACTTTATGAATTAACTCTCTAGTCTTTGGTATAAGCTTTAAAGGGTGTCGCCTTAGACAACTGATTCAAGGCTTATGCTGAGGCTGCACAAGTGATTCATGAAAGTGAATGAGAATCAAGAAAGGACCTACACTTGCATATGCAAGGTGATCTCTTATTGTGTAAGTCATTCATATGCCATATGGAGTCCTTGGCCAAGGCAGTAGATCAAGACATCAAGAAAAGGGTTTCTTGGATTGAGATCAAATGGATATGAAATGCACTTAGCTTTAAGACCGGATTATTAGGGTTCTGATTATTCCCTTGCCCTAGATCTTGGTTGAGAGATAGTAAGTAGGAGGATTGTATCTCACATGAATCAATGACTTAAAGGTTCTGTCGAATCCGAATATTCCAATTCAGCTAGGGGTTAAACACCTGTTGCTAGACTATGGTCATTTAATCTGTGGACTGATTAATTAATTAGTGAATTAATTAATTAGGGTCACTGCTAATTGAATTGAGAACCTAGAGGGTCACACACAACAACTTGGTTACATGAGTTGAGGCTTTAAAATGATTAAACGAGTTAATCAAGCCTAGAGGGTTCCACACGTGTGAAACCACACGTGTGGATCACGTGACTAGACACGTGTCATTGTGACACGTGTGCCACACGTGATTGTTTAATAATATATTAAATAATTAATTTGTTAATTATTTAAAAGACTTTGGTTTAATTTTGAATTAAAAAGAAAGTCTTATTTTGGATAAAATAATCTAGTTAATTAATTATGAATTAATTAATTAGATAAAATAAGTTATTTATTTTAAATAAATAAAGTATAAAATTATCCAAAAATAGTTTGGATATTTTTAGCTCTCTTGAAAGTTGATTTGAATTAGAATTCAAAGTCAAAGTTGGAAAATACTTGATGATCAAGTAAATAGGAGAGAGAGGGACCAAATCCTTGCCCAACAAGGACTAGGTTCGGCGTCCCTCCCCTTTGCCTATATATAGGGGAGCTCATGCTCCCCTTTAGAGCTAATGAAATTCTTTTGGTTCATGTGTTGAACACCATCCTTTCTCCAAGATAAACGAAACCCTAGGTTAAGCCTAAACACTAACTAGAGAACTAGCATCCTTACTAGTTAGATTGTAGCCAAGTTGGTGGACTATCTCTAGAGAGCTTCAAGTTAGAAGTTTTGAAGATTCGAGCTTTACCAAAAAGTGGGGATCAAGCAAAACGATCAGAAGGGATGATGTAACGATTCTGAACCCGACGTGAAGCGAATGAAAAAATCGAACCAAAGCAGATGGCGAAAACCGTTCGTCCATATCCTGAAGGATGAATTTTTTCACGAGGGTTTTGTGACTGGCAGTTTTCTACTTTCGCAAAACTGGTTTTCGAAGGGAGTTTCAATCCTGCTTTTCTTGTTTCATGTTTCTTTCTTTATGTTATATTGTTAAGAACATCTCTAACATGAATTGAATCTAGGTTGGTGTGGATTGCTATCCCGACAATGGATTCTGAAGTAGAAAGAGACTTTCGAGGGACGGGTTGTCAAGCCGCGAGAAGAGCATTCTTGGGTGGCTTGAAACGCTTCAAGAAAGAATAAAAGAAAAGTAAGTTTTCTATCTTTACGAATTTGGATACACGATTGCGAGTTCAAGATCCTTTTGTTGGAAAAAATTTTAAATTCCGCTGCTTTCTGATTCGTGTTTTCCAACAAGTGGTATCAGAGCCACCTCGTTAATCGTGTTTCTGATTCGTCTCAATTATTCTGAATTTGGTAGAAATTCTTAGGCTTGATGCGATTGAGTATTTGTAATTGTTTTAGAAAGCCTGAATTACGAAACTGTATTTTTTCTTGAAAGTTTCTGAAAATTGGTTTTTGCAAAATTTAATTTTTGAAAACTATTTTAGATTTGAAACTGTATAAACTGTTTTTGGATTTCTTGGATTGGTTTTGCTTTTGAACGAAAACACGAAACGAAAATACGGAATTAGACGAACACGCGAAACCCCGCACGCGAAGGAGTCGCGCGCGCGGGCTTCGCACAGCACCGCCCGCCTGTCCTAGGCGCGCGCAGGCCGTGCGCCTACTCCCTCCCGCAACCGCGCGGGAGGTGTTCCGGGAGCGCCTAGGCGCCCCGCCCAGGACTGCCGACGCCGTCCCGCCCAGGCTGGGCAACGATCCCGCAAGGCGTGCGGGATCAGTCACCCAGCCCGCCCGCACACGCCCGGAAGGGACACGCCCAGCAGGTGCGCAAGCATGCGCGCACTAGCGCGGCCTTGGCCGCGCGCTGTGCGCTCCTGTCGCGCGCTTGCAACTGGCGTGACCCTTTTTCGCGTACGGGCCCCATTTTCGTGATCCGGCTTTTTCGTGTTTCGTGCAATCCAGTCCCAATTTTTATTTTAATTTTAAAAATTTTATTTTTGAATATTTATTTTTAATTTTTGAATAAAACTTAAAATTGGGATTTTTGAGAAATTGGAACGGTTTATATTTTGGGAAAATACAATCTTTGGTAAAATTATTAATTTTCAGAAATTAATTGGAATTTTATTTGTTTTGGTAATTTGGGATTTATTGAAAACTTTTATAAATAAGACTCGCATCAAGTCGTGTTTTAAGTCATTAGGACTTGAAACGAGAATTTTAATTTATTGGCTAAATTTAAATTCTCGCTAAAGCATGTTAGGTGATCATGGGTTTAGATCTATGTATGGTTTTAATTTATGCACATGGATGGTTTAAATTGGGTTTGGAGCCCTATAGTTGCGTTTTTCAATTGAGGTTGGAGCCTCACTTATGTGCATACTGTTATGTGATTTATTATGTGGCTTTCCATATTACTGTTTTTGAGGCCGGGGTATGCCCCGTGTAATTGTCTAAGGCCAATATGAAGATTGAGCCTTATTACTTTATGTCTTTTTCTTTTTATTGTAATTTGAGAGTACAGATAGGTGGTGAGGTTTTATTTTCATTTTGGAGACTATGCACCCATGGAGTAAGATGGACCACATTCAAGTCACAAGGAGGCCATAAGTGAAGACCCCTCAAAATGTTAGGGAGGGGAATCTCAATTGTTAAATGTAATAGAGATAGGGCTCGTATTTTGTTACCGCTTTCCCTTATGTGATTTAAACTGTTTATGTGGCATGTATGTTAGAACTTGTGATTGTGGAGTGGCTCCCACATATCACGCATAAGATAGGTAGAACCCATGATCATTACATGTTAGTATCATGCTAGGACATGTTATCTGTTTATGTGCTTGTTTGAAATGCATTTAAGTGTACTTGCATTAATCAAGACTAATAAAATTGGATAACATATATGTTGGTGAGGTCGAACCGAACAACTCTTCGGTTGATTCGAAAATTCCCATTAAATATTAAGCTCATTTCGAATAATAGGTATTTAATTCGAGATGCAAATTTTGAATTAAATTCCTAACATTCCATCAATAGGTTTTAAGTTTAGTAAGTAAAGCTAGTTATTGTCCGCGAGTCATGGGATAGCTAGTGGAGCTTATTAGTTCTTAGTTACCTAATTGATCATTTTAAATGATCAATATTTCGTGGTTAATTTTGGCAAGGGCGATGTCCGCGAGTCGTGGGTCGTTCGAACTAAGTTTTGATCATGATCTTATGATTGATGGGTCTAGCTTAAACGCCTAAGTAAATATGGATGTCGCACGAGTCGTGGGTCCATATTGAAAGATAGGTGATGCAAAAACAATTACTAAGAGTTCTAAAGGTGTTAGAATTGGTAAGTTGTACCTACCTAGGATTTTGCTTAGAATGTCCGCGAGTCGTGGGTTCGAGGTAAAATGCTTAGGATCTTAGTACCCATTGGGAAACGTGTTCCTCTTAGATCTTTGGGAATTATAGATCTTTGAAAAACAGTGGGAGCTACATTAGATTAAAGACCTTATCTTTTGTATATCGTTATAATTCAGCATGCCCACATTTTCTCTACTTAGCATTTAGGTTGTAGTTCTGTGATTCTCTACAATATGAAATGCAAACCCATTCGTATCCATCCTTAAGTCAAATAAGTTGACTAAGTCCTGACTAACTCTAAATGGCTTCGGATCCTAAAATCCATTTTAGAACCCGACTAGAGAAAGGCGTTCTCTAAAGGGCGAAGTTTTCAATTGTGAAAAGTCGACCCGGGCCAAAAGAGAAGCAATCTGAGGTGAATGGATTTTTCCAAACCACTTAAAAGCAATTGAACCACCTCATAAAAACGTTACAAGGTATAACATTATGGAATTATTCAATATTCCAAATGAGGAAACAAGTGCACACGAACAAGGTCTAAAGATCTTATTTGAAGATCTTATGGTCTCGATCATCAACTGAGAAAAGAGTTCTCAATGCACTGATTGCTTACATTGCTTCGACTATCAATCAAACCCTTTATGCTCAACTAGAATGATGCTAATGTAGCATAGTTAATCATTTAAGTTGATAATGGTTGAGAGCATCCTTAAGAAGGAATAAAAGGTTGAGATGGTTAATTCTTCTTCTAAACTCACTAAGTTAAAGGCTTGAAGGCCTAAAGAAGAAGAAACCCTTAAGAGCCCAATGGAGGGGCATGTAAGGGGTGCGCCCAAAAAGTCACTAGAGATCAAATAGGACGTTTTCTTCTATGGTAACAAATAAGGACTTTGAAAGGGAACTGCATAGAGTATGAGTACTCTGAAATGTTACCTCGTTTAGTAATTCTACTAGGAATAGAATTCACTAGTCTTGAGTCAATTCTGCATAATCCGTTGTGCAAAGACTCAAGGCACTAATGTTCTGAACATACAACGAGATAACAAAAGTAAGATGACAAAGCTTCGAATTACTTTGGAACGTTGAGATATAAAAGGATTAGCAAGTCAGACACCTTAGGATCATTCTATGAAAATGAACCTATAGTGTTGACTTCCTGTGAATCCTGTCATGAGGGAAGCGTTCCTGAATCCCGTTTATAAGAAACATGGAACGTTCCAAAATTATAGTGGATTTCGATCCATGCTGATGAGTGTAAGATGCTTAATGTAAGCACTAGATACAATCGTCAGTTTAATCATTATGAATGAATGTACTTGTTAAAGTACAAATTCGAAACTTATAAGAAATTCTTAGAATTTCGAAAGGAGGTTAGGAACCGAAGTAATCATAAGTTATAGGTAAATCGATATGATCGAGATAGCCAATATCTTAGTAACTAATTCCTTAGTCATCTTAGAGATAATAGGATTATCTCTCAGTAAACTAATTCGAGAACACCTTAGTGTTTCCGAATGAGGGAATGAAACCTTATAGGATATGGTCCATTCCATAGCAAGCTTTACTGACTTATAATCTTTCTAGGAATAAACTCCTAGAATATGCAGTTAGAGATTTTGAATTTAGTACCTTCCAAAATCAGTCCTTCAGTTGCACTATGCAAAGTGGCATACTAAATTCCCTAATTATTCTTATCCAAGAATTCAATGGAATCCTCTTACTTGAAGAGGATAGTGGGAGATAAGCTTGAAATGAGTTCAAGTTTATACAATGATATTGGATATTAGTTTTGCGATTCCCTTGTACAAAGGTTGTTTGTCCCAAAGGAATGTACCTTTCTTAGGGAATCGTTCCTATAGAAGAAGAAAGGCAAGCAAGCTGACCTCAAAGAAATTTGAGGAAAAATATTCATGCCACATATAGAAGAAACGAGCCCATCTGATAAAACTTAGCCAAATTTTAGAGTATGTACACGTGTGAAACCCTTCTCTTAAGATGCGTTTAGAACGCGTTCCTAGATAGCCAAGGAATTACTTGAAGAGGAGACACTGTCAGATTTGGAATCTGAGTAGTGTAAGCAAGCCTTGAAATCCAATATGGATTCCATATACTTAAACCGAGTTTTGACCTTGGTTGATCCACCTGATAGGATCAAGCTCCTAGAGCTTCGAGTAAATGGAAAGCATTACAACCTTCTTGACGGTTGAAATGCAAAAGTCCATTTGGATTGTGTTTACCATATCCTCATATTCTGACTATGAGATATGATAAATGAATATGAGAACTATCTTGTTCAACATGAGATTGAAAGAGACTGAAATAAGGTATTTCTATAAATCTCATATTCAGTGGGAGTATGCATAAGGTATGTAAATCCCTAAAGTCAATCTGTGGATTGATAAAGGTTTCTAGGATTAGACAATTCGATTCCATAGGATAGTCAAATCGTTTGACACAGATGGAAGACGAATAAGTCTCAAAAGTGTACATAGGAAAGTTAGTGATGTAAGAGTCAATTTTTGGTTCTTTAGAAAACGACATCCTTCTCATTAGGAATGTCAAGGACGACGTGAAAGTTACCAATTCTTGTTTAAGAAACAATTTGACATGAAAGATCTTAGTGATTATCCTATATTCTCGACATTCAGATCTATAGAAGATAGATCTAAGAGAATAAAAGGATTATCACAAAATGAGTACATAACCACGGTACTAAAAGGAGTTTAGTATGGACAATGGAACATCTCTTTTGAAGAGTATGTGTCCTAAGATAACTTTGAGAAAGTTAGAATGTCCAAAATCCCTTTAAGTGAAAGGGTGCATAATGTATGAAAAGTTATGTACTAAATTAGATATGGCGCAACACTAAGCGTAGTAGGCCGAATCTAATATGACCTCAGAGAAGGTTATTAGATCTCTGTAAAGGATGTCCTCAGAGTACTTGAGAAGAAATGAGGATATGTATTAGTTTACAGAGCCCAAAAGATCTTACTGTTAGAAGGATATTTGATGTAACCGTTCATCAAACATAGATGATTATGAAATCATTGAAAGGATACAACTTCTACCAGAATGGTAATGCAATGTGTTGGAAAGGGTTCCAAGGACGGACATTGCAAAACTCGACTGTCGTAGTTGAGAACTTAGTCGTATTATATAACGCTAAGTTAAGTGTTTGGGTAAGAAACTCCATCTAACCAGTTAGATGAAGTTCCTAGCATGAAACAACTCCTTTATCATATTGTATGATAAAATGGATGGTTGCTCAAGTAAGAGAACCAAGACCTCACCAAGAGACTGAACACGTGATTACGAATCACTTTATAAGGAAAAGGTGTTTCCTAAGAGATGTGTAAACAAGAGGGTCACATCAGCAGAGAATATAGTAGATCCACTTAGGAAACGCCCAAAGTCAATAGGCTCTCAAAGTGCATCTTGAGAAGATGGGACTTAGAATACCTAAATGGCTTTTACGGGCAAGTGGGAGATTGTTAGGAATAGTGCCCTAGAAAGCCGATTAGTCATAATCCGTTTTGGGACTTTCCTAGTATCACAGACAATCTTTGAATAATATACGATTGATTAATATCATAGGCAAACACTTCTTTATATGCTCTTGTTTGGTATGCGTTTACTTTAGCTGTACATGTATGAGAACTCCCCTAATCCTGATGACTTTAGGACTCTACCATTTAGGTGAAATGGTTCATGAAACGAGCCCTATATCACATAAGTCATGATTAGTAAAACACTCCAAGCCGATGAGTCCTACCGACAGTGGGAGTGTCAACCTGACTCCTCTAAGGCTTGCTTGTGGGATCACGCCCTTAAGAAGGACCACCTTGTTTCATGGAGGTGCAAAGTGTATAGTTGATACGTGCGTGATACATAAGGGTGCTTACTTTAATAAGTAAGTTCACTGAGGTGCCCCGTGTGAGAACATTCCTAAATGGGAAAGGAAGTTTCTATTTCAGGAAATGGAAACTTCCAGATTAGGAAATATCTCACGAGTCATTGATGTGATTAATTGATCCTTAGACTTGAGGTTCCTTGTCACTTTATGAATTAACTCTCTAGTCTTTGGTATAAGCTTTAAAGGGTGTCGTGTGACACCCCGACTTTCAGACCGTACAGGTATGACGTATGTGCGCATTTAAAATTATTGTTTACGCATTTTATATTTATTCTACTTATTTATTTGAATTATTTAAATTTAATTCTTATATGAATTATTTGAATGAATGTGCATGTGAATTATTCGTTTTAATTTGAGTGGACCTTATTTGAGCCTGTATTTGTTGAACCGAACCAACTTGAACCGGGAACCTTGAACCGAACCCGTGAACCGAACCGGCTCAGCCTTAAAGGCTGAACCATTCTCTCTTCTCCCTCATTACGTTCAGCAGCAATTCAAGCAAGCAAGAGAGCCAAAACCCCAAGCTTTGATCATCCAACTTTCTAAGCCAATAACTCTCTCGTTTCTTCGTCTTTTCTCGAGCTTAGGTAGGTTTCGGAATCCCCTCGTCATGCTCTATGTTTCCATGGTTTAATTTCTGAGTTTGGTATGAGTTTGCTTTGCCTTTGCTCCCCTACTTGAATAGTAAGGGTTTAGCTCTTATAGTGATTTCTTGCTCTTTGCTTGAGATGATTGATTTCTAGCCTTTTTGTATGAGTTGTGTATGTTATATATGTTGCATTTATTGCATGTAATCCATGGTTGGTGGAGGAGTTATGAGTGATCATAATTTTTTTTGTTTGAATTTTGCTTAACCTTGATCATGCTTTTAAATTCCGTTTTCTTGCATTATTTGAGTGTTCATATGTAAAGTATGATATATTTGAATTGTATGTGCATTTTGAGAAGTTATGGCAACTTTAAAGGTTGGATTTTGGCCATTTTTGGCATATTTTCGAGCTTCCCCTGTTTTCTGTGTAAAACTCTGCTCCAGCTTTTCGAACCAGGCCGGAACGGCCGTTCCCGCCCAGTTTTAAACTGGGAACGACCGTTCCCAGGCCATACTGTTCATGACCGAGAGTGGGAACGACCGTTCCCAGTTGTACTGGGAACGGGAACGGCCGTTCCCATGTCCGGAACCCCTCTCTTCTGGAGCAAATCCACGGGGGTGGATTTTTCCTTAAGGAAAAATCCGCGAGGGTGGATTTGAGGCAGTAGCTCTTGGAAAATCCATGGGGGTGGATTTTCCCCTTTAGAAAAATCCATGGGGGTGGATTTTCCCCTTTGGAAAAATTCAAAACCTAGAAGCTGCCACTACTTCTCTTTGCTTTAGTTATGTATTTTATGACTTTAATTGCTTCTCTTTTGCATGATTAATTGTTATAACTTAATTGTTTTGCGTGCTAAATTGTGATATTTTGTGAACATGATCCATGCATTTTGCCGGGCGTCTTCTTTGGTACATTATTGAGTCTAAGTCTCGGGTCTTGTCTTCTTTTGTTTCAGAGCCTCTTCCGGAAGTTCGTGAGCCCGAGGTTTAAGTGTTCGTTCGCCGTTTTGCCTTCCTTCTACTTTTGCAAAGGTGAGGTTAGGATCCTTTGTATTAGATAAGCGACCTAAGACCTATTACGTGTTGTTTCGTACCCTGTATGCGAATATATATACTTATATATATTTAACAAGTACGAGTGCTTAAGGTATGTTATGGTTTTGTGAAATAAGCCTTACGTTTTCGAAATTGGTATAAGTATGGGCATAAGTAAGCTATATTTTGAAATTCGTTATTCGTATATGATATGTATGAGCGAGTTGTACCCTGAAAGATGGGAGTTTGGTTTGATTTGGTTTGTTGGGCCCGGAGACGTGGGTAAGGGAGACCCGGGACGACCACGGGGTCGCCGGTTATGACCCCTGTGCACGTTCTCATTTGAGATATTCACGTACGACCTAAGGAGGTTGGGAAGGCGTGGTATCTTGAGCCCTCGGTGGATAACCGGGGAAGGCATATCGTGGGTTAGCTGCCCCGTATGTGTTTGGTAATGTAGGTGTTAGGGTTTGATTCCCGATACACCATGGATGTGGGGTGGATGTGATTTGAATTCGATTTTATGTTATGTTTGATGGAGTAAGGGATAGTCCGTTCTCGCCGGACTTATGTTTATGTCATGTTTGATAGATTATGGATCGGGATAGGTTTTCCTTTATATTATATGCTATCTTTGGAAAATGATTTGGTATGTAAAACCCTAGCCTCGATTCATGTCTATCACCTTTGTAATATGCTCTGCTCTATATGTATTTAGGTGTGGGTGTGCGTTTAGCCCCCTCACTCAGTCGAGTTTTGACTGACCCCTCTCTTTTCCCACCTTCAGTGCAGGTTGTTTCGAGCTAGGCGGGGAAGTGCGAGTCTTGGTCTTGTACTTGTGTGTCTAGGTCGAGTTGCATCCATACTTCTTGCATTTTGGGATACTTTTATTATGTATTTGATGTTAGAATTACATTTTGCTGAATTAAGGGCTTTTGATGTATATACTCGATCTTTTGGGGCCGTGAGGCCATTGTATATGATGTAAATGTTAGTTATAGAGCTCTTTTCGATCCTTGTTATGGCTTCCGCATATTTGTATGTTTGATTTTGCGCGCTCTGTCCGAGTTTTAGCCCCGCTTAGCCTAAGGAGTGAGTGTAGGTTCCGTTCGCTTAGACTTGGACTCATGTATGGAAATCCATTTCATATGTGGGTTCGGGTTTAGGTGCGGGGGATGTGGTGGCCCGCCGCTCCGGGCGTCACATCCTGAAAGTGGTATCAGAGCTCTCGGTTGCAAAACTGGAGCTCTAGAGTTGAGTCGGGTGAGTCTAGGTCGTACGGCTTAGGACAACGTGGTTATATGCATTTATGTGATTATTGGTTATCTTCTTGTTAATCGTGTACATGAACATGTACTAACCCTCACGCATATGAATTGGAATCTTTTCCTTTGTAGAAATATGCCTCCCCGAAGACACCACCACCGAGATAGATCTCCGGAACATCGTCATCACCGAGATCATTCTCCACACCCGGAAGATAATAATCCACCACCACCACCTCAAATGGATCCGGGCAATTTTATGGAGAGATTAGCGGTATATTTGGAACAAAGGGCTCAGGAAAGAAACAACGCACCTCCAGCTGGGAATCATGGAGGAAATCTAATTACAGCTACTCTTCGGGAGTTTAAGAACCAAAATCCACCGGTTTTCGTGGGTGGAAATGATGTCCAAGCAGAAGAATGGCTCGTGCAAACTAACCGGATATGGAATCTCATACCGTGTGGGCCTATGGAGAAACTACAGTGCACACTTACCATGATCCAAGGCCAAGCTTATAGTTGGTGGTCAAGTTTGCAAGGAAGATTAGAGGCTACCGAGGAGGAGATCACATGGGAGGTGTTTGTTCGCGAATTCAAGAATAAATATATTCCCAAAGCTACAAGGAATCGAAGGGTGAGAGAATTTATGGAGCTCAAACAAGGAGGTATGTCCGTCACTGATTATATCAACGAGTTTGAGAGGCTTTCTCGTTATGCCCCGAACATTGCCAATGATGATGAAAGCAAGGCTTCTCAATTCCTACAAGGACTTCGGGAGGATATGAAAGATGCTCTAGAGGCTGCTAACACAAGTACTTGGGCGAAAGTCACGGACAAAGCTCTAAGAGTTGAAGAACGGGTTGTGATGAGGAGGAAGAGTACTCATACCGGGCAAGGGTCTAGCTCGGGGAATTTCAATAAGTTTGGAAAGAGGCCGGCATTTCAAACTTTTCAACAAGCCAAGCCTCAAAATAAACAACCTCGACCCGCGGGACCTAATCAACTGAATCGACCCTTAGCACTTCCGGCTCCACCTAAAGTGCAATGTACCTATTGTAAGGGTCCTCATCACGTGGATAATTGCTTTAGGCTTCATAAGAGGTGTTTCATTTGTGGGGCACAGGATCATATGGTGAACACATGCCCGAAGAAGCAAGATAACCCGAGGCCTGCAATCCAAGCTAGGGCTTACGCATTGGGAGTTGAGGAAGAGCAAGCTGTGGAAATCGACCCAAATGCCGTGATCGAAGGTACTATAAGCATTCATGGCACTACATTACATGCATTATTTGATCCCGGGGCCACTCATTCCTTTATTTCCCGGGATATTGCCGCTTCTATGTGCTTGCCTATTTCCTTGTGTGCGCATGATTTCGTGGTTAGCTCTCCTCTTGGTGGTAGTTTAGTATCTTGCAGGGTTTTTCGGGGTTGTCCGGTTAGCTTCGAAGGCCGAGTTTTCCTCGCAGATTTGATTGAAATGCCAATGCAGAGATATGAGGTAATCTTGGGTATGGATTGGTTGTTTGAACATGGGGCTCAGATGGATTGTCGAGATAAGAAAGTTTCTTTTGGTTCAGTGGTGTTTAAGGGCGAAAAGGTGAAGTTAAGCCCGTTTATTTCTTTTGTTGAGGCGAGTAAACTGGTCCGGGACGGTGCGACAGGTTTCGTGGCCTATCTTTTGAATAGACCGAAGGATCAGGCCAAACTTGAGGAGACGGAGGTCGTGCGAGAGTATATCGATGTTTTCCCTGAGACTTTGGGTTCTCTACCGCCTGATAGGGACATCGAGTTCGCAATCGACCTTTATCCCGGAGCAGAGCCTTTCTCGAAGACTCCCTACCGAATGGCTCCTGCAGAGTTAAAGGAGTTAAAAACGCAGCTTGATGAGCTTTTGGCTTGCGGGTACATTCGTCCGAGCATTTCTCCGTGGGGTGCTCCCGTTCTATTTGTAAAGAAGAAGGATGGGACGTTACGGATGTGTATAGATTACCGTGAGCTGAATCGGATGACAGTGAAGAACAAATACCCTTTGCCTCACATCGAGGAGTTATTTGATATTCTGCAAGGCTCAAAAGTCTATTCCAAGTTAGATTTGAGGCAGGGTTACTACCAATTGCGAATTAGGGAGGAAGATATTCCGAAGACTGGTTTTAATACGCGCTATGGGCACTTTGAATTTGTTGTCATGCCGTTCGGATTAACTAATGCTCCAGCCGTATTTATGGACATGATGCACCGAGTGTTCAGGCAGTTTCTTGACAAGTTCGTGGTTATATTTATAGACGACATTCTGGTGTATTCTAAGTCCGCTGAAGAGCACGCTCAGCATCTTCGGATCGTTTTGGAAACTTTGAGGGAACACAAGTTGTACGCAAAATTCAGCAAATGCGAATTCTGGATCGACCGAGTTGTATTTTTGGGTCATATAATTTCAGGTGATGGGATTGAGGTTGATCCATCTAAGGTTGAATCCGTGCTTCGTTGGGAGAGACCTAGAAATGCCTCAGAGATCAGGAGTTTTATTGGGTTGGCCGGCTACTATCGAAGGTTTGTTAAGGATTTTTCAAAAATTGCCGCTCCATTGACTCGTCTGACTAAGAAGGAAGTGAAATTCGAATGGGATGATAAGTGCGAGGCGAGTTTTCAGACATTGAAGGTGAAATTAACTTCAGCACCGGTTCTTACTTTACCCGAGGGTACCGAGGGTTATGCGGTTTATACAGATGCTTCGCAAGAAGGTCTGGGTTGTGTTTTGATGCAGCACGGTAGAGTGGTAGCTTATGCTTCAAGGAAATTGAAGGAGCATGAAAAGAATTACCCTACCCACGATCTCGAATTGGCTGCCGTTGTGTTTGCTTTGATGAAGTGGCGACATTATCTCTACGGTACCACGTTCGAGGTATTTACGGATCACCAAAGCCTTAAGTATCTCTTTTCTCAGAAGGATTTAAACGTAAGACAGAGGCGTTGGATGGAGTTATTAGAGGATTACGATTGCACCATTCAATACCATCCGGGTAAAGCAAACGTGGTCGCCGATGCCTTAAGTAGAAAGGCGAATGTGGCTAATTTGGAAGCAGGTTCTTCAAGTTCGGGTTCAGAGACCTTGGTTTCGGGAACTTGGTTGGCCAATCTTACAGTAATACCAGATTTGAAAGGACAGTTGTTGGAAGCACAGAATTCAGATGCAGAAATTCAAAGGTTGGTAGCTCGTTCCAAGAACGACCCGAATTCTAAGTTTGGATTAGATGATTCCGGTTTGTTAAGGTTCGAAGCGAGAATATGTGTCCCAGAAGAGCTCAAGAGGATTGTACTTGAGGAGGCACATCGCTCGAGGTACTCGATTCATCCGGGAGGTACTAAGATGTATCGGGACCTGAAAGAGAAATTCTGGTGGAATGGCATGAAAAGGGACGTCGCGAACTTCGTGAAGCGATGTCTGACGTGTCAAAAGGTGAAGGCAGAACACCAGAAGCCGGGAGGAACTCTCCAACCACTTCCTATTCCCGAGTGGAAGTGGGAGCAAGTGACTATGGACTTCGTGTCCGGCTTGCCTAGAGTCAAAGGAGGGTTTGATGGAATTTGGGTAATTGTCGACAGATTGACTAAGTCTGCCCATTTCCTCAAGGTTCGGATGTCCGAGAAAGTTCCAAAGCTAGCCGAGTTATATGTTCGAGAGATTGTAAGACTACATGGAATTCCGGCTAGTATCGTTTCGGATCGGGATCCACGGTTTACTTCGATCTTCTGGCAGAATCTCCAAAAATGTTTGGGCACCAGGCTCAGGTTTAGCACCGCTTCACATCCTCAAACGGACGGTCAATCTGAAAGGTTAATTCAGTACTTAGAAGATATGCTTCGGTCGTGTGCTTTGGATTTTCAGGATAAGTGGGATGAGCATCTGGCTCTAGTTGAATTCGCTTATAACAACAGTTATCAGGGTTCGATTAAGATGGCTCCTTATGAAGCACTTTATGGAAGGAAGTGTAGGTCGCCTTTGTTCTGGGATATCGAGGATTGGAAATGGACCGAGGAGAATAAACTGGAGAGGGCAGAACCTAAGGAAAACATTGTTGCTACTATTGAGAAGGTTCATACGATTAGACAAAGAATGAGGGCAGCTCAGGCTCGACAGAAAAGCTACGCCGATAAGAGAAGAAGGCCCTTAGTGTTTGAGGTCGGAGATAGAGTTTTTCTGAAGGCATCTCCAAGGAAAGGTTTCACTCGAATAGGTAAAGGTGGAAAGCTCAGTCCACGATACCTAGGGCCATTTGAAATTTTGGAAAAAATTGGAGAAACGGCGTACAGATTGGATCTCCCACCGAATTTGACCGGGATACACAACGTTTTTCATGTTTCTCAGCTCCGTAAGTACCATCCCGATGAGGCAACTATTCTTCCAGTTGAAGAGGTTCAGTTAGAGACGGATTTAACAATAGAAAAGCATCCGGTTGCAATTCAGGACCGGAAGATGCAAGAATTGAGAAAACGGCAGATTCCTTTGGTCAGAGTACTTTGGAGGGATCAGAAATCCGAGGAATCGACTTGGGAAACTGAGGAGAAAATGAGGAAATTATATCCAGAGTTGTTTGAGGACTCGGTTCGGACTTGAGGGCAAGTCCTTTTTAAGGGGGAAGGATTGTGACACCCCGACTTTCAGACCGTACAGGTATGACGTATGTGCGCATTTAAAATTATTGTTTACGCATTTTATATTTATTCTACTTATTTATTTGAATTATTTAAATTTAATTCTTATATGAATTATTTGAATGAATGTGCATGTGAATTATTCGTTTTAATTTGAGTGGACCTTATTTGAGCCTGTATTTGTTGAACCGAACCAACTTGAACCGGGAACCTTGAACCGAACCCGTGAACCGAACCGGCTCAGCCTTAAAGGCTGAACCATTCTCTCTTCTCCCTCATTACGTTCAGCAGCAATTCAAGCAAGCAAGAGAGCCAAAACCCCAAGCTTTGATCATCCAACTTTCTAAGCCAATAACTCTCTCGTTTCTTCGTCTTTTCTCGAGCTTAGGTAGGTTTCGGAATCCCCTCGTCATGCTCTATGTTTCCATGGTTTAATTTCTGAGTTTGGTATGAGTTTGCTTTGCCTTTGCTCCCCTACTTGAATAGTAAGGGTTTAGCTCTTATAGTGATTTCTTGCTCTTTGCTTGAGATGATTGATTTCTAGCCTTTTTGTATGAGTTGTGTATGTTATATATGTTGCATTTATTGCATGTAATCCATGGTTGGTGGAGGAGTTATGAGTGATCATAATTTTTTTTGTTTGAATTTTGCTTAACCTTGATCATGCTTTTAAATTCCGTTTTCTTGCATTATTTGAGTGTTCATATGTAAAGTATGATATATTTGAATTGTATGTGCATTTTGAGAAGTTATGGCAACTTTAAAGGTTGGATTTTGGCCATTTTTGGCATATTTTCGAGCTTCCCCTGTTTTCTGTGTAAAACTCTGCTCCAGCTTTTCGAACCAGGCCGGAACGGCCGTTCCCGCCCAGTTTTAAACTGGGAACGACCGTTCCCAGGCCATACTGTTCATGACCGAGAGTGGGAACGACCGTTCCCAGTTGTACTGGGAACGGGAACGGCCGTTCCCATGTCCGGAACCCCTCTCTTCTGGAGCAAATCCACGGGGGTGGATTTTTCCTTAAGGAAAAATCCGCGAGGGTGGATTTGAGGCAGTAGCTCTTGGAAAATCCATGGGGGTGGATTTTCCCCTTTAGAAAAATCCATGGGGGTGGATTTTCCCCTTTGGAAAAATTCAAAACCTAGAAGCTGCCACTACTTCTCTTTGCTTTAGTTATGTATTTTATGACTTTAATTGCTTCTCTTTTGCATGATTAATTGTTATAACTTAATTGTTTTGCGTGCTAAATTGTGATATTTTGTGAACATGATCCATGCATTTTGCCGGGCGTCTTCTTTGGTACATTATTGAGTCTAAGTCTCGGGTCTTGTCTTCTTTTGTTTCAGAGCCTCTTCCGGAAGTTCGTGAGCCCGAGGTTTAAGTGTTCGTTCGCCGTTTTGCCTTCCTTCTACTTTTGCAAAGGTGAGGTTAGGATCCTTTGTATTAGATAAGCGACCTAAGACCTATTACGTGTTGTTTCGTACCCTGTATGCGAATATATATACTTATATATATTTAACAAGTACGAGTGCTTAAGGTATGTTATGGTTTTGTGAAATAAGCCTTACGTTTTCGAAATTGGTATAAGTATGGGCATAAGTAAGCTATATTTTGAAATTCGTTATTCGTATATGATATGTATGAGCGAGTTGTACCCTGAAAGATGGGAGTTTGGTTTGATTTGGTTTGTTGGGCCCGGAGACGTGGGTAAGGGAGACCCGGGACGACCACGGGGTCGCCGGTTATGACCCCTGTGCACGTTCTCATTTGAGATATTCACGTACGACCTAAGGAGGTTGGGAAGGCGTGGTATCTTGAGCCCTCGGTGGATAACCGGGGAAGGCATATCGTGGGTTAGCTGCCCCGTATGTGTTTGGTAATGTAGGTGTTAGGGTTTGATTCCCGATACACCATGGATGTGGGGTGGATGTGATTTGAATTCGATTTTATGTTATGTTTGATGGAGTAAGGGATAGTCCGTTCTCGCCGGACTTATGTTTATGTCATGTTTGATAGATTATGGATCGGGATAGGTTTTCCTTTATATTATATGCTATCTTTGGAAAATGATTTGGTATGTAAAACCCTAGCCTCGATTCATGTCTATCACCTTTGTAATATGCTCTGCTCTATATGTATTTAGGTGTGGGTGTGCGTTTAGCCCCCTCACTCAGTCGAGTTTTGACTGACCCCTCTCTTTTCCCACCTTCAGTGCAGGTTGTTTCGAGCTAGGCGGGGAAGTGCGAGTCTTGGTCTTGTACTTGTGTGTCTAGGTCGAGTTGCATCCATACTTCTTGCATTTTGGGATACTTTTATTATGTATTTGATGTTAGAATTACATTTTGCTGAATTAAGGGCTTTTGATGTATATACTCGATCTTTTGGGGCCGTGAGGCCATTGTATATGATGTAAATGTTAGTTATAGAGCTCTTTTCGATCCTTGTTATGGCTTCCGCATATTTGTATGTTTGATTTTGCGCGCTCTGTCCGAGTTTTAGCCCCGCTTAGCCTAAGGAGTGAGTGTAGGTTCCGTTCGCTTAGACTTGGACTCATGTATGGAAATCCATTTCATATGTGGGTTCGGGTTTAGGTGCGGGGGATGTGGTGGCCCGCCGCTCCGGGCGTCACATGTCGCCTTAGACAACTGATTCAAGGCTTATGCTGAGGCTGCACAAGTGATTCATGAAAGTGAATGAGAATCAAGAAAGGACCTACACTTGCATATGCAAGGTGATCTCTTATTGTGTAAGTCATTCATATGCCATATGGAGTCCTTGGCCAAGGCAGTAAATCAAGACATCAAGAAAAGGGTTTCTTGGATTGAGATCAAATGGATATGAAATGCACTTAGCTTTAAGACCGGATTATTAGGGTTCTGATTATTCCCTTGCCCTAGATCTTGGTTGAGAGATAGTAAGTAGGAGGATTGTATCTCACATGAATCAATGACTTAAAGGTTCTGTCGAATCCGAATATTCCAATTCAGCTACGGGTTAAACACCTGTTGCTAGACTATGGTCGTTTAATCTGTGGACTGATTAATTAATTAGTGAATTAATTAATTAGGGTCACTGCTAATTGAATTGAGAACCTAGAGGGTCACACACAACAACTTGGTTACATGAGTTGAGGCTTTAAAATGATTAAACGAGTTAATCAAGCCTAGAGGGTTCCACACGTGTGAAACCACACGTGTGGATCACGTGACTGGACACGTGTCATTGTGACACGTGTGCCACACGTGATTGTTTAATAATATATTAAATAATTAATTTGTTAATTATTTAATAGACTTTGGTTTAATTTTGAATTAAAAAGAAAGTCTTATTTTGGAGAAAATAATCTAGTTAATTAATTATGAATTAATTAATTAGATAAAATAAGTTATTTATTTTAAGTAAATAAAGTATGAAATTATCCAAAAATAGTTTGGATATTTTTAGCTCTCTTGAAAGTTGATTTGAATTAGAATTCAAAGTCAAAGTTGGAAAATACTTGATGATCAAGTAAATAGGAGAGAGAGGGACCAAATCCTTGCCCAACAAGGACTAGGTTCGGCGTCCCTCCCCTTTGCCTATATATAGGGGAGCTCATGCTCCCCTTTAGAGCTAATGAAATTCTTTTGGTTCATGTGTTGAACACCATCCTTTCTCCAAGATAAACGAAACCCTAGGTTAAGCCTAAACACTAACTAGAGAACTAGCATCCTTACTAGTTAGATTGTAGCCAAGTTGGTGGACTATCTCTTGAGAGCTTCAAGTTAGAAGTTTTGAAGATTCGAGCTTTACCAAAAAGTGGGGATCAAGCAAAACGATCAGAAGGGATGATGTAACGATTCTGAACCCGACGTGAAGCGAATGAAAAAATCGAACCAAAGAAGATGGCGAAAACCGTTCGTCCATATCCTGAAGGATGAATTTTTTCACGAGGGTTTTGTGACTGGCAGTTTTCTACTTTCGCAAAACTGGTTTTCGAAGGGAGTTTCAATCCTGCTTTTCTCGTTTCATGTTTCTTTCTTTATGTTATATTGTGAAGAACATCTCTAACATGAATTGAATCTAGGTTGGTGTGGATTGCTATCCCGACAATGGATTCTGAAGTAGAAAGAGACTTTCGAGGGACGGGTTGTCAAACCGCGAGAAGAGCGTTCTTGGGTGGCTTGAAACGCTTCAAGAAAGAATAAAAGAAAAGTAAGTTTTCTATCTTTACGAATTTGGATACACGATTGCGAGTTCAAGATCCTTTTGTTGGAAAAAATTTTAAATTCTGCTGCTTTCTGATTCGTGTTTTCCAACACAAGTAATAGGAGAGAGAGGGACCAAATCCTTTGTCCATTAGGACTAGGTTCGGCCGCCTCTCCCCTTTCCTATATATAGGGGAGCTCATGCTCCCCTTTAGAGCTAATAGACAATTCTTGGTTCATGTGTTGAACACCTTCCCTTCTCCAAGATTAAATTAAACCCTAGGTTAAGCCTAAACACTAACTAGAGAACTAGCATCCTTACTAGTTAGATTGTGATCAAGTTGGTGGACTTTCTCTAGAGACTTCAAGTTAGAAGTTTGAAGATTCGAGCTTTACCAAAGGAGAGGGGATCAAGCCGCGAGAAGAGCGTTCTTGGGTGGCTTGAAACGCTTCAAGAAAGAACAAAAGAAAAGTAAGTTTTCTGTCTTTACGAATTTGGTTACACGATTGCGAGTTCAAGGTCCTTTTGTTGGAAAAATTTTTTAAATTCCGCTGTGTTCTGATTCGTATTTTCCAACAAAGTCCTCTTTAAGGGGGAGAGTTTGTAACATCCCACTACTTCGGCAATTCCAGGTACGCTTCACGAGATAGTTTAATTCCGTATTTATATGATTCGTATACCTTCATTGTCAACGTGTAATTTATTTGAGTTATATGTGCTTTAGATTTAATTAATTGTTTGGGCTCGAATGCCCAATAATTGAAGTTTAGGGACCTAATTAATTAGGGTGTTTTGGCCTTCGTGGCAATCTTGAGCTCGGGAATTCGAATTTGAATTTCGACCCCTTCATTGAGTTCGTTTTGACGATTCGGATTCGATGAAATTAACTTTTTATTTTCAAAGCCGTTTGTTAGCCCTACTGTTTTAATATCTGATCCGAATGGACCGGATCTTTTGACCCGACCCGTTTTCACTTGACCCTACCCATTTTTAGCTCTAAAAAGAGCTGAAAATATCAGCCATCTCCCACCCCAATTCAACGTGAAAGGAAGAAGAGGAGAAGAGAAGGAGAAGCTCCAAGCCCTAACCCTTTGAGCTCAAGTTCAACTCCATTTCTCGCCCGATCAACGATCTAAGGTAAGCTATGGATTTCTCTCTTCGTGTGCTTCTTTTTCTTTTGATTAAATTCCGTTTCTTTTGCTTATATCCTTGGTTTAGGAGATGATGTTGAATAATACAAGAATGTGAAATTTTGCTCCCAATGTCTCCATACTTGAATTAAATGCTCTAAGATTGATATATGTTATTCCCGTGAACTTCCTTGTCGTATATTTATCGGAATTTTGATCGTTGGTTGAATATTTCTTGAAACTCCATTAATGGAGCTTGAGTTTTGAATGGTAGAAATTGATATGCTTCAATACATGCTTCTTTGATGATCTTGGATGATAATATATATGTATTTTGAGTGTTTTTGGTGTATTATGTGATTAGAATGTGGTTTGGGGTGGTTTGGGAACCACCCCCATCGAGCTTTTGCTTTGCTGCTATGTTTTTTCGGAGAAGACGACCCAACACGGCCGTGTCAGCCCCTAGTTCATTTCCGACACGGCCGTGTCAGCTTCCAGGCGAATTTTGACACTGCCGTGCTGACCTCGTTTGAACTCGGATTTGCCTGATTTTTGAACCTACGGAAAACTCTTGAAGTCTAGAACATCCTCTAATTGTAATCACCTCAAAATTCGTTCTAGATTATGAGATATAATCGTTTGAAATTTGTGTCGCCACCCCGCCGAAATTCTGCTTTCGTCCAACTTCAAACGTACGCCATTTTCGGCTCGCTTTGAACCACGTTTTGAGCCACCTACCATTTTAAAGATATTTGTGTCTAGTTTCAGTTTCAAGAAACAAAACTCAATTCCCATTTCTCAAACTCAAGTTATAACCGTTTTACAACAGCTTGTCCGTTTCGGAATAATTTCCAATTTTTGTCGGTTTTGTTCGGAACCATCTCTTATGCTTTCCTTCCGCTTTTCTTGCACCTTGACACCTCCGAACTCATTCCTAACTTGTTTTATCTTGTGTATGTGTATATACTTGCTACATGTGTTTTATGTTGCTTATTTAATATGAATTATTTGCACGAAGCATTAATGCACCTTGTTATGCATCTCCGCCTTGTAATATGAATTGTTTGTGCGCATGAACGTGTTATATGGTTATAAATGAATATGTTAAGCTATGTAAAGTCTTGGATTACATATAATTGATTTGAATATGTGTTATGCCTAATTGATTGCATCTCCTATATGCATGAACATACGTCGTGCCTCTATATGGTTCATTCTTAAGTCTAAGTCTTGTCTTTTACCTTCAGTTTGTCCAGGTGCACGCGGGGTGGTGTTTTGTTCGTGAAGTTGATTCCTGGGTGAATCAAGTGCTTTGTCTTCGTCTTTGTTTGGTTCGAGGTGAGGTTAGGATATAGTTATACCCTAATGAAATGTGCCGGTTTTTGTATGCATGCGACTTGTAAGCCTCTATGTATATGTAGCTATGTGTGAAATACGTATTTGTTGGCTTTGCCATAAGTTTGCAAGTATGAAGCTATGTATAAGCCTATGTACGCTAAGCTTTGATTCTGTTATGATTTTGAGGTCGGCATGAGACGTACGTACGATATGATAAGTACGATATGCATGTGCTATGTATAAGTGTGAGTCTAGCGGGTTTAAGCTTCCGATTTCCATGATCTGTGTAAGTGTGGAGCCCCAGTTTCCGTGTAAGGGATGTACCGGAACCCACCTGAGCGTAGGTTGGGGGATGGAGTCGAGGGTTTGAGAAGCATTGACCACTCCCCTCATCCGATTTAGGATGGCTAGGGTCGCGCAACCCTTCCATCACACCTACCTGGTATGTTTTGTTTTGTTCTGTTTTGGTTAGTCTGTCTATGTGCTCGTACCCACCGAGTTTTGTTATGTCTGTCGGTTATAAGTTCGTGAAACGGGGGTAGATTCTCGAATTAAGATAAAATTTGATATACTTTTAACCTAATAAAATATGTTTGGATATGTGTGCTTCGTCTGCATGTTTTGAATGTACGCATTAAATAAGTTAAGTTTCGTTCGTTTTATTTTGCTAAATCACCCTGTATATATATTATCACGGGCAAATGTTTTCGCGTACAAAAACTACTCCCCGGCTTCATGAACATCTTCTTTTTACGTGCTTTGCTATGTATATTATGTATAGCGTGCGTGTGTTAACCCCTCGCTCAGTCAAGTGTGACTGACCCCTCCCTCTTTATGTTTTTAGCTCTGCAGGTTTGCTTTGGAGTTCGAGCTACGCGGTGTGAATCTCTTGGAGTCGAGTCTTGTATTAGTTGAGTCCTTGCATTTGCATTTTGATTTCAGTTTTAGATTTGTATTATTAACCTACGAACAAATATGTTTAAATATGATTTGTTCATTTATGATTTGAAATCGGGATAGGTTAGGACAGGTGCTCGGATTAGATGAACCCGTTTTGATTATATGATTATTCGGGACAGGTTAGGACAGGTGCTCGGATTAGGTGAACCCATTTGTATTTATGATTTATGTTATGATTTAAATTTAGGGATTAGGAATTATGCTAGATTGAACCCGTCAACTGTTTGCATGATTTGAATTTTTGTTTGGCATGATCACGCTTCCATATATTCGTTAAGTATTATGTGTGCAGGGTCTACGCCCGCCTAGCTCAGGGTTTGTGTTTGTTTTGTTTGTCACCGTTCGCTATGGTTTGGCACGTGTACGGAGTCCTTGTTTCGTTACACGTGTTAAGCTATGGTGCGGGGGTGTGGTGCCCACCGTTGGGGCGCTACATCTGTAAGTGGTATCAGAGCCCCAGGTTGCAAAATCGGGGCTCGGTGTCGTGTTGTGTCTGTCTAGGTCGTACGGCATAGGATAATTTGGTTACGTGCACGTTTGCATCATGGTTTGATACGTTTTGCTTGTGTAAATTCTAATACTTGGTTGATTTTACATTATGCAATGCATTGCATTTTAATTGCTCTTGATTGATTTAACTACGTGACATAAGCACTTACTAATCAACACGCATATATCTTTATGGTAGTTGTTGAGATTTTCAGGATGCCGCCACGTAGACAACACCACGGTCAACCTTCTTATCAATATCCGTACGATCAAGGGCAGTCTTCAACCCGAGCACCTCCTATGAATTCGATGGCAATGAAGTACCGGGAGTTCAAGACATTTGATCCTACTCAATTCCGAGAAGGAGACGATATAAAGGCTGAGGAATGGCTCTCGGAGATAGAGAGGATATTTAAGATATGGCCGTGTGATTCCCAAAATATGGCTCGCCTTGCGATACAACTACTACAAGGACAAGCTAGGCAATGTTGGAAAGGAGTTACCCAACAATTAGAGGCAATGAACGAAGAGATAACATGGGACGTGTTTGTTCGAGAATTTAGGAAGAGGTTCGCACCGGCCGTTTTACAAGAACGAAGACTCGAAGAATCCCTCGCGTTAAAACAAGGAGATAAAACGGTCATGGAGTACTTAGAGGAATTCGAGAAATTGGGTGCTTATGTACCCCACATTACGAACAACGAAGAAATGAAGGCTAGGAACTTTACGGAAGGTCTTCGGGATGAAATCATGGAAGCTTTAATTGCGAAGAACACAAGTACGTGGGATAAGGCCACAAAGAGAGCTTTAAAGGACGAAACGTGGATTATAACAAGAAGCAAAGAGAAGGAAGGATCAAAGCCTAGACTTGAATTGGGTCTATGGTCCAATCTGCAAGTAGAAGGAAAATCCCACCAATCTGGGAATCGAACCAAGAAGATTCATGGGAAGAAGCATAAGACTGATAACTTTTCAAAGTTAAAGAAAGAGCTTCAACCTTATACCCATTGCGTAGGGACAAACCATGCCTACGACGCTTGTTGGGATAGATTGAAGAGATGCTACGCTTGTGGATCAACCGAGCACAAGAACTCTGAGTGTGACCAATCGAGAGCTAACAAGCACCGAACGCGAGGTCAACGACTTGCAATTGGAGACCTACATGAACCCGGGAATTGAGGTACTTGCATTCATGGCACGTGCATTCATAACATATTAAATTTTGTAATTAAATTGCTCTATGTGTTAAAATCACAATGTGTAGCATTTTCTACGTGCTCGAGTGACTCTATGATGCATTTCATCTATACATATAATCCGACATGCATATTTAGTGTTTACTTGTAGAATGTTGATTCACTCATACGGTCGAGTTTTGAGCCTTATGAAGTGGGAAGAGATGGTCGAAGTGAGGGTCGAATTAAAGGTCTTCCTTGAGATTTGGTTGCCAACTATAGCATGATACGAAGATATGTCAAGGAAGTAGATTCGAGAAACTATATTTTGGATTGATGATTTGGGATCCGATAGTGCTTTGAAGAAAAGTTGAAACTCATCTTCCGAAGAAGGCATTTTGGCATGTCTACAAGAAGCATATTGGTGAAGATCTTGGACTTAGACGTCGTCGAGGAACCACCGGATTCAAGAATTATACAAGGAGTCATATTAATAAACCAAGAACTGAAGGATCCAATTCTTGGAAATAAAATCAGGACCAAGAGAACACTTAAGCAAGGAATCTAGGGCTAGGGCGATTGGCTAAAGATGGAACTGAATTATGAAAAGAATACCACGATGATATTGGAAGAAACGAGTAGGACAAGGTTCGAATTGAGGACCTTCTTTGGGGATCGAGAATGCCGAAGAGAGGGTGACACCAAGAATGAATCGAGGAGAAGATCGGATTTTAGAAATTTATACGTATAGTTGAAGATTTCAAATCAAAGGATACGACATTGAAAAGGGCCCCAAGTACGGTGTTACTTTGGGAAAACATCACCGGGAGTTAGAACAAGGATCCAGCTTGAGGATTGAGATTAAGTGTAACCAACCGCAAATACGGGGCATGGGGATTTATTCAATTGTATCTTAGAAGGAAGGAGCGAATTGTCAAAAGTTCAGGCTCGAGGATTAACAACGGTTCCGAGATTTTTCAATCATTCCTAAGAGAAGGAGGTCCCAAGGGACCTTGGCTTTCAAAGGATGAAGGAGATGGGATTGTTTTTGACCCCTTTTCAAAGAAACATCCGAGCAAAGGAAAAGTCGGGTTTGGGGAAAGAATTCAAGAGTAGACAACAACCGTGGAATGAAGATAATGGAAAGTGTTAAAGTGACAAGTGCATCTAGTATTTCAAGATAGTGACCAAAAGATTTCGGCGATGATCAAATCCTCTCAAACACTCATATATCGGCGAACGGTACATTTGAACATGCATATCACATGCATCATGCATCTTTTAGCTTTGCTTGTGTGTGTTTGTTGTTTGTTACCTTTCGGGGTTGCTTTGAGTGTTCGAGTGCTTTTGCTTCGCGGTTAGTTGGGGGTCGTGCTTTGCAAAGATCTACCCAACGATCTTCCAAGAGTCTTCAGTTAGAGACAAGCAACGGTTCGAACGTCAACTTTGAGCCACGGGGTTGAAGTGGTGTAAGAAGGCCCGTTCGGGTTGGAGAACGAATGGTGGAAGTTCTTTAACGATCCCATTCGTGATTCCGAGTTGTGGGTGGTTTAGATGGATTCAAACGGTGGGAGTTGAATCATTTTTGGACCCTCCTGTCGTGTGAAAACGTCTGAGCTATTCCAAGTCGGGATTAAGTTCGTGTAGAGCTTGGAGTGAAGATCAAACCCCTTGGTGCTTGAAGACCTTTCTCGAGCTAACCCTCGTCGGGACGTCAGGAACCTCGAACTTGGGTGAATACGGGAGAGTTGCTCGTAGTTCTTACTCGAGCGATAGGACCTGGGGACAGGTCCTCTTTAAGGGGGAGAGTTTGTAACATCCCACTACTTCGGCAATTCCAGGTACGCTTCACGAGAGAGTTTAATTCCGTATTTATATGATTCGTATACCTTCAATGTCAACGTGTAATTTATTTAAGTTATATGTGCTTTAGATTTAATTAATTGTTTGGGCTCGAATGCCCAATAATTGAAGTTTAGGGACCTAATTAATTAGGGTGTTTTGGCCTTCGTGGCAATCTTGAGCTCGGGAATTCGAATTCGAATTTCGACCCCTTCATTGAGTTCGTTTCGACGATTCGGATTCGATGAAATTAACTTTTATTTTCAAAGCCGTTTGTTAGCCCTACTATTTTAATATCCGATCCGAATGGACCGGATCTTTTGACCCAACCCGTTTTCACTTGACCCTACACATTTTTAGCTCTAAAAAGAGCTGAAAATATCAGCCATCTCCCACCCCAATTCAACGTGAAAGGAAGAAGAGGAAAAGAGAAGGAGAAGCTCCAAGCCCTAACCCTTTGAGCTCAAGTTCAACTCCATTTCTCGCCCGATCAATGATCCAAGGTAAGCTATGGATTTCTCTCTTCGTGTGCTTCTTTTTCTTTTGATTAAATTCCGTTTCTTTTGCTTATATCCTTGGTTTAGGAGATGATGTTGAATAATACAAAAATGTGAAATTTTGCTCCCAATGTCTCCATACTTGAATTAAATGCTCTAATATTGATATATGTTATTCCCGTGAACTTCCTTGTCGTATATTTATCGGAATTTTGATCGTTGGTTGAATATTTCTTGAAACTCCATTAATGGAGCTTGAGTTTTGAATGGTAGAAATTGATATGCTTCAATACATTCTTCTTTGATGATCTTGGATGATAATATATATGTATTTTGAGTGTTTTTGGTGTATTATGTGATTAGAATGTGGTTTGGGGTGGTTTGGGAACCACCCCCATCGAGCTTTTGCTTTGCTGCTATGTTTTTTCGGAGAAAACGACCCAACACGGCCGTGTCAGCCCCTAGTTCATTTCCGACACGGCCGTGTCAGCTTCCAGGCGAATTTTGACACTGCCGTGCTGACCTCGTTTGAACTCAGATTTGCCTGATTTTTGAACCTACGGAAAACTCTTGAAGTCTAGAACATCCTCCAATTGTAATCACCTCAAAATTCGTTCTAGATTATGAGATATAATCGTTTGAAATTTGTGTCGCCACCCCGCCGAAATTCTGCTTTCGTCCAACTTCAAACATACGCCATTTTCGGCTCGCTTTGAACCACGTTTTGAGCCACCTACCATTTTAAAGATATTTTTGTCTAGTTCCAGTTTCAAGAAACAAAACTCAATTCCCATTTCTCAAACTCAAGTTATAACCGTTTTACTACAGCTTGTCCGTTTGGAATAATTTCCAGTTTTTGTCGGTTTTGCTTGGAACCATCTCTTATGCTTTCCTTCCACTTTTCTTGCACCTTGCCACCTCCGAACTCATTCCTAACTTGTTTTATCTTGTGTATGTGTATATACTTGTTGTTATATGTGTTTTATGTTGCTTATTTAATATGAATTATTTGCACGAAGCATCAATGCACCTTGTTATGCATCTCCGCCTTGTAATATGAATTGTTTGTGCTCATGAACGTGTTATATGATTATAAATGAATATGTTAAGCTATGTAATGTCTTGGATTACATGTAATTGATTCGAATATGTGTTATGCCTACTTGATTGCATCTCCTATATGCATGAACATACGTCGTGCTTCTATATGGTTCATTCTTGAGTCTAAGTCTTGTCTTTTGCCTTCAGTTTGTCCAGGTGCACCCGGGGTGGTGTTTTGTTCGTCAAGTTGATTCCTGGGTGAATCAAGTGCTTTGTCTTCGTCTTTGTTTGGTTCGAGGTGAGGTTAGGATATAGTTATACCCTAATAAAATGTGCCGGTTTTTGTATGCATGCGACTTATAAGCCTCTATGTATATGTAGATATGTGTGAAATACGTATTTATTGGCTTTACCATAAGTTTGCAAGTATGAAGCTATGTATAAGCCTATGTACGCTAAGCTTTGATTCTGTTATGATTTAGAGGTCGGCGTGATACGTACGTACGATATGATAAGTACGATATGCATGTGCTATGTATAAGTGTGAGTCTAGCGGGTTTAAGCTTCCGATTTCCATGATCTGTGTAAGTGTGGGGCCCCAGTTTCCGTGTAAGGGATGTACCGGAACCCACCTGAGCATAGGTTGGGGGATGGAGTCCAAGGGTTTGAGAAGCATTGAGCACTCCCCTCACCGATTTAGGATGGCTAGGGTCTCGCAACCCTTCCATCACACCTACCTGGTATGTTTTGTTTTGTTCTATTTTGGTTAGTCTGTCTATGTGCTCGTACCCGCCGAGTTTTGTTATGTCTGTCGGTTATAAGTTCGTGAAACGGGGGTAGATTCTCAAATTAAGATAAAATTTGATATACTTTTAACCTAATAAAATATGTTTGGATATGTGTGCTTCGTCTGCATGTTTTGAATGTACGCATTAAATAAGTTAAGTTTCTTTCGTTTTATTTTGCTAAATCACCCTGTATATATATTATCACGGGCAAATGTTTTCGCGTGCAAAAACTACTCCCGGCTTCATGAACATCTTCTTTTTACGTGCTTTGCTATGTATATTATGTATAGCGTGCGTGTGTTAACCCCTCGCTCAGGCAAGTGTGACTGACCCCTCCCTCTTTATGTTTTTAGCTCTGCAGGTTTGCTTTGGAGTTCGAGCTACGCGGTGTGAGTCTCTTGGAGTCGAGTCTTGTATTAGTTGAGTCCTTGCATTTGCATTTTGATTTCAGTTTTAGATTTGTATTATTAACCTACGAACAAATATGTTTAAATATGATTTGTTCATTTATGATTTGAAATCGGGACAGGTTAGGACAGGTGCTCGGATTAGCCCGTTTTGATTATATGATTATTCGGGACAGGTTAGGACAGGTGCTTGGATTAGGTGAACCCGTTTGTATTTATGATTTATGTTATGATTTAAATTTAGGGATTAGGAATTATGCTAGATTGAACCCGTCAACTGTTTGCATGATTTGAATTTTTGTTTGGCATGATCACGCTTCCATATATTCGTTAAGTATTATGTGTGCAGGGTATACGTCCCGCCTAGCTCAGGGTTTGAGTTTGTTTTGTTTGTCACCATTTGCTATGGTTTGGCACGTGTGCGGAGTCCTTGTTTCGTTACACGTGTTGAGCTATGGTGCGGGGGTGTGGTGCCCACCGTTGGGGCGCTACACTCCTCTCAACCGTGGGGATGAACCCTGAATCCACCAGGAGGTTTGGTGGAGGAAGGAGACCAGTGCGTGGAAGTCATGTTCCCGACGTACACCGTGTTTACCGTGGATGGATCGGGCCTTGCAAACCCACCATCATTGGAGGAAGAAGGAGTCATTGAAACTGCTACGTGTGCACTGTAATTGATTGCATGATCACTTAATGAATTAATTAAAAGTATCGTGATTGTACACTGTCGGAGTCAGGTTGGAGAATTGCCCTCACTCGCCGGGCCACTGATTGATTGATTGAAAATGATTGATTGTTAAATCTGATAGTTTTAATCTCGGGCGAGCTCTATGTTGTTATTGAACTTAGATTAACTTTGTTTATAAAACCTTACCCGAGGTTATGATTTGCATGTTATCTGCGTTTATATCTATTATGCCCCTCGCTCAGTCTGTGGTAGACTGACACCTCACTTTTCAGTTTTGCAGGTTGTGTGCTAGGCGGGATTGGTGTCGAGTCAAGTCTTTCTTTTCGGGTCTAGCACGTGTCCATCCTACTTTGTTGCATATGTATTGTTATCTACTGTTTTATGAAATGTTATGTATTTGAGAGATGATAATGTATTGATATGTAATGTTAGGTTTTGGGTTTACTTGATAAATCCTCGTGAATGGCATGCTTATGTTTATTCCTTTTTGCATTGTGGTATTTGGTTTGGGGTTAGTCCCACCTAGCTAGTTAGTCTTTATTTTCTTGTCACTGGTTCGCTATGGCTCAGTTCATGTATGGATTGTCCGTTTCATATGTGGACTGAGCTATAGTGCGGGGGATGTGGCACCTTTGCGCTTCGGGTGTTACAGTAAGCCTATCGATCACGATATCTCCACCCTGGAGATTAACTGTACAAGAGAAAGACATAATGTGTACTCGTGAGAAATGACTCAATATGAAACCAATTAGGACGCACCACATTAACATGAGGTGTTCGTGAAATGCTATGTCATGTTTTAATATACAATAGATCATAATATGTCATGAGTTGATGTGATTCATGTTCATACACACCAATAAAGCCATTTAGACACATACATGTTTTAATCATTCAATTCATAATATAATACAATACATATTAACAGTGCATATGGGTTAATTAGGCATGTATATAATGCATATAAGTTATATAAGGGGTCGAGGAAGTGCAAGGAAGGCGATAGAACGAGTTTTGGCAAAGTTTAGCAAAAGTTAGGAAAAGTTGACAATTTTCAGAAATGCGCAAGCTGTAGAAAAATGGGTATATCTTGAGTTTGAGAAATTGGAATTAAGTTTTGCTTGTTGGAGGTGAAACTAGACACATGGATGTTTTCAAGGATATGTGGCACGAATCATGGTTCAAAGCGACGTGAAAATGGCGTAGGTTTGAAGTTTGGGTCAATGCAGAAGTTCGGCGAAGTGGCGACACAATTTTCAAACGATCATAACTCGCAATTGAGGAACTATATAGAGTTTATTCCAATTGGAGGATGTTCTAGACTTCAAGAGGTTTCCGTGGGTTCAAAAATCAGGTCAATCCGAGTTCGTATGAGGGTAAACAGGATAAAACAATCTTAGTCAGAAAACAGGGGAGGATCCAAAGTTTCTGCCTCAAATCCACCCCCCTCACGGATTCAGAACATGGGCCAAAAATACGTAGAAAACAGGGCACAAACGCGGGAGAAGACCAAAAATCACCAAAACACCTCAAAATTCAACCCAAATCACTTAAAACATTTAGTATACCAAGTAGGAACATCAAATGCAAGTTTAGGGCAAATTAAAACACCTAAATTCATAAACCCACATACATATTCACACATATACATACATACAATATATATACACATTCTAGCTTCAAGAATTCAAATAATCAAGCATAAAACTCATGGGTTCAAGTGTTAGAGCATCAAACACATACAAATTCATGCTTCAAACTCAAAGAAATTCAAACCCTATCTTATATGACATATATACACAAAATTCACATTATACCTTGGAAGAGATGGAGGAGAAGATGAAGGAAGAGGATGGAGCTTGAATTCTTGCTTGGAAGTGGAAGAAATCTCCTTGCCTCCTTGCTTGCTTGATGGATCGAATGAGAGAAGGAAGAGAAGGGTTTGGGTGTCTTGTGGTTAGAAGAGAAAAATGAAGAAGAAGAATGAGAAAGGAGTGGGGGTTGGATCGTGTAATAAGGGAGAAGAAAGGAGGGAATTTGCACTTTGGTCCTCCAACAAATTAAGTGCTTCAATTAGGTTGCCAGGGTTTAGTTGGGGAACGATTGAGGTCCGAAACAAGGTACGATTGAGTCCAAGGATTTCATATAATTCAAATAAGTGCAGAAGGAAAAGAAAACATTTAATTAACAAGTAAAGATTTGATAAACGAATTTAAGTAGCATAGTCAAAGGTCATATAAATCATATAGTTCACTTACAATTTAAAAAGCATGTAAGTCACATAACTCTAGGTCTAAACCCACTCATGACGTCATACCTGTACGGTCTAAAAGTCGGGGCGTTACAGAAGGAGCCCGGGATAGGACATTCGAATTTGGGATTTTGCAAGTTCTACCATGGTAGACGGATAATTGGTGAAATCAGGGTCGATTGTATGGGTTTGTAGCTTAAAAGATCAACACTTATGCCTCTACTACAAGAGGGGATTCCGATCGGATTCCATGGGATCATCTAATTCGAGGATGGAGTGAAGGAATCTTAAAGGTACTTTAGTTAGGGGTTTGAATCGCTAAAGAGATTTCTCTTGGTAGTAGCTTTGCTCAGGTTGAAGGCCGTGTTTTGCCCACTCCTAATATTAAAGTAAAGGAAGAAGATCTCCTCACTAGGAATGGGAGGTAGGATTCGGAATAGAAGATTGATTTGTGGAGAAGTTCCCAAATTTAGTGGTAGCTAGTGAATCAAGTTGTTTGACTTCAAGTTCGGAGTAGAAGATTCGGAACATATCAGGATCAATGAATGGTGAACAATACAAATCGGCAAAAGAAGGACTTCCAAATAAATCAAACTATTAGAAGCCGAGTTCAGGAAAAACAAAAATAAGAGGAACTAGAGATACTTTGGATTCCGGGTAAGGAAGAAGTGGGATTGAAAAGAGTTAAGGAAAAACCAATCAACACGATCCAAGGTGAATTGTCATGTTGTGAGCTCGAATTGGAAAATATGGAGCAACAAATGGAAATGATAAAGAAAGCCAAAGTGTTCTTAGAAGGGAATTAGGTGCTCAAGTGAAAACAATTGGAGGACGGATGTTTCAACCAATTTGAACTCATAAAAGATAAGAAAGGGAATTTTGATTAGGATGATGGCCTGGAGTCGGGTTTGGAACCACATTAGGGGTCAATTTTGTAACAGAGTTCGGGCAAAGTTGAAGGGTTGATTCTCGAGGAGAAGTTTGGATGCTAATTCTGTGGATGTAGAAGAATTTGGGGATCAAGAAATTGCAATCCCCGAACTGTGGAAAAATACAAGTTGATGCACGAAGATTCATAGAAATCTTGAAGACTATGGGAAAAACAAGGAATGATCAACAAGTCAAAGCAAGCTCATGATTACAGAAACAAGGACAAGTTATCGAGCTAAAGGTTTACCATAACGGTGACAGGTTTGATATATTTATGGCACGTGCATTATACCTCGTATTAAATTATTTATCTCCCTTATTTATATAGGTACGTGCATCTCTACTTGATTTGATCGCTCTAATGTGTTGCATATTTAAATGGTACGTGCATTGGCATCTTGTCCCGACCTGCATTGTTTAGTGTTATTTGATAGGAATTTTCATCCTACCCATCCATCAAGTGTTACTTCGATCGAGCCACATCCGGATCAAGATTTAAGAGAAATTTTGGGGTTTCTAGAGTGGAATGGTGAAAAAGGAAATATCGAATTCAGGAAATTAGAATCGGAGGATGGGAATGAAAGAAGTAGGTGGTTACCCCTGCTAACCACTTCAAAGTGAATGTGACCAAGATCACCGGACTTATAGCTTAGCTAGGATCATTTATACCGAGGAAGCTAAGTCGAGGAACTCGATGGCAACTCTAAGGAATTAGGATAAGATCTCTTAAGGGGGAGAGCATGACCGGGAGATGATTTAAAATTTTTGGTTGTGCTCGAATGGATCGCTGCTAGAAGGAACAATGGAAATACAAAAGTTAATAAATAGCCGGATCCTACAAAAGAGGCACGAGATGAATTGGGAGAGCTAGCACTTGATAAGATCTTTAGACCGAAATGGAAAGACTAAGCAGGTTATGAAGTATAATAAACCAAACATGGAAACGTGGTATTGAAAATGAATGTCAAGCTTGGAGGGAGAGATACGTGTTTAGAGTTGAAGAGGTGCGTTCAAGGAGTGGTCGGGAATTGAATCGACAATACAAGGTAAGGGAGGATCGATGGCGACCGTGGATACGAAGTCTACCTCATTGGTGTTGCTACGGGTCCTATACAAACTCAACCTCCCGAGATCGAGTAGGATAAAACTTCTCAAAGAATATTGGAAAGAATAAGTGCTGGAGAAATGATGATATAGAGTTAATGAGTTCTTGGAAATTGGGATGACAAAGCTGGGTAAGGATAGATCGAGGGTAATCTTGATTGTCGATTCAAGTTAATGGATGATAGGCCCATGGAAAAGTTACAAGAATTGGTAAGAAATGTAACGCCCCGACTTTCCGGACCTAAAGGTACGACGTATGTGTTTACCAATTTGCGCGAATTAATTGTTCTTACGTGTTTTATATTTAATTTTATTAGAAATTGTTATTATTTTATTTTATTTTAATTTAATATTATTTATACATATTACGTTATTTTAAGTAATTATCTAAATTTATTACTAATCTAATGATTAATGTTAATTAAGTGGTTTATGTTAATTATATTGTTAATTAAGTGCTATGCTAATTAATCATACTTTAACTATATTAATTAATTAAATTTTAAAATAATCCGTTGACCCTGAATTATGTTTATAATTTAATTTAATTTACTTAGTTTAAATTTTATTATGAATGAATTTTATGAATATGTGCATGGTTGTTTAAATTGTGCATCGTTCTTATATGAAATGATATCAAAATGTCGTGAAATTGTAGTATGTCGTAATTATATGTGTTATGAACATGCCTATATGCTCGTTTTGTATTTTCGAACTCGTTTACTATGTTAACGAATTTAATTTGATTCTTGGAACCAAATCGGGGGGCTAATGAGCAATTAGCGAACCCTTGGTTCCGTACGTGATTTCTTGAGCTCGGGAACTCGGATTCGAGTTCCGTCAACCTCGTTGAACTCGTATCGAAGATTCAAGTTTAATAAACTTAGCCTTATAATTTTCTGAAATCATTTGAACCTCCAAAATCCAACCGAAAAACGAAACGGCATCCAAATGACCACCTTTCACTATATTGGCCATAACTTGTTCAAAACTTAAGCAAATTAACTATGGTTGGTGGCCTTTTAACCCTAGTTCAAACCTCTATCAGATCTTAACTGCTCCATCTCCATCTAACCCTCACACAAACCAGAAAGTTCAGCCAGAGCTCCTATAACCCAGTTATTCCCATAACTGTGCAATCCTTGGGATTTTGGAGCTCAAATCTCAATCATCTTTCATCCAATCAACAAGGTGAGTTAGGATTATGTTGTACATGCATCTTTGGTAATTCTTATCCTTACATCACTAATTTTAACTCAGATTTCATGTGGTTTTAAAGATTGAGATTGAACAGTTAGGTTTTGAAGTATTTTGATGATTTCTTGAACTCTCTTGATCTATGACTAGCTTTGATGATATATATATGATTCTTTTACTTCATTTATTACAGAGTATGCTTGTATTCGTTGATGGTTATGAGGTTGGTGAGATATCTTTAATGAATGAATATATATTGAATGAGTTTCAAACTGGAATTTGCTCTGCTGCACGTATCCTTCTGCTGCTAGCCTTTGAGAGTTGTTTTGCTGTCATATGTTGTCCCTTGTTATCCTATTTTGCAGCTGTGTTACTGATTGATTGATCGCGTTTAAGCTTGCTCTGTTCTTTTCAGCTTTGCCCTGTTTTTTTTTCCACGCATGAACTGCTGTCTTTTCCAGTTTTGCTGCGTGTGATTCTTGCTGGATTTGTTGAGTTTTGTTGTCTTTAATTCCTTTTGATGTTAGCTCATTTTGGCTGCTTAGTTTGAGCTTGTTTTGGCCTGGATTATACTCCAATTTCTCCTCCCCTGTTTTCGTTTTGTTGTTGGACCTTCTGTTACTACCGCAACACTCTACCCGCCCGGGGAGAGTTTCCTCTTAGAAAGTGCCCGGCCGGGTATTTCAGCTGCAAAACCTTCTGTAACCCCTACCCGGCCGGGGAGATTGGAGAAGGCTTGGCTACCCGGGCGAGTAGCCACTGCATTTTGCTTCTACCTCTTTTCTTCTTCTTTTCTTCTGCTACTTCTGTTCTCTTCTTCTTTCTTTTCATTTCCTTTCTTGTTGCTGCTTCTTCTTTCCTTGTGTTGCTGTGAGGGTGTGTGTGTGTGGCTGTTGTTCAGTCCTTGATGCTGCTGCTGTTCTTCTTGGTGCAAGTATGTGCGTGAGGTTATAAGCTTTATGGGCAGTCATGGTTGTTGTTTGGTGGAGTTGCATGCATGGCTATTGTTTTGTATGAGGTTGCATGCATGGGTGTTACTGTATATATATATATATATATATATATATATATATATATATATATATAGATATATTGTGTGTGTAGGTCATGCTGCATGTGTGTTGTGTATATTACATATATATATATATATATATATTATTTGTGTGTGTTTCCATGGCTTGTGATATTACTTGCGTGCATATATATATATATACACGCATATATATATATATATATATATATATATATATATATATTATATTTTAGATATTATTTGATTTAATTCAATTATAGAATTTAATTGATTTCTATTTCGCGTATTTAATTTACTGATTTTGCTTGAACGTTTTATTTATTCTATTTCTAATTGTAAACATGAATATTACGTATTTTGCTTATTAAATGAATTATGAACTTATGAATTTGATTGAAATGAATGAACGAATGGATTGATTATATGTCTTAAATTCCTTAATAGCGCACATGAACATTTTCATGATATAATATGACCTTTTATGCCTTCATGTCATATTCACCTCATTGCCGAGCGTCAGATATGGTCATTTTGAGTCTTATACCTTTCTTTTGCACATATTCGGGTTTGGTCGGAGACGAGGGCGAGCATTGAGACGCTTGTGCCTTTCTTTTGCTTGAGAAAGGTAGGTTTCTCTTCTAATAGCTATAACGACCCAATATATCCCTTATGTGCAAGATTTAAGCCAAATTAGTATACATATAAAAATCGAGTCATTTTGGGTAAATGATTTCAAACGTATAACCCTTTTATTTATGAAACCCTACCTTATGTTTTTTGCGAGACATGATTATGATTGCACGGGCCCCGGGACTTAGTATATGTAGCTAACCGAGGAAGCAAGGGCTGACGGGGATCCCATATACTAGTCCCAACCAAACTACGGTGATACCGGCCCTCGCTAGGAGGTTTAGCGAGGAATGGGAGCTGAGTGCCCTTGGGGGATTCATGTACCCCCATTGGCCTATGTATGAACCGGTGGCCGGGTCTTGCAAGCCCGTCCACCACCCAGAGAAAGAAGGTGTATATGAATGATTATGATCATGATATGTCTGAGCACAAAAGAGATATATATGATAATGAATGAATGAATAATTGATTATAAATACACAAGGTGTTGGTTGGAGATAGTGCACGCCCCCTCGCCAGGGCCATGAATGCCTTAATGATTAATATGATAGTAGTAATCCCGATGGTGCCTTCATTTGTTTCACCCACTTGGGGAAAATCACTTTAAAACCTCATTCGGGATTATTACTTGCATGTATGTGATTAATTTCTGCAATACTATATCTTATGACCCGTTTTATACCCACCAGTCTTGTATAGACTGAACCCGGTTTGTTTTCAGTTGTTTTTGTGCAGGTATAGGAGTGCTAGGTGGGAATACAAGTCGTCTAGGTCTTGCATTTATGTTTAGCACTTCTTTTCAGCATTTCATGCCCTTATACTCTTATTCCTATTTTGTATATGATCTTAGTATGGAGCGCTATGATTTTGTAGGCCGTGTGGCCTTGGATACTTGAATGATTTTGTATATCTAATTTTGGAGCTTGGTGGCTCATTGTATATAATATATGTTGATCTTGCTTCTGTGTTTCATTATAACTCTGATTTTATATTGTCTTGAGTTGAATGGTTTAAGGGTTAGTCCCGCCTAGCATAGCGTGTGTGTTGTGTCCCCGTTCGCCGTGGATTTGACACGTGTATGGACTTCTATTCATATACGGGTCGGGTCTCGGTACGGGGGATGTGGTACCTTGCGCTCAGGTGCTACATCCTTATGTGGTATCAGAGCCTAGGGTTGCAAAACCCGGGCTCTCGTGTCGCGTTGAGTCAATTAAGTCATTCGGCTTTAGGAACAACTTGTCAATGTGTTGCATATGCATTGCTTACGTGCTTGTGTGCTTTAAACTATGAATTTTGATTGAATTAATTGCATTTGCATGCATGAACTAAAAATAGCATGCATTCCAGTGTTTCTTGGACAGGATGCCTCCACGTAGACACCGTGAGAGATCTCCAGGGCGTCGCCGTCATCATGACCGATCCCCTACGCCTCTACCACAACCACAAGCACCACCAATGGATATGGGGAATTTTATGGAAGCAGTTTTTAACTATGTTGAGCATAGGAGGGGTCAAGCTCCCCCACCACCACAAGCAGAACAACCGGCTCCTCCACCAAACCATAATAATAATAGGGATCCTCATGGGGTGTTTCTGAGCTACAACCCCCCTCGGTTTTCCGGTTCTATTGATGATGTAGTTTCGGAGGGTTGGTTGATTCGATTGGAGAGGATATTTGGAGTCCGATAGTTTACTATGCAAGAAAGCGCTCAATTTTCCATATTCTAATTAGATGGCGATGCTTATGAGTGGTGGGAAAGAACAAGGGAGAAACTTGAAGTGGATGGAGAGGAAGTTACTTGGGAGGTCTTCAAGAGAGATTTCGAGAGTGTTTTGTACCGGAGGTGGTAAGAGAAAGGAAGGAGCAAGAGTTCGTGGACTTGAAGCAGGGCGCGCGTACGGTGACTCAATATCTCGCAGTATTTAACAGGCTTGGGAAATATGCCCCTCATGTCACCCGGGATGAGAAGAGAAAATCAAGGAAATTTATTGCGGGATTAAGACAAGATTTGAGACATGGCCAGGCGGGTCACAACTTTGTCTCCTTCGCGGACACGGTGCAAAGGGCGTTGGAACAAGAAGAAGAATTCAAGAAGAAAGATCCGGTTTTTAGAGCTTCAATGGGAAGAGGTTCCGGATCGAATTCGGGAAAGAGGCCGATGATTCAAGCTACTCCCCCTCCGAAAGGTCCTTTTAAGAAGCCTCAGTTTGGAGGACAAGGTTCTCAGGCCGCACCGACTAGACCGAAGGCTCTACCTATGGCACCGGCATCTACCAACTCACGCCTAGATGTACCTCCTTGTACTTATTGCGGGGGACCGACCCATACCTACAACAATTGTCGAAGAAGGTTGAATTTGTGCCTCATATGTGGAAAAGGTGACCATATGGCGGATACTTGTCCCGACAAGAACCCCGGATTTCAAAAAGGAGTTCAAAGGGCAATGATCCAGGCTCATGCTTATGCTCTCGAGAGTGAGGAGCAAGATGCAGAGATTGATCCGACCGCTGTAGTGGAAGGTACACTATGCATACATAACATGAACATTCATGCACTCTTCGATCCGGGTGCCACGCATTCCTTTATTTCTTGTGATTTAGTTGCCACTCTGTGCTTGCCTGTTATTTCTTTATCTTCTTGTTATTTGGTGAGTTCGCCACTTGGTGGGAGTCTTCAGATAGATCAGTTGGTTCGGTAGTGTTCAGTTCTGATTGAGGGGAAAGAATACCCGACTGATTTAATCGTTATGCCTATGAAGAGGTATGGAGTTATTTTGGGTATGGACTGGTTGTCCAGGCATCGGGCCAATGTTGATTGTTTTGAGAAGAAGGTGATTTTGGGTGATGAATTGGTGATTGGTAGTGGATCAAGAACAGTACCTCTCTTGTCTTACATGGAAGCTCATAAGTTGATGAGAGAAGGAGCAACGGGATTTATAGCGTATCTTCTTAATAGGCCTAAAGATCAAGTCAAGTTGGAGGATACCGTGGTTGTTAAGGATTTTCCCGATGTGTTTCCGGAGAATTTGAGTTCTCTGCCACCAGACCGTGAGACTGAATTTGTTATCGATTTATATCCGGGATCAAAACCGTATTCTAAGACTCTGTATCGGATGGCACCGGCCGAATTGAAAGAGTTAAAGATTCAATTAGAGGATTGCTCAAAGTTGGATACATACGGCCAAGTTCGTCACCTTGGGGTGCTCCGGTTCTCTTTGTTAAGAAAAAGGATGAAACCTTGAGAATGTGTATAGATTACCGGGAGCTTAATCGGATGACCGTAAAGAACAAGTATCCTTTGCCCCATATTGAGGATTTATTCGACATGTTACAAGGTTTGGGGGTATATTCAAAATTAGATTTGAGACAAGGATACTATCAATTAAAGATCCGGGAAGAGGACATTCCGAAGACGGGATTTGACACCCCGTATGGACACTATGAGTTCGTAGTGATGCCTTTTGGACTGACTAATGCTCCAGCTACTTTTATGGATATGATGCATCGAGTTTTCCGGCCCTATTTGGATAAGTTTGAGGTGATATTCATTGATGGCATTTTGGTTTATTCAAGAACTCCGGAAGATCATGCTAGGCATCTCAGAATTGTGTTGGACACCTTAAGAGAACATCGGTTGTATGCTAAGTTTAGCAAATGTGAGTTCTGGATTGATCGGGTAGCATTTCTGGGTCATATTATCTCAAGGAAAGGTTTGGAGGTAGATCCTTCTAAAATTGAGACGGTTATTCAATGGCAAAGCCCGAAAAATGCTTCAGAAGTGAGGAGTTTCTTGGGTTTGGCAGGCTACTATCGAAGATTTGTACAGGATTTTTCAAAGATTGCGGCTCCTTTAACCGATTGACTAAGAAGGCGGTTAAGTTTGAGTGGGACGAGGCGTGTGAGGCTAGCTTTCAACTCTTAAAGGAAAAGTTGACCACTGCCCCAATATTAGCGCTTCCCGAAGGTACAGAAGGATATACAGTTTATACGGACGCCTCAAATGAAGGTTTGGGATGTGTATTGATGCAGAATGGAAAGGTAATCGCCTATGCCTCAAGGAAATTAAAAGATCATGAGCAGAACTACCCCACTCACGATTTGGAATTAGCGGCAGTGATCTTTGCTTTGGGTAAGTGAAGACACTATCTTTATGGAATTTCCTTTGAGGTCTTCTCCGATCACAGGAGTCTGCAATACTTATTTTCACAAAACAAATTGAACAAGAGACAACGGCGTTGGATGGAACTTTTGGCGGATTATGAGTGTACAATCCGATACCATCCCGGCAAAGCCAATTTGGTCGCGGATGCGCTTAGTAGAAAAGCTAGTGTATCCAATGTGAAGGTGGAAATTGGAGATGAGAATGAGATGTTTAAACTAAGGGCTAGTATTCGGAATATTACGGTTCAACCGGATCTCAGACAGAGATTATTTGATGCTCAGAGGATTGATCCCGAGATTCAGAAATTAGCTGAGAAAGCTCGAACTGATTCAGAGTATCCGTTTGGGTTTGATGATACGGGACTTCTAAGATTCAAGAATAGAGTTGTTGTGCCAGAAGAGTTAAAAATGATTATTCTTGAGGAAGCCCATCGGTCAGGGTATTCAATACATCCCGGAGGGAACCAAATGTATAAGGATTTAAAGCAATTCTATTGGTGGAATGGTTTGAAACAGGATGTTATCAACTTCGTGAAACATTGTATGACCTGTCAAGTGGTAAAGGCAGAACATCAAAAGCCATCGGGGCTACTTCAACCTTTGCCTATCCCGGAGTGGAAATGGGAACAAATCGCCATGGATTTTGTCTCGGGATTACCAAAAGCGAGAGGCGGTTTTGATGGAATTTGGGTTATTGTGGACAGGTTGACGAAATCAACCCATTTTCTTGCAATCAGAATGTCCGATAAAGCGAGTAAGTTGGCTAAGAGGTATAATGATGAGGTTGTCAGGCTCCATGGAGTACCTATTAGCATTGTCTCGGATCGGGATCCAAGGTTTACTTCACGGTTATGGCAAGAATTATAGAAGTGTTTGGGAACAAGGCTTCTATTCAGCACAGCTTTCCATCCTCAGACTGACGGACAATCAGAGAGGTTGATTAAGTATCTGGAGGACATGTTGAGAGCATGTGCATTGGACTTTCAAAGTTCGTGGAATGAACACTTGCCGTTAATCGAGTTTGCTTACAACAATAGCTATCAAGCCTCGATTGAAATGGCCCCGTATGAAGCTCTTTACGGACGTAAATGTAGATCTCCGTTGTTCTTTGATTTGGAGGAATGGAATTGGACCAAGCAAGAAGGAGTTAAACGAGGGGAAAAGAAGGAAAAACCCTCTAAGGCGGTACAAGAGGCTATTGACAAGGTCCAAATAATTAGACAACGGATGAAGGCCGCTCAGGATCGACAAAAGAGTTATGCCGACCTTTAGAGAAAGAACCTTGAATTTGAGGTTGGTGATAGAGTTTCCTTAAGGCATCTCCACGAAAAGGGTTCTCCAGGATTGGACGAGGAGGAAAATTAAACCCTCGGTATATGGGACCGTATGAGATTCTAGAGAAAGTTGGGGATACAGCCTATCGATTGGACTTGCCTCCGAGTTTGACTGGAATTCATAATGTGTTTCATGTTTCACAACTCCGAAAATATTATCGAGACGAGTCCGAGGTTCTACCGTTGAAGAAGTGGAGTTAGAACCGGATCTCACCTTCATTCAAAAGCCGATTAAGATATTGGATCGAAAATTTCAAGAACTTCGAAATCGGCGTATTCCACTAGTCAAGGTTCTTTGGAGAAGTGATAAAAACGAAGAGGCTACGTGGGAAATGGAGGAAAAGATGAAAAAATTTCACCCCGAATTATTTCCGAGCGAGCAATGAATCCGGGGACGGATTCTTTTAAGGGGGAGAGATTGTAACGCCCCGACTTTTCGGACGTAAAGGTACGACGTATGTGTTTACCAATTTGCGCGAATTAATTGTTATCACGTGTTTTATATTTAATTTTATTATAAATTGTTATTATTTTATTTTATTATATTCTATTTTAATTTAATATTATTTATACATATTACATTATTTGAAGTAATTTTCTAAATTTATTACTAATCTAATGATTAATGTTAATTAAGTGGTTTATGTTAATTATATTGTTAATTGTTGATTTGTTTTAATAAAGCCCAAGTGCAAGCATCAATAAGTCAATGTAGCAAAAGGGGTCGAATCCACGGGGAGGAGTAAATCAATCAATTACCTAATGTTTTCACCAATCTATAGACCAAAACGAGTGATAGAGTGAATTAACTACTAACGGAAATGAAAGTTAACTAAGATTAACCAACTAGAACCAACTAGGAAGCGAATAGAGTAGCAAATAACCAAGTTAACTAAGTGGCAATGGGGTAGTAATGATCATGCAAGGTTCGTGTTCAATTAGTGCTTAAATGGGACAAGGATCTCACAATCCTAATCACTAAAGTATACACAAGCTCCTCTCGAAGTCAAGTGCGTGTACCTAATCAAAGTCTAAAGCCTACTTTCGTGGTCATTAGCTCATTAATTAGATCAAACAAACAAGACTAGTGCAACAAAATAACTAGCGGCTTGGCCCGGTTACTCTATTGCTCGATTGCTTAAGCATAGGCTAAATGTCTTTATACCTAAAACTTAAGTGTTGTGAAATTTCATCCAATTTACATACAATCTCTCGATTAGCATGCAAATCTAAGTTCATATCTAAGGTGATCAAGCTTAAACATGCAAACAAAGCAATTTCACAAGCATAAGATCAAGTAGTCCCACCTAGGCATTTCATCAAACACTTACCCTACATAATTCATCACCCCCCTTTGCCCAAGAAATTAGCCACTCATATTAACACTAGAAAGCAAGGAAATAATAGAAATCATACTGAAAACATGCATATTCATTGAATTAAACCAAATATCAAATATCAAGAACAAAACTCTCAAAAACATGAACAAGTTCCAAAACTAGAGACACTAGTATCAAACTTAAAGCAATTAAATCTAACTAGGACTGAAAATAAAGGAAATGATTGTTCTAGAAAGGAATTAACAACTACAATCTAATTAAAGCTCTAAGGATCAAAGATAAAGCTAGAAGAGACTCCTAAATTAACCCTAAATTAAACCCTAGATGAGCCTCTCTAGAGAAATGCTGAAAATAGCCTTAAATAGTCCACCAAACGCCCGGGAACGGCCTGCGGAACGGCCTCGCCCACGAATGCCAGCGCTGCTGGGAACGGCCGTTCCCAGGAAAGGCTTGGGATGGGAACGGCCGTTCCCATCCTCGGTCAAGGGTACTAAAGCTGACTTTCCGGAACGGCCCTTCCCAAAATACAAAGGGCTTGGAAGGGCCGTTCCCATCCTCCATGCGTGGGAAAATTTGAATCTTCACACTTTTTGATCATTCTCGGCATCTAAACTTTCGTTTCTTGTCCCGTTTCATCATGAACCAACTCCGAGCATAATATACCTGAAATAAGAGCAATTATAACAATATAAGGCCTAAAATCCGTCAAATCATGACATAAAACATGCTCAAATAAAGGTATAGAATAAACCTAACAAACTCCCCCACACTAGAACTATTGCTCGTCCTCGAGTAATGCCAAACACTTGAAAAGTCAATCCACTAACGAACAAATTCGCAAAGGTCAATCATCAAATCGTCACAACAATCAAGCTTAGCCTATCGAACGCACTAATCACAAGTATAAAATCCAACAAAAATAGTATAATTAGCATACCTTTGTGTAGTGTGTGAATTAGAATGAAATAATGCACAACAATCACTCGGATTGGTTTATATCTTTTGTTTAAGCACTAATTTACAACTTCGAATACACTCTTCGTGCCTATCTCCACTAATGGAATTGATTTAAGATTCGGGATCGAAAGGTCTTTCGAGCATGTAATGTAGGCTAAGGGTCATGGTTATGGAAATATAGATTCAAGTGACTAAACACCAAAGCTCACATCGTTTTACAATACAAGACCAAACACTTTCCTCCCCTAATGCACATTCCCCCACACTAAGATGTTTACAAATACCTCTCTTTCTTTTCACACTTTGCATATTTTTCTTTTCTTTTCTTTGCTCTTTTCTTTTTCTTTTCTTTCGACTTTTTCTCAATTTTTCTTTCTTTCTTTTCATATTTTTCTCTCTTTTCGTACAAAAATCATCAAGAATGGTCAAAAGATACAACAATATAAAATCGAACGAGCAAGCATGGTGTGATAACATAAAAGGGTCGATTGTAAACTTTGTTGTGCTTAGGCTTGTAAAGTGGCTAGAAAGAAAATTGCACAACAAAAAGGCTCAATGGGGTCAATCGGACTATGCTATTTAGTGAAAAAGGCAAATGAAAGGCTTTATCCACCGACAACGAATGCCTAAGTCATTTCCCTAATCTTTTGTCAATTCAAAATTTCGCCTCGAAAGACACTAAAATGCACTCTAATCGTATTTTAGGCCTATTTAAAAGAAATAAACTTCCTCTAAGGGATCAAAGTGCATTAAAACATTCAAAGTGCTAAAAAATGAAGGCATGCTAACACACTATCTTTATCAAAAATTACACAAGTTTTCGCACATTCAATTAGCCTAACTCGATTAAGCAACAATTCAACGATCATCCTAAGCAAAAATTTTCAAAAATGGAGTCAATTCGCGTATTCAAAGCAAAACTCAATAATAAGCAAAGTCTAATCACAATATATATGAATCATAAATCAAATAATTCCCCCCCACACTAAGAAATTGCAATGTCCTCATGCAAATAGATATAAAGTTCCAAGAGACTCCCTGTTTATGAAGAAACCGGCAACGGGCATGCACAACGTATCCCTAATCCTGTAATCACAACTACACAAGCAAGCATAACAAGCATGTATAAAAGTAATAATAACGAGGAAAGGAATAAAACAATACAAAACCAAAACATGCCAAAGTCAAAGATAAGAATCCATTAATGCCGACTTCTACACAGAAAATACCAAATTAAGTACACATATTCAACAATAAGAATCGAAGTCTCAAAATGAACTAAAATATCTAAACAACAAAATAATAAACATGGGGGAAATCAAGGGGGAGGGGGTGGCTGAAAAGTCCTGAGCATCTCGTAGATCCCACGTATATCGCCTCGAACGGCGATGATATCAGTCTGCATCGTGGTAAGGCGCTGATCCACGGAAGTGGTATGCTCAGTGTACCGCGTCTCAAGACTAGCCATACGCAATTCCATATTCTGAAACTGCTCCACAAAGTAGGCGCGGTCAGGGAAATCAGCCTGAGGCTCAGGAGCGGCAAAATGAGGCACATTATCATCAACGGGAGGCTCAAAGTCACCAACGTGCTGTGGTGCAACAAAAGGTGGCACCTCTACCTCCTCCACATGCCTACGATCAAGAATGCCCTCATCATACAGTCTAGTCAATCTATCTCGGTCCGCCATTGGCCAAAACACCACATGATGGTTCAAGGGCTCTCCCCAAAGTCTAATCAGATCCATGTTGAACAGTATACGCGCATTTACGGTGATGGAATCATCCAAGGGAGCCTCGTGCTCAGCCGGCTCAAGACCTAGCGCTAGTGCAATGGTCGTCACAAATCCACCCATAACAAGGCTCGCACCCTCACGCCGAGTAGCATTAAACACTCGATCCATCAACAAGTAGGTGCCATCCATCAAAATTTGCTCCCGCATACAATAAAGAACATAGAGCTCCCAAGTTGTGACATTACCGGTGCTCTGGGCACGGCCAAAGATAGATGCGGTGAGGAGCTTATGGACAATGCGCCACAAAGGATCATTGATGCAAGTACTCTTAGTGGAACGGGGAGTGTACATAACTCCGTTGTCAAGCACATCAAAAGATCGCCAAATGTTGTCCAAATGATGAATGCTCTCCCATTCAACGGGTAAATCGCGGCCGGTAGCTTCGGGAAAACAAAAAGTGTGACGAAGAAAGTCAGCATCTTTCGTGTAATCCACTCCATAGAGCATGAAAGTGGCTATCCCCGTATGCTTATTCCAATGCAAAGTCTCGGCGAACTCCCTTGTGAGGTGGGGATAAGTGTGCACCCGGTTAGTAATGAAACTCAACCACCCGATATTCTCAAACAAATGTTGGACTTGGCGGAAGAGTCGGAGCTCTCTAAGAATAGGCTCATCCAAATACTTGGTAGAAACGAGCTTTCGGCCGGAAAGGTTTCTTCTTGGAGGTCGATCTTCTACTTCTTCAATTTCCGGCGGAGGGTGGGATGAGGAGGATGCAGCGGGATTAGTTCTAGCACGTTTACGAACCATTCTTGCAGAGAATTGGGCTGAAAAGGGACTGAAATTTGGTTCGGGTAATTGATCGAACACCTTGTGTGCAAGGTTGTGAAGGGCTGATTTTGGAGAAATTGGTGTGGGAAATGGCCAACAAATGCTCAAAGATCAATAATTTAGAATTAAAAGCACAAGAACAACACAAATTCTCAAATAAACGAACAAGAAATCGCCACAATTCGGAAATGAGGAAAAAGGGCTGGAATTATGGAAATTGGCCAAATTTGAGAAGTGGGGAGTGGCTTACCGAGATGGAAGGAGAAAATGGCGTCGGAAAGTTGTTGTGGGTCGCCGGCGTCGGACGGAAGCTGCCGGAGTGGAAGGAGTCGCGGTGGTTGCTGCTGCAGCGTTTCGGTTCGAAGAGGGAAAGGGGAAAGCTGCTTCTGTAATGCTGCGTAATGTTTTGAAAAGAGGGAAAGTTGCTGCGTTTCTAGTTCAGAAAAGGGGAGAGGAAGTCGCGTTTCTGCTTATAAAAACGGGCTCCGCTTATGGGAACAGCCGTTCCCATATAAGCTTGATACGGGAATGGCCGTTCCGGGTCTCGGTTAGGTATAAAAGGAGCGATCATGGGAACGGCCGTTCCCATGTTGTACCTGAGATGGGAACGGCCGTTCCCACCTTCGGCGAAGGAAATTCAGCTAGAAAAAGTAAATCCACGAGGGTGGATTTCTGTAATGGAAAAATTCCGCGAGGGTGGAAACGTTACAGTAGCTTGGCTGAATTTGGCTGAAATCCGCGAGGGTGGATTTCTTCAAGAGAAAAATTCCACGAGGGTGGAAACGTTACAGTAGGTTGGCCAAGGAAAATGAGGGAGGTAAGTGTAATATTTGAAACTAAACTCTGGAATTCACACAAAAAGTCATAAAATGACCCAAAACAAGTCTAAACAAACCGGAAATGAACAATTCCTCAACCTCAACATTAAATCTATCAAAAATTGGCCTCAACCAAATTATTCCGGTATTTAAACACGCAAGAATTACAAATTCAAGCTCGTATTTTCAATACATACCATAGTATACCGGAATTTATCTAGCCCCAAATAAACACAACAATGCACCTTTAACACACAATTTCATCAAAATTTAGCATTCAAAACATGTGATCTCACAACATGTGCATAAGAATTCCCCAATTTTCAAATATTTCTCAAACTTTTCACACTCAAAGCACTACTCAAGCAAAAATCACCCCACAAGAGCATACTTCCCAATAAATTCAAAGATTTTCATTGCAACACAACCATTTCACTCATACATGCTTATCATGAATTGTACACTACAAAACACCAAGATTCATCAATCAAGCTCATAATTCTCAAGAGCACAAGATCTCGCATGTATCAAATTATCCCCTAACAACATGCATAAACTTCATAATTTCTCAAACATACAAATCACATATGCATTTAATTCAAGCAACAATCATCAAATATAAAGCTATAAAAGACCTCAAATGGCGAGCCACTTTCTTCAAGCACTTCAATCTTCTAGAAACAAACCTACATCCAAAGAGCAAACACGAAAGAGTTAATTCCAATCAAAGACAAGGGAGGGGAAAAAGAAAAGAGAAGGGTTAGAAAATTGTAGTTCTAGGTTTATAGTCGCTAGCTCGACTTTGTAACCAAGATCAAGGATCAAAAATCCAAATGTGACGAGTCACATGGAGTGACCTCGTTCTTGATACCCTCCAAACCGGATTTTGATCTCCAAGTATCCAAAGCCATCACATCTCTTCTCCTTGAATTTTCAAACTTTGGTTTTCTCCCTTTGTCTCCCGGATCTATCTTCTCTTGGATTGACACCATCTTGACCGGTTTCTCTTTGACAAACTCCACCTTACAACACTTATCCGGAGGCGGTGGTGCACTCATAGAACGAAAAATCCTGAATTCCACTTTATCATCCCCGATTTTGAATGAGAGTAGGCCATTTTGAACATCAATATTAGCTCCGGCCGTAGCTAGGAACGGCCTCCCTAAAATTAATGGCAAGTGCTCATCATCTTCAATATCCAAAACCACAAAATCCGCCGGGATGAAGAATTTTCCAACCTTCACCAAAACATCTTCTAGGATCCCTATTGGGTACTTTATGGAACGATCCGCCAATTGGAGCATCATATTCGTCTGTTTAAACTCCTCCAAGCCCAATTTCCTACAAGTAGACAAGGGAATTAGGCTAACACTTGCTCCTAAATCACATAAAGCATTTTCAAATTGTAAAGATCCAATAGTCAAAGGGATAGAAAAACTCCCGGGATCCTTGAGTTTTGGAGGAAGCTTCCTTTGGATGATAGCACTACACTCCTCGGTGAGCGCAACGGTGGCAAAGTCTTCGAGCTTCCTCTTGTTTGAAACCAATTCCTTCAAGAACTTCAAGTATGTTGGCATTTGAGCCAATGCCTCGGTAAATGGGATATTTATATGAAGTTGCTTGAATACATTAAGGAACTTTTTGAATTGCTTTTCCAAATTTTTCTTTTGCAATCGTTGTGGGAATGGAATTGGTGGAACATACACCTTCGGGGGAATGTATGCCTTTGGTTTCGAAGAGAGCTCATCATCATGATTTTTCCTAACTTCTTCGTCTCTTAGCTCATCTTCTTTCTCGTATTTCTTTCCATCACTCATCTTAGGCGTAAGGTCATTCTTTTCTCCAACTTCCTTGGTCTTCACTTGCTTCTCCCACTCCTCATCCAATTTCTCCTCTTGACTCACCCCACTTGATCCGGCCTCAAACCTCTTAGGCAAAGGAGGCTCATTATAGTACTTACCACTCCTTAACATGATAGCATTACAATGCTCTCTTGGATTAGCCTCCGTCTTACTAGGAAGTGTTCCTTGGGGCCTAGGATTTATAGCATTAGCAAGTTGCCCAATTTGGATCTCAATGTTCCGGTTTTGTGTGACCACTTGGTCCACTTGTGTTTCCAAGTTCTTGAAACGGTCCGAGGAAACATTAATGAATTTCTCAAATGCGGATTCCCATCCTTGCTTTTGGGGTTGTGGTGGAGGTGGTGCTTGATATTGAAGTTGAGAAGATTGGTAATGGGTTTGTTGTGGAGGGAAAGGAGGAGGTTGTTGGAAATTTCCGGGGTTTCTAGGTGGTGGTGGTGGTCTTGGAGCATTTTGTGCGTTGTTGGGATTGGACCAAGAAAAGTTAGGGTGGTTGCGTAGTCCGGGATTGTATGTGTTGGAATGAGGGTTGTATTGTGGTCTTTGTTGGTTTAAAGCATTTACTTGTTCGGGACATGAAGGTGGGTTTGATGGATTTTCTTGAGAAGCATAAGGGCATGAATCATAGTTGTGTGGCCCACTACACATCTCACAAGTGGATTGTCGCATAGGAGGGGATTGATTTGACACGGAATTAACCTTAAATTGTTCCACTTGCTTTTCCAAAGCCTCAATTTTAGCTTGCATGGCGGTATATTCGCCAACTTGTAACATGCCGGGTGTTGAGCTTGAAGGCCTTGGGATTGGTGTGGTAGCCCTTTCATTTGCCCAAGAATTGTTAGCCGCCATCCTTTCCAACAATTGTATAGCATCGGTTTCGTACATGGTCATTATAGCGCCCCCCGCGGCGGAGTCAATCATGACCTTCAAAGCTTGGGAGATTCCTCCATAGAATGATTGGACTAGCTTCCAATTTTCGCATCCATGGTGAGGGCACTTTCTTTGTATTTCCTTAAACCGTTCCCACGCTTCGTATAAGGTTTCTCCTTCATATTGCCGAAATGAAGTGATTTCATTCCGGAGCTTAACCGTTTTAGCGTGCGGGAAAAACTTATCCAAGAAGGCTTGGGACAATAAAGACCATGATCCCTTAGTCTCATACGGAAGAGCACTATGCCAAGCCTTCGCCCTATCCCTTAGAGAGAAAGGAAAGAGTCGAATTCTAATAGCTTCCTCGGGCACATTGTTGAGTTTGAATGTGTCACAAACCTCAATGAACCAATTCACATGAGAAATGGGATCTTCCGTAGCTAAACCGGTGAATTGATTTTGTTGGAGGAGGGAAATATAGGCCGGCTTAATCTCAAAGTGGTTCGCCCCCACTCCCGGTCTTCCAAAGTTTTGTTGGATGTTCTCCATACTTGGCATGGCATATTCCCTAATTTGCCTTTGAGGTGGTTGGTTGGGTGGTTGTGGTGGTTGGTTCAGGGGTGGTTGTTGTGGTTGTGGTGGTGGTCTTTGCCCTCTATTTGCCCCATTAAGGGCATCATTTGCATTAAAATCTTCCATTTGAATCGGGGTTGATGCCTCTTGTCTCCTTTCCTTCCTTAATGCACGAAGTTTCTTTTCGATGTCCGGATAATGTTTCAAATTCTCCCAACTTTTAGCTCTTCTCATGCACAAGAACCTACAAGAGACACACAAGCATCAAAATCAAATAAGAAATAAAGGTCTAATTCACTAGTTACTAACAATCGGTAAGGGTGATTTAAACGCCTCCCCGGCAACGGCGCCAAAAACTTGTTGATTTGTTTTAATAAAGCCCAAGTGCAAGCATCAATAAGTCAATGTAGCAAAAGGGGTCGAATCCACGGGGAGGAGTAAATCAATCAATTACCTAATGTTTTCACCAATCTATAGACCAAAACGAGTGATAGAGTGAATTAACTACTAACGAAAATGAAAGTTAACTAAGATTAACCAACTAGAACCAACTAGGAAGCGAATAGAGTAGCAAATAACCAAGTTAACTAAGTGGCAATGGGGTAGTAATGATCATGCAAGGTTCGTGTTCAATTAGTGCTTAAATGGGACAAGGATCTCACAATCCTAATCACTAAAGTATACACAAGCTCCTCTCGAAGTCAAGTGCGTGTACCTAATCAAAGTCTAAAGCCTACTCTCGTGGTCATTAGCTCATTAATTAGATCAAACAAACAAGACTAGTGCAACAAAATAACTAGCGGCTTGGCCCGGTTACTCTATTGCTCGATTGCTTAAGCATAGGCTAAATGTCTTTATACCTAAAACTTAAGTGTTGTGAAATTTCATCCAATTTACATACAATCTCTCGATTAGCATGCAAATCTAAGTTCATATCTAAGGTGATCAAGCTTAAACATGCAAACAAAGCAATTTCACAAGCATAAGATCAAGTAGTCCCACCTAGGCATTTCATCAAACACTTACCCTACATAATTCATCACCCCCCTTTGCCCAAGAAATTAGCCACTCATATTAACACTAGAAAGCAAGGAAATAATAGAAATCATACTGAAAACATGCATATTCATTGAATTAAACCAAATATCAAATATCAAGAACAAAACTCTCAAAAACATGAACAAGTTCCAAAACTAGAGACATTAGTATCAAACTTAAAGCAATTAAATCTAACTAGGACTGAAAATAAAGGAAATGATTGTTCTAGAAAGGAATTAACAACTACAATCTAATTAAAGCTCTAAGGATCAAAGATAAAGCTAGAAGAGACTCCTAAATTAACCCTAAATTAAACCCTAGATGAGCCTCTCTAGAGAAATGCTGAAAATAGCCTTAAATAGTCCACCAAACGCCCGGGAACGGCCTGCGGAACGGCCTCGCCCACGAATGCCAGCGCTGCTGGGAACGGCCGTTCCCAGGAAAGGCTTGGGATGGGAACGGCCGTTCCCATCCTCGGTCAAGGGTACTAAAGCTGACTTTCCGGAACGGCCCTTGCCAAAATACAAAGGGCTTGGAAGGGCCGTTCCCATCCTCCATGCGCGGGAAAATTTGAATCTTCACACTTTTTGATCATTCTCGGCATCTAAACTTTCGTTTCTTGTCCCGTTTCATCATGAACCAACTCCGAGCATAATATACCTGAAATAAGAGCAATTATAACAATATAAGGCCTAAAATCCGTTAAATCATGACATAAAACATGCTCAAATAAAGGTATAGAATAAACCTAACATTAATTAAGTGTTATGCTAATTAATCATACTTTAACTATATTAATTAATTAAATTTTAAAATAATCCGTTGACCCTGAATTATGTTTATAATTTAATTTAATTTACTTAGTTTAAATTTTATTATGCATGAATTTTATGAATATGTGCATGGTTGTTTAAATTGTGCATCGTTCTTATATGAAATGATATCGAAATGCTGTGAAATTGTAGTATGTCGTAAATATATGTGTTATGACATGCCTATATGCTCGTTTTGTGTTTTCGAACTCGTTTACTATGTTAACGAATTTAATTTGATTCTTGGAACCAAATCGGGGGCTAATGAGCAATTAGCGCACCCTTGGTTCCGTACGTGATTTATTGAGCTCGGGAACTCGGATTCGAGTTCCGTCAACCTCGTTGAACTCGTATCGAAGATTCGAGTTTAATAAACTTAGCCTTGTAATTTTCCGAAATCATTTGAACCTCCGAAATCCAACCGAAAAATGAAATGGCAACCAAATGACCACCTTTCACTATATTGGCCATAACTTGTTCAAAACTTAACCAAATTAACTATGGTTGGTGGCCTTTTAACCCTAGTTCAAACCTATATCAGATCTTAACTGCTCCATCTCCATCTAACCCTCACACAAACCAGAAAGTTCAGCCAGAGCTCCTGCAACCCAGTTCTTCCCGTAACTGTGCAATCCTTGGGATTTTGGAGCTCAAATCTCAATCATCTTTCATCCAATCAACAAGGTGAGTTAGGATTATGTTTTACATGCATCTCTGGTAATTCTTATCCTTACATCACTAATTTTAACTCAGATTTCATGTGGTTTTAAAGATTGAGATTGAATAGTTAGGTTTTGAAGTACTTTGATGATTTCTTGAACTCTCTTGATCTATGACTAGCTTTGATGATATATATATGATTCTTTTACTTCATTTATTACAGAGTATGCTTGTATTCATTGATGGTTATGAGGTTGGTGAGATATCTTTAACGAATGAATATGTATTGAATGAGTTTCAAACTGGAATTTGCTCTGCTGCACGTATCCTTCTGCTGCTAGCCTTTGAGAGTTGTTTTGATGTCATATGTTGTCCCTTGTTATCCTATTTTGCAGATGTGTTACAGATTGATTGATCGTGTTTAAGCTTGCTCTGTTCTTTTCAGCTTTGTCCTTTTTTTTTTCCACACATGAACTGCTGTCTTTTCCAGTTTTGCTGCGTGTGATTCTTGCTGGATTTGTTGAGTTTTGTTGTCTTTAATTCCTTTTGATGTTAGCTCGTTTTGGCTGCTTAGTTTGAGCTTGTTTTGGCCTGGATTATACTCCCTTTTCTCCTCCCCTGTTTTCTTTTTGTTGCTGGACCTTCTGTTACTGCCGCAACACTCTCCCCGGACGGGGAGAGTTTCCTCTTGGAAAGTGCCCGGCCGGGTACTTCTCCTGCAAAACCTTCTGTAACCCCTACCCGGCCGGGGAGATTGGAGAAGGCTTGGCTACCCGGGCGAGTAGCCACTGCATTTTGCTTCTGACTCTTTTCTTCTTCTTTTCTTCTGCTACTTATGTTCTCTTCTTCTTTCTTTTCATTTCCTTTCTTGTTGCTGCTTCTTCTTTCATTGTGTTGCTGCGAGGGTGTGTGTGTGTGGCTGTTGTTCAGTCCTTGCTGCTGCTGCTATTCTTCTTGGTGCAAGTATGTGCGTGAGGTTATAAGCTTTATGGGCAGTCATGGTTGTTTTTTGGTGGAGTTGCATGCATGACTGTTGTTTTGTATGAGGTTGCATGCATGGGTGTTACTGTATATATATATATATATATATATATATATATATATTGTGTGTGTAGGTCATGCTGCATGTGTGTTGTGTATATTACATATATATATATATATATATATATATATATATATATATATATATATTATTTGTGTGTGTTTGCATGGCTTGTGATATTACTTGCGTGCATGTATATATATATATATATATATATATATATATATATATATATATTTATTTATTTATTTATTTATGCGCGTGTACGTGTGATTATATGTATATATATATATATATACATTTATTATATATTTTAAATATTATTTGATTTAATTCAATTATAGAATTTAATTGATTTCTATTTCGCGTATTTAATTTACTGATTTTGCTTGAACGTTTTCTTTATTCTATTTCTAATTGTAAACATGAATATTACGTATTTTGCTTATTAAATGAATTATGAACTTATGAATTTGTTTGAAATGAATGAACGAATGGATTGATTATATGTCTTAAATTCCTTAATAGTGCACATGAACATTTTCATGATATCATATGACCATTTATGCATTCATGTCATATTCACCTCATTGTCGAGCGTCATATATGGTCATTTTGAGTCTTATACCTTTCTTTCGCACATATTCGGGTTTGGTCGGAGACGAGGGCAAGCATTGAGACGCTTGTGCCTTTCTTTTGCTTGAAAAAGGTGGGTTTCTCTTCTAATAGCTATAACGACCCAATATATCCCTTTTGTGCAAGATTTAAGCCAAATTATTATACATATAAAAATCGAGTCATTTTGGGTAAATGATTTCAAATGTATAACCCTTTTATTTATGAAACCCTACCTTATGTTTTTTACGAGACATGATTATGATTGCACGGGCCCCGGTACTTAGTATATGTGGCTAACCGAGGAAGCAAGCGCTGACGGGGATCCCACATACTAGTCCCAACCAAATTACGGTGATACCGGCCCTCGCTATGAGGTTTAGCGAGGAATGGGAGCTGAGTGCCCTTGGGGGATTCATGTACCCCCATTGGCCTATGTATGAACCAGTGGCCGGGTCTTGCAAGCCCGTCCATCACCCGGAGGAAGAAGGTGTATATGAATGATGATGATCATGATATGTATGAGCACAAAAGAGATATGTATGATAATGAATGAATTAATAATTGATTATAAATACACAAGGTGTTGGTTGGAGATAGTGCACGCCCCCTCGCCAGGGCCATGAATACCTTAATGATTAATATGATAGTAGTAATCCCGATGATACCTTCATTTGTTTCACCCACTTAGGGAAAATCACTGTAAAACCTCATTCGGGATTATTACTTGCATGTATGTGATTAATTTCTGCAATACTATATCTTATGCCCCGTTTTATACCCACCAGTCTCGTATAGACTGAACCCAGTTTGATTTCAGTTGTTTTTGTGCAGGTATAGGAGTGCTAGGCGGGAATACAAGTCGTCTAGGTCTTGCATTTATGTTTAGCACTTCTTTTCAGCATTTCATGCCCTTATACTCTTATTCCTATTTTGTATATGATCTTAGTATGGAGCGCTATGATTTTGTAGGCCGTGTGGCCTTGGATACTTGAATGATTTTGTATATCTAATTTTGGAGCTTGGTGGCTCATTGTATATAATATATGTTGATCTTGCTTCCGCGTTTCATTATAACTCTGATTTTATATTGTCTTGAGTTGAATGGTTTAAGGGTTAGACCCGCCTAGCATAGCGTGTGTGTTGTGTCCCCGTTCGCCATGGATTTGGCACGTGTATGGACTTCTATTTCATATACGGGTCGGGTCTCGGTACGGGGGATGTGATACCTTGCGCTCGGGTGCTACAAGAAAGGTAGTGAATAAGAGAAGTTGAGTCAATCACTATACATAGCGACCGACAAAGTGAGAGCCAATTCAACCGTGGGCTTCGGAAGTAGAATAACTGGGAAAGTTCGTAACATGAACAAGATAGATTATTAACTCGTCAATCATTTTTCCGTGATGAGCTGGGAATGCGTATGGGATTTGGGAATTGTATTCGAGCTACTAAACATAAGCTCGAGTATCTAAGTAGGTCGAATATGAGTTATAACAAAGAATGAGCTGATTGGGTTAAGATAAGTACACACACTCAAGCGTAGAATTTTGGGACTATGGAGTTTGGTAAAGAAGGAAAGTGAATCAAGGATGAAGACCGGGTGGCAATTCCAATATCAACACGTTAGGGATTCCAAACCTTGACACTACAAGTAAAGGAAACTCCAACAATGAATCAAGTGCCTGACCAGATCATTCCGTGAGAGATTTCAAAGTAACAATGAATGGTACAGAAGGAAAGTGAATCAAGGATGTAAACATACATATCACGTGCATCATGCATTCCTTAATTATTGTTGTATGTGTTTAACTGTTAATTACTTTCAGAGTGAACGAGTCCTTTAGCTACTCGGCTGGACGAGGGTCGTGTTGTGCACCAGAGTTTGCAAAAGGTCTTTGGAGACCGTGTTCAGACGCTAATAGCCGTTGAAGAAACCAACTTCAATCCATAAAGTTGATGAGGTGATAGAAGACCCGTTTAGGGTTGGAGAATGGGTGGTGGAAGTTCGTTAACTAATCCACTCGTGATATCGAATTGTGGGATGGTTTGGATGGATTCAAACGGTAGGAGTTGAATCTCTTATGACCCTCCTATCGTGCGAGACGTTCGAACTACTCATAGTCGGATTAAGTTCATGAGCAGCTTACAGTGAAGCCCTTTCCTGCTTGAAGACCCTTCTTCGAACTAATTCCAGTGGGGATGTCGCGAACCCCGCGTGGGATGAACACGAAGAGGTTTTGCTTGGAGTCCAGTACTCGAGGCAGTGGACTTGAGGACCGGTCCTCCTGAAGGAGGAGAGGTTGTGACACCCCGTTTTTTAGGCAAGCAGGTACGAGGTCACGTGTGAGTTTAATTCAGTATTTATGTGATTTAAGTAAATTGCATGCCTAAGTGTCAAGTTGTAGCCCTATTTTAATTACGTGTGACTTAGAAATTATTTAAATTATTCTTTAATTGTCCAATAATTGCTCGTTAAAGACCTAATCTTAATTAGGGTGTTTTGGGACCGTTTGTGGCTACCTTGAGTTCGGAAATTCGGATTCGAATTCAAACCTTAACATTAAGTCCTTTCGATTATCCGGATTCAATAAATTAACCTTTTAATTTCTAAGCCATTTGATCGCTCTACCATTTCAAAATTCGATCCGAATGGACCGGATATCGTTCGACCCTACCCATACGATCTGACCCATCTCAGTCCCAAAAAGGAGCCAAGGCCTTTTTCTATCTCTCTTCCATTTTCCACGTACAAGCCAAGGAAGAAGAGAAGGAGAAGAAATCTTTCCCTTTTGGCCATGAACCCTTAAGCTCGGGTTCTCGAGATCCAACCATCGGATCAACGACCTAAGGTAATGATCGTATTCCTCGCATTACGTGCTTTAATTCTACGTATGATTTGTAACTTGAATCCGTGTCTAAGTGCCTCTATGGGGAGACGATGAATCGTGTAGAGGGTCGGGATTTGATATGTTCGAGCCCGTTTCACGAGCTCTAACTTGCGAATATATGATCTACGTGTCGTACGTGACTTGTGCTATGAATTTTGGGTGATTTGGAGTTGTTTTGTGGTGTCTATGTGTGTGCGTTGAGTGTGTGTTCCGCCATTGAAGGTGGAACTTGGAGTTGCAGTTCGGGGGGCGGGGGGGGAGTAACCCCTGTTACCCCATTTTGTGCTTAAAATGGTTAACCCCCGTTATCTTTTCTCTTAAATCGCCTGCCTCTGTTAACCTCTGTTACCAATTTTTACCTTAGAAGTGTTAACCCCCGTTACTACCCCTTTTTGACTGGCCTACCATTTTTTCCTTTTACTCTTTTCGGTCCAAGTTTTATCCTCCGTTACCTATCTAAATGAGCACCGATTGACCTGAATTTGTAACCACTTAAACCTCTTGACTTACAGAACATCCAATTGGAATCACCTCAATATCGTTTCTAGTTTGCGAGATATAATAAAGACTTTTTGGTCTCGCCACTTCACCGGGAATCTGCATTCATCCAACTTCGGGCTTACGCCATTTTCACTGTGACACCCCAGTTTTCCAGCAAGCGAGGTACGCGGTTATGTGAGAGTTTAATTCAGTAATTAGATGATTTATGTGACGTCACATACCAAAATGTCAACGTGTAATTTTATTATGTGCGCATTAGAATATATTAAATGTACTTGGACTCAATTGTCCAATAATTGCTCGATAGGGACCTAATTTTAATTAGGGTGTTTTGGGCTTCGTAGCTACCTTGAGGTCGGGAATTCGGATTCGAATTCCAACCTTAACATTCAGTTCGTTTCAATGATTCGGATTCAATGAATTAACCTTATAATTTCTAAACCATTTGATCACCCTACCATTTTAAAATCCAATCCGAATGGACCGGATACCTTTCGACCCTACCCGCCTAATCCGACCCTTTTAACTCAGCCCCAAAAAGGAGCCAAGTTCATCTCTCTCCCTCATTTTCACGTACAAACAAGGAAGAGGAGGAGGAAGAGAAGCAAACACCCCTTTTGGCCATAAACCCTTTGAGCTCGGGTTCTCAAGATCCAACCGTCCGATCAACGACCTAAGGTAACCATTTTATTCCTCTCGTTACGTGATTTAATTCTACGTATATCTTGTAAATTGAATCCTTGCCTAAGTGCCTCTTTGGGGAAGATGATGAATAGTGATAATATGTCAAAATTTGCTTCCTTGCTCTTATACTTCAATATTAAGTTCTAAGGTTGATATAGGTTGTTCTCTTAAGGTCCCTTGTCGTTTAATTGTTGAAATCTTGATCGTTGCTTGATTGTATCTCAAAACTCCATTAATGGAGCTTGAATGTGCTTTAATGGCAACTTGTTATATACTTGATTTCATGACTTCAATTTGGGATATATGATAGAGCATGTTTACATGAACTTATGCCTTCAATTTGGAGTGTTTTGGTTGAGCTTTGAGGTGGTTTTTGCTTCCTTCTCCTTCCCCTTCGAGCAACCCCTGTTTCTGTCTCTTTTTCTCGCCCAGAAGATCTACCTGGGCGGGTAGATTTTTGCCCACAAAACTACCCGGGCGGGTAGTCTAGTGCAGAAGGTTTCTGTACCTGCTCTCCCCGGCCGGGTAAATTTTCGCCTTGTTTTTCCCTGGCCAGGTACTCCCTCATAAGAACTCCGATTGACCTGATTTCTGAGCCGTTGCAAAGCTCTTGAAGTGTACAACAACCTCCAATTGGAATCAACTCAATACCTTGTCTCATTTGTGAGATATAATCAATTCTTTTTGGTGTTGCCACGTTACCGACAATCTGCTTTCACCCAACTTCGAGCCTACGCCATTTTCACCTCGCTTCAAACCTAAAGTCGAGCCACATACCATTTTAAAGGTCTATGTGTCTAGTTTCATTTCCAATAAAAAAAACTCAATTCCAACTTCTATAACTCAAGATATATTCAATTCTTTACAGCTTGCGCATTCCCGAAAACTGTCAGCTTTTCCTAACCTTTCCCAAAAAACTGTTTTATAGCCTTCCTTTCACCTCCTCGACCTCTTATTTGACTTACATGCATTGTATACATGTCTAATTGAATGATTAAATCATTTATGTGTCTAAATGACATTACTTGTTCTCATGAACACGATCACACCATTTCATGACATAATTATGATTTAATGCTTATTTAGTCATGCTATAACATGATGCACCACTTCATGAACATCGTCGTGCGTCCTACTTGGTGTCATTATTAAGTCGTGTCTCACAAGTACACCGTGTTTTCTTTCTTGTACAGTGTTCTCCTCGGTTGGGATGTTTGTGGTTCGTGGTCTTTCTTTCTTGGTCCTTCTTGCACACTTGGAGGTGAGGGTTTTCTTTATAAACGACCTATAACCTTGCATGAATTAAAAGTATGCCAAATGTTTTTCATATTAAAGTTGACCAAATCTTTTATACCGGCTATGTACCGGAAATGATTTATAAACTACATAGTGTTAATCCTTGCCTGTTTTGCAAGATATTCCTGATTGCCCCTGGCTTTCCTAACGCTGGGCTAGCCGGTGTGGATCTTGTACCTGTTCCTGGGGCCCAGGGGCTTGTGTAATGAGGGAACCGGGGAGGCATCGGGCCGACGGTGAACTCTTGCACAGGTCCCATCCTGTTGGACTACCCTGATACCCACCAGGAGGTTTAGTGGGAGATGGGGCTTCGATCTGAGGGAGTCATGAACCCGAAGATCACCCTGATGCGCGGATGTGGAGGTTAGCTACCGGCCACATTGCACCCGGAGAAAGGAGATTAATTTGTACTTGTTTTTCCCGCCTAATAATTAATTATAACTCTTGTTTCCTGATTACCTGCTTGTACCTGTCATTTAATAAGTGAAAAGAGGAGTCCAGGATGGATTAATTACCCGTTCTCGCCTGGTCCCCTAAAATGTTAAGCATAGATATCCGTAACCTTTGGTATGTCTCAGTCCCTGTTCATCACCGGAGCTCGTGGATCGTATAGGTAAAGTGGGCATCAACAAAGGCGTACGGATATCGACACATGCATATTATATCTCATTTACGTGACTTGCATGCCCTGACATAATTCCACCCGTACGTATTGATTTAATCTTGATTCCTATCTCCTGTTTATTTAATCCTAAAACGTATAGTGGAATTATGCCTGCCTGATTTCCTGATTATATATGTATATGCGTGTGTACCCCCTTCACTCAGTCAGTTGGCTGACCCCTCCCTCTCGTTGTTTTTAGTGTCTGTCTTGCAGGCTCTATGGTCGTTAGGCGGGAGTCTTTTGAAGTCTTTGTTTGAGTCTTGGTCCTGTTTGCACTGCATCGTACTGTACCTTTATTTCCTTCTTGTAACTGGGCTATGTATGCCACTCTGTATTGTTATTACTTTATTGAACTCGGGACAGGTTTCTAGGGCCCTAGTTGAACCCGTTTATATGTTATTGCATTGTATTGATTCGGGACAGGTTAGGACAGGATCTTGAACTAGTTGAACCCGTATTTACATTCATGTTGTTTTATGGAATGGGCCTGAATGATTACATTGCTTCTGCATACTTTGTTTTGTTGAATTGGTGGTACGGGGTCTAGTCCCGCCTAACAGGTTGTTTTTCTTTATTCTGTCTCCGTTCGCCGTGAGCTTGGTTCATGTATGGACTCCCATTTCATGGGTGGACCGGGCTCTCGGTGCGGGGGATATGGTGCCCTCCGTTCGGGGTGTCACATCATAAGGTGGTATCAAAGCTCCAGGTTGTAAAATCGGAGTTCTAGTGTCGTGTCGTGTCGAGTCTAGGTCGTACGGCTTAGGAAGTACTTGATAACGTGAGCATTGCATTGACCTTAAGTACCGAGTTGCATTTCTTTCTGAGCCTTGTTGAATTAATTCCTACTTATTGCGTTAGATTCAAGCCTTTCGTCTTGAAAACGTGACCATGTGTGCATTACATCGATCTTGAGCATGGAATTGCACCTCTTCTGAACTTTGTTGAACTAATTGATGTACCTTGCATTGAATCTGTGTTTTCACGTTAAATACGTGATATGAGTATGCCCTAATCGCATGCATATATATTCGTAAAATGAGTTATGATTTACAGTTTACGAAGATAATATCAAACCACGGCCAATCTCTACAACTACGACAAGTACCACGGATTCTACGTTCAAACCGAATGATGTGAGGAATGCACCGGGGACTCCTACACTGGAATCCAGGAACCATGACCTACCCTAGATGGTGTTATGGTTCAAGGATTTGGATCTGGGATAAAAGGATCAAGTTGGATGGATTGATAAGTTCAACTCTGGTAGAGGGATATTTAATGAAATATGGGTTGATCGTGGAAAAATTGTGACTTAGAAGATTGACATTATATGTCTCTACTACATAGGATGCCTTATTCGGCTTCCACAGGGTGATCTAACTCAAGAAAGAAACAAAGGAAAGTTGTGGGGGTGTTTGAAATTGAGGTCTAGATCAACAAAGAAGCGAGAAAACTCAAGGAAACATAGATCCATGGGATGACAAACAACGAAGAATGTTTAACCGGCTTAACGGGACCATCTAATTCAGAATGTGAGTGTTATTACTGGATATATGACTTGATTGGAACTACTTATATGAGGAGACTAGGTCGTACAAGTTGGAAGTCTTCGGTCCAAGAAGCGAAGGATGAGTACGATGGATGAGAATCGGAATTTCTAAGTCAGAGAAGAAGAGATGAATTGAGATGCTTCGGATTTCGAATAGGATAGAAGTTTGATTCGAAAGGGATCAAAGAAAATCAATCAACGACGTAAATACATATTCATGGAAGGTGACAATGCTAAGGAATCTATCTTCGGTCGGATTTGAGTTCATCTTCCCGATCCAAGCTGAATTGTCGTATTGGGAGGTCGAAGTGGGAAATATAGAACAACAAATGGAAACGATAAAGAAAGGCAAAGAATCCTTAAACGGAGATTACGTGATCAAGTGTAAGCAAGTAAACGACAAGTTCTACTATCGATTCGAATTCATAATGGAAATCAAGGGGACTTCATTTGAGGTGACACTAGGAGAAAGATTCGGGACATCGAGTGGAAGAACAATTATTAGGAAGAAGTCAAGACACTAAAACCATGGACGTAGAAGAATTTGGGTTCAAGAGGTCGTGATCTCGGACCATGGAGTTATACAAGTTGATGCAAGGAGATCCATAGAAATCTTGAAGACCGTGGGAAAATAAGAAATGATCAACAAGTCCAAGCAAGCCCGTGACTAGAGAAATAAGGACAAGCTGCTGAGTTCAAAACTTACCATAACGGTGATAGGTTCAAAACATTCATGGCACGTTCATCATACGTCATTTTGCATTATTTTTACTCTTCTTTAATTATATGCGTTGTGTATCTCTATTTGCCCTGATTACCCTAATGTGTTGCATAATTAAATGATACGTGCATTGTCATCTTAACCCATCATGCATTGTACAATGTTTACTTGATAGGAATTTTTCCTCCAAACTCATTCGTCATGTGTTACTTCAACCGAGTCATTTTTGAATCAAGGTAAGAAGAATTTTAGATTGTAGAGTTTGAGAAAGGAAAGAGGAAATACTAAAGCTCGGGAAAGTAGAACCAGATTTTGGAATAAATGAACGAGATGGTCATCCCTACTAATTCCTTGAAAGTGAATTTGACCAAGATCAACGAACATATAGCGTAGCTAGGATCGCTTATGTCGAGGAGCTCGATGACCTTGGTTTGAGAAGCATTAGAGCAAGCCTAAGGAATTTGGATAGGAGTTCTTAAGGGGGAGAGCATTACCGGGAGATGATTTAGAAATCCTTGGTTGTGCGCGAGTGGATCGCTACTAGAAGGAACAATGGAAATGCAAGAGGAACAACGATATAAATAAGTACTTTGGAAGATGAAAATACCCATACAAGGAATGGTCGAGAATCAAATCGACAATATGGATACAAGTCTACCTTATTGGTTTTACTATGGGTCCTATACAAACTCAATCTCCCAAGATCGACAAAGATAAAGTTTCTAAGAGGACAGAGGAAAGAATAAGTGGCCGAGAGATGAAGATATAGATTTGAGGAGTTCTTTGGGATTTGAAATAACAAGACCGAGTATAGATCGAGTATAATTTTGAATTTTCGGTGTGAGCAATTTGATGATGGAGCTATGGAGGATTTATAAGAATTGGGACAAACTCGAGTAGCCGAGGAAGGGCGTATGTGATTCATGTTAAAGAATGAGTTAATTGGATTAAGATCAAGAGACTTCTAAGATCAGGACTTCGGACCGTGGTATTTAATAAGGATAAGAGAATGAATTGCGGGACTCCAGATCGTAAAGTTTGGTAGAGAAAGGAAATGGATCAAGGATGGGACCGGGTGGTTATTCTCATATCGACATATCGTGCAATCTTAAAGCTTGCCACTACGAGCAAAGGAACCTTCAACAAAGAAATCAAGTAGATATCAGATTCACTACAATGAAGAACCTCCAAACAATGGTGAACGGTACATTAACCATACATATCACGTGCATCATGCATTCCTTAATTCTTGTTGTGTGTAATCGATTGTTAGTTGCTTTCGGAGTGAGCGAGTGCCTTAGTAACACGGTAAGACGAGGGTCGTGCCGTGCAACAGACTTTACAACGGGTCTTTGGAGACCCTATTTAGGAGCTAATAGCTGTTCAAGAAACCAACTTCAATCCGTGAAGTTGATGAGTTGATAGAAGACCCATTTCGGGTTGGAGAACGAGTGGTGGGAGTTCGTTAACTACTCCACTTTTGATACGGAGTTGTGGGATGGTTAGGATGGATTCAAACGGTGGGAGTTGAATCTCGTTTAGACCCTCCTATCGTGCGAGACGTCCGGACTACTCATGGTCGGATCTAGTTCGTGAGCAGCTTGAAGCCCCTTCGTACTTGAAGACCCTTCTCTAAACTAATTCCTGTGGGGAGGTCGCGAACCCCGCGTGGGATGAATACGGAGAGGTTTGCTTAGAGTCCAGTACTCGAGGCAGTGGACCTGAGGACAGGTCCTTCTTAAGGGGGAGAGGTTGTGACACCCCAGTTTTCCAGCAAGCCAGGTACGAGGTTACGTGAGAGTTTAATTCAGTAATTATATGATTTATGTGACGTCACATGATAACATGTCAACGTGTAATTTTATTATTTGCGCATTAGAATATATTAAATGTACTTGGACTCAATTGTCCAATAATTGCTCGTTAGGGACCTAATTTTAATTAGGGTGTTTTGGGCCTTCGTAGCTACCTTGAGCTCGGGAATTCGGATTAGAATTCCAACCTTAACATTTAGTTCGTTTCAATGATTCGGATTCAATGAATTAACCTTTTAATTTCTAAGACATTTGATCACCCTACCATTTTAAAATCCGATCCGAATGGACCGGATACCTTTCGACCATACCCGCATAATCCGACCCTTTTAACTCAGCCCCAAAAAGGAGCCAAGTTCATCTCTCTCCCTCATTTTCACGTACAAACAAGGAAGAGGAGGAGGAAGAGAAGCAAACACCCCTTTTGGCCATAAACCTTTTGAGCTCGGGTTCTCAAGATCCAACCGTCCGATCAACGACCTAAGGTAACCATTGTATTCCTCTCGTTACGTGATTTAATTCTAGGTATATCTTGCAACTTGAATCCTTGCCTAAGTGCCTCTTTGGGGAAGATGATGAATAGTGATAATATGTCAAAATTTTCTTCCTTGCTCTTATACTTGAATATTATGTTCCAAGATTGATATAGGTTGTTCTCTTAAGCTCCCTTGTCGTTTAATTGTTGAAATCTTGATCGTTGCTTGATTGTATCTGAAAACTCCATTAATGGAGCTTGAATGTGCTTTAATGGCAACTTGTTATATACTTGATTTCATGACTTCAATTTGGGATATATGATAGAGCATGTTTACTTGAACTTATGCCTTCAATTTGGAATGTTTTGGTTGAGCTTTGAGGTGGTTTTTGCTTCCTTCTCCTTCCCCTTTGAGCAACCCCTGTTTCTGTCTCTTTTTCTCGCCCAGAACATCTACCCGGGCGGGTATATTTTTGCCCACAAAACTACCCGGGCGGGTAGTCTAGTGCAGAAGGTTTCTGCACCTGCTCTCCCCGACCGGGTAAATTTTCGCCTTGTTTTTCCCTGGCCAGGTACTCCCTCATAAGACCTCCGATTGACCTGATTTTTGAGCCGTTGGAAACCTCTTGAAGTGTAGAACAACCTGCAATTAGAATCAACTCAATAACTTGTCTCATTTGTGAGATATAATCAATTCTTTTTGGTGTCGCCACATTACCGACAATCTGCTTTCACCCAACTTCGAGCCTACACCATTTTCACCTCGCTTTGAACCAAAAGTCGAGCCACATACCATTTTAAAGGTCTATGTGTCTAGTTTCATTTCCAATAAACAAAACTCAATTCCAACTTCTATAACTCAAGATATATTCAATTCTTTACAGCTTGCGCATTCCCGAAAACTGTCAGCTTTTCCTAACCTTTGCCAAAAAACCGCTTTATCGCCTTCCTTTCACTTCCTCGACCTCTTATTTGACTTACATGCATTGTATACATGTCTAATTGAATGATTAAATCATTTATGTGTCTAAATGACATTACTTGTGCTCATGAACACGATCACACCATTTCATGACATAATTATGATTTAATGCTTATTTAATCATACCATAACATGATGCACCACTTCATGAACATCGCCGTGCGTCCTACTTGGTGTCATTATTGAGTCGTGTCTCACAAGTACACCGTGTTTCCTTTCTTGTACAGTGTTCTCCTCGGTGGAGATGTTTGTGGTTCGTGGGCTTTCTTTCTTGGTCCTTCTTGCACACTTGGAGGTGAGGGTTTTCTTTATAAACAACCTATAACCTTGCATGAATTAAAAGTATGCCAAATGGTTTTCATATTAAAGTTGATCAAATCTTTTATACCGGCTATGTACCGGAAATGATTTATAAACTGCATAGTGTTAATCCTGGCCTATTTTGCGAGATATTCCTGATTGCCCCTGCTTTCCTAGCGCTGGGCTAGCCGGTGTGGATCTTGTACCTGTTCCTGGGGCCCAGGGGCTTGTGTATTGAGGGTACCGGGGAGGCATTGGGCCGACGGTGAACACTTGCACAGGTCCCATCCTGTTGGACTACCCTGATACCCACCAGGAGGTTTGGTGGGAGATGGGGCTTCGATCTGAGGGAGTCATGAACCCGAAGATCACCCTGATGCGCGGATGTAGAGGTTAGCTACCGGCCACATTGCACCCGGAGAAAGGAGATTAATTTGTACTTGTTTTTTCCGCCTAATAATTAATTATAACTCTTGTTTCCTGATTACCTGCTTGTACCTATCATTTAATAAGTGAAAAGAGGAGTCCAGGATGGATTAATTACCCGTTCTCGCCGGGTCCCCTAAAATGTTAAGCATAGATATCCGTAACCTCTGGTATGTCTCAGTCCCTGTTCAGCACCGGAGCTCGTGGATCGTATAGGTAAAGTGGGCATCAACAAAGGCGTACGGATATCAACACATGCATATTATATCTCGTTTACGTGACTTGCATGCCCTGACATAATTCCACCCATACGTATTGATTTAATCTTGATTCCTATCTCCTGTTTATTTAATCCTAAAACGTATAGTGGAATTATGCCTGTCTGATTTCCTGATTATATATGTATATGCGTGTGTACCCCCTTCACTCAGTCAGTTGGCTGACCCCTCCCTCTCGCTGTTTTTAGTGTCTGTCTTGCAGGTTTTGTGGTCGTTAGGCGGGAGTCTTTTGAAGTCTTTGTTTGAGTCTTGGTCCTGTTTGCACTGCATCGTACCGTACCATTATTTCCTTCTTGTAACTGGGCTATGTAAGCCACTCTGTATTGTTATTACTTTATTGAACTCGGGACAGGTTTCTAGGGCCCTAGTTGAACCCATTTATATGTTATTGCATTGTATTCATTCGGGACAGGTTAGGACAGGATCTTGAACTAGTTGAACCCGTATTTACATTCATGTTGTTTTATGGAATGTGCCTGAATGATTACATTGCTTCTGCATACTTTGTTTTGTTGAATTGGTGGTACGGGGTCTAGTCCCGCCTAACAGGTTGTTTTTCTTTATTCTGTCTCCGTTCGCCGTGAGCGTGGTTCATGTATGGACTCCCATTTCATGGGTGGACCGGGCTCTCGGTGCGGGGGATGTGGTGCCCTCCATTCGGGGTGTCATATCCTAAGGTAGTATCAAAGCTCCAGGTTGTAAAATCGGAGTTCTAGAGTCGTGTCGTGTCGTGTCGAGTCTAGGTCGTACGGCTTAGGAAGTACTTGATAACGTGAGCATTGCATTGACCTTAAGTACGGAGTTGCATTTCTTTCTGAGCCTTGTTGAATTAATTCCTACTTATTGCGTTAGATTCAAGCCTTTCGTCTTGAAAACGTGACCATGTGTGCATTACATCGATCTTGAGCATGGAATTGCACCTCTTTTGAACTTTGTTGAACTAATTGATGCACCATGCATTGAATCCGTGTTTTCACGTTAAATACGTGACATGAGCATGCCCTAATCGCATGCATATGTATTCTTAAAATGAGTTATGATTACAGTTTATGAAGATAATATCAAACCACGACCAATCTCTACAACTACGACAAGTACCACGGATTCTACGTTCAAACTGAATGATGTGAGGAATGCACCGGGGACTCCTACACTGGAATCCAGGAACCATGACCTACACTAGATGGTGTTATGGTTCAAGGATTTGGATCTGGGATAAAAGGATCAAGTTGGATGGATTGATAAGTTCTACTCTGGTAGAGGGATATTTAATGAAATAAGGGTTGATCGTGGAATGTTTGTGACTTAGAAGATTGACATTATATGTCTCTAATACATAGGATGCCTTATTCGGATTCGACAGGGTGATCTAACTCAAGAAAGAAACAAAGGAAAGTTGTGGGGGTGTTTGAAATTGAGGTCTAGATCAACAAAGAAGCGAGAAAACTCAAGGAAACATAGATCCATGGGATAAGAAACAATGAAGAATGTTTAACCGACTTAACAGGACCATCTAATTCAGAATGTGAGTGTTATTACCGGATATATGACTTGATTGGAACTACTTATATGAGGAGACTAGGTCGTACAAGTTGGAAGTCTTCGGTCCAAGAAGCGAAGGATGAGTTCGAAGGATGAGAATCGGAATTTCTAAGTCAGAGAAGAAGAGATGAATTGAGATGCTTCGGATTTCAAATAGGATATAAGTTTGATTCGAAAGGGATCAAAGAAAATCAATCAATGACGTAAATACATATTCATAGAAGGTGACAATGCTAAGGAATCTATCTTCGGCCGGATTTGAGTTCATCTTTCCGGTCCAAGCTGAATTGTCGTATTGTGAGGTCGAAGTGGGAAATATAGAACAACAAATGGAAACGATAAAGAAAGGCAAAGAATCCTTAAACGGAGATTACGTGATCAAGTGTAAGCAAGTAAACGACAAGTTCTACTATCGATTCGAATTCATAATGGAAATCAAGGGGACTTCATTCGAGATGACACTAGGAGAAAGATTCGGGACATCGAGTGGAAGAACAATTATTAGGAAGAAGTCAAGACACTAAAACCATGGACGTAGAAGAATTTGGGTTCAAGAGGTCGTGATCTCGGACCATGGAGTTATACAAGTTGATGCAAGGAGATCCATAGAAATCTTGAAGACCGTGGGAAAATAAGAAATGATCAACAAGTCCAAGCAAGCCCGTGACTAGAGAAATAAGGACAAGCTGCTGAGTTCAAAACTTACCATAACGGTGACAGGTTCAGAACATTCATGGCACGTGCATCATACGTCATTTTGCATTATTTTTACTCTTCTTTAATTATATGCGTTGTACATCTCTATTTACCCTGATTACCCTAATGTGTTGCCTTATTAAATGGTACGTGCATTGTCATCTTAACCCATCATGCATTGTACAATGTTTACTTGATAGGAATTTTTCCTCCAAACTCTTTCGTCATGTGTTACTTCAACCGAGTCATTGTTGAATCAAGGTAAGAAGAATTTTAGATTGCAGAGTTTGAGGAAGGAAAGAGGAAATACCAAAGCTCGGGAAAGTAGAACCGGATTTTGGAATAAATGAACGAGATGGTCATCCCTACTAATTCCTTGAAAGTGAATTTGACCAAGATCAACGGACATATAGCTTAGCTTGGATCGTTTATGTCGAGGAGCTCGATGACCTTGGTTTGAGAAGCATTAGAGCAAGCCTAAGGAATTTGGATAGGAGTTCTTAAGGGGGAGAGCATGACCGGGAGATGATGTAGAAATCCTTGGTTGTGCGCGAGTGGATCGACAATACGGATACAAGTCTACCTTATTGGTTTTACTATGGGACCTATACAAACTCAATCTCCCAAGATCGACAAAGATAAAGTTTCTAAGGGGACAGAGGAAAGAATAAGTGGCCGAGAGATGAAGATATAGATTTGAGGAGTTCTTTGGGATTTGAAATAACAAGACCGAGTACGGATAGATCGAGTATAATTTTGAATTTTCGATGTGAGCAATTTGATGATGGAGCTATGGAGGATTTATAAGAATTGGGACAAACTCGAGTAACCGAGGAAGGGCGTATGTGATTCATGTTAAAGAATGAGTTAATTGGATTAAGATCAAGAGACTTCTAAGATCAGGACTTCGGACCGTGGTATTTAATAAGGATAAGAGAATTAATTGCGGGACTCCAGATCGTAAAGTTTGGTAGAGAAAGGAAATGGATCAAGGATGGGACCGGGTGGTTATTCTAATATCGACATATCGTGCAATCTTAAAGCTTGCCACTACGAGCAAAGGAACCTTCAACAAAGAAATCAAGTAGATATCAGATTCACTACAATGAAGAACCTCCAAACGATGGTGAACGGTACATTAACCATACATATCACGTGCATCATGCGTTCCTTAATTCTTGTTGTGTGTAATCGCTTGTTAGTTGCTTTCGAAGTGAGCTAGTGGCTTAGTAACACGGTAAGACGAGGGTCGTGCCGTGCAACAGACTTTACAACGGGTCTTTGGAGACCCTATTTAGGAGCTAATAGTTGTTCAAGAAACCAACTTCAATCCGTGAAGTTGATGAGTTGATAGAAGACCCATTTCGGGTTGGAGAACGAGTGGTGGGAGTTCGTTAACTACTCCACTTGTGATACCGAGTTGTGGGATGGTTAGGATGGATTCAAACGGTGGGAGTTGAATCTCGTTTAGACCCTCCTATCGTGCGAGACGTCCGGACTACTCATGGTCGGATCTAGTTCGTGAGCAGCTTGAAGCCCCTTCGTACTTGAAGACCCTTCTCTGAACTAATTCCTGTGGGGAGGTCGCGAACCCCGCGTGGGGTGATACGGAGAGGTTTGCTTAGAGTCCAGTACTCGAGGCAGTGGACCTGAGGACAGGTCCTTCTTAAGGGGGAGAGGTTGTGACACCCCAGTTTTCCAGCAAGCCAGGTACGAGGTTACGTGAGAGTTTAATTCAGTAATTATATTATTTATGTGACGTCACATGACAACATGTCAACGTTTAATTTTATTATGTGCGCATTAGAATATATTAAATGTACTTGGACTCAATTATCCAATAATTGCTCGTTAGGGACCTAATTTTAACTAGGTGGCTTATGGGAATTACCGTTCCCATGCTTAGTTATGCATGGGAATGGCCGTTCCAGAGCTACTGTTACACTTTGCACTTATCTTTCCTGTGTTTGCTTGATCGGTTTGAGTTGGTTTATGAATTATATATTATGATATGATTTCAATTGCATGATTTGGTGGAATATGTGAACTATGCTATGTTACCTATGTGTACACTTCATTCCATATTACATATCATTCATCTCTTGATACGCCGTGTGTCTTGCTTGGTTCTTATAGAGTCTAAGTCTGGGCTTTTGTATGTCTTGTCACAGAGTTTGGTGGTGCCGGTGGGCCTGAGGTTTAGAGTGTTTGTCCCTTGACACTCTCAGAATCTACTTGCACGAGGTGAGGTTTAGGAGTTTTGTATAGTTAAGCGACCTATGACCTTAATATGATGATTTTAATCCTTACATGGGGTTATATACTATATATGATTAGATATGTGTTGGATATGATATGATTATGAACTTGTGGACCATTCTTGGTTTTGGAGAATTAATTACTAAGGCATATGTAAGCTATTTTGGAAAACTGTGATATGTTATGATTTTATATCGAGTTGGCCATGAAATATTGGCATTTGTATGTTTGTATGTATGTGGATCCGAGGAGCTATGGGTAAGGAGCCCCCGGGGATGGTTAGGGCCGGCGGGGATAAACCTGTGTGTAGTTCCATTTGAGATATCATTGCACGACTTAGGGAGGGCCTTCGGTGTACAGCTGGGGAGCGCACTTGTGGATTGGGCCAACGCGTGGCTCTTCCATCACCGAAGATGAGGAGGGATTTATTTCTGTATTTATGTTTTGTTCTGTTATGAGGAGTAAAGGTTGGAAGCTCGTACTCACCGAGCATATGTTATGATCTGTTCTGGGAATCATGAATTGTAACGCCCCGACTTTTCAAGTCGTTCAGGTATGAATTATGTGATAATTATGTACGCATTTAATTTATTTTAATTACGTTATTAATTGTTTTATTTTATATTATATGAAATTATGAAATAATTGAATTATTTGAAAATGTTTGCATTTGAATTTATATGAATTTTGAACGATTTGCGCTTGTATGAATTGTTTGCTTGCCGTTTCTACGTGAAATGAATTCGAAATTTTGTGAAAATTTAATTTGTTAGACTTATATGTGTTATGGATATGGATATATGATCGTTTCATGTTTTCGGGTTCATTTGCATGAGTTATGAATTTATTTTGATTTTGGAATCCAAATCGGGGGCTAACGAGCAATTAGCGCACCCTTAGTTCCGTATTTGATATCTTGAGCTAGGAAACTCGGATTTGAGTTTCGTCAACTTCGTTGAACTCGTATCGAAAATTTGAGTTTAATGAACTTAGCCTTATATTTTTCCAAAATTATTTGAACCTCCGAAATTCAACCGAAACATGTAACTAAAGCTAAATATGCCACACTTTACTAAAAGAGCCATATCTCATTCAATCCTTGACCAAATTAACCATGGTCTGATTTCTTGGAACCCTAACTCAACTTCCTACCTGATCTTACTTCCCCTAACCGAACCAACCCTCATCACTTGGAGAAAATCAGCCAAAACTCCCCTATTCCAGAAAATCCCGTAGCTCTTGACACCCTTGGAGATTCAAGCTCAAATCTCTTCCATCTTCCATCCAATCCAAAAGGTAAGCTTAGGGTTGTTATATAAATTCATTATGAGTCATTTTGATCCATTCTTCCCCAATTTTGAGCACGTTTTCATGGAGTTTGGAGAAGATGTTGAATAGTTAGGTTTCTTGCACTTTTGTTGAATCAACTTGATTTCTTTGAGTTTTCTTTGTGATTCTTGAGTAATAAATGATCTTTATGCAGGCAATTATGTTACTTTGGACATAGTTTGCTTGGTTGTTGGAGATTTCATGACTTGCCATCAATGATGATGGAAGATTGAAGTTTATGATTGAATTCTTGAATGCATTCCTTGGATTCTTGAATTTTAATTGTGTTAAGGCATGTATATGTGAATTTATGACTTGAATTTGTATGCTTTTGGGTTAAGATGGGAGTTGGTTTGTGCCTTGTAGCTTCCATTTCATTTTTTTGCCCTGTTGCAGAGTTTTTTTAGCTACTGAGTCAAATCCACGGGGGTGGATTTGAGTCAGTAGGTCTGGACCAAATCCATGTGGGTTGATTTTTCCCTTTGGAAAAATCCATGGGGGTGGATTCTATCCAGTTTTTTTTTTTATTGCTCCGGTTTCGTTCTTCTTGTTTTTCTTCGGTTGTTTTATATTCCTCCACCTCTTTTATGACTTCTATGCTATGCTAACATGTATTATCTTGAGTGTTATGAAATTTTATGATTTTTCGTGCAAGATTTTTCGAGATATGCTTCAACGTGTCTTCTTTGCTCCTAATGTGTGCATGCATGGATTTTGCTCTTATGTTTGAACCCTAATTGTTATGTATTCCTTATTTTATGACTTGTATGATACGTGCAAATGTTATACTACATGTTATGTTCGTTATTTAAAATTCTTGGGTCAATTTGATTTAAATGTGAAGGTTATGAACTTGAACGACTTTAAACGCTTCATGGAAGGAATGAAATGAATGTTTATATGTCCTTAAGACATTAATAGTGCACATGAACGTGTTCATTACATAATATAATCTTTTATGCATTCATATCATGATCATCACATTGCCGAGCGTCTTATATGGTCATTTTGAGTCTCACTTCACCTTCCTTGCACAAATTTTGATCCCGTTGGAGACGAGGCCGGTCCGTGAGGCTTTTGTGCCCTTCTTTTGTCGTTTTAAGTTGGGTTTCTCTACTATCTAGTTATACGACCCTATATACCTTCAACGTGTAAAGTTTTCGACCAAAATTAATATATGTATATAGAGTCGTTTCAAGAGTAAATGTTTGCAACGTAAAGCCTTTATTTTATAAATCCTACCAAATGTTTTGGCAAGAAATGAATGAATGCACGAATGGGGCCCAGGGACTTAGTATGAGTGGCTATCCGGGGAGACATGGGCCGACGGTGATCCCTCATACTAGTTCCACCAATGAACGGCGTAACCGGACCTCATTAGGAGTTAGCGAGGAATGGACGCTAAGCGCCATCTGGGGAGTCATGTAACCCCTTTTAGTCAATGAATGGGTGGTCGGGCCTTGCAAACCCACCACCAACCCGGAGGAAGAAGGTGTAAATGTTAATGAATGTGCACGAAAGAATGTTATGCATGAAAAGAAAGAAGGAATGAATGTTTAGTGAACTACACAAGGTGTTGGTTGGAGATAATGCACGCCCACACGCCGGGCCAAGAATGACCTAATGTAAATGAATCGTTATATTCCCATTTGATGATTTCTCTATTTCACCCACTTGGGAAATTCTTTAAAAACCTCACTTGGGATTATAGCTTGCATGTGAATGTTTAAATACCGTCGTATATTTTATTTATGCCCTGTTTTTATACCCACCAATCCCTTTTGGACTGAACCCGTTTGGTTTTCAGTTGTTTTATGCAGGTGTCAGGGAGCTAGGCGGGAATTCGAGTCATTAGGTCTTGCATTCGCTTTTAGCTCTTGCATTTTGGTCTTACACTTGCATACACTATTTATGATTATTTTATATGAATATTGTTGTGGAGCGTACTTGTTTTGGGCCGTGACGGCATGTGAATGGTGTATATGATCTATTTTTGGAGCTGTGATGCTCATGGTATATATATATATGATGTATGTTCATTTATTGTTTCCGCTTTAGTGTTTAACTCTGATTCTGATGGTTTAAGGGTTAGTCCCGCCTAGCATAGAGTGTGTGTATGTCCCCGTTCGCCGTGATTTAGCTCGGGTATGGAGTGTCCATTTCATATTCGGGTCGAGTCTCGGTGCGGGGGATGTGGTACCTTGTGCTCGGGTGCTACATCCTTAAGTGGTATCAGAGCCTCGGGTTGCAAAACCCGGCCTTTCGTGTCGTGTGAGTCACTTTAGGTCATTCGGCTTAGGAGCTAATTGACAATGTGTTGCATATGCATCTCTTTTGTGCTTAATTGATTTAATTTTCGACTTTTGATTGAATTAATTATCATGCATAAACTAAACCTAACACGCATCTTCAGTGTTTACTGACAGGATGCCTCCACGTAGACATTGTGATAGATCTCCAGGACGACGTCATCATCGTGATCGTACTCCTACACCTCCACAACCACCGCCGACAGAGGCTTTTGTAAATTCTGTTATCAACATCATAGATCAGTGGCTTCGAGATTATGTACCACCGGCACCTCCAGCACCACCTGCACCTGTTGTACCACCCGAGGCACCAATTTCATTTATACTTAGGGAGTTTCAGAACCAAAGACCTCCTATGTTTTTCAAGGGAAATGATATGCAGGCAGAAATGTGGTTAAAAGAAGTCGAGAGGATATGGGAGCTCGTTCCATGTGAGTCCCGAGAGAAGGCTCGATGCACCATCACTTTGATACAAGGGGAAGCCTACTCTTGGTGGGAAAGCACACGGATAGTCTTGGAAGCAGCTGGAGAAGAGATTAATTGGGAAGTCTTTATAAGGGAGTTTAAGAATAAATTCATCCCTCCTTCATCACGTACTCGAAGACTGAGGGAATTCACCGAATTGAAGCAGGGATCGAGGTCTGTGGCCGAGTATATTTAGGAGTATGAGAGGTTATCCCGCTATGCACCTAATATAGCGGGTGATGACTTTCATAAGGCTATGTAGTTTGTTCAGGGGCTTCCACCGGATATCCAGGCAGCTCTTGAGGCAGTCAATACGAGCACTTGGGCAAAGGCTACTTCGAAAGCCTTAAAAGTTGAAGATTCTGTGAATGCTAGGAGGCCAGTTTATCGCCAAGGACAAGGGTCAGGATCCGGCTCGGGATTTAACAAAGGAAAGAGGCCGATGAATTTGCCAGCTCCACCACCGAAGGGACCTTTCAAGAAGCCTCGAACAGGAGGTCAGATTGCTCCAATTCCACGAGCACCTCAGGCTCCACCAGCTCCTAAGGGATCCCACAATGATCAGCCCCCGTGTACTTATTGTGGATGGCCAACCCATTCTTACAATAATTGCCGAAAGAGATTGAGATTGTGTTTGATTTGTGGGAAAGGGGATCATATGGCTTTTGCATGCCCGGACAAGACTCCAGGATATCAAGCTGGAGCTCAGAGACCAATGATTCAGGCACGAGCTTATGCCCTTGAGGGCGAGGAGCAGAATGTCGAGGTTGATCCAAACGCCGTGGTGGAAGGTACCGTTTGCATTCATAACACGAGCATCCATGCATTATTCGATCCGGGTGCCACGCATTCCTTTATATCTTGTGATCTATGTGCCTCTATATGCCTACCTGTTACTTGTTCAAATTCTTGCTATTTTGTGAGTTCTCCTCTTGGAGGTAGTTTGCAGACAGATCGGATTGTTCGGGGTTGTTCAGTTTTGATAGAGGGGAAAGATTATCCGACAGATTTTATCGTGATACCTATGAAGAAGTATGGGGTAATCTTTGGTATGGATTGGTTATACCGACACCGGGCCGAAGTTGATTGTTTTAAGAAGAAGATTAAGTTGGGTAAAGAGTTGATTGGAGAAGTTGGGTCGAAGAAGGTACCTCTCTTATCGTTTATGGAAGCTCGCAAGTTAGTAAAGGATGGAGCCATGGGATTTATTGCCTATCTCCTTAACAAACCAAAGGATCAATCAAGTTTTGGGGAAACGGCCGTGGTAAAGGAATATCCCGATGTATTTCCAGAAAATTTGGGTTCTCTACCGCCGGATCGGGAGATTGAGTTTGTTATTGACTTATATCCTGGATCAGAACCGTATTCTAAGACTCCCTATAGAATGGCTCCGGCAGAGTTGAAGGAGTTGAAGATTCAACTCGAGGAATTACTTAAGATTGGGTATATTCGACCGAGTTCGTCTCCATGGAGTGCTCCGGTTCTTTTCGTTAAGAAGAAAGACGGGACATTAAGAATGTGTATAGATTACAGGGAGCTTAATCGGATGACTATCAAGAATAAGTATCCGTTGCCCCACATCGAGGATCTATTTGATATGCTGTAAGGTTCGGGGGTCTATTCGAAATTGGATTTAAGGCAAGGTTACTACCAGTTGAAAATCCGGGAACAGGATATACCAAAGACAGAATTTAATACCCAGTATGGGCATTATGAGTTCGTAGTAATGCCTTTTGGTTTGACTAATGCCCCTGCAGCGTTTATGGATATGATGCATCGGATTTTTTGGCCTTATTTGGATAAATTCGTGGTAATTTTCATAGATGACATTCTTGTGTATTCGAAGACTCCGGAAGATCATGTTAGGCATCTCAGATTGGTATTGGAAACGTTGAGAGAGCACCGGTTATATGCGAAGTTTAGTAAGTGTGAGTTTTGGATCGACCGGGTTGCTTTTCTAGATCATATCGTCTCAAGTAAGGGTTTGGAAGTAGATCCTTAAAAAATCGAGACGGTTATTCAGTGGCAGAGTCCGAAGAATGCTTCCGAGGTCAGGAGTTTCTTAGGTTTGGCAGGGTATTACCGAAGGTTTGTGAAAGATTTCTCTAAGATCGCCGCTCCTTTAACTCGGTTGACTAAGAAGGAAGTTAAGTTCGAGTGGGACGAGGCATGTGAGACGAGTTTCCAACTCTTAAAGGAAAAGTTAACCACTGCACCGGTATTAGCACTTCCCGAAGGCACTGAAGGATACATGGTTTATACGGATGCCTCGAAAGAAGGATTGAGATGTGTTTTGATGCAGAATGGTAAAGTGATAGCCTATGCCTCGAGGAAATTGAAGGATCATGAACAGAATTACCCCACTCACGATCTCGAACTAGCAGCAGTAATCTTTGCTTTGGGAAAGTGGAGACACTATTTATATGGAATTTCTTTCGAGATCTTTTCCGACCACAAGAGCCTCCAGTATTTGTTTTCTCAGAAGGAGTTAAACAAGAGACAAAGGCGTTGGATGGAGACTTTGGCGGATTATGAGTGTACAATCCGATACCATCACGGAAAGGCCAATGTGGTTGCAGATGCGCTTAGTAGAAAGGCTAGCGTGTCTAGTGTAAAAGTGGAAGTTACGGATGAAACTGAGTCTTTCAAGGTGAGAGCTAGCATTCGGAATATTACCGTTCAACCGGATCTTCAGCAGAGATTGTTTGAAGCTCAAAGAATGGATTCTGAGGTTCAGAAATTAGTGCAGAAAGCTAGAATTGATCCAGAGAGTCCGTTTGGGTTCGATGACACCGGGCTTCTAAGGTTTAAAACAAGAATTGTGGTTCCGGAAGAGTTAAAACGGTTGATATTGGAAGAAGCTCATCGATCAGGGTATTCGATACATCCTGGGGGAAATAAGATGTATAAGGACTTAAGGAAATTTTATTGGTGGAATGGACTTAAACGGGATGTGATCACCTTCGTAAAACATTGCATGACTTGTCAGGTTGTGAAAGCAGAGCATCAGAAGCCATCGGGGCTACTTCAACCGTTACCTATCCCAGAATGGAAATGGCAGCAAGTCGCGATGGATTTCATTTTCGGTCTTCCTAGAGTGAAAGGTGGCTTAGATGGGATTTGGGTGATTGTGGATCGATTGACGAAATCGGCACATTTTCTGGCTATCCGGATGTCGGATAAGGTGAATAAATTAGCTAAGAAATATGTTGATGAAATTGTCCGACTTCATGGTGTGCCGGTCAGCATTGTATCAGATCGAGATCCGAGGTTTACTTCTAGATTTTGGCAAGAATTGCAAAGGAATCTGGGAACAAGGCTTCAATTCAGCACAGCTTTCCATCCTTAGACAGACGGGCAATCAGAGAGATTAATTAAATATTTAGAGGATATGTTGAGAGCATGTGCATTGGATTTTCCGAGTTCGTGGAACGAGCAGTTGCCTTTGATTGAGTTTGCCTATAATAACAGCTTTCAAGCATCAATAGAAATGGCGCCCTATGAAGCTCTCTACGGACGGAAATGCAGGTCTCCGTTGTTCTTTGATTTAGAGGAATGGAATTGGACCAAACAGGAAGGTGTAAAACAAGGGGAGAAAAACGAAAAGCCCTCTAAAGCCGTGCAAGAAGCAATTGATAAGGTCCAAATAATCAGACAACGGATGAAAGCAGCCCAGGACCGACAGAAAAGCTATGCCGATCACCGAAGGAAAGATCTTAAGTTTGAGGTTGGTGATAGGGTATTCTTGAAAGCCTCACCTCGTAAGGGATTCTCGAGGATTGGAAAAGGAGGGAAATTGAATCCTCGGTATTTAGGACCGTATGAGATTCTTGAGAAAATTGGAGATACGGCCTACCGTTTAGATCTACCTCCGAGCTTGACCGGAATTCACAACGTATTTCATGTTTCTCAGCTTCGGAAATATTATCCGGATGACTCCGAGATCCTACCCATTGAAGAAGTGGAACTTGAGCCTAACCTCACCTTCGTTCAGAAACCGGTTAGAAATTTGGATTTGCAAGAATTAAGAAACCGACAAATCCCACTAGTTAAAGTCTTATGGAGAAGTGATAAAACGGAAGAGGCTACGTGGGAGACGGAGGATAAGATGAAAAGATTCCATCCTGAGTTGTTTCCGGACAATCAGTGAATCCGAGGACAGATTCTTCTAAGGGGGGGAGATTGTAATGCCCCGACTTTTCAAGTCATTCAGGTATGAATTATGTGATAATTATGTGCGCATTTAATTTATTTTAATTACTTTATTAATTGTTTTATTTTATATTATACGAAATAATTGAATTATTTGAAAATGTTTGAATTTAAATTTATATGAATTTTGAACGATTTGCGCTTGTATGAATTGTTTGCTTGCCGTTTCTACGTGAAATGAATTTGGAATTTTGTGAAAATTTAATATGTTGGACTTATATGTGTTATGAATATGCATATATGATCGTTTCATGTTTTCGGGTTCATTTGCATTAGTTATGAATTTATTTTGATTTTGGAATCCAAATCGGGGGCTAACGAGCAATTAGCGCACCCTTGGTTCCGTATTTGATATCTTGAGCTAGGAAACTCGGATTCGAGTTTCGTCAACTTCGTTGAACTCGTATCGAAAATTTGAGTTTAATGAACGTAGCCTTATATTTTTCCAAAATTATTCGAACCTCCGAAATTCAACCGAAACATGTAACGGAAGTTAAATCTGCACACATTTTACTAAAAGAGTCATATCTCATTCAAACCTTGACCAAATTAACCATGGTTTCATTTCTTGGAACCCTAACTCAACCCCCTACCTTATCTTACTTCCCCTAACCGAACCAACCCTCATCACTTGGAGAAAATCAGCCAAAACTCCCCTGTTCCAGAAAATCCCGTAGCTCTTGACACCCTTGGAGATTCAAGCTCAAATCTCTTCCATCTTCCATCCAATCGAAAAGGTAAGCTTAGGGTTGTTATATACATTCATTATGAGTCATTTTGATCCATTCTTCCCCAATTTTGAGCATGTTTTCATGGAGTTTGGAGAAGATGTTGAATAGTTAGGTTTCTTGCTCTTTTGTTGAATCAACTTGATTTCTTTGAGTTTTCCTTGTGATTCTTGAGTAATAAATGATCTTTATGCATGAAATTATGTTAAGTTGGACTTAGTTTGCTTGGTTGTTGGAGATTTTATGACTTGCCATTAATGATGATTAAAGATTATTGAATTCTTGAATGCATTCCTTGGATTCTTGAAGTTTAATTGTGTTAAGGCATGTATATGTGAATTTATGACTTGGATTTGTATGCTTTTGGGTGAAGATGGGAGTTGGTTTGTGCCTTGTAGCTTCCATTTCATTTTTTGCCCTGTTGCAGTGTTTTTCTAGCTACTGAGTCAAATCCACGGGGGCGGATTTTTCATTTTTTGGAAAAATCCGCGGGGGTGGATTTGAGTCAATAGGTCTGGACCAAATCCATGGGGGTGGATTTTTCCCTTTGGAAAAATCCATGGGGGTGGATTCTGTCCAGTTTTTTTTTTTTATTGCTCCAGTTCCGTTTTTCTTGTTTTTCTTCGCTTGTTTTATATTCCTTCACCTCTTTTATGACTTCTATGCTATGCTAACATGTATTATCTTGAGTGTTATGAAATTTTATGATTTTTCGTGGAATATTTTCCGAGATATTCTTCAACGTGTCTTCTTTGCTCCTAATGTGTGCATGCATGGATTTTGCTCTTAAGTTTGAACCCTAATTGTTATGTATTCCTTATTTTATGACTTGTATGATACGTGCAAATCTTATACTACGTGTTAACCCATTTCTTCCCCATTTTAGCAGCAAAAATCGAACCAAACAACCCCCTTGTTTCTGCATGCAACTGATCGAGAGAGAAGGGAGAGAGGAGGAAGAGAAGAGAAAACCTTGGCCCTTGTGATTTTTGAGCTCAATTCACTTCCTTTCTTCTCCATATCTTGAAGGTATGTATATTTATGTATCGTCTACTCTTTTATGCTTGATTTCATCCATTTAATACTTGCTTTGCATCAGATTTGATAAGGGTTTGGGCTAAGAACATGAATAGGACTTTTGGGGATTTTTGCTCTAATGACCTATTTACTTGGGTAGCTGATTTTCTTGCTTATACATGATTATATGAGCTTGTTTCTTGGCCTATTTGTTTTCTAACTGATAGTATACGATGTTGGGATGATTTTCTCTTTAGACCCTTTGATGAAATTATGAGATATAGAGCTCCAAACTTGATGATCAAAACCGCCTCCCCTGTTTTGGGATGTTGTGTGGAATCATGTCTTGTTGCTTGATCTAATGGCCTTATTTTCGTGTGAAATTGCATGGAGATGATGTACACTCATTGTTTTATATGTTATCATTCATGTTGCAAGCTTTTGGATCCATTTTGAGCCCCAAAACCGTAGCACATTACCTGTTCTGTGCATGGCTTATGACAGACCTGCTGCTGTTGCATTTTTGTGGTTCGTTGGTCATTCTAATGTGCTTCAATTCGTGCCATTTTGCATATATATGATTTAAATTAGTTTTTTAGTATGTTAGCATGCATTCCCCAAGGTTTTAGATCCAAATTCAGCCCCTAAGTACTTGATCATGGCATGATTGAACCAATCGGACTCATACGTGCGGTTTTGACGCCCCAGACTTGCTGCATGGTTTTGGTTCTCTTAACGTGTGATTTGGACTTTGAACTCTAAATGAAAAATGCTCCTAACATCCTAAATATGTTTTATATCAAGTTTCATAAAATTTGGAGTTGATTTGCTATGTTTTTGGAACTGATTTTGTATAGGGTTGTTTTGCCGGTAAGCTTTGTTTGCATTTTTGGGTCTGTACCGAGACACCCCCGTGTCTCATTTGCCTTGTATTGTGTGACACCCCCGTGTCATGCCATTTTAGCATGTCTGTACTGCCACGCCCCCGTGTCTCATTTGCCTTGTAATGTGAGACACCCCCGTGTCACTCCCCCTGCACAACACTTGTCTTTTCCTTTTCGGTTTTTGATTGTTTCACCTCCTTAACGCCTTTATCTTCAATCGTGATGAACTCTGAACTTGTTTTACTATGTGTTGAGAGTATGGTGGTTTGATTTCATAACATTTGGATGAGATTTAGGTATACTTTTATTGAATGCTGTTTATGTGCGTTTTTGTTTCGTTTGTGATTTCCATAACCATTTTCCTTATTATATGAATTTTTCTTGTTTTCAAACTTTGGAAATATGTTATATTATGTAATATGATGTATGTGGTAGCGTTTTTTGAAAGATTGAATACGTGCTAGGCTCTTATTTGAATTTATTGAATTGAATTGATTGGAAACGTGAATTTATGAATTGAATGAAAGTGAACGAATGATTGAATGACTTGATTATGTGATTTAAATTCCTTAATAGTGCACATGAACATTTCCATGATATAATATGTTCTTTTATGCATTCATAGCATAATCATTTCATTGCCGAGCGTCTTATTTGGTCATATTGAGTCTCACTTCTCCCCTTTTGCACAGAATTTGATCCCGTTGCAGACGAGGCCGGTCAGTGAGGCTCTTGTGCTCTCTTTTGTTGGTTTAAGGTGGGTTTCTCTACTATCTAGTTAAATGGCCCTATATACTCCCAATGTGCAAAGATTTCAGCCAAAAGTATATATATGTATATAGAGTCGTTTTCAAGAGTAAATGTTTTCAACGTATAGCCCTTCTTTCATGAATCCTACCTAATGTTTTGGCGAGAATGAATGAATGTTCACAATGAATGGGGCCCAGGGGCTTGGTGTGAGTGGGGAACCGATGAGGCATGGGCTGACGGGAAACCCTCACACTAGTCCCACTAATGAACAGTGTAACCGGACCTCGTTAGGAGTTAGCGAGGAATGGACGCTGAGTGCCATTTGGGGAGTCATGTTCCCCTTTTGGTCAATGAATGGGTGGATGGGGCTTGCAAACCCGCCACCAACCCGGAGGAAGAAGGTGGAATGTTATTGAATGCGCACGAAAGAATGAAATGCATGAAAAGAATGAATGAATGAATGTTAATGAATTACACGATGTGTTGGTTGGAGATAATGCACGCCCACTCGTCGGGCCAATAATGACCTAATGTTAATGAATTGTTATAATCCCTTTTGATAATTTATATTTGCCCACTTGGGAAATTCTTCAAAACCTCACTTGGGATTATAGCTTGCATGTGAATGTTTAATTACTGTCGTATATTATATTTATGCCCTATTTTTATACCCACCAGTCCCTTTTGGACTGAATCCGTTTGGTTTTCAGTTGTGTTGTGCAGGTGTCAAAGGAGCTAGGTGGGAATTCGAGTCATAGGTTTTACATTCGTTTTAGCTCTTGTATTTTCTCGGTCTTACACTTTCATATTGCACGTTGGATCATTGTATATGAACGATAATGGAGCATACTTGTTTGTTGAGCCGTGATGGCATTTCTTAATGTACATGGATTATTTTGGAATTTGATTACTCATTGTTTATATTATGGCCAGTTATTGCTTCCGCGGTTATTTTTTATTTTGATTCTATGTTTTAAGGGTTAGCCCGCCTAGCATAGCGTGTGTGTTTGTCCCCGTTCGCCGTAACTTAACTCGAGTATGGATCGTCCATTTTATATTCGGGTCGGGTCTCGATGAGGGGATGTGGTACCTTACGCTCGAGTGCTACATCCTTAAGTGGTATCAGAGCCTCGGGTTGCAAAACTCGGGTTCTCGTGTCGTGTGGGTCAGTCTAGGTCATTCGGCTTAGGAACTATGTGATAATGTGCGCATTGCATCGATCTTGAATATGAATTGTCTTGCTTTTTGAAATTTGTTGACTTATCTGTTGCATTCTTGCATTGGATCAGTGCTTTTCATGTCAAATAAGTGCCATGAGCATTCACTAATCGCATGCATGTACCCTTGAAGTAAGTTATGAATTACAGGTTACGAAGATACTATCAAACTACGGTCAAGTATCGTGTTAACAACGCCCTATTGCAAGCTCCTTTTGAGGCATAGAGGATAGGAAGGATGCAACGGGGATGAGTATAGAGAATGCTAGATACGGGCTTCATAGATGGAGTTAGAGTAAAGGATAGGAACCGGAATGGGAGGTTCGACGTTGGAGATGCGATGGTAGAGGGACTTTTGGTGAAAATAAAAGGTTAATCGTGAGGTAGTTGTGACTCAGAAAATCAATTTATGTGAACCCACTGCTTAGAGTGCTTTAATTGGAATCAAGGGATTGCCTAACCTAAATAGTGGAGTATATGAACCTTGGAGGTAATTTAGTTCGGGGTCTGGATCATTGGGGGGATATCTGTGATAAAGAGGAGTTAAGGTAAAATGGGTTCGGTGGGAAATAAGCACTCTGGGTTGTCAAAGAAGGGCTTCTAAATAATTTAGTAATTAGAAGTCGAGCTTGTAGAAGTCAAGATTGGGAAGAGTTTAGACTTGGGTACTCTGGATTTCAACTAAGATGGAGAACGAATCGAGGAGGGATTTGAAGGAGCCAAGTAGCGTGGGAAATACAAGTTCATGGAAGGTGAATTGGGAAATATGGAGCGACGAATGGAAACAGTAAAGAAAGGCAAAGACGTTTTGGAAGGAAATCATGCGCGCAAGTGGAAGCAATTGGAAGACAAGTTCAAGTCGCCAATTCAAGCTCATAAAGGACGAGTGCGGGAACCTTGATCAAGTTGTGGAAGAAATGAGGGATCGGGAAATTGCAATCCCGGACCGTGGAAGATACAAGTGGTGCACAGGATTCTTGGAAATCTTGAAGACCGTGGGAAAGACGAAGCATGATCAGCAAGTAAAAGTAACCTCGTGCTTGGAGGAACGAGAAAAAGCTACCGAGCTAACAACTTACCCCATTGGTGACAGGTTCCAAAACATTCATAGCACGTGCATCATACTTCACATCAATTATTTATTCTTCTTTATTTATGTTTATGGGCGCATTTCTATTTGATTTCGTTGCTCTAAGGTGTTGCATATTTCATTGTCGCAAGTGTGCCACATGCATCGTCATTTTAACCCGACATGCATTTTAGTGTTTACTTGGTAGGAAATTCTTTCACCTCACTTATCAAGTATCTTTTCGACTGGCCACCTCTGAGTTAAGAGGAAAAAGAAATAATAGCGTAACACCTAACAAGGAAGATGACTTCGGTAAATAAAGAACTTCAAGTAAGGGATAAGATGGTGAAAAGGAACTCCGAAGGAACGTGAGATTAGATTTGTTCTCGAGGGTGTTGGGATCGAACAAGAATAGAGAAGGGGGTTTCGATTACCAAAGGAATTAAAAGGGAAGATGAGAGGTATAAATTTTGGGTTACTAGGTTCGTTAAATCCCCTCCCCCCCCCCCCTCATGAGATTCTCTTATCAAGGATTTCGATGAAAGAAGGATTGATGAGGCTCAAGGTGTAACGACAAAATTTTAAGGGGGAGAGGATGACCGAGAGGAGAATTTAAACTTGAAGTTGTGGCAGAAGAAATAATGAATAGAAATAACGGAGATACATTTTGGAAGACAAGGGAGTTATGAGGGAGTTTAAGGAAACTCCTACGTTGCGATGGCAAGAGGTAATCGATTCAAGTTACCGTAGAAAAGAGATGTTGTTAATAAAGCTTGGTTCAATGAATTTGGAAAGAGATTTCAGAAGCAACAAACTGACAAGGATGAACATTAGGAAGATTTAAATCAAACTTCAAAAATCATCAAGAACATCCTCTCTTCAGTCAAGGAATTTTAGGGGCCGAATACTAAATTTCATCCTAAAGGGTTAAAGAGAGTGAAAAGGGGCCAATCGAATGGAAGAAAGAAAGAGATTTGTATAGCATGTATTTTAAGGTCGGGAATGAACTTTTAAAGACGCCAAGGGTAGTTATCTTCAATGGTAGGTTAGGTTTTGGTATGGGTAAAGGAAATAACTATGGATCTGAAATTCGGGACGAATGATCAAGGGGATTCGGGGAGGTCAAGCTCGGTTAATTAAAAAGAGTTGGTTGGTCGAATGAAGATTATGGGAAATGACGAGAGATCGAAGAAGACTAGAAACAGTACAAGTCTAAAGGGAATCAAGAATGAAATCCTTAGAGGACCTATCAATTGCTTGGTTGGGGTACCCTGAAGAGCTTAAAGACAAGTCGCGCATTGAATTCACTTTCGGGGCAGACCACGCTTTGGACAACGAAACTTACCATTCTGAATTATGCAACTACGGTGAACGGTACCTGAAGCATCCATGATACACGCATCCATGCGAATTTAATTCAAATAGTTTTCTACTATGTGCTTTGATTCCCTATCATGTTAACTTGGAATAATTGTTGATCAACGTGGATGATATCTATTCCCTGTTTTAGGCGTTTTACGTGATTTTAATTATTGTTTTGTGTTGTGTTGCTCGGGATTATTGGAGACTTCCTTGCTTTGTTGTTATTTGTAAGAGACGGGGATTCTCTTATTTTCGTTCGAGAGACGGGGTGCTCTCTTTGCTTGTGAGAGACGGGGTTCTCTCATAGCTGCTTGAGAGACGGGGTTCTCTCATTGTTGTTGGAGAGACGGGGTTCTCTCATTGTTGCTTGAGAGACGGGGTTCTCTCATTGTTGTTGGAGAGACGGGGTTCTCTCATTGTTGCTTGAGAGACGAGGCTCTCTCCTTGTTATTTGCGAGAGACGGGGAATCTCTCATTGTTTGTTTGGGCGAGTAGTGAATCCGAGGACGGATTATTTTAAGGGGGAGAGGTTGTAACGTCCCGGGTTTTCATTTAAACCAATATCCCATATGTGTTTATAAAATGTGCAATTAAATTATTTAATTATGTGATTAATTATTTATAAATGTTTTGTATTTAATTTTATTTTAAATGTATTAAATGATAATTACTTTATTTTAATGTTATTAATATCAAACATGTTTATATATATATATATATATATATATATATATATATATATATATGTTAATTATGGCACGAATTGTTTTATAAATTGCATGAACTTAGGCAATCCATGTTAATTAATTATGTATGCATGACATTATAAATTATATGCGCATGTGATTTTACATTAATTGTAATATTTTAATAATTGAAATAAGTGTTAAGTTTGAAACTTTAAATGTTTAAATCCTTTTCTAATCGTTTTCGAATTGTTTAACTCCGTTTTCAATTCTGATTTTTGTGCCAACTTGGTACACTAGAATTATGTGAGTTATTAACGTGTTTACATGCTTACGTTGTAATTTTACGCTCGTTTGATTTAGTTTTGATTTTGGTTTTTGGAGACGAAACTTATAGGGTTTAAAACGCTTTTAGCGCGCCCTGGGTTCCGGACATCATATCTTGAGCTCGGGAATTCGGATTCGAATTCCGTCACCTCCGTTGCCTTCGTATCGACTATTCGGAGACAATGGAACCAGCCTCATACCCTTTTGAGATAATTAAGACCCCCGAAATCCAACCGTAACAAGCAACTCGGGCAAGAACCCTTTTTGTCGACTAGTCTTCTTGGTGGGACCCTTAACACCTCTCTAACTTAACCATACTTCAACCCATGATTTGTGTACTTGAGTTCACCCATTTCTTCCCCCTTTTAGCAGAAAAAACCGAGCCAAACACCCCCCTTGTTTCTGCAACTGATCGAGAGAGAAGGGAGAGAGGAGGAAGAGAAGAGAAAACCTTGGCCCTTGTGATTTTTGAGCTCAAATCACTTCCTTTCTTCTCCATATCTTGAAGGTATGTATATTTATGTATCCTCTACACTTTTAGGCTTGATTTCATCCATTTAATACTTGCTTTGCATCCATTTCTTGGCCTATTTGTTTCCTAACTGATATTATATGATGTTGGGATGATTTTCTCTTTAGACCCTTTGATGAAATTATTAGATATAGAGCTCCAAACTTGATGATCAAAACTGCCTCCCCTGTTTTGGGACTGCTGTGTGGAATCATGTCTTGTTGCTTGATCTAATGGCCTTCTTTTCGTGTGAAATTGCATGGAGATGATGTACACTCATTGTTTTATATGTTAGCATTCATGTTGCAAGCTTTTGGATCCATTTTGAGCCCCAAAACCGTAGCACATTACCTGTTCTGTGCATGGCTTATGACAGACCTGCTGCTGTTGTATTTTTGTGGTTCGTTGGTCATTCTAATGTGCTTCAATTCGTGCCATTTTGCATATATATGATGTATATTAGTTTTTTAGTACGTTAGCATGCATTCCCCAAGGTTTTAGATCCAAATTCAGCCCCTAAGTACTTGATCATGGCATGATTGAACCAATCGGACTCATATGTGCGGTTTTAATGCCCCAGACTTGTTGCATGGTTTTGGTGCTCTTAACGTGTGATTTGGAATTTTCACTCTAAATGAAAAATTCTTCTAACATCCTAAATATGTTTTATATCAAGTTTCATAAAATTTGGAGTTGATTTGGTATGTTTTTGGAATTTACTTTGTATAGGGTTGTTTTGCCGGTAAGCTTTGTTTGCATTTTTGGGTCTGTACCGAGACACCCCCGTGTCTCATTTGCCTTGTATTGTGTGACACCCCCGTGTCATGCCCTTTTAGCATGTTTGTACTGTGACACCCCCGTGTCTCATTTGCCTTGTAATATGAGACACCCCCGTGTCACTCCCCCTGCGCAACTCTTGTCTTTTCCTTTTCGGTTTTTGATTGTTTCACCTCCTTAACGCCTTTATCTTCAATCGTGATGAACTATGAACTTGTTTTACTATGTGTTGAGAGTATAGTGGTTTGATTTCATAATATTTGGATGAGATTTAGGCATACTTTTATTGAATGCCGTTTATGTGCGTTTTTGTGTCGTTTGTGATTTCCATAACCATTTTCCTTATCATATGAATTCTTCTTGTTTTCAAACTTTGGAAATATTTTATATTATGTAATATGATGTATGTGGTAGCGTTTTGTGAAAGATTGAATACGTTCTAGGCTCTTATTTGAATTTCTTGAATTGAATTGATTGGAAACGTGAATTTATGAATTGAATGAAAGTGAACGAATGATTGAATGACTTGATTATGTGACTTAAATTCCTTAATAGTGCACATGAACATTTCCATGATATAATATGATCTTTTATGCATTCATAGCATAATCATTTCATTGCCGAGCGTCTTATTTGGTCATATTGAGTCTCACTTCACCTCTCTTGGACAGATTTTGATCCCGTTGGAGACGAGGCCGGTCAGTGAGGCTCTTGTGGTCTCTTTTGTTGGTTTTAGGTGGGTTTCTCTACTATCTAGTTAAATGGCCCTATATACTCCCAATGTGCAAAGATTTCAACCAAAAGTATATATATGTATATAGAGTCGTTTTCAAGAGTAAATGTTTTCAACGTATAACCCTTCTTTCATGAATCTTACCTAATGTTTTGGCGAGAATGAATGAATGTTCACAATGAATGGGGCCCAGGGGCTTGGTGTAAGTGGGGAACCGAGGAGGCATGGGCTGACGGGAAACCCTCACACTAGTCCCACTAATGAACGGCGTAACCGGACCTCGTTAGGAGTTAGCGAGGAATGGACACTGAGTGCCATCTGGGGAGTCATGTTCCCCTTTTGGTCAATGAATGGGTGGATGTGGCTTGCAAACCCGCCACCAACCCGGAGAAAGAAGGTGTAATGTTATTGAATGCGCACGAAAGAATGAATGAATGAATGTTAATGAATGTTAATGAATTACACGAGGTGTTGGTTGGAGATAATGCACGCCCACTCGCCGGGCCAATAATAACCTAATCTTAATGAATTGTTATAATCCCTTTTGATGATTTCAATTTGCCCACTTGGGAAATTCTTCAAAACCTCACTTGGGATTATAGCTTGCATGTGAATGTTTAATTACTGTCGTATATTATATTTATGCCCTATTTTTATACCCACCAGTCCCTTTTGGACTGAACCCGTTTGGTTTTCAGTTGTGTTGTGCAGGTGTCAAATGAGCTAGGTGGGAATTCGAGTCATAGGTTTTACATTCGTTTTAGCTCTTATATTTTCTCGGTCTTACACTTTCATATTGCACGTTGGATCATTGTATATGAACGATAATGGAGCGTACTTGTTTGTTGAGCCGTGATGGCATTTCTTAATGTACATGGATTGTTTTGGAGTTTGATTACTCATTGTTTATATTATGGCCAGTTATTGCTTCCGCGCTTATTTTTTATTTTGATTTTATGTTTTAAGTGTAACACCCCAAACGGAGGATGCCACATCCCCCGCACTATGACCCAGACCCGGAACATGAAATGAAAGTCCATGCCCGAATCCAACTCAGAGCGAACGGGAGACCAACTCACACACTAGGCTAGGCAGATCTAACTTGACCAAAACTCAGAGTGCGGAAGCAATTAAAACAAAACATGCAAAGCAGGTGACGGGTTCAACTAGCATAGATACCTAATCCCGAATATTAACATAAAGTAATAATCATCAAGTGCCACAAGGGGCCGAATGAGAGTGCCACGCAGGGCTACCGAATAGTAAAGTATAATCTCAAGTCTACTAGTCAAAGCATAAGTAAAGTGTATGAAAAGACAAATGCAAATAGAAAGACTAGACCGATGAAGTGCAACTCAAAGGACTCACTTCCGCCTAGCAAACGCCAACAACCTGCAACTAAAAGTGTAAATGAGGGGTCAGTCAACTTAACCGCGTGAGGGGGCTAACGCACACGCACAATATATATATACAGAGCACAGCACATATCAAAAGGGTGGACTCATGAATCGGGAATAGGTGTTGCATACCAAAGTGTTTCAAAGCAAAACCCAAATATATAAATATATATATACTTAGAAAACATTTTCAGAAACTCTATTCCGATTCATGATTCCCATAACATATCATACCATATGCTCGGCGAGTACGAGCTTCCAACCTCAACTCCTCATATCATAACAAAACATAAATAACGTACCAACCTCAACTCCGGGTGATGGTAGGGTTGCGCGACCCTAACCATCCATACAGTCGAGGGGAGTGCTAATGCTACTCAAACCCTCAGGACTCCGTTTCCCAACCAAACCTCCTGGTGGGTCTCGGTACATCCTCAACATACAGATGGAGACTACGCAATGGATAAATACCCCGATGGCCCGTTACCGTCCCGGGGGACCCATTATCCGTAGCTCCCGGGCCCTAGAACAGAACATAATAGAACATACGCCAATCTTTCATGGCAATCTCGCTACAGAATCAGAACACAACTGGTTTTTCCAAAATAGCTTACATATGCCTCAAAAACTAGTTTTTATATATATATTCCTACGCGATGGAACTTTAAGCCTCAGTGACCTCCATCCACGCAAGACGCACGCAAAGGTTATAACATATCATACCATATATATTCCTACGCGATGGAACTTTAAGCCTCATGGCCTACACCAACGCAGGACGCACGTAAGATCATAAACATATCATATCCAACACATACGTATCTATAGTAGAGTATACTCGCATGCAAGGGTAGAAATCAGCATGTAAAGGCCATAGGTCGCATAACTATACAAAATCCTAAACCTCACCTCGTAGTAGTAGTGTCTGAGAGTGTGAAGGGCCAAACACTCTAAACCTCGGGCCCACCGGCACCACCAAACTCTGTGACAAGACATACAGAAGCTCAGACTTAGACTCTATATGAACCAAACAAGACGCACGGCATTGCTCAACATGATCGTGGTTATGCATAAGTGTTCATGTTGTCCTTGGATAAGGTGTCGTGGTCATTCAAGACATATCAATGCTCAACAAGGTCATATTTACAAGCAACCGACACGTAATTCCATATTCAAAGATGCAAGATCAATTTAGGAAGTCAATGTATTCACAAAATGCATATTAAATCAACCAATGTCATAGGGTTCAATTATAATATTAGAATTAAGCATCAAGTTCATGACGAGTTGTAAAGTGCATAAGTAAGAGCAACTTGATCATATAAACATACAAAGTTATTGTACGTAGATAGCATGCTTGATACAAATAAAGAGTGCATTTAATTCACTTAAGATCATACTTTACACAAGCTCAAGTCACATTCATAGTTTCATAAATATTACACTAACACCCCTTCATATCTAAACACATAACATAAATTCATCACATTGGGATTCAAATTGTAAATCGAAACATTCATGCATATCACAATTCATTCTATACATATTTTTGAATATGATTGGAATACATCTCGATCAACAAACCAACAATAAACAATTTATTTGCACTTAAAACAATTAATTCAAATAATCACAATTACACAAAATAATTCGTAATAAATAAACCGAGTGTCCGATTAATGAACGGAAAGTGGCGTTGAACTCACCACAACAAGAAGAATATTCCGACATGACACCGCCGGAAGGAAACCACTGTAGCTGTTGGAATTTGGCCGGACCGCCGCAGGGCCGCCGCCAAAGGTCGCTGGAAAAATCCCAAAAAATCAGTCCTGAATGAAGTCTTCGTGCCCGTTCCGAATCCTCAATCAATTTCTGGAAATTCCAAGTCGATTGTCCTAGATCTGAAATCTAAGAACACGAAAACCCTAAATCTTCAAACTCAAATTACTCCCAAACCGGTGAACCAAAATGCAATCCGTAAAAGGCATTATCTTACCCGTGACGAGCTCTTCGAAAGCCCTAAGGTGGCTCGCCGGAAAAATCCTCGGAGCTAGCGCCGCCATTGCACCGCAACTATGCCGTCGTGATCCGCCGCCATTCCACACGAATCTGGAGTCGTGTGATTGCAGGCTACTAGTTCTCGTCGTTCCGAACAACTTTCGTGAAGAGCCCGTGGCCAAAAGATGACCGAAAAAGGCCCCCGTTGGCCGCCGAATATTCTGCCGCCGCTCATGTCGCCGGAACCCCCACCTACGGCCAAGGTCTGGTGAAATTGATGCCGGAAATGAACTCAGAGGGTCGAAAAACCTTGGAAACCATCAAGCCCCGTCGAAAACCACCGCCGGAATCACCGAAAACGACCGGCGAAGTTTGCCCAGATCCACCACCAGCGGCGTGATCTTTGAGCCGCGCGTGTAGAGCCACCGCTGCTCCAATGACTGCGACACCACTTCCATGTTTTAGATCTCGTCGAGATGTTCGATTTTCATACCAATTTCGCTATATTCTGATGTCGGAGGAGGCCGTACGAGGCTATAGAAGTTGATGCCGCAATCCAGTCGCGAATTCCGAACCTATCAGCAACCATGTCTGAAAATCGCAGATTTCTCCTCCACCGTTGGTTGTTTGGCCAAGATATTTACACCATCGTGATCCTCTCGTCGAGCTCATCGAAATGGACTACTCATTCGTCGAATTCCGTCGAGAAACGGTCAAGTTACGATTAGTGTGTGTTTTAGGTGTAGTGTGTGTGCGGGAATGAGAGAGAGAAAGAGAGAACCAAGAGAGAGAAGAGGAGATTGGGAGGAATATGTCTTGTGCACAAGCTATATACTACCGGGTATCCTTATCGCGTAGCAAAGTGAAATATCGCGTACAAATAATCGTAAATAAAATTGGTAAAGTTACGAATAAACATTCAAGCTCCGAATTAATTTTATAAATTAAAATGAAAGAGAGAGAGATTTACCAATTAGAGTTTAATTCAATTTAATTTTAGAAACCTTTCGTACAATTTAACGACACTTCGTAAACACATGATTGATAATTAATCTCAAGGAATTCAAGTAAATCGAAATTAAACAAGTTAAGTAACATGATGGATTTAAAATCAATTTAACCATTAATTTTAGAATAATCCGAATGATCACATATTAAATTGGATTTACATTAAATCACATAATTCAAGAACTCTTAAATTAAACACACACAAGTGTAGAGACTTACTTGTTAATATCGTCAGGACGCCCTTGGAGAATACGGGGCGTCACAACCTTCCCTCCTTAAGAGAACCTGGTCCCCAGGTTCCATTGCTAAAATGTAGATCCTCGAGTTGTAGTGCTCCAACCCTTCTCCCGAACTCGCGTGAGATCATAACTCTAACGGTGAGACTTACTCCTGTCATCTACACCGAACCTCCTTTATGATGTCTTCTTATCATCGAGGTCCCTGCGAGTACTTGATCCGCTAGTTGTTTCGAACTCGGACGATCATTTTCATGATCGGATAGCTGCAATTGCACCCAACCTCGATGTCGTCTCCGATGCACCACTTGCTACCCGTAGTCAGATCAACGCGTAACGCAACCACAACAAACAAGAGAGAATCCCATCTCTCAACACGTAAGTGAGCGAGCCCCGTCCTTCAGCACCCACAAGAGAGAGAACCCCGTCTCTCGAGCACATATAAAAGAGAGAACCCCGTCTCTCAAGCACATAATTGAGAGAATCCCGTCTCTCAACCTAAGTCGGACAGATTCCAACATCTGCCAACATTCTAGTTTGAGAAAATCCAGCATTCCTCAAACCCCTAGATTCAAGAGAATCCAGCATCTCCGAATATCTAATTACAAGAGAATCCAACATCTCTCGTGCACAAAACTTAGAAAGAATCCAGCATCTTTCTACCACATAAATAGAGAGAATCCTACATCTCTCCAACACGTAAAAAGAGGGAACCTAAGGTCTCTCTTGCACATAAATCTACTGATCAGTTATTCGTACATACACACATCATAGTAACACTTGAAGAAAAGTATGCGATGCATGTTTGGTGTACCTTATACAACTGTTATCGGTGTCCCTTGAGTATAGATTCAACGCTCGTACCTCAACTCAAGGGGGATATCACGATGGAACCCTATAAAACAGGATTACAGTGCGTATGTATGTTATATGAGAAGTTAGTGAGCAATCAAAAGAGTTTTAAATCACATAAGCATGAATAGTTCACACAAGTACATAACTCAATCATTTCAGTAACGATTCATAACAAGTAGAAATTTCAAGTTACAAATACTAGATCAGGTATCCAAGTTATCACGATTAAAATAGCAATGGTCGTCGCCCACATCAAGCAAAACAAGGTAAGAGTATTTAAGCGATGTATGTATGCAAATGCCATGAATGCTTGGCGTACCGTTAACCGACGTGTAAAAATCTTGACAAGAAAGTCAAGATGAAGCAGTAGGAGTTGATTAAGCCGTCAATGATGCAACTTCTTCGTCTTGGATCCTCTTTGTGTGAAGAGATGATCCAACAAGCATGCCCATCCTCCAACCCTCTACTAAACCGTAACCCCTGGCTCAACCAGAATCATCCTCGATTTCTACCAGAATTCTGATTTATATGTTAACCTTAGTCTGCTCGTTCTTACGGAATCGCACAATTCAATTGCCAATCCGAAATTTGTGTTTGAGCTATGCTGGACGACCATGATGTTAAGCATTTCCCAAGGTAAGTCATGGCACACGATTCTGAAACCTGAATAAGGTCATGAATCTTTTTGTGTGAAGAGGTAACCCAACAAGCATGCTTATAATCCAACTCTCTACCAGACCGTAGCCCTTGCTCAACCAGAATCATCTTCGGTTCCCACCAAGAATCCTAATTCATGTGTGAAACCTTAACCTGTTCATCTTCAAGAAATTGCCCATAAATCGGTCGTCAGTCAGAAATCTATCTCAGAGCTAAGTTCGGCGCTAGTGGTATTAATCATTTCCCAAAGCAATCCATGGTATAAGATTCTTAAACTTGAATAAAATCTTTCTTCATCTAGGTGTTCTATTCCCATGTCAATAATGTCTTCCATCTCATCTTGAAGAAACACCCAAAGAGCTAACAACCAATCTTCTCTTGTCGTTTGTTAACCCTAAACGGCACCAAAACTTTCAACACTCACCGTTGGTTTGTAGCTCGTTGCTTAAGTTAGCACCAACATGGTTACCTATCCACATCCCTTGAACTTGATCGGATCTTATTTGATCAGATCCTTATACATTAACTCGTTTCCATCAACAAGGTGACTACTCCCAAATAAACGAATCATCAAGGCGAAAGCTCATCAAAATCCTTCAAAACGGTTCTATTTGATCAGACTCTCCTCCATTGACTCATTTCGTCAACATGGTGACTACTTCCAAATGAACGAATCCTCAAGGTTAGAATTCTTCAAACTTCATCTTTCAATTGACTTTAAGGTAGTAAGTCAATATAGCAAATATCACTCCTTCAACTCTGAACCTTTTCATGAGTATTGATCTTGGTGAGGAATCCTTTCCTTTTTGAACTATGGTATGTTTTCATTGTAGTACTAATAGGTAGTGTTGACGGAGGGAAATCTTAGTGTTGACTCATAGGGTACCCTGAAATTCAAACACTAAATTCGATGCATGCGGATTAAGATGCAAATGAAATGTAACAAGAATATCACGTAAACGCCACAATTAGTTGTAATTTATAAAGCACATAAAATAAGATGTTGCATAATCAAAGTCATAATGTGTACACAATCATATAATCACGAAATAATTCATGTCGAAGGATCAAAATATCAAGTCAAACAAATGTAATGTGCAGTTACTCCTATGCCGTACGACCTAGACAGACTCAACACGACTCAAGAGCTCGGTTTTACAACCTAGAGCTCTGATACCACTTAAGGATGTAACACCCCAAACGGAGGATGCCACATCCCCCGCACTATGACCCAGACCCGGAACATGAAATGAAAGTCCATGCCCGAATCCGAATCAGAGAGAACGGGAGACCAACTCACACACTAGGCTAGGCAGATCTAACTTGACCAAAACTCAGAGTGCGGAAGCAATTAAAACAAAACATGCAAAGCAGGTGACGGGTTCAACTAGCATAGATACCTAATCCCGAATATTAACATAAAGTAATAATCATCAAGTGCCACAAGGGGCCGAATGAGAGTGCCACGCAGGGCTACCGAACAGTAAAGTATAATCTCAAGTCTACGAGTCAAAGCATAAGTAAAGTGTATGAAAAGACAAATGCAAATAGAAAGACAAGACCGACGAAGTGCAACTCAAAGGACTCACTTTCGCCTAGCAAACGCCAACAACCTGCAACTAAAAGTGTAAATGAGGGGTCAGTCAACTTGACTGAGTGAGGGGGCTAACGCACACCCACAATATATATATACAAAGCACATCACATATCAAAAGGATGGACTCATGAATCGGGAATAGGCGTTGCATACCAAAGCGTTTCAAAGCAAAACCCAAATATATAAATATATATCTACTTAGAAAATATTTTCAGAAACTCTATTCCGATTCATGATTCCCATAACATATCATACCATATGCTCGGCGAGTACGAGCTTCCAACCTCAACTCCTCATATCATAACAAAACATAAATAACATACCAACCTCAACTCCGGGTGATGGTAGGGTTGCGCGACCCTAACGATCCATATAGTCGAGGGGAGTGCTAATGCTACTTAAACCCTCAGGACTCCATTTCCCAACCAAACCTCCTGGTGGGTCCCGGTACATCCTCATCATACAGATGGAGACTACGCAATGGATAAATACCCCGACGGCCCGATACCGTCCCGGGGGACCCATTACCCATAGCTCCCGGGCCCTAGAACAGAACAGAACAGAACATACGCCAATCTTTCATGGTAATCTCGCTACAGAATCAGAACACAACTGGTTTTTCCAAATTAGCTTACATATGCCTCAAAAATTGGTTTTCATATATATATTCCTACGCGATGGAACTTTAAGCCTCAATAACCTCCATCCACGCAAGACGCACGCAAAGGTTATAACATATCATACCATATATATTCCTACGCGATGGAACTTTAAGCCTCATGACCTCCACCCACGCAGGACGCACGTAAGATCATAAACATATCAGATCCAACACATACGTATCTATAGTAGAGTATACTCGCATGCAAGGGTAGAAATCAGCATGTAAAGGCCATAAGTCGCATAACTATACAAAATCCTAAACCTCACCTCGTAGTAGTAGTTTCTGAGAGTGTGAAGGGCCAAACACTCTAAACCTCGGGCCCACCGGCACCACCAAACTCAGTGACAAGACATACAGAAGCCCAGACTTAGATTCTATATGAACCAAATAAGACGCACGGCGTTGCTCAACATGATCGTGGTTATGCATAAGTGTTCATGTTGTGTTTGGATAAGGTGTCGTGGTCATTCAAGGCATATCAATGCTCAACAAGGTCATATTTACAAGCAACCGACACATAATTCCATATTCAAAGATGCAAGATCAATTTAGGAAGTCAATGTATTCACAAAATGCATATTAAATCATCCAATATCACAAGGTTCAATTATAATTTTAGAATTAAGCATCAAGTTCATGACGAGTTGTAGAGTGCATAAGTAAGAGCAACTTGATCATATAAACATACAAAGTTGTTGTACGTAGATAGCATGCTTGATACAAATAAAGAGTGCATTTAATTCACGTAAGATCATACTTTACAACTTCACAACATGTCTGGTACACAAGCTCAAGTCACATTCATAGTTTCATAAATATTACACTAACACCCCTTCATATCTAAACACATAACATAAATTCATCACATCGGGATTCAAATTGTAAATCGAAACATTTATGCATATAACAATTCATTCAATACATATTTTTGAATATGATTGGAATACATCTCGATCAACAAACCAACAATAAACAATTTATTTGCACTTAAAACAATTAATTCAAATAATCACAATTACACAAAATAATTCGTAATAAATAAACCGAGTGTCCCATTAATGAACGAAAAGTGGCGTTGAACTCACCACAACGAGAAGAACATTTCGACCAGACGCCGCCGGAAGGAAACCACTGTAGCTGCCGGAATTTCACCGGACCGCCGCCGAAGGTCGCCGGAAAAATCCCGAAAAATCAGTCCTGAATGAAGTCTTCGTGCCCGTTCCGAATCCTCAATCAATTTCTGGAAATTCCAAGCCGATTCTCCTAGATCTGAAAACTAAGAACACGAAAACCATAAATCTTCAAACTCAAATTACTCCCAAACCGGTGAACCAAAATGCGATCCGTAAAAGGCATTGTTTTACCCGTGATGAGCTCTTCGAAAGCCCTAAGGTGGCTCGCCGGAAAAATCCTCGGAGCTAGCACCGCCGCTATGCCGCCGCGATCCGCCGTCATTCCACCAAATCTGGAGTCGTGTGATCACAGGCTGCTAGTTCTCGTCGTTCCCAACAACTTTTGTGAAGAGCCCGTGGCCAAAAGATGACCGGAAACGGCCCCCGTTGACCGCTGAATATTCTACCGCCGCTCATGTAGCCGGAACCACCACCTACGGCCAAGATCTGGTGAAATTGATGCCGAAAATGAACTCATAGGGTCGAAAAACCTTGGAAACCATCAAGCCCCGTCGAAAACCCCGCCGGAATCATCGAAAACGACCGGCGAAGTTTGCCCAGATCCACCACCAGCGGCGTGATCTTTGAACCGCGCGTGTGGAGCCACCGCTGCTCCACTGACTGCGACACCACTTCCATGTTTTAGATCTCGTCGAGACGTTCGATTTTCATACCAATTTCGCTATATTCTGATGTCGGATGAGGCCGTATGAGGCTGTAGAAGTTGATGCCGCAATCCAGTCGCGAATTCCGAACCTATCAGCAGCCATGTCTGAAAATCGCAGATTTCTCCTCCGCCGTTGGTCGTTTGGCCAAGATCTTTACACCATCGTGATCCTCTCGTCGAGCTTATCGAAATGGACTACTCATTCGTCGAATTCCATCGAGAAAATGCCAAATTACGATTAGTGTGTGTTTTAGGTGTAGTGTGTGTGCGGGAATGAGAAAGAGAAAGAGAGAACCAAGAGAGAGAAGAGGAGATTGGGAGAAATATGTCTTGTGCACAAGCTATATACTACCGGGTATCCTTATCGCGTAGCAAAGTGAAATATCGCGTACAAATAATCGTAAATAAAATTGGTAAAGTTACGAATAAACATTCAAGCTCCGAATTAATTTTAGAAATTAAAATGAAAGAGAGAGATTTACCAATTAGAGTTTAATTCAATTTAATTTTAGAAACCTTTCGTATAATTTAACGACACTTCGTAAACACATGATTGGTAATTAATCTCAAGGAATTCAAGTAAATCGAAATTAAACAAGTAAAGTAACATGATGGATTTAAAATCAGCTTAACCATTAATTTTAGAATAATCCGAATGATCACATATTAAATTGGATTTACATTAAATCACATAATTCAAGATCTCTTAAATTAAACACACACAAGTGTAGAGACTTACTTGTTAATATCATCAGTACGCCCTTCGAGAATACGGGGCGTCACATTAAGGGTTAGCCCACCTAGCATAGCGTGTGTGTTTGTCCCCGTTCTCCGTGATTTAGTTCGAGTATGGATCGTCCATTTCATATTCGGGTCTGGTCTCGGTGCGGGGGATGTGGTACCTTGCGCTCGGGTGCTACATCCTTAAGTGGTATCAGAGCCTCGGGTTGCAAAACTCAGGTTCTCATGTCGTGTGGGTCAGTCTAGGTCGTCCGGCTTACGAACTATGTGAAAATGTACGCATTGTATCGATCTTGAATATGAATTGTCTTGCTTTTTTAAATTTGTTGACTTATCTGTTGCATTCTTGCATTGGATCAGTGCTTTTCATGTCAAATAAGTGCCATGAGCATTCACTAATCGCATGCATGTACCGTTGAAGTAAGTTATGAATTACAGGTTATGAAGATACTATCAAACTACGGTCAAGTATCGTGTTAAGAACGCCCTATTGCAAGCTCCTTTTGAGGCATAGAGGATAGGAAGGATGCAACGGGGATGAGTATAGAGAATGCTAGATGCGTGGCTTCATAGATGGAGTTAGAGCAAAGGATAGGAACCAGAATGGGAGGTTCGACGTTGGAGATGCGATGGTAGAGGGACTTTTGGTGAAAATAAAGGGTTAATCGTCAGGTAGTTGTGACTCAGAAAATCAATTTATGTGAACCCACTGCTTAGAGTGCTTTAATTGGAATCAAGGGATTGCCTAACCTAAAGAGTGGAGTATATGAATCTTGGAGGTAATTTAGTTCGGGGTCTGGATCATTGGGGGGATATCTGTGATAAAGAGGAGTTAAGGTGAAATGGGTTCGGTGGGAAATAAGCACTCTGGGTTGTCAAAGAAGGGCTTCTAAATAATTTAGTAATTAGAAGTCGAGCTTGTAGAAGTCAAGATTGGGAAGAGTTTGGACTTGGGTACTCTGGATTTCAACTAAGATGGAGAACCAATCGAGGAGGGATTTGAAGGAGCCAAGTAGCATGGGAAATACAAGTTTATGGAAGGTGAATTGGGAAATATGGAGCGACGAATGGAAACGGTAAAGAAAGGCAAAGACGTTTTGGAAGGAAATCATGCGCGCAAGTGGAAGCAAGTGGAAGACAAGTTCAAGTCGCCAATTCAAGCTCATCAAGGACGAGTGCAGGAACCTTGATCAAGTTGTGGGAGAAATGAGGGATCGAGAAATTGCAATCCCGGACCGTGGAAGATACAAGTGGTGCACAGGATTCTTGGAAATCTTGAAGACCGTGGGAAAGACGAAGCATGATCAGCAAGTAAAAGTAACCTCGTGCTTGGAGGAACGAGAAAAAGCTACCGAGCTAACAACTTACCCCATTGGTGACAGGTTCCAAAACATTCATAACACGTGCATCATACTTCACATCAATTATTTATTCTTCTTTATTTATGTTCGTGAGCGCATTTCTATTTGATTTCGTTGCTCTAAGGTGTTACATATTTCATTGTCACAAGTGTGCCACATGCATCGTGTAACACCCCCGGAGCGAAGGGTGCCACATCCCCGCACTAGGGTCCAACACGAGTAACGAAATAGAAGTTCGCACTCGTATCAAACCGTAGCGAACGGGAGACACACAAAACTCACACCCTCGCTAGGCGGCCTAGACCCTCAAGAACTGCGCAAAATAAAATCAGAGTAGCGGAAGCAATTAAAGCAATTCACAAGCTAAACATATATCCCAAGATCATCACATACATTTATACATCATCAAAAAGAGGGTAGGGTCGAGAATTCCAACTGTCATGCTAGAACATATACAATATGTACAATGCCCTCTCGGCCAAAACTGTAATCAGAATACATAATCTCCAAGTACATAAGCAAAAGAGAAAGTAAACCACTACGAATGCATGAAGACTCAAGCTAAACCACAAGTAAACTCCAAAAGACACTTGCCGCCTAGCTTGACTCGGAAGAACCTGCAACTCAAAAGAAAGGAAAAAGGGGAAAACAACAACGAGGGTTAGTCCTAGTGACTAGTGAGGGGGCTACTCACGCACCCGATATACATATAGATCAAAGCATTTATCAAAACGGAAGGATCCCTGAACCGAGAGTGGTTTTTGCAAGCCAAATTAGTTCCCGTGTTATATATATATATATATATATATATATATACATAAAGTAAAGAGAAGGCAAAAGGAGCAATTGCCAAATTTTAAGTACTTAGAAATCCACTCTCGTTTCACAGATCATACAAAACTAAACCAACTCGGCGAGTACGAGTCACACACCAAACTCCCATATACGAAGATCAAAGCAAAACAAAACAAATCATCATCCATCCCCAACACCGATTGATAGAAGGGTTGATCGGCCCTAACTATCCACAAACAGAAACGAGACAAGGTTTAATTACTACCTTGAAACCTTCGGCAGTTGCCTCCGCCGGCTCAAGAGAAACACCCTTCCTCAACCTCCTAAGGTTGGGTGAGACTCTCAAATGGAGGTGTTGATGGAAGAGCTCGGCGACCCCTCGGCCGTGCCGAGATTACCATACCACACTCCGGGGCCCAAACATATCACGAAAGTCACACAAACATATCTCAAAGCTTATCTTTCAAAGCCACAGCTCGCGCACACACACACACTTGCACAAAACTAAACTTTTCCAAACAAAAGCAAAATAGCTTATATGCATATACAAAACGTTTTCCAAACTCTTATAACAAATGGGAAAAATCCCGCAACATACGTATCATGCACTTATTTACCATATATTATACGTATTCGCATGCGAGGTTTGAAACCAATTAGGGTAGTAGGTCAAATAACTAAAAGAACAAAACCTCACCTTGTCAACGGACGTAGTGGAGACCAAAAGTGTGACAACCGGACACCTACGGAGCAAGCTCATCCTCTACAGGAAGATCCTCTGAACAAGACAAACAACAAGGGACACTCTTAGACTCAATATGAGCCACATTGACGCTCGGTACATGAATATGTATGCTTATGATGCAAATGATATGAAATGCACCCACTTTTATGCCATTTACGAGCAAACAATTCATATAAGAACATATATTACAAACGAGGAGGTAAATCAAAGCACAAATTTATAACATAAGGCTTAGCACATCATATGACAAGTTAGTCATGAATACATACCAAAAACGAGGCAAGAAGGACCAATAAGAAGCAACGAAACGGAGAAAGAAATCTCCCCGGATGCCACCCTGCTTGACACGGTCGTGTCAGAAAACAAAGGGGAACGGACACGGCCGTGTCAGGCGAAATAATTCGAAAAAAAACATTTACGAGGGCTTGACACGGCCGTGTCCATTTTCCTTTGTAAACTGACGCGGCCGTGTCAGGCGGAAAAATTCAGAAAAAAATGTCGAGGGCTCAACACGGCCGTGTCCATTTTCCTTTGAAACTTGATGCGGCCGTGTCAGGCCTTCGGCCTGGAAAAATTTTGGCAAAAAATGGCCGAAAAAGGAAGCAAAAACAGGGCATTTTCGGTTGGGGGCTTCAAGGGAACTCTTATGCCTTTCAAAACACAATTATCAAGCATCAAAATAACAACAATTCACCAAAGTTTCATGCCCAACAAGTAGCCACAAATCAGCCCCAAAATGTAAGCAATACAGGGCAAGAATGAGGGAGAGAGAAATGCATCAAGTATATCATCAAAGCTCAAGTTACATTAATGGCAAATTGATCCTATCTCAACTACCAAAAGAGGAGAAACAATAAACATCAATAAGCATGTTCTAGAAGTCATATATCATCATCAAGTCTCAAGGAATCAAGAAAGGAGCAAGAATCAAACAAATTCTCCCAACTACTACTATTCACATGCTTGCTATATCTCAATATTCAACCAAAGAAATTCAGCTCAAGATCATATAAAAGAGAGAAGAGAGAGTGTAGATTGCAACCATGGACTTACCTTTCAAATTGGAGAAGCTAAGGTGAAGATTTGAGCTCAAGATCACAAGGTTGGCAAAAAGGGGTTTCTTCTTCCTTCTCCTTTGCTTGGTTGATCGGTATTGAGGGGGAGAGAGAAGAGGTTTGGTTCGGTTTCAGCAACATAAGGGCAAGGGAGGGCTCAACTCAAGTTAATACTCATGGTTAAGGGCTTGGTTGGGTTTAAGTGGGGTCCCCAACTCAAAGCTAGGTTAAAAGATATCTTACAAGCGAAAGGGGCTCGTTACTGGTGAAATTCGAAGGTCTTAATGAACTTAGAAAAATGTGAGGCTTGTCCCATCGAACCTGAATCATCGAAACGAGTTCAATGGAGGTGATGGAATTCGAATCCGAATTCCCGAGCTCAAAATACGCGTCCCTGAACCCAAGGTGCGCTAAATGCTCTTTAGCCTCCTTTAGGTCCCGACTCCAAAACGAAACCAAAAAGGCAAGCAAAAGAAATACCAAAACATGTAACGAGCACATAATCGAGTTCATAAAGCATATAATTAACACATATCACAAATTCACAGAAATCAGAATTAAATACGGATCCAAAACGAACAAATACAAAGCAAGGAAAATTAAACGTTCAAAGATAACCAAATTCATATTAATGCAAATAAGTTCAAATAACTTCAATAATTCACGTTAGGAATCAAATATCACATAAGGAAATAATTGAATAGCGCACATAATAGTTTACCTGAAAAGTCCGATCAGTCGGGATGTTACACATCGTCATTTTAACCCGACATACATTTTAGTGTTTACTTGGTAGGAAATTCTTTCACCTCACTTATCAAGTATCTTTTCGACTGGCCACCTCTGAGTTAAGAGGAAAAAGAAATAATAGGGTAACACCTAACAAGGAAGATGACTTCGGTAAATAAAGAACTTCAAGTAAGGGATAAGATGGTGAAAAGGAACTCCGAAGGAACGTGAGATTAGATTTGTTCTCGAGGGTGTTGGGATCGAACACGAATAGAGAAGGGGGTTTCGATTACCAAGGGAATTAAAAGGGAAGATGAGAGGTATAAATTTTGGGTTACTAGGTTCGTTAAATCCCCTCCCCCCTAATGAGATTCTCTTATCAAGGATTTCGATGAAAGAAGGATTGATGAGGTTCAAGGTGTAACGACAAAATTTTAAGGGAGAGAGGATGACCGAGAGGAGAATTTAAACTTAAAGTTGTGGCTGAAGAAATAATGAATAGAAATAACGGAGATACATTTAGGAAGACAAGGGAGTTATGAGGTAGTTTAAGGAAACTCCTACGTTGCGATGGCAAGAGGTAATCGATTCAAGTTACCGTAGAAAAGAGATGTTGTTAATAAAGCTTGGTTCAATGAATTTGGAAAGAGATTTCAGAAGCAACAAACTGACAAGGATGAACAATAGGAAGATTTAAATCAAACTTCAAAAATCATCAAGAACATCCTCTCTTCAGTCAAGGAATTTTAGGGGCCGAATACTAAATTTCACCCTAAAGGGTTAAAGAGAGTGAAAAGGAGCCAATCGAATGGAAGAAAGAAAGAGATTTGTATAGCATGTATTTTAAGGTCGGCAATGAACTTTTAAAGACTCCAAGGGTAGTTATCTTCAATGGTAGGTTAGGTTTTGGTATGGGTAAAGGAAATAACTATGGATCTGAAATTCGGGACGGATGATCAAGGGGATTCGGGGAGGTCAAGCTCGGTTAATTAAAAAGAGTTGGTTGGTCGAATGAAGATTATGGGAAATGACGAGAGATCGAAGAAGACTAGAAACAGTACAAGTCAAAAGGGAATCAAGAATGAAATCCTTAGAGGATCTATCAATTGCTTGGTTGGGGTACCCTGAAGAGCTTAAAGACAAGTCGAGCATTGAATTCACTTTCGGGGCAGACCACGCTTTGGACAACAAAACTTACCATTCTGAATTATGCAACTACGGTGAACGGTACCTGAAGCATCCATGATACACGCATCCATGCGAATTTAATTCAAATAGTTTTCTGCTATGTGCTTTGATTCCCTATCATGTTAACTTGGAATAATTGTTGATCAACGTGGATGATATCTATTACCTACTTTAGGTGTTTTACGTGATTTTAATTATTGTGTTGCTCGGGGGTATTGGAGACTTGGGTGCTCTCGTTGTTTGTAAGAGACGGGGAATCTCTTGTTTTCGTTCGAGAGACGGGGTGCTCTCTTTGCTTGCGAGAGACGGGGTTCTCTCATAGCTGCTTGAGAGACGGGGTTCTCTCATTGTTGTTGGAGAGACGGGGTTCTCTCATAACTGCTTGAGAGACGCGGTTCTCTCATTGTTGTTGGAGAGACGGGGTTCTCTCATAGCTGCTTTAGAGACGGGGTTCTCTCATTGTTGTTGGAGAGACGAGGTTCTCTCATTGTTGCTTCAGAGACGGGGTTCTCTCATTGTTGTTGGAGAGACGAGGTTCTCTCATTGTTGCTTCAGAGACGGGGTTCTCTCATTGTTGTTGGAGAGACCTAGGACATCAGGCCAGCGCTGCGCGGACACCCTCCCGAGCGGATGCGGGAGGCGATGGCGGAAGGCCCCGCGCGGTTGCGGGACTGTCGTGCGGGACGCTCCCGCGCGGTTGCGGGAGGGGCTGGCGGGACAGTCCGGGTGCACCTAGGATAGGTGCACGGCGATGGCGGGCGATCGCGCGGGCCTGGGCGGGCGACACCCTAGCACGCCTAGGCTCGCGTTTTCGTAACGCGATTTTCGTGTTTTGTGTTTCAGTTCAAAACCAACAATAATCCAAAATTTAAAAACACTATTTAAATGTATTTGATCCAAAATAATTTCAATCAAATTTTCGAAAACGTTTTTCAGAAACCTTTTTAGGAAAAATACAGTTTCGTAATTCAGGCTTTCTAAAAGAACTCATGAATACCTAATTCGCATCTAAGCCTAAGAATTTCTACCAAATTCAGTTTAATTGAGACGAATCAGAAACACGATTAACGAGGTGGCTCTGATACCACTTGTTGGAAAACACGAATCAGAAAGCAGCGGAAATTTAAAATTTTTTTCCAACAAAAGGAACTAAGACTCGCAATCGTGAATCCAAATTCGTAGAGATCAAGAAACTCACTTGGGTAGTAGCTTTCTTGACACGTTTTGAGCCGCCCTCAAACGCGCTTCATGCGGTAATGGCAACCCGTCCCTTGAAAGTCTATTTCAACTTCAAAATCCAATGCAGGGATAACAATCCACACCAACCTAGATTCAAATCATGTTAGGGAAGTTCTTAACAATATAACACAAAGAAAGAAACATGAAACGAGAAAGGCATGATTGAAACTCCCTTCGAAAACCAGTTTTGCGAAAGTAGAAATATGTCAGCCATAAAACCCTCGTGAAAAAATTCATCCTTCAGGATATCGATGAACGGTTTTCGCCATCTTCTTTGGTTTGATTTTTTCACTCATTTTCTGTTGGGTTCGGAATCGTTTCATCATCCCTTCTGATCGTTTTGCTTGATCCCCACTTTTGGTAAAGCTCGAATCTTCAAAACTTTTAACTTGAAGCTCTCTAGAGATAGTCCACCAACTTGGCTACAATCTAACTAGTAAGGATGTTAGTTCTCTAGTTAGTGTTTAGGCTTAACCTAGGGTTTTGTTTATGTTGGAGAAAGGATGGTGTTCAACACATGAACCAAAAGAATTGTCAATTAGCTCTAAGGGGAGCTCAAGCTCCCCTATATATAGGAGGGGAGTGGCCGAAATTCCTAGTCCTTATGGACTAAGGATTTGGTCCCTCTCTCTTATTACTTGATCATCAAGTAATTTGAATTTGACTTTGAATTCAAATTCAAATCAACTTTCAAGAGAGCTAAAATATCCAAACTATTTTTGGATAATTTTATACTTTATTTATTTAAAATAGATAACTTATTTTATCTAATTAATTAATTCATAATTAATTAACTAGATTATTTTTCTCCAAAATAAGACTTTCTTTTTAATTCAAAATTAAACCAAAGTCTATTAAATAATTAATAAATTAATTATTTAATATTCAATCAAATAAACACGTGTGGCACACGTGGCCCTATGACACGTGTCCAGTCACGTGACCCACACGTGTGGTTTCACACGTGTGGAACCCTCTTGGCCCGATTAACTCGTTTAATCATTTTAAAGCCTCAACTCATGTAACCAAGTTGTTGTGTGTGACCCTCTAGGTTCTCAATTCAATTAGCAGTGACCCTAATTAATTAATTCACTAATTAATTAATCAGTCCACAGATTAAACGACCATAGTCTAGCAACAGGTGTTTAACCCCTAGCTGAATTGGAATGATCGGATTCGACAGAACCTTTAAGTCATTGATTCATGTGAGATAAAATCCTCCTACTTACTATCTCTCAACCAAGATCTAGGGTAAGGGAATAATCAGAACCCTAATAATCTGGTCTTAAAGCTAAGTGCATTTTATATCCATTTGATCTCAATCCAAGAAACCCTTTTCTTGATGTCTTGATCTACTGCCTTGGCCAAGGACTCCATATGGCATATAAATGACTTACACAATAAGAGATCACCTTGCAAACGCAAGTGTAGGTCCTTTCTTGATTCTCATTCGCTTTCATGAGTCACTTGTGTAGCCCCAGCAAAAGCCTTGAATCAGTTGTGTAAGGCGACACCCTTTAAAGCTTATACCTAAGACTACAGAGTTAACTCATAAAGTGACATGGAACCTCAAGTCTAAGGATCAATTAATCACATCAATGACTTGTGAGATATTTCCTAATCTGTAAGTTTCCATTTCCTGAAATAGAAACTTCCTTTCCCATTTAGAACATTCCTAAATGAATGAGAACATTCCTAAATGGGAAAGGAAGTTTCTATTTCAGGAAATGGAAACTTCCAGATTAGGAAATATCTCACGAGTCATTCATGAGATTAATTGATCCTTAGACTTGAGGTTCCTTGTCACTTTATGAGTTAACTTTGTAGTCTTAGGTATAAGCTTTAAAGGGTGTCGCCTTAGACAATTGATTCAAGGCTTATGCTGGACCTACACTTGCTTTTGCAAGGTGATCTCTTATTGTGTAAGTCATTCATATGCCATATGGAGTCCTTGGCCAAGGCAGTAGATCAAGACATCAAGAAAAGGGTTTCTTGGATTGAGATCAAATGGATATGAAATGCACTTAGCTTTAAGACCGGATTATTAGGGTTCTGATTATTCCCTTACCCTAGATCTTGGTTGAGAGATAGTAAGTAGGAGGATTGTATCTCACATGGATCAATGACTTAAAGGTTTTGTCGAATCCGAACATTCCAATTCAGCTACGGGTTAAACACCTGTAGGTAGACTATGGTCGTTTAATCTGTGGACTGATTAATTAATTAGTGAATTAATAAATTAAGGTCACTGCTAATTGAATTGAGAACCTAGAGGGTCACACATAACAACTTGGTTACATGAGTTGAGGCTTGAAAAATGATTAAACGAGTTAATCGGGCCAAGAGGGTTCCACATGTGTGAAACCACACGTGTGGGTCACGTGAGTGACACGTGTCCTTGTGACATGTGTCCCACACGTGTGAATATATATATATATTGTATATATATATATGAAATAATTAAATGTGTTAATTATTTAACAGACTTTGGTTTAATTTTGAATTAAAAAGAAAGTCTAATTTTGGAGAAAATAATCTAGTTAATTAATTATGAATTAATTAATTAGATAAAAATAAGTTATTTATTTTAAATAAATAAAGTATAAAATTATCTAAAAATAGGTTGGATATTTTTAGCTCTCTTGAAAGTTGATTTGAATTAGAATTCAAAGTCAAATTCAAAATTACTTGATGATCAATTAATAGGAGAGAGGGACCAAATCCTTAGTCCATAAGGACTAGGATCGGCCGCCCCTTCCCTTTCCTATATATAGGGGAGCTCACGCTCCCCTTAGAGAGCTAATTGGCAATTCTTTTGGTTCATGTGTTGAACACCTTCCTTTCTCCAAGATCAAATAAACCCTAGGTTAAGCCTAAACACTAACTAGAGAACTAGCATCCTTACTAGTTAGATTGTGATCAAGTTGGTGGACTATCTCTAGAGAGCTTCAAGTTAGAAGTTTGAAGATTCGAGCTTTACTAAGGAGAGGGGATCAAGCCGCGAGAAGAGCGTTCTTGGGTGGCTTGAAACGCTTCAAGAAAGAACAAAAGAAAGGTAAGTTTCTTAACTCTACGAATTTGGATACACGATTGCGAGTCCAAGATCCTTTTGTTGGGAAAATTTTTTAAATTCCGCTGCTTTTTGATTCGTGTTTTCCAACACTCATACATGCACAGCTAAAGTAAACGCATACCAAACAAGAGCATATAAAGAAGTGTTTGCCTATGATATTAATCAATCGTATGTTATTCAAAGATTGTCTGTGATACTAGGAAAGTCCCAAAACGGATTATGACTAATCGGCTTTCTAGGGTACTATTCCTAACAGGAATAGGGATGTAAATGGCATGCACTCGTATCCAGCAAAGAAGGCAGTCAAGCACGTAGAACAAATGTTCGAAATAATTATAGTTAATCCAAGGCATGATGCACGTGCTATGAATGCAAGATACCTGTTTCCATAATATCAGCATCTAGCTATTGTTGAATTCTTGTAGAGATTCATTTGCTTTTCATCCAAGTAATCAGAAGATAGAAGTTTCAAATCCTCCTTCACAGCTTTGTAAAAGTGGTAAGTGTTGTCACGATCAACTTCAATTTTGGCCTCGAGCCAACGCCCTACAATTCTTATATTGGATAAATATCTATGCATGTGGGTTAGTATGTGGGTATGTCAAGTAATGAAAGCAATTAAGAGCACCTAATTAATGCAGATGCAACAAGTAATTTACTAAAATTTAAAGCATAAAATGATAATTTTGCAAAAATCATAATCATAGTTTGCACACAATCACATAATCTCAGACAAATTCATGCAGAAAAGTCAGAATTTCACATCAGACGAATGCAATGCACAAGTATTCCTATGCCGTACGACCAAAACTGACACGACACGACTCCAGAGCACTAGTTCTGAACCCGGTAGCTCTGATACCACTTAAGATGTAGCACCCCAAGCGGTGGGGCACCACACCCCCGCACTCTGACCCGACACGTGGTACGAAATGGAACATCCGTACATGCACCAAGTCACATCGAACGGGTGACAAACGAAAAATCCAACCTAAGCTAGGCGGTACCTAAACCCCGTACAAGCAAAATATGCAAAAACCTGTATGCGGAAGCGAATCAAAATATGAACTAACAAAAACTTTAATCAACAAAATAAAGAAACGGGTTCAACTAATTCCATGAACCTGTCCTAACCTATCCCGAATTCAAACATACAACAAAGGCGGGTTCAACTAATCCAAGCCCTGTCCTAACCTGTCCCGAAAATTCGTACATCAAAGCATAAACATAATCCTGTACAGAACATGCTATATACATAATTACAAACGGATGCAGATCAGAGATTCACAACTTAATCAAATAGATACAGGATCAAAAGACATAGACTCAACAGACAAGACACAAAGCCGCCTAGCTCGAACTCCAAGAACCTGAACCTGCAGACTGAAAACATAGGTGGGGCGAGGGTCAGTCCACTGACTGAGTGAGGGGGCTGAACTCACACACGCTATACATAATAAGGAGCAGAGCACGTATCAAAAGAAAGATTATGAACCGGGAGTAGGGTTTTACATACCAAAACCATTTTCCAAAAAGAGCTCATATTTACACATATATTCATATCTTCTTAAGTTTGAAAACTCGTAAGGATTCATAGATTCAGAAACGCATATGGATTCATAAATATTCAAATGGATTCATAAATTCATAAATTTACTCGTATAAGTCTCTTATTGAATCGAAATCTCCTATCCCGTTTCATAATCAACATAACAAAAGAATACAAATACCCAGCGAGTATGGGTCTCCAACCTTACTCCTTAACATAAGATTCATAAGAAATCACAAATAAATTCAAATGCATAAGATTCATAAGATTCATATTCCCGTATTCCAACCTTCTCCGGAAGTCTGCACGCGGGTTACCGGCCCACATCGTGCAACTCGATATAAGTGGGGTCGCGAACCCACAACGTACCTTCTCCGGCCTCAGCCGAAGGCTCAAAGCACCACGTCTTCTCCATCTCCCTCAGAGTCGCGCGTAGGTACTTCAAAGGAGCGTGTGCACAGGTGTGATAACCGGCGACCCCAACAGCCGCACCGGGTCTCCCTTACCCACACCTTCGAAACCCGGGGATTCAAATAGATTCAAACTAATTCACATAGACTCATAGGAAGCATACCTAACTCGCGAAACATAAAAACGTAAGATTCATAACTTAAGAAACATTCCATAAGAAACATACCTTACCGTGCAACTCGGCATATGCTATACACATACCTCTCCGTGTCTTCCTAATTCATAATAAGCTGAAGGAGATCCATAGTTCGCTTGACGATACACGGTTTGGAGCATAGCCTCGTTGCAAAACCATTTTAAGCTTATATACGCCCATACGTATAATTTCAGAAGGATTCATATCAAATCGAATTAACAAAATTCATAACATATCGTAAGACACATATTTAATATACATATAGTATATATTCGCATGCGGGCTTGAAAACGATCATATAGGGTTGTAGGTCACTTTAACTAAAACAAAAATCCTAAAACCTCACCTTACACCGACGAGAACGGAAAACACAAGCCAAGAAGTCCCACTAGAACCCAAACAGCTGACAGGCACTCCCTGAAGAAACCCTGAACGACTGAACACACACAGAACACAGACTCAGACTCCAAACACAACCACAAAGACGCACGGCCATGCTCACGAATATACATGATGCAATATATAATCCATATTTATTCAATCAAGTCATTCAGAGCATATTATAATTCATATTACATATCAAGAGATGTATAGCTTATAAATTCATAACATTTATTACATAAAATAAATTAAGACATTAAGAATTCAATTCATATCATGCACTAATTCTCGAAAGGATAAACACAAAATGCATAACAATTTCACACGTAAATACATATTAACATATTTCACAATATTCAACAATTAACGTACTTAAATAATTTATTCAAATCGATCATAACTCATACCTTGGGTAATTTAATTATTATGAGTCTCATAATTATACGAATAATTTAGATCCTTAAATTGCATTAATATCCCCTAAACAAGAAATATTCTCAAGTAGATAGGCTTAAACGAGGCAAATAAATTCAATAAATCGTAAATCAAGATTTCATACATCGTATCATATTTCCTAGTATCAAACAACTCATAATTTCAATTTATAGTTCATACAAGATCGAAATTTACAATTAAAACAATTAACGAAAATAAATACCACAACTTCAAAAATTCATATAAAATCAACTGGACATCCGATTGACGAACGGAAAGTGGCGTTGGACTCACCACAACGAAACGGCCCTACTGTCTGAAAGTCGCCGGAATGTCGCCACCGCAGCCGGCCGAACAGCCACCGAACACCGCCTCCAGTGGTTGGAAAAATCCCCGGAAGGATTGAAACGTACGCCTCGGCCTACTTGACAAACGCCCTCAACCAATTTCAGAAAATACCAAACACACCGGAGTTCGCTGACGAAAAACCGAACTAAATTCCAACGACGAAAACTGAAATTAAACGCTAACCGTAAAACCAAAATGAAATCCGGGCATACCCTTGGAAAGCTTGTAACGAGCCCTTCAAAAGTACCTAGCCAAATCATCGGAAAAATGACCTGAAAAAGGCTGCCGGTTCACAGCCGGTCCACCACCGGTCCGTCGCCGCAGGCCGGTTCTTGGGCCGGGACCAACACTATCAGCTACATCTCAACATTCCAAGCAACTTTCGTGAAGGAGCAACCACCAAAAACCCACAGGAAAAGGACCAAATCCGCCGCCGAAAAACTGTCGCTGCGCCACTCGCCGGTTCAGCCATCTCCGGCCATCGTTTGCTCAAATCGACCCCGGAATCGGACCCAGGAGGCCAAAATACGTCGGAAACCACCAAAGGCCGGTCGTGAATCTCGCCGGAACGCGGCGGAGCGAGGTGCTACAGTGCACGCGCCACCGCCGCCGGTCTTCAGTCGGCGCGTGCGCCGCCGTCCGGCCACTGTTGGCCTCGCCGTTGGAACTGGAGTTGCACCGGGATGTCTCCTAACAGATGGGGTGGCGCATGTCGGAGAAAAGTCACCGGAGACCTCCGCGAAGAGGCGGCGAAGTGGCGGCTCTAAGCCGCGCCACCTGCTGCTCGCCGTAGCTCCACCACCACTGAATTTCAGGTCCCGATTCTTGTACCATCGTGTCGGGCTCGTCGAGTTGATAAATTTCCACTACTCAAACGTCGAATTTCGTCGAGAAACGAGTGAGAACGGACATGTGTGTGTTTTCACACCTCCACTGCATGAACAGTGCCGGATCGTGGGAAGCCGATTAGTTATAACGAGGACCCGGGGTATATATCTCGGGTCCTCGTACGCAAAAACGATCTGAAGAACGGGCTAACGAAGTCAGAATGGGGCAAACTCAGAGTCTACGCACTCGTTTCGATGCCCCGAACGCAAAGCAGGGGTCAAAAAGGTCGAACTCTCGACCGAACGAGAAATGACCGGAAAACCCCTTTAAAGAGAAAATTGCAAACAAGCCCCTAAACTCTAAAAGAGTTCAAAATAGGGCCACGCAAAATATAAAATCACATAATTAAACACATTAAAACGTTGAAACGTGGCGTACCTTATAAATCGGACGAGCGGGATGTCACATAAACGATTACAAATTTCATTTCACGTTCTTCCCTTCTCAATATCATAGCATAAATTTCATATCGATATCATAACACATTACTTATTCATTAATCAATATCATAGGATAAGCTTAGAGTCAAAAGAATCCACTTATAGTTCAAAAGAATGTAAGAAATGTTCCATTTAAAATGTTCAAATTCATATCACGTAAAATTCATATAAAATGAATCCATAAAATTGATTCAAGACATTTAACATATAATTCAACATATATACATTGAATATAAGTCATAAACAATTAGAGAGAAGGCATTAAAGAGCATGAAATTAAATACGAGAATCATGCACGCGAGATCAAATTATTCAAGATCATAACATACATAAATTTAATAAAACCATTTCATAACTAAAATCATAACTATCATACATTAAATCATTTATATATCATATATATATATATATATATATATATATACGTGCGCATGCACCACATGCACAAATAACATTTTAAATACACATATATAATTACAATATACAAACATATATATATATATATATATATATATACACACATGCATGCAATTCAATTCCATAACTATAATACATTATACTACGTACACACCAACACACATTCATGCACCTATTACTATATATACATGCACACACGTACAACAACCATGCATGCACAATTACATTACATGAACACACAACCAAATAAAATGCAGCTCCAAGGTCTCCCCTCCCGGGGAAAAATTAACATAAAAAGGTCCCCTCCCGGGGACAGAGATGCTGAATGTTTTCTGCATAAAAGTCCCTGGCCGGGGACTCTTCCCCTGCAAATTCTCCCCGCCCGAGGAGAAGCATAACAACAGAAAAAAGGTACAGCAGCGCAGCAGTTCGGACGAAACAAAAGCATGGGAGGAACATACAGCAACAAAGCAGCAATTTAAGGGGCCAATTTATGCATAAATTCATGCTAAAACACAATCAAATCAGTCACGAAGGTGCAGCAACAACACAGGAATGATGCAGCAGTGACAGCAGTTCAGTTTTATGCCAAAATCCCCTGTTTTTCCTTCATACAACACAACAGTTCGCAGCAGCAGGTAAAGGTACAAAGTAGCAGTCATAAGCCATGCAAATCATGTACAAAATTCACACAAAATAGCCACAAAGCTCAAGTACTACAACCGGCAAGAAAAGAGACAAGTATAGCACGCATTTCCTTTCAAACTCTTGCATAAAAGCCGATCATATCTCCTGTTTCCATTCAAAACTATAGCAACAGCAGGGTGGACGAAATGGAGCCAAGAACCACACAATTAAACAAGGAAATTCATGCAAAACATTCACCCAACCCAAAGAGAACAAAGGATGATCATAATCTTCAAATATTCCATATAACCCTAACTATTCAACAACTTTTTCAAGTAGCATGAATCCATACTTAAAACATGAATTAAGTGGATGAAAATGATCACAAGAATGTATAGAATAAGAATCTTCCCTTGATCTTGAAGATGGAGCAAAGAATCGGAGGTTTTAGTTCAAGGAATGGTATGAAAATGGTGGCTCTCTTTCTTTCTTCTTTCTTCTTTCTTGCTTCTTTATCTCGTTTTTCCCCTTTTTCTTTCTCTTGCAAACAGATCAGCAGGTAAGGGAAGAGATATAGGGATGGTTTAGGTTATAATTAGGTCAAAGAAATGATAAGGATTAGGTTTAATAGCTCCAACATAGGCCATAGGGTTGTTTTAGGGTACGAGTGGCTGAAATCTACTTCGTCGGGGATCGAAACGACATCGAAAAATTACGAAACTTGTTCCATTGCGTCCGGGTCGTCGAAAGGCGTTGAACGCCGAAGATGGCACTCAAATCGGAGTGCCGTAGCTCAAGATATAAATTAAAATGTACACAAGTGTACTAAAAACACTCATTTTCCAAATGAGTCCAAAACTTTCAAAAAGTTTCAAATTAGTCCAAAACCAAAATTTCAATTAAGCCCAGATATTTTTAAAATCATGCAATTACATCCTTAAATCACGTATTTCAAATAATTCACGAAATTAGCATGCTCGGGAATAAAATTCACATATCATAAATTCATAATTCACACGAATTCACATCATAGTTTCACTTAGGGCATTTTCTTGACATTTAAATCATATATTTCATTTTATTTCAACTAATTCATATAAGAAACAATTAAAAATAAATATGAATACATCAAATAAAAATGAAAATAAATACAATTACGGAAAATAAACTCACACGTGGTACAAACCTGTACGTGTGAACGAGCGGGGTGTCACAAACTCTCCCCCTTCAAAACGACCTGTCCTCAGGTCCGGCTCGGGACCTCGAACCACTCCAGATACATCTTCTCATCTTCTCATTAATATGTCAAATGGACTCTTCAACTTTCGATCTCTTCCCTTCTTTGATCTTGCACCTCAAATCTTAGCTCTTCTCGATGGCTCTATCAAGTTGACAAGGAAAACTCGACCCTCAAGCTTACCAAACACTCGCGTTAAAGAAATCTCACCAAGAACTCTCAAAAGAAACTCACAACAAAGTCATGCGCAAGTAACAGGGCATGCAAGAGAACGAAAACAACAAAGACAACTATCACAATAATGCATCCTGACAATAACGAATAAATGGTCTCGGGATCGACCAGTACATGTGATGTTATGCAATGAATGCAAGTGTACCTCCCACCACGGTATTTTGATCAACTTCTGCCGCTCTTTCTCCTTCTCCACCCAAAGCGTATGCCCGAGCTTGAATCGCGGGTCTCGGATTTCCTCCCGGCACATAATCCAGCCTTTTGCGTGGGCATCGATCTAACATATGCTCCGGTGACCCACATCCGAAACACCTCTTGTGAAGTTTCCAATAATTCTCCGACAAGTGATTTGTTCGTCAGCAATGCACACACTCGGGACCCTTGACAGCCACACGAGGATTTGGCTTCGGTGGTTTAGGTTGCTTGTTTTGAGAATTCGAAAGGAAATGGACTTCATACACCGGTCTCTTTCCAAGAATTGCTTGAGAACCCGAACTAGAACTTGGGCCAATGTGTGAATTTTTCCTTCTCATAACCACCCGATCTTCAACTCTTAGGACCTTATCTGTCACCGTATTGGAAGCTTCTAATGCATCTTTCATGTCCTCTTAAAGACCTTGAAGAAGTTGGGAGGCCTTACTCTCATCGTCATTTGCAATACTAGGGGCATAGCGTGAAAGTCTCTCAAACTCGTTTATGTAGTCCGTCACCGACATCCCTCCTTGCTTGAGGTCATAAACTCTCTCAAGCGTCTATTTCGGGTAGCTTTCGGGACATACTTACTCTTGACCTCTTGAACAAACACCTCCCAAGTAATTTCTTCCCCGGAGGCCTCTAGCTTCACTTGAACGCTTGACCACCAATTATACGCTTGTCCTTGTATCATGGTGAGAGTGCATTGAAGTTTCTCATCCGATCTACAGGTATAAGATTTCATATCCTATTCGTTTGGACCAACCATTCTTCGGCTTGAATGTCATTTCCACCAATGAATACCGGTGGGTTTTGATTCTTAAATTCTCTAAGGGTGGCCGTAATAAGACCTCTTCCATGATTACCGGCCGGAGGGGCATTGTTTCTTTCTTGGTTACGTTGCTCTAAGAATATCGCCAGCCTTTCCATAAAGTTCCCCGGATCCATTTGTGGTGGTGGTGGTGGTACATTGTTATTCTCTTGATGAGGAGAGTGATCCCGATGATGACGACTCTCTGGGGATCTATCCCGACGATGATATCTTCTTGTAGGCATATTTCTATAAAAATTCAAGAATTTCCAATATATATGCATGCGGGTCAATACTTTCTCATGTGCACAATTAACAAGGAGATAAACAAATAAGCGCATGAAGTCACATATCCACGTTGTCCTACGCCGTACGACCTACACAGACTCAACACGACACTAGAACTCCGGTTTTGCAACCCGGAGCTCTGATACCACTTTAGGATGTAGCACCCGGAGCGCGAGCCACCACATCCCCCGCACCTAAACCCGAACCCGCATATGAAATGGGAAGTCCATACACGAGCCCAAGTCTAAGTGAACGGGAGACCGCACACTCACTAGGCTAGGCGGAGCTAAAACTAAACCAGAGCGCACAACAAATAAATCAAATAGCGGAAGCAAAGAGTTCTAGAAATTTAAAAATTCCAAAATAAATATATATATCAAATGATCAAATATACATAGCCAAAACGATTCAAATCTCCAACATAAAATTCATAACATGATCAACTCACTAAATACAAGATAAAAATGAATGCAATGCACCTAGCACGACCCAAACCCAAAAGTGAGACTCGAACAACCCACTTCTCCGCCTAGCTCGTGCTCAAAAGACCTGCAAACTAAGAGTGGGAAAAGAAGAGGTGTTAGTCATATCTCGACTGAGTGAGGGGGCTAATGCACACTCACACACTATACATATAAATAGCAAAGCACATAAAAGATAAAGGTTATGAACCGGGAATAGGTTTTACATACCAAGTCATTTTCAAAGGGCATTACATATCATATACGTATACATTACATTAATAAAAGACTCTATTCCCGTTCCATAATCCAACCATTTCATTAGGCTCGACGAGTACGAGCATCCACCGTTACTTCCTATTACCTTACATTACATAAAACAGAAATCACATTCAATCCTCTTTCTTCGGTGATGGAAGGGTCGGCCAACCCTTAACCATCCATTAGTAAATTCCTCGAGGGGCTTTTAACCGACACGAGTGCCATTATAAATTCCTCGAGGGGTAGCTAACCCACCCGAGTCCTCCCCGGCTACATACCGAAAGCATCGAGAGCACCACGCCTTCCCAACCTCCCGGGGTCGTACGTGAATACCTCGGATGGAGAACGTGCACAGGGGTCATAACCGGCGACCCCATGGCCGACCTGGGTCTCCCTTACCTACGTCTCAGGGGCCCAACATTACCGTTACATTACATTACCATTACATTCTCACTCATTGCCAATCATTAACATTACGAACATTAGCATTAAACCTTCATAAAACCATGAGCTCATATATGCTCGTACATATAGCCTTTCCAAAAGCTTATAAGAGCATACCTTACCTTGCAACACAGCTTATGCTATAGACGTACCTCTCCGTGTCATCCTAATCCGTAGCTAGCATGAAGACACACGGTTTGGAGCATAGCCTCGTTGCAAAACACTTTCAAGCTTACATAAGCTCGTATATATAGTTCAAAATCTTTAATCATATGATAAAATCATAAACATGAATAAGCACATATCTATTAGGTAAATATAATAGTATATTCGCATGCGGGCTTAAAAACGAGCACATAGGGGTCTTAGGTCGCTTAACTAAAAAGAAAAGAACCTAAACCTCACCTTAAAACAAAAGAGTGTCGTGGTGCAAGAAAACGATCCCAAACAACTTAAACTCCGGGTACGACTCCTCCCGGAAGCACCCCAGTAACAAACAAAGGCAATACTAAAGACTTAGACTCAAACATGTACCACTTAGACGCACGGCGATACAAATGGATGCTATGAATGCAACAAAATATCAAATGAACACTTAAGATTACAAATTTCATTTCACGTTCTTCCCTTCTCAATATCATAGCATAAATTTCATATCGATATCATAACACATTACTTATTCATTAATCAATATCATAGGATAAGCTTAGAGTCAAAAGAATCCACTTATAGTTCAAAAGAATGCAAGAAATGTTCCATTTAAAATGTTCAAATTCATATCACGTAAAATTCATATAAAATGAATCCATAAAATTAATTCAAGACATTTAACATATAATTCAACATATTTACATAGAATATAAGTCATAAACAATTAGAGAGAAGGCATTAAAGAGCATGAAATTCAATACGAGAATCATGCACGCGAGATCAAATTATTCAAGATCATGACATATATAAATTTAATAAAACCATTTCATAATTAAAATCATAACTATCATACATTATATATATATATATATATATATATATATACGTGCACATGCACCACATGCACAAATAACATTTTAAATACACATATATAATTACAATATACAAACATATATATATATATATACACATGCATACAATTCAATTCCATAACTATAATACATTATACTACGTACACACCAACACACATTCATGCACCTATGACTATATATATATATATATATATATATATATATATATATATATATATATACATGCACACACGTACAACAACCATGCATGCACAATTACATTACAAGAACACACAACCAAATAAAATGCAGCTCCAAGGTCTCCCCTCCCCGGGGAAAAATTAACACAAAAAGGTCCCCTCCCGGGGACAGAGATGCAGAATGTTTTCTGCAAAAAGGTCCCCGGCCGGGGACTTTTCCCCTGCAAATTCTCCCCGCCCGGGGAGAAGCATAACAGCAGAAAAAGGTATAACAGCGCAGCAGTTCAGACGAAACAAAAACAGGGGAGGAACATACAGCAACAAAACAGCAATTTAAGGGGCCAATTTATGCATAAATTCATTCTAAAACACAATCAAATCAGTCACGAACGTGCAACAACAACACAGGAATGACGCAGCAGTGACAAAAGTTCAGTTTTATGCCAAAATCCCCTGTTTTTCCTTCATACAACACAGCAGTTTGCAGCAGCAGGTAAAGGTACAAAGTAGCAGTTATAAGCCATGCAAATCATGTACAAAATTCACACAAAACAGCCACCAAGCTCAAGTACTACAACCGGCAAGAAAAGAGACAAGTATAACATGCATTTCCTTTCAAAGTCTTGCATAAAAGCCGATCATATCTCCTGTTTCCATTCAAAACTATAGCAGCAGCAGGGTAGACGAAATGGAGCCAAGAACCACACAATTAAACAAGGAAATTCATGCAAAACAGTCACCCAACCCAAAGAGAACAAAAGATGATCATAATCTTCAAATATTCCATATAACCCTAACTATTCAACAACTTTTTCAAGTAGCATGAATCCATACTTAAAACATGAATTAAGTGGATGAAAATGATAGCAAGAATGTGGAGAATAAGAATCATACCTTGATCTTGAAGATGGAGTAAAGAATCGGAGGTTTGAGTTCAAGGAATGGTATGAAAATGGTGGCTCTCTTTCTTGCTTCTTTATCTCGTTTTTCCCCTTTTTCTTTCTCTTGGAAACTGATCAGCAGGTAAGGGAAGAGATATAGGGATGGTTTAGGTTATAATTAAGTCAAAGAAATGATAAGAATTAGGTTTAATAGCTCCAACATAGGCCATAGGGTTGTTTTAGGGTATGAGTGGCTGAAATCTGCTTCGTCGGGGATCGTAACAACATCGAAAAATTACAAAACTTGTTCCATTACGTCCGGGTCATCGAAAGGAGTTGAACGCCGAGAACGGCACTCAAATCCGAGTGCCGTAGCTCAAGATATAAATTAAAATGTACACAAGTGTACTAAAAACACTCATTTTCCAAATGAATCCAAAACTTTCAAAAAGTTTCAAATTAGTCCAAAACCAAATTTTCAATTAAGTCCACATATTTTTAAAATCATGCAATTACATCCTTAAATCACGTATTTCAAATAATTCCCGAAATTGGCATGCTCGGGAATAAAATTCACATATCATAAATTCATAATTCATACGAATTCATATCATAGTTTCACTTAGGGCATTTTTTTGACATTTAAATCATATATTTCATTTTATTTCAAATAATTCATATAAGAAAAAATTAAAAATAAATATGAATGCATCAAATAAAAATGAAAATAAATACAATTATGGGAAATAAACTCACACGTGGTATAAACCTGTACATGTGAACGAGCGGGGCGTCACATAGGTCGCATTAACTAAAAAGAAACAAACCTAAACCTCACATTTACTAAAAGTGCTCCAGGAAGAGCGTTGACGACCAAGAAGAACCTAAATGGTTGATCCGACACCTCTCGAACTCAAATTTGAGACAAACAAACACATACTCAACACTTAGACTCGATCATGAACCAATTAGACGCATGGCGAAGCTTAAGAATGCAAATAGATGCAATGCACGTCATATAAATTCGTACTTATGCATATCAGGGCAAATAACCAAATATCACATAAAGAATTCAAGAATCAAACTCATATCATATCAAATAATCCCTTAACATATCATATTATAGCATAATATTAGAGTTCATAAGTTTAAAATACATAAAGGAGGTAAACAATTCAAGAAAGGATTATACGTATCACTTAAGTCATATAAGTTCCTAACTCGAAAAGAAACTCGTATCAAACGAAGGCATGAATTTAATACAATAATATAACATGTATATAATACGTATACGTCATAAACAAAACAAAAGAACGAATAAACAAAGCAACAAAAACATTACACAACACATACACACAAGAGGGGTAGGGCGTAACGGGGGTCACCATTTCATAGAAGAAATGGGGTGACCCCCATTAAGGGAGTCAGGCACGCATTCAAGGGGGTGACGGGGGTCACCAAAACCTTTACAAAAAGGAATGACCCCCGTTAAGGGTCACATCAGCATAAAGGGGAAGGTGATGGGCATCACCTTCCAAACACACAACCGGGGTGACGGGCATCACCCTGTCTTCTTCCTCAAATCCAAGAGCAGCCATGGCTACTCTCCCTGGCAACTCCGTAAAGCCACACAGTAGCAACAAAGGAAGCATGAAAGCAACAACAAATAGTCAAGGAAAGGTCCAAGAATCATCACGAAATCAAGCTCCAAACATCAACTAGCAAGAATTACATCAAAATTCCACAATCCCTAACTATTCACATCAAATCTCATAGCATGCTTGGATCTTCATGAAAATGGATAAACCATAGCTCTAAATGAACACAAGAAATAAGAGAGAAATATCATATACATACCTTTCAAATTCGAGAAGAAATGAAGATGTATGGAGCCCAAATACATCAGTTTTTCCCCTTTTCTTCTCACTCTGTTCCAGCTCTTTTTCCCCTTCTTTCCTGCTGAGTTTAAGTGTGAGGTTAGAAGATTGAGGGGGAGGGTAAAATTAGGATTAATCAGGCTTAAGAATCGGGTCATTTGGTTAAGAAACGAGAAAGTTATGGCTAAAATCGTAAAGGTGGCAAAGTTGCACGAGGCTCACGTTACGGGGGGTCCAAATGGGATTAGAGAAATACAAGGTTGGGCTCCTTAGCTCTCAATTCTCATTATGAGCCTGAAGCCACTTCCAGAATTCGAATCCAAATTCCCGAGCTCAAGAAATGGCCTCCGGAATCAGAGGCGCGCTAAAACTCGTTAGGCCCTCAAATCCCCCAAAACAAGAAATGGTCTCCGACCAAAATGAACAAGTAAAAATGAATAAAACAAACACGTAAATGAGTTCATAAATATATAATTCAAGTATCACACATCCACGAAGTTCGGGAATTAGAATCAAGTATAGAAATTAAATACGGAAGTTAAAACCTAAACTTACATAATTAGGCCACAATTGACATGTAAACAATTAATTCAACGTATAAATTAAATCAAAAGAGAAAATAAAACGTTAAAAACCTTCTCGTGATGTCATGCCTGGCTTGCCGAAAAAATGGGGCGTCACATACCTTGTTGCTGCTGTGTACACCCTTGTTTTCTCCTGCTCCAGGCTACTGCTGTGCTGCATTTTAATTTGAAGAAGAAGTAGCAACACGGCCACGCCAACACCAAGTTCAATTTGGGCACAGCCGTGTTGTAGCTTCGACCTTACGAAAAAAATTTGATAAAAATCGGGCATGGCCTCGTCCAATTTGAACTGATTATGGACTTGGCCATGTCCTACTTTCGAGATTGGTTTTTATTTTCAATTTGCAGCTGATACAGCCGTGCATGGAGGAGGAGATTGCATTTGTATGCTCATGTACTTGCTTCCATAAAGGTTTTCATGCCTTAAATTGGTTTGTTTTGAATTATTAATACCATGATCAGATTATATAATATAATATATGTATTGTAATTAGTATAAACAGATTATATTATGTTATATTATATATTAATTTTTCTTTTATTGTTAATTTATGGAATTAATTGAAACCCTTTTCTCGTGTTGATCTTTTGTGTTGCGTGTGTGAGTTTGTTTCGTGTTTTGTTTCTTTTTGTTGCTTCTTCTCGCTTCTTCTATGACTTCTACACAATGTTAACTTGTCATATTATATGTTTTTTGTATTGTATCAAAGTTATGGCTTGATTTGAATGCTCGTTTCGGAATTATGAACTCGTATGCTCTTATGTGCCTAAAGTGCCACCTCATTTCACTTCTTATGTAGTCTTTACCTTTTATATGAACTTTAAGCTTATGAATGACAGTAGTATGCTACTATATGATATAGTATGAGTTTATTTGACGTGTTATGATTTTGGTTCTTGAATTATTTGTGTGATATTTCGATAATTGCTTCGATATACCTAAGTGCGAATTTATATAAAGTGCATTGCATCATTTGCATCCATATGCATTTGTCGAGCATTTATATGGTTCATATCGAGTCTAACTGTTGTTCCCTTGTTTAGGTTGTTCGAGTGGAGCCACTCCGTGGATGTGTTTTGATCTTGCTCGTTCGGTTTATCTATCAAGGTGAGGTTTCTTTCTTTTAGTTAAAGTGTCCTACAACCCTACGTGTTTTGAAGCCCGCATGCGAAATATGTATAGTATATAATAAATACATGCTTGATATGTATTTTGAGGGTGTATCCCACTTTTCACGAATCTTGAAAACGCTTTTATATGTATATAAGCTAAGTCTTAATTTGTTTTGAAAAGCTTGAAGTACGTTTTGAACACGTTTGAACTTGTAGCGAGAAAATGATCATGAAAGATAGGTACCTTGAACTTGATCTTGTACTTGTCTTGATGGGCCCCGGAGATTGTGAGGAAGGAGCATCTGGGACAACTAAGAGGTCGCCGGACTCACCTCCTGTGCATGATCTCCATCTTGAAAGGATGAACCCGGAACCCACTAGGAGGTTGGTGGGGGATGGAATCCTTAGGCGTGAGTGTCACGAAACTCATGACCCATACATACTTGCTTGCTTGGATAGTTAAGGGTTGGTAGACCCTTCCATCACTGGAGTTGAAGTAGGATTGTTTGAACTTGTTCTTACTTGACTTATCCTTGTCTTAACTTGAGGAGCTTGGGGAAAACTCATACTCACCGAGTTACTTGTCTTGTCTTGTATTCGTGAAACAGGAATGGATTTATAACTCCTAAAATTGGAAGTTTTAGCCTTCGACCTAACTTTCTTCCAAATCTATATATATCTATTATCACGGGAAATGTTTTAGTATGCAAAAACCATCCCCGGTTCATGAATTTCTTGAATTTGACAAGTCTTATGCTCTATACGTATGGGTGCGTGTGTTTGCCCCCTCACCAGTCTTTAGGACTGACCCTCGTTGTTTCTTTTTTTTCCCCCTTGTTTTTTAGTTGTAGGTTCAGGAGGGGTTCGAGCTTGGCTGCGGTTTTTCTTTTGAGTCTTGGGTCTTGTAGCTCGAGTCTCATGCATCTCTTGTAGTTTATTTCATACTCTTGAGCACTTGAGCTTATGTATATGATCATGTTTCGATATGAAGAGTATGTTATGTTTTAATTTGGCCCGCAGTGGCATGGCTTGTATAATTGATTTAATTGATACTAGCTTATTGCACGTATGTATATTTGTATTTTGTGATCCTGTTGCTTCTGCTTACGTTTTGAATTTTGTTACGCGCTCTGTATTAGGGTCTAGACCGCCTACCCTATTGGACCTTAAAACTTTTAATTTTAACCTATTGGGCCAGAAGTCATTTATTTGAGCCCAAATCCTAATAAAGCCTTTAGGCCTCATATTATATCTTGGAAACCCTAACCTAGTTTCATTTCAAACTTCATTTCACACAAGATATATCATTCATGGAGAGCTCCAAAGAAGGATGAAGATCTAAGGCATTTCTCACACTTTCAAGAGCTCATATCTCCCTCGTTTCTTCATCATTTCAAGAGCTAAGGTAAGCAACGAATTTCTCTTGGTGTGAATTTCATTTCTATCTTTGAATCTTGGCATGAAACTGATTATATGAGATGATTTGATGAGATATTGTGAAATAGGAACTTTTGACCCAACTTGATGATTATGCCTTGATTGATGATTCCATGAGTTCTTAAGCTTGAATATATGTTAAGCAAGATTTATGTGATGATAGATATGAATTTCGTGGAATTTTGGTGGTTGATTTTGGGTGGAATCCGCTATTTTGGGCCTTGGTTGTCTTCTTCCAAAGCTTTTTCAAATCTGCACACACAGCACCCAGTTTTTGGCAGGAATGGCCATTCCCACTTTGGCCTTGTGGCCAAAACGGCCCTTCCCGTCAAGAGCTGATGTCAGCAGCGAGAATGGGGAGGACCTTTCCCCTTTTTACCTTACTTTGGGAACGGCCGTTCCTAGAGTCGCTGAGGTGTTCGTGGGAAGGACCGTTCCCACGCTATGCTTTGCACGGGAATGGACGTTCCTAACCCCCTGTTCCCCTTTTGCTTGACTTTTTTTTGTGTTACTTGATCCTTTTGAATCGTTATATGAATTATATGTTATGGTATAACTTCAATTGCATTCTTAGATGATAGTACTTCATTTAATTTAATGAATTCGTGTGAATACTTGTCTTATGATATGCTACTTAACCTAATGTGATCCATACCATTCCATGATGCATTTCATTCATGATTTTATGTTGCCGTACGTCTTAATTGGTTCATATTGAGTCTAAGTCTTGGGCTTTTGTATGTTTGTTTCAGAGGACATTGAAGGTGGTGAACCCGAGGCTTAGTGGTGTCCGGTTTCCATTCTCTTTCCTTCAAGCACATTGTGAGGTAAAGGATTTTTGTATAGTTAAGCGACCTATGACCTTAATATGATGATTTCAATCCTTGCATGCGATTATATACTATATATTATTAGATATGTGTCGGATATGATATGATTATGACCTTGTGGACCATCCTTGGTTTTTTTGAAATTTAGTATGAAGGCATATGTAAGCTATTTTGGAAAATTATGATATGTTCTAATTTTGTAGCATGTTGGCCATGAAATATTGGCATCTGTATGTATGTATGTATGTAGATCCGAGGAGCTATGGGTAAGGAGCCCCCGGGATAGTTAGGGCCGTCGGGGTTATACCTATCCGTAGTTCCATTTGAAGTATCATTGCGTGACTTAGGGAGATAAGGGAGGCGTGATACTTTGAGCCTTAGGTGTAAAAATCTAGGGAGGACACTTGTGCGTTTGCTACCCCTTGTGGGTCTGTTTGTTATGGATGTTTAGGGCCAACCGTGGCTCTTCCATCATCGGATTAGAGGATGGATATGATTCTGTATTTCTGTTTTGTTTTGATATGAGGAGTAAAGGTTGGAAGCTCGTACTCGCCGAGCATATGATATGATCCGTTATGGGAATCATGAATCGGAATAAGGTTTCTAAAAATACTTTCTAAGTATAAATATAAGTTTGTTTTCAAATGTTTTGGTATGTAAACCCTTACACCCGATTCATGAGTCCATCCTTATGTTATATGCTATGCTCCATTTATATTTAGTGTGCGGGTATGCGTTAGCCCCCTCACTCACTCAGTTGACTGACCCCTCGTTTTATCTTTTAGTTTTAGGTTCTTTTGGCATGAGCTAGGCGGAAGTGAGTCTTCTGAGTCACACTTGTCAGGTTACTTGTAACACCCCGGAGCGGTGGGCGCCACATCCCCCGCACCATAGCCTAACATATGAAACAAAATGGGGACTCCGTCCACGCATCAAGCCATGGCGAACGGGTGACAAACAAAAATCCAACCTAAGCTAGGCGGCCTAGACCCTACTCAGAGCGCGCAATAAAAACAATTAACGAATGCGGAAGCATTCGAATCCTAAAATCAACAAACATACTCGAAACATAAACACGATATATCAAAACTTAGCAAGGCAAGTTATACAAATCCTTACAGATCTAATTAAGACACAACTTATACATATTTCAAAATTAGCAAAATGCATAAAGAAAACAAAATACAATGCATGTGACTCGAGCTATCCGCAACCACGACTCAAATACCACCGCCTAGCTCCAACTTTCAAACAGGCACCTGCAAACTCAAATCAAAGGGGGAAAAAAAAGAGAGAAATAACGAGGGTCAGTCCTAAAAACTGGTGAGGGGGCTAACACACGTACACGTACATATAAGTAGAGCATAGCATAATCAAATCAAAGAGTGTTCATGAACCGGGGTTGGTTTTTGCATTCCAAATCATTTAAACCCGTGATATTACATATAGAAAGAAAGATTTAGGGACGAAGGCCAAAATCACCAAGTTTTAGAAATTAGAAGTCCAATCCCGATTCACAAACCATAATGGAAATGAAGACTTAAACTAATTGACTCGACGAGCTCGAGTCCCAACCCACTTACTCCATAGCAAACCAAAGCGAAGACAAAGCAAAATGCATAAATCAATCCAATCTTTCTCCGTTTGGGGAAGAGAGCGACCACTGTCAATCCCACACATATCTTACATTATAGTGGTGGCATCTGGGGTTCCTACCCGACCCTGACGGGTTATACCGCCGATATATGAGACCCGTTTTCCCCTCGACCTCCCAAGGATGAGCTAAGCCTCACTTTGGTGGAGAAGTATACAGGAGTTACAACCGGCGACCCCATGGCCGACCAGGGTCTCCCATTACATACAAATCCGGGGCCCAAACTTACCCTTACACATATCAAACTTACACTTATCAAACAAAGCTTATACACCCTCACACTTATCAAAGCTTTGCAAAGTAAACAAAAATAGTGTTTAGATACATATAAAAGTGTTTTCAAAGCCTCATAACAAACGGAACAAATCCCACAAAATACATATCAAACACATATCTATATATATATACATATCTAAGTCGCATGCGGGCTCGAAATTCAAATAGGTTTTTAGGTCATCATAACTAAAAGGAAAGAAAACCTCACCTTACCAACCAACCGAACCAAAGGAACCACCTCTACAACCTCGAGACAAACCTAAGGACAAAAGCAAAGAGCAAGGGACAAGCTTAGACTCAGCATGAACAAATTAGACGCTCGGCATATGCATATGGGTGGAAATCATGCATATGAAATGCGATAAGATAACACCTAGGCCACATGACATCATATCGAGACATATTGGAGCATAACTCACATATTTCACGTTCATGAACATCATGCAATACATATAACATATTATATAACAAATTAAGAATGCATACAACTCATACCAAAGCAAGGGAAAAGCATGCAAGGCAAGAAAATAAGTCATGAAGTCATACGTGCACATAAGAGGGCATTTAGATCACATAAGGCACGTTTCACGTCCAACGAATTCACAAAATTAACACAACGCATATAACACATAATTATAACATACAACATACCAATTCAAGCAATGACAAGCCATAGCATCTCATATCATTCATATAAACAAGCATTCAACACCTTAGGAATAAGCTAGGGGAGGGAAACGAACAAAACGGACAAAGAAACAAAGTTCGGGCAAGAAAACTCAAGCTTTCCAGATCCACGGCCGTGGATCTGGGGACAGAAATGTCCCTGCTGCTGGACTCCTATCCACGGCTGTGGATTTGATCAAAGCCAAAAATCTACGCACGTGGATCTGCTTCCAGTGACCAAAACTCGATTTTTAGCCCTCAAACTCACCAAGAACCAAAACCAAACCATACTAACATCAAACCAACACAATATGCAAGATATATGCATCAAAAATTCAAAAGTTTAAGCCCTAATTCATGCAAGAAAACGAAGCAAGCAAAGACATGAACGTAGCAGGCCATTCTCTTGGAAACACTTAGCTAACATATAGAACAACTAAAGCACATCATGTTCATGCAATTTCATACGAATTGGGGCACAAGAAATCAACAAACCAATCCAAAAACCATGATAGCAGTTCGGTTGAAGGAGGAGCAGATTCGAAGTAGTTTTTCAAGCTCAAAACTCATCAATTCATTAAAGGGTTTCAAAGGCAATTCATCCATAACACATCTACCAAGTATCATGTATCAAAAAGGAAGGAAAAAAAGTTTATAATATCAGTTTTTGTGTACCAAAACAGCCACACAAAACCATTGCAAGGAAGGAAAGAAAATAGGTCATCTTCTAACTCATATATACAGCTGAAATGAGGCATGAAATCAGGGAAAAACAGAGCATATTCATAGAACAACATGTATATTACATTACCATGCATTAACACACGAAATTGGAGGGAAGAATTCAATCATTTGATCTCAAAAACGGGACATCAGTTCATACCGGGAGAGCAGATTATAAATTTCAGTTTTCATGCCCAAAAGCTCAAAGTTTCAACCAAGTTATCAAAGAAGAAATCACCCTAACACCTCTTGTAACACCCCAAGCGGTGGGGCATCACACCCCCGCACTATGACCCAACACGTGTACGAAATGGAGAGTCCGCACACGCACCAAGTCATAGCGAACGGGTGACAAACGAAGAACGCACCCACTAGCTAGGCAGTACCTAACCCTGTACGAATGAAAACATGCGAAACATGACAGTGGAAGCAATGCGAAAAGCCAACTTTCCAAAAACTTTTTATACTTTAAACATACCGCGCATTATAAGCATAAAATCAACTACACGGGTTCAACTAATCCAGCAAACCTGTCCTATCCTGTCCCAAACAATTACACAATAAAACGGGTTCAACTGGCCCTAGAAACCTGTCCCGAATAATTATACAATCAAGACGGGTTCAACTAATCCAAGCACCTGTCCTAACCTGTCCCGAAATTCCAAACATTCAATTCATAAATCCAAACCTGCACAAAACATATCTTATACAGAATTTACGAATTATAAATCAGAACAAAATACTTAACAAACTGAAACGTGCAGACACAAACTCAAAAGACACGACACACCGCCGCCTAGGACGAACTCCAACGCGAACCCAAACCGAAACCTGCACACTAAAAACATAGACGGGGAGGGGTCAGTCCAAAGACTGAGCGAGGGGCTACCCATACACACCTACATATATATAGAGCACAACACGTAATAAAATTAACGTTCGTGAACCCGGGGTTAGTTTTTGAAATCCAAAACAGTTTCCCGTGATAATATATATATAGGGTGACTTATCCAAAACAGAACAAACAAAACTTAACTTATACATAACTCAAAATATACGTTCAAACACATGTAGACTAGCACACGTTCATGCGAACTTAGAACACATACCCTAGCATATTTTATTAGATTGAAAGTACACCAAATTTTATCTTAATTTAGGAATCTACCCCCGTTTCACGAACTTGAGACTGACAGACACAACTCAAAACCAAAATGCAAATCATAAAACATAAGGCAAACACTCATACCTTTCACCGGATGATGGAAGTGTACAGCCCTAACCATGCACACTAATCTGTCAGGGTATGAGTTTCATGACACTCACACCCAAGGACTCCATCCCCCACTGTAACAGCCCGAAACAGGGGCAAGTTGAAAATTACGAAAATACCCCTACAACCCTAAAATATTCTTACATTTCCCGAAATACTTTCATTACCCAATATTTTAATCAAAAGAATCCTCACATTATTTCGAGGATCGTGATACTCTCCGTGAACCATAATTCCCATCCTAGCTCCCGTAGTATCAAAAACCGGCAAAAACCCTAGCTTATGATTCGATCATCAATAAATCCCGACTCATCTACTTTTTGATATTCAAAATTATAACCAAAACGATCCTTAATTTATTTTATGAATTTTCATGCATTTGCCAAAAACTCGATTTCACCATAGCATATTTTATAAATATTTTCCTTTCCAAAAATCATCATTTTATTTTGAACAAATTAGCTTTTATTCAATAGTCGAAATTATATTTGAAACGATCCTTGAATTTTTCTCTACTTTATAATGATTTTTCCCATCTTTAAACTCTATCATAGCTTCGTTTATATAATTTTCCTATGATTTTCATCATCTTTAATATTTATAATTTATAAACGAAAGCTCTAAATATTTCACATTTATAATCAAAACAAAGCTCATTTTTCACCCATTCTTTCATTAATTCACTACTTCAATCTTTTACCTCTCGACTCTTGAACAAATTTTATATTATTTTACATTTATTTTTATTCAAGATGACATCATTCATAACCACATGAGCTTCTAGAAGATTTAATTAAATGAATGTAATTTCTCCACATTACTTAGTTAATTACCTAGCATTTGTTTAACATGTAATTTAACCACATCTCCTAATTTATTACCAAGCATTTGTTGAAATCATAAGCAACCACATCTCCCATAAACCTTCATTTATTGCTTAGAGACCCCTCATGACTACCTATAAATACCCCCCTCAAGCCTCATTTATACCTCACAAATCAACACACAAAATTACTCTCTTCTCTCCATTTCTCACGCCATTCTCCCTCTCTCTCTCTAAGGTATGTTTTTCTTTTATTATTTCATGCTTTATATAATGTTCTTAGTATAAAAATAATAGTAGCATGCCTAGGATTAATTAAATTATGCTTTAGGAATTTATTTTATGAAATATATGCTATTTATGCTAGTTTAGGAAAAATGTGATAAGATATATGCATTCTATTTAATTAAATGCATGAGTTATGATATGATATGATATGAATATGTGTTTAAATAATTATGATCTTGTTTGATTAAATTCATGTCAAGAATAATTTATTTAGAATTATTTTTCATAGAGAATTAATATATTTTGCTATATTATGCTTCAAATTCTATGTTATAAATATGAATATGATCAAGTGTGTTACATACCTTCTTTGAATATTCAAATAGGCTCAAGAACATGTTCATGTTGTTCTTGAATAATTCTAAGTGCACTTGTGATAGTGTGTGAGTGTGTGTGTTCGATTTTGTGTTATAACGTGTTTAATTCATAAGAAATTGAATAGTAAATGTTTTCAATAGTAAATTTGACTTTTTGGTCAACCCATAAGCTGATAATTTCGAAAATATTATTAAAATAATTATAAAATTAGTTTTGGAATTTTTAAATAAAGATTTTATCCGAATTTTCCAAAAAATCGGTAAATTATGAATTATTTTCAAAATATAACCTACATTGTCAAATTAAATTCTAAATTTCATTTCTAATGTTATAATTAAGATTATAATGTGATATTCAAGTGGTTAAAGAATTCATGAAACCTGATTAATTACTTAATTTCCCTTAAACGGTTAAAATTAGAGTTTATCGGGAATTCTCTAACATGATATAGTTTATGTGTTTACTTGATGTAATCCTTTTATGCATGAACATTATGTGTTTTATGTGCTTATTTGATTAAAATAAGGAACCTAGTTCTAAGCCTATAGTAGTTAATACTTTCAGGCGCATTGGAATCCACATTACAATGTCTGACTACCGGTATAGGTGAGGGTTAAAATGTTTTCAACTGGAATCATGCTATACATATGTATCTATATAAAAACTATTTTCAAGCCTACCTATCATTTTGATTTACTACCCTATATACATATTATTGTACTACAATGTCCCTCTTAAGGGAAAAATACTTTCATGCCGGAATCAACGTTTTACTAGAACATTATATATTTCAAGTCCATTTTATCAAAACATTGATTCCGGGTTATGCAAGCAAAATATTATTCTTGATTCCTGTTATGGGCCCCGGCTGTATCCGTAGCGAGCAATTACCCGGAAGGTATCGGGCCGAGGGTATTGTTGGTGCTGCGGACTGCCACCACCTCTTGGTAGTGGTTTAACTGGAGGTTAGTTACTCCACGCCAAGGGATGAGGGAGAGATAGCTGCCTCCCGAATCTAGTTCGTGGTCTCTAGGGTTTGATTCCCTATTGACATCAAGGAGTAGCGGAGTTAATATTCTTGATTTTATTGAAGTATCGGAGCCTGATCAGCCCGATACTATTTTACCAATTATTTAAGGAGTTATGGATGGAGAGGCCTAGCTTGCGGGCATTAATGTTCTTGTTACAAACGGTTCATATTTCTACAATTATTCCAAACTACCCCTATCCCTGTTTTACAATTATTATGAACCGTTTCCTATTTGCTATATCCTATTGTTAATATTATAGATCAAGATCTTCTTGATCATATAAATATAAATATATTTATATATACATATATCTATAAACCCTCATACCCCCTTCACTTAGTCACTTTGACTAACCCTCTCGCCTATTTTTAAAATGCATGATTTCAGGAATCAATGAACGACAACTAGAGGTATCTTGAAGTACTACAACCGTAGGTTGGATCCGATCCTAAGAGTACATTGTCTTGAGCCTACTCTCTGCAGAAACAAACCATCTCATACTTTGTCCTTGCATGTCAACCTGTTGTACTCTTTTGTGAACTACTTTGCTCAATAATGATAATCCTTGCTCATTGTACGTTATTCTCCCCGTTCATAGGTAAAGTTGAATCTCTTTATCTTCCGTTGCACTGTGTCACATACTCCATTCATATATTATCCTGACTGTTCGCCGTAGTATTTCCTGAATGTTGGGTCTAACCTCCACTCAGGGAGTATTGCGGTGCGGGGTTGTAGTGTTGGGGAGGCGCTACACCCACCTTCCTCATGGTGGGTTCCGGGTTGATCCTATCGTCGGGGCCCCAGGCATAACGGAAAAATCACACTTACACTGATCAAGGAAATCAGAAGCTTAACCCGCAACAGACAGACAGACAGACAAACAGACATATCTCATGTATATCGTACTTATCATATCGTACGTACATATCACACAGACCGACTTCAAAAGCATAACAAATCGAAATCAAGCATACATAGGCTCATACATAGCGTTTCGTACTTTCAAACTTATAACAAAACCATCAAAGTACATATTTCACACAGATCTACGTATATATAAGGCTTATAAATTGTACACATTCGAAAACGAGCACATTGTAATAGGGTATAACTATATCCTAACCTCACCTGGAACCAAACACAGCCGAAGACATAGCAGATGGTTCACCCCGGAACCTGCACGACCACAAGTCACCACCCCGGGTGAACCTGTACCAACTGGACATAAAAAACACAAAACACGACTCAGACTCAGACTTAAACAACCCCTTAGAGACGTACGGAAAATGCAATCACATAAGCAGGGATCAAATGCCTAGCAATTATTTGCAGAAGAAACATTACATAATTTAATCAAATCATATTATTCATTTATCACATAAACAATTCATGGATTGTATAACAAATTTAATTAACAAAGTTTACTTAATTCATTTCATGCAAATTCACGTAGCACCTTTCATACAATTGACACATATTAATAAATCAAATAATTCATAATAGCAAGTTTCCTAATTTATACAAATTTCACGAAGTTACAAATCAAATTCTAACCCTACTCAATTCATTCAATTCATATTTTACATATTCAATTCATGTATTACATATTAGATTTAATTACTAAGGTTTACCAATTCAAATTAAACAATTCATGTCTTTCCAAAAATTACACAAACACCCCCTCTTAAATTAAACAAATAACAAATTCAACAAACCAGAATCAAATTGCAAATCAAGACATCTAAATATATCAAATTATATTTCATACAATCATTTCATATACATTGAAGTACAATTCGATCGGCAAATCAAGTATATCGCGTTAAAATCACAATTAGAACAAATAATTAAATATTCACAATTATACAAATAAATTCACAGAAATAAACCGAGTGTCCGATTAACGAACGAAAAGCGGCAACGGACTCACCATAACGAGACGAACATTCTGTCCGAAGCCCGCCGGATCGCCGCCGCCGGAACAGGGGCGGGCCGCCGCTCGGCCGCCGCCGGAGAGTGCCGAAAAATCATCTGTGAAAGTAATCCTCGTGCTCGTTCCAATTCCTCAACCAATTTCTGCAAATTCCAAGCCAATTGTCTCCAATTTCAAATCCAAGAATACGAAAACACTAAAATCTTCAAACTTCAATTACTTTCAAACCGGTGAACCAAAATGAGATCCGAAAGAGGCATCGGCTTACCCGTGACGAGCTTTACGAAAGTACTAAGCTTTCTCGCCGGAAAAATCCCCAGAGGTGGCGCCGCCGTTGAACCGCTGTTGTGCCACCGCGATCCGCTACCAAATGGCCAAATCAGGAGTCGCGTGATCAATGGCCGATAGTTCTTATCGTTCCGAACAACTTTCGTGAAGGGCCCGAGGCCAAAAGATCGCCGGAAAAGGGCCCCGTTGGCCACCGAAGTTTCTGCCGCCACTCCCATTGCCGGAACCACCACCTACGGCCAAAATTGGGTGAAATCGATGCCGGAAATGGACTCAGGGGGGTCGGAAAAGGGTAGGAAACACCAACCTTCATCGAAAAAGATCGCTGGAGCAGCGAAAACGCCGCCACAACAGTGACGGGCGCCGCCGCCGCTAGCTTCAGGCAGCGCGTGCGGCGCCGTCGCGGGCCCGATGGCCGTGCCGCCAATGCCATCCGCTGCGCCGGAGGCCCTTCTTCCTGGGTGTGGGGCGCGTGTCGCCGGAAAGTGGCCGGAAGCCGCCGCGAGGGGAGGTGAAGTGGCGGTGGTCCGCCCCCTTTTCTGCCGTGACTGAAAATTGCCGAAACGGGCCACCTCCGCTCATCGGTTGGTCGAGATCTTGGTACGGTTGTGACCGCATCGTCGAGCTTTCCGAAATGGACTATTGGATGGTCGAATTCAGTGGAGAAACGAGCGAGTTTGAGTAGTGTGTGAAAACACACCGTGAGTGTGTGTGAATAGTGACTGAATTGCAGGAGAAGAGAGAGAGAGCTGGGTATATATCTTGGGTCCTCGTACACGAAAACGATCGGAAGAAGGGGTTAACGACGTCAGAATTGGGCAAACTCAGAGTCTACGAACTCGTTTCGATGCCCCGAACGCATTGATGGGGTCAAAACGGTCAAAATCTCATTCGAACGATAAATGACCGAAAAATCCCTAAAAAGAGAAAATTACAAAAAGGCCCCTAAACTGTTAAAGAGTTCAAAACAGGGTCGAGTAAAGCACAAAATCACCTAATTAAACACATAAAATGATTGAAATTTTGCGTACCTCATAAATCGGACGAACGGGATGTTACACCTCTGGCATGAAGTATAAATCAAGAATGGGAGCAAAGAAGTTCATATAATCACCAAGGAATCATGAAATCAGTCCTAAATCCAAGCTAAGACATGGAAGCAAGATTTGAACTCTAACCCTTCCTATCCATGCCATCTCCCAAACTCAAATTATATCTCAAGTAAAACATGAAATTCATGGATCAAATTCATCATATAATCATGGAGAATTTGAAAATCTACTTACCTTCAAGAGTTGATGAAGTATGGAATAGATTGGGCTCCAAAATCACAAGATAAGAAAAGGGGTTTCTCTTTCTCTTTCTTTCTCCGTGGATCAGCTGCTTTTCCTTCTTCTTGGGAGTGTGTGGATCAAAATGGATAGGTAGGGAAGAGAGAGGGCTGAGTTAATATCATAAAAACCAATGTTAAATACTTGAGTATGGTTAAATTGGGCCCACAAGCACAAGACTAGTCAAAGATGGTTGCTAGAGCACAAGCTGTTCATTCCGGGTGAAAAACGGGGGTCCAAATGGGCTTATAAAAATACCAAACCTGGTTCAAAAGTTTCCTTTCTTCGTTAAGAGTCCAATGCATCTTGCGGAATTCGAATCCGAATTCTCGAGCTCAAGTTATGGCCTCCGGAACACGAGGCGCGCTAAAACTAGTTAGGCCCTCATGTCCCTCGTCAAATACCAAAGGTTTAAAACCTCGATAAAAGAACCCAAAAACATAAAACGAGCATGCAAACTATTCATAACTCACATGTATCGTGCATATCAAAATTTCACAAAAATCGAAATTGAATTCCGGCACATAACGAGCAAATTACGAGCATGCAAACCTAAATGTTTAAGAATTCAAAGTTCATAACATAAATAATTAATTTCATATAATTTCAAATAATCAAATAAGAATTAAAATAACACTCAATTATGTAAGTAAATAATTTAAAGCGCATATAACCCTCTCGATACGGCATACCTGGAAATCCGAACGATTGGGATGTTACAAACTTCCCTCCTTCAAAAGGACCTGTCCTCAGGTCCTAAGGAGAATCTTGAAAGGCTCCGAAGACAAGCCCAACTCCACACTTCCGTTGCGCTACTCTGATCTCATACCTCTCGGGACCCTATCTCCTTAACTGGCGAACCGGACACAAAGTCCTAGTCGTTTGCCCCCACATCCCAAATAAAGATTCGGGAGTAGTTAGAGAATTCTCAACCTTGGCACATAGACATTACTACACAAAGTCCATAACGTCTTTCTTATGCCAGAACAATCGGTTTCCTAAAACTCCGAACAACTTCAAACCCTAGGTGGGATTAACTCGTGACCTTGCACTCCTTAAAGCGTAGGCTACCGTTCTTCTACAAGCAACACTCAACAAAGGCCTTCCTTTGTGCCTCGGTTGGAAACAAGGTAGCTCCGGTTAGGCAAAAGCCGATACCGGGGCAACTCTCTTCAACCGCCTGCTCCCACTCAAAACCGTACCTCTTACTCTGAGGTAATCCTCGGTTCTTCTAAGAGGAATATCAACGGGTTAGCCTTCGATCTATACCCAAAAATATCGTTGAGTCCCTGACGGACCTCCTGAAAGCAACCGTTAACCTCAACGAGAGCAAAACACCTTCTAAACCAACCACCGAAAGCAGCTCGACCCTCACAACTCACTAAACACTCACGAACACTCCGCACCACAAACTCTCTCCAAAAGAGAGTTAACACAAAAGGAAAATAAAGCACACAATGAGCAAGAACTAAAAGGAAAAGAAATACACAACAAACAGAAGTAGGAAAGAAAGGAAGCACACTACAAGCAAGAGCCACGAAGAGAAAGAAACACCCAATAAACAAAAGCAAGAAGGAAAGCAATTACGTAACAAATGAAATCAAGAATCACCGAAAACAAAGAATAAGATAATAAACACGTGGGTTTCCCTGATATTAAAATATGCATGTATGTAGTGCCATGAATGCTTCATGTACTGTTCACCATAGTAGTAGTATTGAGTTCGGGGTTAATTCCTTGATTCCCAAAGTGCCAACTTGAACTTGAACCGGGATCTTGAAGTCGTGGCATTCTTTGAAGATCTTAGATTCTTGTTCCTCGGATACTCCCACCTTTAGTATTAAAATCTTTCCTTTTTGATATCGATGACCTCATAAGATTCTTGAATTTCCCTTTCCATATGATTCGAGTCTCTACAATATGAACACTGACTTGTTTCCGGTGAGAAGATATAAAATCCATTTTTGCTATTTGAATCTTCTTATACTCCGAGTCATTGAAATCTTGAATTTCTAAGAATTTCTCTTATCCTGTGGATTCCTCATCTTGCCTTCAAATATTTCATCTTGAAATATTTTTCCATCTAACATCATTAAAAACAATTCCTAGTTCCTCTGAATTTGATCTTTCCATTTCGGCATTGAAATCTTCTTTTTCTAACATTGTTAATAGCTTGAAGCTTCTCATAAATTGGGTGAAACCCAGTCCATTGATTACCCATTCCTTCATAACCCCAAGTATCTTGCATCCTCGGTTCATATACATATTCTTGGAATTTGAATGTTTGATCGAATTCCATGTCCATTTACTTGCAACTAATTCCGAACTCCGGGATAGTCCTCGAAGGTACCCTAGTCTTTCAAACCCTTTTATGAAATCATCCATCTTCCTTCATTCTTCAATTTAAAATCTTCCTACCATCATACTCTGAATGAGGTACTTGTACAAAGTTCTCGAATAGAACTACCTCATAAGGATTCTTCTCGGGTTCTTCAAATCTCAACTCCATTCTCTTGATCACCTAGAACTTGGCCTTAATATCCTCATTTCAAGTCGTTTCCAAAGATCAAAATCCCTAAATCCCTTGCAGCTTAAAAATATTTGTCTCTCTTGTTCTTTTCCAGGTAATACTTATTGATGTCAAAGGAGTATCCTGAAATAAATACAACTCCAAGAAGATATCGATGCATGTGGGGTTTTTAGTGCATGTTCATGTGAATGATTAATGCAAATAATATCAAATAATTCACATAAGTGATGTAGTGAATGCCAACAAACACGTAATCCTAAGCCGAACGACCTAGATAAACTCAACACGACACGAGAGCTCCGGTTTTGCAACTATGAGCTCTGATACCACTTAAGGATGTAACACCCCGGAGCGGTGGGTGCCACATCCCCCGTACCATAGCCTAACACATGAAACGAAATGGGGACTCCGTCCACGCATCAAGCCATGGCGAACAGGTGACAAACAAAAATCCAACCTAAGCTAGGTGGTCTAGACGCTACTCAGAGCGCGCAATAAAAACAATTAACGAATGTGGAAGCCTCAAAATCCTAAATCAACAAACATACTCGAAACATAAACACGATACATCAAAATTTATCGAGGCAAGTTATATAAATCCTTACAAATCTAATTAAGACACAACTTATATATATTTCAAAATTAGCAAAATGCATAAAGAAAATAAAATACAATGCATGTGACTCGAGCTATCCACAACCACGACTCAAATACCACCGCCTAGCTCCAACTTTCAAACAGGCACCTGTAAACTCAAATCAAAGGGGGAAAAAAGAGAGAAATAACGAGGGTCAGTCCTAAAGACTGGTGAGGGGGCTAACACACGCACACGTACTTATAAGTAGAGCATACCATAATCAAATCGAAGAGTGTTCATGAACCGGGGTTGGTTTTTGCATTCCAAATCATTTAAACCAGTGATATTACATATAGAAAAAAAGATTTAGGGCCGAAGGCCAAAATCACCAAGTTTTAGAAATTAGAAGTCCAATCCCGATTCACAAACCATAACGGAAACGAAGACTTAAACTAATTGACTCGACGAGCTCGAGTCCCAACCTACTTACTCCATAGCAAAGCAAAGCGAAGACAAAGCAAAAGGCATAAATCAATCCAATCTTTCTCCGTTTGGGGAAGAGAGTGGCCACTGTCAATCCCACACATATCTTACCTTATAGTGGTGGCATCGGGGATCCTAACCGACCTTGAAGGGTTATACCGCCGGCATATGACACCCGTTTTCCCCTCGACCTCCCGAGGATGAGCTAAGCCTCACTTTGGTGGAGAAGTATACAAGGGTTGCAACCGGCGACCCCATGGCCGACCCGAGTCTCCCATTACATACAACTCCGGGGCCCAAACTTACACTTATACATATCAAACTTACACTTATCAAACAAAGCTTATACACATTCACACTTATCAAAGCTTTGCAAACTAAACGAAAATAGTGTTTAGATACATATAAAAGCGTTTTCAAAGCCTCATAACAAACGGGACAAATCCCACAAAATACGTATCAAACACATATCTATATATATATACATATATAAGTCGCATGCGGGCTCGAAATTCAAATAGGGTTTTAGGTCATCATAACTAAAAGGAAAGAAAACCTCACCTTGCCGACCAACCGAACCAAAGGAACCACCTCTACAACCTCGAGACAAACCTAAGGACAAAAGCAAAGAGCAAGGGACAAGCTTAGACTCAGCATGAACCAGTTAGACGCTCGGGATATGCTTATGGGTGGAAATGATGCATATGAAGTGCGATAAGATAACACCTAGGTTACATGACATCATATCGAGACATATTGGAGCATAACTCACATATTTCACGTTCATGAACATCATGCAATACATATGGCATATTATATAACAAATTAAGAATTCATACAACTCATACCAACGTAAGGGAAAAGCATGCAAGGCAAGAAAATAAGTCATGAAGTCATACGTGCACATAAGAGGGCATTTAGATCACATAAGGCACGTTTCAAGTCCAACGAATTCGCAAACTTAACACAACGCATATAACACATAATTATAACATATAACATACCAATTCAAGTAATGACAAGCCATAGCATCACATATCATTCATAAAAACAAGCATTCAACACCTTAGGAACAAGGTAGGGGAAGAAAACGAACAAAACGAACAAAGAAACAAAGTTCGGGCAAGAAAACTCAAGCTTTCCAGATCCAAGGCCGTGGATATTTTCAAAAGGGGAGATCCATGGCCGTGGATCTGGGGACAGAAACGTCCCTGCTGCAGGACTCCTATCCACGGCCGTGGATTTGATCAAAGCCAGAAATCCACGCCCGCGGATTTGCTTCCAGTGACCAAAACTCAATTTTTAGCGCTCAAACTCACCAAGAACCAAAACCAAACCATACTAACATCAAAACAACACAATATTCAAGATATATGCATCAAAGATTCAAAGGTTTAAGCCCTAATTCATGCAAGAAAACGAAGCAAGCAAAGACTTTGAGGCTAAAACATGGGATAAAAGCTTGGAAACATTTAGCTAACATATAGAACAACTAAAGCACATCGTGTTCATGCAATTTCATACGAATTGGGGCATAAGAAATCAACAAACCAATCCAAAAATCATGACAACAGTTCGGTTGAACGAGGAGCAGATTCGCAGCAGTTTTTCAAGCTCAAAACTCATCAATTCATCAAAGGGTTTCAAAGGCAATTCATCCATAACACATATATCAAGTATCATGTATCAAAAAGGAAGCAAAACAAGTTCATAATATCAGTTTTTGAGCACCAAAACAGCCACACAAAACCATTGCAAAGAAGGAAAGAAAATAGGTCATGTTCTAACTCATATATACAGCTGAAATGAGGTATGAAATCAGGGCAAAACAGAGCATATTCATAGAAAAACATGTATATTGCATTACCATGGATTAACACATGAAATTGAAGGCAAGAATTCAATCATTTGATCTCAAAAATGGGACAACAGTTCATACCGGGAGAGCAGATTATAAATTTCAGTTTTCATGCCCACAAGCTCAAAGTTTCAACTAAGTTATCAAAGAAGAAATCACCCTAACACCTCTATCATGAATTATAAATCAATAATGGAAGCAAATAAGTTCATATAATCACTAAGGAAGCATGAAATCAGTCCTAAATCCAAGCTAAGACATGGAAGCAAGATTTGAACTCTAACCCTTCCTATTCATGCCATCTCCCAAACTCAAATTATATCTCAAGTAAAACATGAAATTCATGGATCAAATTCATCATATAATCATGGATAATTCGAAAATCTACATACCTTTAAGGGTTGATGAAGTATGGAATAGATTGGGCTCCAAAATCACAAGATAAGAAAAGGGGTTTCTCTTTCTCTTTCTTTCTCCATGGATCAGCTGCTTTTCCTTCTTCTTGGGAGTGTGTGGCTCGAAATGGATAGGTAGGGAAGAGAGAGGGCTGAGTTAATATCATATAAACCAAGGTTAAATGCCTAAGTATGGTTAAATTGGGCCCACAAGCACAAGACTAGTCAAAGATGGTTGCTATAGCACAAGATGTTCATTCCGGGCAAAAAACGGGGGTCCAAATGGGCTTAGAAAAATACCAAACCTGGTTTAAAAGTTTCCTTTCTTCGTTACGAGTCCAACGCATCTTGCGGAATTCGAATCCGAATTTTTGAGCTCAAGTTATGGCCTCCGGAACACGAGGCGTGCTAAAACTAGTTAGGCCCTCATGTCCCTCGTCAAATACCAAAGGTTTAAAACCTCGATAAACGAACCCAAAAACATAAAACGAGCATGAAAACATATTTATAACTTACATATATCACGCATATCAAAATTTCACAAAAATCGGAATTGAATTCCGGCACATAACGAGCAAATTACGAGCATGCAAACTTAAACGTTTAAAAATTCGAAGTTCATAATATAAACAATTAATTTCATATAATTTCAAATAATCAAATAAGCATTAAAATAACACTCAATTACGTAAGTAAATAATTTAAAGCGCATATAACCCTCTCGATACGGCGTACCTGGAAATCCAAACGATCAGGATGTTACACTAGTGGTATTAGGATGCATTCGCCGCATACTCTACTTATGTTGTGTATTTATGTTTCACACTTGCAGATTGTGTTTTATGCTTTACTTAGACTTGAACCCGTGTGGGGTTAGTATGCTAGTACTTGGATGATGTTGGACACTTTGATGATACTTATGCTGGGCGATCTCGGGCAGGCGCGCCTAGGCGCGTCCGGAAGGCCTCCCGCGCGGTTGCGAGAGGGTGCTGGGCGGTGTCGCCCATGCGCGCGCCTGGGAAGGTGGGTGGTGCGCGCGAAGCCCGCGCGCCCGGGGTTTCGCGTGTTCGTCGTAATCTGGGTTTCCGTTTCGTGTTTTCGTTCAAAAGCAAAACCAATCCAAGAAATCCAAAAATAGTTTATACAGTTTCAAATCTAAAATAGTTTTTCAAAAATTAAATTTTGCATAAACCAATTTTCAGAAACTTTCAGGAAAAAATACAGTTTCGTAATTCAGGCTTTCTAAAACAATTACAAATACTCAATCGCATCAAGCCTAAAAATTTCTACCAAATTTAGTATAATTGAGACGAATCAGAAACACGATTAACAAGGTGGCTCTGATACCACTTGTTGGAAAACGGAATCAGAAAAGCAGCGGAAATTTAAAATTTTTCCAACAAAAGGATCTTAGGCTCGCAATCGTGTATCCAAATTCGTAGGGATTAGAAACTTACTTTCTTAATTATCTTTCTTGAAGCGTTTCAAGCCACCCAAGAACGCTCTTCTCGCGGCTTGATCCCCTCTCCTAGGTAAAGCTCGAATCTTTAAACTTCTAACTTGAAGCTCTCTAGAGATAGTCCACCAACTTGATCACAATCTAACTAGTAAGGATGCTAGTTCTCTAGTTAGTGTTTAGGCTTAACCTAGGGTTTAATTTATCTTGGAGAAAGGATGGTGTTCAACACATGAACCAAAAGAAGATCATCAATTAGCCTCAAGGGGAGCTCGAGCTCCCCTATATATAGGAAGGAGGGTTGGCCGAAAATCCTAGTCCTTATGAGCTAGGGTTTTGGTCTCTCTCTCTCCTATTACTTGATCATCAAGTATTTTCCAACTTTGACTTTGAATTCTAATTCAAGTCAACTTTTAAGAGAGCTAAAATATCCAAACTATTTTTGGATAATTTTATAATTTATTTATTTAAAATAAATAACTTATTTTATCTAATTAATTAATTCGTAATTAATTAACTAGATTATTTTTCTCCAAAATAAGACTTTCTTTTTAATTCAAAATTAAACCAAAGTCTATTAAATAATTAACAAATTAATTATTTATTATATATATATTCACGTGAGACACGTGTCATAATGACACGTGTCACTCACGTGACCCACACGTGTGGTTTCACACGTGTGGAACCCTCTCGGCCCGATTAACTCGTTTAATCATTTTAAAGCCTCAACTCATGTAACCAAGTTATTGTGTGTGACCCTCTAGGTTCTCAATTTAATTAGCAGTGACCCTAATTAATTAATTCACTAATTAATTAATCAGTTCACTGATTAAACGACCATAGTCTAGCAACAGGTGTTTAACCCCTAGCTGAATTGGAATGTTCGAATTCGACAGAACCATTAAGTCATTGATTTATGTGAGATACAATCCTCCTACTTACTATCTCTCAACCAAGATCTAGGGTAAGGGAATAATTAGAACCCTAATAATCTGGACTTAAAGCTAAGTGCATTTCATATCCACTTGATCTCAATCCAAGAAACCCTTTTCTTGATGTCTTGATCTACTGCCTTGGCCAAGGACTCCATATGGCATATGAACTACTTACGCAATAAGAGATCACCTTGCCAATGCAAGTGTAGGTCCTTTCTTGATTCTCATTCACTTTCATGAATCACTTGTGCAGCCCCAGCATAAGCCTTGAATCAGTTGTCTAAGGCGACACCATTTAAAGCTTATACCTAAGACTACAGAGTTAACTCATAAAGTGACAAGGAACCTCAAGTCTAAGGATCAATTAATCACATCAATGACTCGTGAGATATTTCCTAATCTGGAAGTTTCCATTTCCTGAAATAGAAACTTCCTTTCCCATTTAGGAATCTTCTCACACGCGGCACCTCAGTGAACTTACTTATTAAAGTAAGCACCCTCATGTATCACGCACGTATCAACTATACACTTTGCACCTCTATGAAACAAGGTGGTCCTTCTTAAGGGCGTGATCCCACAAGCAAGCCTTAGAGGAGTCAGGTTGACACTCCCACTGTCTGTAGGACTCATCGGCTTGGAGTATTTTACTAATCATGACTTATGTAATATAGGGCTCGTTTCATGAACCATTTCACCTAAATGGTAGAGTCATAAAGTCATCAGGATTAGAGGAGTTCTCATACATGCACAGCTAAAGTAAACGCATAACAAACAAGAGCATATAAAGAAGTGTTGCGTCAATACGTTATTTTATTCAAAGATTGTCTGTGATTACAATAAGGAAAAGCACAAAGCGGATATACAATCGGCTTTCTAGGGTACTATTCCTAACACGTTTCGCGAGCTCTAACTTGCAAATATGTGATCTACGTGACGTACGTGACTTGTGGTATGATTTTTGGGTGATTTGGAGTTATTTTGTGGGGTGTATGTGTGTGTAGGGTACGTGTTCCGCCATTGAAGGAGGAGCTTGAAGCTGGACTTCAGGGGTGACTAACCCCAATTACTGTTTTTGGTCTTGGGGGAGGTAATGCCCATTACCTCCCAGCTTACTGTTGTTTTTGGGCGTCTGCCTGGGGTAACGGGCGTTACCCTATTTGTGCAGGCAAGGGGTAACTCCCGTTACCCCTATGCCCTTTGCTCTCGGAGGGGGTAACCCCCGTTACCCCCTTGGCTTTGAGAGGTAGTTTGCCTCGTTTTCCCTTTCTTTCGTTTTTGTTTCCCATTTCGTTTCTCATGTGTTTTATGTTCGTTATGTGATAATAATTGACATGCATTGCTAAGAATTGATACGTTAAGAATGTGAATTTGTATATTAAATATGTTTTGCAATTATATGATTTAATTTTAAAAATGATACGTGTTCATATTCGATTAAATTCAATGTGTTTGCATTTTCATTTGTACTTGCTTGTATTAATTGTGCACATGAACACTATCACTTCAATTCATGACATATTTATGATTTATTTTATATCAAAATGTAACATCCAGCTCGTCCGATGAGGTACGCCACATTTCAACTTTATTATGTGTTTAATCATGTGATTTTGTGTTTTGTGTGGCCCTATTTTGAGCTCTTTAAGAGTTTAGGGGCTTGTTTGTAATTTTCTCTTTTTAGGGGTTTTTCTGTCATTTCTCGTTCGATCAAGTTTTCGACCTTTTCGACCTCTTTAATGCGTTCGGGGCATCGAGTCCTTAGACTCTGAGTTTGCCCAAGTCTGACGCCGTTTGCTCCTCCTACCATTCGTTTTACGCTCAAGGGCCCGGGATAAAACACCCGGACCCTCATTATTTTCGTGCCAGAACTTCAGCAGCTCTCTCCCTCCTCTTTCTTTCTCTCTCCCGGCAAAACACCCCAACATACACACGAAACATACACTAACTCTAACTTGATCGTTGCTCGATGGAATTCCACGAATCAATAGTGCTTTTCGAAGAGATCGATGATGTGTTCACAACCATACCAAGATCGTGGCCCGACGACAACCAGAGACGGGCCTTTTCGCTGATTTTCAGTCGCGGCTGGAGGGAGGCGGAACCACCGCGACTTCGCCGGCCAATTCGGCGGTTTCCGGCGGACTTCCGGAAACACACGCCCCCAAACCTGATAGAAGACTTCCAGGCATTCCTTTCCACGTTGGTGGTGCCGCCATCAAGGCGGCGGTTGGGCCGCACGCGCCGGCCAAAGTTCACGCCGCAGCGGCGCTCTACTGTAGCGGCGTTTTTCGCTGCGTTCCGGCGGCTTTTTCCGACGAAGGTTGGTGTTTCCTACCCTTTTTCGACCCCCCCTGAGTCCATTTCTGACATCAATTTCATAAGATTCTAGCCGTAGGTGGTGGTTCCGGTGTGGCAGCAGTGGCGCGGACATTGGCGGCGATTTAGAGCTTTTTCGGCGAGTATTCGGCAACGGGACCTTCAGAGAAGTTGCTCAACTCAACGAGGCCAAACTTTTCATGTAGGTGGTGGGCCAAGAATCGGCTGTGGGCGGCAGATCGTAGCGCTGCAGTGGCGGTGCAATGGCGGAGGTGGCTCCGGTGATATTTTCTGGCCATTACCATAGGCATATCAAAGCTCTCATCACAGGTAAGCCGATGCCTCTTACGGATTCGATTTTCGTTCACCGGTTTGGAAGTAATTTGATTTTGAAGATTTTAGGGTTTTCGTATTGTTAGATCTGAAATTTACGAAGATTGGCTTGGAATTTCCAAAAATTGATCAAGGATTTGGAACGAGCTCGAGAAATTCTTGCACGGGTGAATTTTCGGGATTTTTTCGGCACGTTCCCACGGCGGCCGGCTGCAGTTCCAGCAGCTCCGACAATGGCTCTCCAGCGACCTTCGGACAGTTTGTCCGCCCCGTAGTGGTGACTCCAGCACCACTTTCCGTTCGTTAATCGGACGCTCAATTTGTTTGTTATGAATTATTTTGTGTAATTGTGATTATTTGATTTAATTGCTTAAATTGTAATTTAATTGCTAATTGTTTGATTTCTCGATCGAAATGTATTCCAATGTTCACGAAATCATGTATTAAATGAATTATGAAATATATGGATGCTTTTATTTGCGAATTTGAATCCCGTTATACCGAATTGAACTAATTGTCTACATTAAAAGGGGGTGTTAGCGTAATATTCAGAAACTAGAATTTGTATGTATTTATATAAGCTTGAATCAATTTGTGATGGATGAGCATGTAAAGTTTTGATTATTATGAATCATAAACGTGCCTAAATATTATTGTTGTTTACAATGCACTCTATGTATAAAATTAATAAGCCGAACATTCGCATCTACTTGAGAACTTGGGTGTAGGAGATAAGTTAGGATTTTCAGTAACTTTTTGAATTACATTAAAGGATAATTGTATTGTTCTCGTATTGAATTCGGTTATGCCAATTGGTTATGTGCCTCTTGTGAATGTATGCATCTTTAATGATTAGTTATACCGAGAATAAAGAACGATAGGTTGATTAATTGGAGCTTAATCTCACTAGGGGATGTTTATGTAATTTTTCTAAACCTTCATGAATTTGCATAAGGGGTGTTTGTGTAATATTTATGAAACTAAGATTGTATACAATACTTGAACATTAATACGCCTAATTTGATCACGACACCACATTAGAAGCACAACATGAACACTTGTGCATACCACTATCATGTTGAGCATTGTCATGCATCTTTGTGGTTCATTCTTGAGTCTGAGTCCTTTGTTTGTGTTCAGTTTGGTTCAGGTGCACCCGGGGGGGTGGTGACAAGTGAGTCGTGTAGGTTCTAGGATGGACCATTTGCTTTGGGTTTGAATTTGTTTGGTGCCAGGTGAGGTTTTCTTTCTTTTAGTTACGTGACCTACAACCCTACTTGTATTTCGAGCCTGCATGCGACTTATATATGTATATATATAGATATGTGTTTGATACGTATTTTGTGGGATTTGTCCCATTTGTTCCGAGGTTTTGAAAAACGCTTTTAAATATACCTAAGCCCTATTTTCGTTTACTTTGCAAAGCTTCGATAAGTGTGTCTATGTGGGAAAGCAGGAAGTGGTTTGTAAGATAAGATAAGCCTTGTGATATGTGTGATCTTTGCATTATGTGTGTGGGCCCTGGAGAAGTGGTATGTGATCTCGGGTCGGCCATGGGGTCGCGGGCTCTCAGATCAACACGACTCCACCAAACGGAGACTTAGCTCAACCTCGGGAGATTGAGGGGAAAGCAGGTTCTCTTATGCCGGCGGTGCGCTTCGTGCCCCGTCGAAGGAGCGGGCGGGATCCCCCGACTCATGTTATGTATATGTGTGGGGGTTGAGAGGGGCACCTCTCTTCCCCAAACGGTGTGGAGGTGGGATTGATTTATGCCTTTGTTGTGTTTTCGCTTTGCCTTTGCTTATGAAGTAAGTGTGTTGGAACTCGAGCTCGTCGGGTTGGTAAGCTTATGCTTTTGTTTATGGTTGTGAAGCGGGGGTGGATTTCTAAACTCTAAAACTTGGTTGATTTTGGCCTTCGACTTTAAACTTCTCTCTTTATATATTTATTACCACTGGTTAAAACATTTTAGAATGCAAAAACCACGCCCGGTTCATGAACCCTTTCAGCTTTGAATATGCTTTGCTCTTATGTATATGTACGGGTAAGTGTGTTAGCCCCCTCCTCGTTGTTGTTTTTTTTTTTTTTGCCCTTTTTGTGTGAGTTGCAGGGTTGCTTTGGAGTTCGTTGGAGCTAGGCGGTTGAGTCAAATTTTTCGTTTATGTTCATTTAGAGTCCGGTCTTTGTATTTGTATAGGTTTTGTATTCATTCGAATTTGATTTACGTTGTAATTGTACAAGTTTAGTTTATTCGTTTTGTTATGAAATTCGGGACAGGTTAGGACAGGTGCTTGGATTAGATGAACCCATTTCGTTGTATGATTTTTTTTCGGGACAGGTTAGGATAGGTTTTCTTCATTAGTTGAACCCGTGCAGTTGATATTGCATTACTTTCTGAAATGTATGGAATATATTTTTGTTTGAAAATTTTTAAAAGTTTGTATTTTGTTCCGCTTTCGCATTCAGGTTTTATGTATTTTCTTTTGTACAAGGTTTAGATACCGCCTAGCCTAGGTTGAATTTTCGTTTGTCACCCGTTCGCTGTGACTTGGGGCGTGTGCGAACTTTCCATTTCGTATAAGTGTCGAGTCATAGTGCAGGGGTGTGGTGCCCTTTCGTTTGGGGTGCTACACGAACCATGCCATGACACGGTACATCACTTTATAAACATTTGCCGTTCATCCTACTTGGTTCCATTTTGAGTCATGTCTCACAAGTACACTGTGTCTTCTCTTTTGTACAGTGTTCTCCTCGGCGGAGACATTCCAGCTTCGTGGTTCCTTTTTTGGTCCTTCTTGCACATGGAGGTGAGGGTTTTCTTTTATAAACTGTTGGGAAAACTAACAGAAAATTAGCGGAAATTTAAAAATGTTCCCAACTAAGCAAGGATCGAATCTTGCAATTCCTATTTCCAAATTCGTAGTGTGACACCCCGAACGGAGGGCCCCACATCCCCCGCACCGAGACCCCGGTCCACACATGAAATGGAAGTCCATACATGAACCAAGCTCACGGTGAACGGAGACAGAAAAAAAAAAAAAAAAAAAAAACTTGTTAGGCGGGACTAGACCCTGTACCAATCAATTCAACAAAACCAAGAATGCGGAAGCAATGTAATCATGTAATCACAATCCAATATAAAATTTCAATTCATACAAGAATGTAAATACTGGTTCAACTAGTTCAAGATCCTGTCCTAACCTGTCCCGAATCAATACAATGCAATAACATATAAACAGGTTCAACTAGGGCCCTAGAAACCTGTCCCGAGTTCAATAAAGTAATAACTATACAGAGTGGCTTACATAGCCCAGTTACAACCAGGAAATAAAGGTACGGTACGATGCAATGCAAACAGGACCAAGACTCAATCAAAGACTTCAAAAGACTCCCACCTAACGATCACAGAGCCTGCAAGACAGACACTAAAAACAACGAGAGGGAGGGGTCAGCCAACTGACTGAGTGAAGGGGGTACACACGCATATACATATATAATCAGGAAATCAGGCAGGCATAATTCCACTAAACGTTTTAGGATTAAATAAACAGGAGACAGGAATCAAGATTAAATCAATACGTACGGGTGGAATTATGTCAGGGCATACAAGTCACGTAAACGAGATATAATATGCATGTTTCGATATCCGTACGCCTCTGTTGATGCCCACTTTACCTATACGATCCACGAGCTCCGGTGATGAACAGGGACTGAGACATACCAGAGGTTACGGATATCTATGCTTGACATTTTAGGGGACCCGGCGAGAACAGGTAATTAATCCATCCTGGACTCCTCTTTTCACTTATTAAATGACAGGTACAAACAGGTAATCAGGAAACAAGCAGGAAACAAGAGTTATAATTAATTATCAGGCAGGAAAAACAAGTATAAATTAATCTCCTTTCTCCGGGTGCAATGTGGCCGGTAGCTAACCTCCACATCCGCGCATCAAGGTGATCTTCGGGTTCATGACTCCCTCAGATCGGAGCCCCATCTCCCACCAAACCTCCTAGTGGGTATCTGGGTAGTCCAATAGGATGGGACCTGTGCAAGAGTTCACCGTCGGCCCGATGCCTCCCCGGTTCCCTCAATACACAAGCCCCTGGGCCCCAGGAACAGGTACAAAATCAACACCGGCTAGCCCAGCGCTAGGAAAGCCGGGGGCAATCAGGAATATCTCGTAAAACAAGCCAGGATTAACACTATGCAGTTTATAAATCATTTCCGGTACATAGCCGGTATAAAAGATATGGTCAACTTTAATATGAAAACCATTTGGCATACTTTTAATTCATGCAAGGTTATAGGTCGTTTATAAAGAAAACCCTCACCTCCAAGTGTGCAAGAAGGACCAAGAAAGAAAGACCACGAACCACAAACATCTCCACCGAGGAGAACACTGTACAAGAAAGGAAACACGGTGTACTTGTGGGCCATGACTCAATAATAACACCAAGTAGGACGCACGGCGATGTTGATGAAGTGGTGCATCATGTTATGGCATGATTTAATAAGTATTAAATCATAATTATGTCATGAAATGGTGTGATCGTGTTCATGAGCACAAGTAATGTCATTTAGACACATAAATGATTTAATCATTCAATTAGACATGTATACAATGCATGTAAGTCAAATAAGAGGTCGAGGAGGTGAAAGGAAGGCGATAAAACGGTTTTTGGCAAAGGTTAGGAAAGGCTGATAGTTTTCGGGAATGCGCAAGCTGTAAAGAATTGAATATATCTTTAGTTATAGAAGTTGAAATTAATTTTTGTTTATTGGAAATGAAACTAGACACATAGACCTTTAAAATGGTATGTGGCTCGACTTGTGGTTCAAAGCTAGGTGAAAATGGCGTAGGCTCGAAGTTGGGTGAAAGCAGATTGTCGGTAACGTAGAGACACCAAAAAGAATTGACTATATTTCACAAATGAGACAAGATATTGAGTTGATTCCAATTGGAGATTGTTCTAGACTTCAAGTGGTTTCCAACGGCTCAAAAATTAGGTCAATCGGAGGTCGTATGAGGGAGTACCCGGCCAGGGAAAAACAAGGCGGAAATTTACCCGGCTGGGGAGAGCAGGTGCAGAAACCTTCTGTACTAAACTACCCGCCCGGGTAGTTTTGTGGGCAAAAATCTACCTGCCCTGGTAGACCTTCTGGGCGAGAAAAAGAGACAGAAACAGGGGTTGCTCGAAGGGGAAGGAGAAGGAAGCAAAAACCACCTCAAAGCTCAACCAAAACACTCCAAATTGAAGGCATAAGTTCATGTAAACATACTTTATCATATATCTCAAATTCAAGCCATGAAACCAAGTATATAACAAGTTGCCATTAAAGCTCAAGCAAGATGCAACAATGGTGTTTCAAGTTCGGGGAAACAAACGGTTACAAATCTAGCAAATAAACGACAAGCACACTCACTGGAGCAACATACTAAAATTCTAACTCAAATAGATCACATATAAACACATTAGGAGCAAGTTCTCATTTATAATCACTATTCATCATGTTCATGAAGGGTATGAATCTGAGCAAGAAAAATAAGATACAATCAGGAGGAAAAGAAGTACGTAACGAGAGGAATAAAATGGTTACCTTAGGTCGTTGATCGGATGGTTGGATCTCAAAAACCCGAGCTCAAGGGTTCATGGCCAAAAGGGGGAAAATCCTTCTCTTCTCTCTTCTCTCTTCTTCCTTGCTTGTACGTGAAATGAGGGAGAGAGAGATGAACTTGGCTCCTTTTTGGGGCTGAGTTGAAGGGGTCGGGTTGTACGGGTAGGGTCATGCGGTATCTGGTCTATTCGGATCGGATTTTAAAATGGTAGGGTGATCAAATGGCTTAGAAATTAAAAGGTTAATTCATTGAATCCGAATCATTGAAACGAACTCAATGTTAAGGTTGGAATTCGAATCCGAATTCCCAAGCTCAAGGTAGCTACGAAGGCCCAAAACACCCTAATTAAAATTAGGTCCCTAACTAGCAATTATTAGACAATTGAGTCTAAGAACAATTTAAATAAATTCTAAAGCGCACGTAATTAAATAGAGTTACACGTTGACACATAGGCATGTGATTCACTTAAATCATGTAATTACCGAATTAAACTCTCACGTGACCTCGTACCTGGCTTGCTGGAAAACTGGGGTGTCACAACCTCTCCCCCTTAAGAAGGACCTGTCCTCAGGTCCACTGCCTCGAGTACTGGACTCTAAGCAAACCTCTCCGTATTCATCCCACGCGGGGTTCGCGACCTCCCCACAGGAATTAGTTCAGAGAAGGGTCTTCAAGCACGAAGGGGCTTCAAGCTGCTCACGAACTAGATCCGACCATGAGTAAGCCGGACGTCTCGCACGATAGGAGGGTCTAAACGAGATTCAACTCCCACCGTTTGAATCCATCCTAACCATCCCACAACTAGGTATCACAAATGGAGTAGTTAACGAACTTCCACCACTCGTTCTCCAATCCCCAAATGGATTTTCAATCACCACATCAACTTCATGGTTTGAAGTTGGTTTCTTGAGCCGCCACCAACTTCTAAATGGGGTCTCCAAAGACCCATTGTAAAGTCCGTTACACGGCACGACCCTCGTCTCACCGTGTTACTAAGGCACTAGCTCACTCCAAAAGCATTTAACAAGCAATTACACACAACAGGAATTAAGGAATGCATGATGTACGTGATATGTATGGTTAATGTACCGTTCACCATTGTTTGGAAGTTTTCGTTGTAGTGAATCCAAAAGCTACTTTATTTCTTTGTTGATGGTTCCTTTGCTCATAGAGTCTTGTTTTCATAATCCCCGATGTATTTGATTCTTCGATGATCACTTGGTCTTCGCCCACAATTTATTCTTTTACCCTTGCTAGCCCCCACGATTCGAAGTTCCGCATTTAATTCTCTTACCTTTATTAAATACCATGGTCCAAAGTTCCAATCTTGGAAGTCTCATGATCTTAATCCATTCAATTCATTCTTTACCATAATCTCATTCGCCCTTCCTTGGATGCTCTAGCTTGTCCCGAATAGTTCGGACGCCCATCTCAAACCTTATTATGCTTCGAAAGCCCACGGTTGAATTTGCTCTCCCGATGTCGGTCGCCAAGTATAGTGATTGACTCGGCTTCACTTATTCACTACCTTCCTTACCGCTTCTTGCAAACTCTTTACACGAATCCATTATAAATTAACTTGAGTCGGCAATCAAGATTATCCTCGATCTAACCTTTCTTATCAACTTTGTGAATTTTCACGGTCCCATCATCTTTAAATTATGAGACACGATAATCCAGATACAATATGTCCAATCATGGCAGACTTAAGTTTGCATATCTCCCATAGCAGGACGTAACGACGCGACATGAGGATTCGGTCTTGTTGCTTCATTTCCTAAGCATTCCCCGAATACCTATCTTCGTCCCTTGAAGCCCATGTCTCTTTTCCAACCTTGACATTCATTTTCACTACCACGTTTCCATTGCTTGTTTATTGTACTCCATAACCTGCTTGATCTTCCCAATTCAGTCTTGGGGTCTTATCGAGTGCTCTATCTTCCCTTCATCACGCATCTTTTATAAAGATCCGATTACTTGTTAACCCTTTCATTTCATTTCCATTGTTCCCTCTAAGAATAATCCACTCGAGCACAACTAAGGATTTCTAGATCATCTCCCAGTCATGCTCTCCCCCTTAAGAACTCCTATCCAAATTCCTTAGACTTGCACTAATGCTTCACAAACCAAGGTCATCGAGTTCCTCGACGTAAGTGGTCCTAGCTAAGCTATATGTCCGTTGATCTTGGTCACAATCACTTTCAAGAAATTAGTAGGGATGACCATCTCATTCATTTATTCCAAAATCCGGTTCTACTTCCCGAGCTTCCGTATTTCTTCCTTTCTTTTAATCCACACTTTACAACCCAAAATTCCTCCTTTCGATTCGAATATGGTTCGGTTAAAGTAGCATTCGATGAACGAAGTGGGGGAAAAAATTCCCTATCAAATAAACACTAAACCATGCATGTCGGATTAAGATGCCAATGCACATAACCAACAATTAAAGATGCAACACATTGGAGCGACTATATCAATTAAAGATGCATGTACACATAGATAAACGTATTTAAATAATTTAAAGAGATGTATGATGCACGTGCAATGAATGTATTAAACATGTCACCGTTATGGTAAGTTTTGAACTCAGCAGCTTATCCTCATTTCTCTAGTCACGGCTTGCTTGGGCTTGTCGATCATTTCTTGTTTTCCCACGGTCTTCAAGATTTCTATGAACCTCCTTGCATCAACTTATATATCTCCATGGTCCGAGATCACTACCTCTTGAACCCAAATTCTTCTATGTCCATGGGTTTAGTGTCTTGACTTCATCCTAATAATTGTTCTTCCACTCGTTGGCCCGAATCTTTCTCCAAATGTTACCTCGAATGAAGTCCTCTTGATTTCTGTTATGAATTCAAATCGATAGTATAACTTGTCGTTTACTTGCTTACATTTGAGTACGTAATCTCCTTCTAAGGATTCTTTGCCTTTCTTTATCGTTTCCATTTGTTGTTCTATATTTCCCACTTCGACCTCACAATACGACAATTCGGCTTGGATCGGGAAGATGAACTCAAATCCGGCCGAAGATAGATTCCTTAGCATTGTCACCTTCCATGAATATGTATTTACCTCGTTGATTGATTTTCTTTGATCCCTTTCGAATCAAACTTCTATCGTATTCGAAATTCGAAGCATCTCAATTCATCTCTTCTTCTCTGACTTAGAAATTCCGATTCTCATACATCGAACTCATCCTTCGCTTCTTGGACCGAAGACTTCCAACTTGTACGACCTAGTCTCCTCATATAAGTAGTTCCAATCAAGTCATATATCCGGTAATAACACTCACATTCTGAATTAGATGGTCCCGTTAAGCCGGTTAAACATTCTTCGTTGCTTGTCATCCCATGGATCTATGTTTCCTTGAGTTAGATCACCCTGTGGAATCCGAATAAGGCATCCTATGTAGTTGAGACATATATATCAGTCTTCTAAGTTACAAACATTCCACGATCAACCTTTATTTCATTAAATATCCCTCTATCAAGGTAGAACTTATCAATCCACCCAAATTCGATCCTTCTATCCCGGATCTAAATCCTGGAAACATAGCACCCTCGAGGGAAGGTCATGGTTCCCGAATTCCGGTATAAGACTTCTCTGTTAGGAATAGTGCCCTAGAAAGCCGATTGTATATCCGCTTTGTGCTTTTCCTTATTGTAATCACAGACAATCTTTGAATGAAATAACGAATTGAGGCAACACTTCTTCATATGCTCTTGTTTGGTATGCGTTTACTTTAACTGTGCATGTATGAGAACTCCCCTAATCCTGATGACTTTAGGACTCTACCATTTAGGTGAAATAGTTCATGAAACGAGCCCTATATCACATAAGTCATGATTAGTAAAATACTCCAAGCCGATGAGTCCTACAGACAGTGGGAGTGTCAACCTGACTCCTCTAAGGCTTGCTTGTGGGATCACACCCTTAAGAAGGACCACCTTGTTTCATGGAGGTGCAAAGTGTATAGTTGATACGTGCGTGATACATGAGGGTGCTTACTTCAATAAGTAGGTTCACTGAGGTGCCCCGTGTGAGAACATTCCTAAATGGGAAAGGAAGTTTCTATTTCAGGAAATAGAAACTTCCAGATTAGGAAATATCTCACGAGTCATTGATGTGATTAATTGATCCTTAAGACTTGAGGTTCCTTGTCACTTTATGAGTTAACTCTGTAGTCTTAGGTATAAGCTTTAAAGAGTGTCGCCTTAGACAATTGATTCAAGGCTTATGCTGGGGTTGCACAAGTGATTCATGAAAGTGAATGAGAATCAAGAAAGGACCTACACTTGCATTTGCAAGGTGATCTCTTATTGTGTAAGTCATTCATATGCCATATGGAGTCCTTGGCCAAGGCAGTAGATCAAGACATCAAGAAAAGGGTTTCTTGGATTGAGATCAAATGGATATGAAATGCACTTAGCTTTAAGACCAGATTATTAGGGTTCTGATTACTCCCTTGCCCTAGATCTTGGTTGAGAGATAGTAAGTAGGAGGATTGTATCTCACATGAATCAATGACTTAAAGGTTCTGTCGAATCCGAACATTCCAATTCAGCTAGGGGTTAAACATCTGTTGCTAGACTATGGTCGTTTAATTTGTGGACTGATTAATTAATTAGTGAATTAATTAATTAGGGTCACTGCTAATTGAATTGAGAACCTAGAGGGTCACACACAACAACTTGGTTACATGAGTTGAGGCTTTAAAATGATTAAACGAGTTAATCGGGCCAAAGGGTTCCACACGTGTGGGTCACGTGCATGACACGTGTCCTTCATGGACACGTGTGCATGTGCATGAATAATTATTTTGGTGATTAAATAATTAATTTGTTAATTGTTTAATAGACTTTGGTTTAATTTTGAATTAAAAAGAAAGTCTTATTTTGGAGAAAAATAATCTAGTTAATTAATTATGAATTAATTAATTAGATAAAATAAGTTATTTATTTTAAATAAATAAAGTATAAAATTATCCAAAAATAGTTTGGATATTTTTAGCTCTCTTGAAAGTTGATTTGAATTAGAATTCAAAGTCAAAGTCAAAATTACTTGATGATCAAGTAATAGGAGAGAGAGAGACCAAAATCCTAGCCCATAAAGGACTAGGAATTTCGGCCACTCCCCTCGAGCTCCCCTTAGAGCTAATTGGCAATTCTTTTGGTTCATGTGTTGAACACCATCCTTTCTCCATGATAAACGAAACCCTAGGTTAAGCCTAAACACTAACTAGAGAACTAGCATCCTTACTAGTTAGATTGTGATCAAGTTGGTGGACTATCTCTAGAGAGCTTCAAGTTAGAAGTTTGAAGATTCGAGCTTTACCAAGGAGAGGGGATCAAGCCCCGAGAAGAGCGTTCTTGGGTGGCTTGAAACGCTTCAAGAAAGAATAAAAAAGAAAAGTAAGTTTTCTATCTCTACGAATTTGGTTACACGATTGCGAGTCCAAGGTCCTTTTGTTGGGAAAATTTTTAAATTCCGCTGCTTTCTGATTCGTATTTTCCAACATTCTCGGCGTATTCCTCATCTCATTCGGTTTGAACGTAGAATCTGTGGCACTTGTCGTAGTTGTAGAAATTGGCCGTGGTTTGATATTATCTTCGTAAACTGTAAATCGTAACTCATTTCAAGAATATATACATGCAATTAGTGCATGCTCATGCCACATTTTCAACACGAAAGGCATAAATCCAATGCACTAAGTAGGAATTAATTCAACAAGGTTCAGAAAGAAATGCAACTTCGTACTTAAGGTCAATGCAATGCTCACGTTAGCAAGTAGTTCCTAAGCCGTACGACCTAGACTCGACAGGACACGACACTAGAACTCCAGTTTTATAACTTGGAGCTCTGATACCACCTTAGGATGTGACACCCCGAACAGAGGGCCCCACATCCCCCACACCGAGACCCCGGTCCATACATGAAATGGAAGTCCATACATGAACCAAGCTCACGGTGAACAGAGATAGAATGAAAAAAACAACTTGTTAGGCGGGACTAGACCCTGTACCAATCAATTCAACAAAACCAAGAATGCGGAAGCAATGTAATCATGCAATCACAATCTAATATAAAATTTCAATTCATACAAGAATGTAAATACTGGTTCAACTAGTTCAAGATCCTGTCCTAACCTGTCCCGAATCAATACAATGCAATAACATATAAACGGGTTCAACTAGGGCCCTAGAAACCTGTCCCGAGTTGAATAAAGTAATAACTATACAGAGTGGCTTACATAGCCCAGTTACAACCAGGAAATAAAGGTACGGTACGATGCAATGCAAACAGGACCAAGACTCAATCAAAGACTTCAAAAGACTCCCACCTAACGACTACAGAACCTGCAAGACAGACACTAAAAACAACGAGAGGGAGGGGTCAGCCAACTGACTGAGTGAAGGGGGTACACACGCATATACATATATAATCAGGAAATCAGGCAGGCATAATTCCACTATACGTTTTAGGATTAAATAAACAGGAGACAGGAATCAAGATTAATCAATACGTACGGGTGGAATTATGTCAGGGCATGCAAGTCACGTAAACGAGATATAATATGCATGTGTCGATATCCGTACGCCTCTGTTGATGCCCACTTTACCTATACGATCCACGAGCTCCGGTGATGAATAAGGACTGAGACATACCAGAGGTTAGGATATCTATGCTTGACATTTTAGGGGACCCGGCGAGAACGGGTAATTAATCCATCCTGGACTCCTCTTTTCACTTATTAAATGACAGGTACAAGCAGGTAATCAGGAAACAAGAGTTATAATTAATTATCAGGCAGGAAAAACAAGTATAAATTAATCTACTTTCTCCGGGTGCAATGTGGCCGGTAGCTAACCTCTACATCTGCGCATCAGGGTGATCTTCGGGTTCATGACTCCCTCAGATCGGAGCCCCATCTCCCACCAAACCTCCTGGTGGGTATCTAGGTAGTCCAACAGGATGGGACCTGTGCAAGAGTTCACCGTCGGCCCGATGCCTCCCCGGTTCCCTCAATACACAAGCCCCTGGGCCCCAGGAACAGGTACAAGATCCACACCGGCTAACCCAGCGCCAGGAAAGCTGGGGGCAATCATGAATATCTCGCAAAACAGGCCAGGATTAACACTATGCAGTTTATAAATCATTTCCGGTACATAGCCGGTATAAAAGATATGGTCAACTTTAATATGAAAACCATTTGGCATACTTTTAATTCATGCAAGGTTATAGGTCGTTTATAAAGAAAACCCTCACCTCCAAGTGTGCAAGAAGGACCAAGAAAGAAAGACCACGAACCACGAACATCTCCACCGAGGAGAACACTGTACAAGAAAGGAAACACGGTGTACTTGTGAGACACGACTCAATAATGACACCAAGTAGGACGCACGGTGATGTTCATGAAGTGGTGCATCATGTTATGGCATGATTCAATAAGTATTAAATCATAATTATGTCATGAAATGGTGTGATCGTGTTCATGAGCACAAGTAATGTCATTTAGACACATAAATGATTTAATCATTCAATTAGACATGTATAAAATGCATGTAAGTCAAATAAGAGGTCGAGGATGTGAAACGAACGATAAAACGGTTTTTGGCAAAGGTTAGGAAAAGCTGACAGTTTTTGGGAATGTGCAAGCTGTAAAGAATTGAATATATCTTGCGTTATAGAATTTGGAATTAAGTTTTGTTTATTGGAAATGAAACTAGACACATAGATCTTTAAAATGGTATAAGGCTCGACTTGTGGTTCAAAGCGAGGTGAAAATGGCGTAGGCTCGAAGTTCGGTGAAAGCAGATTGTCGGTAACGTGGCGACACCAAAAAGAATTGATTATATCTCACAAATGAGACAAGATATTGAGTTTATTCCAATTGAAGGTTGTTCTATACTTCAAGAGGTTTCCAACGGCTCAAAAATCAGGTCAATCGGAGGTTGTATGAGGGAGTACCCGACCAGGGAAAAACAAGGTGGAAATTTACCCGGCCGGGGAGAGCAGGTGCAGAAACCTTCTGTACTAAACTACCCGCCCGGGTAGTTTTGTGGGCAAAACTCTACCAGCCCGGGTAGACCTTCTGGGCGAGAAAAAGAGACAGAAATAGGGGTTGCTCGAAGGGGAAGGAGAAGGAAGCAAAAACCACCTCAAAGCTCAACCAAAACACTCCAAATTGAAGGCGTAGGTTCATGTAAACATGCTCTATCATATATCTCAAATTCAAGCCGTGAAACCAAGTATATAACAAGTTGCCATTAAAGCTCAAGCAAGATGCAACAATGGTGTTTCAAGTTCGGGGCAACAAACGGGCATAAATCTAGCAAATAAACGACAAGCACACTCACGGGAGCAACATACTAAAATTCTAGCTCAAATAGATCACATATAAACACATTAGGAGCAAATTCTCATTTATAATCACTATTCATCATCTTCATGAAAGGTATGAATCTGAGCAAGAAAAACAAGATACAATCGGGAGGAAAAGAAGTACGTAATGAGAGGAATACAATGGTTACCTTAGGTCGTTGATCGGATGGTTGGATCTCAAAAACCCGAGCTCAAGGGTTCATACCAAAAGGGGAAAATCCTTCTCTTCTCTCTTCTCTCTTCTTCCTTGCTTGTACGTGAAATGAGGGAGAGAGAGATGAACTTGGCTCCTTTTTGGGGCTGAGTTGAACGGGTCGGGTTGTACGGATAGGGTCACGCAGTATCTGGTCCATTCGGATCGGATTTTAAAATGATATTGTGATCAAATGGCTTAGAAATTAAAAGGTTAATTCATTGAATCCTAATCATTGAAACGAACTCAATGTTAAGGTTGGAATTCAAATTCGAATTCCCGAGCTCAAGGTAGCTACGAAGGTCCAAAACACCCTAATTAAAATTAGGTCCCTAACGAGCAATTATTAGACAATTGAGTCTAAGAACAATTTAAATAAATTCTAAAGCGCACGTAATTAAATAGAGTTACACGTTGACACGTAGGCATGTGATTCACTTAAATCATGTAATTACCGAATTAAACTCTCACGTGACCTCGTACCTGGCTTGCTGGAAAACTAGGGTGTCACACATAGAGATCAAGAAACTCACTTAATTAGAAGCTTTCTTTACACGTTCTAGCCGCCCAAGAACGCTCTTCAGGCGGCTTGATCCCCAAAACCTCCTTCGAATCTTTCAAGACTTCATGATAGTAGCCCTCTAGAGAAATAATCCACCAACCGCGACCATCCGAATAGGGAGGATGCTAGTTCTATATTCAGTGTTTAGGCTCTAGGGTTTAGTGTATAATTATGGAGAAGGAGATATTGTGTATCATTACCCCATGGGGTTCGAACCCCTCTATTTATGAGGCTAGGGTTCGAACCCCATTCCTTGTTGGACAAGAAATTCCAAACTCTTTTGGAAAGGAATTTCTTGCTTGGAGACTAAGTCTCTTACTTTGACCAAAAGTCCACCTTTTGACCAACTTGTTGGGCAAGAATAATATCTAAGTCTCTTAGATATTTTATTTTACTTTATTTATTAAATAATAAATAACTTGAAGACTAATAATTAATTAATTCATAATTAATTATTTCTTAGACTTTAATTCTCCAAATTAGGACTTTAATATTAATTCAAAATTAAATCAAAGTCCATTAAATAACTAACACATTAATTATTTAATATATACACATAAACACGTGACTACACGTGTCACAAGGACACGTGTTCCACACGGGTGATCCACACGTGTGATCCACACGTCTGGGCCCCACCATTCTCTTAATGGTTCGATCAACTCGTTTAATCGATTCAAGCCTTAACCCACATGACCGGGTTGTTGTGTGTGACCCTCTAGGTTCTTAATTCAATTAGCAGTGACCCTAATTAATTAATCAGTCCACAGATCCAACGACCATAGTCTAGCAACAGGTGTTTGACCCCTAACTGAATAAGAATGTCTCGATTCGACAGAACCGTTAAGTCATTGACATATGTGAGATACAATCCTCCTACGTTCAATCTCTCAATCAAGATCTAGGGCAAGGGAATAATTAGAACCCTAATATTCTTGATCTTAATGCTAAGTGCATTTCATATCCATTTGATCTCAATCCAAGAAACTCTTTTCTTGATGTCTTGATCCACTGCCTTGGCCAAGGACTCCTAGATGGCATATGAATGACTTACACAATAAGAGATCATCACCTTTCTAATGCAAACGTAGGTCCTTTATTGATTCTCATATACTTTCATGTGCCACTTGTGCAGTCCCAGCATAAGCCTTTTTGAATCAGTTGTCTAAGGCGACACCCTTTAAAGACTACTGTGACACCCCGCCTCTTCAGCATGCCAGCTACGACGTCACAAGAGAGTTTAATTCTGTAATTTACGTGAATTATATGATTTAACTATCGTTTTATTTCTTATAATTTTCTTACTTGTCTTATTTGAATCTATTTGAACTTATGTGAATTTTTATTATATTGGAATTTATGATAATTTTGAACTTGAACCCAACACCTTTGGAACCAAACCAAATTGAACCGGTAAACTTTGAACCGAACCGAATACCCTTGAACCGAACCGGTCCAAGACTTAAAGCCTTGAACCTTTTCTTTCCCCTCATTTTACGTTAAACATCAAGAAGAAGAAGAAAGAGAAGCTCTCCCTTTGCTCCCAAGCTTTGATCACTTTGAATCACCATATCTCCATTTCTTGATCAATTTCCGATCCGAAGTAAGTTCCAAACTCCCCACGACATCCTCTATCTTTCTACCGATCGTTTTTCTCTTGGTTTTGTGATTTTGTTTGAGTTTGGAGATTTGTGTGAATAGTAAGGGTTTCTTGACCAATTTGTGATATTTGATTCTTGGGTTGATTAGCATGAGTTGTGACTTCATTTATGTGTTCTATATGACCCATATGTTACATTTAATTCATGGTTTTGGTTGGAATTGCATTTATTGCTTAGTATCATAAATGAGGTTGGATGCATTTTGGTGGGTTTGCATATTATTGAGCATTGAGGCATGATTCTTGATTGTTTAAGCTTTCCATATTGTTGGTATTGCATTTGTTGTAGTTGGTATTGGTTTTTGTTGGACAAATTTTGGTATTTTGGAAGTTTGGTTCGAACCCCTGTTTTTCGCCAGTTTTTCGCTCCAGACGCGATCCAAACGGGCGTTTGGTGCCTTAGTGTATTTTGCAAACACCCGTTTGGGAGGCCAAATTCATCACAGTAGGGTATGACACGAGAGTTTGACCGTACCTTAAGGTCACGACACGGGCGTTTCGTAGGCTGCTGTGTAAAATGTGATTTTTCAACTTTTGTGATTCGATTCCTTTGCTTCCGAAATACCTTTATATGTCCTTTTGAGTGTTAATTTGCTACTTTCATGTTTCGTTCTCGCCGTGTGCCTTGTCTATGCATGAGCTTGAATTTCTATGCCTTTGTTTGAGCTAATATGATTAATTTGAATTATTTGTGGCTTGATTTGATATGAGGTTCCAAGATATGAATCATTATGGCTTGAGTGATGTGTTTACACATCTCATTTGCATCCATTGCATTCATGAACATTGTCGAGCTTGTTCTTAACTTGTTATAACATGTTTATAGGTTGATATTTGTCCTAATTTTGCATGAATTGGTTAATATGCGTTCATGCACACCTTGTTTGCTCTTAATTGGATGGATTGGATACATGAGTGTTTCCTAAGCATGATTATGACTCCATTACATTGTGAGACGCATACATTTGCATGAATTTGATTTGTATATGAACTTTGCCTACCTACTTGCTTTCTTTAAATGTGTAAACATAAGCCGTGCGTCAATGTGGTTCATTTGGAGTCTAAGCTTTGTGTTTTGTCTTCAGTTGGTTCAGGTACGCGGTTTCTTCGATATAAGGTGAGGTTTAGGTTTGTTTCTTTTAGTTAATGCGACCTACAACCTTATGTGCTCGTTTTTAAGCCCGCATGCGAATATATACTATATGTATATTAAATATGTGTCTTATGATATGTTATGAATTTTGTTAATTCGATTTGATATGAATCCTTCTAAAATTATACGTATGGGCGTATATAAGCTTAAAATGGTTTTGCAACGAGGCTATGCTCCAAACCATGTGTATTAATGCTAGCTACGGATTAGGATGAAACGGAGAGGTACGCGTATAGCATATGCTAAGTTGCAAGGTATGGTATGCTCCAGTAAGGTACGTAAGTTTTGGTTATGTTTTGTTAAGTGTGTTTTGTAGCGAGTTTATCCTTGAAAGAGGGGAGTTTGGTTTGTTTTGGTTTGTTGGGCCCCGGAATTATGGGTTGGGAGCCCCGGTACGACAAGGGTCGTCGGGTTTGACCTCAGCGTAATTCCATTTGAGATATTCACGTGCGACTCTTGGAGGTTGGGAAGGCGTGGAATCTTGAGCCCTCGGTGGATAACCGGGGAAGGCATATTGTGGGTTAGCTACCCCGTATGTATTAGTAATTTGGTGGAGAGGGTTTGACTCCCGAACACCGTGGTTGTTGAGGTGGGATTGTTTTTGATATTTGTTTGTTTTCCGTTTGATTCGTATGTTAGGATTTGGAAGTAAGGTTGGAGACCCGTACTCGTCGGGTATTAGATTTGTTTTGTTATGATGATTATGAAACGGGATAGGAGCTTCTCTTATGTTATTACGATCTCGGTATTCTTGCTCTGTTTATCATGTATAAGTATAAGTTTGCTACGAAATGACTTTGGTATGTAAAACCTTATCCCGGTTCATAGTCTTTTGTTAATTTGTGCTTTGCTCTAAATGTATATGTGATGTGTGTGTGGGTAGCCCCCTCACTCAGTCGAGTTGTAGACTGACCCTCTCCCTCCCCAATCTTTTAGTGTGCAGGTCTGCTTTGGAGTTTGGAGCTAAGCGGAGTTGAGTCAAGTCTTTTGAGTCGGTCGGTCTGAGTTAGATTAGTCTGCATTTGCGTTTGTATTATTTGAATTCGGATCAATATGTAAGATTTGTATACGTATGTTTGTGCTATTGTTATTTGAATTGCCCTTGTTGGGTTTTCTAATTTGTTTAAAAGAGGCCTGAGGAGCCAAGGTCTGTTTGCGAGCCGTGTGTTTAATTTCTGCAGGCCCGTGGCCAATGCATGTGTTTGATCTTTAGTCTTCCGCTATACTCTGCTTTGTTGGTTGGTTTTCTTGACAGGGTCTACGTTCCGCCTAGCTTAGGTGTTTGTTTTGTTTATCTCCCGTTCTCTACGGTTTGATCCGGGTACGGACTCTCTTCGTTGCTCGGGTTGGACCGTAGTGCGGGGGATGTGGTGCCTCATGTGCGGGGTGCTACAACTACGGAGTTAGCTCATAATGTATCAATGGAACCTCAAGTTTAAGGATCACTTAATCACATCAATGTCTTGTGAGATATTTCCTAATCTGGAAGTTTCTATTTCTAGACATAGAAACTTCCTTTCCTATTTAGGAATCTTCTCACACGGGACACCTCAGTGTACCTACTTAGAATAAGTAAGCACCCCCATGTATCACGCACGTATCAACTATACACTTTGCACCCCATGAAATAAGGTGGTCCTTCTTAAGGGCGTGATCACACGAGCAAGCCTCGAACGAGTCAAATTGACACTCCCACTGTCTTTCGGACTCATTGGCTTGGAGTGATTTCTAATCATGACTTATGTGATATAGGGCTCGTCTCATGAACCACTTCACCTAAATGGTTGAGTCCTATAAGTCATATTGATTAGGGGAGTTCTTATACATGCGCAGTCAAAAGGAAACACACAATCAAACAAGATCATATAAAGAAGTGTTGCCTCGATTCGTATTATTCAAAGATTGTCTGTGATTTACAAAAGGAAAGTACTAAAGCAGATATCAGCTTTCAGGGTACTATTCCTAACAATCTCCCGCTTGCCAGTCAACGCCATTCAGGAGCTAATCTAAGTCCCATCTTTGCAACATGACCTTCGAAAGCTTCTCGACTAAGGGGTTTAGTAAGCGGGTTTATCATGTTCTCTGCTGATGCGACCCTCTCAATTTGCACATCACCTCGTTTGATGATATCACGGATTAGGTGATACTTCCTCATAATGTGCTTGGTCCGTTGGTGAGATCTTGGTTCTCTTGCTTGAGCAACCGCCCCAGTGTTGTCACAAAACACAGCAATGGAGTCTTTCATGCTAGGAACGGCATTCAAATCTTGAATGAAGTTTCTAATCCAAACACCTTCCTTAGCTGCATCATTTGCAACTAAGTATTCGGCCTCAGTGGTCGTCTATTTGGAACTTTTCGAAGTCACTGCTCTGCCCTTAAGGCAGAAAATGTATCCTGACATTGACTTAAAGTCATCTAAGTCAGATGCAAAGCTTGCATCGCAGTATCCTCCTATTACTAGATCTTTCTGTCCTCCGTATACTAAGAATAAATCCTTAGTGCTACGTAAGTACTTTAGGATATTCTTTACGGCAGTCCAGTAACCTTCTCCAGGGTCTGATTGGAATCGGCTTGTTACACTAAGTGCATATGCCACATCCGGTCGACTACATAGTATTGAATACATTATGCTACCTATTGCTGAGGCATAAGGCTCATGAGTCATTATTTCCTTCTCGAGGTTTGTCTTAGGACACATCTTCTTTCAAAGAGATGTTTCTACACTCATAGGAAGAACTTTGTTCTTCGCATTCTCCATACTGAACCGTTTCAGTACTTTGTCTATGTACATCGATTGTGATAGTCCTATCAATCTCTTAGATCTATCCCTATAGATCTTTATCCCAATAATGTAGGACGCATCACCAAGATCTTTCATCTCGAATTGGTTCGATAACCAAGATTTGGTAACTTTCATGTCATCCTTCAAATTCCCAATTAGGAGGATGTCATCAACATAAAGTACCAAGAATTGCACTGATGTCTCCAACTCTTTTCTATACACGCAGGACTCATTCGAAATTTGAACGAAGCCAAACGCTTTGACTGCTTCATCAAAACAAATGTTCCAATTCCTAGAAGCCTGTTTCAATCCGTAGATTGATCTTTGGAGTTTGTAAACCTTTTGCTCACTCCCATGGAATGTGAACCTATGGGTTGATCCATATAAATGTCTTTATCAATGTCTCCATTGAGAAAGGCAGTTTTCACATCCATTTGCCGTATCTCATAGTCGTAATATGCAGCTATGGCAAGCATGATCCGAAAGGACTTTTGCATTGCAACCGGTGAGAAGGTTTCATCAAAGTCCACACTGGGCCTTTGAGTGAATCCTTTTGCAACCAGTCTTGCCTTATAGGCTTCAATGCTTCCATCTACTCCAACCCTTCTCTTAATGATCCATTTGCAACCTATGGGTTTGACCTCATCAGGTAAATCTACCAAGATCCAAACTTGGTTGGAGTACATGGAATCCATTTCGGATTTCATGGCTTGTTTCCACTGATCAGAATCAGAGTCTGGCAGTGCCTCCTCATATGTTAGAGGATCATTATCCTCTAGAGAGATTTCATGGAGAAAACCATACCATCTCTCAGGTTGTCTAGGAGTGCGTTCAGAACGCCTTAGAGGAGGATTTTCACGTGTATCGAAGTTCGTGATTGGTTATGGGGTATCAGAATGGGATGTGTCCTCTAAATGTGTCGTGGGAATATCTCAAATTTCTTCGAGTTCTGCGATCTTTCCTTTCTTTTCTTCTAGGAACGATTCCTCAAGAAAAGTTTCATTTCTTGAAACAAACACCTTTTCTTTAGTTTGATCATAGAAGTAGTATCCTATGGATTCCTTAGTATAGCCAACAAAGTAGCATAAGTTAGAACGAGCTTCAAACTTAAATCCCACTTTCCTCTTCACATAAGCAGGACAACCCCAAATTCTTAAGTAAGAACAATCAGGGACTTTATCATGCCACATTTCATAGGGCGTTTTAGGGACTGATTTGGAGGGGACAAGATTCAAAATCTTGGCTGCACTTTCTAGAGCATAACCCCAGAAAGAAGGTGATAAGTCAGTAAAACTCATCATGGAACGAACCATATCAAGTAGGGTTCGATTCCTTCTCTCAGAAACTCCATTAAGCTGAGGAGTTCCCAGAGAAGTCCACTGAGAGATAATTACATTATCTCTGAGATGATTAACGAATTCTTCACTAAGATACTCGCCACCTCGATCAGATCGAAGTGTCTTGATCTTGTGACCAGTTTGGTTTTCAACCTCCTTTTGAAATTCTAAGAATTTCTCAAAAGCCTCAGATTGGTACTTCACTAAGTACACATAACCAAACCGACTAAAGTTGTCAGTAAAGGTTATGAAGTACTGATGATTGTTTCAAGTGCTTACACTGAGCAGTCCACAAACATCAGAATGAATCAAATTCAAGGTCTTTGTGGCTCGTTCCACACTTCCTTTGAAAGGAGTTTTAGACATTTTTCCTTTGAGACAGGATTCGCAGGAAGTTAACAGTGTAAGGTCATTTTCAGAGAATGTCCCTAAGGTAGTTAACTTGCTAATTCTGTTCTTAGAAATGTGTCCTAATCTAGCGTGCCATAAGGAAGCTGAGACTTCTTCACATCTCTTACGTTTTGTTTCTCGTTGTATATTTAGAATATTATTGTTTTGAGTTAGATAAAGTCCATTGTTCAATGTACCAAGATGTATTGAAAAATTATTCTTTTTGAGGAAAAAGTTACCATTCTTAATATTAATTTCATAACCTTCGCAATCAAGTATTGAAACTGAAATAATATTACGAATAATGTCTGGTACATAAAGGACTTTATTTAAAACTAAAACAGAATGACCTAAATCTAATCTAATTGTGCCTAAAGCTTGAGCTTCGACCATTGAGCCGTCCCCAATCTTCAAGACACATTCTCCTCCTTTAAGCTGTCGGATCTCACTTAGCATCTGTACATCATTACAGATATGAGATCCACAACCGGTATCAAGTACCCAAGAGTTAGAATTAATAGAAAGATTTACTTCAACGAGAAACATACCTTTCTTTAGAGTTGCAAGTTCTAATCTCGGGTAAGGTTTTTAATAAAGGAAATAATACAGATTCAATATTAGAATAGATCTCGCCCGAGATTACAACTAATCCATTTAATCAATACAAAAGTTATCAATTCAATTCAATTCAATCAGTGGCCCGGCGAGTAAGGGCAATCTCCAACTTTACTCCAAGTAGTGAACAATACCATCTTTAGGTTTTATTTCAATAATTATCATACGATCATTAGTGCACATTTAGCATTTTCACGAACTCCTTCTTCCTCCGGTGATGGTGGGATTGCAAGGCCCAACCATCCATGAACGGTGTACGTCGGGAACATGACTCCCACGCACGGGATTTCTTCCTCCACCAAACCTCCTGGTGGATTCAGAGGTGATCCCAAAGTAGGTGAGGATAGTGCAAGAGTTACCCGTCAGCCCTTGCTTCCCCGGTTGGCTCAATACACTACCCTCGGGCCCATGTGAACACGACATGCGTTCTCGCCAAAACACGATTAATCACGATAACACGATTATTCAATAGATCATGAAATCATTTGCAATCGGTAGAGATTTTGAGAAAGATATATACATATATATATATACATTTTGGCTGAAAACATCACGTAGGGTTGTAAGGGGGTTCTATATATCTAGAACAAAACATCACCTTTCCGAACAACCAAAAGCAAGAAGAAACCCTAAGGAGCGTGCTCCTCGTCTCCCGGACTGTGATCTGTGCAACAAGGGACAAGTGTACGTGAGACTCGACTCGAATGAACCAATTACGATGAACGGCATGTTCATTTAGTATCAATCATGCAATAACAATTGAGGAATGTTAATTAAAAGAATAATTATCAATAACCATGTTTATAACTCATATAAGTCACATACGGAAGCCAAAGAAGTGAAAAGAATGCAATATGAAAGGTTTTGGTGAAGTTTAGGAAGACTTGACAATTTTGGGAAACTGCACATGTTTTGGGAAAATTGGAATATCTTAAATTCTAGAAGTGGGAATTGAGTTTTGTTTGTTGGGTATGAAAGTAGACACAAAGACCTTTCCAACGCTATATGGCACGTTTTCTAATTCAAACCGAGGTGAAAATGGCGTTGGTTCGAAGTTGGGCAAAATGCCACACCCCCCGCACTATAGCTTAGTCCACATACGAAATGAGTAATCCGTACATGAACCAAACTATAGTGAACGGGTGACAAAGAAAAAGAACCAAGCTAGCTAGGCGGGACTAACCTCAACCGAAAAACCACAATGCAATAAAACGAGCGGAAGCATAATAATTTTCAATATTAATTTCCAAGTATTCAAGTTATACTGTCATCTAACTCCATATATCAAAGCATTATCATCTCCCAAAATACATAACATGTGCAAAAGTAATAGATAAAATACATGAACGTCTAGTGCTAGACTCGACTGAAAACAGAACAGGACTCTGACTCCCGCCTAGCATGAACCTGCAAAACACTGAAAGGTTGAGGTGTCAGTCCAACACGGACTGAGCGAGGGGCATAAATAAATATTAGTGCAATTAACATGCAAGTTCTAATCTCGGGTAAGGTTTTTAATAAAGGAAACAATACAGATTCAATATTAGAATAGATCTCGCCCGAGATTACAACTAATCCATTTAATCAATACAAACGTTATCAATTCAATTCAATTCAATCAGTGGCCCGGCGAGTAAGGGCAATCTCCAACTTTACTCCAAGTAGTGAACAATACCATCTTTAGGTTTTATTTCAATAATTATCATACGATCATTAGTGCACATTTAGCATTTTCACGAACTCCTTCTTCCTCCGGTGATGGTGGGATTGCAAGGCCCAACCATCCATGAACGGTGTACATCGGGAACATGACTCCCACGCACGGGATTTCTTCCTCCACCAAACCTCCTGGTGGATTCAGAGGTGATCCCAAAGTAGATGAGGATAGTGCAAGAGTTACCCGTCAGCCCTTGCTTCCCCGGTTAGCTCAATACACTACCCTCGGGCCCATGTGAACACGACATGCATTCTCGCTAAAACACGATCAATCACGATAACACGATTATTCAATAGATCATGAAATCATTTGCAATTGGTAGAGATTTTGAGAAAGATATATACATATATATATATATACATTTTGGCTGAAAACATCACGTAGGGTTGTAAGGGTTCTATATATCTAGAACAAAACATCACCTTTCCGAACAACCAAAAGCAAGAAGAAACCCTAAGGAGCGTGCTCCTCGTCTCCCGGACCGTGATCTGTGCAACAAGGGACAAGTGTACGTGAGACTCGACTCGAATGAACCAATTACGATGAACGGCCTGTTCATTTAGTATCAATCATGCAATAACAATTAAGGAATGTTAATTAAAAGAATAATTATCAATAACCATGTTTATAACTCATATAAGTCACATACGGAAGCCAAAGAAGTGAAAAGAATGCAATATGAAAGGTTTTGGTGAAGTTTAGGAAGACTTGACAATTTTGGGAAACTGCACATGTTTTGGGAAAATTGGAATATCTTAAATTCTAGAAGTGGGAATTGAGTTTTGTTTGTTGGGTATGAAAGTAGACACAAAGACCTTTCCAACGCTATATGGCACGTTTTCTAATTCAAACCGAGGTGAAAATGGCGTTGGTTCGAAGTTGGGCAAAATGCCACACCCCCCCGCACTATAGCTTAGTCCACATACGAAATGAGTAATCCGTACATGAACCAAACTATAGTGAACGGGTGACAAAGAAAAAGAACCAAGCTAGCTAGGCGGGACTAACCTCAACCGAAAAACCACAATGCAATAAAACGAGCGGAAGCATAATAATTTTCAATATTAATTTCCAAGTATTCAAGTTATACTGTCATCTAACTCCATATATCAAAGCATTATCATCTCCCAAAATACATAACATGTGCAAAAGTAATAGATAAAATACATGAACGTCTAGTGCTAGACTCGACTGAAAACAGAACAGGACTCTGACTCCCGCCTAGCATGAACCTGCAAAACACTGAAAGGTTGAGGTGTCAGTCCAACACGGACTGAGCGAGGGGCATAAATAAATATTAGCGCAATTAACATGCAAGTTCTAATCTCGGGTAAGGTTTTTAATAAAGGAAACAATACAGATTCAATATTAGAATAGATCTCGCCCGAGATTACAACTAATCCATTTAATCAATACAAACGTTATCAATTCAATTCAATTCAATCAGTGGCCCGGCGAGTAAGGGCAATCTCCAACTTTACTCCAAGTAGTGAACAATACCATCTTTAGGTTTTATTTCAATAATTATCATACGATCATTAGTGCACATTTAGCATTTTCACGAACTCCTTCTTCCTCCGGTGATGGTGGGATTGCAAGGCCCAACCATCCATGAACGGTGTACATCAGGAACATGACTCCCACGCACGGGATTTCTTCCTCCACCAAACCTCCTGGTGGATTCAGAGGTGATCCCAAAGTAGATGAGGATAGTGCAAGAGTTACCCGTCAGCCCTTGCTTCCCCGGTTAGCTCAATACACTACCCTCGGGCCCATGTGAACACGACATGCGTTCTCGCCAAAACACGATCAATCACGATAACACGATTATTCAATAGATCATGAAATCATTTGCAATTGGTAGAGATTTTGAGAAAGATATATACATATATATATATACATTTTGGCTGAAAACATCACATAGGGTTGTAAGGGTTCTATATATCTAGAACAAAACATCACCTTTCCGAACAACCAAAAGCAAGAAGAAACCCTAAGGAGCGTGCTCCTCGTCTCCCAGACCGTGATCTGTGCAACAAGGGACAAGTGTACGTGAGACTCAACTCGAATGAACCAATTACGATGAACGGCATGTTCATTTAGTGTCAATTATGCAATAATAATTAAGGAATGTTAATTAAAAGAATAATTATCAATAACCCTGTTTATAACTCATATAAGTCACATACGGAAGCCAAAGAAGTGAAAAGAATGCAATATGAAAGGTTTTGGTGAAGTTTAGGAAGACTTGACAATTTTGGGAAACTGCACATGTTTTGGGAAAATTGGAATATCTTAAATTCTAGAAGTGGTAATTGAGTTTTGTTTGTTGGGTATGAAACTAGACACAAAGACCTTTCCAACTCTATATGGCACGTTTTCTAATTCAAACCGAGGTAAAAATGGCGTTGGTTCGAAGTTGGGTAAAATGCAGATTCTGGCGGGGGTCGCGGGTGCGACCATTTTTACTCTATTTTTTTGGTCGCGGCCTATTTTCCGAATTTTTCATGCAATTTTCCCAAAAGTAGAAAGTTAGCCAAAATGGGGTCGCGGGCGCGACCAGTTTTATGTGTATTTTCGGTAGCGGGCGCGACCTTCAAGTTCTGAAGAAAAAACAGAGCAGAAACAGGGGAAAATGGACGAACCACACCCAATACTACCCAAAACACCAATTTTCATGAACCAAATTGTTATATTTCTGGAAATCATCATGCATATATGTTTAAAACATCATAAAACACCAAATAAACAACCAAATCACCCATGATCATCAAGAATATCCACTTTCAAACTCATATATAGTTTCATGATATAACTTCAATTCCTTCAAAAATTCATGCATCAAATCGTGTTATGATCATGTATTCATGTAGTAAAAAACATATAACCCACATATCTCAATAAATTACTAACCCTAGCTTCCATATAATTTATCAAGAATTTTCATATTCATGCCTCCACCAACCTTGGATGAAAATAGAGGAAGGAGAAGATGATAATGGATGCTTGAGCTTCCAAACTAGAATTTTCTTGAAAACTTAATTGAATTTGATGAAATCTCTTCTCTTTCTTTCTTGGTTGTTGTTGCGAAACACGTTCCAACCTCGCGTGTTCGTTTCGTGTTTCGTTTCGTATCTCAGGCTTCTTAGAAACCAATTCAATCCAAAATTAAAATTATGATTTAAACAGTTTTCTACTAAAATAATTTTTCAAAAACAGATTTAAGAAAACAGTTTTCAGAAACTATTCACGAAAAATACAATTTCGTATTTCAGGCTTTCTAAAAGAACACAAGAATACTTAATTCGCATCTAAGCCTAAGAATTTCTACCAAATTCAAAATAATTGAGACGAATCAGAAATAGGCCTTGCAAAGTGGCTCTGATACCACTTGTTGGGAAAACGAACAGAAACACAGCGGAAATTTAAAAATTTTCCCAACTAAGCAAGGATCGAATCTTGCAATTCCTATTTCCAAATTCGTAGAGATCAAGAAACTCACTTAATTAGAAGCTTTCTTTACACGTTCTAGACGCCCAAGAACGCTCTTCAGGCGGCTTGATCCCCAAAACCTCCTTCGAATCTTTTAAGACATCACGATAGTAGTCCTCTAGAGAAATAATCCACCAACTGCGACCACGATCCGAATAGGGAGGATGCTAGTTCTATATTCGGTGTTTAGGCTATGGGGTTTAGTGTATAATTATGCAGAATGAGAAATTGTGTATCATTACCCCATGGGGTTTGAACCCCTCTATTTATGAGGCTAGGGTTCGAACCCCATTCCTTGTTGGACAAGGAATTCCAAACTCTTTTGGAAAGAGATTTCTTGCTTGGAGACTAAGTCTCTTACTTTGACCAAAAGTCCACCTTTTGACCAACTTGTTGGGCAAGAATAATATCTAACTCTCTTAGATATTTTATTTTACTTTATTTATTAAATAATAAATAACTTGAAACTAATAATTAATTAATTCATAATTAATTATTTATTACACTCTAATTCTCCAAATTAGGACTTTAATATTAATTCAAAATTAAATCAAAGTCCATTAAATAACTAACACATTAATTATTTAATATATACACATGAACACGTGACTACATGTGTCACAAGGACACGTGTCATCCACGTGTTCCACACGTGTGATCCACACGTGTGGGCCCTCCCCCCCCCCCCCAAAAAAAAAAATTCTCTTAATGGTTCGATCAACTCATTTAATCGATTCAAGGCTTAACCCACGTGACCGGGTTGTTGTGTATGACCCTCTAGGTTCTTAATTCAATTAGCAGTGACCCTAATTAATTAATCAATCCACATATCAAACGACCATAGTCTAGCAACAGGTGTTTGACCCCTAGCTGAATAAGAATGTCTCGATTCGACAGAACCTTTAAGTCATTGACATATGTGAGATACAATCCTCCTACGTTCCATCTCTTAGTCAAGATCTAGGGCAAGGGAATAATTAAAACCCTAATAATCTTGATCTTAATGCTAAGTGTATTTCATATCCATTTGATCTCAATCCAAGAAACTCTTTTCTTGATGTCTTGATCCACTGCCTTGGCCAAGAACTCCTAGATGGCATATGAATGACTTACACAATAAGAGATCATCACCTTTCTAATGCAAGTGTAGGTTCTTTATTGATTCTCATATACTTTCATGTGCTATTTGTGCAGCCCCAGCATAAGCCTTGAATCAGTTGTCCAAGGCGACACCCTTTAAAGCTTACACCTAAGACTACAGAGTTAGCTCATAATGTATCAATGGAACCTCAAGTTTAAGGATCACTTAATCACATCAATGGCTTGTGAGATATTTCCTAATCTGGAAGTTTCTATTTCCGGAGATAGAAACTTCCTTTCCTATTTAGGAATCTTCTCACACGGGACACCTCAGTGTACCTACTTAGAATAAGTAAGCACCCCCATGTATCACGCACGTATCAACTTTACACTTTGCACCCCATGAAATAAGGTGGTCCTTCTTAAGGGCGTGATCACACGAGTAAGCCTCGAACGACTTAAATTAACACTCCCACTGTCTTTCGGACTCATCGGCTTGGAGTGATTTCTAATCATAACTTATGTGATATAGGGCTCGTCTCATGAACCACTTCACCTAAATGGTTGAGTCCTATAAGTCATATTGATTAGGGGAGTTCTTATACATGCGCAATCAAAAGTAAACACACAATCAAACAAGAGCATATAAAGAAGTGTTGCCTCAATTCGTATTATTCAAAGATTGTTTGTGATTTACAAAAGGAAAGTACTAAAGTAGACTATTACATCGGCTTTTAGGGCACTATTCCTAACATAAACGACCTATAACCTTACATGCGCTAAATAAGCCAAGTGATTTTCTTATAAAACTTGCCATATCTTTTATACCGGCTACGTATTGGAAATGCTTTATAAACTGTGTAGTGTTAACCCTGAGCTTGTTTTAAGAGATATTGTTATTGCCCCGACTTTCCTAGCGCTGGGCTAGCCGGTGTGGATCCTGTACTTGATCGTGGGGCCCAGGGGCTTGTGTATTGAGCGAATCGGGGAGGCATCGGGCTAACAGTGACCTCTTGCACAAGTCCCACAGTGTTGGAGCAACCCGGATATCTGCCAGAAGATTTGGTGGGAGATGGGATTTCGGTCTGGGGAGTCATGAACCCACAGTACCACTGTTTTTGTTACGGATGTGAGGGCTAACTACCCGTCACATTACATCCGGAGGAAAAAGGAGTAACTGTAATTGTTTTTTCTGTTATTGATAATAATAATCTTGAATCCTGCTTGGCTGACTGTTTATTTGTTCCTGTTCCTGTTCCTGTTCCTGTCATGTTAATAAGTGAAAAGTGGAGTCCAGGGTGGAATAAATATCTGTTCTCGCCGGGTCCCCTAAAATGTAATACATAGATATCTGTAACATCTGGCATGCCCCCAGTCCCAGTTCAGCAACTGGAGTTCGTGGATCTTTAAGGTAAAATGGGCATCAACAGAGGGTGTACGGATATCGACACTTGCATTGTATATCCTGCCTACCTGATTACCTGCTTGAACGTAATTCCACCCCTATGTAGTGATTGATTCTTGAATCTTGTAACGCGTTCTTGATAACAAATAACGTATAGTGGGATTACGCTTGCCTGATTGTCTGTTTATATATATATGCGTGTGTTAACCCCCTCACTCAGTCAGTTGATTGTTTTTAGTATCTGTCTTGCAGGTTCTGTGGTCGTTAGGTGGGAGTTTGTCGAGGTCTTGTTTGTGTCTTGGTCCTTCCCAGTCTCGGTCCTGTTTACCCTGCTTCGTACTGGACTTTCATTTCCTGCTTGCATTCGGGCCTTGTAGGCCACATTATATCTTTATTGTTTTCTTGAACTCGGGACAGGTTTCTAGGGCCCTAACTGAACCCGTTTTATATTATTACATTGTATTGATTCGGGACAGGTTAGGAAAGGATCTTGATTAGTTGAACCCGTATTTACATTCTTGTGTGAATTTAGATTTCATTATCGATTGTGAATGTATGATTGCCTTGCTTCTGCATTCTTGCTCCTGTTGTTTTGCTGGTACAGGGTCTAGTCCCGCCTAACAGAGGATGTTTTATTTTTGTCTCTGTTCGCTGTGAGTTTGGTACATGTATAGACTTTCCATTTCATGTGTGGACGGCTCTAAAGCACGGACACGCCAAAAAATTGGTCCGTGCAGTGTCGGACACGGACACGGCTCCGACACGCCGGATCCGTGTCCTAAATAAAAAAAAATTAAAATTAAAAAGGACACGGTGTCGGACACTCCATAGCCGAGTGTCCGACACGACTGGGAAGAAAAGGTTACAAAATTCTGGCGCGTTCTCACCTTGAGAAGAAAAGTGAAAGAAATTCCCCAGGAGTCCAGACCCTCACCTTGAGAAAAAAAAGGAAAGAAATAACAAGATCACCATCTCCTCACCTTGAGAAGAAAAAGGGAAGAAATCCCCAACACCGCCATCGTCAGCAGCGGTCATTCGCATCGGCCAACCACTCCCATCTTTGCCCTTTTTCTCTCTCTCTTCGCGATGACGACAACCTTCACGCCTCCTTCTGCCGTCGCCAACACCAGCCACCACCGTGAGCCAACTATTGTCACCAATTCCTCCACACCTTCGCCTCCAACCACCGCTGCTAACTCCTTTCTCTTTGTAGCCAAAGTAGGGAAACCAAAAAAAGAAAAGAGGAATGGGCTAAGCCCTACCTTCACACGGAAATCAAATAGAAAACATAAGTCAATTAATGGGCCATGCTTTTTTATTATTAGGCTCTTTGTTTTTTATTGAAATTATAATTGTTAAAATGTTAAAAGGGCTAACAAAAGGATCCACATAGTAAAAAAAAAATAAATTAAATTAATATTTATATAATAAATTATTTATATATAAAATATAGCCGTGTCGGAGCCGTGTCGTGTCCTAAAATTTTGAAAAAATCCGTGTCGCCGTGTCCGTGTCGTGTCATGTCCGTGTCCGTGCATCATAGGTGGACGGGGTTCATAGTGCGGGGGATGTGGGGCCCTCTGTTCAGGGTGTCACAGCCTAGCCTAGGGTTTGATTTTGTATGTCTCCCATTCACTATGGCTTGGTGCGTGTGCGGAGTTCTTGTTTCGTTACACATGTCGAGCTATGGTGCGAGGGATGTGGTGCCCACTGCTCGGGGTGCTACACGCGACATGTCAGCACCTCCCACATCAGCTAAAAATCCCTTTTATTAATTCTCTTTTTCTCCAAAATGAAATTACGGGGTATTTCCAACTCTTTGGAATTTCTATTTATTTTCTCAAAAAAAATATCTTGGCTATTTTCAAACACTTTGAAAAATTATTTCTCTCTCTCCTTTTAATATTTTCTCTTTGGGTCTTTACTGGGGCTTGCAAGGGACCTGCAAGACTAATTAATTTTAGCTCCAAACGAGTCAATCTATTATCATCTCATGACGAAAATTGATTACCGTTTAATAATATTTAATTCCACTAAATAAATAATGTTGCACTCTAAAATTAATTAAATTACTCACAAATTTTTCAATCTGGAATAATTTGCATTTTACTCCCCCATGTAGATATCCATGAAAAATAAAGTACCATTACTATCATTGATTTTTCACCTTCAATCTAAAATTTTTTGATTCACCTTAAGTTCAAATTCCCTATATATGAAACACATTCAACATACAACTTTGGTGACACATCACAAGAAATGCTTTGGCAGAAGTCTTAATTCGAACTTTTGTAAATCTATTTTAGGGATATCTTTTACCTTCCAACAAGGCCACAAATTCCTCAATCAATATTACTCTTTAGCACATTTCATGTAGTCATGAAACGTACACAGTATTTGGTCATCCGTAACCGAGACCTCACTTTTGAGTACATCATAATGACTAACATTATATGTCTAAAAACAAAACACTACTCAGGATTTAAGAGTCCAATACTTCCTGAGATATTGTTCATTTTAGATAGCAGTATAAAATGATTAATCTCATTAGTCCAGTTCGATGTTTCCAATCTCATGGAAAAGCATCAACGTGTTATAATCAGAACCTCCATTCCCTATGACGAAAAACTAATCATCTTATATAACCACGTTATAGTCTCGATAAGAACATATTATTATCTTACCGACTAGAACCTTAATGATACGTGATTTCGGTATTCAAAGTCTTTTTGTATGAAATACATTTCATATAAGAATATCATCACACGTCATTAATTATTAATATATAAAATACTTATAACTTGCTATAATTCCAACAAATTGGATTTTTACGGTACTAATTCCAAGAATGATAATTGGTCAAGTAAGCAGTTGAAAAGTATCAGGTAGTGGGTGCCCTTTCTGGGGGAGGTTGAGCTATTTTGGATTCCAACGGCTATCCAAAAATTTTCCCACGTTCTACTTGGCTGGAACAACCCCTAGAATCAATGGGTAGTTGTTAGGGCTAAATCTAACCTGCTGGACTTTTTTGATGGACATAACAACCTGTTCGTTAGTCGGTATGTTCAATTGGCTGAATTCTCTTGTTACCCAACAGCTATCCACAAGCCGCAATTGCTTCCTAAATGGGCTAGACTATACATTACATCATTGGGTCATAATATGTACTTTTCCGATGCATCATCACATAAATAGTCCACATAAAAAGTTATTGATTGTTTTTCTCTACTTCGTTCATACCTTTATATATATATATATATATATATATATATATATTTATTTATTTATTTATTTGTTTATTTGTTTTCTGAAACTATATATATATATATATATATATATATTTATTTATTTATTTATTTATTTATTTATTTATTTGTATATATATATATATATATATATTTATTTATTTATTTATTTTATTTGTTTTCTGAAACAATATATATTTATATATTTATTTATTTGGTGACGTTAGAATCTTTTATTAAGGCGGAAAAAGAAGAAATTTCATAACTAAATTTAAATCATTTGGTAGTACCAAATCAAAAACTTTTATACTGTACATGGTAATTTTACTAAATTAAAACGAGCTAGAGATTTAGTTCTTAACCAGTCATGGAGGCAAGCCCTAAGAACGCCTAAAACATGGCAACAGAATGGGCGAATCCAGACTTCGGTATTAAAACTAATCTCTGCCTATTTTAGCTTAAACCAACCCAGAAATAAATTTTTTCGATCTGGTACCTTTTTTTTTTTTTTTTTTTTTTTTTTAATCCACCATGAACATTGATCGTATTAACATGATATTATTCAACACAATAAAATTTAGCCGGCCATATTAGGCGGCACAATAGAATACAGAAATATGAACTTAAAGAACTGGAGAATAAAATGACTGACTTATTAATTTTTGACACCAGTCTTGCACGATTGCCAAATTTTTTCACTCAGAATTTTGAAAGTGTTTACAAACTGAAATAAAAATTACAAACTCAGTAATTTTCGTTCTGCCTAGTGCAATAATGAGCTCTCCTATAAATAGAAAAAAACATGGAATTGAAAAACGGAACTCAAGACTAACCTAAACTATTTGCTCCATTATGAATGAGCAAAGTACAACTTTATTAAAACCATGGTAGCTTTATTAAAACCACGGCACATAAAACAGCGGGCTAATATTCTTTCCGCAAATGGTATTTGTAGGGTGGTTGACATATCAACTTTTGCAGGCCCCCTTTTATTCTTTCCCTTTTCCTTCTTTATTCAAATATTTTTGAATAACCTGATCCAGATCTTCAAATATATCCTCATAAGGATTCTGGGCTTCGCCAGCTGGGCAGTAATCATCGTTAGATAATGTATCCATAGAAGCACTTGATTGTGAATCAAAATTTAAATTTTTCAATAAATTTTTCTTTACTTCCTTAAGATAGGAAGCCACTTTTTCTTCATCCGAAACTTGTCCTTTTTGGAAATATAATTTCTTTGAAATATATTCAAATGGACTAGGAGTTTTATTTTATTCCTCCTGAAGAATATATTCATGAATCTTTGTCTTGATATTATCAATGGTTTCTTGGCCCTCCATGCTCCCTTCTTTGTTAAGAGCCAGCATTTTCTTCCAAAACTTGGTATAAAAGGTCCTGAAGATGCAAGGTATTTTCTGTTGGGTTTCTCCCAATTCTGGTTCCCATTTTCAAATCCAAGGGATACCAAATTCAGTAAAGAAATGAAGAAAAGGCATTCCTTCTATCCATTTTCCATTGTTCTGAGCATCCATTATTTTGGGAGAAATTTCTACCCATTGGGAATATAATTCCTGAAAAATATTTGGCAAAATTTTTGCTGTGGGACCAAAACCCAGCCACCATTGGTATAACCAATTTGGAATGTCCTTGTTATAAACATTTGGACAGATTTTAAAAAACCATGAATGTTTATGAAGCTCATTCTGGTAAAGGAAAGCTTTATTAAATGCTTCAATATAATCCCAATAATTAAATTTTATTTTAACTTGGGAATTTTGGAGACTATATTCTCTTTTTCTGAGAGTGCTTATTCCCCACTCTTCGGCAGATATTATCTGCTTGATGATGACTTTACTAAAGCTATAAACTTTAGTTTGTTTTCCTGCATAAAAATGATTAAATTCGCAGGATCCTGTCACTTTGAGTATATTCTCAAAATGGGTTCGCTGTTTATATGAACCAGCCGTAAATGATGCAGTATCCAAATATCTCTGCATGGGATGCCAGATATTATCCTTCCATCTCAAATCTTTATCTTCTAAAAGAAATATTACCTCTTTATGAGCATTCTGCTCATATGGTAATTCAGATGAATCCATCTCTTCATCCTTTGGTGTATTACTTGAGGATGATGAAATATTTACAATATTTTCAGCTATTAGTTTTTGATTACCAAATTGGGCAATAGTTTTTCCACCTCTTCCTCTATTAGAGGAATTTCTGCCTCCTTGAGGTCGCATCCTGAAATATCAATAGGATTAAGCTATTAGCTTGTGTAATTTATTCTTCACAGCTATAAGCTGATTTTCATCCTCTTCAATATAATGATCGAGGCCATGGTTATTAAGAAAATTGCATAAAGATTTAGTCTGCTCAATTTGAGCTTCTAAATATTTTTGTAAAGCTATAAGCTTTGGAATTAATAATTTATGACGCCAAATTGTATCAAGACCAGGAGATTTGATATTAGTCCTGACATCAAAAGGACCAATTAAAGGGGGATCGAAATCATATTTGAATTCTTTCCAGTTCCCGATATTTATAGTTTTATTTCTATAAATATCTCTCTTGGTGAGAGGGTCCATACCTGCAAGGTTAAGCAATATAATAATTGATTTCATCAAGGATTTTCTCATGAAAATGAATACTACTATTAATGTTTATGCAAGCATTAGCATAGCTGCTTTTCCTTGTGATATAATCGAGATTATTTCTGGGATTAAGAATCTCATTGTTAATCTTATCCTCCCAGTAAATGACATTTTTCTCATGTTCCCTAGAAAGGAAAACTAATTTTTTCACATAATTGTGAATCTTCTTGGCCTTTTCCCAATTAATAGATTCATAGAATCTATGGGAAGGAAACTCCTTTATTCTTGTAGGATTACTCATCCTGTAAATATTCACGAGTTAAAAAATCAGGAAGACTATTTTCAGTTCCTTTTTTATAAATAATGTCAAAATCAAAAGGGGTTAATTGAGCCTGCCATCTAGCAAACATTTGCTTAGAAACTTCATGGTCAAAGTTTTTATTAAACATGTATTTAGCAGCTTGACAATCTGTCTTAATCACAAATTTCTGATTATATAAATAATCTTGAAATTTTAAAACATATTTAAGAATAGCTAAGATTTCTTTAGCTATAGTAACATAGTTTTTCTGACTATCTTTCCACTTTCCGGAGTGGAATCTAACCAGATAGTCTTGTTGGTTATGAGGGGATATCTGTTTAAGAATTCCACCATAACCTATCTCAGAAGCATCAGTCTCTATAATTTTATCCCAATTGGGATTAGCAAGCATTAAGCAAGGTAAAGTTATGACTTTACCCTTGATTTTATTGATAGCCTGAGTATGATTCTCAGTCCAAGGTGTTGGATTTTTCTTTAATCTATTATAAAGAATTGTTGTATCTTCAGCAAGGTTTTTATAATAAGGAGAAATATAATTCAAACTCCCTAGAAATCTTTGGAGTTGGGTTTTATCAATAATTTGATTTGGAAATTTCAAAGCAAATTCTATACTTCTATTAATAGGAATTATTTTTCCTTTTTCAATATTATGACCTAAAAATCTTATTTTAGTTTGGAAAAGAATCATTTTTGGTTTAGATATAACCAAACCATTTTGGATAACTATCTTCTTGAATATATCAAGATGTCTAAAATGACTCTCAATATTTTTAGAAAATACTAAAATATCATCTATATAAACAATTATAAAATCACTATAAGGATTGAAAATATCAGTCATAATATTCTGAAATTCCGAAGGGGCATTTTTTAACCCAAAAGGCATAACTTTCCATTCATACTGACCGAAAGCAACATTAAAAGCGGTTTTATAAATATCTTTATTATGAATTTGAATTTGCCAATATCCTGATTTTAAATCAAATTTGGAAAATATTAAAGCATCATAAAGTCTATCCAATAAATCCTTTTTATTAAGAATTGGATATCTTATCCATTTAAGAGAAGTATTAAGGGGTTTATAATTGATAACTAACCTGGGAACTCCTCTCTCTTGTTCAGCTTTTTTATTAACATAAAAAGCTGTGCATGACCAAGGAGACTTGGAGGGTCTTATTAACCCTTTGGTTTGAAGAGATTCGATCTCTTTTTTACAGAGGTCTAAATACTCTCTGTTCATTTGGCAAGGTCTTGCCTTTGTAGGAATTTTCTTTTCATCAAAATCTTCCTTATAGGGAAGAGAAACTATATGTTTCTTTCTATCCCAAAAGGCATTGGGATGATCATTACATATTTGTAAAGAAAATTGATTCTGAAGAAATTTAATTTTTTCTTGTAATTTAACGTTTTTCAAAATATTATCAATATTATTGAAATCAATTTCTTGTTTAAGGAAATTAATCTGCTTTTCCTTTCTTTCAATTAAAGAATCCTTTATTTGGTTTAAAACTCTAGTAAAGGGTTCAATAATAAATTGGAAAGATATTTCTTTTCCTTCAAAAGTTCCAATAAAACCTTTTTCATCAATATTTTTAATCGAAAATATTTTCTTTAAAAAAGGTGTTCCAAGTATAACTTGGTTGGTAATATTTTTTACCAAAAGAAAACTATTAGGAATGCAAACTTTATTTTTGCAAATATAGGCTGTAGGAAGCTTATAATTTATTTTCATTTTTTGCCCATTGGCAGCACTAATAGAATGAGTAGTTTTATGAAAATACCTAGTAGGAATTATTCCTTCCTGGATACAATTTAAATCTGCACCACTATCAACAAGAGCTATAAGATCTTGTCTATAATTTCCATCAATTAAAAGAGAAATTTTTATAAACCATTTTTGGGATATAACCATTTCTAGGGTGGATAAAAAATTATCATCTTCAGAAAAAGTAATTTGATTTTCTTCTTCTTCAGGAATATAAACTTGTTTTCCACGACTTATTTCTAATTTGAAAACTCTTTCTTCAAGATGTTTATTATCATTTTTCAAATTTTTTATCTCTTGTTTAAGATTTTGAATCTCCAGAGATAAATCAATTTTTGTAGAAGGATGATTGGATGATTGTCTTTGTTTCAAAAATTTTTGAACTTCTGCCATAGTATATGGTTCAGAATTCCTCTGATAATTTAGATTTTGTTCCAAATCATTTTTATTATTTAATTGATCAATAATTTTTGATCTAACATCAGGATCTTGAATTGTTTTTAGAATATCAAGAATATTTTCATTGGTAATAACATTTATTTCCTGAAATTGAGAAAGGATTTGATAAATAGTACCTTCTTCAGCATCTGAAGAATCTGCCTGATTATCACAGGTTAAACCATTTTTACATGGTTCACATTCTTCTGATTCAGAAGAATAATTTTCATTTTCTAAAACTTCTAAATCTTCTGAATATGATGATTTTTCAGTTTCAGAATCAGAGTTTAAAAAGATTTTGCAAAGAGTATCTTTGATATTATCATCAACCTCTAAGCTACGAATTTTCTTCTTGGTCCAGCATTGATTAGCATAATGACCAATCTTACCACATTTTCAGCGAATAATAGGAGGACTATTAGCCTTCCTTTTCTCTTTCCTTATTTCTCTCTTCTCCCTACGTTTTCTGTGTTTTCGTTTAGAAAATTCAGGAGATTTATTATGAAATTTCTTATTTTTATTATTTCCTTCTTTATTTAAAGGAGGATTAGAAATCCCAAACTGATCACAAAATTGACCTAATTGTCTTCTCTCACTAATATTATGTTTTTTAATTTGTTGACTCAGCTTTATTTCATTGCATAAAGCAAGTCCTTCAGTTTTACAAACGCTTATAAGTTGTCCGTAATTATAACTATCATAATTAATATTAACTTCCCCTTGTCTAAGGGTTTTCCTAACCCTTTCTGCGAAAAGAGAGGGTAAACCATCAATAAATTTAGACTTCCAATGAGTACTATTAGACTCAGGAAGTTCCATAACTCTACTAAGGAAAGTATCCTTATACCACCTAAAAGATGTAAGAGTTTTACATCTAAAATTTTGGAGTAGAGTTCTGATATTATCACTATTCTCAGAAAATCTTCCAGTGAAATGTTCAATAATATTAATAATCAAAGTATAAACAGCATCTTGGGTATTAGTCCCATTTTCACTTTTAATAGTATCCAAAACCTTCTGTCTATTAGCATCATTGAAGTAATGATCCCACCAGCCTTTTAATTGACCAGTGAATCCAGCAATAATCATTTTAGCAATATCCTTATCACGATTGCCATTATTCTTGCAGATGGTGCTATACATGAGCATTCTATGAACAATATTATAAATTTGTCTTTCCGCAAATCCATCTATATTCCATTCATAAATATTTTTCCCATTGTAAGAATTATTAAACATATATTCATTTTCTTCAAGGAGAATATCTTGAGGAGTCGGTCTAGGATAATAATACATCATTTGAGTAGGCTTATCAGCATATTTAGATAATTTATTAACTTCATCTTTCACAGTATTATGAAAACCTTCATTATTAGACATACTGTCCGCAAATTCTTTATTAAGAGCACTAATTCTGAGCCCTTTGAATTTTTCATCAAGAATTTTCTCTAAATCAGTCATAGATTTTAATTTAAAATCCTTGACTTCAGGAGGTGGTTGCACACTAGGGATAATTCCACTAGATTCTCCTTGGGGTTTCTCATTCTTATGCTGAATCTTTAAATTATTAATATCAGAGATGAGTTTTTCAACCCTTTTACTTAAAGAAGAAATATTTTCTCCTAAAACAATTAAATACATATTAGTAAAATTATGCTGTTGAACCATATTATTCATATGCTTCAAAGTGATAGGCAGAGTATTATTTTCAAATAATTTTTGAAATGCATTATAAAATCTGATCTCATCACCTTTTTCTATAGAAAAAGAATAAGAGGGAGGAAAATTTGCTTTCAAAATTTCTCCACTATGAGTTATTTTGTATTCTCTTTCAATAACAGAGATATGATTTTCAACATATTTGGTTATAAACCATGGAACAAAAGATATTTTCAAATTCTTTTCAGAAAGATCTTTATAAAATTCTTCTTGAAAAATTTTTCTGTCTTCTTTTGAAAAGTTTTCATAAAGCCATTTTTTAAATGGTTCCCATTTAGGAAGATTAAAATCATTTTGAATTTGTTTTCTTGCCAGAGATCCTGGACTAAAATCAATTTTAGGTTTATTAATCATCATAAAGAAAAATTCATTTCTGAAGCAGTTATATCTGCATCTTTGACATTATAAATGCCTTTCACAATATTGTCAGGTTGAATTTTTAATTCTTCAACCCTTTCAAAATCAGATTCTTCAACAGATTCTGTTTCTCTTATTTGAGAAGTAGAAGCTCTTGAAGGAGACTGTGTAAAATATATAGGGGAAATATGATGATGTGATTTAGATCTTGTATAAGACCTATTACTTCCTCCTATAAGGTTTCTGGAGGGTTCAAAACTTATTTGAACATTCCCTTCAGAGGTTTGGAGAATACTAGTTGGATTGTAACTAGTATTAGATTGAGCAGGAACAGCTTGCTCAATAATCCAATTTTCTAGGAAAGTTATTTCATCCCACTTAATAGATCTTCGAGTAGTAACCTCAGATCTACTAAAATTGCTTTCTATAAGAATAGTTTCATCAGCAGGTTTATCAACCATCTTACATCTGGGATTTAAGATTTGAAGAGGTTTGTAATAAATTCTATAACAAACACATATAACTTCAGATCCAGGAGCATAATTATAACCATGCGTTTTGATATTAAGAGTTAAAGCATCTAGTATATTAACATCAGATAAAGATAACTGTAAATTAGGATAAACATTAAAATAAACTGGACCATGGACCAGACTGGATTGTATAATACCCATCAAAGATTGTTTCCATATTAAATTTCTACCATCTCTAAGAGCAGCTATAAAACTCTCAGGTAAACCTTCTAAGGTTAAAAGTTTAAAAGCAACTTGAACTAATCCAATATGGATGAATTTGTAAATACCTCTATATTTATTGAGGTCTCTATTATTGAGCAATTTAATAATCATTTCATCCTTATTAAGGGAAATAGTTTCTTCTGTAGTTTTAACCACATGCTTGAAACTTAGTCTATCAAAGTTCCAAATTTATAAATAACAGTAGGATCTATTTTAGGAATAGTCCACTTATTAAGTAAATCAAGATTTTGAGGGATATCATATTCCTCTTCGATACTATTCTTAACAGTATCTCTGTTTCTAAACATATTCATCATATACAGAATGGATGTATTGAATAATACCAGAAAATAAGATCAATACCCATGGCTCTGATACCATTTCATTGTAATGTAGGTGTATATGTAGATAGTTAAGATACTAAAAAAGTAGTGGAATGATAAAAATAGTTTAATTATCAAACTTTAAATATTACTGAACAAACACTAATGAAGGAATACATATTTACATATAAAATAAAGTAAAATGTTGATAAGCAATAAGAAATAAGAATTATTCCGTTATAATTAGGCTGTCAATAATTTTATAAGTTAATTACTCTTTTATCTATGAATAATAATCAAGTAGCAATATATTCGACGAATATTCTTATAAATCTTCTATTTATGCCAAAAGCAACAAATCCTAGGGTGGTCTATTAGTACTCGCTTCATCGCAACAACTAACATCATTGTATAGGATAATTATGCCCGTTATGGAATCCTTCTAATCAAGCATTAAGGAGTGAATTCTCGGATAGCCCCGTGTCTCATGCACGCGGTCCATATATCACCATTAACCTAGAAGAAAAGAATGGTAATGGCCCTTCAATATATAGTTCTCGTAAGAAAAAAAAAAAAGAATGAAAAAAGAAAATTCCCGGTGTTTTTATTAAGCAGAACAACAGGTCCCATTCTGCGCTGCACAGAGGTGCTTAAATAATTGTACCTAAAGAGAAAATCTTCAAAATGAAAACATCAAGTAGTCAGGGAATATAAGCCTATCCTTTGCTTTTGCTGGCTAATAATGCACACTGTAGAGAAGAAATATTCGACTTCCCGAGTACCAAGGCACAGATATTTCACCTCATAACATCAAAACTAAAAGGACCAATTTCCATGTTGCTGCAGAGGGAGAAGTTTTCTGGATGAAGTCCACAAAGCCCACAATAGAGCCAATCAAAAGTGTGCCAAACTGTATACTAGAATCCACGCCAGCTGAACACCAGGGTAAAACATGCCTATTTTACGAAAACATTCCATATTATTATCCATAACTGAAGGAATACAGGCGAAAAACATACCAGGAAGAGGCATATTGAAGCAAAAAGCCCCTCTTGAAGAAGGGCTCCGTGACCTCCAAACTCTTCTTCATCAATTTTCAGTAAAAGCGCATAATATGCATAGATGATACCGGTGGATAAGACCACAAACCTGAATGCCAAAATAAACACCAGGAATAGTGGTTGGGACCTTTACATATCAAAGTAAAAATATAAACATAAACATCCTATTAAATCGATTTAGCTTCAGTTAGCTGTATTCAAAATTTAGCTATTTAACTTCTTTCCAAAAATAATTTGGTCTGTTCATAACAGTTTTGAATGTCATCTGCTACTTCTGAGATTTTATTTGGCAGTATTTTCATTTGATGACTCCACTTAGGAAACTTTATGATCTGTCACTAGATATGATATTACGAAAGTAAATTGATTAGAGGAGAATATGCATGCAAATGCTTCGGAGTCATTATAGCTAACCAAAGAGAATCCAACAGAACTTGCTATTTGCTCTATTGTTGCCTTCCAGAAATCAACGTATGAACTATTGGAAATCTACAAAGATCAATCATGATCATATCACTAAACCATAAAAGTCAAAGCAACACCCAAAATTCTGCCTAACTTTTATAAAGAGTTGCTTACCCCGTTTCAAAGTGAGAGAGAAACAGGTTCAGGTTCATGATGTCAAGATATAGATATCTAGGGTAAATTGAAGAGAGAACTGGGAAACAAAAGAATTGTGGTTTGGCCAACTCAGTTTACATATACAGAACAAGAGAACATATTCAGTCTTGTGAATATGAGATTACAATGACCACCTATTTATATAGGTGAAAGGATGAATAGTAAATGAAATGTTCACTTCAAATCAAATTACAATATTAATCAACTATATACGGCAGTAATATTGTAGATCTGCCAGAGAATGAATTCTACATCCTTAAACATGAGCCATGACTATTTGGAAGTCATATTTGCATTCACTTTACTTCCTATTTTTTCCTTCTTTGTAAAAAGGATCAAGTTTGTATTCACTTCACTTCACATTTGGCAGGTACGATATTCCTAAACGGGTTCTCCTTGTGTGGAAAAACTTATACAGACAAGTTCTTTTTGTAACGGCAAATGGTTTACACTATCTATTTTCTGCGACAAACTCTCTACATTATTCTTACACCAATTTCGCTGTGATTTTCCTTATTAGCATTATCTAGTCTCCATATAATTTCCTTATATCATCATCAGGTCTCCACAGATTTCAGGTGTTAAAAAATGAGAAGATTCTTCTGATAGTAATACACACATGACATAGGTAATTAAGCAATGGTCATAATTTGACCACAGGAGGCTAATACAAGCCTCATTTGGCATTCATGGATCGATAATTTTGGAGCATCCATATGCTTGCTTCAATTCAATATACAAATGAGAGAGAATTTCAACACAGAACAACTCGCGGAAATAGTTCTAAGTGCATCCTCAGTTGTGCCAACAACAAAAATAGTCCATTATTAGTTTCGATTGGATATTGGTTATATTAATTAATACCATGAATCAACAGGTTAGGTACCACTATCATCATGAATTACCACTAGTTCCAGCTGCCAAATATTATACCTCTCGTTTTGTATTCTTTGACATCATATTTAAGAGGCAAGTTACAGACCATAATTTGAGTTGACACACTAATGCAAATATAAATGGTGAACTATCTGTTTCATTATGAACATGTACTGCTAGAGTAAGAACTTTGTAGTCCTGCCTATAGGACAAATTAAAGCTCTGAGATAGATGGTAATCTCTAATCTATTGGTCAAACACTGAACCTGATGAATTAACAATGTATATACGTACATAAGCATTGTGTTCAGGTGTGAGCCTAAATAGATCACAAACATATAAATTCATTGCTCCAAGTACAAACACAGTATTCCCCTATTTAGTTACTTTCTTCTTAACTTAAGCCACATAAAGCGGGAGTGAAGATAGTCCAGGAGCTTAAATGCAACAAGATGAAAAGTTTAGGAGGGAGGGTGTCTAAAAACACAAATAATACAGATAACATCATATAGTTCTTAATTTATATATGTCCACCATTTTCAATATTGAAAATCAATATAACAAGTTGCACCAATCCTCTTAAGATTTGTAGTAGCCCCACCTTTCTACTTTATGATATCCATGAAACAGGAGTACAATGAAGTTGTTGATAATTTGGGCACATAATAGTAAACATATGTCCAACTCCCAAAAATTATTATGGGTAAAATGATGCGATCACGTCATGCGTAATGGTCGTTCAAATTGCTCATTTTGAAATAATCTACATCACTCTTGTGCTTCACAAGCTTCTAGGGAACATATAATACAGTACTGTCCAGAAACCACATATGACGAGGAATGAGATTCGCTTACAGAAGAAGCCAGATGCCACCAACCAAAGGAATTGCACCCCATAGTAATCCGCACACAAGGGCCAAAGCTTGTCTGATCCAGTGCAGTACATCTCCAAGCTGATCCTGCAACAGATATAAAACAACATTTTTCATTGGGATTACAACGTATACTTCAAGTAAACAAGTGCAAATAAACTTTCGAAATGAATGTATCACATTACTAATATGAGGATACTTAAATTCTCGAATGTTGTGGCAATACAACAGTAACAATGCTAGACTGCCAAGAGAAACTGTACCAGCCCTTGAATACTCAGGTTTATGAAAAAAAATTAGATTTCTTTTTTACCCCGAATTACAGACTGTTAAACCTCCAATCATAATAAATGTAATATGTACATATGGTAATCCTTAAAACCAGCAATACGGTTTTGTAGATCTTTCCTCATCTCAACTTCCTACCCTCTCACCTCATTTAACATATACTACTAAAGGTTCTCTAAGTCAAACCACATGCGAGAGTAAAGATGAAAACGGCCTTTAGCTTTTATTCTAGGGTGATTAGATAACTCAAACTGCTGTCTTTCTGCCCCCATTTCCCCATATTTACTTGCTAAGACATAAGAAGATTCATATTTATTTCATACGTGAGCTTTATATATTTTATTACGGGTATATAACTTTTACCCAACAAAAGATATTCAATAACACGATTATTCAATCAAACAAGTGCCAAATAATTGATACTTTAAAAACCCATTAAGTAATTCTTGTTTTTCCTAGCTCCATAAATCACGCAACTGTAACTCATCGCCGTTCTAACTTTGACCTTGAGTAAAGAACCTCGTTCTAACTTTAACCTATTGCTCTGAATAAAGGACCTCGTTCTAATCAAACTGATGCTTAAGATTTTCATACTATCGGGATACCTACCTCTAACGCGGTAACTTTTTAACAAAAACAACATTAACATAAAATAACCATCTCATGAAATTGTTAATCTGAATGTTCAATAACTAAGTTTAACCAGGGAAGAACAAACCTTATCCCAGGAAACATCAGGATCTAATAGCTTCGCCAATTTAAGCGGAGACAAGTGACCATTCTGATGTTGCGGCTGCTGTGAAAGATTCGATTTCGCCGATTTCCTTTCCCTCATCTGAATTTTATAATCAAAAGCTGGTATGAATCCTCAGAAAACATAAATATAGATTAACATAACTCCTCAAACACTACTAAATAAATACATACTGTAAAATTTAGGGATGATTGATGGAACAATGAAGAACGCAGAAGTATTTCAGATTGGGAAAGGAGAACGGGTAGACCAATTTGATTTTGACGTTCAGTATAAAGTATAGACAATCACAATCGAATACAATAATACAGAAAAGGGTAAAAGAAGAGCATGATGCAGCCGGCGTTAAGACCTGTGTGGTATTATGCTGCTTTTTAGATGCACGGGCTGTAGACTAGTAGAGGGAATTTTGTCCCGAGGGACGCGAAACTCTTTTTTTTCGGCAAATATAACCCTCAATTTCTTTTCTCTTTTCTTTTATTCTCTATTATTTGACGTGTACTTTGTAATTTTTTTTTATATTTTCGTTTTTTTATATTATCTAAAACACGCTGAGATTCAAATTTAAGATTTAGATGTACTTTTCTCATTCTCACCTTCTCTCTCATTCGTCTTCTCTCCTTCTCTCTTTCTCTCAACGCCCATTTGTCTTCTCACCTTCTCTCGCAGTCCGCCTCCATCGCCTCCGATTCGTTCTCTGCAATCATCGACGCCGATTTGTCTTTTCTCCTTCTCTCGCCGCATTACCTCCGATTCGTTCTCTACAATCGTCGTCGCCGATTTGTTTTCTGCAACCCCCTATGTCGAGTAGAAATCGTTTTCGATAACTACGGCATATTTCTCAACTACGATCGGTTCTGCATCTACGATCGGTTCTACAATCGTGTTTGAAGATCAAGAAATCTTATTCACTTCTTCTATTCTTCTGGGTTTTTTTTTTGTTCTTTTGGTTTGATTATGAAAAACTAGGTACTTTGAAGATTTGCAGCGATCTAGTGCTAGAATACAACAATCTAGCACTAGAATGCAGCAATCTAGGTGCTAAATTGCAGCATTCTAGTGGTAGATTACAATGGTAGATCGCAGCGATCTAGTGCTAGATAGTGCTAGATCGTGCTAGATCATTATGATCCAGTGGTGGATCATAGTAATCTAGTGTTAGATCTTTGGAAGAAATCTGGATCTTCAAAAAATAAAAGAAAAGAAATAAAAAAGAAAAAGGAATAAATAAAAATAAAGAAAAAATATGAAATAAATAACGAGAAAAAGAAGCTCTGATATGAATATAAATAATAAATGAAAATAGTAAATAAAAATAAAGAGAAAATAAAGAATAAAAGAAAATAAAGAAAAATATAAAAGAAAAAAAATCTTAAAGATTTGCACACGTGGAAAATAATTATATTTAATATTTATTTTATTAGCCATAATTCAAAAAAGGGTTATATGCCCAATTCTTTTGAAAGTAGGAGTTACTTAACTAAAAAAAGTCTTTTAGGGGTTATACAGTAAACAACCCCAGACAAGTAGATGTGTAATAGGATACTAGAGACAATTAGGTCCAAGGGAAGCCAAAGACTTTTTGAGGGATATAACCCTCAATTTCTTTTCTCTTTCTTTTTTTTATTATCTGACGTGGATTGACGTGCACTCTTTAATTTCTTTTCTTTCTCTGATATTATCTCGAGAGAAACCCTCAGATTCAAATTTCAGATCTCAGATTTACTTTTCTCTCACACATTCTCTCATCGTGACGTCTTCTGCAACTTCTCTCCTTCTCACCTTCTCTCGTCGCCGGCCTTCTGCATCTTATCTCCTTCTCACATTTTCTCGCCGTCGACGTCTTCTGCAATCGCCTCCATAGTTGTCTTCTGTTCGTCGATTCGTCCTCTGCAATCTCGCCATCGTCTTCTCGTCTCCGTGGAATTCGTCTTCTACAACTATTTATGACTGTATCTTTGTCATCTTACAACCGTTTCTGCAATTGATGATTCAGAAATCTTATCGTCTTCTTCTTCTATTCTTCGGCATTTTTTTTTTCAAATTTCTTCAAGAAATCGAGTGCGTTATATCTAGATTTCTGCGATCGCGCACTCGATTTCTTCAATCGTGCACGCGATTTCAGAAATCGAATACGCGATTGCAGAAATCGTGCACTCGATTTCTTGAAGAAAAAGGAATAAACGAAATATGGATCTTCAAAAAATAAAAGAAAATAAACAATAAAGAAAAATAAAAGAGAAAAAAATAAAAGAAAAGAAAAAAATAAAATAAAAAAAATCTTAAAGATCGAGTGACTCAATCTAGAAATCACTCAGTCCATTTGTACACGTGGAAAATAATTATATTTAATATTTATTTTATTAGACAAAATTCAAAAAAATGTTATATAGTGAAAATTTTAAAAACTTGGGGTTAACTAACTAAAAAAAGACTTGGGTGTCCCTTATAATGCAAAGCCCCACTAGGATACTAGAGGGAAGAATGGAGCTATTTGTAATTATATTTGATGAATTTTTGTACCAAGAAGGGTCGGTCCAAGTGGTTAATAGTTCATTCTCCAAGATAAGCTGCTGGTTCGAATTTTACTTGGATGCATGTGGAAAAAAGATATATATATATATATGAAATGTTCCAGGAAAGCACCAAAGGGGATAACCAACTTCAAATAGAACGAGTGAAACTGATAAATAGCATAAGCAATGAATATATATATATATATATATATATATATATATATATATATATATATTTATTTATATTTGATATTTTTTGTTATATTTGTGTTTGTATTAGTTGGATTTGAATATACACTATTTATACATAAGCATTCAATTAGATCTTTCTCCAAATATACAATCAGATAATTTTATTGAAATTGAGTATCTGAATATAAGTTCCTTCGAGACATCCAATAAAATTGGACTAATACGGAGAAGATTAGCATTGCCCTTGCACAAAGATGGCGTACATAAATTGAGAAATGGTCCAAATTTAAATTAAAAAAAAAAAAAAGAGTATCCAAATATAAGTGATTAAATATAAGATTCTATTTGTTTAACATAAAAAGCAATTAATATATAAAGAGTTTTGTTCCTCCTTTTATGAGAGTCATCTTTCCCTAAAATCCTAATCTCACCGGAAACATACTAAATAAATACATACTATAAAATTTAGGGATGCTTGATGGAACAATGAAGAACGCAGAAGTATTTCAGATTGGGAAAGTAGAACGGGTAGACCAATTTGATTTTGACATTCAGTATAAAGTATAATCAATCACAATCGAATACAATAATACAAAAAAGGGTAAAAGAAGAGTATTTGCACGTGATGCAGTCGGCGTTAAGACTGGTTATCGCTGTGTGGGTATTATGCTGCTTTTTAGATGCAAAGGTTGTAGACTAGTAGATGTGTAATAGGATACTAGATGAAAGAATGGAGCTATTGGTAATTATATTTGATGAATTTTTGTACCAAAAAGGGGTCGGTCCAAGTGGTTAATAGGTTCATTCTCCAAGGCAAGCTGCTGGTTCGAATTTTACTTGGATATATATATATATATAATGGTTTTTTGTGATATTTTTGTTTGTATGAGTTGGATTTGAATATACACTATTTATACATAAGTATTCAATCATATCTTTCTCCAAATATACAATCAGATAATTTTATTGAAAATGAGTGTCTGAATATAAGTTCCTTTGAGACATCCAATAAAACTGGAATAATACGGAGAAGATTAGCATGGGCCCTGCACAAATATGACGCACATAAATTGAGAAATTGTAACGCCCCGATTTTCCATTCAATCATTATGTGATATTATATGTTACTTTATAATTTTATAACATTATATGCATTATGTTTATATAAACTTATATGAATTATATGAACTAAGTGATTTAATTGAATTAAATATCCTTAATTGCTCTCCTGTGTAAATTCTTGAACTTAATTGGAAAATATGACTTGGAGCTAAGTGGTCTTTTGTGTAGAGATGAGACTTAATTGCATGCATTTAAGTTGTAGAGGGACTTGTTTGAAAAATATGGTGATTCATCTAATTCTTGGAAGACTTTAGATTAATTAGCTTTATATCACATTTTATACATTTCCTTCCATACATTATACATTAGAGCAAATTTCTTCACACACACACACACAAGAAACCGATCAAAACACCATAGAAGAGAAGGAAGATTTCATCTCATTTCAAGCTATAATTCAAGGAATTAGCAACCAAGTTGGAGCATCATCTTCATCTCTTTCATCTCATCTCATTCTTCTTTCATTTCAAGGTATAAATGGAAGAATTGCTTGATCTCTTGATTATTTGGGTGAGTAGGGTTTGTGATTTATGGTGTGATTCATTGGTGATAGATGGTTGGAAGCATGTTTAAGATTTTAAGTTGAAAGTTAGCATGAAAGCATGAGTTTTATGAAGGTTGATAACATGAAATTTTATGGGTTTTGAATGATGAATTCTTGATGATTGATGCATGTTTGATGTTTTATATGCTACCTAAATGATGCCTTTAAGTTATATACATGTTATATGATTATTTTGGTTGAGTTTGCTTTGGGTTTTCATCCCTTTTCTTCCTTCCCCGAAGCTACCCTTGTTTTGCCCCTTTTTCCAGCCCTGGAACAGTACCCGGCCGGGTACTTTTTTTGACGCCCCGTATTCTCGAAAGGCATCCTGATGACATTTACAAGTAAGTCTCTACACTTGTGCGTGTTTAATTTAAGAGTTCTTGAATTATGTGATTTAATGTAAATCCAATTTAATATGTGTTCATTCGAATTATTCTAAGATTAATCGCAACTTGATTAATTACGCGCATATTTAACCCTAACTACCTAATTTGATTTAATTCAAATTTATTCCATGAAATAATTGTCAAGTGATTTTAAATCCATCATGTTACTTAACTTGTTTAATTTCGGTTTACTTGAATTCCTTGAGATTAATTGTCAATCATGTGTTTACAAAGTGCCGCTAAATTATACGAAAAGTTTCTAAAATTAAATTGAATTAAACTCTAATTGATAAATCTCTATTTCACTTTTATTTGTAAAATTAATTCGGAGCTTGAATGTTTATTCGTCACTTTACTAATTTTATTTACGATTAATTGTACGCGATATTTATCTTTGCTACGCGATAAGGATACCCGGTTGTATATAGCTTGTGCACAAGACACATTTCTCCCAATCTCTTTTCTCTCTCTCTCTCTCCTCTCCCACTTTCTCTCTCCCGCGGGTTACTATCGCGGCTTCGGTTACGAGCCCATAACTCGATCGTTTCTCAATGGAATTCAACAAACGAATAGTCCATTTCGATTATCTCGGCGAGACCGACGCAAGAGTACCAATTTCACGACCTAAAGACGAACGGTGATGGAGTTATAGCCGGATTTCAGTAGCAGCGGCGGAGGTGTCGGACCGCCGCCACTTCGCCGGCCTTTCGCGGCGGTTTCCGGCCACCTCCTTGATGCACGCGCCCCATTCCCAGACATAGGACTTCCAGACGCTTCGTTTGAAGTCAGCGGCGAGGCATCGGATCAGCGACGGCGCCGCACGCGCCGCCCAAAGCTCGCGGCGGCGGCGCGAGTTACTGTAGCGGCGGCGGCAGAAACTTCGGCGGCCAACGGGGGCCTTTTCCAGCCATCTTTTGGTCTCGGGCTCTTCATGAAAGTTGTTCGGAACGACGAGAACTAGTGGCCTGTGATCAGGCGACTCCAGATTCGGTGGTTTGGCGGCGGATCAGCGGCGGCAAAGTGGCGGTGCAACGGCGGCACTAGCTCTGAGGATTTTTCCGGAAAGCTACCTTACGGCTTTCGAAGAGCTCGTCATGGGTAAGACAATGCCTCTTTCGGATCGCATTTTGGTTCACCGGTTTGGAAGTAATTTGAGTTTGAAGATTTAGGGTTTTCGTGTTCTTAGATTTCAGATCTAGGACAATCTGCTTGGAATTTCCAGAAATTGATCGAGGATTCGGAACGGGCACGAAGACTTCATTCAGGACTGATTTTTCGGGATTTTTTCCGGCGACTTTTGACGGTGGCCTGTGGCGGCCCGGCGACTTTCCGGCGGCTCCGGTGGCGGCACTCCGGCGACTTTCGGACAAAATGTTTGTCTCGTTGTGGTGAGTTCAATGCCACTTTCCGTTCATTAATTGGACACTCGATCTATTTATTACGAATTATTTTGCGTAATTGTGATTATTTGAATTAATTGTTTTAAGTGCAAATAAATTGGTTATTGTTGGTTTGTTGATCGAGATGTCTTCCAATCGTATACGAAAACATGTATTGAATGGATTGTGATATGCATGAATGTTTCGATTTACAATTTGAATCCCGATGTGATGAATTTGTGCTATGTGTTTAGATATGAAGGGGTGTTAGTGTAATATTTAGAAACTAATCTTTTATGTGACTAAATGAACTTGAATGATATTTTAGAAGAACGAAAATGTTGTGATTTCTCTATATGAATTTGAGACGTTCTCAATGTTATGTTTGTTGTAAATTGTGTTTCCAATATTAAATTTAGATACATGAAAGATGCTTGAATAACTTAAGACTTGATGCATGATAGGAGTTAGAATTGTAATATCTTGATTTACTCTTACTACTTGAAAATGGTATATTATGAATTACTATAAATTGATAATTGTCATGCTTGTAAGTAATTAATTCCTAGTTGAATAATTATATAAACACTTTAAACGAACAATTATGCTTAGTAATCAACTAAGGGGATGTATGTGTAATAATTCTAAACTTTTATAAATAACTTAGGGGATGTAAGTGTAATATTTATGAAACTATGAAAGTGACTTGAGCTTATGTACCAAACATGTTGTGAAGTTGTAAAGTATGATCTTAAGTGAATTAAATGCACTCTTTATTTGTATCAAGTATGCCATCTACGTACGACAACCTTGTATGTTTCTATGATCAAGATGCTCTTACTTATGAACTTTATAACTCGTCATGAACTTGATGCTTAATTCTAATATTATAATTGAACCCTGTGACATTGGATAATTTAATATGCATTTTGTGAATACATTGACTTCCTAAATTGATCTTGCATCTTTGGATATGGAATTACGTGTCGGTTGCTTGTAAATATGACCTTGTTGAGCATTGATATACCTTGAATGACCACGACACCTTATCCAAGCACAACATGAACACTTATGCATAACCACGATCATGTTGAGCAACGCCGTGCGTCTTGTATGGTTCATATAGAGTCTAAGTCTGGGTGTAGCACCCGCACGGTGGGTCACCACATCCCCCGCACCACAGTCCGATCCACGTACGAAATGGAGGGTCCGTACATGAGCCAAACAGTGGCGAACGGGAGACTGACAGACTCACACCTAAGCTAGGCGGAACTTATACCCTGAACAAACAAAACCAAGCTACAAGCATGCGGAAGCAAGAAAGTAAGCCATGCAAAAATCAAACATTCAAAAGCAGTTGACGGGTTCAACTAGCATAAATACCTAATCCCGAATCAAACAATGATCATAAATCCAACGGGTTCAACTAAACAGAGCAAACCTGTCCTAACCTGTCCCGAAATATTCATATCAATCCGTATCATAATTCAAATTCAACATATACGTAATTTATACAAAAAAACATAAGTACTGAAATGCAGATGTAAGACAACCTAAAACAAAACAAAGACTCGAAAACAGACTCCAACTGACTGACATACTCCGCCTAGCACGAAACCCGAGCAAAACCTGCAAACTAAACAAAAGAGGGGAGGGGTCAGTCTTAACTCGACTGTGTGAGGGGGTTAACACACGCATACTATATATATAGGAGAGCAAAGCAGATACAAAAGTCATAATGTTCATGAACTCAGGGACAGGTTTTTCATACCAAAGCATTTTCCCGTGATATATACATATAGGATAATCGAATAACTTTAATCAAAACACTGCAACTTATAAACCCTCAACTTTTAACTTAATTTAGAATCTATCCCTGTTTCACGAACTTTAACCGAACATATACATAATAGAGAACTCGGCGGGTACGAGCTCAGACACTCCCAAACTCCTCAGAACATATCATATCAGAAACAAAGCAGAAAACTTACATACATATCATAACATATCATCCTCAACTCCAGTGATGGAAGGGTGTATACGCCCAAACCATCCATAGCAGACTCACGCGGGGTAGCTAACCCCAACATGCCCTCCCCGGCTGGTACACCGAAGGCATCGGAATATCACGCCTTCCCTAGCTCCCGAGGTCGCGCGGGATACTCCGGATGGAGACTATGCACAGGCCGAACCTCGACGGCCCTATACCGTCCCGAGGGTTCCTTACCCATAGCTCCGGGGCCCAACATACAAATCATATCATAACCCGCTACAACAGAGACAGACCGAACTTATACATATATACATACCACTTTCCGTTTCAGTCAAACTCGGTCCTTGCCAAACTTGGCTCATGAGAAGTATACGGTTAGAAGCATAGCTTCGCGTGGCAAAACATAACAAAACATAACAAATCAGCTCACAGAGGCATACATAGGCCTGTACATTGCTTAACATACTTCCAAACTCATGACATATTCAACAAATACATACTTCACATTTAGTTATATACATATAAGGCTTATTGAATCACATGCAATCAAAACTGAGCACATTGAAATAAGGTGTAACTATATCCTAACCTCACCTTACACCGAAGAGGCCGAAGACAAGACGCTTGATCCACCCCGGAATCAACACGGCCGACAAAACACCACCCCGGGTGTACCTGGACAAACTGAACACCGGAACAAGACTTAGACACATGAATGAACCACATATACGCACGGCAATGCTCAAGCACTTAAATGATGTACTCACATAAGCAGGATTCAAATTCATATAAATTATATGCGAAACCAACACATTAAGGCACGTTCATATCATTTCATATCAATTCATTTAATACCTAACAAATTCAATTAACAAAGTTCAGACAATTCATATCGCATTTCATATAAATTTCCAAGTATTAATAAGTCAAGCAAATCACTGTAGCAAGCTTCTAATTTATTTAAACCTCACGAAGTCTTATACAAATCCAAAGCAAGTTATTTAATCATTCAAGGTTCATATAATTCATTTCATGCAAATTCACGCAGTGCATTTCATATTATTTCATTCCTCACACAAAACAATTCATACAAATTCACGTAGCTCACAAATCAAATAAATCATAATAGCCTGTTTCATATTTCATGTAAGTCAAATTCTAATCAAACTAAGTTCATTAAATTCATACGTTACATATTCAATTCATACATTACATTTAAGATTTCATTACTAAGGTCTATTAATTCAAATTAAACAAATTCCTACTTTACTCAAAATTACACAAACACCCCCTCTAGACTAACCAAGTAGCAAAATCAACAAGTCGGGGGTTCAATTTACAAAATACAAAGTCCATACTTATCACATTTCATATCATACATGATTTCATACACAATGGAATTCATTTCGATCAACAATTCAAACATATAGCAATTAATTTACATTTAAACAATTAATTCAAATAAGTCCCAAATACACAAATAAATTCATAGAAAATAAACCGAGTGTCCGATTGACGAACGGAAAGTGGTGATGGACTCACCACAACGAGGCGAACGAGCTGTCCGAAGCCCGCCGGAACGCCGCTGTCGGAGCCGCCGGAATAGTGACCGGCCGCCGTTCAGCCGCCGCCAAACGGCAAAATCTGGAGTCGAGCAGATGGGGTTCACTAGTTCTCGTCGTTCCGAACAACTTTCGTGAAGGGCCCGAGGCCAAAAGATGGCCGGAAAAGGCCCCCGTTGAGCTCCGAAGTTTCTGCCGCCACCATGTCGCCGGAACCACCACCTACGGCCAAAATTGGATGAAAACGATGCCGGAAATGGACTCAGGGGGTCGGAAAACCTTGGAAAACACCAACCTTGGTCGGAAAAAGTCACCGGAGCGCCGCCGTGACACTGTTCACGCGCGCGCAACCGCGGCTTCAGGCGGCGCGTGTGCCGCCGTCGGGTGGCCGTTGGCCGCGCCTCCAACGTCCTCCGCTGCGCCAGGAGTTCCCCTTGCCGCCTGTGGGGCGCGTGTCGCCGGGAAGGCGCCGGAAACCGCCGCGGGAGGCCGGCAAAGTGGCAGCTCCGCCACCTCCTACCGCCGCGACTGAAAATCGCCGATTCCGTCGCCGCCGCTCATCGGTTGGCCGAGATTCTTGTACCATCGTGACGGGCTCGTCGAGCTAATAAATTTCCACTATTGATTCGTCGAATTCCGTCGAGAAACGAGGGAGAACGAGCATGTGTGTGTAAACACACCTCGAGTGCGTGTGAACAGTGCTGTTCGCTGGAGGAAGACGCTGCAGCTGAGATCTGATCTTTGGCACGCAAAACGAGGATCCGGGGTATATATCTCGGGTCCTCGTACGCAAAACGATCAAACGAACGAGCTAACGACATCCGAATTGGGCAAACTTAGAGTCTACGGACTCGTTTCGCCGCCCCGGACGCATTGAAGGGGTCAAAGAGGTCAAAATCTCGACCTAACGCGAAGTGACCGAAAAACCCCTAAAAAGAGAAAATTACAAAGGGGCCCCTAAACTCTAAAAGAGTTCAAAACAGGGCCACGAAAAATAAAATCACATAATTAAACACATTAAAAGGTTAAAACGTGGCGTACCTTACACGTCGGACGAGCGGGGTGTCACACTGGGCTTCTGTATGTCCTGTCACAGAGATTGGTGGTGCCGGTGGGCCCGAGATTTAGAGTGTTTGGCCCTTCACACTCTCATACTCTACTTTCACGAGGTGAGGTTTAGGATTTTGTATAGTTATGCGACCTATGGCCTTAATATGCTGATTTCAACCCTTGCATGCGAGTATATCTATTATAAATACGTATGTGTTGGATATGATATGTTTATGGCCTTGTGAATCAGCTCTGTTTTGGAAAATTAGTTATGAAAGCATATGTAAGCTGTTTTGAAAAGTTATGTTATGTTATGATCTGTTCTGTAGCGAGTTAGCCATGATATATGGTATCTGTTCTGTTCTGTTCTGTTATGGATCCGAGGAGCTATGGGTAAGGAATCCCTGGGACGGTATAGGGCCGTCAGGGCTCGGCCTGTGCATAGTCTCCATTTGAGATATCATTGCGTGACTCAGGGAGATAGGGGAGGCGTGATATCTTGAGCCTTCGGTGTACAGCCGGGGAGGACTCTTGTGGGTTCGCTACCCCTTGAGGGTTTGTCTGTTCTTGATGGTTTGGGGACGGTACATCCCCTCCATCATTGGTGTGACGGTTGGATTGGATTTTGTGTTTATGATTTGATATGTTCTGAGGAGTAAAGGTTGGAAGCTCGTACTCGCCGAGCATGTGTTCTGTTCTGTCTGGGAATCATGAATCGAGATAGAGTTTCTGAAATGTTTTCTAAAGCTTATACTTATAACTATCTTTTGGGTACTTTTGGAAATGTCTTTGGTATGCAACACCTATCTCCGGTTCATGAGTCCACCCTTCTGATATGTGTTATGCTCTATATATATACAGTGGGTATGCGTTAGCCCCCTCACTCAGTCAGTTGACTGACACCTCATTTTATCTTTTAGTTGCAGGTTTCTTTTGGCTTGAGCTAGGCGGATGTGAGTCTTCTGGGTCACACTTGTCGGTTTAGTTGGTGTTAAGATGCATTTGTCACATACTCTATTTATGTTATGTATTCTTATTTCGCTTTTGGAGATTATGTTTTATGCTCTATTTAGACTTAAACCCGTGTGGGGTTAGTATGCTAGCATTTGGATGTAATTAGCTATTCTGCTGATACTTTTACTGGTTTATTACGTTGCGATGATTTGAGATTCGGGACTAGGTATCTATGCTAGTTGAACCCGTCACTTATTTTGTACATTGATTTAATTGCTTCCGCTATCTGATGATAATTGTTTAAATTGCTTCCGCGCTCTGAGTCTGTCGAGTTAGATCCGCCTAGCATAGCGTGTGCGTTTGTCTCCCGTTCGCTCTGATTCGGATTCGGGCATGGACTCCCATTTCGTGACCGGGTCTGGGTCTTAGTGCGGGGGATGTGGCATCCTCCGTTTGGGGTGTTACATCCTTAAGTGGTATCAGAGCTCTAGGTTGCAAAACCGAGCTCTTGAGTCGTGTTGAGTCTGTCTAGGTCGTACGGCATAGGAATAACTGCGCATTGCATTTGTTTGACTTGATATTTTGATCATTCGGCATGAATTGTTTCGTGATTATATGATTGTGTGCCCATTGTGACTTTGATTATGCAACATCTTATTTTATGTGCTTTATAAATTACAACAAATTGTTGCATTTACGTGATATACTTGTTACACTTCATTCGCATCTTTAACCAGCATGCATCGAATTTAGTGTTTGAATTTCAGGGTGCCCTATGAGTCAACACTAAGATTTCCCTCCGTCAACACTACCTATTGGTACTACAACGGAAACACGCCATAATTCGAAGATGAAAGGATTCTTTACCAAGATCAATGGTCATGAAAAGGTTCAGAGTTGAAGGACTGAGATTTGCTATGTTGACTTACTATCTTAAAGTCAATTGAAAGATGGAGTTTGATGAATTTTCACCTTGATGATTCGTTTATTTGGAAGTAGTCACCTTGTTGATGGAAACGAGTTAATGTAGAAGAATCCGATCAAATACGATCCGATCAAGTTCAAGGGATGTGGATAGGTAACCATGTTACTTAAGCAACGAGCTACAAACCATCGGTGAGTGTTGAAGGTTTTGGTGCCATTTAGAGTTAACGAACGACAAGACAAGATTGGTTGTTAGCTCTTTGGGTGTTTCTCTAAGATGAGATGGAAGACATTGTTGATGCGGGAATATAACACTTAGATGCTGAAAGACTTTATTCAAGTTTCAGAATTATATACCATGGATTGCTTTGGGAAGTACTTAGCACCACGATCATCCAACGAAACTCTGAGGTAAATATCTAATTGACAAATGAATCATGGGCAACTCCTTGAAGATGAGCAGACTAAGATTTAACACATAAATGAGAATTCTTGGGAGAAACTGAGGATGATTCTAGTTGAGCAAGGATTACGGTCTAGTAAGGGGTTTGGTGATAAATGAGCTTTGCTGAGTTACCACTTTATGAGAAGACTCAAGACAAAGAAGTTCAGATGACGAAGGTTGCATCATTACCGGCTTAATCAACTCCTACTGCTTCATCTCGACTTTCTTGTAAAGATTGTTACGCTTCGGTTAACGGTACGCCAAGCATTCATGGCATTTGCATACATGCATCGTTTAAATACTCTTACCTTGTTTTGCTTGATGTGGTTGATGACTACTGCTATTTTAATTGTGATAACTTGGATACCTGATCTAGTATTTGTAACTTGAAATTTCTACTTGTTATGAACTGTGCTGGAATGAATGAGTTATGTACTTATGTGAACTATGCATGCCTATGTGATTTAAAAACTCTCTTGATTGCTCACTAACTTCTCATATAACATACATACATACTGTAACCTTGTTTTATAGGGATTCCATCGCGATATCCCCCTTGAGTTGAGGTATCAGCGTTGAATCTATACTCAAGGGACACCGATATCAGTTGTATAAGGTACACCAAACATGCATCGCATACTTTTCGTCTAGTGTTACTATGATGTGTGTATGTATGAATAACTGATTAGTGGATTTATGCACAAGAGAGACCTTAGGTTCCCTCTTTTTACGTGTTGGAGAGATGTAGGATTCTCTCTATTTATGTGGTAGAAAGATGTTGGAATCTTTCAAAGTTTTGTGCGCGAGAGATGTTGGATTCTCTTGTATTTAGATATTCGGAGATGCTGGATTCTCTTGAATCTAAGAGTTTGAGGAATGCTGGATTTTCTCAAACTAGAATGTTGGCAGATGCTGGAATCTGTCCGACTTAGGTTGAGAGACGGGGTTCTCTCCATTATGTGCTTGAGAGACGGGGTTCTCTCTTTTGTGTGTGCTCGAGAGACGGGGTTCTCTCTCTTGTGGGTGCTGAGGGACGGGGCTCTCTCACTTACGTACTGGGAGATGGGATTCTCTCTTGTTTGTTGTGGTTGCGTTACGCGCTGATCTGACTACGGGTAGCAAGTGGTGCATCTGAGACGACATCGAGGTTGGGTGCAGTTGCAGCTATCCGATCATGGGAATGACCGATCGAGTTCGAGCAACTAGCGGATCAAGTACTCGCACGGACCTCGACGATAACAAGACATCCTAAAGGAGGTTCAGTGTAGATGACCGGAGTAAGCCTCACCATTAGAGCTATGATCTTACGTGAGTTCCGGGGAAGGGTTGGAGCACTACTACTCGAGGATCTACATTTTTGCAGTGGAACCTGGGGACCAGGTTCTCTTAAGGGGGGAAGGTTGTGACGCCCCGTATTCTCGAAAGGCATCCTGATGACATTTACAAGTAAGTCTCTACACTTGTGCGTGTTTAATTTAAGAGTTCTTGAATTATGTGATTTAATGTAAATCCAATTTAATATGTGTTCATTCGAATTATTCTAAGATTAATCGCAACTTGATTAATTACGCGCATATTTAACCCTAACTACCTAATTTGATTTAATTCAAATTTATTCCATGAAATAATTGTCAAGTGATTTTAAATCCATCATGTTACTTAACTTGTTTAATTTCGGTTTACTTGAATTCCTTGAGATTAATTGTCAATCATGTGTTTACAAAGTGCCGCTAAATTATACGAAAAGTATCTAAAATTAAATTGAATTAAACTCTAATTGATAAATCTCTATTTCACTTTTATTTGTAAAATTAATTCGGAGCTTGAATGTTTATTCGTCACTTTACTAATTTTATTTACGATTAATTGTACGCGATATTTATCTTTGCTACGCGATAAGGATACCCGGTTGTATATAGCTTGTGCACAAGACACATTTCTCCCAATCTCTTTTCTCTCTCTCTCTCTCCTCTCCCACTTTCTCTCTCCCGCGGGTTACTATCGCGGCTTCGGTTACGAGCCCATAACTCAATCGTTTCTCAATGGAATTCAACAAACGAATAGTCCATTTCGATTATCTCGGTGAGACCGACGCAAGAGTACCAATTTCACGGCCTAACGACGAACGGTGACGGAGTTATAGCCGGATTTCAATAGCAGCGGCGGAGGTGTCGGACCGCCGCCACTTCGCCGGCCTTTCGCGGCGGTTTCCGGCCACCTCCTTGATGCACGCGCCCCATTCCCAGACATAGGACTTCCAGACACTTCGTTTGAAGTCAGCGGCGAGGCCATCGGATCAGCGACGCGCGCCGCCCAAAGCTCGTGGCGGCGGCGCGAGTTACTGTAGCGGCGGCGGCAGAAACTTCGGCGGCTAACGGGGGCCTTTTCCGGCCATCTTTTGGTCTCGGGCTCTTCATGAAAGTTGTTCGGAATGATGAGAACTAGTGGCCTATGATCAGGCGACTCCAGATTCGGTGGTTTGGTGGCGGATCGACGGCGGCAAAGTGGCGGTGCAACTGCGGCACTAGCTCCGAGGATTTTTCCGGAAAGCTACCTTAGGGCTTTCGAAGAGCTCGTCATGGGTAAGACAACGCCTCTTTCGGATCGCATTTTGGTTCACCGATTTGGAAGTAATTTGAGTTTGAAGATTTAGGGTTTTCGTGTTCTTAGATTTCAGATCTAGGACAATCGGCTTGGAATTTCCAGAAATTGATCGAGGATTCGGAACGGACACGAAGACTTCATTCAGGACTGATTTTTCGGGATTTTTTCCGGCGACTTTTGACGGTGGCCCGGTGGCGGCCCGGCGACTTTCCGGTGGCTCCGGTGGCGGCACTCCGGCGACTTTCGGACAGAATGTTTGTCTCGTTGTGGTGAGTTCAATGCCACTTTCCGTTCGTTAATCGGACACTCGATCTATTTATTACGAATTATTTTGCGTAATTGTGATTATTTGAATTAATTGTTTTAAGTGCAAATAAATTGGTTATTGTTGGTTTGTTGATCGAGATGTCTTCCAATAGTATACGAAAACATGTATTGAATGGATTGTGATATGCATGAATGTTTCGATTTACAATTTGAATCCCGATGTGATGAATTTGTGCTATGTGTTTAGATATGAAGGGGTGTTAGTGTAATATTTAGAAACTAATCTTTTATGTGACTAAATGAACTTGAATGATATTTTAGAAGAACGAAAATGTTGTGATTTCTCTATATGAATTTGAGACGTTCTCAATGTTATGTTTGTTGTAAATTGTGTTTCCAATATTAAATTTAGATACATGAAAGATGCTTGAATAACTTAAGACTTGATGCATGATAGGAGTTAGAATTGTAATATCTTGATTTACTCTTACTACTTGAAAATGGTATATTATGAATTACTATAAATTGATAATTGTCATGCTTGTAAGTAATTAATTCCTAGTTGAATAATTATATAAACACTTTAAACGAACAATTATGCTTAGTAATCAACTAAGGGGATGTATGTGTAATAATTCTAAACTTTTATAAATAACTTAGGGGATGTAAGTGTAATATTTATGAAACTATGAAAGTGACTTGAGCTTATGTACCAAACATGTTGTGAAGTTGTAAAGTATGATCTTAAGTGAATTAAATGCACTCTTTATTTGTATCAAGTATGCCATCTACGTACGACAACCTTGTATGTTTCTATGATCAAGATGCTCTTACTTATGCACTTTATAACTCGTCATGAACTTGATGCTTAATTCTAATATTATAATTGAACCCTGTGACATTGGATAATTTAATATGCATTTTGTGAATACATTGACTTCCTAAATTGATCTTGCATCTTTGGATATGGAATTACGTGTCGGTTGCTTGTAAATATGACCTTGTTGAGCATTGATATGCCTTGAATGACCACGACACCTTATCCAAGCACAACATGAACACTTATGCATAACCACGATCATGTTGAGCAACGCCGTGCGTCTTGTATGGTTCATATAGAGTCTAAGTCTGGGCTTCTGTATGTCCTGTCACAGAGATTGGTGGTGCCGGTGGGCCCGAGATCTAGAGTGTTTGGCCCTTCACACTCTCAGACTCTACTTTCACGAGGTGAGGTTTAGGATTTTGTATAGTTATGTGACCTATGGCCTTAATATGCTGATTTCAACCCTTGCATGCGAGTATATCTATTATAAATACGTATGTGTTGGATATGATATGTTTATGGCCTTGTGAATCAGCTCTGTTTTGGAAAATTAGATATGAAAGCATATGTAAGCTATTTTGAAAAGTTATGTTATGTTATGATCTGTTCTGTAGCGAGTTAGCCATGATATATGGTATCTGTTCTGTTCTGTTCTGTTATGGATCCGAGGAGCTATGGGTAAGGAATCCCTGGGACGGTATAGGGCCGTCAGGGCTCGGCCTGTGCATAGTCTCCATTTGAGATATCATTGCGCGACTCAGGGAGATAGGGGAGGCGTGATATCTTGAGCCTTCGGTGTACAGCTGGGGAGGACTCTTGTGGGTTCGCTACCCCTTGAGGGTTTGTCTGTTCTTGATGGTTTGGGGACGGTACATCCCCTCCATCATTGGTGTGACGGTTGGATTGGATTTTGTGTTTATGATTTGATATGTTCTGAGGAGTAAAGGTTGGAAGCTCGTACTCGCCGAGCATGTGTTCTGTTCTGTCTGGGAATCATGAATCGAGATAGAGTTTCTGAAATGTTTTCTAAAGCTTATACTTATAACTATCTTTTGGGTACTTTTGGAAATGTCTTTGGTATGCAACACCTATCTCCGGTTCATGAGTCCACCCTTCTGATATGTGTTATGCTCTATATATATACAGTGGGTGTGCGTTAGCCCCCTCACTCAGTCAGTTGACTGACACCTCATTTTATCTTTTAGTTGCAGGTTTCTTTTGGCTTGAGCTAGGCGGATGTGAGTCTTCTGGGTCACACTTATCGGTTTAGTTGGTGTTAAGATGCATTTGTCACATACTCTATTTATGTTATGTATTCTTATTTAGCTTTTGGAGATTATGTTTTATGCTCTATTTAGACTTAAACCCGTGTGGGGTTAGTATGCTAGCATTTGGATGTAATTAGCTATTCTGCTGATACTTATACTTGTTTATTACGTTGCTATGATTTGAGATTCGGGACTAGGTATCTATGCTAGTTGAACCCGTCACTTATTTTGTACATTGATTTAATTGCTTCCGCTATCTGATGATAATTGTTTAAATTGCTTCCGCGCTCTGAGTCTGTCGAGTTAGATCCGCCTAGCATAGCGTGTGCGTTTGTCTCCCGTTCGCTCTGATTCGGATTCGGGCATGGACTCCCATTTCGTGACCGGGTCTGGGTCTTAGTGCGGGGGATGTGGCATCCTCCGTTTGGGGTGTTACACTTTTTGTGCATGAAAAGTACCCGGGCAGGTAGTTTTATGCCGAAAAGCTTCTGGACAGCTTTACCCGGTCGGGGAACTTTTCCCTTGAATATTACCCGGCCGGGTACTCCCTTGAGTATGGCTTGGGATTTCGATTGAGGGAGAAATAAAGGAAGTCAGGCATTGTGGTGAATATAAGTTGTGGGAGACAATCACACTAAAGGTTCATCTAGTTGGGTATTTTCTAGATCTAAGTTGAATTGTCGTGTTGTGAGGTCATGTTAACAGACAGGAAGCAACAAATAGGAACAATAAAGAAAGGTGAAGAATTCTGGGTGGATTTCGGGTGATCAAGTAAAAACAATTGGAAAGGGAGTTCATTAATTATTCGAACTCCTAAAGAGGAAACCAAGGAAGTTTTGATTAAAATGACGACTATGAAGAAGACTCGGGCAATAATTGGAGAGTGATTATTAAGGACAGGGCAAGATGCTAATTCCGTGAGCCTAGAAGACTTCGGGTTCGAGAAATTGTAATCTCAAGTCATGAAAATGTCCAAGTTGATATCAGAAAATTTTAAAGAATTAGAAGACCGTGGGTAACAAGAAATGATTAACAGATGCAAGACAAGTGTATAATCCAACAAACATGAAATGTAACTACGGTGACAGGTTCAATGCATCCATAAGCACATGCATCATACGCTATTTTAAAATTTTAAATTTCTTTACTTACATGTGTTTTCCCGATTGAGCTTAGTTGTTTCAATATGTTGATTCTATTATTTCCAAGTGTGTTACTTGCATTGGCATATTAATTCAACATGCATATCTAGTGTCTTGATTACAGGATGTCTCAAGGTCACCCTCATCATGCACGAGTGCCTAGGGTTTCCCCGCATTTACCCCCTCCGGTTCAACCTCAGGAGTTTTTTGATTATTTAGTTTGTTTGGTTGATTAGAAGATAAGAGAATATGTTTCCTCAGTGCCACTAGCTTCATCACCACAGCCGGGCCAAATTTTGATAGCATTTAAGGAGTTTCAGAACCAACAAACCTCAAAGTTCCCTGAAGGAAATGATATTCAAGCCGAGTCACGGCTCAAGAAAATTAAAAGAGTGTGGGAACTTATTCCATGTGATTCTCAAGAGAAGGTTAGATGCGCCACCCCTTTGAATATAAGGAGGTCTAATCCTCAACTCGGACAGGCTTCAAGTTCGATATTAGGACAAAATTCCAATAAAAGAAAGCAACCTATTCCTCATCATACACCAACGTCTCAAGAAAGATCACAAAAGAAAAAGAATCGGTCACTTGCATCGGGTTCGGGAGCTTCACGTACCCCGACTTCAACAACATCTTCGGGAAAGCTTCTTTGCGATTATTGTGGACGTGACAACCATACTTATGAGGGTTGTAGAAGGCGGTTGGATTTATGTCTGTATTGTGGGAGCGATGAGCATCATGTAGACACATGCCCAAAACGACGAGGGAAGTCTACCGGGGGTGAGAAACCGCTTGTTCGGGCTCAAGTATATGCTTTTGAGAGAGAGGCGCAAAATATAAATGTGGATCCATCCGTGGTAGAAGAAGGTATCAATTATATGCATAGTATAGTCAACGGTGAACGGTACACTTAACCATGCATATCACGTGTATCATAGATCTTAATGTTGTTGCATTTAATTTCTGGTTAGTTGCAAATTGGTTGTTTATGAGTGATACTTATGTGATTAATATGATTCTACTTACCTATGTGACATTTATATGAATGTTTTTACAATTTGTTCCCTTAAATTGCTTTCGTGTGTGTTTGAGAGACGGGGCTCTCTTATTGCTTGTTGAGAGACGGGGTTCTCTCATTTCTTGTTGAGAGACGGGGTTCTCTCATTTCTTGTTGAAAGACGGGGTTCTTTCATTTCGTGTTTAAGAGACGGGGTTCTCTTTTGGCTTGTGCATCATTTTTTGAAACTCGGCAGTGGACCTGGGGACCAGGTCCTTTTAAGGGGGGGAGAATAGTAACGCCCCGATTTTCCATTCAATCATTATGTGATATTATATGTTACTTTATAATTTTATAACATTATATGCATTATGTTTATATAAACTTATATGAATTATATGAACTAAGTGATTTAATTGAATTAAATGTCCTTAATTGCTCTCCTGTGTAAATTCTTGAACTTAATTGGAAAACATGACTTGGAGCTAAGTGGTCTTTTGTGTAGAGATGAGACTTAATTGCATGCATTTAAGTTATAGAGGGACTTGTTTGCAAAATGTGGTGATTCATCTAATTCTTGGAAGACTTTAGATTAATTAGCTTTATATCACATTTTATACATTTCCTTCCATACATTATATATTAGAGCAAATTTATTCACACACATACACACAAGAAACCGATCAAAACACCATAGAAGAGAAGGAAGATTTCATCTCATTTCAAGCTATAATTCAAGGAATTAGCAACCAAGTTGGAGCATCATCTTCATCTCTTTCATCTCATCTCATTCTTCTTTCATTTCAAGGTATAAATGGAAGAATTGCTTGATCTCTTGATTATTTGGGTGAGTAGGGTTTGTGATTTATGGTATGATTCATTGGTGATAGATGGTTGGAAGCATGTTTAAGATTTTAAGTTGAAAGTTACCATGAAAGCATGAGTTTTATGAAGGTTGATAACATGAAATTTTATGGGTTTTGAATGATGAATTCTTGATGATTGATGCATGTTTGATGTTTTATATGCTACCTAAATGATGTCTTTAAGTTATATACATGTTATATGATTATTTTGGTTGAGTTTGCTTTGGGTTTTCATCCCTTTTCTTCCTTCCCCGAAGCTACCCTTGTTTTGCCCCTCTTTCCAGCCCTGGAACAGTACCCGGCCGGGTACTTTTTGTGCATGAAAAGTACCCGGGCGGGTAGTTTTATGCCGAAAAGCTTCTGGACAGCTTTACCCGGTCGGGGAACTTTTCCCTTGAATATTACCCGGCCGGGTACTCCCTCATCCGAATTCCAAATGACCTGATTTTTGAACCGTTGGAAAGATCTTGAAGTCTAGAACAACTTCAAATTGGAATCATCTCAATATATTTTCTATTTTGTGAGATATAATCAATTCTTTTTGGTGTCGCTGCTTTACCGACAAACTGCACTTGCCTAACTTCAAGCTTACGCCATTTTCTCCTTGCTTTGAAATAGAAAATGAGCCATATACCATTTTAAAGGTCTACTTGTCTAGTTTCATTCCTAATAAACAAAACCCAATTCCAATTTCTAGAACTTTAGATATTCCCACTTTTCCACAGCATGTGCATTTTCGGGAATTGTCGGTTTTGGCCAAACTTCACCAAAACCCTTCTTATTGCTTTCCTTTCACTTTCTTAGCTCCCGTATGTGACTTATATGGCTTATATACTTGGTTTATTGATAATTATGCTTTTATTTGACATTCCTTAATTGTTATTGGATGACCTATTGATCATGACTTTGCCGTGTGTCGTAATTGGTTCAATAGAGTCGTGTCTCACAAACACTTGTCCCTTTTTTACACAGATTGTCTTCCCATTGAGAAGGAGCAAGCTTCATAATTATATCCTTGTTGTATTGTTGGCACAGGTGAGGTTTAATTTCTAGATATATATATATAGAACCCTTACAACCCTAGGTGATCTTTCGGCCAAAATGTATATAAATATCTATATAACTTTCTCAAACCTTTATCGATTGCAAATGATTTATCGTGAAATATTGAACTTATCGTGATTGATTGATTGATTGTTTTGGCGAGTAAAACATGTTCACTTTGGGCCCGAGGGTAGTGTATTGAGTAATCCGGGGAGGCATCGGGCCGACGGTAATCTCTTGCACTATCCTCACTTATTGTTGGGGTCACCCCTGAATCCACCAGGAGGTTTGGTGGAGGAAGGAGACCGCCGGGCGTAGGGACCCATGAACCCTATGCCCAGATTGATTGGGTGGTGGGGCCTTGCAATCCCACCATCACCCGGAGGAAGAAGGATGGATTGATTGAAACTGTCTAATTGTGCACCGAATTGATTGCTTGATCACCCAATTGATAAAATTGAATTATTGTACACTGTCGGAGAAAGGTTGGAGATTTGCCCTCACTCGCCGGGCCACTGATTGATTGTATCGAATTGTATTGAAATAATTCAATTGAAAGTGGAATTGTTGTAATCTCGGGCGAGCACTATATTATTTTAGAATTAATATCGTTTTATGAAAAATCTTACCTGAGATTACAATTTGCATGGTATTTGGGCTTTTAAATTATAACCCCTCACTCAGTCTTTCATAGACTAACACCTCACATTTTCAGGTACTCACGGTCGTGTGCTAGGCGGGAGTCCGAGTTGTGTCTTTTATTCAGTTGGGTCTAGTACCGTCACATGTACCTTATTGATGCATATATATATTGTTACTACTCTTGGTATCTATGTATTAAGTCTGACTTATTTTGATATCTTAGAGGAATTGGATTTATGTAAATGTTGAGAAAGATTTTTGTTAATGAAGTGAATGTAACTTATGCTTCCGTTTTATTATTTATGCATGGTTGTATCTAATTGAGGGTTAGTCCCGCCTAGCTAGTGGTTCCTTTTTTATTGTCTCTCGTTCGCTATAGTTTAGTTCATGTATGGGTCGTCCATCTCATATGTGAATTGAGCTATAGTGCGGGGATGTGGCATCTTTGCGCTTCGGGTGCTACAGAAATAGTCCAAACTAAAAAAAAAAAAAAAAAAAGAGTATCCCAATATAAGTGATTAAATATAAGATTCTATTTGTTTAACATAAAAAGCAATTAATATATATATTTATATATAAAATTTAATTCTTTCTTCTTCTCGTATGAGAGTTTTGTTCCTGCTCTTATGAGAGTTATCTTCCCCTAAAATCCTAATCCCACCGGAAACTATTAGTTGATTGTTCTTCGTCGTAAGGCTGCTATTCACTGATTTGTGATCGCCGAGGCTCCCCTACGTTACTCTTACTGAAATTTATTAAGTGGTTTTTTCTTTTCGTACTCTATCACTGGCCCTCCTCCCCTTCCTGATCCCGTTGTCTCTTTCCTTTTTGCAGGTTTCTGTAGGGTTAGCAGACAGTGCAGCTGGACCAGGGATGCCTTTATCATCAAGTTGCTATGACGGCTTCTTCTTCCTCAGCAAGATTTGGTAAAGAGTCTGCAGAACAGGACCAATTGAGATTGGCTTAGAGTTTGTCGCTTACGCCGAAGGAGAGAGAAAGGGTGGAAATTCTGGATATTCTTACAGATAGAAATTCTCATGGGTTCCCTCTAACTTTGATCAGGAAAGTTTTTACTCGCAGAATAATTGGGTTTGATTTCTTCATGTTAAGAAAATTTTATAATAAACCCTATATTCGTGCAAGCGTACACTTGTCACGTGTAGCACATAAGGTGTCGAACCCACAGAGAAGGGATGTGACGCCCCGACTTCTCGGTCGTACAGGTATGACGTCACGAGTGTGTTATTTATGCTTATTTGAATTATTTATTTATTCTATTATATGTTAATTATAATGTTATATGATATTTTTGAACTTATATGAGGTATTTGTTAAGAATATATGTTAGAATCTTGAACGTTATTCTCGTATAACTTGGAGAACTTGAACCGTTTACATTTAAATTTGATTTCGATTTTTGTGCAAATTTACTATGCATGAGATATATGAGTTATGAACATGTTTATATGCTCGTTGTATGTTTTCGGGTTCGTTTATTGAGGTTTTGGATCGTTTTGTTTGAAGAGGGACCTAAAGGGCCTAAAATGTTTTAGCGCACCTTGGGTTCCGGGCTGCATAACTTGAGCTCGGGAATTCAGATTCAAATTTAGACACCACCGTTGGACTTATTTCGACGATTTGGATCCAATGGAACAAGCCTTGCATTTTTCTAAGCCCAGTTGGACCTCCAAAAATTCATCGAACTGAGCAGCGTGTAACGAAGATGCCACATTTTACGGTTTTGACCATATCTAATTAAATTCTTGACCAAATGGCCCCATTCTTCGACCCACATGACTCTAACTAAACCCTTTCTCACCCTTGACTCTCACATTTTTCCCATTTCTCAAGAGAGGAGAGAGAAGCAGCTGCAAAGCAAGAAATGGAGGAAAAAACCCGAAACTATTCACCCCGTTGGTTATTTGAGCTCGTAACCCCTTTATTTCTTCTCTGATTCAAGAGCTAAGCACATTCATGTTATCCATTGCCTTGTGGTTCTTTTAAGCCATGATTTACTGATTTTCATTGAGATTTGGGGTTATATGATTTTTTATGAATTCTTGAGCATCCTTGTTGCATTTCTTGAATTGTGGCTTGTTATGTGATCTATCTATCTTCCTTATTTCATTTCTAAGCATGGATTTCATGGTATTAGGTTGTAGCTTGATTCACCATTGTTGCACCTAAGATATCTTGAAACATAAGATACATTCATGAGCATTTTGAATCCTTGTTGCTATGCCTGCGTATGCTGCTAATTTGGAGCCTGAGAAGTGGAGGTTTTTGTGTGTTTTTGTGATGCCTAGTTGCTGGTTGAAGCCTACCTCTTCCCTCCTTAGTTTTCCCCTATTTTTGGCTTCATTCTTGGAGGTCTGGAGCAGTGGCGCGGCCGTGATCATACCACGTTCATTCTTGGTCTCGGCCGCGGCGCTTATGCAGATTTGCTACTGAACTGGTTTCGAGGCCGCAACAGTTTTCACTGTAAAAGTTTCATAGCTGCTATGACCTAATACACGCTTCGTTTTATCTAAAATTTTAACTGTAGAAACCTCTTTGAGTATAGAGTATTCTCCAATTGGAATCACCTTAAAATTCATCCTAGTTTGTGAGATATAACCGTTTGAAAAATATGTCACCACTTCGCCAGAATTCTACCTTTGTTCAACTTCGCACCTATGCCATTTTAGGACTACTTTGAACCACAATTCGAGCAACATAGCGTTGGAAAGCCCTATTTGTCTAATTCATATCCAATAAACTAAACTCAATTCCATCTTCTGAAACTCAAGATATTCCCGTTTTACCGCAGCTTGTACGTTTTGAAAATTTTCAACTTTTGGTTCATTTTCGCCCGGACCGACCCACTCCTCGTGATTTTCTTCCTTTTTTCTTATACCTTTCCAACTTATAACCTGTTATAAAATGAATATATGTGTGTAATTGATCTGATATGCTTTAAATTTTGCATTTATGATACATATCATGATCATAATCATTCATCTACACCTTCTTCCTCCGGGTGGTAGACGGGTTTGCAAGGCCCGACCACCTAATCATATCAATGCGGCTACGAGGTTCATGAGTCCTCAAAGCCCGGTTAGCGTTTCCTCGTAAAAAACTCCTTGACGAGGTCCATTTCGCCGTAAATTGGTTGGAACTAGTATATGGGATCACCGTCGGCCCTTGCCTCCTCGGATAGCCACATACACTAAGTCCCTGGGCCCGTGTAATCATAATCATGTCTCGCCAAAATCATAAGGTAGGGTTTCATAATTAAAAAGGGGTCAAACGTTTGAAATCATTTACCCAAATTGACTCGATATATATAAATATACTATTTTGGCTTAAAACTTTGCACATAAGGGATATATCGGGTCGTTTTAGCTAGTAGAAGAAAAACCCACCTTTTAAAAGCAAAAGCAAGGCACAAGCGTCTCAATGCTCGCCCTCGTCTCCGACCAAACCCGAATCTGTACAAAAGAAAGGTATGAGACTCAAAATGACCATATATGACGCTCGACAATGAAGTGAATATGACATGAATGCATAAAAGATCATATTATATCATGGAAATGTTCATGTGCACTATTAAGGAATTTAAAGCCCATAATCAAACCATTTGTTCATTCATTCAAATTCATAAATTCATAAATTCATATTTCATATCAATTAATCTAAGAATTCATTTAATATCCATAACACGTAATATTCGTATTTACAATTAGAAATAGAATAAATAAAACGTTCAATCAATAATCGGTAAATTAAACACGTGAAATAGTGATCAATTAACTTCTAAAATTGAATTAAATCAAATAACATTTAAAATATATAATAATTATATATATATATATATATATATATATATATATATATGTATATATATATATAATCACACGTACACACACATATGTATACATATATATATTATACATGCATGCAATTAATACTATAAGACCATGCATGCATAATATCTAGGTTCTTATACACATTTATGTATATATATACGCACACACACACACACCTAGCCATGCATGCACACACAAATATATCTATAATACATAAGTATAAACTGCATAATTATACAGCAACACACACCTGCATGCAAACATATGTATACAACGTAGGCTAAAGTTGGATTTAACAAGGTGACACCCCCGTGTCACAAACATAGAACAAACCGAGACACCCCCGTGTCTCGGTACAGAAATTTCAGACCATCTAGCAACCCCCATTTCAAGCTGAAAAGGAAAAAATTGACACTCCCGTGTCGCATGCCTACAGCAGTTCAACAACAAAGCAAAACTCCCCTGTTTTGACAGCAAAAGACGCAGTAACAGCTAAAGCGATATGCAAGCAAAATATGCAACAATACAAGGCATGAAATGCAGCAAGAATTCAGCCAAAACACATCCCCCAAAGCCATGAAAGTTGACAGCAAAAGCAAGGAGGAACGCAGCAGTTTTGACAGCAACGATTCCAAGCCAAAAACAGAGCAAAAAGTCACGAAAAACAGGGCATGATGGATTCTCTTCATCTCCCCATATTCAGATCAGTTTAGGCTATCAAATGTGCAGCAAAACAACACAAATTCAGCATATAAATCAGTTCCAAAAGAGCTCAACCTCGTAAAGCAGTCATACGTGCCATTACATGAAGTTTTTCTCAATGTTCCATAATTGATATCTCATAAATACTTCAACTACCATGCAATCAATGCTCATAACTGAGACGAGGGTGTCAAAACAATCATTTTCAAGCTTGAAATCAATCAAAACCATCAAGAATTGAATAAGATCAACAAATTGCCCAAAACTCACTATTTTCGAACTCAGCCAAGAAACTCATGAAACCATGATCAAATTTGGGGATGAAAGGATGAAAATGATCAGATATGAACATATATTACAACCCTAAGCTTACCTTGTTGATTGGATGAAGTTTGGATGAGATTTGAGCTCCAAAATCTCCAAGGAATGCAAGGTTACGGGACTGACTGGAATTTTAGAGACTTTGGCTGAGATTTGTGGATTGTGTGAGGGTTGGTTTGGTTAGGGCATGATATATCAGGTTAGGTGGTTGAGTTAGGGTTCAATAGAATCAAACCATGGTTAATGTGGTTAAGGTTTGGGTGAGATATGGCCATTTTAGTGCAGCAAGGTCAGTTTGGTCACCTTTTCGTTTTTCGGTTGGATTTCGGAGGTTCAAATGACTTTGGAAAAATATAAGGCTAAGTTTACTAAACTCGAATTTTCGTTACGAGTTCAGCGGAGTTGACGGAACTCGAATCCGAGTTCCCGAGCTCAAGATATTAAATACGGAACCAAGGTTACGCTAAGTGCTCGTTAGCCCCCGATTTGGTTCCACGATTCAAATTAAATTCGTTAACATATCAAATGAATTCGAAAACATAAACCGAGCATATAGGCATGTTCATAACACATATATTTACGACATACTACAATTTCACGATATTTCGATATCATTTCATATAAGAACGATGCACAAATTAAACGACCATGCACATTTTCATAAAATTCCATGCATAATAAAAATTAGACCAAATAAATTACATTTTAATATTAAATAAAATTAAAGTCAACGTATTATAAAAATTAGTTAATATGGTTAAGCAAGATTAATTAGCATAACACTTAATTAACAACATAATTAACATAAACCACTTTATTAACATTACTCATTAAATTAACAATAATAAAAGAAATATATATATACTTAAAATACGAAATATTTTTAAAATAATGTTGAATTAAAATAAAATATAATAAAATTAAATAATAACAATTTATAATAAAATTAAATATAAAACACGTAAAATAATTAATTCGCGCAAATTTGTAAACACATACGTCGTACCTTTATGTCTGAAAAGTCGGGGCGTTACAATCTCTCCCCCTTAAAAGAATCCGTCCTCGGATTCACTGCTCGCTCGGAAATAATTCGGGGTGAAACTTTCGCATCTTTTCCTCCGTCTCCCACGTAGCCTCTTCGGTTTTATCACTTCTCCAAAGAACCTTGACTAGTGGAATATGCCGATTTCGAAGTTCCTGAAATTTTCGATCCAATATCTTAATCGGCTATTGAACGAAGGTGAGATCCGGTTCTAATTCCACTTCTTCAACCGGTAGAATCTCGGACTCGTCTCGATAATATTTTTGGAGTTGTGAAACATGAAACACGTTATGAATTCCAGTCAAACTCGGAGGCAAGTCCAATCGATAGGCCGTATCCCCAACTTTCTCTAGAATCTCATACGGTCCCATATACCGAGGGTTTAATTTTCCTCCTCGTCCAATCCTTGAGAACCCTTTTTGTGGAGATGCCTTTAAGAAAACCCTATCTCCAATCTCAAACTCCAAATTCTTTCTCCGAAGGTCTGCATAACTCTTTTGTCGATCCTGAGCGGCCTTCATCCGTTGTCTAATTATCTGGACCTTGTCAATAGCCTCTTGTACAGCCTTAGAGGGTTTTTCATTCTTCTCCTCTCTTTTAACACCTTCTTGCTTGGTCTAATTCCATTCCTCCAAGTCAAAGAACAACAGAGATCGACATTTACGTCCGTAAAGAGCTTCATAAGGGGCCATTTCAATCGAGGCTTGATAGCTATTATTGTAAGCAAACTCGATTAACGGCAACTTCTCATTCCACGAGTTTTGAAAGTCCAATGCACAAGCTCTCAACATGTCCTCCAGATACTTAATCAACCTTTCTGATTGTCTGTCGGTCTGAGGATGGAAAGCTGTGCTGAATTGAAGCCTTGTTCCCAAACACTTCTGTAATTCTTGCCATAACCGTGAAGTAAATCTGGGATCCCGATCCGAGACAATGCTAACAGGTACACCATGAAGCCTGACAATCTCATCATTATACCTCTTAGCCAATTTACTCACTTTATCAAACATCCTTATAGCAAGAAAATGAGATGATTTAGTCAACTTGTCCACAATAACCCAAATTCCATCAAAACCTCCTCTCACTCTTGGTAATCCCGAAACAAAATCCATGGCTATTTGTTCCCATTTCCACTCCGGGATAGGCAATGGTTGAAGTAGCCCCGATGGCTTTTGATGTTCTGCCTTTACCACTTGACAGGCCATACAATGTTTCACGAAGTTGATAACATCCCGTTTCAAATCATTCCACCAATAGAATTGTTTTAGATCCTTATACATTTTGTTCCCTCCGGGATGTATTGAATACCTTGACCGATGGGCTTCTTCAAGAATAATCCTTTTTAACTCTTCCGGTACAACAATTCTATTCTTGAATCTTAGAAGTCCCGTATCATCAAACCCAAACGGACACTCTGAATCAGCTCGAGCTTTCTCAGCTAATTTTTGAACCTCAGGATCAATCCTCTGGGCATCAAATAATCTCTGTTTAAGATCTGGTTGAACCGTGATATTCCGGATACTAGCCCTCAGTTTGAACAACTCATTCTCATCTTCAATTTCCATTTTCACGTTGGACACGCTAACTTTCCTACTAAGCGCATCCGCGACCAAGTTGGCTTTGCCGGGATGGTATCGGATTGTACATTCATAATCCGCCAAAAGTTCCATCCAACGCCGTTGTCTCTTATTCAATTCCTTTTGTGAAAATAAGTATTGGAGACTCTTGTGATCAGAAAAGACCTCGAACGATATTCCATAAAGATAGTGTCTCCACTTACCCAAAGCAAAGATCACAGCCGCTAATTCCAAATCGTGAGTGGGGTAGTTCTGTTCATGATATTTCAATTTCCTTGAGGCATAGGCGATTACCCTTCCATTCTGCATCAACACACATCCCAAACCTTCCTTTGAGGCGTCCGTATAGACTGTATATCCTTCTGTACCTTCGGGAAGCGCTAATACAGAGGCAATGGTCAACTTTTCTTTTAAAAGTTGAAAGCTAGCCTCACATGCCTCGTCCCACTCAAACTTAACCGCCTTCTTAGTCAATCGGGTTAAAGGAGCCGCAATGTTTGAGAAATCCTGAACGAATCTCCGATAGTAGCCTGCCAAACCCAAGAAACTCCTCACTTCTGAAGTATTTTTCGGGTTTGCCATTGAATAACCGTCTCAAATTTAGAAGGATCTACTTCCAAACCTTTCCTTGAGATAATATGGCCCAGAAATGCTACCTGATCAATCTAGAACTCGCATTTGCTAAACTTAGCATATAATCGATGTTCTCTTAAGGTGTCCAACACAATTCTGAGGTGCCTGGCATGATCCTCTGGTGTGACATCCCGCTCGTCCGATTTATATGGTACGCCACGTTTCAACCTTTTAATGTGTTTAATTATGTGATTTTATATTTTGCGTGACCCTATTTTGAACTCTTTTAGAGTTTAGGGGCATGTTTGTAATTTTCTCTTTAAAGGGGTTTTCCGATCATTTCTCGTTCGGTCGAGAGTTCAACCTTTTTGACCCCTGCTTCGCGTTCGGGGCAGCGAAACGAGTCCGTAGACTCTAAGTTTGCCCATTTCTGACTTCGTTAGCCCGTTCTTCCGATCGTTTTTGCGTACGAGGACCCGAGATATATACCCCGGATCCTCGTTTTACGTGCCAGAACTTCAGCTCCAGCCTCAGCTTCTTCTTCCCGCGATCCGACACTGTTCAAGTAGTGGAGGTGTGAGAACACACACATGTCCGTTCTCACTCGTTTCTCGACGGACTTCGACGTTTGAGTAGTGGAAATTTATCAACTCGACGAGCCCGACAAGATGGTACAAGAATCGGGACCTGATATTCAGCGGTGGTGGAGCTACGGCGAGCAGCAGGTGGCGCGGCTTAGAGCCCCACTTCGCCGCCTCTTCGCGGTGGGCCCCGGTGACTTTTCTCCGACACGCGCCACCCCATCTGTTAGGAGATATCCCGGTGCAACTCCAGTTCAAGCAGCGAGGCCAACGGTGGGCGGACGGCGGTGCACGCGCAGACTGAACACCGGCGACGGTGGCGCGTGCACTGTAGCACGTCGCTCCGCCGCGTTCCGGCGAGTGATGGTATCAGAGCCTTGTCAAAATCTTTTCGAAAACGGGGCACCGAGTGAGTATATCGTGATAGATTCCGACGAGTTGGTAGAAGAAGAGCTAGAAAACCTCCAAGCTATGGATACATCTCCTGATCAGTAGATTTCAGTTTCCTCCTCTCTTTCCCTTCCTCGTCACTCAACCAGTAAAATAGAAAACCCTGTAGAATATTCCACTATCCCAGAAAATGCCATTATCGAACAAACTGTTCCACCCTTAGTCAGTCCTTACAGCATCTACAGAAAAAGAGGTTCTCTGAGAGGAACTAGATCTTTGATCTCCTCAAACAGACCTTCACAAACAAAAGAGTTCGTCCAGTCTTCCAAACTGGATAAGTGTGATCTACCATATTCCAAGCGAGAGCAGTATGTCACTCTCTCCATCCCTTCAGAATTCATATCTTCCTGGAGACAGGAAGGATACACACACCTCCACTTCGGAGCTGTTCGTCTTGTTCTCTCTTACCAAGGGAGAAAAGGTCTTCCAGTAACAGCCAGGCTGGCCTTGCTGGATACCAGTTACCTGAAGTATGAGGAAGCAGTTATCGGGACAGTAGTGACCACTCTCAACAGCGGAAGTGCAGTCTTGACTTACTTCCCCAATTTCGCTATGTCCTTGGGAGATGCCAATCTTCCCAACGCTTTGAAAGTTCAAGTCCAGATCACTGGAGCAGAGCAAGTAGCTACAGCAGTAACAACTACTCTCCATCACCAGCTTGTCTACAGGTTGCAGAATCATGGTCTAGATCTACAAGGATCAGGATCCCCTGATGCCTTAATGATCCTAGCAAACTCTGGATCTGACATTCCGACCATTGTCCAAGTTCCCAGACAAATTCCTTGAAAGGAACCGGAAAGGTTGATGCTAACAGAATGGATCACAAACTATGAGTCACTTCAACAGACTCATGAGCCAGTCAGATCTACAACCTACGAGTTTCAGACGATGCCAGATGGTAGAACCAAAACCATCTTCAAGCAACCTCAAGAAGAAACCCCATCTTCTTCAAGCACGATCTTCAAGCAGCTGATGATTTAGCCCGTTGTGCCAACAAGCAGAGAAACGTACCCTATTCTCGGGTACTTACCAGTAAACTCCTTCTTCCCCGATGGAAAGGAAGTTTACACTGATAAAGTTGATGGCCACTTCGTATGGGATGCTGATCCATCCATGTGTGACCCTGGATGTTCTTGCGACGAAGAATTCGACTCCGACGATGATGATGAAAGTGAGGCTGGTCGGAGAAGAAGATGAAGGAAAGCAAGAAAGAAAGGTCTTCCTTGTAGGACCTTTAAACTAGAAGAACTAGATCCAGATCCACCATCAGTCACACGACCCTTGTCTTGCTATGATGAGGCGTTAGCCATCCTGAAGGCAGAACAACAACAGCAGAAACCAAGGAGCTGTAGGCAAGAAGTGCCTCCATGCCTTCCACCACCGGTGATACCGTGCCAATCTTGTATGATGATCAGAAGCTACGAAACAGACTTTCCATCTTTGGAAAGGAAAACAGAAAACAAGGTTGCAATCAGACCTTATGTCCAGACTACCACAGTCAACCCTGATGGAGGAATAACTTCATCTCTTTCACAAGGAGAAGAAGTCTTGAACTGGCAAACCACAAATGCCAGAGCTCAGAATAAAGCCTTAATCCAACTTGATTCAAAGGTTGATAAGGTTTCATCCCATGTTCAGGATACCAACCAGAAAGTGAATACAATCTCTCAGGAGCTTGATCAGATGTACAAAAGAGTAGTTGCCAGAATAGAGCTTCTGGACAAAGAACTCAGGCAGCTTATTTCTCTAAGAAGGACGGGTCCAGAATTTGATCAAAAAGAGAGAGAAATCAGAAAGCTAAAAAAGGATCTTGCTTACATGGAGCAAGATAGGAAGAGAAGTTCCATCCCTACATTTCCCTTTCTTCCTACAACTGTTACACCTTCTCTCTATGACCCACCAACTTCTCCTGATTACTCAAACCAATTTTTTATGGTATCTGATATTCCCTTTGAGCCACCTCCTCCAAGGCCTAAGCCAATAAGAGCCTCTCCTTCTTCCTCAAAGGAGAAAAACAAAGAAAAGGTTGAAGAACCCTCTTCTACATTGATGATTAGAAACCTTTCTAATCTTAATATCCGAGAAGAGCCTACAAGAAATGAAGACACCTCTTCAAATGATTCCAGTTCTCAACACTCTGAATCAGAAGCCTCTTCAGAAAGATCCAGTTCCCAACACAATGATTCTGAAGTCTCTTCAGAAGAATCTTTTTCCCAGTCCACTGAAAATGAAGATGAAGTTGCACACATCTCGCAAATCTTTATGGCAGATGATCCAAACTTTGGATCTCATCAAGAACAACCTCATCCAGGATATGATGCACCAATAATGGAAGAACCTTCTCCAGAATTCTATGCTATAGATTTTGGACCATCCAAACCAACCAATGGCCCATGGTTCACTTTTGATGATATTCTAGTGGGAAAAAGGAAAGAAAAGCTACAATCTTTTGCTGCATGGATCGATCTCCAAAGAATCAAAGAATCCCATCTCCTTACTGTCTTAAGGGAGTTTGTGTCACGATTCACAGGAACATTATGAGAATGGTTCCAATCATTGGGAGAATACAGACAGATCCAATATGTACAAGCAACCGCTCCCATGGCATTGCTAGCACTCCACCTTGAGTTCATTCGTGACAGCACTCTCTACCAAAAGATGATCCAACAAAGCTATTTCGCCATGAAGTGTTATTCTCTGAACAAGCCAGATTTGGATTTCCATTTCAAAAGAATGTCAGAACTCTATTATACTCTTAATGGGTATAATGTTCCAAATCTAAAGCACGTTTACATTGCATCTCTTCCACAAGAGATCCAGCCTGAACTCCACAGAGCCATAACCACCTCAAGAAGAGAAATTCCACAACTTTCTCTTAGGGAGATCCACCAGATTGCCATTACTACAATCGACAAACTCTGTGAGCAACAAACCATGTTCAAGTCCTTAATGAAGAACAAATCAGTCCCGAAGAAAGCTTGCAAGAAATCTCATCTTGAGATAAAATGCAAATCCAAAGAAGAATGCAATTGTTCTCATCCAAAGCTTCAGAAGAAAGGACTTGCTGAAAGAAAGGTGAAAAAGAGAAAACGTCTCAGATTCTTCAGACGTAAACCTTTCAGAAACAAGCTAAATGATCGATGCTTTGTTTGCAAAAAGAAAGGACATTTTGCAAAGAATTATCCTCAAAATCGGGAAAAATCAGCCAGAATGATTTCCCATGTTCAACAAAGCACAAAAGCCAATCTCAATGATGCTGAGGTTGAATCCTTGTTCTCTAAACAAGATGAACAGACTGAAGACACCATCTTCGCAATTCATGATGAATTTACAGATGATGGTCCCTCCTCCTCTGATTCTGACGATGATCTAGTTCTACCGATCCTTCAGTCAGAATGCATCACTCAAGAGATTATTCCATCTCCACATATCCAGATCCATATACTTTCTTCGAAGTATGACAGACCAATCAAAGCAATTGGATTTATGGATAGAGGAGACATGAAGTCCATGATGAATCCAGACATCCTACCAAAGGAAGCATGGACAACTCATTACGAGTACTTCCAAGCAGCAGATGGCCAGCAGTTTAAAACATCGCTGATCACGAAATATCCCATAGGGATACAATTCTTCCCAGATTGCATAATCGGGATGAAGGTCATTGGAAGCAAGCTGCATGGGAAAGATCTTCTCATTGGGTTTGATCTTTATCACAGAGCTCAAAAGCTCACCATTCTCCCCAATGGAATTAAGTATAAGAGGTACTTCCAGCCTTATACTACACTCCAGAAGATTAATGCATTAACAGAAGCATCCAAGGAATTCTATGATCTTGCCTCAAAACTCAAAGGATGCTGTGCTGAATCTCATTCGGAATTCTCCAATCCAAATCCCTTATGGAAGAATTCTGAATTCTTCATTCAACTACCATTCAAGAAGAATGAAGACATAAATCCTACGAAAGCTACACATCCAGGAATGACTCCTGATGATGATAAGCTTGCAACAGCTGAATGTGCTCAACTGAAAAAACTTGGGTTGATTGAACCCACAACATCCAATTGGGCGTGCCAGGCATTCTATGTCAACAAAAGGGCTGAACAAGTCAGAGGTAAAAAGAGATTTGTGATTGATTATAAGCCACTCAATCATTTCCTTGCAGATGATAAATTCCCAATACCTCGAGCCCAAATGCTTTTCTCACATTTGGCCCAAGCCCAAATCTTTTCTAAGTTTGATCTCAAAGCAGGATTTTGGCAACTTGGTATTGATCCAAAAGATAGGTACAAAACTGCATTCTGTATACCTAATGCCCAATACCAATGGACTGTCATGCCTTTTGGTCTCAAGACCGCTCCATCACTATTCCAAAATGCCATGACCCGCATCTTTGAACTCATCCTGCATAGTGCATTAGTCTACATTGACGATATTCTCGTCATCTCTGAAAATGAGAAGTCTCACAGGGCACTCCTCTCACAATTCCATGAAATTGTCCAAGAGTATGGAATCATGCTATCAGAGAGAAAGAGTCTCATTGGACAATCCTCCATTGAGTTTCTTGGAATGAAATTTTCAAAAGGAAAATACAAGCCAGGTCCTCACATTGCACAGGAGCTTCTCAGTTTTCCAGATGATAATCTGACTACAAAAGAAATTCAACAGTTTCTTGGAATAGTCAAATATATCAAGGACTTTCTTCAACAATGCTCCAGATACACGAGTCATGTAACGCCCCGATTTTCATTTATTAATATTTTATGTCTAAAATAATTTTATAAATTAAAATTATAATATTTTCATGAAATTCATATTAAACTTATAATTTATCTTATAACTTGAAAATGTTTATTTCGTGAATTAATTACCGAAAATGATTTAAGTGTCAACTTGGCCCTATATGTCCATTCTTTTAAACTTAGGGACCAAATTGCATGAAAACCTTTGAGGACTCAATTGATCACTTTTCTAACTTGATATCCTTAATTGCTTAACTTAAATAACTTGGAGGGTTTAATTGCAAATATTCATATTTTCCCAAAAAAAATCACGGTATATCATCTCCAAGCTTCTTCAATCATTTTGGCTTCCAAATTCTTCAACATATTTGCTTCCTCTCTCTCTCGGTATTAAGAAGAAAAGGAAAGGAAGTGATTTTTATCCATTTCACCAAGAATTTCAAGTATTAATCCAAGTTTGGGAAGCTTGATCATCACCTTCATCCATCTTCATCTTCTTCATCCATTTCTTTCATTCCAAGGTTGGTTGTGCATGAATAGATGATCTTGAGCATATTTGGATTGAGCTAGGGTTTGAGAATTGCATGCTAGATGAACTCTTGTGGTGTTAAGCATGATTAAATGATGATATCTTGGATTATGGCATGATTAATTCATGAAATTCTTGAATAATTGGCATGAATGATCAAGTATGATCATGAGTGTGAAATCATGAATTCTTGATGATCTTGTGTGTTTTGAGTGTTTAAGTGTTATGAGATTATTTCTTGAACCTATATGCATCATATTTCCAGAAAAACATGAATTGGTTGATTGAAAATGGATTTTTGGGTGGCTTTGTTTGCATTCCCGTAGCCCTCCCCTGTTTTTCTCTGTTCTTCAGATTTGCAGAAACAGGGAACGACCGTTCCCAGCCTCAAGGCATTGTGGGAACGGGCGTTCCCACCTTTTCAAATGATTTGGGCGGCCGAGCATGGGAACGGCCGTTCCCATTTTGGCCTTGTGCCGGAAGGGCCGTTCCCAGCTTCCGCGCATTTTAAAAAAAGGGGAAAACGTTGGCGCGCTTGTGGGGTAATGGGAACGACCGTTCCCATTTACAAAGGGAACCCGGAACGGCCGTTCCCACCTGAAATGCAGAACAAAATATTCTGCATAAAATTACATTTTTAGCCCCTCGATCCAACGACTTCTTTGACCCCGAATTGCTGTAATATATGCTAATATGATGTGAAACAACATGTTATCATACTACATTGCATTTTCGTGGTCATCTCGATACATTTCCGCCGTTCATCACTTTTTGGGCATTTTAGGTCATGTCTCATGTATAAGTGTCGTGTTTGCACAGGTCACGAGGGTAGGGACGAAAAGCAAGCCCCGTAGGCCGTGCCTACTTGTCTTTGTCGGTATAGGTGAGGTTTCATTGTTAGTTACATAGAACCCGTATACCCCTTATGTGATACTTTGGCCAAAATAGTATTTACGGTTATATTTTCTATAAATCATTGATCATTTCCAAGCCAGGTTCACGCAAGCAAGCAAGCAAGTCAGGTATTGTTTCACGCATGATTAGGCGAGTAGCATGACGGATACATTTGGGCCCGAGGGTAGTGGCTAGAGCCAACCGGGAAAGCAAGGGCTGACGGGTAACTCTGGCGCTATCCTCACCACACTAGGGGTCACCCCTGAATCCACTAGGAGATTAGTGGAGGAAGGAGCTCCGAGCTTAGGGATTCATGTACCCTCTGCTCAATGAGATTGGATGTTGGGGCCTTGCAATCCCTTCATCAAACCGGAGGGAAAAGGAGACTGGGGACGAGTCCGGCACCACGGATGCGCCTCGGGTTATTGCATGATTGTCATTTCATGAATGTGTTATATGAATACACTATCGCACGATCGCACAATAAGTGAATTGCATGATCACCTATTGAATATTAAACAAGCAAGCATGTTCATGTACATTTGGAGTAAGGTTGGAGATCGCCCTCACTCGCCGGGGCCATGTATTGATTGATTGCATGAAACGATCCAGTAATTAATATTGGTAGTTGTAATCTCGGGCGAGTCTCTATTATTGTGAACGTATAATGTTTTAATTATAAAACCTTACCCGAGGTTATAACTTGCATGTGATTGCGCTAATATATATTTATGCCCCTCACTCAGTCTTCGGTAGACTGATACTTCACCTTTCAGGTACTTGAGAGCCGGTCGTGCTAGGCGGGAGTCTGGTCCAGTCTTGCATTGTCACGGGTTTAGCAGTGCACCATCATGTATATATTTTACTACTTCTCATGTCACGTCTATTGTTATCACATATTGAATACTTGATCATGTATAAGAGATGATAATGTATTGATAATTAGTTTGGTATCTATACGTATCTATCTGATAAATATGGTACCTATATGTATATATATATGAATTAATGCTTCCGTTTTTAATTATTGTGCATTGGTATTGTATTGTTTTGGGGTTTAGTCCCGCCTAGCTCGTCTTTTCTTTTCTTTGTCACCCGTTCGCTATAGGTTAGTTCATGTACGGAGTGTCCATTTCGTATGTGGATCGGCCAATAGTGCGGGGGGTGTGGTACCTCCACGTGTCCGGGGTGCTACATCTAAGGTGGTATCAGAGCCCGGTTGTAAAACCGAGGTTCTCGTGTCGTGTCGTGTCAAGTCTAGGTCGAACGGCATAGGATTAATTGTTGATTGAGAGTCTTGCATAGTATCTGAAGCTAATTGAATTCTTTGAATTAATTAGATTACTTGACAATTTGTGCTTTGCATTGATTTCTGATATTTCGTGCTAATTAATGGATCTGAAATTCTTTGCAATTATGTGCTTAATGTGTTTTATTTAAACATTAATATACTACTTGTTGCATTTATATTAAATTTTCATCGCGAGCATTAATTATGTGACTATTATGTGACATGAGCATGCCTCACCTGCATGCATTTATTTCAATGAAAGTTGTGAGTTACAGGTTGTAGAAAGAATATCAAACCACGGCCAGTGCTCGGTAATTTTGGGCTACCACAGAATTTGGGAAGGGTGTGCAAGTTGAGGCTAAAAAAAAAAAAAAAAAAAAAAAATTGGGCGTGGAAAGGAAAGTCAATTAATTATGTCCGATCGAAGTACGAGCTTGGGAATTACCTTTGGGTTATATCAACCGGATCCAACTTTTTAACACGACAGCCAGAAAAATTAAACAACCAGTATGGAAATCAACATGTTTGGGATTCTACATATGGGTAAGGCGAGTTTATTTTCTGGTTCAAGAAAAATTGTCGTGTTGAGAGAATACACTGAAGGATAGGGAATGGTAAATGAAAGCACTCAAGAAAGGTAAAGTACTAATTAGAGAGAGAATAACTGGATTGCCGTTAGCAAGTGATTCAAGGGATTGGAAAGAAAAGAGGTTCGAAGAGGCTTAAATCAGGAAGTTTTAAAACAAGGAAGAGATATTTTCGGGGTAATGGCTCTAAAGATTATCAACTAGGATGGGGGTTGAATTGGAAGATATGGAGCAACAAGTCGAAGCATTCAAATTTCGGGACTACCACCGAGGATCAACAATTCACAGAAAATGCTACCCCGGGGAATTTTAGACCAAGGATCAAATATGAGAAGTTCGAAGGCAAGTTCATCGAGTTATGATTCAAGGAATGAGATCTGAAATAAAAGAATGCACTGTGAGAAATTTGTACTATCAAAGATGACGCGTCTACCGGGCCAGGAAGTCTAGTTCATCCGAGGATAAAATAGAAGGAAGAATGGAAAAACTAAATATTCCCGGATCGGAAGAATAGTCAAGTAAGGAATTCAACTAGTTGGAAGTACGGTTTCAGCAAGAGAAGAAAACAATTCTAGTAATTTAAATCAAGTTGGTAGAATTGGGTAAGCCATTCACGAGAAGACTAGGATGCTCGGGAATTCTTTAATCGGGTGGAATGAATTTATTTTCCGGGCTCAATTGGATAGGTCGTGCAAGAAAGTGAATTGGAGACTTAAGGTTCGAGAGGGGTCAGGAAATCAATTTCATAAGTGGAACAGAGAGGGAATTCAAGAGTTCTTGTTTAGGGATCATATAGTTATCCCAGTTAACGCAAAGACAATTTTGGGATTTCAATTAAGGAAGGGATAAAGGAAGCTCGGTACCTCAGTGAATATGAAACTGAAAGACAATCATGTTGAGGATTTCGGTAATTGGGTAATTCAGATCCAAGCTGAATTGTCATGTTGCGAGGTTACGTTAAAAGAAATGAAGCAACAAATGGAAATGGTAAAGAAAAGCAAAGAGTTGCGGGGAGGTTGTCAAATGATCAAGTATAGACCAATGGAGGGAGAGTCGGTTAACTAATCGAACTCATAGTGAATAAACAAGGGAGTTTGGATCAAAGTGACAACCATGAAGAGGATTCGGGCACTGATTTGGGGAGTAGCTATTAAAGGATAAGCTGGATGTTAACTCCGTGAGTATAAAAGACTTCGGGTTTCAGAAATCATAATACTGAGCCGTGGGAATGTTCAAGTGAAGGTTAGATAAATTAGAAGATCGTGGGAAAACAAGAAATGATTACCAAGTTCAAGACAAGTTAGGGTTCAACAAACAAGGAATTTCATGTCGAGATAGATTTTTCCATTCTCAATATTTCTGACCAGAGGTTCTATGATAATATCATGGAACTATAGGAATATATCTTCAACAGAAAGAAAGTTGAAACACTCAATCAAATTATGGACAACATCCATACTCCTACTAGTTTTAGGTGTTTTCAACTGCATAATGAGCCATTAAGGGTTATCATTGACCTCCATATGGTTCATGACATGGATTTCATTGCCGATCTTTACCACAATGGGTTTGTCCAGGGATTCTCCCTTTTGTTTTACCATAATAAAGTAGTCTTCCCAATACCAGAGTTCTTTGGTCCGACTACTATTGCAGCAATCCAGTCTTTCAGAAGAGGATTGCCTGTCTTCATCTCCATCCTGAGCAATTTCCCTCAGTAGAATAATGGTAAGCACCAGCCATGCCAAAGACACTTGCTCTTGAATCACAAAAAACCAGTGTATTTTGACTTCGAAAGCTCCAACATAAATCCCTTCTCTTTTGGGATTAACAAGATCCAGAAATGCACATCTATCCAAGAGCTTACCCCTGAACATCTTGCCTTGTTCGATAAGACTCAGACCACATTCATATGGGTTGAACATTGTCAAGATATGTACATTAGAAGTATCCACCATGCCTTCACAGATGAAATAGAAGATCCACGAGCTAGTTATCCTCCTGATGAAGAATGGAATTCACCCTGATAAGAGTCTTGAGGAGGCTTGCCATAATAAAAGATGACAATGGCTTAAAGAAGAAAAAGACTTAAAGAGATTCCTATCTCTTTATCTTTGTCTACCACTTAGGTCATTATCATGGTCATTAAAAGTCTTTGTAGGTCCACCCATAAAGACTTTTGTATCTTTACTTTATATCGTGTCGGCCATTGTTTAGGCCTGCTTTCTTGTGAGCCAATATTAATGTAAATTGTTTGCTGAGTCAGGGCCAGTTGTCTTTAGCCCTTGCTTTTTGTTTGTGGTCTGCGTACCACTCTCCTTTGTTGGCCTTAATGTTTTGGCCTTTAGTGTGCATTATTTCACTTAGTGGTGGAAAAGAGACCAATTATATGAGGCGATGGGGCCCAGAAGTGTACCCGCCATATAATTTGGATTTCAATTCCGCATCTGGAATCCGGAAGTTTGCCTATTTAAGGTGAGCTTCGACTTTCATTTTACTTAGACCTGGTTAGGGACTTAGTCTCAGACCTGAAAAGAGTTTGGAAATAAAATCAAAGTTTCTTATCTCTGATGTCTTACCTTCTAGCTTAAAGCCTTTTTTCTAGTTCTTCCATACCCTCAAAGGGTCTACTATGATATACTCCTAATTATCTTAAAAGTATGCTCTGTACTTACCTCTTTTGAGGATCCTGTACATCAGAAATTAGATCATTCTCATGGAATGGTCTATTGCTACGGTCCCAGTATCTCTGTGTAAGTGAGTATCTTGAGTAGCTTGTTGAATCTCAAATGGGGAATATTTGGAGTAACATGTAAGTCCCGCCAAGGCAAGGAGGCCGCTAGGGCAGTTATGTTACGAGAGATATATTCCCAAGAAAGATTCATAAGTGAAACAGAGATTAGTTCTCTACACTATACGATACATGAGATACCTGGGCTCCCGACGAGTGATGGTATCAGAGCCATGTCAAAATCTTTTCGAAAACGGGGCACCAAGTGAGTATATCGTGATAGATTCCGGCGAGTTGGTGGAAGAAGAGCTAGAAAACCTCCAAGCTATGGATACATCTCCTGATCAGTTGATTTCAGTTTCCTCCTCTCTTTCCCTTCCTCGTCACTCAACCAGTAAAATAGAAAACCTTGTAGAATATTCCACTATCCCAGAAAATGCCATTATAGAACAAACTGTTCCACCCTTAGTCAGTCCTTACAACATCTACAGAAAAAGAGGTTCTCTGAGAGGAATTAGATCTTTGATCTCCTCAAACAGACCTTCACAAACAAAAGAGTTCATCCAGTCTTCCAAACCGGATAAGTGTGATCTACCGTATTCCAAGCGAGAGCAGTATGTCACTCTCTCATCCCTTCAGAATTCATATCTTCCTGGAGACAGGAAGGATACACACACCTCCACTTCGGAGCCGTTCGTCTTGTTCTCTCTTACCAAGGGAGAAAAGGTCTTCCAGTAACAGCCAGGCTGGCCTTGCTGGATACCAGATACCTGAAGTATGAGGATGCTGTTATCGGGACAGTAGTGACCACTCTCAACAGCGGAAGTGCAGTCTTGACTTACTTCCCCAATTTCGCTATGTCCTTGGGAGATGCCAATCTTCTCAACGCTTTGAAAGTTCAAGTCCAGATCACTGGAGCAGAGCAAGTAGCTACAGCAGTAACGACTACTCTCCATCACCAGCTCGTCTACAGGTTGCAGAATCATGGTCTAGATCTACAAGGATCAGGATCCCCTGATGCCTTAATGATCCTAGCAAACTCTGGATCTGACATTCCGACCATTGTCCAAGTTCCCAGATAAATTCCTAGAAAGGAACTGGAAAGGTTGATGCCAACAGAATGGATCACAAACATTGAGTCACTTCAACAGACTCATGAGCCAGTCAGATCTACAACCTACGTGTTTCAGACGATGCCAGATGGTAGAACCAAAACCATCTTCAAGCAACCTCAAGAAGAAACCCCATCTTCTTCAAGCACGATCTTCAAGCAGCTGATGATTCAGCCCGTTGTGCCAACAAGCAGAGAAACGTACCCTATTCTCGGGTACTTACCAGTAAAATCCTTCTTCCCCGATGGAAAGGAAGTTTACACTGATAAAGTTGATGGCCACTTCGTATGGGATTCTGATCCATCCATGTGTGACCCTGGATGTTCTTGCGATGAAGAATCCGACTCCGACGATGATGATGAAAGTGAGGCTGGTCGGAGAAGAAGACGAAGGAAAGCAAGAAAGAAAGGTCTTCCTTGTAGGACCTTTAAACCAGAAGAACCAGATCCAGATCCACCATCAATCACACGACCCTTGTCTTGCTATGATGAGGCGTTAGCCATCCTGAAGGCAGAACAGCAACAGTAGAAACCAAGGAGCTGTAGGCAAAAAGTGCCTCCATGCCTTCCACCACCGGTGATACCGTGCCAACCTTGTATGACGATGCTTTGTTTGCAAAAAGAAAGGACATTTTGCAAAGAATTGTCCTAAAAATCGGGAAAAATCACCAGAATGATTTCCCATGTTCAACAAAGCACAGAAGCCAATCTCAATGATGCTGAGGTTGAATCCTTGTTCTCTGAACAAGATGAACAGACTGAAGACACCATCTTCGCAATTCAAGATGAATTTACAGATGATGGTCCCTCCTCCTCTGATTCTGACGATGATCTAGTTCTACCGATCCTTCAGTCAGAATACATCACTCAAGAGATTACTCCATCTCCACATATCCAGATCCATATCCTTCCTTCGAAGTATGACAGACCAATCAAAGCAATTGAATTTATGGATACAGGAGCCATGAAGTCCATGATGAATCCAGACATCCTACCAAAGGAAGCATGGACAACTCATTACGAGTACTTCCAAGCAGCAGATGGCCAGCAGTTCAAAACATCGCTGATCACGAAATATCCCATAGGGATACAATTCTTCCCAGATTGCATAATCTGGATGAAGGTCATTGGAAGCAAGCTGCATGGGAAAGATCTTCTCATTGGGTTTGATCTTTATCACAGAGCTCAAAAGCTCACCATTCTCCACAATGGAATTAAGTATAAGAGGTACTTCCAGCCTTATACTACACTCCAGAAGATCTATGCATTAACAGAAGCATCCAAGGAATTCTATGATTTTGCCTCAAAACTCAAAGGATGCTGTGCTGAATCTCATTCGGAATTCTCCAATCCAAATCCCTTATGGAAGAATTCTGAATTCTTCATTCAACTACCATTCAAGAAGAATGAAGACATAAATCCTACGAAAGCTACACATCCAGGAATGACTCTTGATGATGATAAGCTTGCAACAGCTGAATGTGCTCAACTGCAAAAACTTGGGTTGATTGAACCCACAACATCCAATTGGGCGTGCCAGGCATTCTATGTCAACAAAAGGGCTGAACAAGTCAGAGGTAAAAAGAGGCTTGTGATTGATTATAAGCCACTCAATCATTTCCTTGCAGATGATAAATTCCCAATACCTCGAGCCCAAATGCTTTTCTCACATTTGGCCCAAGCCCAAATCTTTTCTAAGTTTGATCTCAAAGCAGGATTTTGGCAACTTGGTATTGATCCAAAAGATAGGTACAAAACTGCATTCTGTATACCTAATGCCCAATACCAATGGACCGTCATGCCTTTTGGTCTCAAGACCGCTCCATCACTATTCCAAAATGCCATGACCCGTATCTTTGAACTCATCCTGTATAGTGCATTAGTCTACATTGATGATATTCTCGTCTTCTCTAAAAATGAGAAGTCTCACAGGGCACTCCTCTCACAATTCCATGAAATTGTCCAAGAGTATGGAATCATGCTCTCAGAGAGAAAGAGTCTCATTGGACAATCCTCCATTGAGTTTCTTGGAATGAAATTTTCAAAAGGAAAATACAAGCCAGGTCCTCACATTGCACATGAGCTTCTCAGTTTTCCAGATGATAATCTGATTACAAAAGAAATTCAACAGTTTCTTGGAATAGTCAAATATATCAAGGACTTTCTTCAACAATGCTCCAGATACACGAGTCAGCTTTCCAAGATGCTCAGAAAGAAAGCCCCCACTTGGGGTGAAGAACAGACGGCAGCTGTCAAACATCTGAAACAAATCTGCCAGACTCCACCACCTTTGAAGATTCCTGATAAAGGCGATTACTTTCTCCAAGTAAAGGTGCCTATAAAAGTCTCCTGCTATGATAAACATTACAGCAAACCTTCCAGAAAGAAAAAGAAGATGGACTCCTTCACTACCATCTCTTCTGGTGAAAAGCTCAAAGCTATCACCACTTCTATTGTTCATCTCTGGCATCATCAAATAGATGTCATGACCAAAGATCTTAATCTTGCAAATCTGAAGATCCAGCTTCTCCAAAGGAAGATTGTCAAGTTGGAAGAAGAAAAAAGATTAATTCTTTTTGGTGATCGTTTGGAAAGACTTTTCTTCTCAAACGAAGAAAGAAAGAATTTCCTTCAAGCATTACCCTCAGAAATCCAACAAAAGATTCTCAATATTTCTGACCAGAGGTTCTATGATAATATCATGGAACTACAGGAATACATCTTCAACAAAAAGAAAGTTGAAACACTCAATCAAATTATGGACAACATCCATAATCCTACTGGTTTTAGGTGTTTTCAACTGCATAATGAGCCATTAAGGGTTATCATTGACCTCCATATGGTTCATGACATGGATTTCATTGCCGATCTTTACCACAATGGGTTTGTCCAGGGATTCTCCCTTCCGTTTTACCATAATAAAGTAGTCTTCCCAATACCAGAGTTCTTTGGTCCGACTACTATTGCAGCAATCCAGTCTTTCAGAAGAGGATTGCCTGTCTTCATCTCCATCCTGAGCAATTTCCCTCAGTAGAATAATGGTAAGCACCAGCCATGCCAAAGACACTTGCTCTTGAATCACAAAAAACCAGTGTATTTCGACTTCGAAAGCTCCAACATAAATCCCTTCTCTTTTGGGATTAACAAGATCCAGAAATGCACATCTATCCAAGAGCTTACCCCTAAACATCTTGCCTTGTTCGATAAGACTCAGACCACATTCATATGGGTTGAACATTGTCAAGATATGTACATTAGAAGTATCCACCATGCCTTCACAGATGAAATAGAAGATCCACGAGCTAGTTATCCTCCTGATGAAGAATGGAATTCACCCTGATAAGAGTCTTGAGGAGGCTTGCCATAATAAAAGATGACAATGGCTTAAAGAAGAAAAAGACTTAAAGAGATTCCTATCTCTTTATCTTTGTCTACCACTTAGGTCATTATCATGGTCATTAAAAGTCTTTGTAGGTCCACCCATAAAGACTTTTGTATCTTTACTTTATGTCGTGTCGGCCATTGTTTAGGCCTGCTTTCTTGTTAGCCAATATTAATGTAAATTGTTTGCTGAGTCAGGGCCAGTTGTCTTTAGCCCTTGCTTTTTGTTTGTGGTCTGCGTACCACTCTCCTTTGTTTGCCTTAATGTTTTGGCCTTTAGTGTGCATTATTTCACTTAGTGGTGGAAAAGAGACCAATTATATGAGGCGATGGGGCCCAGAAGTGTACCCGCCATATAATTTGGAATTCAATTCCGCGTCTGGAATCCGGAAGTTTGCCTATTTAAGGTGAGCTTCGACTTTCATTTTACTCAGACCTGGTTAGGGACTTAGTCTCAGACCTGAAAAGAGTTTGGAAATAAAATCAAAGTTTCTTATCTCTGATGTCTTACCTTCTAGCTGAAAGCCTTTTTTCTAGTTCTTCCATACCCTCAAAGGGTCTACTATGATATACTCCTAATTATCTTAAAAGTATGCTCTGTACTTGCCTCTTTTGAGGATCCTGTACATCAGAAATTAGAAAATTCTCCTGGAATGGTCTATTGCTACGGTCCCAGTATCTCTGTGTAAGTGAGTATCTTGAGTAGCTTGTTGAATCTCAAATGGGGAATATTTGGAGTAACTTGTAAGTCCCGCCAAGGAAAGGAGGCCGCTAGGGCAGTTATGTTACGAGAGATATATTCCCAAGAAAGATTCATAAGTGAAACAGAGATTAGTTCTCTACACTATACGATACATGAGATACCTGGGCTCCCGGCGAGTGATGGTGTCAGAGCCATGTCAAAATCTTTTCGAAAACGGGTCACCAAGTGAGTATATCGTGATAGATTCCGGCGAGTTGGTAGAAGAAGAGCTAGAAAACCTCCAAGCTACGGATACATCTCCTGATCAGTTGATTTCAGTTTCCTCCTCTCTTTCCCTTCCTCGTCACTCAACCAGTAAAATAGAAAACCTTGTAGAATATCCTACTATCCTAGAAAATGCCATTATAGAACAAACTGTTCCACCCTTAGTCAGTCCTTACAACATCTACAGAAAAAGAGGTTCTCTGAGGGGAATTAGATCTTTGATCTCCTCAAACAGACCTTCACAAACAAAAGAGTTCGTCCACTCTTCCAAACTGGATAAGTATGATCTACCATATTCCCAGCGAGAGCCGTATATCACTCTCTCTATCCCTTCAGAATTCATATCTTCCTGGAGACAGGAAGGATACACACACCTCCACTTCGGAGCCGTTCGTCTTGTTCTCTCTTACCAAGGGAGAAAAGGTCTTCCAGTAACAGCCAGGCTGGCCTTGCTGGATACCAGATACCTGAAGTATGAGGATGCTGTTATCGGGACAGTAGTGACCACTCTCAACAGCGGAAGTGCAGTCTTGACTTACTTCCCCAATTTCGCTATGTCCTTGGGAGATGCCAATCTTCCCAATGCTTTGAAAGTTCAAGTCCAGATCACTGGAGCAGAGCAAGTAGCTACAGCAGTAACAGCTACTCTCCATCACCAGCTTGTCTACAGGTTGCAGAATCATGGTCTAGATCTACAAGGATCAGGATCCCCTGATGCCTTAATGATCCTAGCAAACTCTGGATCTGACATTCCGACCATTGTCGAAGTTCCCAGACAAATTCCTAGAAAGGAACTGGAAAGGTTGATGCCAACAGAATGGATCACAAACTATGAGTCACTTGAACAGGTTCATGAGCCAGTCAGATCTACAACCTACGAGTTTCAGACGATGCCAGATTGTAGAACCAAAACCATCTTCAAGCAACCTCAAGAAGAAACCCCATCTTCTTCAAGCACGATCTTCAAGCAGCTGATGATTCAGCCCGTTGTGCCAACAAGCAGAGAAACGTACCCTATTCTCGGGTACTTACCAGTAAATTCCTTCTTCCCCGATGGAAAGGAAGTTTACACTGATAAAGTTGATGGCCACTTCGTATGGGATGCTGATCCATCCATGTGTGACCCTGGATGTTCTTGCGATGAAGAATCCGACTCCGACGATGATGATGAAAGTGAGGCTGGTCGGAGAAGAAGATGAAGGAAAGTAAGAAAGAAAGGTCTTCCTTGTAGGACCTTTAAACCAGAAGAACCAGATCCAGATCCACCATCAGTCACACGACCCTTGTCTTGCTGTGATGAGGCGTTAGCCATCCTGAAGGCAGAACAGCAACAGCAGAAACCAAGGAGCTGTAGGCAAGAAGTGCCTCCATGCCTTCCACCACCGGTGATACCGTGCCAACCTTGTATGATGATCAGAAGCTACGAAACAGACTTTCCATCTTTGGAAAGGAAAACAGAAAGCAAGGTTACAATCAGACCTTATGTCCACACTACCACAGTCAACCCTGATGGAGGAATAACTTCATCTCTTTCACAAGGAGAAGAAGTCTTGAACTGGCAAACCACAAATGCCAGAGCTCAGAATAAAGCCTTAATCCAACTTGATTCAAAGGTTGATAAGGTTTTATCCCATGTTCAGGATACCAACCAGAAAGTGAATACAATCTCTCAGGAGCTTGATCAGATGTACAAAAGAGTAGTTGCCAGAATAGAGCTTCTGGACAAAGAACTCAGGCAGCTTATTTCTCTAAGAAGGACGGGTCCAGAATTTGATCAAAAAGAGAAAGCTCAAAAAGGGTCTTGCTTACATGGAGCAAGATAGGAAGAGAAGTTCCATCCCTACACTTCCCTTTCTTCCTACAACTGTTACACCTTCTCTCTATGGCCCACCAACTTCTCCTGATTACTCAAACCATTTTTTTATGGTATCTGATATTCCCTTTGAGCTACCTCCTCCAAGGCCTAAGCCAATAAGAGCCTCTCCTTCTTCCTCAAAGGAGAAAAACAAAGAAAAGGTTGAAGAAACCCTCTTCTACATTGATGATTAGAAACCTTTCTAATCTTAATATCCTAGAAGAGCCTACAAGAAATGAAGATGCCTCTTCAAATGATTCCAGTTCTCAACACTCTGAATCAGAAGCCTCTTCAGAAAGATCCAGTTCCCAACACAATGATTCTAAAGTCTCTTCAGAAGAATCTTTTTCCCAGTCCACTGAAAATGAAGATGAAGTTGCACACATCTCGCAGATCTTTATGGCAAATGATCCAAACTTTGGATATAATCAAGAACAACCTCATCTAGGATATGATGAACCAATAATGGAAGAACCTCCTCCAGAATTCTATGCTACAGATTCTGGACCATCTAAACCAACCAATGGCCCATGGTTCACTTTTGATGATATTCCAGTGGGAAAAAGGAAAGAAAAGCTACAATCTTTTGCTGCATGGATCGATCTCCAAAGAATCAAAGAATCCCATCTCCCTACTGTCTTAAGGGAGTTTGTGTCACGACTCACAGGAACATTACGAGAATGGTTCCAATCATTGGGAGAATACAGACAGGTCCAATATGTACAAGCAACCGCTCCCATGGCATGGCTAGCACTCCACGTTGAATTCATTGGTGACAGTACTCTCTACCAAAAGATGATCCAACAAAGCTATTTCGCCATGAAGTGTTGTTCTCTGAACAAGCCAGATTTGGATTTCCATTTCAAAATAATGTCAGAACTCTATTATACTCTTAATGGGTATAATGATCCAAATCTAAAGCACGTTTACATTGCATCTCTTCCACAAGAGATCCAGCCTGAACTCCACAGAGCCATAACCACCTCAAGAAGAGAAATTCCACAACTTTCTCTTGGAGAGATCCACCAGATTGCCATTACTACAATCGACGAACTCTGTGAGCAACAAACCATGTTCAAGTCCTTAATGAAGAACAAATCAGTCCTGAAGAAAGCTTGCAAGAAATCTCATCTTGAGATAAAATGCAAATCTAAAGAAGAATGCAATTGTTCTCATCCAAAGCTTCAGAAGAAAGGACTTGCTGAAAGAAAGGTGAAAAAGAGAAAACGTCTCAGATTCTTCAGACGTAAACCTTTCAGAAACAGGCGAACTGATCGATGCTTTGTTTGCAAAAAGAAAGGACATTTTGCAAAGAATTGTCCTCAAAATCGGGAAAAATCAGCCAGAATGATTTCCCATGTTCAACAAAGCACAGAAGCCAATCTCAATGATGCTGAGGTTGAATCCTTGTTCTCTGAGCAAGATGAACAGACTGAAGACACCATCTTCGCAATTCAAGATTAATTTACAGATGATGGTCCCTCCTCCTCTGATTCTGACGATGATCTAGTTCTACCGATCCTTCAGTCAGAATGCATCACTCAAGAGATAACTCCATCTCCACATATCCAGATCCATATACTTCCTTCGAAGTATGATAGACCAATGAAAGCAATTGGATTTATGGATACAGGAGCCATGAAGTCCATGATGAATCCAGACATCCTACCAAAGGAAGCATGGACAACTCATTACGAGTACTTCCAAGCAGCAGATGGCCAGCAGTTCAAAACATCGCTGATCACGAAATATCCCATAGGGATACAATTTTTCCCAGAATGCATAATCTGGATGAAGGTCATTGGAAGCAAGCTGCATGGGAAAGATCTTCTCATTGGGTTTGATCTTTATCACATAGCTCAAAAGCTCACCATTCTCCCCAATGGAATTAAGTATAAGAGGTACTTCCAGCCTTATACTACACTCCAGAAGATCTATGCATTAACAGAAGCATCCAAGGAATTCTATGATCTTGCCTCAAAACTCAAAGGATGCTGTGCTGAATCTCATTCGGAATTCTCCAATCCAAATCCCTTATGGAAGAATTCTGAATTCTTAATTCAACTACCATTCAAGAAGAATGAAGATATAAATCCTACGAAAGCTACACATCTAGGAATGACTCCTGATGATGACAAGCTTGCAACAGCTGAATGTGCTCAACTACAAAAACTTGGGTTGATTGAACCCACAACATCCAATTGGGCGTGCCAGGCATTCTATGTCAACAAAAGGGCTGAACAAGTCAGAGGTAAAAAGAGGCTTGTGATTGATTATAAGCCACTCAATCATTTCCTTGCAGATAATAAATTCCCAATACCTCGAGCCCAAATGCTTTTCTCACATTTGGCCCAAGCCCAAATCTTTTCTAAGTTTGATCTCAAAGCAGGATTTTGGTAACTTGGTATTGATCCAAAAGATAGGTACAAAACTGGATTCTATATACCTAATGCCCAATACCAATGGACCGTCATGCCTTTTGGTCTCAAGACCGCTCCATCACTATTCCAAAAAGCTATGACCCGCATCTTTGAACCCATCCTGCATAGTGCCTTAGTCTACATTGACGATATTCTCCTCTTCTCTGAAAATGAGAAGTCTCACAGGGCACTTCTCTCACAATTCCATGAAATTGTCCAAGAGTATAGAATCATGTTCTCAGAGAGAAAGAGTCTCATTGGACAATCCTCCATTGAGTTTCTTGGAATGAAATTTTCAAAATGAAAATAGAAGCCAGGTCCTCACATTGCACAGGAGCTTCTCAGTTTTCCAGATGATAATCTGAGTACAAAAGAATTTCAACTGTTTCTTAGAATAGTCAAATATATCAAGGACTTCCTTCCACAATGCGCCAGATACACGAGTCAGCTTTCCAAGATGCTCAGAAAGAAAGCCCCCACTTGGGGTGAAGAACAGACGACAGCTGTCAAACATCTGAAACAAATCTGCCAGACTCCACCACCTTTGAAGATTCCTGACAAAGGCGATTAATTTCTCCAAGTAAAGGCGCTTATAAAAGTCACCTGCTATGATAAACATTACAGCAAACCTTCCAGCAAGAAAAAGAAGATGGACTCCTTCACTACCATCTCTTCTGGTGAAAAGCTCAAAGCTATCACCACTTCTATTGTTCATCTCTGGCATCATCAAATAGATGTCATGACCAAAGATCTTAATCTTGCAAATCTGAAGATCCAGCTTCTCCAAAGGAAGATTCTCAAGTTGGAAGAAGAAAAAAGATTAATTCTTTTTGGTGATCGTTTGGAAAGACTTTTCTTCTCAAACGAAGAAAGAAAGAATTTCCTTCAAGCATTACCCTCAGAAATCCAACAAAAGATTCTCAATATTTCTGACCAGAGGTTCTATGATAATATCATGGAACTACAGGAATACATCTTCCACAAAAAGAAAGTTGAAACACTCAATCAAATTATGGACAACATCCATAATCCTACTGGTTTTAGGTGTTTTCAACTGCATAATGAGCCATTAAGGGTTATCATTGACCTCCATATGGTTCATGACATGGATTTCATTGCCGATCTTTACCACAATGGGTTAGTCCAGGGATTCTCCCTTCCGTTTTACCATAATAAAGTAGTCTTCCCAATACCAGAGTTCTTTGGTCCGACTACTATTGCAGCAATCCAGTCTTTCAGAAGAGGATTGCCTGTCTGCATCTCCATCCTGAGTAATTTCCCTCAGCAGAATAATGGTAAGCACCAGCCATGCCAAAGGCACTTGCTCTTGAATCACAAAAAACCAGTGTATTTCGACTTCGAAAGCTCCAACATAAATCCCTTCTCTTTTGGGATTAACAAGATCCAGAAATGCACATCTATCCAAGAGCTTACCCCTGAACATCTTGCCTTGTTCGATAAGACTCAGACCACATTCATATGGGTTGAACATTGTCAAGATATGAACATTAGAAGTATCCACCATGCCTTCACAGATGAAATAAAAAATCCACGAGCTAGTTATCCTCCTGATGAAGAATGGAATTCACCCTGATAAGAGTCTTGAGGACGCTTGCCATAATAAAAGATGACAATGACTTAAAGAAGAAAAAGACTTAAAGAGATTCCTATCTCTTTATCTTTGTCTACCACTTAGGTCATTATCATGGTCATTAAAAGTCTTTGTAGGTCCACCCATAAAGACTTTTGTATCCTTACTTTATGTCGTGTCGGCCATTGTGTAGGCCTGCTTTCTTGTGAGCTAATATTACTGTAAATTGTTTGCTGAGTCAGGGCCAATTGTCTTTAGCCCTTGCTTTTTGTTTGTGGTCTGCGTACCACTCTCCTTTGTCGGCCTTAATGTTTTGGCCTTTAGTGTGCATTATTTCACTTAGTGGAGGAAAAGAGACCAATTATATGAAGCGATGGGGCCCAGAAGTGTACCCGCCATATAATTTGGATTTCAATTCCGCGTCTGGAATCCGGAAGTTTGCCTATTTAAGGTGAGCTTCGGCTTTCATTTTACTCAGACCTGGTTAGGGACTTAGTCTCAGACCTGAAAAGAGTTTGGAAATAAAATCAAAGTTTCTTATCTCTGATGTCTTACCTTATAGCTTAAAGCCTTTTTTCTAGTTCTTCCATACCCTCAAAGGGTCTACTATGATATACTCCTCATTATCTTAAAAGTATGCTCTGTACTTGCCTCTTTTGAGGATCATGTACATCAGAAATTAGATAATTCTCATGGAATGGTCTATTGCTACGGTCCCAGTATCTCTGTGTAAGTGAGTATCTTGAGTAGCTTGTTGAATCTCAAATGGGGAATATTTGGAGTAACTTGTAAGTCCCGCCAAGGCAAGGAGACCGCTAAGGCAGTTATGTTACGAGAGATATATTCCCAAGAAAGATTCATAAGTGAAACAGAGATTAGTTCTCTACACTATACGATACATGAGATACCTGGGCTCCCGGCGAGTGATGGTATCAGAGCCATGTCAAAATCTTTTCGAAAATGGGGCACCAAGTGAGTATATCGTGATAGCTTCCGGTGAGTTGGTAGAAGAAGAGCTAGAAAACCTCCAAGCTATGGATACATCTCCTGATCAGTTGATTTCAGTTTCCTCCTCTCTTTCCCTTCCTCGTCACTCAACCAGTAAAATAGAAAACCTTGTAGAATATTCCACTATCCCAGAAAATGCCATTATAGAACAAACTGTTTTTCCCTTAGTCAGTCCTTACAACATCTACAAAAAAAGAGGTTCTCTGAGAGGAATTAGATCTTTGATCTCCTCAAACAGACCTTCACAAACAAAAGAGTTCATCCAGTCTTCCAAACTGGATAAGTGTGATCTACCATATTCCAAGCGAGAGCAGTATGTCACTCTCTCCATCCCTTCAGAATTCATATCTTCCTGGAGACAGGAAGGATACACACACCTCCACTTCGGAGCCGTTCGTCTTGTTCTCTCTTACCAAGGGAGAAAAGGTCTTCCAGTAACAGCCAGGCTGGTCTTGCTGGATACCAGATACCTGAAATATGACGATGCAGTTATCGGGACAGTAGTGACCACTCTCAACAGCGGAAGTGCAGTCTTGACTTACTTCCCCAATTTCGCTATGTCCTTGGGAGATGCCAATCTTCCCAACGCTTTGAAAGTTCAAGTCCAGATCACTTGAGCAGAGCAAGTAGCTACAGCAGTAACAGCTACTCTCCATCACCAGCTTGTCTACTGGTTGCAGAATCATGGTCTAGATCTACAAGGATCAGGATCCCCTGATGCCTTAATGATCCTAGCAAACTCTGGATCTGACATTCCGACCATTGTCCAAGTTCCTAGATAAATTCCTAGAAAGGAACTGGAAAGGTTGATGCCAACAGAATGGCTCACAAACTATGAGTCACTTCAGCAGACTCATGAGCCAGTCAGATCTACAACCTACGAGTTTTAGACGATGCTAGATGGTAGAACCAAAACCATCTTCAAGCAACCTCAAGAAGAAACCCCATCTTCTTCAAGCACGATCTTCAAGCAGCTGATGATTCAGCCCGTTGTGCCAACAAGCAGAGAAACGTACCCTATTCACGGGTACTTACCTGTAAACTCCTTCTTCCCCGATGGAAAGGAAGTTTACACTGATAAAGTTGATGGCCACTTCGTATGGGATGCTGATCCATCCATGTGTGATCCTGGATGTTCTTGCAATGAAGAATCCGACTCCGACGATGATGATGAAAGTGAGGCTGGTCGGAGAAGAAGACGAAGGAAAGCAAGAAAGAAAGGTCTTCCTTGTAGGACCTTTAAACCAGAAGAACCAGATCCAGATCCACCATCAGTCACACGACCCTTGTCTTGCTGTGATGAGGCGTTAGCCATCCTGAAGGCAGAACAACAACAACAGAAACCAAGGAGCTGTAGGCAAGAAGTGCCTCTATGCCTTCCACCACTGGTGATACCGTGCCAACCTTGTATGATGATCAGAAGCTACGAAACAGACTTTCCATCTTTGGAAAGGAAAACAGAAAACAAGGTTGCAATCAGACCTTATGTCCACACTACCACAGTCAACCCTGATGGAGGAATAACTTCATCTCTTTCACAAGGAGAAGAAGTCTTGAACTGGCAAACCACAAATGCCAGAGCTCAGAATAAAGCCTTAATCCAACTTGATTCAAAGGTTGATAAGGTTTTACCCCATGTTCAGGATACCAACCAGAAAGTGAATACAATCTCTCAGGATCTTGATCAGATGTACGAAAGAGTAGTTGCCAGAATAGAGCTTCTGGACAAAGCTCTAAGAAGGACGGGTCCAGAATTTGATCAAAAAGAGAGAGAAATCAGAAAGCTCAAAAAGGATCTTGCTTACATGGAGCAAGATAGGAAGAGAAGTTCCATCCCTACACTTCCCTTTCTTCCTACAACTGTTACACCTTCTCTCTATGACCCACCAACTTCTCCTGATTACTCAAACCAATTTTTTATGGTATCTGATATTCCCTTTGAGCCACCTCCTCCAAGGCCTAAGCCAATAAGAGCCTCTCCTTCTTCCTCAAAGGAGAAAAACAAAGAAAAGGTTGAAGAACCCTCTTCTACATTGATGATTAGAAACCTTTCTAATCTTAATATCCGAGAAGAGCCTACAAGAAATGAAGATGCCTCTTCAAATGATTCCAGTTCTCAACACTCTGAATCAGAAGCCTTTTCAGAAAGATCCAGTTCCCAACACAATGATTCTAAAGTCTCTTCAGAAGAATCTTTTTCCCAGTCCACTGAAAATGAAGATGAAGTTGCACACATCTCGCAGATCTTTATGGCAAATGATCCAAACTTTGGATCTCATCAAGAACAACCTCATCCAGGTTATGATGAACCAATAATGGAAGAACCTCCTCCAGAATTCTATGCTACAGATTCTGGACCATCCAAACCAACCAATGGCCCATGGTTCACTTTTGAGGATATTCCTTTGGGAAAAAGGAAAGAAAAGCTACAATCTTTTGCTGCATGGATCGATCTCCAAAGAATCAAAGAATCCCATCTCCCTACTATCTTAAGGGAGTTTGTGTCACGATTCACAGGAACATTACGAGAATGGTTCCAATCATTGGGAGAATACAGACAGATCCAATATGTACAAGCAACCGCTCCCCTGGCATTGCTAGCACTCCACCTTGAGTTCATTGGTGACAGTACTCTCTACCAAAAGATGATCCAACAAAGCTATTTCGCCATGAAATGTTGTTCTCTGAACAAGCCAGATTTGGATTTCCATTTCAAAATAATGTCAGAACTCTATTATACTCTTAATGGGTATAATGATCCAAATCTAAAGCACGTTTACATTGCATCTCTTCCACAAGAGATCCAGCCTGAACTCCACAGAGCCATAACCACCGCAAGAAGAGAAATTCCACAACTTTCTCTTGGAGAGATCCACCAGATTGCCATTACTACAATCGACGAACTCTATGAGCAACAAACCATGTTCAAGTCCTTAATGAAGAACAAATCAGTCCTGAAGAAAGCTTGCAAGAAATCTCATCTTGAGATAAAATGCAAATCTAAAGAAGAATGCAATTGTTCTCATCCAAAGCTTCAGAAGAAAGGACTTGCTGAAAGAAAGGTGAAAAAGAGAAAACGTCTCAGATTCTTCAGACGTAAACCTTTCAGAAACAGGCGAACTGATCGATGCTTTGTTTGCAAAAAGAAAGGACATTTTGCAAAGAATTGTCCTCAAAATCGGGAAAAATCAGCCAGAATGATTTCCCATGTTCAACAAAGCACAGAAGCCAATCTCAATGATGCTGAGGTTGAATCCTTGTTCTCTGAGCAAGATGAACAGACTGAAGACACCATCTTCGCAATTCAAGATGAATTTACAGATGATGGTCCCTCCTCCTCTGATTCTGACGATGATCTAGTTCTACCGATCCTTCAGTAAGAATGCATCACTCAAGAGATTATTCCATCTCCACATATCCAGATCCATATACTTCCTTCGAAGTATGACAGACCAATCAAAGCAATTGGATTTATGGATACAGGAGCCATAAAGTCCATGATGAATCCAGACATCCTACCAAAGGAAGCATGGACAACTCATTACGAGTACTTCCGAGCAGCAGATGGCCAGTAGTTCAAAACATCGCTGATCACGAAATATCCCATAGGGATACAATTCTTCCCAGATTGCATAATCTGGATGAAGGTCATTGGAAGCAAGCTGCATGGGAAAGATCTTCTCATTGGGTTTGATCTTTATCGCAGAGCTCAAAAGCTCACCATTCTCCCCAATGGAATTAAGTATAAGAGGTACTTCCAACCTTATACTACACTCCAGAAGATCTATGCATTAACAGAAGCATCCAAGGAATTCTATGATCTTGCCTCAAAACTCAAAGGATGTTGTGCTGAATCTCATTCGGAATTCTCCAATCCAAATCCCTTATGGAAGAATTCTGAATTCTTCATTCAACTACCATTCAAGAAGAATGAAGACATAAATCCTACGAAAGCTACACATCCAGGAATGACTCCTGATGATGATAAGCTTGCAACAGCTGAATGTGCTCAACTACAAAAACTTGGGTCGATTGAACCCACAACATCCAATTGGGCGTGCCAGGCATTCTATGTCAACAAAAGGGCTGAACAAGTCAGAGGTAAAAAGAGGCTTGTGATTGATTATAAGCCACTCAATCATTTCCTTGCAGATAATAAATTCCCAATACCTCGAGCCCAAATGCTTTTCTCACATTTGGCCCAAGCCCAAATCTTTTCTAAGTTTGATCTCAAAGCAGGATTTTGGCAACTTGGTATTGATCCAAAAGATAGGTACAAAACTGCATTTTGTATACCTAATGCCCAATACCAATGGACCGTTATGCCTTTTGGTCTCTAGACCTCTCCATCACTATTCTAAAAAGCTATGACCCGCATCTTTGAACCCATCCTGCATAGTGCCTTAGTCTACATTGACGATATTCTCCTCTTCTCTGAAAATGAGAAGTCTCACAGGACACTCCTCTCACAATTCCATGAAATTGTCCAAGAGTATGGAATCATGTTCTCAGAGAGAAAGAGTCTCATTGGACAATCCTCCATTGAGTTTCTTGGAATGAAAATTTCAAAATGAAAATACAAGCCAGGTCCTCACATTGCACAGGAGCTTCTCAGTTTTCCAGATGATAATCTGACTACAAAAGAAATTCAACAGTTTCTTGGAATAGTCAAATATATCAAGGACTTCCTTCCACAATGCTCCAGATACACGAGTTAGCTTTCCAAGATGCTCAGAAAGAAAGCCCCCACCTGGGGTGAAGAACAGACGGCAGCTGTCAAACATCTGAAATAAATCTGCCAGACTCCACCGAACTACAGGAATACATCTTCCACAAAAAGAAAGTTGAAACACTCAGTCAAATTATAGACGACATCCATACTCCTACTGGTTTTAGGTGTTTTCAACTGCATAATGAGCCATTAAGGGTTATCATTGACCTCCATATGGTTCATGACATGGATTTCATTGCCGATCTTTGCCACAATGGGTTAGTCCAGGGATTCTCCCTTCCGTTTTACCATAATAAAGTAGTCTTCCCAATACCAGAGTTCTTTGGTCCGACTACTATTGCAGCAATCCAGTCTTTCAGAAGAGGATTGCCTGTCTGCATCTCCATCCTGAGTAATTTCCCTCAGCAGAATAATGGTAAGCACCAGCCATGCCAAAGGCACTTGCTCTTGAATCATAAAAAACCAGTGTATTTCGACTTCGAAAGCTCCAACATAAATCCCTTCTCTTTTGGGATTAACAAGATCCAGAAATGCACATCTATCCAAGAGCTTACCCCTGAACATCTTGCCTTGTTTGATAAGACTCAGACCACATTCATATGGGTTGAACATTTTCAAGATATGAACATTAGAAGTATCCACCATGCCTTCACAGATGAAATAGAAAATCCACGAGCTAGTTATCCTCCTGATGAAGAATGGAATTCACCCTGATAAGAGTCTTGAGGACGCTTGCCATAATAAAAGATGACAATGACTTAAAGAAGAAAAAGACTTAAAGTGATTCCTATCTCTTTATCTTTGTCTACCACTTAGGTCATTATCATGGTCATTAAAAGTCTTTGTAGGTCCACCCATAAAGACTTTTGTATCTTTACTTTATGTCGTGTCGGCCATTGTTTAGGCCTGCTTTCTTGTGAGCCAATATTACTGTAAATTGTTTGCTGAGTCAGGGCCAGTTGTCTTTAGCCCTTGCTTTTTGTTTGTGGTCTGCGTACCACTCTCCTTTGTCGGCCTTAATGTTTTGGCCTTTAGTGTGCATTATTTCACTTAGTGGAGGAAAAGAGACCAATTATATGAGGCGATGGGGCCCAGAAGTGTACCCGCCATATAATTTGGATTTCAATTCCGCGTCTGGAATCCGGAAGTTTGCCTATTTAAGGTGAGCTTCGGCTTTCATTTTACTCAGACCTGGTTAGGGACTTAGTCTCAGACCTGAAAAGAGTTTGGAAATAAAATCAAAGTTTCTTATCTCTGATGTCTTCCCTTCTAGCTTAAAGCCTTTTTTCTAGTTCTTCCATACCCTCAAAGGGTCTACTATGATATACTCCTAATTATCTTAAAAGTATGCTCTGTACTTGCCTCTTTTGAGGATCCTGTACATAAGAAATTAGATAATTCTCATGGAATGGTCTATTACTACGATCCCAGTATCTCTGTGTAAGTGAGTATCTTGAGTAGCTTGTTGAATCTCAAATGGAGAATATTTGGAGTAACTTGTAAGTCCCGCCAAGGCAAGGAGGCAGCTAGGGCAGTTATGTTACGAGAGATATATTCCCAAGAAAGATTCATAAGTGAAACAGAGATTAGTTCTCTACACTGTACGATACATGAGATACCTGGGCTCCCGGCGAGTGATGGTATCAGAGCCATGTCAAAATCTTTTTGAAAACGGGTCACCAAGTGAGTATATCGTGATAGATTTCGGCGAGTTGGTAGAAGAAGAGCTAGAAAACCTCCAAGCTACGGATACATCTCCTGATCAGTTGATTTCAGTTTCCTCCTCTCTTTCCCTTCCTCGTCACTTAACCAGTAATATAGAAAACCTTGTAGAATATTCCACTATCCCAGAAAATGCCATTATAGAACAAACTGTTCCACCCTTAGTCAGACCTTACAACATCTACAGAAAAAGATGTTCTCTGAGAGGAATTAGATCTTTGATCTCCTCAAACAGACCTTCACAAACAAAAGAGTTCGTCCACTCTTCCAAACTGGATAAGTGTGATCTACCATATTCCAAGCGAGAACAGTATATCACTCTCTCTATCCCTTCAGAATTCATATCTTCCTGGATACAGGAAGGATACATACACCTCCACTTCGGAGCCGCTCGTCTTGTTCTCTCTTACCAAGGGAGAAAAGGTCTTCCAGTAACAGCCAGGCTGGCCTTGCTGGATTCCAGATACCTGAAGTATGAGGATGCAGTTATCGGGACAGTAGTGACCACTCTCAACAGCGGAAGTGCAATCTTGACTTACTTCCCCAATTTCGCGATGTCCTCGGGAGATGCCAATCTTCCCAACGCTTTGAAAGTTCAAGTCCAGATCACTGGAGTAGAGCAAGTAGCTACAACAGTAACAGCTACTCTCCATCACCAGCTTGTCTACAGGTTGCAGAATCATGGTCTAGATCTACAAGGATCAGGATCCCCTGATGCCTTAATGATCCTAGCAAACTCTGGATCTGACATTCCGACCATTGTCCAAGTTCCCAGACAAATTCCTAGAAAGGAACTAGCAAGGTTGATGCCAACAGAATGGATCACAAACTATGAGTCACTTCAACAGACTCATGAGCCAGTCAGATCTACTTCAACTTCGTAGGTTGTAGATCTGACTAGCTCCTGAGTCTGTTGAAGTGACTCATAATTTGTGATCCATTTTGTTGGCATCAACCTTTCCAGTTCCTTTCTAGGAATTTGTCTGGGAACTTGGACAGTGGTCGGAATGTCAGATCCAGAGTTTTCTAGGATTATTAAGGCATCAGGGGATCCTGATCCTTGTAGATCTAGACCATGATTCTGCAACCTGTAGACAAGCTGGTGATGGAGAGTAGCTGTTACTGCTGTAGCTACTTGCTCAGCTCCAGTGATCTGGACTTGAAATTTCAAAGCGTTGGGAAGATTGGCATCTCCCAAGGACATAGGGAAATTGGGGAAGTAAGTCAAGACTGCACTTCCGCTGTTGAGAGTGGTCACTACTGTCCCGATAACTGCATCCTCATACTTCAGGTATCTGGTATCCAGCAAGGCCAGCCTGGCTGTTACTGGAAGACCTTTTCTCCCTTGGTAAGAGAGAACAAGAAGAACGGCTCCGAAGTGCAGGTGTGTGTATCCTTCCTGTCTCCTGGAAGATATGAATTCTGAAGGGTTGAGAGAGTGACATACTGCTCTCGCTTGGAATATGGTAGATCACACTTATCCAGTTTGGAAGACTGGACGAACTCTTTTGGTTGTGAAGGTCTGTTTGAGGAGATCAAAGATCTAATTCCTCTTAGAGAACCTCTTTTTCTGTAGATGTTGTAAGGACTGACTAAGGGTGGAACAGTTTGTTCTATAGTGGGATTTTCTGGGATAGTGGAATATTCTACAAGGTTTTCTATTTTAATGGTTGAGTGACGAGGAAGGGAAAGAGAGGCGAAAACTGAAATCAACTGATCAGGAGATGTATCCATAGCTAGGAGGTTTTCTAGCTCTTCTTCTACCAACTCGCCAGAATCTATCACGATATACTCACTTGGTGCCCCGTTTTCGAAAAGATTTTATCATGGCTCTGATACCATCACTCGCCGGGAGCCCAGGTATCTCATGTGTCGTATAGTGTAGAGAACTAATCTCTGTTTCACTTATGAATCTTTCTTGGGAATATATCTCTCGTAACATAACTGCCCTATCGGCCTCCTTGCCTTGGCGGGACTTACAAGTTACTCCAAATATTCCCCATTTGAGATTCAACAAGCTACTCAAGATACTCACTTACACAGAGATACTGGGACCGTAGCAATAGACCATTCCATGAAAATTATCTAATTTCTGTTGTATAGGATCCTCAAAAGAGGCAAGTACAGAGCATACTTTTAAGATAATTAGGAGTATATCACAGTAGACCCTTTGAGGGTATGGAAGAACTAGAAAAAAGGCTTTAAGCTAGAAGGGAAGACATCAGAGATAAGAAACTTTGATTTTATTTCCAAACTCTTTTCAGGTCTAAGACTAAGTCCCTAACCAGGTCTGAGTAAAATGAAAACCGAAGCTCACCTTAAATAGGTAAACTTTTGGATTCTAGATGCGGAATTGAAATCCAAATTATATGGCGGGTACACATCTGGGCCCCATCGCCTCATATAATTGGGTTTCCTTTTCCTCCACTAAGTGTAATAATGCACACTAAAGGCCAAAACATACTGGCCGGCAAAGGAAAGTGGTACTCAGACCACTGACATAAAGCAAGGGCTAAAGACAACTGGCCCTGACTCAGTAATTACTTTACAGCGAGAAAGCAGGCCTAAACAATGGCCGACACAACATAAAGTAAAGACACAAAAGTCTTCATGGGTTGACCTACAAAGACTTTTATGGTGATAGTGACTTAAAAGAGATAAGATTCTCTTTAAGTCACCTTCATGCTAGTATTCCCATGGGTTTTGGCTGTATCCTACTGGGTATGTGTATCTTTGGAAATCGTCTGGCTCACCTTCGAGATATTCCATCTTTTCTTCTTCTGGAATTGGTGCTCCTTGCAAGGTTGTTTCTCTGAGACTTCGTATCATAGATTTGGCATAAGGATCTCCATCAGAGAAGTCTTCTGTTAAGAAGACATTGGATGTGCAGTAAGACTTCTTATGGAATGGTGAGATGTGCCCAAGAGTTGGGACATGGTTCTTGGCACAGAGATGATTGTATAACTCAGTAGCTTTACCCGGATGTTTGCCGATACCACCATCAGTAGTGGTAAAATCATAACAATAGGCAAGAGGAAGTAGTTTTTCTTGTGAAAAAAATATGGCCTATGCATGATTATGACAGTTAGAGGTTTTTCCATATACCTATTCTTTTTCTCAATGTTTATCAGATGCTTGATCCATTCTTTCCTGGTCCAATAACCAAAAAGAAACTTGGGAAGATTGGAATTGTAAGCATTGGTCCTGATAGAGTTGAGCAGAATCTTTGGATCAACTTCTAAGGCAAACGAATTGGAAATACCCAGGCACCAGAAATACCAGTATCCTTCGGCAGGAAGAGTAACTCTTTCGATCAAAGTAAAAACAGGAAGGAAAGGATTATCAGGATAAAACTTTCCTGATTCGAGAGAGAGTCCTAAAGCAACGAGAAATTTTGCCTGGTAGTAAAAGATATGATTTCTGGCAAAGATTTTGATTTCATCAGGGTTGGATAATGGGAATGATGCTGAAGGAAATTCTGGGAGAACTGGTTCTGCAGTTATAATAGAAATTTGGGAAGAGGAAGCCATCATGTATATCAGGGGAATTGGTTTGGCTGATGAGATGAGATGAATCGGCTTTGGTCTGGATAAGAGATCTGGGATGAGGTTGTGATCTCCTTTTATATGCTTTACAGAGAACTGGTATTTGGCAAACCAGTCTTTCAATCTTAACAGTTGGGATTCGGGACCCTTATTTTTGAATTCCAGTATCTTCGGAAAAGATGAGTTGTCCATGACAACTGTGAAATGATGACCAATGAGATGGAATTCAAAGTTCTTGATCCCATATTTGACGGCTAGAATTTCTTTGTATACTGTGTGATAATGCTTTTCAGCTGGACTAAATTGTCCATTTGCATGTCCACAGTAGTATTCTTTTCCATCTGCCTTTTCAAGCAGAATTGCTCCCCAGTATTCATCACTAGCATCTGTCTGAAGGATCCTTTCACCTTTATCTGGAATCTTTAAAGGTGGAGGGGTCTGGCAGATTTGCTTCAGATGTTTGACAGCTGTTGTCTGTTCTTCACCCCAAGTGGGGGCTGTTTTTCTGGGCATCTTGGATAATGGACTCGTGTATCTGGAGCTTAGTGGAAGGAAGTCCTTGATGTAATTGACTATTCCAAGAAACTGTTGAATTTCTTTTGTAGTCAGATAATCATCTAGAAAACTGAGAAGCTCCTGTGTAATGTGAGGACCTGGCTTGTATTTTCCTTTTGAAAATTTCATTCCAAGAAACTCAACGGAGGATTGTCCAATGAGAGTCTTTCTCTCCGAGAGCATGATTCCATACTCTTGGACAGTTTCATGGAATTGTGAGAGGAGTGCCCTGTGAGACTTCTCATTTTCAGAGAAGAGGAGAATATCGTCAATGTAGACTAATGCACTATGCAGGATGAGTTCAAAGATGCGGGTCATGGCATTTTGGAATAGTGATGGAGCGGTCTTGAGACTAAAAGGCATGACGGTCCATTGGTATTGGGCATTAGGTATACAAAATGCAGTTTTGTACCTGTCTTTTGGATCTATACCAAGTTGCCAAAATCCTGCTTTGAGATCAAACTTAGAAAAGATTTGGGCTTGGGCCGAATGTGAGAAAAGCATTTGGGCTCGAGGTATTGGGAATTTATCATCTGCAAGGAAATGATTGAGTGGCTTATAATCAATCACAAGCCTCTTTTTACCTCTGACTTGTTCAGCCCTTTTGTTGACATAGAATGCCTGGCACGCCCAATTGGATGTTGTGGGTTCAATCAACCCAAGTTTTTGCAGTTGAGCACATTCAGCTGTTGTAAGCTCATCATCATCAGGAGTCATTCCTGGATGTGTAGCTTTCGTAGGATTTATGTCTTCATTCTTCTTGAATGGTAGTTGAATGAAGAATTCAGAATTCTTCCATAAGGGATTTGGATTGGAGAATTCCGAATGAGATTTAGCACAACATCCTTTGAGTTTTGAGGCAAGATCATAGAATTCCTTGGATGCTTCTGTTAATGCATAGATCTTCTGGGGTGTAGTATAAGGCTGGAAGTACCTCTTATACTTAATTCCATTGGGAAGAATGGTGAGCTTTTGAGCTCTGTGATAAAGATCAAACCCAATGAGAAGATCTTTCCCATGCAGCTTGCTTCCAATGACCTTCATCCTGATTATGCAATCTTGGAAGAATTGTATCCCTATGGGATATTTTGTGATCACTGATGTTTTGAACTGCTGGCCATCTGCTGCTGGGAAGTACTCGTAATGAGTTGTCCATGCTTCCTTTGGTAGGATGTCTGGATTCATCATGGACTTTATGGCTCCTGTATCCATAAATCCAATTGCTTTGATTGGTCTGTCATACTTCGAAGGAAGTATATGGATCTGGATATGTGGAGATGGAATAATCTCTTGAGTGATGCATTCTTACTGAAGGATCGGTAGAACTAGATCATCGTCAGAATCAGAGGAGGAGGGACCATCATCTGTAAATTCATCTTGAATTGCGAAGATGGTGTCTTCAGTCTGTTCATCTTGTTCAGAGAACAAGGATTCAACCTCAGCATCATTGAGATTGGCTTCTGTGCTTTGTTGAACATGGGAAATCATTCTGGCTGATTTTTCCCGATTTTGAGGACAATTCTTTGCAAAATGTCCTTTCTTTTTGCAAACAAAGCATCGATCAGTTCGCCTGTTTCTGAAAGGTTCACGTCTGAAGAATCTGAGACGTTTTCTCTTTTTCACCTTTCTTTCAGCAAGTCCTTTCTTCTGAAGCTTTGGATGAGAACAATTGCATTCTTCTTTGGATTTGCATTTTATCTCAAGATGAGATTTCTTGCAAGCTTTCTTCAGGACTGATTTGTTCTTCATTAAGGACTTGAACATGGTTTGTTGCTCACAGAGTTTGTCGATTGTAGTAATGGCAATCTGGTGGATCTCTCCAAGAGAAAGTTGTGGAATTTGTCTTCTTGATGTGGTTATGGCTCTGTGGAGTTCAAGCTGGATCTCTTGTGGAAGAGATGCAATGTAAACGTGCTTTAGATTTGGATCATTATACCCATTAAGAGTATAATAGAGTTCTGACATTCTTCTGAAATGGAAATCCCAATCTGGCTTGTTCAGAGAACAACACTTCATGGCGAAATAGCTTTGTTGGATCATCTTTTGGTAGAGAGTGCTGTCACCAATGAACTCAAGATGGAGTGCTAGCAATGCCATGGGAGCGGTTGCTTGTACATATTGGATCTGTCTGTATTCTCCCAATGATTGGAACCATTCTCGTAATGTTCCTGTGAATTGTGACACAAACTCCCTTAAGACAGTAGGGAGATGGGATTCTTTAATTCTTTGGAGATCGATCCATGCAGCAAAAGATTGTAGCTTTTCTTTCCTTTTTCCCACTGGAATATCATCAAAAGTGAACCATGGGCCATTGGTTGGTTTGGATGGTCCAGAATCTGTAGCATAGAATTCTGGAGGAGGTTCTTCCATTATTGGTTCATCATATCCTTGATGAGGTTGTTCTTGATGAGATCCAAAGTTTAGATCATCTGCCATAAAGATCTGCGAGATGTGTGCAACTTCATCTTCATTTTCAGTGGACTGGGAAAAAGATTCTTCTGAAGAGACTTCAGAATCATTATGTTGGGAACTGGATCTTTCTGAAGAGGCTTCTGATTCAGAGTGTTGAGAACTGGAATCATTTGAAGAGGCATCTTCATTTCTTGTAGGCTCTTCTCGGATATTAAGAATAGAAAGGTTTCTAATCATCAATGTAGAAGAGGGTTCTTCAACCTTTTCTTTGTTTTTCTCCTTTTAGGAAGAAGGAGAGGCTCTTATTGGCTTAGGCCTTGGAGGAGGTGGCTCGAAGGGAATATCGGATACCATAAAAAATTGGTTTGAGTAATCAGGAGAAGTTGGTAGGTCATAGAGAGAAGGTGTAACAGTTGTAGGAAGAAAGGGAAGTGTAGGAATGGAACTTCTCTTCCTATCTTGCTCCTTGTAAGCAAGATCCTTTTTGAGCTTTCTGATTTCTCTCTCTTTTTGAACAAATTCTGGACCCGTCCTTTTTAGATAAATAAGCTGCCTGAGTTCTTTGTCCAGAAGCTCTATTCTGGCAACTACTCTTTTGTACATCTGATCAAGCTCCTGAGAGATTGTATTCACTTTCTGGTTGGTATCCTGAACATGGGATAAAACCTTACCAACCTTTGAATCAAGTTGGATTAAGGCTTTATTCTGAGCTCTGGCATTTGTGGATTGCCAGTTCAAGACTTCTTCTCCTTGTGAAAGAGATGAAGTTATTCCTCCATCAGGGTTGACTGTGGTAGTCTGGACATAAGGTCTGATTACAACCTTGTTTTCTTTTTTCCTTTCCTAAGATGGAAAGTCTGTTTCGTAGCTTCTGATCATCATACAAGGTTGGCACGGTATCACCGGTGGTGGATGGAATGGAGGCACTTCTTGCCTACAGCTCCTTGGTTTCTGCTGTTGCTGTTCTGCCTTCAGGATGGCTAACGCCTCATCATAGCAAGACAAGGGTCGTGTGACTGATGGTGGATCTGGATCTGGTTCTTCTGGTTTAAAGGTCCTACAAGGAAGACCTTTCTTTCTTGCTTTTCTTCATCTTCTTCTCTGACCAGCCTCACTTTCATCATCATCGTCGGAGTCTGATTCTTCATTGCAAGAACATACAGGGTCACACATGGATAGATCAGCATCCCATACGAAGTGGCCATCAACTTTATCAGTGTAAACTTCCTTTCCATCGGGGAAGAAGGAGTTTACTGGTAAGTACCCGAGAATAGGGTACGTTTCTCTACTTGTTGGCACAACGGGCTGAATCATCAGCTGCTTGAAGATCGTGCTTGAAGAAGATGGGGTTTCTTCTTGAGGTTGCTTGAATATGGTTTTGGTTCAACCATCTGGCATCGTCTGAAACTCGTAGGTTGTAGATCTGACTGGCTCATGAGTCTATTGAAGTGACTCATAGTTTGTGATCCATTCTGTTGGCATCAACCTTTCCAGTTCCTTTCTAGGAATTTGTCTGGGAACTTGGACAATGGTCGGAATGTCAGATCCAGAGTTTGCTAGGATCATTAAGGCATCAGGGGATCCTGATCCTTGTAGATCTAGACCACGATTCTGCAACCTGTAGACAAGCTGGTGATGGAGAGTAGCTGTTACTGCTGTAGCTACTTACTCTGCTCCAGTGATCTGGACTTGAACTTTCAAAGCGTTGGGAAGATTGGCATCTCCCAAGGACATAGCGAAATTGGGGAAGTAAGTCAAGACTGCTCTTCCGCTGTTGAGAGTGGTCACTACTGTCCCGATAACAGCATCCTCATACTTCAGGTATCTGGTATCCAGCAAGGCCAGCCTGGCTGTTACTGGAAGACCTTTTCTCCCTTGGTAAGAGAGAACAAGACGAACGGCTCCGAAGTGGAGGTGTGTGTATCCTTCCTGTCTCCAGGAAGATATGAATTCTGAAGGGATAGAGAGAGTGATATACTGCTCTCGCTTGGAATATGGTAGATCACACTTATCCAGTTTGGAAGAGTGGACGAGCTCTTTTGTTTGTGAAGGTCTGTTTGAGGAGATCAAAGATCTAATTTCTCTCAGAGAACCTCTTTTTCTGTAGATGTTGTAAGGACTAACTAAGGGTGGAACAGTTTGTTCTATAATGGCCTTTTCTGGGATAGTGGAATATTCTACAAGGTTTTCTATTTTACTGGTTGAGTGACGAGGAAGGGTAAGAGAGGAGGAAACTGAAATCAACTGATCAGGAGATGTATCCATAGCTTGGAGGTTTTCAAGCTCTTCTTCTACCAACTAGCCGGAATCTATCACGATATACTCACTTGGTGACCCGTTTTCGAAAAGATTTTGACATGGCTCTGATACCATCACTCGCCTGGAGCCCAGGTATCTCATGTATCGTATAGTGTAGAGAACTAATCTCTGTTTCACTTATGAATCTTTCTTGGGAATATATTTCTCGTAACATAACTGCCCTAGCGGCCTCCTTGCCTTGGCGGGACTTACAAGTTACTCCAAATATTCCCCATTTGAGATTCAACAAGCTACTCAAGATATTCACTTACACAGAGATACTGGGACCGTAGCAATAGACCATTCCATGAGAATTATCTAATTTCTGATGTACAGGATCCTCAAAAGAGGCAAGTACAGAGCATACTTTTAAGATAATTAGGAGTATATCATAGTAGACCCTTTGAGGGTATGGAAGAACTAGAAAAGAGGCTTTAAGCTATTAGGGAAGAAATCAGAGATAAAAAACTTTGATTTTATTTCCAAACTCTTTTCAGGTCTGAGACTAAGTTCCTAACCAGGTCTGAATAAAATGAAAGCCGAAGCTCACCTTCAATAGGCAAACTTCCGGATTCCAGACGCGGTATTGAAATCCAAATTATATGGCGGGTACACTTCTGGGCCCCATCGCTTCATATAATTGGTCTCTTTTCCTCCACTAAGTGAAATAATGCACACTAAAGGCCAAAACATTAAGGCCGACAAAGGAGAGTGGTACGCAGACCAAAAACAAAAAGCAAGGGCTAAAGACAACTGGCCCTGACTCAGCAAACAATTTACAGTAATATTGGCTCACAAGAAAGTAGGCCTAAACAATGGCCGACACGACATAAATTAAAGATACAAAAGTCTTTAAGGGTGGACCTACAAAGACTTTTAATGACCATGATAATGACCTAAGTGGTACACAAAGATAAAGAGATAGGAATCTCTTTAAGTCTTTTTCTTCTTTAAGTCATTGTCATCTTTTATTATGGCAAGCATCCTCAAGACTCTTATCAGAGTGAATTCTATTCTCCATCAGGAGGATAACTAGCTCGTGGATCTTCTATTTCATCTGTGAAGACATGGTGGATACTTCCAATGTACATATCTTGACAATGTTCAACCCTTATGAATGTGGTCTGAGTCTTATCGAACAAGGCAAGATGTTCAGGGGTAAGCTCTTGGATAGATGTGCATTTCTGGATCTTGTTAATCCCGAAAGAGAAGGGATTTATGTTGGAGCTTTCGAAGTCGAAATACACTAGTTTTTTGTGATTCAAGAGCAATTGTCTTTTGCATGGCTGGTGCTTACCATTATTCTGCTGAGGGAAATTGCTCAGGATGGAGATGAAGACAGGCAATTCTCTTCTGAAAGACTGGATTACTGCAATAGTAGTCGGACCAAAGACCTCTGGTATTGGGAAGACTACTTTATTATGGTAAAACGGAAGGGAGAATCCCTGGACTAACCCATTGTGGTAAAGATCAGCAATGAAATCCATGTCATGAACCATATGGGGGTCAATGATAACCCTTAATGGCTCATTATGCAGTTGAAAACACCTAAAACCAGTAGGAGTATGGATGTTGTCCATAATTTGATTGAGTGTTTCAACTTTCTTTTTGTGGAAGATGTATTCCTGTAGTTCCATGATATTATTTTAGAACCTCTGGTCAGAAATATTCAGAATCTTTTGTTGGATTTCTGAGGGTAATGCTTGAAGGAAATTCTTTCTTTCTTTGTTTGAGAAGAAAAGTCTTTCCAAACGATCACCAAAAAGAATTAATCTTTTTTCTTCTTCCAACTTGAGAATCTTCCTTTGGAGAAGCTGGATCTTCAGATTTGCAAGATTAAGATCTTTGTTCATGACATCTATTTGATGATGCCAGAGATGAACAATAGAAGTGGTGATAGCTTTGAGCTCTTCACCAGAAGAGATGGTAGTGAAGGAGTCCATCTTCTTTTTCTTGCTGGAAGGTTTGCTGTAATGTTTATCATAACAGGTGACTTTTATAGGCGCCTTTACTTGGAGAAAGTAATCGCCTTTATCAGGAATCTTCAAAGGTGCTGGAGTCTGGCAGATTTGTTTCAGATGTTTGACGGCCGCCGTCTGTTCTTCACCCCAAGTGGGGGCTTTCTTTCTGAGCATCTTGGAAAGCTGACTCGTGTATCTGGAGCATTGTGGAAGGAAGTCCTTGATATATTTGACTATTCCAAGAAACTGTTGAAATTCTTTCGTAGTCAGATTATCATCTGGAAAACTGAGAAGCTCCTGTGCAATGTGAGGACCTGGCTTGTATTTTCCTTTTGAAAATTTCATTCCAAGAAACTCAATGGAGGATTGTCCAATGAGACTCTTTCTCTCTGAGAGCATGATTCCATACTCTTGGATAATTTCATGGAATTGTGAGAGGAGTGCCTTGTGAGACTTCTCATTTTCAAAGAAGAGGAGAATATTGTCAATGTAGACTAAGGCACTATGCAGGATGGGTTCAAAGATGCGGGTCACGGCTTTTTGGAATAGTGATGGAGCGGTCTTGAGACCAAAAGGCATGACGGTCCATTGGTATTGGGCATTAGGTATACAGAATGCAGTTTTGTACCTATCTTTTGGATCAATACCAAGTTGCCAAAATCCTGCTTTGAGATCAAACTTAGAAAAGATTTGGGCTTGGGCCGAATGTGAGAAAAGCATTTGGGCTCGAGGTATTGGGAATTTATCATCTGCAAGGAAATGATTGAGTGGCTTATAATCAATCACAAGCCTCTTTTTACCTCTGACTTGTTCAGCCCTTTTGTTGACATAGAATGCCTGGCACGCCCAATTGGATGTTGTGGGTTCAATCAACCCAAGTTTTTGCAGTTGAGCACATTCAGCTGTTGTAAGCTTATCATCATCAGGAGTCATTCCTGGATGTGTAGCTTTCGTAGGATTTATGTCTTCATTCTTCTTGAATGGTAGTTGAATGAAGAATTCAGAATTCTTCCATAAGGGATTTGGATTAGAGAATTCCGAATGAGATTCAGCACAACATCCTTTGAGTTTTGAGGCAAGATCATAGAATTCCTTGGATGCTTCTGTTAATGCATAGATCTTCTAGAGTATAGTATAAGGCTGGAAGTACCTCTTATACTTAATTCCATTGGGGAGAATGGTGAGCTTTTGAGCTCTGTGATAAAGTTCAAACCCAATGAGAAGATCTTTCCCATGCCGCTTGCTTCCAATGACCTTCATCCAGATTATGCAATCTGGGAAGAATTGTATCCCTCTGGGATATTTCGTGATCAGTGATGTTTTGAACTGCTGGCCATCTGCTGCTTGGAAGTACTAGTAATGAGTTGTCCATGCTTCCTTTGGTAGGATGTCTGGATTCATCATGGACTTCATGGCTCCTGTATCCATAAATCCAATTGCTTTGATTGGTCTGCCATACTTCGAAGGAAGTATATGGATCTGGATATGTGGAGATGGAATAATCTCTTGAGTGATGCATTCTGACTGAAGGATCGATAGAACTAGATCATCGTCCGAATCAGAGGAGGAGGGACCATCACCTGTAAATTCATCTTGAATTGCGAAGATGGTGTCTTCAGTCTGTTCATCTTGTTCAGAGAACAAGGATTCAACCTCAGCATCATTGAGATTGGCTTCTGTGCTTTGTTGAACATGGGAAATCATTCTGGCTGATTTTTCCCGATTTTGAGGACAATTCTTTGCAAAATGTCCTTTTTTTTTGTAAACAAAAGCATCAATCAGTTTGCCTGTTTCTGAAAGGTTTACGTCTGAAGAATCTGAGACGTTTTCTCTTTTTCACCTTTCTTTCAGCAAGTCCTTTCTTCTGAAGCTTTGGATGAGAACAATTGCATTATTCTTGGGATCTGCATTTTATCTCAAGATGAGATTTCTTGCAAGCTTTCTTCAGGACTGATTTGTTCTTCATTAAGCACTTGAATAGGGTTTGTTGCTCACAGAGTTTGTCGATTGTAGTAATGGCAATCTGGTGGATCTCTCCAAGAGAAAGTTGTGGAATTTCTCTTCTTGAGGTGGTTATGGCTCTGTGGAGTTCAGGTTGGATCTCTTGTGGAAGAGATACAATGTAAACGTGCTTTAGATTTGGATCATTATACCCATTAAGAGTATAATAGAGTTCTGACATTCTTTTGAAATGGAAATCCAAATCTAGCTTGTTCAGAGAACAACACTTCATGGCGAAATGCTTTGTTGGATAATCTTTTGGTAGAGAGTGCTGTCACCAATGAACTGAAGGTGGAGTGCTAGCAATGCCATGGGAGCGGTTGCTTGTACATATTGGATCTGTCTGTATTCTCCCAATGATTGGAACCATTCTCGTAATGTTCCTGTGAATCGTGACACAAAATCCCTTAAGACAGTAGGGAGATGAGATTCTTTGATTCTTTGGAGATCGATCCAGCAGCAAAAGATTGTAGCTTTTCTTTCCTTTTTCCCACTGGAATATCGTCAAAAGTGAACCATGGGCTATTGGTTAGTTTGGATGGTCCAGAATCGGTAGCATAGAATTCTGGAGGAGGTTCTTCCATTATTGGTTCATCATATCCTGGATGAGGTTGTTCTTGATGAGATCCAAAGTTTGGATCATCTACCATAAAGATCTGCGAGATGTGTGCAACTTCATCTTCATTTTCAGTGGACTGGGAAAAAGATTCTTCTGAAGAGACTTCAGAATCATTGTGTTGGGAACTGGATCTTTCTGAAGAGGCTTCTGATTCAGAGTGTTGAGAACTGGAATCATTTGAAGAGGCATCTTCATTTCTTGTAGGCTCTTCTCGGATATTAAGATTAGAAAGGTTTCTAATCATCAATGTAGAAGAGGGTTCTTCAACCTTTTCTTTGTTTTTCTCCTTTGAGGAAGAAGGAGAGGCTCCTATTGGCTTAGGCCTTGGAGGAGGTGGCTCAAAGGGAATATCGGATACCATAAAAAATTGGTTTGAGTAATCAGGAGAAGTTGGTGGGTCATAGAGAGAAGGTGTAACAGTTGTAGGAAGAAAGGGAAGTGTAGGGATGGAACTTCTCTTCCTATCTTGCTCCATGTAAGCAAGATCCTTTTTGAGCTTTCTGATTTCTCTCTCTTTTTGATCAAATTCTGAATCCGTCCTTCTTAGAGAAATAAGCTGCCTGAGTTCTTTGTCCAGAAGCTCTATTCTGGCAACTTATCTTTTGTACATCTGATCAAGCTCCTGAGAGATTGTATTCACTTTCTGGTTGGTATCCTGAACATGGGATAAAACCTTATCAACCTTTGAATCAAGTTAGATTAGGGCTTTATTCTGAGCTCTGGCATTTGTGGTTTGCCAGTTCAAGACTACTTCTCCTTGTGAAAGAGATGAAGTTATTCCTCCATCAGGGTTGACTGTGGTAGTCTGGACATAAGGTCTGATTGCAACCTTGTTTTCTGTTTTCTTTTCCAAAGATGGAAAGTCTGTTTCGTAGCTTCTGATCATCATACAAGGTTGGCATGGTATCACCGGTGGTGGAAGGCATGGAGGCACTTCTTGCCTACAGCTCCTTGGTTTCTGCTGTTGCTGTTCTGCCTTCAGGATGGCTAACGCCTCATCATAGCAAGACAAGGGTCGTGCGACTGATGGTGGATCTGGATCCGGTTCTTCTGGTTTAAAGGTCCTACAAGGAAGACCTTTCTTTCTTGCTTTCCTTCGTCTTGTTCTCCGACTAACCTCACTTTCATCATCATCGTCGGAGTCGGATTCTTCATCGCAAGAACATCCAGGGTTACACATGGATGGATCAGCATCCCATACGAAGTGGCCATCAAATTTATCAGTGTAAACTTCCTTTCCATCGGGGAAGAAGGAGTTTACTGGTAAGTACCCGAGAAGAGGGTACGTTTCTCTGCTTGTTGGCACAACGGGCTGAATCCTCAGCTGCTTGAAGATCGTGCTTGAAGAAGATGGGGTTTCTTCTTGAGGTTGCTTGAAGATGGTTTTGGTTCTACCATCTGGCATCGTCTGAAACTCGTAGGTTGTAGATCTGACTGGCTCATGAGTCTGTTGAAGTGACTCATAGTTTGTGATCCATTCTGTTGGCATCAACCTTTCTAGGAATTTATCTGGGAACTTGGACAATGGTCGGAATGTCAGATCCAGAGTTTGCTAGGATCATTAAGGCATCAGGGGATCCTGATCCTTGTAGATCTAGACCATGATTCTGCAACATCTAGACAAGCTGGTGATGGAGAGTAGCTGTTACTGCTGTAGCGACAAGTTGGGAAGATTGGCATCTCCCAAGGACATAGCGAAATTGGGGAAGTAAGTCCAGACTGCACTTCCGCTGTTGAGAGTGGTCACTACTGTCCCGATAACTGCATCCTCATACTTCAGGTATCTGGTATCCAGCAAGGCCAGCCTGGCTGTTACTGGAAGACCTTTTCTCCCTTGGTAAGAGAGAACAAGACGAACGGCTCCGAAGTGGAGGTGTGTGTATCCTTCCTGTCTCCAGGAAGATATAAATTCTGAAGGGATGGAGAGAGTGACATACTGCTCTCGCTTGGAATATGGTAGATCACACTTATCCAGTTTGGAAGACTGGACGAACTCTTTTGTTTGTGAAGGTCTGTTTGAGGAGATCAAAGATCTAATTCCTCTCAGAGAACCTCTTTTTCTGTAGATGTTGTAAGGACTGACTAAGGGTGGAACAGTTTGTTCTATAATGGAATTTTCTGGGATAGTGGAATATTCTACAAGGTTTTCTATTTTACTGGTCGAGTGACGAGGAAGGGAAAGAGAGGAGGAAACTGAAATCAACTGATCAGGAGATGTATCCATAGCTTGGAGGTTTTCTAGCTCTTCTTCTACCAACTCGCCGGAATCTATCACGATATACTCACTTGGTGACCCGTTTTCGAAAAGATTTTGACATGGCTTTGATACCATCACTTGCCGGGAGCCCAGGTATCTCATGTATCATATAGTGTAGAGAACTAATCTCTGTTCCACTTATGAATCTTTCTTGGGAATATGTCTCTCGTAACATAACTGCCCTAGCGGCCTCCTTACCTTGGCGGGACTTACAAGTTACTCCAAATATTCCCCGTTTGAGATTCAATAAGCTACTCTAGATACTCACTTACACAGAGATACTGGGACCGTAGCAATAGACCATTCCATGAGAATTATCTAATTTCTGATGTACAGGATCCTCAAAAGAGGCAAGTACAGAGCATACTTTTAAGATAATTAGGAGTATATCATAGTAGACCCATTGAGGGTATGGAAGAACTAGAAAAAAGGCTTTAAGCTAGAAGGGAAGACATTAGAGATAAGAAACTTGGATTTTATTTCCAAACTCTTTTCAGGTGTGAGACTAAGTCCCTAACCGGGTCTGAGTAAAATGAAAGCCGAAGCTCACCTTAAATAGGCAAACTTCCGGATTCCAGACGCGGAATTGAAATCCAAATTATATGGCGGGTACACTTCTGGGCCCCATCGCCTCATATAATTCGTTCTTTTCGTCCACTAAGTGAAATATTGCACACTAAAGGCCAAAACATTAAGGCCGACAAAAGAGAGTGGTACGCAGACCACAAACAAAAAGCAAGGGTTAAAGACAACTGGCCCTGACTCAGCAAACAATTTACAGTAATATTGGCTCACAAGAAAGCAGGCCTAAACAATGGCCGACACGACATAAAGTAAAGATACAAAAGTTTATGGGTGGACCTAAAAAGACTTTTAATGACCATGATAATGACCTAAGTGGTAGACAAAGATAAAGAGATAGGAATCTCTTTAAGTCTTTTTCTTCTTTAAGTCATTGTCATTTTTTATTATGGAAAACGTCCTCAAGACTCTTATCACATCAGAGTGAATTCCATTCTTCATCAGGGGGATAACTAGCTCGTGGATCTTCTATTTCATCTGTGAAGACGTGGTGGATACTTCTAATGTACATATCTTGACAATGTTCAACCCATACGAATGTGGTTTGAGTCTTATCGAACAAGGCAAGATGTTCAGGGGTAAGCTCTTGGATAGATGTGCATTTCTGGATCTTGTTAATCCCAAAAGAGAGGGGATTTATGTTGGAGCTTTCGAAGTCGAAATACACTGGTTTTTTGTGATTCAAGAGCCAGTGTCTTTGGCATTGCTGGTGCTTACCATTATTCTGCTGAGGGAAATTGCTCAGGATGGAGATGAAGACAGGTAATCTTCTTCCGAAAGACTGGATTGCTACAATAGTAGTCGGACCAAAGAACTCTGGTATTGGGAAGACTACTTTATTATGGTACAACGGAAGGGAGAATCCCTGGACTAACCCATTGTGGTAAAGATCGGCAATGAAATCCATGTCATGAACCGTATGGGGGTCAATGATAACCCTTAATGGCTCATTATGCAGTTGAAAACACCTAAAACCAGTAGGAGTATGGATGTTGTCCATAATTTGATTGAGTGTTTCAACTTTCTTTTTGTGGAAGATGTATTCCTGTAGTTCCATGATATTATTATAGAACCTCTGGTCAGAAATATTCAGAATCTTTTGTTGGATTTCTGAGGGTAATGCTTGAAGGAAATTCTTTCTTTCTTCGTTTGAGAAGAAAAGTCTTTCCAAACGATCACCAAAAAGAATTAATCTTTTTTCTTCTTCCAACTTGAGAATCTTCCTTTGGAGAAGCTGGATCTTCAGATTTGCAAGATTAAGATCTTTGTTCATGACATCTATTTGATGATGCCAGAGATGAACAATAGAAGTGGTGATAGCTTTGAGCTTTTCACCAGAAGAGAAGGTAGTGAAGGAGTCCATCTTCTTTTTCTTGCTGGAAGGTTTGCTGTAATGTTTATCATAGCAGGTGACTTTTATAGGCGCGTTTACTTGGAGAAAGTAATCGCCTTTATCAGGAATCTTCAAAGGTGGTGGAGTCTGGCAGATTTGTTTCAGATGTTTGACGGCCGCCGTCTGTTCTTCACCCCAAGTGGGGGCTTTCTTTCTTAGCATCTTGGAAAGCTGACTCGTGTATCTGGAGCATTGTGGAAGGAAGTCCTTGATATATTTGACTATTCCAAGAAACTATTGAATTTCTTTCGTAGTTAGATTATCATCTGGAAAACTGAGAAGCTGCTGTGCAATGTGAGGACCTGGCTTGTATTTTCCTTTTGAAAATTTCATTCCAAGAAACTCAATGGAGGATTGTCCAATGAGACTCTTTCTCTCCGAGAGCATGATTCCATACTCTTGGACAATTTCATGGAATTGTGAGAGGAGTGCCTTGTAAGACTTCTCATTTTCAGAGAAGAGGAGAATATTGTCAATGTAGACTAAGGCACTATGCAGGATGGGTTCAAAGATGCGGGTCACGGCTTTTTGGAATAGTGATGGAGCGGTCTTGAGACCAAAAGGCATGACGGTCCATTGGTATTGGGCATTAGGTATACATAATCCAGTTTTGTACCTATCTTTTGGATCAATACCAAGTTGCCAAAATCCTGCTTTGAGATCAAACTTAGAAAAGATTTGGGCTTGGGCCAAATGTGAGAAAAGCATTTGGGCTCGAGGTATTGGGAATTTATCATCTGCAAGGAAATGATTGAGTGGCTTATAATCAATCACAAGCCTCTTTTTACCTCTGACTTGTTCAGCCCTTTTGTTGACATAGAATGCCTGGCACGCCCAATTGGATGTTGTGGGTTCAATCAACCCAAGTTTTTGCAGTTGAGCACATTCAGCTGTTGCAAGCTTATCATCATCAGGACTCATTCCTGGATGTGTAGCTTTCGTAGGATTTGTGTCTTCATTCTTCTTGAATGGTAGTTGAATGAAGAATTCAGAATTCTTCCATAAGGGATTTGGATTGGAGAATTCCGAATGAGATTCAGCACATCATCCTTTGAGTTTTGAGGCAAGATCATAGAATTCCTTGGATGCTTCTGTTAATGCATAGATCTTCTGGAGTGTAGTATAAGGCTGGAAGTACCTCTTATACTTAATTCCATTGGGGAGAATGGTGAGCTTTTGAGCTCTGTGATAAAGATAAAATGAGAAGATCTTTCCCATGCAGCTTGCTACCAATGACCTTCATCCAGATTATGCAATCTGGGAAGAATTGTATCCCTATGGGATATTTCATGATCAGCGATGTTTTGAACGGTTGGCCATCTGCTGCTTGGAAGTACTCGTAATGAGTTGTCCATGCTTCCTTTGGTAGGATGTCTGGATTCATCATGGACTTCATGGCTCCTGAATACATAAATCCAATTGCTTTGATTGGTCTGTCATACTTCGAAGGAGGTATATGGATCTGGATATGTGGAGATAGAATAATCTCTTGAGTGATGCATTCTGACTGAAGGATCGGTAGAACTAGATCATCGTCAGAATCAGAGGAGGAGGGACCATCATCTGTAAATTCATCTTGAATTGCGAAGATGGTGTCTTCAGTCTGTTCATCTTGTTCAGAGAACAAGGATTCAACCTCAGCATCATTGAGATTGGCTTTTGTGCTTTGTTGAAGATGGGAAATCATTCTTGCTGATTTTTCCCGATTTTGAGGACAATTCTTTGCAAAATGTCCTTTCTTTTCGCAAACAAAGCATCGATAAGTTCGCCTGTTTCTGAAAGGTTTACGTCTGAAGAATCAGAGACATTTTCTCTTTTCACCTTTCTTTCAGCAAGTCCTTTCTTCTGAAGCTTTGGATGAGAACAATTGCATTATTCTTTGGATTTGCATTTTATCTCAAGATGAGATTTCTTGCAAGCTTTCTTTAGGACTGATTTGTTCTTCATTAAGGACTTGAACAAGGTTTGTTGCTCACAGAGTTTGTCGATTGCAGTAATGGCAATCTGGTGGATCTCTCCAAGAGAAAGTTGTGGAATTTCTCTTCTTGAGGTGGTTATGGCTCTGTGGGGTTCAGGCTGGATCTCTTGTGGAAGAGATGCAATGTAAACGTGCTTTAGATGTGGACCATTACACCCATTAAGAGTATAATAGAGTTCTGACATTATTTTGAAATGGAAATCCAAATCTGGCTAGTTTAGAGAACAACACTTCATGGCGAAATAGCTTTGTTGGATCATCTTTTGGTAGAGAGTGCTGTCACCAATGAACTGAAGGTGGAGTGCTAGCAATGCCATGGGAGCGGTTGCTTCTACATATTGGATCTGTCTGTATTCTCCCAATGATTGGAACCATTCTCGTAATGTTCCTGTGAATCGTGACACAAACTCCCTTAAGACAGTAGGGAGATAGGATTCTTTGATTCTTTGGAGATCGATCCATGCAGCAAAAGATTGTAGCTTTTCTTTCCTTTTTCCCACTGGAATATCATCAAAAGTGAACCATGGGCCATTGGTTGGTTTGGATGGTCTAGAATCTGTAGCATTGAGTTCTGGAGGAGGTTCTTCCATTATTGGTTCATCATATCCTGGATGAGGTTGCTCTTGATGAGATCCAAAGTTTGGATCATCTGCCATAAAGATCTGCGAGATGTGTGAACTTCATCTTCATTTTCAGTGGACTGGGAAAAAGATTCTTCTGAAGAGACTTCAGAATCATTGTGTTGGGAACTGGATCTTTCTGAAGAGGCTTCTGATTCAGAGTGTTGAGAACTGGAATCATTTGAAGAGGCATCTTCATTTCTTGTAGGATCTTCTCGGATAATAAGATTAGAAAGGTTTCTAATCATCAATGTAGAAGAGGGTTCTTCAACCTTTTCTTTGTTTTTCTCCTTTGAGCAAGAAGGAGAGGCTCTTATTGGCTTAGGCCTTAGAGGAGGTGGCTCAAAGGGAATATCAGATACCATAAAAAATTGGTTTGAGTAATCAGGAGAAGTTGGTGGGTCATAGAGAGAAGGTGTAACAGTTGTAGGAAGAAAGGGAAGTGTAGGGATGGAACTTCTCTTCCTATCTTGCTCCATGTAAGCAAGATCCTTTTTGAGCTTTCTGATTTCTTTCTCTTTTTGATCAAATTCTGGACCCGTCCTTCTTAGAGAAATAACCTGCCTGAGTTCTTTGTCCAGAAGCTCTATTCTGGCAACTACTCTTTTGTACATCTGATCAAGCTCCTGAGAGATTGTATTCACTTTCTGGTTGGTATCCTGAACATGGGATAAAACCTTATCAACCTTTGAATCAAGTTGGATTAAGGCTTTATTCTGAGCTCTGGCATTTGTGGTTTGCCAGTTCAAGACTTCTTCTCCTTGTGAAAAAGATGAAGTTATTCCTCCATCAGGGTTGACTGTGGTAGTCTGGACATAAGGTCTGATTTCAACCTTGTTTTCTGTTTTCCTTTCCAAAGATGGAAAGTCTGTTTCGTAGCTTCTGATCATCATACAAGGTTGGCATGGTATCACCGGTGGTGGAAGGCATGGAGGCACTTCTTGCCTACAGCTCCTTGGTTTCTGTTGTTGCTGTTCTGCCTTCAGGATGGCTAACGCCTCATCATAGCAAGATAAGGGTCGTGTGACTGATGGTGGATCTGGATCTGGTTCTTCTGGTTTAAAGGTCCTACAAGGACGACCTTTCTTTCTTGCTTTCCTTCGTCTTCTTCTCCGACCAGCCTCGCTTTCATCATCATCGTCGGGGTCGGGTTCTTCATCGCAGGAACATCCAGGGTCACACATGGATGGATCAGCATCCCATACGAAGTGGCCATCAAATTTATCAGTGTAAGCTTCCTTTCCATCGGGGAAGAAGGAGTTTACTGGTAAGTACCCGAGAAGAGGGTACGTTTCTCTGCTTGTTGGCACAACGGGCTGAATCCTCAGCTGCTTGAAGATCGTGCTTGAAAATGATGGGGTTTCTTCTTGAGGTTGCTTGAAGATGGTTTTGGTTCTACCATGTGGCATCGTCTGAAACTCGTAGGTTATAGATCTGACTGGCTCATGAGTCTGTTGAAGTGACTCATAGTTTGTGATCCATTCTGTTGGCATCAACCTTTCCAGTTCCTTTCTAGGAATTTATCTGGGAACTTGGACAATGGTCGGAATGTCAGATCCAGAGTTTGCTAGGATCATTAAGGCATCAGGGGATCCTGATCCTTGTAGATCTAGACCATGATTCTGCAACATCTAGACAAGCTGGTGATGGAGAGTAGCTGTTAATGCTGTAGCGACAAGTTGGGAAGATTGGCATCTCCCAAGGACATAGCGAAATTGGGGAAGTAAGTCAAGACTACACTTCCGCTGTTGAGAGTGGTCACTACTGTCCCGATAACTGCATCCTCATACTTCAGGTATCTGGTATCCAGCAAGGCCAGCCTGGCTGTTACTGGAAGACCTTTTCTCCCTTGGTAAGAGAGAACAAGACGAACGGCTCCGAAGTGGAGGCGTGTGTATCCTTCCTGTCTCCAGGAAGATATGAATTCTGAAGGGATGGAGAGAGTGATATACTGCTCTCGCTTGGAATATGGTAGATCACACTTATCCAGTTTGGAAGACTGGACGAACTCTTTTGTTTGTGAAGGTCTGTTTGAGGAGATCAAAGATCTAATTCCTCTCAGAGAACCTCTTTTTCTGTAGATGTAGCACCCCGCACGTGAGGCACCACATCCCCCGCACTAAGGCTCAACACGAGTAACGAAATGGTAAATCCGCACCCGTATCAAACCGTAGCGAACGGGAGACAAACATAAAACCTTCCTAAGCCAGGCGGAGCTAGACCCTGCAATGATAACCAACCCACAAAGTATAATGCATTTCAAAGCTAAAATTCAATCATACAAACCATAAGTAGAATTCGGGCTCTTCAGGCCTCTTTTAATTCAATAGCAAAACTCAGTAAAGTCACTTCAATAACAGTTACATAATTATTCAAGTTCGGAACTAAAAAACCAAATCAAACCATAAATCCAATACATGAGTGAGTGCAAAGACTCTCCTAACCTAACTCGACCAACTTAAAACTCCAACACCTCCGCCTAGCCCGAAACTTCAAAGATCAACCTGCACACTAAAAAGGTTGGGGAGGGAGAGGGTCAGTCTCTAGAAGACTGAGTGAGCAGGAGCGATACATAAATATATAGAACATGCACATGCAAGTCATAAATCCCGAGCAAGGTTTTATTTGAAATTAGTTCCCAAAAGGGCAAGAAAATAAATAGACAATGCTCGACTTTTACGACTAATTCATATTAAATTCATTACATTCATAAATCATACATAAATATAAGGCTCGGCGAGTGAGCGTGCACAATCTCCAACCAAACTCCGACCGTGTACATAAATATCAATAATATATTGATTAGGCGATCATGCAATATATCATAATACACACAGACCATAAATCATAACATAACATATGCGTTTGGGCAATCCGTGTCCCGGCCTTCCCGCACGGTGCATAATTCTATCAAAACATATATATAAGAAGAGGCATAAATCCTAACCAACCTTCTTCCTCCGGGTGGTGGACGGGTTAGCAAGACCTGACCACCGAATAAATCAATGGCCAATGGGGTTTCATGACTCCCCCAAAGGCACTCAGCTCCCATTCCCCGCTAAATCTCCTAGCGAGGGCCGGTATCACCGTAAATAAGTTGGGACTAGTATATGGGATCCCCGTCAGCCCTTGCTTCCTCGGTTAGCCACATATACTAAGTCCCGGGCCCGAATAAATCGTAAATATAAATGTGTCTCGCCAAAACATATCAATTCATAAGTACATAACATAATTCATAAATCTTTTGAAAAGGGTTTACTCGATCAATACATACTATAAGAAATCATACCTTACCGTGTAATTCGGCATATGCTATATACGTACCTCTCCGTGTCATCCTAATCCATAGCTAGCATGAAGGCACACGGTTTGGAGCATAGCCTCATTACAAAACCATTTTTAAGTTTATACGCTCATACGTATAATTCAGAAGGATTTACTCGATAACTTCATTTGAAAATCATATATATATAATCATAAGGTTTTGGCCAAATCTTTGCACATAAGGGTTGTAGGGTTTATTACATAGCTAAAACAAAAACCACCCTCACCTTAACCGGGAAGAAACAAGGATCGAGCACCAAGTGCCTGAACGATCAAAAGCTCTCCACCCTAGAGACAAACTGTACAAAAGACCACAAGACGTGTTCGTGAGACACAAGACTCTAAATGAACCATATATGACGCACGGCAATGCTCGAGCATGATATGAAGACATAAAGATCATATTAAGTCATGAAAACCATATAACCAATTCATTCACTTGTTCAAGCTCTTCCATAATGCTACCACATACTTCATATTACAAAACATAACATATATCCAAGGCTTGACAACAAGAAGAAGTGATATGATATAGAAAATAAGTTATGCGATTCATAAACGACATATAAGCACACATAGACGGCCTTAAGCAAAAGCATACCTATAACTCATCCCAATGCCACGAAATTTAACCACAATACTCCTAACCCATAGCAAAACAAGTTCATAGTTCAACACGAAAAGAGATAAAGTCATTAAGGAGGGGAAACAAATCAAAAACCGAAGAGGAAGTAACGAAGACTGCGCATGGGAAGTGACACGGGGGTGTCACCTCCCTTAGCCAAACTGAGCCACGGGCGTGGCTCAGTACAGAACTTAGCAGAGGGTGTGACACGCCCGTGTCTCACTCTTAAGAGTAAATGTGACACGGGGGTGTCACGGTACAGAACCAAAACCGTTCACAAGGTTTTTCCGGCAAAACTGATCCCTTACAAACTCAATCCAAAAGCATACCAAATGAACTCCAAATGCTCTGAAACTTAATATGCAACATATTTGGCATGTTATGAACATTTTTCATTTAGAATACAAAAGCTAAATCACACGTTAAGATCATCGAAACCGTGAAACAAAACTGGGTCGCCACAATCGGACATATGAGCCCTAATGATTCTATCATGCCTTGATCAAGTACTTAGGGCTTGAATTTGGATCTGAAACTTTGGGGAATGCATGCTAACATACTAAACGACTTGTATCCATCATATATATGAAAAATGGTACCATTTAAAGCACATTAGGAGGACCAACAACTTACCAAACACAACAGCAACAAATCTGTCATGAAGCATGCATAAAACAGGCCATGTATTTCGATTTTAAGGCTTCAAATGGAACCAAATACTTAAAGCACGAATACTAACATATAACACAATGAGTGTACATCAACTCCATGCAATTTCACACGAAATGGAGGCCATATGCTCATGCAACAACACCAAATCTTACACAGCAGTTCGAAAACAGGGGAAACGGTTTGAACATCAAGTTTGGAGCTCCATATCTCATAATTTCATAAAAGGAGCAAGAGATGAAATCCTCCTAACATCATATACTATCAGTTGGGAAAGAAATAGGTCAAGAAACAAGTTCATATGATCATATATAAGCAAGAAATTCAGCCACGCAAACATATAGGTCACAAGAGCAAAAATCCCTAAAAGTTCATACCAATCTCATAATTCAAACCCTAATCAAATCTGATCCAAATCATGATTTAAGTAGACGAAATGAAGCATAATAGAGTAGAGAAGACATAAATATGCATACCTTGAAGATTTGGTGAAAGAAGATGGTGATTTGAGCTCCAAAATCACAAAAATGGCCAAGGGTTTCTCTCTTCCCCTCTTCTTCTCTCTCTCGTTTAGTTGCAGCTGGAAAATGGAGATATGGTTCGGTTTTCAGAGGTCAAAGGGAGAAGATAGAGCTTAACTCAAGGTAGATAAGTTATGGTTAAGGTATGGTTAAGTTTAGGGAGGGTTATGGGGTCCCACCATGAAGACTAGTCAACCAAAGGAGCTCTTCTTGCACGAGTTGTCCGTTACGGTTGGATTTCGGAGGTCTTAATGATTTCAAAAAGGTATGAGGCTTGTTCCATTGTCTCCGAATCGTCGATACGAAGGCAACGGAGGTGTCGGAATTCGAATCCGAATTCCCGAGCTCAAGATATCACGCACGGAACCAAGGGTGCGCTAATTGCTCGTTAGCCCCCGACTTGGTTCCAAAAATTAAAATAAATTCATAAACACGTCAAATAAATCCGAAAACATAAACCGAGCATAGAGACATGTTCATAACACACATATTTACAACATATTAAATTTTCATACCAATCCGATATCATTACATATATGAACGAAGCACAAATAGAACACTCATACGCATGAACGAATTCATATTGTTATAAATGAAATACTAAAACTTAAATCCCATATTAATTAAATTAAAACCAACTAATAACATATTGAAATTAATTAATGAGATTACCGAAATAGTTAACGTAACATGAAACCTTAATTAAGAAATTAACACTAAATATCAAAATGAAATAAAATGAATTAAATTAAAATAGAAATAGTTTATAGTTTAAATCAAATATAAACATTTAAAAACAATTAATCATATAATTAAATAATTAAACTGCGCAATTTATAAACAATTACGTCACATTATCTAAAACTGAAAAACTGGGGCGTTACAATCTCACCCCCTTAAAAAGAATCCGTCCTCGGATTCACACACGCCTGAAAACAAACAATGAGAGATCCCCCCGTCTCTCACAAGCAACAAGGAGAGAGCCCCGTCTCTCGAGCAGAAATGAGAGAACCCCGTCTCTCGAGCAACAATGAGAGAACCCCGTCTCTCGCAAGTAAAGAGAGTACCCCGTCTCTCAAACAAAAATTAGAGAATCCCCGTCTCTTAACCGAAAATAAAGCAAGGAAGTCTCCAATACTCCCAAGCAACTCACGCAAAACCAAACTTAAAATCACGTAAGGCATCCAAGGTAAATATCAGATATCATCCACGTTAATCATCAATTACTTCATGTGATTTAACTTGACAAGAAAACAAAGCATATGACAAAGAAAGTATTAAATTGGATTTGCATGAATGTATGCTTCATGAATGCTATAAATACCGTTCACCGTGGTCACGAAGTTTTAACATTGTGAGTTGTCGTTGTTCAGTGCATCATCTGTCCCGAAGATAGATTCAGTGCTCAGTTTGTCTTTAACCTCTTCAGGATACCCCAATGAAACAATTTAATGAAGCCTTCAGGGATTATACTTCTTAGATCCCTTCTGCCCGGTACTGCTCCCCGTCTCCATCTTTCCTCTTAATCCTCATTCAGCCCACTCTTTTTACTTATTCGAACTTGACCTCCCGAAAACCCCCAAGAATAACTACCCCTGACAACCTTGACGATTCAATCCCTACCTAGAGGTATTCGTCATTAGGATCTACCTTAACACGAATCCTTTTTCCATCTTCCGTTCATGGTATCCATTCATTCCCTTTTGACCCCTTAAGGTTATATTTGGCATTTAGCTCCACATTTCTTGAACTGAAGATAAACTGTTCTTGATACGTTTCGAAGTTTGATGTAAATCCTCCAATGATCATCTTTTCCGGTTTGGTTTCTTCTTAGATTTCCTTCCATTATATGCTAACTGGATTCGACTCTCTCTCTTGTCAATTTTGACTTAGGAATCTCCAGAAGCTCTCTTATAATTCTGTTATCTCCAGATCCATGTTCTATACATAGGAATATTCTCCAAACCATTTCCGTTACACCTAATGAGGGACTCCAAACCGAATTCAATAACTTGGTTCCCTTCTTAACAACTTAACCATTCAAGCCGCCTTATTTATCTCTGATCTTCACTAATAGGACTTCCAGGTATTCCTTAATTTGTAATTTCGTTATTCCCACTAAAATATTTTTTTTCGAGCTTCCCTTCAATCGTCCAATTTGTTCCTCGGTCGTACTCTCCCCCTTAAATTTCTATCGTCACATGTTGATCTCCCTTGATTCTTCTTTTGTCAAAATTCTTGATAAGTAATTCCCATTAGGTGAAGTTTAACTGATATAGGAACCAAGGATTTGGCTTTTCAACTCCTTCCCCAGTTCTCCTGATGTCCGAAACTCCTTTCTTATTCCCGTCCGGAACTCTAGTCCCACTTCTCCTTCTAACGAGTCATCCCACTATCTCTCCTCCTCGTAATTCAAATGCGGCTTGGTTGAACTGATACTTGATAGTTGAGGCGAAAGAACTTCCTATCAAGTAAACACTAAAATGCATGTTGGGTTAAAATGACAATGCATGTGTCACGTTTTCATCAAGCAATTATACAACACATTAGCGCAACGAAACCAATTAGAAATGCACGGATAAATATAAGATCAAAAGAATAAATAATTAATGCAAAATATGATGCACGTGCTATGAATGTTTTGGAACCTGTCACCAAGGTGGTAAGTAGTTAGCTCGGTAGCTTTTCCTCAAATCCCGAGGTTACTTGACTCGGTGATTATTCCTTGCCTTTCCCACGGTCTTCAAGTTTTCCACGAGTCTTTTTGCATCACTTGTATCTTCCACTATCCGAGATTGCAATTCCTTAATCCTTAATTCTTCCACGTCCACTGAGTTAGCATCCAAACTTCTTCTCGAAATTCGACCTTTACTTCTAATCGTCACCTCGATCAAGAATTCCGCGCTTATTCTTTGTGGATTTAATTCTCCTCCAATTGCTTTTACTTGAGCGCATGATCTCCTCTCATTCTCGTTTCCATTTGTTGCTCCGTATCTTCCAATTTAACCTCACAACATGACAATTCAGCTTGGATTTGGTAAAATGAACTCAAATCCTCTTCTCAATATCGCCACCTTCCCTCTATTTGTGTTTACCCAAATGCTTGCCTTCTAGAACCCGACTTCTAATCACTAGGCTTAGTTCGAAGTCCTTCTTTGTAGATCCTTGATGTGTAACCTCTGCCGGACCCCTGTTGTCTCTACTCCTCTTAATGACTAGTACCTCTTCCATGATCCAAATCCGAGACCAAAATGTCTTCAAGGCTTTGTTTAATTCATTCCTTAGGTTGAAAGATCCTGTTGAATCCCATTAATGCACTTCAAGTAATGGATTCACATAAGTTGTTCCTCTGCTATCGCATTGCCAGGGTCGAACCTCCCATTCTGAACCCCAACCGTGAATTACAACTCAGTCTACAAAGCCACACAGTTAGCATTCTCCACATTCTTCCCCGGGCATCCTTCCTATTTTCCGTGCCTTCGAAGGAATTTGCAATAGATTGTTGGAATCATAGAACTTGGCCGTGGTTTGATATCATCTTCATAACCTGGAAATCATAACTCATTTCAAGAATAGATGCATGCGATTAGTGCATGCTCATGGCACATATTCAATACGAAAGGCAAGAATCCATATAAAATGCAACAAGTAATTCAACAAAATTCTTCAGGAAACCAAATTCCATATTCAAGATCGATGCAATGCACACAATATCACATAGTCCCTATGCCGTTCGACTTAGACTGACTCCAACACGACTCAAGAACACCGGTTTTGCAACCGGGCTCTGATACCACTTAAGGATGTAGCACCCCGCACGTGAGGCACCACATCCCCCGCACTAAGGCTCAACACGAGTAACGAAATGGTAAATCCGCACCCGTATCAAACCGTAGCGAACGGGAGACAAACATAAAACCTTCCTAAGCCAGGCGGAGCTAGACCCTGCAATGATAACCAACCCACAAAGTATAATGCATTTCAAAGCTAAAATTCAATCATACAAACCATAAGTAGAATTCGGGCTCTTCAGGCCTCTTTTAATTCAATAGCAAAACTCAGTAAAGTCACTTCAATAACAGTTACATAATTATTCAAGTTCGGAACTAAAAAACCAAATCAAACCATAAATCCAATACATGAGTGAGTGCAAAGACTCTCCTAACCTAACTCGACCAACTTAAAACTCCAACACCTCCGCCTAGCCCGAAACTTCAAAGATCAACCTGCACACTAAAAAGGTTGGGGAGGGAGAGGGTCAGTCTCTAGAAGACTGAGTGAGCAGGAGCGATACATAAATATATAGAACATGCACATGCAAGTCATAAATCCCGAGCAAGGTTTTATTTGAAATTAGTTCCCAAAAGGGCAAGAAAATAAATAGACAATGCTCGACTTTTACGACTAATTCATATTAAATTCATTACATTCATAAATCATACATAAATATAAGGCTCGGCGAGTGAGCGTGCACAATCTCCAACCAAACTCCGACCGTGTACATAAATATCAATAATATATTGATTAGGCGATCATGCAATATATCATAATACACACAGACCATAAATCATAACATAACATATGCGTTTGGGCAATCCGTGTCCCGGCCTTCCCGCACGGTGCATAATTCTATCAAAACATATATATAAGAAGAGGCATAAATCCTAACCAACCTTCTTCCTCCGGGTGGTGGACGGGTTAGCAAGACCTGACCACCGAATAAATCAATGGCCAATGGGGTTTCATGACTCCCCCAAAGGCACTCAGCTCCCATTCCCCGCTAAATCTCCTAGCGAGGGCCGGTATCACCGTAAATAAGTTGGGACTAGTATATGGGATCCCCGTCAGCCCTTGCTTCCTCGGTTAGCCACATATACTAAGTCCCGGGCCCGAATAAATCGTAAATATAAATGTGTCTCGCCAAAACATATCAATTCATAAGTACATAACATAATTCATAAATCTTTTGAAAAGGGTTTACTCGATCAATACATACTATAAGAAATCATACCTTACCGTGTAATTCGGCATATGCTATATACGTACCTCTCCGTGTCATCCTAATCCATAGCTAGCATGAAGGCACACGGTTTGGAGCATAGCCTCATTACAAAACCATTTTTAAGTTTATACGCTCATACGTATAATTCAGAAGGATTTACTCGATAACTTCATTTGAAAATCATATATATATAATCATAAGGTTTTGGCCAAATCTTTGCACATAAGGGTTGTAGGGTTTATTACATAGCTAAAACAAAAACCACCCTCACCTTAACCGGGAAGAAACAAGGATCGAGCACCAAGTGCCTGAACGATCAAAAGCTCTCCACCCTAGAGACAAACTGTACAAAAGACCACAAGACGTGTTCGTGAGACACAAGACTCTAAATGAACCATATATGACGCACGGCAATGCTCGAGCATGATATGAAGACATAAAGATCATATTAAGTCATGAAAACCATATAACCAATTCATTCACTTGTTCAAGCTCTTCCATAATGCTACCACATACTTCATATTACAAAACATAACATATATCCAAGGCTTGACAACAAGAAGAAGTGATATGATATAGAAAATAAGTTATGCGATTCATAAACGACATATAAGCACACATAGACGGCCTTAAGCAAAAGCATACCTATAACTCATCCCAATGCCACGAAATTTAACCACAATACTCCTAACCCATAGCAAAACAAGTTCATAGTTCAACACGAAAAGAGATAAAGTCATTAAGGAGGGGAAACAAATCAAAAACCGAAGAGGAAGTAACGAAGACTGCGCATGGGAAGTGACACGGGGGTGTCACCTCCCTTAGCCAAACTGAGCCACGGGCGTGGCTCAGTACAGAACTTAGCAGAGGGTGTGACACGCCCGTGTCTCACTCTTAAGAGTAAATGTGACACGGGGGTGTCACGGTACAGAACCAAAACCGTTCACAAGGTTTTTCCGGCAAAACTGATCCCTTACAAACTCAATCCAAAAGCATACCAAATGAACTCCAAATGCTCTGAAACTTAATATGCAACATATTTGGCATGTTATGAACATTTTTCATTTAGAATACAAAAGCTAAATCACACGTTAAGATCATCGAAACCGTGAAACAAAACTGGGTCGCCACAATCGGACATATGAGCCCTAATGATTCTATCATGCCTTGATCAAGTACTTAGGGCTTGAATTTGGATCTGAAACTTTGGGGAATGCATGCTAACATACTAAACGACTTGTATCCATCATATATATGAAAAATGGTACCATTTAAAGCACATTAGGAGGACCAACAACTTACCAAACACAACAGCAACAAATCTGTCATGAAGCATGCATAAAACAGGCCATGTATTTCGATTTTAAGGCTTCAAATGGAACCAAATACTTAAAGCACGAATACTAACATATAACACAATGAGTGTACATCAACTCCATGCAATTTCACACGAAATGGAGGCCATATGCTCATGCAACAACACCAAATCTTACACAGCAGTTCGAAAACAGGGGAAACGGTTTGAACATCAAGTTTGGAGCTCCATATCTCATAATTTCATAAAAGGAGCAAGAGATGAAATCCTCCTAACATCATATACTATCAGTTGGGAAAGAAATAGGTCAAGAAACAAGTTCATATGATCATATATAAGCAAGAAATTCAGCCACGCAAACATATAGGTCACAAGAGCAAAAATCCCTAAAAGTTCATACCAATCTCATAATTCAAACCCTAATCAAATCTGATCCAAATCATGATTTAAGTAGACGAAATGAAGCATAATAGAGTAGAGAAGACATAAATATGCATACCTTGAAGATTTGGTGAAAGAAGATGGTGATTTGAGCTCCAAAATCACAAAAATGGCCAAGGGTTTCTCTCTTCCCCTCTTCTTCTCTCTCTCGTTTAGTTGCAGCTGGAAAATGGAGATATGGTTCGGTTTTCAGAGGTCAAAGGGAGAAGATAGAGCTTAACTCAAGGTAGATAAGTTATGGTTAAGGTATGGTTAAGTTTAGGGAGGGTTATGGGGTCCCACCATGAAGACTAGTCAACCAAAGGAGCTCTTCTTGCACGAGTTGTCCGTTACGGTTGGATTTCGGAGGTCTTAATGATTTCAAAAAGGTATGAGGCTTGTTCCATTGTCTCCGAATCGTCGATACGAAGGCAACGGAGGTGTCGGAATTCGAATCCGAATTCCCGAGCTCAAGATATCACGCACGGAACCAAGGGTGCGCTAATTGCTCGTTAGCCCCCGACTTGGTTCCAAAAATTAAAATAAATTCATAAACACGTCAAATAAATCCGAAAACATAAACCGAGCATAGAGACATGTTCATAACACACATATTTACAACATATTAAATTTTCATACCAATCCGATATCATTACATATATGAACGAAGCACAAATAGAACACTCATACGCATGAACGAATTCATATTGTTATAAATGAAATACTAAAACTTAAATCCCATATTAATTAAATTAAAACCAACTAATAACATATTGAAATTAATTAATGAGATTACCGAAATAGTTAACGTAACATGAAACCTTAATTAAGAAATTAACACTAAATATCAAAATGAAATAAAATGAATTAAATTAAAATAGAAATAGTTTATAGTTTAAATCAAATATAAACATTTAAAAACAATTAATCATATAATTAAATAATTAAACTGCGCAATTTATAAACAATTACGTCACATTATCTAAAACTGAAAAACTGGGGCGTTACAGTAGATGTTGTAAGGACTGACTAAGGGTGGAACAGTTTGTTCTATAATGGCATTTTCTGGGATAGTGGAATATTCTACAAGGTTTTCTATTTTACTGGTTGAGTGACGAGGAAGGGAAAGAGAGGAGGAAACTAAAATCAACTGATCAGGAGATGTATCCATAGCTTGGAGGTTTTCTAGCTCTTCTTCTACCAACTCGCCGGAATCTATCACGATATACTCACTTGGTGCCCCGTTTTCAAAAAGATTTTGACATGGCTCTGATACCATCACTCGCCAGGAGCCCAGGTATCTCATGTATCGTATAGTGTAGAGAACTAATCTCTGTTTCACTTATGAATCTTTCTTGGGAATATATCTCTCATAACATAACTGCCCTAGCGGCCTCCTTGCCTTGGCGGGACTTACAAGTTACTCCAAATATTCCCCATTTGAGATTCAACAAGCTACTCAAGATACTCACTTACATAGAGATACTGGGACCGTAGCAATAGACCATTCCATGAGAATTATCAAATTTCTGATGTACAGGATCCTCAAAAGAGGCAAGTACAAAGCATACTTTTAAGATAATTAGGAGTATATCATAGTCGACCCTTTGAGGGTATGGAAGAACTAGAAAAAAGGCTTTAAGCTAGAAGGGAAGACATCAGAGATAAGAAACTTTGATTTTATTTCCAAACTCTTTTCAGGTCTGAGACTAAGTCCCTAACCAGGTCTGAGTAAAATGAAAGTCGAAGCTCACCTTAAATAGGCAAACTTTTGGATTCCAGACGCGGAATTGAAATCCAAATTATATGGCGGGTACACTTCTGGGCCCCATCGCCTGGTGTAATTGGTCTCTTTTCCTCCACTAAGTGAAATAATGCACACTAAAGGCCAAAACATTAAGGCCGACAAAAGAGAGTGGTACGCAGACCACAAACAAAAAGCAAGGGCTAAAGACAACTGGCCCTGACTCAGCAAACAATTTACAGTAATATTGGCTCACAAGAAAGCAGGCCTAAACAATGGCCGACACGACATAAAGTAAAGATACAAAAGTCTTTATGAGTGGACCTACAAAGACTTTTAATGACCATGATAATGACCTAAGTGGTAGACAAAGATAAAGAGATAGGAATCTCTTTAAGTCTTTTTCTTCTTTAAGTCATTGTCATCTTTTATTATGGCAAGCGTCCTCAAGACTCTTATCAGAGTGAATTCCATTCTTCATCAGGAGGATAACTAGCTCGTGGATCTTCTATTTCATCTGTGAAGACATGGTGGATACTTCTAATGTACATATCTTGACAATGTTCAACCCATATGAATGTGGTCTGAGTCTTATCGAACAAGGCAAGATGTTCAGGGGTAAGCTCTTGGATAGATGTGCATTTCTGGATGTTGTTAATCCCAAAAGAGAAGGGATTTATGTTGGAGCTTTCGAAGTCGAAATACACTGGTTTTTTGTGATTCAAGAGCAAGTGTCTTTGGCATGGCTGGTGCTTACCATTATTCTGCTGAGGGAAATTGCTCAGGATGGAATGAAGACAGGCAATCCTCTTCTGAAAGACTGGATTGCTGCAATAGTAGTCGGACCAAAGAACTCTGGTATTGGGAAGACTACTTTATTATGGTAAAACGGAAGGGAGAATCCCTGGACTAACCCATTGTGGTAAAGATCGGCAATGAAATCCATGTCATGAACCATATGGAGGTCAATGATAACCCTTAATGGCTCATTATGCAGTGGAAAACACCTAAAACCAGTAGGAGTATGGATGTTGTCCATAATTTGATTGAGTGTTTCAACTTTCTTTTTGTGGAAGATGTATTCCTGTAGTTCCATGATATTATCATAAAACCTCTGGTCAGAAATATTGAGAATCTTTTGTTGGATTTCTGAGGGTAATGCTTGAAGGAAATTCTTTCTTTCTTCGTTTGAGAAGAAAAGTCTTTCCAAACGACCACCAAAAAGAATTAATCTTTTTTCTTCTTCCAACTTGAGAATCTTCCTTTGGAGAAGCTGGATCTTCAGATTTACAAGATTAAGATCTTTGGTCATGACATCTATTTGATGATGCCAGAGATGAACAATAGAAGTGGTGATAGCTTTGAGCTTTTCACCAGAAGAGAAGGTAGTGAAGGAGTCCATCATCTTTTTCTTGCTGAAAGGTTTGCTGTAATGTTTTTCATAGCAGGTGACTTTTATAGGCGCCTTTACTTGGAGAAAGTAATCGCCTTTTTCAGGAATCTTCAAAGGTGGTGGAGTCTGGTAGATTTGTTTTAGATGTTTGACAACTGCCGTCTGTTCATCATCATCGTCGGAGTTGGATTCTTCATCGCAAGAACATCCAGGGTCACACATGGATGGATCAGCATCCCTTACGAAGTGGCCATCAACTTTATCAGTGTAAACTTCCTTTCCATCGGGGAAGAAGGAGTTCACTGGTAAGTACCCGAGAATAGGGTACGTTTCTCTGCTTGTTGGCACAACGGGCTGAATCATCAGCTGCTTGAAGATCGTGCTTGAAGAAGATGGGGTTTCTTCTTGAGGTTGCTTGAAGATGGTTTTGGTTCTATCATCTGCCATCGTCTGCAACTCGTAGGTTGTAGATCTGACTGGCTCATGAGTCTGTTGAAGTGACTCATAGTTTGTGATCCATTCTGTTGGCATCAACCTTTCTAGTTCCTTTCTAGGAATTTGTCTGGGAACTTGGACAATGGTCGGAATGTCAGATCCAGAGTTTGCCAGGATCATTAAAGCATCAGGGGATCCTGATCCTTGTAGATCTAGACCATGATTCTGCAACTTGTAGACAAGCTGGTGATGGAGAGTAGTTGTTACTGCTGTAGCTACTTGCTCTGCTCTAGTGATCTGGACTTAAACTTTCAAAGCGTTGGGAAGATTGGCATCTCCCAAGGACATAGCGAAATTGGGGAAGTAAGTCAAGACTGCACTTCCGCTGTTTAGAGTGGTCACTACTGTCCCGATAACTGCATCCTCATACGTCAGGTATCTGGTATCCAGCAAGGCCAGCCTGGCTGTTACTGGAAGACCTTTTCTCCCTTGGTAAGAGAGAACAAGACGAACGGCTCCGAAGTGGAGGTGTGTGTATCCTTCCTGTCTCCAGGAAGATATGAATTCTGAAGGGATGGAGAGAGTGACATACTGCTCTCGCTTGGAATATGGTAGATCACACTTATCCAGTTTGGAAGACTGGACGAACTCTTTTGTTTGTGAAGGTCTGTTTGAGAAGATCAAAGATCTAATTCCTCTCAGAGAACCTCTTTTTCTGTAAATGTTGTAAGGACTGACTAAGGGTGGAACAGTTTGTTCACGACCTGCCTTTGGTGGTTTCCGACGCATTTTGGCCTCCTGAGTCCGATTCCGGGGTCGATTTGAGCAAACGATGGCCGGAGATGGCTGAACCGGCGAGTGGCGCAGCGACAGTTTTTCGGCGGTGGATTTGGTCCTTTTTCGGTGGGTTTTTGGTGGTTGCTCCTTCACCAAAGTTGCTTGGAATGTTGAGACGTAGCTGATAGTGTTGGTCCCGACCCAAGAACCGGCCGGCGGTGGCGGACCGGCTGTGAACCGGCGACCTTTTTCTGGCGATTTTTCCGATGATTTGGCTAGGGTCTTTTGAAGGGCTCGTTACAAGCTTTCCAACGGTATGCCCGGATTTTATTTTCGTTTTACGGTTAGCGTTTAATTTCAGTTTTTGTCGTTGGAATTTAGTTCGGTTTTTCGTCAACGAAGTCCGGTATGTTTGGTATTTTCTGAAATTGGTTGAGGGTTTTTGTGAAGCAGGCCGAGGTGTACGTTTTTGTCTTTGTGGGGATTTTTCCGACCACCGGAGGTGGTGTTCCGGTGGCGGCCTATGGCTGTTCGGCCGGCTGCGGTGGCGGCATTCCGGTGACTTTCGGACAGTAGGTCCGTTTCGTTGTGGTGAGTCCAACGTCACTTTCCGCTCGTCAATCGGATGTCCGGTTGATTTTATATGAATTTTTGAAGTTGTGGTATTTATTTTCGTTAATTGTTTTAATTGTAAATTTCGATCTTGTAGGAACTATAAATTGAAATTATGAGTTGTATGATACTAGGAAATATGATAGGATGTATGAAATCTTGATTTACGATTTGTTGAATTTATTTGCCTCGTTTAAGCCTATCAACTTGAGAATATTTCTTGTTTAGGGGATATTAATGCAATTTAAGGATCTAAATTATTCGTATAATTATGAGACTCATAGTAATTAAATTACCCAAGGTATGAGTTATGATCAATTTGAATAAATTATTTAAGTATGTTAATTGTTGAATATTGTGAAATATGTTAATATGTATTTACGTGTGAAATTTTTATGCATTTTGCGTTTATCCTTTCGAGAATTAGTGCATGATATGAATTGAATTCTTAATGTCTTAATTTATTTTATGTAATAAATGTTATGAATTTATAAGCTATGCATCTCTTGATATGTAATATGGATTATAATATGCTCTGAATGACTTGATTGAATAAATATGGATTATATGTTGCATCATGTATATTCGTGAGCATAGCCGTGCGTCTTTGTGGTTGTGTTTGGAGTCTGAGTCTGTGTTTTGTGTGTGTTCAGTCGTTCAGGGTTTCTTCAGGGAGTGTCTGTCAGCTGTTTGGGTTCCAGTGGGACTTCTTGGCTTGTGTTTTCCGTTCTCGTCGGTGTAAGGTGAGGTTTTAGGATTTTTGTTTTAGTTAAAGCGACCTACAACCCTATGTGCTCGTTTTCAAGCCACATGCGAATATATACTATATGTATATTAAATATGTGTCTTACGATATGTTATGAATTTTGTTAATTCGAGTTGATATGAATCCTTTTGAAATTATACGTATGGGCGTATATAAGCTTAAAATGGTTTTGCAACGAGGCTATGCTCCAAACCGTGTATCGTCAAGCGAACTATGGATCTCCTTCAGCTTAATATGAATTAGGAAGACACGGAGAGGTATGTGTATAGCATATGCCGAGTTGCACGGTAAGGTATGTTTCTTATGTTATGAATCTTACGTTTTTATGTTTCGCGAGTTAGGTATGCTTGCTATGAGTCTATGTGAATCAATTTGAATCTATTTAAATCACTGGGTTTCAGAGGTGTGGGTAAGGGAGACCCGGTGCGGCTGTTGGGGTCGTCGGTTATCACCCCTATGCACACGCTCCTTTGAAGTACCTACGCGCGACTTTGAGGGAGATGGAGAAGGCGTGGTGCTTTGAGCCTTCGCCTGAGGCCGGAGAAGGTACGTTGTGGGTTCGCGACCCCACGTATATCGAGTTGCACGATGTGGGCCCGTAACCCGCATGCAGACTTCCGGAGAAGGTTGGAATACGGGAATATGAATCTTATGAATCTTATGCATTTGAATTTATTTGTGATTTCTTATGAATCTTATGTTAAGGAGTAAGGTTGGAGACCCGTACTCGCCGGGTATTTGTATTTTTTTATTATGTTGATTATGAAACGGGATAGGAGATTTCGATTCAATAACAGACTTATATGAGTAAATTTATGAATTTATGAATCCATTTGAATATTTATGAATCCATATGCGTTTCTGAATCTATGAATCCTTACGAGTTTTCAAACTTATGAAGATATGAATATACAGGTGTAAATATGAGCTCTTTTTGGAAAATGGTTTTGGTATGCAAAACCCTAGTCCCGGTTCATAATCTTTCTTTTGATACGTGCTCTACTCCTTATTATGTATAGTGTGTGTGAGTTCAGCCCCCTAACTCAGTCAGTGGACTGACCCTCGCCCCACCTATGTTTTCAGTCTGCAGGTTCAGGTTCTTGGAGTTCGAGCTAGGCGGCTTTGTGTCTTGTCTGTTGAGTCCATGTCTTTTGATCCTGTATCTATTTGATTAAGTTGTGAATCTTTGATCTGCATCCGTTTGTAATTATGTATCTGTATAGGATTATGTTTATGCTTTGATGTACGAATTTTCGGGACAGGTTAGGATAGCGCTTGGATTAGTTGAACCCGTCTTTGTTGTATGTTTGAATTCGGGACAGGTTAGGACAGGTTCATGGAATTAGTTGAACCCGTTTCTTTATTTTGTTGATTAAAGTTTTTGTTAGTTCATATTTTGATTCGCTTCCGCATACAGGTTTTTGCATAATTTTCTTGTACGGGGTTTAGGTACCGCCTAGCTTAGGTTGGACTTTTCGTTTGTCACCCGTTCGCCGTGACTTGGTGCGTGTGCGGACGTTCCATTTCGTACCACGTGTCGGGTCATAGTACGGGGGTGTGGTGCGCCACCGCTTGGGGTGCTACATCTTAAGTGGTATCAGAGCTACCGGGTTCAGAACTGGTGCTCTGGAGTCGTGTCGTGTCAGTTTAGGTCGTACGACATAGGAATACTTGTGCATTGCATTCGTCTGATGTGAAATTAGTGAAAGGTGGTCATATGAGCGCGAATCAGTTTTTCGGGCCAAATTCGGAGTATCAAACGAACTTGGAAAATTGGGAGGCTATATTCCTTAGCTTGAAAATCTCGTTATGAGTCCGGCGCCACTTCCGGAATTCGAATCCGAATTCCCGAGCTCAAGATATAAATTTCGGAACACAAGACGCGCTAAAACTAGTTAGGCCCTCGAGTCCCCAAAACAAATAAATGGTGCGTTACCATTTCAAACAAGTCTGAAAATGTAAAACGAACATAAAAACGAATTCATAACTCATAATTCTCGAACATATCAGAATAGCACGAAATTTCGATCTCAAATCGAACACAAAAGCAACACATTTCTACAAATAGGCATAATATTCAAATAATTAAAATTAATTTTCAAGAAATAACAAATAAAATTAAACGAATTAAATAAATAAAGTTTTGTTAAAAAAAAAAAAAAGGAAATTTTCCAATTAGGTCCAAAGTTTTCAAAAAGTTGTAATTAAGTCCAAATCCAAGTTTTCAATTAAGTCCACTAATTTTAAAGTCATACAATTACATACTTAAATCACGTATATCACATAAATTCACAAAATTAACATACTCGGGAATTAAATTCAAAATAGGAAAATTCAATACAAAAGTTAAGACATGAAAACTAAACAATTAGAGCATATAAATCACTTAAACAATTAATTCAACGAATAAATTAAATCAAAAGAAGTATTAAACGTCGGAAAAACATCTCGTGAGGTCATACCTGGCTCGACAGAGAGACGGGGTGTCGCAATCCTCCCCCCTTAAGAGAACCTGGTCCCCAGGTTCACCTGCTCGAGTTTCAAGCTCAAGCAACTTTCCGTATTCACCCAAGTTCGAGGTTCATGACGTCCCGAAGAGGGTTAGCGCGGTAAGGTCTTCATGCACAAGGGGTTTGATCACTTCTTGAAATCTTTGATGGAGAAATTCCTCGCCGGTTGATCCGTGCTAGGAGCAACTAAAATGTTTCGCACGATAGGGGGGTCCAAGTTTGATTCATCTCCCATCGTTTGATTCATTTCAACTACTCAAAAGCTCGGCATTACACGAATGGTGTGGTTACCGAACCTCCACCACTCGAACCTTCTAATTCAAGAAGTCCCTTTGTTGGAGTGCTAACTCACCATTTCTTGCTCGATCCGGAAAACCCTCGTAACCACAACCCTCAGCTCACCGAGAAAAGCCACATACTCGAGAAAAACACACAACAAACACACACGCACACACGACAAAGCCATAATAATCAAATATGCATGATGCACGTGCCATGAATGATGTATGTACCGTTCACCATTTCTCGAAGCCCTTTACGTTGATGAGATGGAGTGGAGAATCAAGGTTGATGTCTTAGAATTCGTGACCCGGATTCCTCGACCTCGGTTTTATAGAATGGATCCTTAGCTTGTTGATTCCATTCCATTTTCCTAGTTGCCATGAGGGATTATTTAAGTTCTTTTCCCCCTCCAGAATCTTTCATATCTCGTTTAACCTTGATTCACTCTAATTCAGTCAACCATCACCACAACCTGATATCTGGTTGTCTTGAAGCCTCTCAACCCAGTTCCTCTAGGATATCCCCATACCTTGTCTAATTTAAATCCCAGTTTCTCGACATCTGTCTTTTGTATTATAGGGTCCGGTGAAGAGGTACTCCTCAAAGTCATCAAGTGGCACGCCCTAGTGTTCACTCCTTCACAATTCTCTATCTCTCGTAATTGTTTTAGAGCACAAAATTCCAATTCTTTGATGTTCACAGAATCAATATCTGGGCCTCTTTTTGATAATCGATCTTCCGTCGTGGTTCTGAATCTTCGCCTAATTATCAACTTGATTGAAATCCTCCGATTCCCCTCTTTACTAATTTAAATTGGTTATATGACTTGGCCTCTACTGGCTTATACTTGGGTATATGATCCCCTTCCAAAACACTTTGCCTTTCTTTATCGTTTCTCTTTGTTGCTTCATCTCTCCCAATTCGTCCTCACAGCACGACAATTCATCTTGGATCTGGAAAGTAAACTCCAATCCCTATGAAGATAAAACTTCTCGCCTCTTGGCATCCATGGACTTCGAATCACGATGTCAATCGGTTCTCTTCGACTCCTCATAATATAACTTCTTACTTACCCGAAATCTAAAGTGCCTCAATCTTCTCTTCTTCTCCCTATTGCCCTTGCTTTACTTCTAATGGATTGGTTTAATTGAAAACTCTTCCTTGATGATCCCGTACTACTCATTATCCATTAACCATATGATATTCAAACCTTCTCTGACGACCTTTGTTACCCATCCCTTAAAGAACCTATTTTACCTTTTAGGAATCGAGTCCGAATACTTGTTCTTAGATCGTAGGTTCCATTCTTCCCTTTAACACTTCCTGGATTACTCATCATTAGAGAATCCTTCCCATTTCATAGGGTCCTTAACTTCTTGTTATAACTTTAACCAAATCCTCTGAGTCACCATTTCCTTTACCCCGATTTTCACCATCACGAAGGAAGACTTCTCTCAATTGAAAGCTATCATGGAAACATTAAACTCATGCATGTTGGGTTAGGTTTGCTTATGCTATGCGTCACGTTGGTCAACAATTCAAACAATGAAACAACAAGTAATGGCAATACATAACGCACATTACAAGTAAGTATAAAGATACAATGTGGAATGGATGCTCGTGCAATGAATGCAATTACCCCCCGGGTACTTCTTTGCCCTTAGTCGTTCCCATCTTTCCTACTTATGTTTCAGCGATCCACATCCAAAGCATCACCCCCAACCTTTTCCACCGATTCTCATAAGTATTAGAATTTCTTCTACAATGAGCGCACGGGGTTTACTCCATGAATGAAAGTCCCTTTCATTTTCGTCTTTCCTTTCGGTCCCGTTTAAGAACCTCTCGATTCCTCTTTGATCCCAATCCCAAGCTAGTCCCCGATTCCATTCTTCTTACTAATGCTCCTTTCTTTCAGTTTCTTGAATTCAACTTGAAGAGCTTTCCGGTTACTCTTGATCCAAGCTTTAAACTGTATCCCGATTTCCATTTCTCGAAAATCTTCTCTAATTCCCTCCTAGATTTGAACTAATCTCTTGGACTCCTTTAATTCCTTTCGAGTATTGTAAGGATATGAATCGCCCTTGTGTTCGGACGCACCGCACCAAACAAGCTCCTAATTTCTTTCTACAAGTGTCACAGGGGTGGTTTGGTCCTCCACAATTAGTGCCCGACCTTGTTCTTTAGAAAACGACACGTTTAACATGAACAGAAGATCCCTTCCAATAACTCGAGCCATTTTTGCCCTTTATCTTGGTGGATTGGTTCTCTTTGTGATAACATCAACGGTTGTATAAGGCCTTTACCTCTACTTGATCCCAATTTTAACTCAGGGGCCATGGTAACTGAGAGGAGTGATTGACCGTTGTAGGATATTAACCTACAATACACAAGGGAGGTGAAACTATGATGCATGCGGTTAGTGAGTGATTATGGCACGTAAAAGGAACATTTAACCCACGTAAAGTATGCAACAACAACAATTAGTGAAAAGAAATAACAATTTTTACAGCACATATGTAAGAAAATTCACATATCTTGATGCAATGCATACATTAGCACGTTGTTCCTATGCCGTACGACCTATACTTGACATAACATGACACTAGAACTCCGGTTTTGCAACCTGGAGCTCTGATACCACTTTAAGATGTAGCGCCCGGGGCGACGAGCCACCACATCCCCCGCACCTAGCCCCGAACCCACATATGAAATAGAAATCCATACATGAGCCCAAGGATAAGCGAACGGGAACCAACGCGCACACGCTAAGCCAGACGGAGCTAAGACAAGACCTGAGCGCGCAAAATAAAATCAAAACGGAAGCAAATAATCAAATCAGAGAAGATAAATCCACAAAACGGGTTCAACTATTCCTAAAAGCCTATCCCAAAATATACAAAATAGAAATTTGTACATAATTCAATAACAAATCCATAAAATATACATATTTCAATTACCACAATCGAATCATATACGAAGTATAACTGCATGCAAATGAAAATGCAACTCGAACTAGGTAATTTGAACTCGACCGACTCAAGACTCCGCCTAGCAAGCCCAATCTGCAAACTGAAAAGTTGAAAGGAGAGGGTCAGTCCACCGACTGAGTGAGGGGGCTAACGCACACCAACACGTATCTGCATATAGAGCAAAACACGTATTAAACAAAAGACTATGAATCGGGAATTGGGTTTTACTTACCAAATCCATTTTCTAAAAGAACTCGTACTTATTCATATATTCGTATATTCTTAAATTTGAAACTCGTAAGGATTCATAGATTCAAAAACGCTTACGGATTCATATTAGAACTCCTAGGGATTCATATAGATTCAGACCGATTCAAAGTTTAGCGTAGAAATCTCATATTGAAAACAAAGTCTCCTATCCCGTTTCATAATCAGCATAATAAATCAAACTTAAATTACCTGGCGAGTACGGGTCACTCTACTTCTTAAAAAGAAAGAAATCATAAGAAACATAATAAAACATAAAATTCATAAGATTCCTATTCCCGTATTCCAACCACCTTCTCCGGAAGTCTGCACGCGGGTTACGGGCCCACATCGTGAAACTCGATACCGATACGTGGGGTAGCGATCCCGCAACGTACCTTAGGGAGCACGTGCACAGGGGTGATAACCGGTGACCCCAACAGCCGCACCGGGTCTCCCTTGCCCACGCCTCCAGGGCCCAGGGATTCATAAGATTCATAAGGATTCGTAAGATTCATAAGAAACATACCTAACTTGCGAAACCTAGAAACATACGATTCATACTTAAGAAACATACCATAAGAAACATACCTTACCGTGCAACTCGGCATATGCTATACACGTACCTCTCCGTGTCTTCCAAATTCATAATATGCTGAGGGAGATCCATAGTTCGCTTAACACTACACGGTTTGGAGCATAGCCTCGTTGCAAAACCATTTTAAGCTTATATACGTCCATACGTATAATTTCAGAAAAATTCTTATTAAATCGAATTAACAAGATTCATAAGATATTATAAGACACACATTTAGAATATATATAATATATTCGCATGCCGGATTGAAAACGAGCACATAGGGTCGTAGGTCGCATTAACTAAAAGAAAACAAACCTAAACCTCACCTTTTAATAGAAGTGCTCCCGAAAGAGCGTTGACGACCAAGAAGATGCTAAATGGTGGAACCGACACCTCCGGAACCAAACTATGAGATAAACAAACATTAACTTAAGACTTAGACTTAATCATGAACTAATAAGACGCACGGCGATGGGAATGTATGTAACTTATGCATATGAGATGTAAGAATGCAACACTTACGCCATTTAAGTTGTATCACGTACATCTCACATTAAATCGGTTCATAGAATTATAGCAAATCATATAACAAGTTAATACTATAAATAGATCAATTCATGAAATTAAGATTAGGTAATAACAATTATAGTTCATTTAGTTGAAATTCGTAAAATTAAATTAGACTTATAAGTCGTATTACTCAATTAAAGTTCATGATTTAAAAGAAAGATTAAAACATATTATATTACATATATATACACATACCTGTACCTAAAATCCATGGCAAATATGAAACAAAATGCATGGAAAGAGAACTTAAAATAAATGTAGCATGCATGCAAATTCTCTTACCAAATCATATCCGATTTCAATTAATATATACATACATACACGCAGCCTACAATATAAAATGAACAACATGTATTTATATGCACCAAAACATGCACAAATACATGCACACTAATTGAATTATGCAGCAGTAACACACACATGCACATGCAAGCAACATCAAAGCATGAACAATCAGCAAAAGCAAACAGTAGTTGCTGCATAAGCGAGTCCCCGCCCGGGAACAAAACAAGAACAAACTCTCCCCGCTCGGGGAGAGTTGTGCAGCGAGAAAAACACAGCAGCAGAGCAGAACGAAAGCAGGGGAAGCAGGGGCGAGGGAACAGAAGCAAAAGAGCAAAAACATGCAGTAATTATACATAAGGAACTCCATAAAACAATAGCAATACAGGCCAAAACGAACAGCAGGTGCAGGCCAAAAGAAATGGAACCAAACTCATGTATAAATCTTCCAAAACTCCAAGAACATAAAGGTAAACTCCACCATACCTCAACTACCAAGAAAATCAGATCAAACAACAATAAATGAAGTATAAGTGATCAATATTATAGCACCGAATCAAGGAGAAACACCAAGGAAGTCATGTAATTCAAATTTGAGCTTATACGTAACTATTCATGTCCTGGATCAAAACTCATTTAAACATGGTTCAAAATCTGAATTTCTTGGATGAAAATGATCATATAAGCATGTATATATCAAATATAAGCTTACCCCTTGAAGAAGATGGAAGAAAATGGAGATTGGAGCTCAAAATCTCCTCTAGGGTGAAAGTGACGGGAGTTCACTGCTGCTGCTCCAAAGTTCAGATTTTCCTCTCCTTTCTAGTGTATGGATCGAGATGGAAAGGGTATGGGGTGATAATAGGCTGAGTTAGTGAAGTGTGGGTCCAAGTTTGAGGGTAATTGGCCAAGAATTGAGGGACTTATGTGCAAATTAGTTAAAGGTGGTCATATGAGCGCGAATCAGTTTTCTGGGCCAAATTCGGAGTATCAAACGGACTTGGAAAATTGGGAGGCTACATTCCTTAGCTTGAAAATCTCGTTATGAGTCCGGCGCCACTTCCGGAATTCGAATCCGAATTCCCGAGCTCAAGATATAAATTCCGGAACACAAGACGCGCTAAAACTAGTTAGGCCCTCGAGTCCCCAAAACAAATAAATGGTGCGTTACCATTTCAAACAAGTCCGAAAATGTAAAACGAACATAAAAACGAATTCATAACTCACAATTCTCGAACATATCAGAAAAGCACGAAATTTCGATCTCAAATCGAACAAAAACGCAACACATTTCTGCAAATAGGCACAATATTCAAATAATTAAAATTAATTTTCAAGAAATAAAAAATTAAATTAAATTAAATTAAATTAAATCAAAATTAAACGAATTAAATAAATAAAATTTTGTTAAAAAAAAAAAAGGAAAATTTTCAATTAGGTCCAAAGTTTTCAAAAAGTTGCAATTAAGTCCAAATCCAAGTTTTCAATTAAGTCCACTAATTTTAAAGTCATACAATTACATACTTAAATCACGTACATCACATAAATTCACAAAATTAGCATACTGGGGAATTAAATTCAAAATAGGAAAATTCAATACAAAAGTTAAGACGTGAAAATTAAACAATTTATAGACGGGGTGTCACAATTTGAATCTAGGTTGGTGCGGATTAATACTCTAGAGGATTTCTACTTTGGAATCTCGAAGAAAGAATCAAGAAACGGGGATTTTCATGCCGCATGAAGAACGTTTGAGGGTGGCTCAATACGTTTCAAGAAAGCTTCAATTCGTGTGAGTTTCTTGAGTCCCAACGTTACGATACGAACATTGCAAGTTTTTCAGATCCCTTTTGGAAAAAATTTTAAACTTCCGCTGCGTTTACTCTATTGTTTTCCAACAAGTGGTATCAGAGCCCCCATAGTTGCGTTATTTCAATTGGGGTTGGAGCCCTACTTGTGTGCGTACCATTATGTGTTTATTATCTGGCTTTCCTTATTATTGTTTTTGGGCTAGGGTATGCCCCGTGTACTTCTCTATGGTCAATATGAAGATTGAGCCATATTACTTTATGTTAAGAGAGTAGAACTTAGGAAGTGAGGATGTTTCTATTCATTTTGGAGACAAACACCCAAGGAGCAAGAGGGATCCACAAGGAACACGTGAAGAACGGTGGCTATAAGAGAAGACCCCTCAAAATGTTTAGGAGGGTTTCTATTAATGTAATAGATAAGGTTTTCCATTAAATTCTATACCCCTATGTGATATGAACTGTCTTATGTAAGCAATTATGGAGTGACTCCCATAATTGCACATAAGATAGGATACCCATGATCATCTCACATTAGTATCATGCTAGGACATGTTATCTGCTAATTGCTTCTGTGATGCACTTTATGTGAAACTGCACTAAACAAGACAATTAAAAATGGATAACTGTACATGTTGGTGAGGTCAAGACCGGATAACTCTCTGGTTAATTCGAAAATCCCTAATTAGAATATTGAGCAACTTTCGAATAAATAGGTATTCTATTACGGTAATAAAATTCCTAGCATTCCATCAATAGGATTTAAGAGTTAGTAGGTAAGCTAATTGCTATCTCATGAGTCGTGGGGTAATTAGTGCAGCATATTAAGTCTTAGTTTCTTGATTGATCACCTTAGGTGATTGGTATTTCTTGATCATTTTAGAATGGGCGACGATGTCTCACGAGTTGTGGGTCATTCCGGACTAAGTTTGATTGAGATCTTATGATTGATAGGTTCTGCTCAAATCTGAAGTAGATATGGATGTCTCACGAGTCGTGGGTCCATGATTGAAAGATCAGTGATGCAAAAACATTACAAGGAATTCCATGGAGATGAAATTGGCAATTTAGTACCTACCTAAAGATCCTTAGACCTTTGGATGTCTCACGAGTCGTGGGTCCAAAACTAAGAATGCTTGGGATCCTAGTACCAGCTGAGAAAGCAAGTTTCTTCTAAGGTCATTTGGGATTTGTAGACCTTCTAAAAATAGTGGGAGCCACATACAATAAAAGACCTAATCCTATATGTTACATTATCATTCAATATACTCACATTTTCTCTGCTTAGCATTTAGGTTGTAGTTCTGTGATTGTCTATAAGTTAAAATACGACCCATTAGTATCCATCCTTGAGTTAAATAAGTTGACGAAAGTCCTAACCACTCTGATTGGCTTCGAATCTTAAAATCCATTTTAGATTCAAAAGGAGAAAATCGTTCTCCATAAGGCGAAAATTTCCCACCTATTGTGAAAATTCGACCTAGGCTTAAGAAAAGCGATTGAAAAGTGAAAGGAAATTCTCCAAACACTTAAGAGCAATTGTACTCCCTCATAAATGTGTTACAAGGTATAACATACTATAGGAACACTTAAGAGTAATTGTACTCTTTTGCGAGCATGTTACAAAGTATAACACATCGAAGGAATTGTTCCATATTTGTATGAAGGAATACACGTGCAACGTGGGCTGAAAGTCCTCACTGAGGAGGACCTTGCAACCATGGAGTACACTAAGAAACGAGTTCTTAGTTCACTGATTGCTTGAATTGCTTCTATCATCATTTTAGACCCTTTTTCTTAATCTTAGATGATGCGATTGTAGCATAGTTGATCAAATTAGTTGATAACTTAAGCTAGCATCCTTCTGAAGGACTAAAAGGTAATGATGATTAATTCTTCTTCTAAACCTATTGAGGTAAAGACATCTAGGCCAAAGAAGAAGCATCCCTTAAAACTCGATGGAGGGGTGAAAGAAGGGAAAACCTAAAAGGTAAGATCAGACTTTAGCTTCCATAGTGGCAAACTAGGGCCTTGGAAAGGAACTGAAACGAGTATAAGGATACTCCATATGTCTCTCGTTGTAGCAATTCCGATAGGATCATAATTCACTAGTCTTGTGTTGATTTAGCATAAGCTGTTATGCAAAACACAAAGCATTGATGTTTTGAAAATACAACGAGATAACATAAGTAAGTAAGATGACAAAGTTTCGAATAACTTTGGAACGCTGTAAATAAGATTAGCAAGTTAATCATCTTAGGATCATTTTATGAAAATGAGCTCAAAGACTTAATTTCCTAAGAATCATATTTTAAGGGAAGCGTTCCCCAAACCTTGTTTATAAGAAACGAGGGGACGTCCCATAGCTTAGATGGATTTCGATCCATACTCATGATTTTGGATTGCTTAATGTAAGCATTAGACAAATCATTAGTTTAATCATTATGAATCAGCGTACTTATTGAAGTACCAATTTGGAACTTTTGTGAAATTACTAGAATTTCAAAATAAGGAAGGTTGGGAACCTTAGTAGTCATAAGACATAAATGGCTCGATCGGATCGAGATATAAGATATCTTAGTGACTAATTCCTTAGTCATCTTAGAGATAATAGGATTACCCCTCAGTAAGCTCATTCAAAAACATGGTATTTTTGAATGAAGGAGCATAACCCTATAGGATATAGTTCGTTTTTGTTACTGACTTACCTTCATCCTGAACTTGTGCTTCAGAATACGCAGTTAGGATTTTGAATCTTGCACATTCCAAATCAGTCCCTTAAATGCACTATGAATTGTGCCTTTCAAAAACGCCCTAATAATTCTTAGAATTTTGGGATTGTCTTCTTAATTGAAGAGGACAGTGGGAGTCTTCTTAAGTGAAGGAGACAATGGGAGATAGATTTGAAACAAGTTCAAGTTTATATGAACAGTTAACGGTCGTTACCACTGCCTATGACCACAGGCAGTAACGCCCGTTACTTGGTACAGAGGCCCAAACAAAGTAGGTAACGAGCGTTACCTGAATAATATATATTATTATTTTACAAATCTTTGGAACAAATGTTGTTTGTTCTAAGGAGTGTATCTCCCTTGAGTCTTCTTAATTGAAGGATAAACTGAGAGATAAGATTGAAACTAGTTCAAGTCTGTGCAAACAATATAGAATATTATTTGTACGATCCTTTTGAAAAAATGCTGTTTGTTTTAAAGAATATACCTTTCTTTGGGAATCATTCCTAAGAGAGAAGAAAGGCTCAATGACTTGAAAAGGTTTGAGGACAAAACCCACGCCACGATTAGGAAGAAATGATTCGTTCGGATAAAATTTAACCAAACTAAGGAGATAGTGCACGTGTGAAACTCTCCTCCCTCGATGTATTCAGAACACATTCCTAGATAGCCCGTACGATGATATGGTTTTCTGCATTAGACCTTGTTAAATGGATATTGATCCATTTACCCTTGAGGAGGCGCTGTCAGATTTGGAATCTGAGCAGTGAAAACAAATTATGAAATCTGAAATAGATTCCATATATTCAAACTAAGTTTGGACCTTAGTTGAACTGCTTGATAGGACCAAGCTTGTCTTATCAATATGAGATTGATAAAGACATAAATATGGAACATCCATGGATTTCACATTTAGTGGGAGTAAGCAAAAGGTTTGCAGACTCCAAATGGTCAATTTATGAAATTGGATCAGGCTTCTAGGAATTAGAGAATTCGAATTAGTGAAATAGTCAAAATTGATTGACTTAAAATTCGAGTATAACGTGTACAATATACAAAGTGTTAGAGACTAAAAGTTCAATTTTGGTACTTTGCGAAGATGATATCCTTCTCATTGGGAATGCGAAGGATGACATAAGAGTTACCAAAGCCTGGTTAGGAACCATTTTGAGATCAAAGATCTAAGTGATGGATCCTACATTCTCTAGATAGCTATCTATGAAATAGATCTAAGAGAATAATAGGATTATCATAGTCGAGGTACATAAACATTGTACTAAATTGGTTTAGTATGGAAGATTCCTACAGAATTTCCAATGGACAATGGAACATCCCTTTTGAAGAAGATGTGTCCTAAAATAACTATGAGAAAGTTAGAATGTTCAAAACCCTTTTCGGAAAAAGGGTGCATAATGTATGTAAAATTATGAACTTGACGAGATATGGCTACCACAATGCGTGGTGGGCCTATTATAAATGTAACCTTAGCGAAGATCACTGGATTGCTGTAAAAATACCCTCTGAGTACTTTAGAAGAAAAGAGGATATGTTTTAGGAGTCCAGGAAGATCTTTTCATTAAAGGATAGTTTGATGTAATCATTGCATCAAAATCATAGATGTTGATTTATGAGAGGATACACAATCTGCATAGATGGCAGTATAGTGCTTTGGAAAGAGTTCCAATCGAGAGGCACTATGGATTCAACCTCAAAGCTGAATAATTAGTTGTATTGAATACTGCTATGTTAAGTGTTTGGGTAAGAAACTCCATCTAATGGGTAGCTGAAGTTCCTTGCATGAAACAACACCATTATCATATTGTATGATAAAATGGATGGTTGCTCGAGTAAGAGAACTGAGACCTCACCAAGGGACCAGACGCTTGATTATGAATCACGTGAATAAGGAAATCGTGTTTCCTTAATGATGTGCAAATGAAAAACATTCACATTAGCAAAGAATATAGAATGGACCTGAAAGGCTCTAAAGGTACATCTTTGGAAACGCCCAAAGTCAATAAGGCTCTAAAGGTACATCTTTGGAAGATAGGACCTAGAATGGACCTGAAAAGCTTTTACGGACAAGTGGGAGATTGTTGGGAATAGTGTCCTAGAAAGCTGTCATGCTTTGGGACTTTCCCTTTATCACAGACCATCTTTGAATAATATACGAATGATTATAATCACAGGCGAACACTTCTTATGTGCCAATACATGTTTTGTGTGTTTCCATTATGTATGCATGTCTAGAACTCTCCTAATCGGATGAGGCCGTTAAGAACTTTGTCATTATGGGAATAACACATGAAACAAGTTCTTAACTCCATAGGCGAGGAATAGAAACTTCTCCAAGTCAATGAGGCCGACAGATAGTGGGACTGTCGACTTTGCCTTTGTTGAGACTTGTTTGTGTAGTTATGTCCTTAAGAAGGACCACCTGGTTTCATGGGGTGATAAGTGCATGGGTTGATGCGGTCATAATACTTAAGGGTGATAGTTATAAGAACTCCATCACTGAGAGTGCCCCGCATGAGAAGATTCCTAGATGGGAAAGGAAGTTTCCTGAAACTTCCAGATTAGGAAATATCTCACATGTCAACGACGTGAGGAATTAATCCTTAGCCTTGAGATTCCACATTTTCTCATATGAGCTAGCTCTGTAATCTTTGATATAGGCTCAAAAGGGTGTCGTCATATAGACACCTGAACCACGGCCTATGTTGGGATTACACAAATGGCATATGAGAATTGTAGGAATCAACAAAGGACCTACACTTGATGTAGGCAAGATGATCTCTTATTACACAAGTCATTCATGATTCCATCCTAAAAATCCTTGCGCAAGGTGGTTAGATTAAGACATCAAGAAAATGGGGTTTTCTTAGATTGAGATCAAATGGAATATGAAGTGAACTTTGTTGTAAGATTAAGGTTTGTAGGGATCTCTATATTCCCATGCCCTAGATCTTAATCGAGAGATAGGATGGTAAGAGGATCGTATCCCACATGATGTCATTGACTGAATGGTTCTTTCGAATATACATTCACATTTCGGGTAGGGGTCACACACCTGTTGCTAGACTATGGTCGTGTGATCTGTGAGCTAATTAATTAATAAAGTGTATTAATTAATTAGGCTCACTAGTAACTGAAATTGAACCTAGAGGGTCACACACAAATACCGGGTTCAAAGGGTATTATGGAAAGATCAAATAGTTGACCGAAACGGGACCACAGTGAAAGTACAAGTGTGGATATCGAAGAGCAATGTTTAGACGTGTGGCTCCAATTAACCAATTGGATAATGTGTTAATTAATTGAAGAATTAATTATTAAGTCCAAATATAATTAATTGGAGAATTAATTATAAAGCCAAGATATAATTAATTAGAGAATTAATTATAAATCCCTGAAAATAATTAATTGGAGAATTAATTATATAGCCGAAATAAAATTAATTGGAGAATTAATTTTAGCCCGTTAGAATTAATTAGTGAATTAATTCTAAAGTCCTTGATGGAATTAACTGGAGAATTAATTCTAAGTATTTAATTATTTAGTTGTTCTAATTTGATTAAAATAAATAAATATCTTCTATTTTATTATTCTAATAAAGTATTAGGGTAAGATATTTAATTATTGCTAGAATAATTAAATATTCCTAATTAGTTAGGAACTCTCTTTCTAGAAGAATAGATGTCTTATTTTTGGGATAAAATATTATTTACTGGGAGAGAAAGAAACAATAGAAGACAAGTCAAGGTAGGAATCCGATTCCTACATGATCTTTAGGGTTTCGAACCCTTCACTATAAAAGGGCAAGTGGCTCGATTTTTGAAGGCTTACGCGTGACCGTGATCACGCCCAGACTTTCTGGAATTTTGGGGATAATTCTCGTACTCTCCTTTAACTCATTTCTTGTTTCTTTAATACGCATGTTATAGTACTAGCATACTCACTGACATGATTTGAATTTAGGTTGGTGTGGATTAATACTCTAGAGGATTTCTACTTTGGAATCTCGAAGAAAGAATCAAGAAACGGGGATTTTCATGCCGCATGAAGAACGTTTGAGGGCGGGTCAATACGTTTCAAGAAAGCTTCAATTCGTGTGAGTTTCTTGAGTCCCAACGTTACGATACGAACATTGCAAGTTTTTTAGATCCCTTTTGGAAAATTTTTTAAACTTCCGCTGCGTTTACTCTGTTGTTTCCCAACAGTATATTGAATGTGTTTCACATACAGAGAATTTGAACTTAAAGCGAATCAAGAAATTTCAGATTGGAAGTGAAAAATAAATGATAGTAGTATTGTTTTATTTTTCATGGATATCTGTACAAAGGAGTAAAATGCAAAATTATTCTAGATCGAGCAATTCGTGAATAATTTAATTAATTTTAGAGTGCAATAATATTTATTTAGTGGAATTAAATATTGTTAAACGGTAATCAATTATTATCATGGGATGATAACAGATTGACCCGTTTGAAGCACAAATTAATTAGTCCTGCAGGTCCCCACGCAAGCCCCAACGAAGATCGAAGAGAAAATATTGAAAAGGAGAGAGAGAAATGAATTTTCAAAGTGTTTGAAAATAGCCAAGTGATTTATTTTGAGAAAATAATTAAATTCCAAAGAGTTGGAAATGCCCGAAATTTTGTTTTGGAGAAAATAAAATTTTTCGAAAAAAAAAATTAAAAAAAAAGGTTTTTGATGACATGGCAAAGTGCTGACGTGGCATGCCATTTCAGTTGGTCAGCGCAAAAAAGGTTTTTGATCACGTGGTAAAGTGCTTACGTGGCAGCTGACGTGTCATGCCATGTCAGCTTGGGGCTGACAGGGCACCGCGTGGCATACTACATGGACGGTCAGGATCGCGCCAACGTGAACAGATCAACGGCCCATATTGGATCTAGCCGAACCGGGTTAAGACGTGGGTTCGGGTGCGGGTAGGATAGGGTCGGTCAAGGTTTGACCAACCAGGACACGTGGGCGAATGATATTCCGCCACGTGGCAGAGGGCCGAACCAAGTTGAACCGATCGGTTCACGGATGAACCGGTCTATGGGCCTGAACTGCCCGATCGGACCGGGTGAACTGGACATACGGCACCTACTCGTGCCAGCGTGCGGTTCGCAAGCCCAAACACACAGCCGCCACTCAAGCGGAGCGTGCGGGGTGCGTGGAGCCTCCGTTTGGTGCTTGGTCGGCGTGGCTGGACTCGTCTTGGCGTGCACTACACTCTGGTATGCTGTGATTGGCTGATGGAACTTGGGAGCTACGATAATTTTTGGAAAAATGGCAACTATGTCATTACTATAAATAGGGGTGCCTTATTTCATTTTAATCATAAACTTGGCTATCCAATTTTCAGCAATTCTAAAGCTCTCTCGAGCATTTCTCTCTATAGTTAATTAATCCTCAATAAGGATTAATTAATATTTAATTAGGTGGTTATATAATTAATATATAATCCACTTAATTATTAGAATATAGGGATTTTCTGAAATTAGAAAAAAGGGCTTTTCTAGAAATATTTTTTCTCAAAGTATTTAGCGAAATACTGTCGGAGCCCACACTCCAAAAATCTTAATCGGGGATATTGCAAGGAAGCTCTGTCGGTTTCATGAGAAATTATCAAGGTGCTGAAAAAGTGTCGTTGATAGCCATTTTTTGTAGTACGGTAATACCGTTATGCTGCCCAAATTATTATTGGCATATTGTGATTATATGCTATGCCATTTAAAATTATGTTATCGATGCACGTATATATTAGAGTTATTCTCCCGATTTGTTCCGCTGCTTATTAAAATATTTTAGAAATATTTTGATAACGAGGTTATGGCGAAAATTTTGAAACATTACGCTATACCGTCACTCTGTATCGGGCCCACCACACCAACAACTAGTATCAGAGCGAGGCTCTGATTATATACTTGCATTGATAAAGCACACAAAGCATAATTTTAAATCTGATACTGTGCACGTAAATTCTATCTAAGGAGGCTTGGTTTTAAGTGGGACCATTGTGACCTATCTAGTCTTTCTTGAGAATTTGCGTGGAATGGTAATTGTAACAGCCCGGATTTCGAGATTAGGATAGCACTGGTAAGTAAAGGGTTAAGAGGAAAGAGTTTATAACCTTAGTCCATTACACGTCCCATTTTACGTGAATTATGTGCATTTATGTTCTGATTTATGCTCTGTGCCTTCTTGAGAGAATCATATCACTATTCATTTACCGAACCCTATACCTTTACCTAAACCTTAAGAAACCTTAGAAAGTTGATTTTCATATTTTCCAAATTCATATTATAGCTTTCATCATCCCGAAATACGTTTTGAAAATTATTTGTCGAAAATTCCATTTAGGTCCCTAGTTACTATTCACACTTAATTGTAGAAAATTTTCGAGACATTTTTACCTATTTAATATTGGGTTCGATAGAATCCTTGCAAAATTTTATGAATTTTGGTATGATTCCCAAACCCTAATTCTTAACGTAGCTTCCGTAAAAATCAAAACCTACCGAAAAACCCTAGTTTTGCCCTAAATTAGAAATTTTCGAATTTCAACGTTTTTCCTATACAATATTATAACCATTACGATCCTTGGATTATTTTATGAATTTCAAGATCTTTTTCAAACTTTAGTTCAAATCCTAGCTCGATTTATAAATTTTTCCCTATTTTTCCCAAAGAACTATTTCCACCGTAAAAACTAATTTTCAAACCATACAACATTTGGTATCCAATATTACAGTCAAAATGATCCTTAAATTATTTCAAGAATCATGGACACTTTCTAGGAAATCAATTCACATTCTAGCTTCATTTATGAATTTTATCGTATTTTTGAAAATTCCCGAACGTCTACTACTTTAAATGTAAACGTTCAAACGTTAAGTGTTTATAACCATTAGAAAGCTCTTTCGATTCTCTTTCTTTTGCAACTTCTCTCATTTCAAACTAAACCCTAGACATTCTTCTACGATTCTATTATCATTTTCATCCTATTTTAGAATTATTTTTATTTTTTCATAATTACTAGATAAATTAATTATATATTAAATATAGACCTAAGTATACACCTTAATCCCCTAATAACTGAACCTAGCTTATTCACCACCATGACGCACCTAATTAAGTCTTCAAAATTGCAACATAAGCCCCCAAGCCATACCTATAAATGCCCTTGATGGTGCAGAAATCTGAGTTTCCTAAATGCAACAACACTTTCACTATTTGTTTGAAAAGGGAAAGACCATCACTGGCGTTAGAGCCTCAGGAACTAGGTTTCCTTATGAGCGTGGGTTCTTCCAGCTAGGATAACACCAATGTGTACAAAAATGTGATGATGAAGAGGGAGGAAAATATGCCCAATATGATGTGTGTGAGGAAGATGACTTGGGGGAGAATGCAAGTGTTCTCTCCTATATATATGTTAGGGATGAGGGTAAATCGGGTAAACTGACCGTGTGGTCCCAAACCTATGTTGCCGTAACACGTGGCAGCCTATGGGGGAGTGAGAACGACACCTCTGAAAAGGAGGCGGCGTGTGAAGTACAAGGTGCGCACCACCTCTGTGTCAGAGGTCGTTGGCGAGGGTCGCGCGAGGGGAAGGCCCAAGGTCCGTTTTGCTAGGGTTCAGATCCGTCGCGGGGGTGGAGGATCATACACGAGCGTGGGTGACGCTCGAAGATTGCACGGATGGGTTCCCCACAGCAGATGACCCTTGAGCGTCAAAACCCCGAGCATCAGGAGCGGGGCCCTCACGTGGGTGCCTCCCAGAGAAGGGTGACCCTGAGGGCCAGGGTGTGAGCGTCAGGCCTGCCAGCTTGAACCCTTTACTTGAATAGTTGGCCGAGGCTCAGGGGCCTGTACTAGTAAGCAAGCGAGTGGGCTGGGTTGGCTCGCGAGCCCATCAATGCGAGCATCCAATCCCTCAGCCAGCGAGTGGTGACACGTGGACGGTTCTGATACGAGTGCGGTTTTATGTCTCATCATTTTGCCCTCCAAATTCTGTAGTATCGCTTGAGCGTACTGTAGAATTTAAAAGAAGCGAGCCTTGAATTTTTGAATAGCCGAGGGTCAAGCCTCTGCAAGAGAAGTGACCGCTTGGCTTCCGTAACGGACACGTTCTGACTTCGCATTAAATGAAGTCGTGTCCGCATTAAATGCTGAGTGGGAACGTGGGCGCGTGCACTCCGGGAGACGTGAGGGGGTTACCAAAAGTGGGGGGATTTCCTAGGCGGGAAATGATTGCGTTTTGAATTTTCATGACCTAAACGATGTAAATCCCCCCTTATAAATAGGTACTTGCACAGTCCTTGCACCTCTTTCACGCATTCAACTTTCTTCAAACAATCAAAAAGCAAGAACTTCTTCTGCAAAATTTTACGGATTCTGGCGAATTCTCCTTCCCTCTTTAGGTAAAACTCCATAATCCTTGATATTCTTGTACTAACTTTAGATTTAGGTTGGGTGAGTGAAACTCTTGAGTGAAGAGCCCCTTTTCTGTTGTTGAATTCATTTCAGAAATTTCCTTCTTCATTGAGTTTTCTGCGAGAAGCTTCGCCTCTCAAAATCAAAGAGCAGACATGGCAGGGCACCAAGCAGATGATTATGTGAGGGAGATAGACGAGATGTCGGTTGGGAGCTCCTCCCCTCATGGTAACGTGCCCACGGTGGTCCCAAAAGCCAGAGCCTCTCCTGGTGATGAGATTCCAATTGCCATCCCAGTGGCCAGGGCTCCGGCTGAAGCTGGGGATGAAGAGGTTGATGCCGCTGTTCAAGGGATGAACGAGCGCGCACCCGGGGGGTAGATGATCTCTTCGAAGAGATGGGTAACGTCATGGAAATGCAGAGACAAGGGGAAAGGGTATTTCCCGTGCCCAACAACGCTGTAAGACCCCAAGATCATAGGATCACGGTGGTAATCGCGGCTCCTGAGGGCGGTGCAGGGCCTTCCGAGCGTCATGCTGAGGCTGAACCTCCCAGAAAATGCCAAAGAAGGGGAAAAGAGCCTGCTACACAAGTGAGGCAAAATAACCCTCACCAAACCGATAGGTCTCTGGATGAGATTGAGAGCATCTTGACGCTCGAAGATCTGGAGGAGTTAAGGACAAAAGCATATTGGGATGAGGCGGTGTTCCCCATGCGCCTTCGTAAGGAGGGGGAAAGAGCAAATTTACCGCCGCAGGGGATGATGACAGTTCACTGGGATGCGGTCCTGGCCGGGGGTCTGAGGCTTCCGATTCCTCCCGTCGTTTGTGACATCTGCCACCACCTTAGACTCTGCCCTTTCCAAATCTTCCCCAACGGTATTGCCTTAATAAACACTTTTGTGATACTGATGAGGGCATTAGGCCATGAACCTTCCGTTGACAATTTTGATAGTTTGATCCAAGTGGCTCGCTCAACGTGTTCGTCCCCCACAGATGGGTTGTACTACGCTCAAGCCAAATCTGGCTTCAAAATGATAGATCCCCCCACAGATGGGTTCTCCTACGAGCATTGGAAGGAGAAGTACTTCTTCGTTGGGGCTCCTGGGGGAATTTTTAGGGTTCACCGAGGGTGGTTTATACATGGTGAGGGGCCACTGATTAAAGAAAGGACAAAGAATAAAGCTTTCAAGTATTGGGCGAAGGGGTTGGCCCTCGCGATGAAGAATGAGAAGAAATGGATCAAGGCTGAGGTCTTGATGAAGAATGAGGGAATATTATTCCGCTATGGCCTATCTTGCCCCCCAAGCATGATAACTAATCCTCCCGCTCAAATCATGGCCCTCGACGGTTAGATTCTAGGAACTGACTATTCTAACTCTAGGATAACATCACCGACCTTACTTGACTTGTTATACTTTTGTAATCACTATCCAAATACCCAATTTCTAACGCTCGTATTTCCCATTTGCAGATATCCAGATACTAACATCAGGGATGAATGCCGAAAGACTTGCCCGAATGATGCGCGCTCAGAGACCTGACGTCAACCCTCAGCAACAGCAACATCAACAAGCACGCCCTCCCAACGCCCCCCCAACGCCCCGAGCGGGAGAGGAGCCCAACGAGGGACGGGACGTGGCAACAAAGGCGCTCGCGGCTGCACCGGGAACGAAGCTTCGCCTGCGGGCCCCATCGAAGACTTGACAGTAGAGGGCGCTCGAGGGGCTACACCTCCGCCGGCCGCCCACGAGGGTCCCATTGCACTCAGCTCTAGCGATTCTCGCAACCGCTCGGGGGAGTTAGCCCGCTTCCACGATGCAATCAGGGCCGACCGCCGGGGGAAGAGAAAGAGATTGCCAGACTCCATCCCTATCTATGGCAAAGGGAAAGAGGTGGTCGTGGGTCACCGCGGCGAGGGCAGCGACACTTCCTCATCGGAGGATGAGGACTTCTGGAAAATGGGCCGCCGGGGCGACGCTCGGTACAAACGCCAACGAACGGATGGTCCAGTTCTGTTGAAGAAGAGCGCGTACTCTGTGAACCTAATCTCTGACATCGTCGGAAAACTTCAATTCTCCGAGGACCACGACAAGTTGAATGAGCACGACTCCGCTCGAGTCACGGACGATGCTTGCCACGCCCTCCTGACGGTTAGTCTCTAGTGTTCCTTGTGGAGTTCCAACTTTTTCTATTCTAACTTTGATACTGACCCTCGCTTCTGGCTTTCTAGGAAGTAATCCCCAGGCTGAAGAACTTGCAGGGCCGAGCACAGGCCTATTCTGAACATAAGGCCAAGTACATGAGATTGTTGCACATCTCTGATGCTGGCCAGCTGCAGGAGGATTACAACGCCGTCAGTGCCCAACTGACTGACGCCAACCTTGACAAAGACAGGTTGAGGGAAGAGTTGAAGCAGTCAGATGATGCCTATCTGGCCCTTGACGAGCATCACAAGAAGCTTAAAGAGGAGCATGACCAGCTGAGGGTCCAGAATAGAGAGCTAGGCGAGCAACTGGCGGAGAGCACTTGCCAGAATGAGACCACAAAGAAGACCCTAGCTGAGTTGCAGGAGAAAGTTGCAGGTTTGGAAGCGAAGGTGTCATGGGATGCGGTGAGGAAATTTGTACGCTCCAAGGCCTTTGCGTTCGGGGCCAACATCCATTGTTTTGACAACGCTCGGTGATTCTTTTACAAGGCGATTGGGCAAATGGTGAAACTAGGACTGGCTCCTGAGAGCGCTCGAACTGATGAGCGCTTGCGCATGGACTTAGATGACAACTGTGAGCCTATGGATTGCGACGAGGATCCCTCCGAGAGTCTGGCGGAGCCGGAGTATCAAGAACTAGTGACGATGCTCCAGTAGGAGTTCATAGCGGCCAACCCCATAGACCTCGAGCCCATTCAAATAGACGACGAGGGTACCGTCATGGACGCGCCGGACGATGTGGAACCTGGAGAAGACCAGACTTCTGATGCCAACGTTTTGGCCGTAGTACCTATTGCAACGGCCCCTCCAGAGGCTAAAAATCAAGCCCAATGATGCTCTTCCAACTGCCGCTTCAAGACTTTGCTAAATTTCCATTCTTGTTTATGAACATTTTTTATTTCTGCATCTGATCTCTGTACCATTGATAAAGTATCCTAACTTGGCTCTTTATTATCGGAATGCTTATGTTCGTTTTCTTCTATTTTTGAATGTTACGTATGGTTGTTTTATTGCGTTCGATGTTTGCATGCTTATCTTTCCGATTATTCGAATGTCTATGAGGGGTGTGTATGCGCACGAGGGTGTTTCCTTTGAAGGTTCCCTGGCGCATATCAGAATGTATTCTAAGCTTAGGACTGGGGAATGTTTAGCCATTTGAGAGATGAACGTATGGGCACGAGGGTGTTCCTTACGAGGGTTCCCTGGCCATATTCGTAACGAGGCTCGAATTTGAACTTAGAAACCCTATGAGCGTTTAACTAAGTATTGGCCTTAAGCGTGTAACCCACACTTTTACTTTAAATGCTCCAGCAATTTGAGTGGACTTAGAAGCCAGCTGTAGCACTTGTCCATCATGGTATTAAGGCGAGCGTAACCGTGGAGTTGGCTTCATCCTTAGGCGTCCGCGGATGGATCAGCCCAGGGTCTACCATCCACGAGCGTACCCTTACCCAAGAAGGTAACCCACGCCATTGAGGGTCATTGGAGGTTTAAGAGTGCGAACTGGCGTGGTGAACACCTAGTTCGCGTAAATTAAGCGTTTAGCATTTTGCCCCTCGACACGCTCATGCTTGGGGTTTACGCGCTTACGAGCGTCAAGGTGTTCAATCGTGGGGTGTTTTTAACATATAGATAGCTTAGATTTGATATCAACGGGGTATTAATTAAGCCGTTCCACGTGGAAGACGCTCAACACGGAGTAGGCTTTTTGTTACCCTGATCATTTTAAAGGGAAAACAAATAAATGACATAATAATGGATAAAATACTTACTGTAATGCTTGCAATTTAAAGATGATTACAATGTGCTTTTTGTCAAAAGAAAGTACAAAGTGTCGCGAGCGGGCGATTACGAAAGTTGACACTTATACGTAGAACAGTCTAGGATTGCACGCGTTCCACGGTCTCGGGAGACGCTCACCTTGCAAAGTGTGACGCACTAACGTGGGCCCCACATCCCCCGCACTAAGACCAAGCTCATATACGAATATAGTCCACACACAAACCCAATCCTAGCGAACGGGGACACGACACGGACCCTGGCTAGGCGGGCTAACCCTGTACCAAATAATTGATGCAACCAAGCGACAGAAACAAGAGTATAAACAATAAACATAAACCCGTAGTTCATAACAACAGGATCACTCATCAAGAGCTTATATAATTTACAAGTGAAAGTGTTTGGCCCTCACGGCCTCACAAAATATATACATAACAAAAGGTAGTATGAGTGTGTGGTACAACAACCATGTGACACGAGCTAGACACAAAATTACAATAAATAAAGCAATTTCCCGCCTAGCTACACCTGCAAGGAACCTGAGGGACAAAGAAGGGAGGGGTCAGTCTCTACAAGACTGAGTGAAAGGCATATATATCATATAGAAAGCGAAAAAATTCATGCAAGCTATAATTCCATACAAGGTTTTTAAGAAGGAAAGTAAAACACAGGTTATCATTGTATGGAATTACAACTATCAAATTAAATTCAGGACAAGTGATCAGTGGCTCGGCGAGTGAGCAATCTCCAACCTTACTCCTTTAGTGTACCAGGTAGTTGTTAAGTTATCATGCAATATTTTAAGTTTCACTTTGTTATAGAATCAGTTTCAAGTGCACAAGTACCCTTTTTCCTCCGATTTGGTGGTTCGGGTAGCTAACCCTCACCACCCAGGACAGGATGATCAATGGGTACATGAATCCCATTGATCTGGAGCCCCTTCGATTCACCAAACCTCCTGGTGAATGTCCGGGTAGTCCGAGTTTGGTTGGGACTTATGCAAGAGATAGCCGTCAGCCCATGCTTCCCCAGTTCTCTCAATACATAAGCCCCTGGGCCCCAGGAAGTGTAACAGTCTCGGCAAAACAGGACAGGATCAAGATTGGTTCATTTTCCAAAATCATTTGTTCATTTGAAATCAAGATATAAGTATAATATAAGTTTTGGCCAAATCAATATAGAAGAGGGTTGTAGGGTTTATTTTATATCCTAACAATTCCTCACCTGTACCGGACAAAAAGAGAAGAACGAGGACTCCTCAAACCCTACTCGACGTGCTCAACGTCCTCCTGAGAACTCTCTGGACAAAGGAAACAAGACACGAGTGAAACTCGACTCAATATGAACCAGGTATGACGCACGGCAAGTGGATTAAATACATAAGGCATGAATATGAAATCATATTATATCAATGACATGTTCAAGTGCAACATTTAATGCCTAATATAACATTTAAATGCCTAACAAGGCGCATAAGAAATTTGTAAAACTAATTCACGTCATTCAAGCGATACAAATGCATATAAGAACAAGTATAAGCATATAATCAATAAATAATGAGTTATAAACAAGTTTCGAGATGGAAACATGCGAGAAAAAGGAAATGAAAACACAAAAAGAGCTCCCGAGTGAAATTGGGCGAAAGTTGACAGATTTCCAAAACGGACAAGCTGTAGTAAAACTGGAATATCTTGAGTTTGAGAAAAGAGAATTGAGTTTTGTTTCTTGGGAATGAAACTAGAGACATAGACCTATAAAATGATGTATTGCACAAAATTTGTTTCAAAGCGAGGAGAAAATGGCGTAAGCTTAAAGTTGGGTGAAAGCAGATTTCCGGCGAAGTGGCGACACCAAAAATAATTGATTACATCTCACAAATGACAAAAGATATTGAGATAATTTCAATTTGAGGTTGTTCCAGACTTCAAGAGGTTTCCAACGGTTCAAAAATCAGGTCAATCAGAGTTCGGACGAGGGAGTAACCAGCCGGGTAAAAACAAGGCAGAAATTTACCCGGCCGGGGAGAACAAGCCCGGAAAACCTTCTGTAACACACTACCCGCCCTGGTACTTTGGTGGGCAAAAACTACCCAGCCGGGTAGTCCTCCAGAACAGCAAAAACATGGAAAAAACAGGGGAAGCTCGCGGGAGAAGAAAACCAAACCCCCAATCACCCCAAAACTCAACCACAAGCACCCAAAACACCAAACAACATGTATACAATCATAATATCTCATCTAGGCATCATTTAATTCAAGGGAACATCCAAGGAAACATGTATGAATCCAACAAAGTTCAAAGCAAAACCCTTAAATATGAAATGTTCAAATATGTTCAAAACTTCAAAACTCAAGTTACATATGCATATAATCACTCAAGAATGACCTAAGCAACTCATATTAATCCAAGAATTAAGCAAGAATCAAAAGCCCTAACAAAAACTCCAAAACCTCATCAACTCGTGCGTACCTGTACAGTCGAGAAGTCGGGGTGTCACAATCTCCTCCCCTTAAAAGAATCTGGTCCCCAGATTCACTGCTTGTCTAGGAACAACTCCGGATGGAATCTCTTCATCTTGTCCTCGGTTTCCCAAGTAGCTTCTTCAGTCTTGTCACTTCTCCACAAAACCTTAACCAAAGGGATACGCCGGTTTCTTAACTCTTGAAACTTTCGATCCAATATCTTAACCGGCTTCTGGACAAAGGTTAAATCCGGTTCAACTTCAACTTCATCAAGGGAGAGGATCTCTGAATCATCGGGATAGTACTTCCTCAACTGAGACACGTGAAAGACATTATGAATCCCGGTTAAATTTGGCGGTAGGTCCAATCGGTAAGCAACTTCCCCAATTCTCTCCAGAATTTCAAAAGGACCTAGGTAACAAGGTTTCAACTTCCCTCCTTGGCCAATTCTCGCAAATCCTTTACGAGGGGATGCTATTAAGAATACCCGATCACCAACCTCAAACTCGAGATTCCTTCTCCTACGATCTGCATAACTCTTCTGTCGGTCTTGGGCAGCTTTCATATGTTGCCTTATCATTTGGACTTTCTCAACTGCATCTTGAGTAGCTGCTGAAAGTTTAGTCTTTCTGACTTCCCTTTGTACACCATCCTGTTTTGTCCAACGCCACTCTTCGAGATCAAAGAATAAAGGGGAACGACACCTTCGTCCATAAAGAATCTCATATGGTGCTGCTTTAATCGACGCTTGGTAACTATTATTATAAGCAAATTCGATCAAGTGTAGATGTTCATCCCAGTTAGTCTGAAAATCCAGTGCACAAGCCCGAAGCATGTCCTCTAAATACTGTATCAACCTCTCTGATTGCCCATCGGTCTGAGGGTGAGAAACAGTACTGAACTTAAGCTTATTGCCCAACCTTTTCTGAAGTTCTTGCCAAAACATGGAGGTAAACCGCGGGTCTCTATCAGAAATAATACTAAGGGGAGTTCCATGGAGTCGAACAATCTCTCGAACGTACTTATCTACAAGTTTACTTATCTTATCAGACATCCGGACTGCGAGGAAATGTGCTGACTTAGTTAATCTGTCAATGATCACCCAAATTCCATCAAGTCCACCCTTAGCTCTAGGCAATCCGGACACAAAATCCATAGTAATTTGTTCCCACTTCCATTCCGGAATAGGTAAAGGTTGTAACAAGCCTCCGGGCTTTTGGTGTTCCGCCTTTGCCCTTTGACATGTCAAACAATGCTTCACAAACTCAGCCACATCTTTCTTCATACCTCTCCACCAATAGAACTTCTTCAAATCTCGATACATCTTTGTACCTCCAGGGTGGATGGAGTGACCCGATCTGTGAGCTTCTTCAAGAATTATCCGTTTCAAATCTTCGGGAACACAAGCTCTGGTCTTGAACCTCAAAAGTCCTATATCATCCAACCCAAATGGACACTCCGGATCATCCTGTGCTTTCAACACTAACCTCTGAATCTCGGGATCCGTAGCTTGAGCATCATACATCCGCTGTCTTAACTCAGGTTGTACCGTAATATTAGCCACACGGGCCTTCAACACCGTAGGCTCAAAATTAACACCCGAACCAACTTCCAACATAGACACACTGGCCTTCCTATTCAACACGTCCGTAACCACATTAGCTTTACCCGGATGGTAATGGATGGTACAATCATAATCTTCAATAAATTCCATCCAACGCCTTTGCCTCATATTCCAATCCTTCTGTGTGAATAAATACTTGAGGCTCTTGTGGTCGGAGAAGATCTCAAAAGTGACCCCATAAAGATAATGACGCCACTTGGCCAAAGCGAAAACCACGACGGCTAACTCGAGATCGTGAGTGGGATAATTCTTTTCTTGGTCTTTAAGCTTTCTCGAGGCATAAGCTATTACCCGACCGTTCTGCATAAGAACACAACCATGCCCTTCCTTAGAGGCATCAGTGAACACGGTATATCCTTCGGAACCCTCGGGTAGGGTTAACACAGGAACTGAAGTCAACTTCTCTTTCAGGGTTTGAAAACTTGCCTCGCAGGCCTCGTCCCACTCAAATTTCACCTCTTTCTTAGTAAGTCGGGTCAAAGGGACAGCAATCTTGGAGAAATCCTTCACAAATCTTCGGTAATACCCCGCTAGACCCAAGAAACTTCTTATCTCTGAGGCGTTCTTCGGTTTCTCCCATTGCACCACCGTTTCAATCTTAGAGGGATCCACTTCTACCCCTTTACCAGAAATCACATGACCCAAGAAAGTGACTCGATCCAACCAAAATTCACACTTACTGAATTTGGCAAACAGCTGGTGCTCTCTAAGAGTTTCTAACACAATCCTCAAATGTTGCGCATGCTCTTCGGGAGACTTGGAATACACTATGATGTCATCAATGAAGATCACCACAAACTTATCAAGGTACGGACGAAAAATCCTGTGCATCATGTCCATAAAAGCTGCAGGGGCATTTGTTAATCCAAATGGCATCACTATAAACTCGAAATGCCCATACCGAGTATTAAATCCCGTCTTGGGAATATCCTCTTCTCGAATTCGCAGTTGATAGTACCCTTGTCGAAGATCAAGCTTAGAATAAACCTTAGATCCTTGTAACAAATCAAAAAGCTCTTCAATATGAGGGAGAGGGTACTTGTTCTTGATTGTCATCTTATTCAATTCACGATAATCGATATACATTCTCAAGGTTCCATCTTTCTTCTTAACGAAAAGAACCGGTGCACCCCATGGCGAACAACTCGGTCGGATGTAACCACTAGTTAGGAGCTCATCGAGTTGAGTTTTCAACTCCTTCAACTCGGCTGGAGCCATTCTATAAGGAGACTTCGAATAAGGCTCAGCTCCCGGAAATAAATCAATTACGAACTCAATTTCCCGCTCGGGTGGTAAAGAATCCAAAGTCTCGGTAAACAACCTCGGTTTCTTCGATCTTGGCTTGATCCTTAGGTTTGTTAAGAAGATAAGCCAGAAAACCGGTAGCACCTTTTCGAACTAACTCATAAGCTTCAGTGAAAGAGAGAAGTGGCGGAGTCTTCAATCCTTCCCCAACAAACACTTCCGAACCCAAACAAACCTTCTTCTCAAAACAATCAACCTTTGCTCGGTGCCGGAAGAGCCAATCCATGCCCAAGATAGCCCCATATCTGTCTATGGGCATCACGATCAAATCTGCTGGAAAAACACGGCCCTCAAAACTCACCGGAACCTCCCTAAACATACGGTCCGACTCTAAGCTCCCCCCGAGAGGAGAACTAATCAGAAAGCAAGAAGAGGTACAAGCAACAAGTAGAGGCAAAGAAGGAACCACGCTACAAGAAAGAAAAGAATGGGTAGCACTCGGATCAAATAATGCATGAATGTTTATGCCATGAATGTATATAGTACCTTCCACCACGGCATTGGGATCAATATCGGCATCTTGCTCTTCACCTCCAATAGCATAGGCACGTGCCCGGATCAACGGCCTTTAACCCCCTTGTTGTGCTCTTGGTGGCGGCTCTGGACAAGTATCAATCTTATGGTCCGCTTTTCCACACCTCAAACATAGGCCTAACCGACGGCGACAATTGCGATATGTATGGGAAGGATGTCCACAATAAGTGCAACTGGGTCTCTCTTGTTGTGGTGGTGGAGCCGGTAATGCCGGTAGTACCAGAGCTTTTCCCTCGGCCTTTAACTCATCATCCCCAGAGATATGAGAAGCATAAGGGGCCAATCGGTTGAATTCCAATATGTATTCACCAATAGTCCTTCCTGCTAGCTTCAAGTCAAGAAATTCCCGAAGTCTTCTAGTCCTCGCCGAAGGTGGAATATAATTATTCTTGAATTCCCTCACAAAAGTCACCCAAGTGAGTTCATCTCCATTAGCTTGAAGTGTAATGTTCGCCGTATTCCACCAATTCCGGGCCTCTCCTTGAAGTTGAAATATAGCAAGGTCAACCATCTCTTGAGGGCTACAACGGCATACCTGAAATATGTCTTAAATCTCTGCGAGCCAATTCTCAGCAAGTTCATCGTTCCCGCCATGAAATTGTGGTGGGTGGTAGGAACGAAAACCCCTTTGAGCTTGAGATAAACCCCCCTCTTGAACCGGGGGAGGTACCGGAGCTGGAGGTCGTGGTGGTGGATTCTCCCGGAGTCTCCTTTCGACATAGTTCATAACAGCTTCCATAAAATTCTCTGGAGTGGCCCGAGGATTTTCCCCTTGAGGGGTAGGGGAACGATGTCGATGACGGCGATGACCCGGTGAACGGTCACGGTCTCTTCGACGAGGCATCCTACGAATTCCAACACTGAAATGCCTGGTTGGTCAATTTATGCTCATGAAAATAGAGAATGCAACACTTAATTAATTCACATAGCAAAGAAATAAGCAAATAGATGCAAGAACACATTAACAAGTTGTTCCTAAGCCGTACGACCTAGACAGACTCGACACTAGAATCCCGGTTTTACAACCGGGCTCTGATACCACCTTAGGATGTGATGTCCTAACGTGGGCCCCACATCCCCCGCACTAAGACCAAGCTCATATACGAATATAGTCCACACACAAACCCAATCCTAGCGAACGGGGACACGACACGGACCCTGGCTAGGCGGGCTAACCCTGTACCAAATAATTGATGCAACCAAGCGATAGAAACAAGAGTATAAACCATAAACATAAACCAGTAGTTCATAACAACAGGATCACTCATCAAGAGCTTACATAATTTACAAGTGAAAGTATTTGGCCCTCACGGCCTCACAAAATATATACATAACAAAAGGTAGTATGAGTGTGTGGTACAACAACCATGTGACACGAGCTAGACACAAAATTACAATAAATAAAGCAATTTCCCGCCTAGCTACACCTGCAAGGAACTTAAGGGACAAAGAAGTGAGGGGTCAGTCTCTACAAGACTGAGTGAAAGGCATATATATCATATAAAAAGCGATAAAGTTCATGCAAGCTATAATTCCATACAAGGTTTTTAAGAAGGTAAGTAAAACACAGGTTATCATTGTATGGAATTGTTAGGAATAGTACCCTAAAAGCCGATTGTATATCCGCTTTGTGCTTTTCCTTATTGTAATCACAGACAATCTTTGAATAAAATAACAAATTGAGGCAACACTTCTTTATATGCTCTTGTTTGGTATGCGTTTACTTTAGCTGTGCATGTATGAGAACTCCCCTAATCCTGATGACTTTAGGACTCTACCATTTAGGTGAAATGGTTCATGAAACGAGCCCTATATCACATAAGTCATGATTAGTAAAATGCTCCAAGCCGATGAGTCCTACAGACAGTGGGAGTGTCAACCTGATTCCTCTAAGGCTTGCTTATGGGATCACACCCTTAAGAAGGACCACCTTGTTTCATGGAGGTGCAAAGTGTATAGTTGATACGTGCGTGATACATGAGGGTGCTTACTTTAATAAGTAAGTTCACTGAGGTGCCCCATGTGAGAACATTCCTAAATGGGAAAGGAAGTTTCTATTTCAGGAAATGGAAACTTCCAGATTAGGAAATATCTCACGAGTCATTGATGTGATTAATTGATCCTTAGACTTGAGGTTCCTTGTCACTTTATGAGTTAACTCTGTAGTCTTAGGTATAAGCTTTAAAGGGTGTCGCCTTAGACAACTGATTCAAGGCTTATGCTGGGGCTGCACAAGTGATTCATGAAAGTGAATGAGAATCAAGAAAGGACCTACACTTGCATTTGCAAGGTGATCTCTTATTGTGTAAGTCATTCATATGCCATATGGAGTCCTTGGCCAAGGCAGTAGATCAAGACATCAAGAAAAGGGTTTCTTGGATTGAGATCAAATGGATATGAAATGCACTTAACTTTAAGACCGGATTATTAGGGTTCTGATTATTCCCTTACCCTAGATCTTGGTTGAGAGATAGTAAGTAGGAGGATTGTATCTCGCATGAATCAATGACTTAAAGGTTCTGTCGAATCCGAACATTCCAATTCAGCTAGGGGTTAAACACCTGTTGCTAGACTATGGTCGTTTAATCTGTTGACTGATTAATTAATTAGTGAATTAATTAATTAGGGTCACTGCTAATTGAATTGAGAGCCTAGAGGGTCACACACAACAACTTGGTTACATGAGTTGAGGCTTTAAAATGATTAAACGAGTTAATCGGGCCAAGAGGGTTCCACACGTGTGAAATCACATGCGTGGCTCACGTGAGTGACACGTGTCACTGTGACACATCTCACACACGTGTGAATATATATATATATATATATATATATATATATATTATATATATGTATTAAATAATTAAAAGTGTTAATTTTTTAATAGACTTTGGTTTAATTTTGAATTAAAAAGAAAGTCTTATTTTGGAGAAAATAATCTAGTTAATTAATTAAGAATTAATTAATTAGATAAAAATAAGTTATTTATTTTATAATAAATAAAGTATAAAATTATCCAAAAATAGTTTGGATATTTTTAGCTCTCTTAAAAGTTGACTTGAATTAGAATTCAAAGTCAAAGTTGGAAAATACTTGATGATCAAGTAATAGGAGAGAGAGGAACCAAATCCTTGTCCAACAAGGAATAGGTTCGGCCGTCCCTCTCCCTTTCCTATATATAGGGGAGCTCATGCTCCCCTTTAGAGCTAATTGGCAATTCTTTTGGTTCATGTGTTGAACACCTTCCTTTCTCCAAGATCAAATAAACCCTAGGTTAAGCCTAAACACTAACTAGAGAACTAGCATCCTTACTAGTTAGATTGTGATCAAGTTGGTGGACTTTCTCTAGAGACTTCAAGTTAGAAGTTTTAAGATTCGAGCTTTACCAAGGAAAGGGGATCAAGCCGCGAGAAGAGCGTTCTTGGGTGGCTTGAAACGCTTCAAGAAAGAACAAAAGAAAAGTAAGTTTTCTGTCTCTACGAATTTGGTTACACGATTGCGAGTCCAAGGTCCTTTTGTTGGGAAAATTTTTTAAATTCCGCTGCTTTCTGATTCATGTTTTCCAACAAGTGGTCTCAGAGCCACCTCGTTAATCGTGTTTCTGATTCGTCTCCATTATTCTGAATTTCGTAGAAATTCTTAGGCTTAGATGCGAATTAAGTATTCTTGAGTTCTTTTAGAAAGCCTGAAATACGAAACTGTAATTTTTCTTAAATTTCTGAAACTGTTTTCTTAAATTGTGTTTTCGGAAACCCGTTTTGATAGAAATTAATTTAATTCGTGTTTTTGAATTTTGGATTGTTTTGGTTTTTGAACTAAAAATACGAAACACGAAATCGCGTTACGAAAACGCGAGCCTGGACGTGCTAAGGCGTAGCACGCCAGGCCCGCCAGCAGTCCTGCAACCGTGCAGGACTGCCCGCCACTGCCTTCCGCAGCGCCTAGGCGCGCGCCTAAGCGAGCCCGCCTGCACCTCCCGCAATCGCGCGGGAGCCTCCCGGCCGCGGCCGCCCGCCTCGCCAAGCTGATGCGCGCGACGCGCGCAAGGATGCGCGCCATGCGCGCGCACGCTGGCAGCTTACGCTGCCGGCTATGCGCAGCGCTGGCGCGAGCGTCCGTGCGCGCGATGCTGTGCGTCAGCCGGGCTTGGTCTCGGGAGGACGTGCAATCCGTTCCGGGCACTTCTTTCGCGATCTTGATTTTCGTGTTTAGTCCAATCCAATCCCGATTTAATTTTTCTGAAAATTTATTTATTAAATTTGAATTATTTTTGAAATAATTGATTAAATCGAGATTTTAGAAATTTAAGCGATTTGAACTTTGGAATAATTACAAATTTTATTTTCTGAAAATAATTAAAGAATAAAATTATTGATTTTGGAAATTAATTGGAATTTTATTGGTTTATTGTTTTTTCGGGTTTTATTGAAAAGGCTCTTGTACAAGAATTGCATCTAAGTGGTGTTTTAAGTCATTAGGAATTGAAACGGGAATTTTAATTTATTGGCTAAATTTAAATTCTCGCAAAAGCATGTTAGGTGATCATGGGTTTAGATCTATGTATGGTTTTAATTTATGCACATGGATGGTTTAAATTGGGGTTGGAGACCTATAGTTGCGTTTTTCAATTGAGGTTGGAGCCTCACTTATGTGCGTACTGTTATGTGATTTATTATGTGGCTTTCCATATTACTGTTTTTGAGGCCGGGGTATGCCCCGTGTAATTGTCTAAGGCTAATATGAAGATTGAGCCTTATTACTTTATGTCTTTTTCCTTTTATTGTAATTTGAGAGTAGAGATAGGTGGTGAGGTTTTATTTTCATTTTGGAGACAATGCACCCATGGAGTAAGATGGACCACATTCAAGTAACAACGAGGCCATAAGTGAAGACCCCTCAAAATGTTAGGGAGGGGAATCTCAATTGTTAAATGTAATAGAGATAGGGCTCGTATTTTTTTACCGCTTTCCCTTATGTGATTTGAACTGTTTATGTGGCATGTATGTTAAAACTTGTGATTGTGGAGTGGCTCCCACATATCACGCATAAGATAGGTAGAACCCATGATCATTACATGTTAGTATCATGCTAGGACATGTTATCTGTTTATGTGCTTGTTTGAAATGCATTTAAGTGTACTTGCATTAATCAAGACTAATAAAATTGGATAACATATATGTTGGTGAGGTCGAACCGGATAACTCTCCGGTTGATTCGAAAATTCCCATTAAATATTCAGCTAATTTCGAACAAATAGGTATTTAATTCAAGATGCAAATTTTGAATTAAATTCCTAGCATTCCATCAATAGGTTTTAAGTTTAGTAAGTAAAGCTAGTTATTGTCCGCGAGTCGTGGGATAGCTAGTGGACCTTATTAGTTCTTAGTTACCTAATTGATCATTTTAAATGATCAATATTTCATGATCGATTTTAGCAAGGGCGATGTCCGCGAGTCGTGGGTCGTTCGAACTAAGTTTTGGTCATGATCTTATGATTGATGGGCCTAGCTTAACGCCTAAGTAAATATGGATGTCGCACGAGTCGTGGGTCCATATTGAAAGATAGGTGATGCAAAAACAATTACTAAGAGTTCTAAAGGTGTTAGAATTGGTAAGTTGTACCTACCTAGGGTTCTTACTGAGAATGTCCGCGAGTCGTGGGTTCGAGGTAAAATGCCTAGGATCTTAGTACCCACTGGGAAACGTGTTCCTCTTAGATCTTTGGGAATTATATATCTTTGAAAAACAGTGAGAGCTACAATAGATTAAAGACCTTATCTTTTGTATATCGTTATAATTCAGCATGCTCACTAGTTCTCTGTTTTACCATTTAGGTCGTAGATTCTGTGATTCTCTACGTGTTTTGAAATGGCAACCAAAAACCCTCTTGTATCGATCCTCGAGTCAAACAAGTTGACTGGTCCCAACTATTCTGATTGGCTGAGGAATCTAAAAATCATTTTAGATTCTGAGAAGAGAACTTATGTTCTCTTGGAAGGAGAGCCCAGTCCTGAAGGGGAGGCTCCCACTCGGGCCGAGCGGGATGCGATTCAGAAGTGGAAGGATGATAATCTCCAAGCCCGTTGCCTTATGTTGGCTAACATGTCTCCGGACTTGCAAAGGCAACATGAGGCCATGGAATTCGCTTGGGAGATTTACGACCACTTAGAGCAACTTTACCGCACTCATGAACGTGTTACAAGGTATAACACTTCAAAGGAATTGTTCCACTTGAGAATGAGGGAAGGTTCAAGTGTCCATGAATATGGACTCAAGTTTCTTGCCCTTACTGAGAAACTCGCTTCCATGGACATGCCACTGAAAGATGAGCTTTCAGTGGATTTGTTGCTAGCTTCGCTCCCACCATCATTCAACCCATTTGTCCTTAACTTCAACATGAATCATGCTGGTGCTACTGTAGCTGAGCTGATTAGTCAGCTTGTGACTGCTGAAAGCACGATCAAGAAGGACAATAAGGTTTTGATGGTGAATGCTCCATCTTCCTCTTCTGGGCCTTTTAAAGGTAAGGGCAAGAAAGCCCAAAAGAAGAAGAAGAAACCCCTTAGGCCCACTGGTGGCATTTTGAACGGAAAGACCCAAAAGAAGAAGCGTGATCAGAAAGAGGATGTTTGCTTCCATTGTGGCAAAGCGGGACATTGGAGGAGAAACTGCCCAGAGTACAAGGCTACTCTAAAGAAAGGTATCTTTCTCGTTGAAATAAATCTTTCTATTAATTCTAGTTCTTGGGTACTTGATACCGGTTGTGGAACTCATATCTGTAATGATGTACAGATGTTAAGTGAAGTCCAACAACTCAAAGAAGGAGAATGTGATGGCTCAAACGTTGAAGCTCGAGCTTTAGGCACAATTAGATTAGATTTAGGTAGTTTTGAGTTAGTCTTAAATAAAGTCCTTTATGTACCGAGCATTATTCGTAATATAATTACAGTTCCAATATTAGATTGTGAAGGTTATGAAACTTATATTAAGAATGGTAAATATTTTATCAAACGGAACAACTCTTCCGTTCACATCGGTACTCTAAGTAATGGACTTTACCTAACTCAAAATATCAATATTATGAATATACAACGAGAAACAAAGCGTAAGAGAGATGACAAAGTTTCAGCTCCCTTATGGCACGCTAGACTAGGACACATTTCCAAAAACAGAATTAGCAAGATAAACACTTTAGGATCATTCTCTGAAAATGATCTCAAAGAGTTAACTTCTTGCGAATCCTTTCTCAAAGGAAAAATGTCCAAAGTTCCTTTTAAAGGAAATGTGGAACGTGCCACTAAGGTTTTGGATTTGATCCATACTGATGTTTGTGGACCGCTTAGTGTAAGCACTAGAAACAATCATCAGTATTTCATAACCTTTACTGATGACTTTAGTCGGTATGGTTTTGTATACTTAATGAAGTATAAATCTGAAGCTTTTGAGAAATTCTTAGAATTTCAAAAGGAGGTTGAGAACCAAACTGGTCACAAGATCAAAGCACTTCGATCTGATCGAGGAGGCGAATATCTTAGTGAAGAATTCCTTAATCATCTCAAAGATAATGGGATTATCTCTCAGTGGACTCCTCCGGGAACTCCTCAGCTTAATGGAGTTTCTGAGAGAAGGAATCGAACCTTACTTGATATGGTTCGTTCCATGATGAGTTTCACTGACTTACCACCTTCTTTCTGGGGTTATGCCCTAGAAAGTGCAGCAAAGATTTTGAATCTAGTTCCCTCTAAGTCAGTCCCTAAAACGCCCCATGAAATGTGGCATGGTAAAATCCCTAGCTATTCTTACTTAAGAATTTGGGGTTGTCCTGCTTACGTGAAGAGGATAGTGGGAGATAAGTTAGAATCTCGTTCTAACTTATGCTACTTTGTAGGTTATCCTAAGGAATCCATAGGATACTACTTCTATGATCAATCTGAGCAAAAGGTGTTTGTTTCCAGAAATGCCACTTTTCTTGAGGAACCGTTCCTTAATGAAAAGAAAGGCAAGATCATAGAATTAGAAGAAGTACAAAGTAACCCCACGCCACCCACTGAAGAAACGTCCCCTACTGATCAACCACAACCAATCACGAATTTTGATACACATGTAAATCCTCCTCTAAGGCATTCTGAACGCACTCCTAGACAGCCGGAGAGATGGTATGGATTCTTCCATGAAATCTCTCAAAAGGATAATGATCCTTCAACATATGAGGAGGCACTTTCAGATTCTGACTCTGAACAGTGGATAGAAGCCATGAAATCCGAAATGGATTCCATGAACTCCAACAAAGTTTGGACCTTGGTAGATTTTCCTGATGGGGTCAAACCCATAGGTTGCAAATGGATCTTTAAGAGAAAGCTTGGAGTTGATGGAAGCATTGCAGCCTACAAAGCAAGACTGGTTGCAAAAGGATTCACTCAAAGACCCGGCGTGGACTTTGACGAAACCTTTTCACCAGTTGCAATGGAAAAGTCCATTCGGATCATGCTTGCCATTGCTGCATATTATGACTATGAGATATGGCAAATGGATGTGAAAACTGCCTTTCTCAATGGTGACATTGACAAAGACATTTATATGGAGCAACCCATAGGTTTCACATTTAGTGGGAGTGAGCAAAAGGTTTGCAAACTCCAAAGATCAATCTATGGATTGAAACAGGCTTCTAGGAATTGGAACATTCGATTTGATGAATCAGTCAAAGCGTTTGGCTTCATGCAAATTTCGAATGAATCATGTGTGCATAGAAAGGAATTGGAGACCTCAGTGCAATTCTTAGTACTTTATGTTGATGACATCCTTCTTATTGGGAATTCGAAGGATGACATGAAAGTGACTAAGTTATGGTTATCGAACCAATTCGAGATGAAAGATCTTGGTGATGCGTCCTATATCCTTGGAATTAAAATCTATAGAGATAGATCTAGAAGGTTAATAGGACTATCACAGTCGATGTACATTGACAAAGTATTGAAGAGATTCAATATGGAGTCAGCAAAGGTTAAGAACCTTCCTATGAGTGTAGGAACATGTCTTTCAAAGAAGATGTGTCCTAAGACTAACCTTGAGAAGGAGAGAATGACTCATACACCTTATGCGTCAGCAATAGGTAGCATAATGTATGCAATGTTATGTACTCGACCGGATGTGGCTTATGCACTTAGTGTGACAAGTCGTTTCCAATCTGACCCTGGAGATGGTCACTGGGCTGCCGTGAAGAATATTCTTAAGTACTTGAAAAGTACTAAAGATTTATTCTTAGTTTACGGAGGTCAGAAAGATCTTACTGTCGAAGGATACTGCGATGCAAGCTTTGCATCAGACTTAGATGATTTTAAGTCAATGTCAGGATATATTTTCTGCCTAAACGGCGGAGCAGTGAGTTGGAAGAGTTCCAAGCAAACAACCACTGCAGATTCGACCACTGAGGTCGAATACTTAGCTGCAAATGATGCAGCTAAGGAAGGTGTTTGGATTAGAAACTTCATTCAAGAGTTGAATGTTGTTCCTAGCATGAAAGACCCCATTACTGTGTTTTGTGACAACACTGGGGTGGTTGCTCAAGCAAGAGAACCAAGATCTCACCAACGGACCAAGCACATTATGAGGAAGTATCACCTAATCCGTGATATTATCAAAAGAGGAGATGTGCAAATTGAGAGGGTCACATCAACAGAGAACGTGGCAGATCCACTTACTAAACCCCTTAGTCGAGAAGCTTTCCAAGGTCATCTTCAGAAGATAGGACTTAGAGTAGCTTTAGAATGGCTTTGATGGGCAAGTGGGAGATTGTTAGGAATAGTGCCCTAAAAGCCGATTGTATATCCGTTTTGTGCTTTTCCTTATTGTAATCACAGACAATCTTTGAATAAAATAACTAATTGAGGCAACACTTCTTTATATGCTCTTGTTTGGTATGCGTTTACTTTAGTTGTGCATGTATGAGAACTCCCCTAATCCTGATGACTTTAGGACTCTACCATTTAGGTGAAATGGTTCATGAAACGAGCCCTATATCACATAAGTCATGATTAGTAAAATGCTCCAAGCCGATGAGTCCTACAGACAGTGGGAGTGTCAACCTGACTCCTCTAAGGCTTGCTTGTGGGATCACGCCCTTAAGAAGGACCACCTTGTTTCATGGAGGTGCAAAGTGTATAGTTGATACGTGCGTGATACATGAGGGTGCCTACTATAATAAGTAAGTTCATTGAGGTGCCCCGTGTGAGAACATTCCTAAATGGGAAAGGAAGTTTCTATTTCAGGAAATGGGAACTTCCAGATTAGGAAATATCTCACGAGTCATTGATGTGATTAATTGATCCTTAGACTTGAGGTTCCTTATCACTTTATGAGTTAACTCTGTAGTCTTAGGTATAAGCTTTAAAGGGTGTCGCCTTAGACAACTGATTCAAGGCTTATGCTGGGGCTGCACAAGTGATTCATGAAAGTGAATGAGAATCAAGAAAGGACCTACACTTGCATTTGCAAGGTGATCTCTTGTTGTGTAAGTCATTCATATGCCATATGGAGTCCTTGGCCAAGGCTGTAGATCAAGACATCAAGAAAAGGGTTTCTTGGATTGAGATCAAATGGATATGAAATGCACTTAACTTTAAGACCGGATTATTAGGGTTCTGATTATTCCCTTACCCTAGATCTTGGTTGAGAGATAGTAAGTAGGAGGATTGTATCTCGCATGAATCAATGACTTAAAGGTTCTGTCGAATCCGAACATTCCAATTCAGCTAGGGGTTAAACACCTGTTGCTAGACTATGGTCGTTTAATCTGTGGACTGATTAATTAATTAGTGAATTAATTAATTAGGGTCACTGCTAATTGAATTGAGAACCTAGAGGGTCACACACAACAACTTGGTTACATGAGTTGAGGCTTTAAAATGATTAAACGAGTTAATCGGGCCAAGAGGGTTCCACACGTGTGAAATCACATGTGTGGCTCACGTGAGTGACACGTGTCACACACTTGTGAATATATATATATATATATATATATATATATATATATATATATATATATTATATATATGTATTAAATAATTAAATGTGTTAATTATTTAATAGATTTTGGTTTAATTTTGAATTAAAAAGAAAGTCTTATTTTGGAGAAAATAATCTAGTTAATTAATTACGAATTAATTAATTGGATAAAAATAAGTTATTTATTTTATAATAAATAAAGTATAAAATTATCCAAAAATAGTTTGGATATTTTTAGCTCTCTTAAAAGTTGACTTGAATTAGAATTCAAAGTCAAAGTTGGAAAATACTTGATGATCAAGTAATAGGAGAGAGAGGAACCAAATCCTTGTCCAACAGGTAATAGGTTCGGCCGTCCCTCTCCCTTTCCTATATATAGGGGAGCTCATGCTCCCCTTTAGAGCTAATTGGCAATTCTTTTGGTTCATGTGTTGAACACCTTCCTTTCTCCAAGATCAAATAAACCCTAGGTTAAGCCTAAACACTAACTAGAGAACTAGCATCCTTACTAGTTAGATTGTGATCAAGTTGGTGGACTTTCTCTAGAGACTTCAAGTTAGAAGTTTGAAGATTCGAGCTTTACTAAGGAGAGGGGATCAAGCCGCGAGAAAAGCGTTCTTGGGTGGCTTGAAACGCTTCAAGAAAGAACAAAAGAAAAGTAAGTTTTTGTCTCTACGAATTTGGTTACACGATTGCGAGTCCAAGGTCCTTTTGTTGGGAAAATTTTTTAAATTCCGCTGCTTTCTGATTCGTGTTTTCCAACAGGAATTACAACTATCAAATTAAATTCAGGACAAGTGATCAGTGGCTCGACGAGTGAGCAATCTCCAACCTTACTCCTTTAGTGTACCAGGTAGTTGTTAAGTTATCATGCAATATTTTAAGTTTCACTTTGTTATAGAATCAGTTTCAAGTGCACAAGTACCCTTTTTCCTCCGGTTTGGTGGTTCGGGTAGCTAACCCTCACCACCTAGGACAGGATGATAAATGGGTACAAGAATCCCATTGATCTGGAGCCCCTTCGATTCACCAAACCTCATGGTGAATGTCCGGGTAGTCCGAGTTTGGTTGGGACTTATGCAAGAGATAGCCGTCAGCCCATGCTTCCCCAGTTCTCTCAATACATAAGCCCTGGGCCCCAGGAAGTGTAACAGTCTCGCCAAAACAGGACAGGATCAAGATTGGTTCATTTTCCAAAATCATTTGTTCATTTGAAATCAAGATATAAGTATAATATAAGTTTTGGCCAAATCAACATAGAAGAGGGTTGTAGGGTTTATTTTATATCCTAACAATTCCTCACCTGTACCGGACAAAAAGAGAAGAACGAGGACTCCTCAAACCCTACTCGACGTGCTCAACGTCGTCCTGAGAACTCTCTGGACAAAGGAAACAAGACACGAGTGAAACTCGACTCAATATGAACCAGGTATGATGCACGGCAAGTGGATTAAATACATAAGGCATGAATATGAAATCATATTATATCAATGACATGTTCAAGTGCAACATTTAATGCATAATATAACATTTAAATGCCTAACAAGGAGCATAAGAAATTGGTAAAACTAATTCACGTCATTCAAGCGATACAAATGCATATAAGAACAAGTATAAGCATATAATCAATAAATAATGAGTTATAAACAAGTTTTAAGACGGAAACATGCGAGAAAAAGGAAATGAAAACACAAAAAGAGCTCCCGAGTGAAATTGGACGAAAGTTGATAGATTTCCAAAACGGACAAGCTGTAGTAAAACTGGAATATCTTGAGTTTGAGAAAAGGGAATTGAGTTTTGTTTCTTGGGAATGAAACTAGACACATAGACCTATAAAATGATATATTTCACGAAATTTGGTTCAAAGCGAGGAGAAAATGGCGTAAGCTTAAAGTTGGGTGAAAGCAGATTTTCGGCGAAGTGGCGACACCAAAAAGAATTGACTATATCTCAAAAATGAAAATATATATTGAGATGATTTTAATTTTAGGTTTTTCTAGACTTCAAGAGGTTTCCAACGGTTCAAAAATCAGGTCAATCGGAGTTCGGACGAGGGAGTAACCGTCCGGGTAAAAACAAGGCAGAAATTTACCCGGCCGGGGAGAACAAACCCGGAAAACCTTCTGTAACACACTACCCGCCCGGGTACTTTGGTGGGCAAAAACTACCCGGCCGGGTAGTCCTCCAGAACAGCAAAAACATGGAAAAAACAGGGGAAGCTCGCGGGAGAAGAAAACCAAACCCCCAATCACCCCAAAACTCAGCCACAAGCACCCAAAACACCAAAGAACATGTATACAATCATAATATCTCATCTAGGCATCATTTAATTCAAGGGAACATCCAAGGAAACATGTATGAATCCAACAAAGTTCAAAGAAAAACCCTTAAATATGAAATGATCAAATATGTTCAAAACTTCAAAACTCAAGTTACATATGCATATAATCACTCAAGAATGACCTAAGCAACTCATATTAATCCAAGAATTAAGCAAGAATCAAAAGCCCTAACAAAAACTCCAAAACCTCATCAACCCAAACTCAAAGCTAGAACTCACCTCAAGAGGAAAAAAAAAGAGTGGAGGAAGGAAAGGGATGGTTTGAAGCTTGAAATCCTTGCTCAAAGTTGGTTAGAAATCTTGTTGCTTCCTTGCTTGATGATCAACGAAATGGAGAAGGGAAGAAAATGAAGGGTTTGGCTTGGTTCTTGTGGAAGAAATGAAGAAGAAGAGTTGTGTGTGTAGTTGTGTATTTGGATCGGTATTAATGGGTGCAAGAAAGGGAAAAATTGCAAAAAGGTCCTCCAAGAATTCAAATGCATGCACTCAAGTCCACAATAATATGAATGTTACAAATTAATCCATATCACATTAGCAATTAAGTCCAAAAATTAACAACAAATTCATTTAAGGACAATTAGGCATAATTCTTGCAATCAAGTAGAAATTAATCATTTAAGCATGCTCGGGAAAATATAAAATTATGATACGCATAGAAATTCAAGAAAATGAAATTAACTTACCAAAATGGAAAGAAACCAATTAAATCAAAACGAATTGCGTAATTAAGCAACAAGAGAAAATTAAAGAAATCCTAAATCTCGAAAACCCTCACGCACAGCGTGCGTACCTGTACAGTCGAGAAGTCGGGGTGTCACACAAAGTCTCTAGCAAGTAGGTGTTGTTCGCTCGTACTTGAATGACTTTGAAGGGGCCTTCCCAGTTGGGATCCAACTTACCCACATGTTTGGAGACTTCAACCTTTTTGAGAACCAAGTCCCCTAGCTGGAAGGTCCTCTCCTTGACACGTTTGTTATGTTGGTGGGCTACGGACGCCTTGTACTTGTGGATGCGAGCCCAAGCTATGTTCCTCCTTTATCTAGCAAATCCAATTTGAAGGTCCGGTTGGCTTCATGGATTGCGGGCTCGAAGTAGGCAACGTGTGAGGATTCTTGAGCGATCTCCGCAGGTATCATAGCCTCGGAGCCATATACGAGGGAGTAAGGGGTTTCCCCTGTCGCCGCTCGTGGGGTAGTACGATATACCCAGAGGGCACCTTGAAGTTCTTCTACCCACTCCCCTTTCTTACTTTCGAGCATCGTTTTCAAATTCTGGAGTATGGTCCGGTTGGTCACTTCAGCTTGACCGTTGGCTTGAGGATGGCCCACGGAAGTGAAGCGTTGTTCAATCCCCAGCTCATAACACCAATCCCATGTGTCAGCCGCAATGAATTGGGAACCGTTGTCAGAGATGAGCACACTCGGGATGCCATACCTGCAGATGATGTTCCTCCAGATGAAATCCCTCACAACTTTGAACGTTATTTTGGCGACCGCTTCAGCCTCGGCCCACTTAATGAAATAATCCACGGCGACTATTACAAACTTCTTTTGCCCGACCGCCATTGGAAGGGGTCCCACAATGTCAATGCCCCACTGGTCGAAGGGCCAACAGACATCAATAGGGATCATTGAGCTGCCGACAGTTGGGGGGTGTTAGAAAGAAACTGGCACTTAGGGCATTTCTTGGAGTAACTGATGGCATCCTGCAATATTTAGGGCCAGTAGAACCCACTGCTCAAGACTTTCTTTGCCAGGATTCGACCGCCGGAATGATTCCCACAGCTTCCGTTATGCACATGTTCCAACACCTCCTTGGCTTGCGAGGGCCTCAAGCACCTCAGCGGCAGACCTTGGAAAGACCTCTTAAACAGCCGTCCGTTGCTGTCAAGAGAAAAGCGAGGGGCTTTACTCCTAAACTTCCGAGCCTCTACCTTATCGCTCGGGCAAGTTCCATCCCTGATAAACCTAATGATGTCATCCAACCAACAGGGTTCAAAGGGATCAATCGTGTTTACCCCGCGTGAGGGTTCCGTTCCACTAATTAGCGGTTTCTCTGTCCTGAGGAACGTGACTGAGCGCTCGCACGCGTCATCAAAGGCCGAAGCAAACTTGGAAAGAGCGTCTGCACAATCGTTTTCTGTTCGTGGGATCTGCAACCGATGGAACTCTTTGAACTTGGTGATCACATCCTTAGTCTTCTCCAAATACTGAACCATAATTGCTTCTCGAGCTTCATAAGTGCCATCAATTTGACTTGCGATCAGCTGGGAGTCAACATAAGCAGTGACCCGAACGACACCATTTTGTAGGGCTATCCTGAGCCCTTGGATTAGAGCCTCATATTCAGCTTCATTGTTGGTGACCTGGAACGCCAGTTTGATTGCGTAATCGACTTCCACACCGTGAGGGTCTCTGAGGGTCACCCCGGCTCCCCCCCCCACTGTGAGGTCGAGGAGCCATCTGTGTGCAAGAGCCACAACCCTCCTTCCACTGGGGGCCCTGTATCTAAATCAAAGCGCTCTACCAACAGGTCCGCCACTGCCTTAGCCCATATCGCGGTGCGGGGCTCGAAAGTGATATCAAATTGACTGAGTTCGATCGACCATTTAATTAACCTTCCCGAGACGTCTGGTTTTGCGAGCACCTGCTTGAGGGGTTGGTCTGTGAGCACTGTGATAGAATGAGCCTGAAAATAAGGCCTTAGCCTTTGGGACGCATTAACGAGTGCAAAAGCGAATTTCTGTATCTCCATATATCTCTTCTCCGCCCCTTGCAAAGTTTTGCTCAAATAGTAAACAGGCATGTGCTTACGCTCGCGGACCGCCACTAGGACAGCGCTCGTAGCCTCTGCTGAGACTGAAAGGTAAATAATCAAGCTCTCTCCGGGGCTAGGCTTGGTCAACAGTGGTGCGCTCGCGAGGTATTGCTTCACATCCTGCAAAGCCTTCTCACACTCTTCGCTCCAGGTGAAGTGGTGAGCGTTGCGCAAAATCCTGAAGAAAGGTAGGTTCCTGTCCGCCGAGCGGGAGATGAACCTGTTCAACGAAATGATCTTTCCTACCAGCACTTGGACTTCCTCACGTTCGCTTGAGATCCTCTAGATGGGAATGCTGGCGCTGGCTCTTGACTATCATATCATCCACATATACTTCCTTAGATTTTCCTATCTCGCGCTCAAACATTCTGTTGATGAGGCGTTGATAAGTCGCTCCCGCATTTTTGAGTCCGAATGACATGTCTTTGAAACAATAAATGCCTACGTGCACCACGAAGGAGGTCTTGGGGTGGTCCTCGGGCGACATGAAGATCTAATAATACCCTTGAAAGGCATCCATCATGCTCATGAGCTCGCACCCCGTTGTTGAGTCCACCAACTGATCAATCCTCGGCAGGGGGTAAGGGTCTTTGGGGCACGAGTTGTTGAGGTCCGTGAAGTCATTGCACATGCGCCATTTGTTGGCGCTCTTGGGAACTAGTACCACATTACAAAGCCATTCTGGGTATAAGATTTCCTCAATGTACTGAGCGTCCAGGAGCTTACCCACTTCTTCTTCAATAACTTGTCTTCTGAAACCGTGGACGTCCCTTTTCTTTTGTTTGACTGGCTTGAAGGCCGGGTCCACGTTGAGCCTGTGGACTATGACACTCGGATCTATTCCAGTGAGATCAGAAGCTTTCCAGGCGAATATATCGAGGTTCTCTCGGAGAAAATCAATCATCATAACCTGCGACGGACCGTGATTTGAGCCAATCTGGGTGGTTTTATCTGGATTCCCCGGTTCCAACTCGACGGTCAAAAACTTTTCGGCGGGCTCGATTCGAAGCACAGGCCTAGGAGCCTCGAGCGCTCGTTTCTTCCCAGTAAGCCTACCCCCTTCCTCACACGAGGGCCCATCACCATCGTTCTCGGACGCAGATCCTTTGACGGCCCCAAGTGGCCCGTCCTCCGGGCGCTGGGCTCCATTGGGGGTCTTCTTTTTGTTCTTCTTTTCGTCCAATTTGGGGAAGTCAACTGATTTTTTGGTGGATCCCGCCTGAATGGTTTGTTTGGGCTTATGGCTTCGAAGGGAAAGGACGTAACATTCCCAAGCCTCCTTGACATTGCATAGAACCTCGCCCGTGCCCTCGGGAGTGGGGAATTTGACTTTCTGGTGATAAGTGGAGATTACTACCTTGAAGTCTACGAGGGCCGGGCATCGAATGATGATATTATAGGGGAGGTCCATCTCGACGACCGTGTAGAGGACGCTCAAAGTTTTTCGCTGTGCGGCGCGACCAAAAGAGGTGGCCAAGCGAATCTGTCGGCGAGGGACAATCTCAGAACCCCCAAAGCCGACTAGGGCAGTCTTTAGGGGTTCGAGCGGAATATTTGTTATATTCATTTTTTGAAATGTTGAGTACGGGAGAACGTTCACAGAGCTTCCACTATCAATCAGAACCCTCCTTACAACATGGTTATGAGCGTCTAGACTAACCACCATGGGACATTCAGAGGTTTCACCAATCCCATGGGGTGTTACAATGTGTTCCAAGTCTTTCTCTGTGAACCCTACAATGTCGTTCTCTTTCGAGCGTGGGAAGCTGTCAACGGAGAGCACAGGCTTAGGCAAGGATGACCTCTGGTCGTAACTCCGAATGTGGCGGTGCCAGGAAGCATTAGAATCACCCCCCGAAGGTCCGCCGGCGATCATGTGAATGACCGCAAAGGGCTGATTCTCCGTACCCGCAGCTTTCCCCTTGCCGCGGTCACTCGTTTCGGTGTGATGGTGGTGGGGACTTCGCGAGCACGAGCAGCTTCTCCCTCTAATACGTGCTCGTTCAGCGCAATGCTCATCGTACCTTTCCAGCACCCTTACAAACTCCTTGAGGTGCCCCCCAACGATAAGCCTCTGGATCTCGCTCTCAAGCTGGCGGCACTCGTTGGTATCATGCCCCTTTTGCTTATGAAAAGCGCAGTACTTTCCCGAGCGCTTCTGAGCCTCAGTCTCCCTCAACTTTGGCGGTTTCTTGAACAGTTTCTTGTCCGCCATGGAATATACTTCGGCAATTGGGCGGTTGAGGGGGATACGCTCAAACTTATGCAGAAGCGAAAGATTTCGACGAGCGGGGATAGGGCTGCGGCGGCGACCACTGTTAGAATCTCCTCTGTCCTCATGGGCTTTGCTGGGGCGAGGGGCATTCGCTATTTTCTGATCCCTTGCGATGTACATATCCTCGAGGGTGAAGAACGAGTCTGCTATATCTCTGATCTCCATCAACGAGTGTGGCTTCTTCTTGGGCACCTCTTCCACAAATTCTTTGCTAACATAATGCTTCATGTTGATGGCCCCAAAGAGTACATACCTCAAGAAATCCATCGAGGGCTTCTCCACCAGCAGGATTTCCTTGTTAAACCTTCCCATGAAGGACCTGAGCGTCTCGTTCGGCCCCTGGACCAAGCTGTCGAGAGCTGTCGCAGCTGGGGCTGGTGCCTTCAGGGAGTTGAAGTGGCTTATGAAGGCGTCTATCAGATCAGAGTACCCTCGGATTGAGCACGGGGGAAGCTTTTTGTACCAGTCTTGAGCCATTCTAATGAGGGAAGTGACAAACACCTTGGCCCAATAATTGCTCAGGTGATCGTATAAGTGCATCAGGTGCACAAAGTGATCCAGATGCTCGGCCGGATCAGACGTTCCATCATACCTGTTGACGGACGTGGGGATTTTACCCTTCCCTGCACGGGGCATCAGAACCTCGTCGATGAGGGGGGAATCGCCCGTCATGATTCTGTAATCCCTGTAACGCCCCAATTTTCGGCTTTCCTGGTACGCACGACACGTGTGAGATTTTTCGAGAGTTAGGATTTATTTAATTCTCTTGTTTATTAAATTCCTACATTTTATGATAAATTATATTTCAATATGATTATGTGAAATATGTATCAATTTGAGCATTACGGTATGAATTGGATTCATTTGTTACACGAATTATTTGCCAAAAATGATTTAATTGCCCTTGATTGATCGTTTATTGTTTATTTAAATTGGTGGACTAAATTGTACGAAAATGGTTTGGACTAAATTGATCAATTCCCAAACCTAGACCTAATTACATGACTTGTATTTTGGGAGGATTTAATAGCAATTACCATATTTCCCAAGAGATATATCGATATATGCATCTCTTCTCCAACCTTCATTTTCATTTTTCATCAAAACATACCATTTGCTTTCTCCTTCACCGAGCCAAACCTCCAAGGAAAAGAAAAGGGAATTTCAAGCTAAAACCTTTGAGGAAGTAGGAACCTTGGAGCATCACCATCATCATCTCAACTTCATCTTCATCTTTTAATTTCTTTTAAAGGTAGAGTTGGAAGCATACATGATTTCTTGCAATTTATATAGGAAGCTAGGGTTAGGATTTGATTATAATAACTTGTTTATATGATGCTAGGAGCATGATTCTAAGCTTTAGAATTGAATTGATGCATGAAATCTTGAGAAATATATGATTATGTGGTGAATTCATATATGAGCTAAAGTTGATGATTTGGGATGATCAAGCATGAAACAAGTGTTTTTATTGGGTTTTATTGTACTATAAGCATGTATATATGTTTCCTTTCCTGAATAATAACATATGAGATAGAATTATAAGTGTTTATGAAGCTTGGTTGGTGAATTCGTGCTTCCCCTATTCTTCGTCCCTTGCTTCTGCATCTTCTGTAAAACGGGAACGACCCTTCCCTTTCCTTTTGCAATTGGGGAACGGCCGTTCCCATAGTTTGAATATTGTGCAGGGAGGCGGGAACGGGAACGACCGTTCCCATTTTGTCTTGCAAGCCAGAACGGCCCTTCCCATTTTAAACTAAGGGCCGGAACGGCTGTTCCCATACCCCTGGAGAGGCAGAAAGTTTCTGCGTAAAAATGTGATTTTGGAATTTAATTCCAATGCCTTAATTGATCCCAACATGCTATTATATGATCAATTACATGTCATAATATGAATATATCATGCTACATTCGTGAATGCATATCATCTCGTTGTATAGTCATGCCGTGCGTCCTATTTGGTAACATTGATGAGTTATTGTCTCACGAGTACACCATGTCCTGTTTCTTGTCCAGTGATTCTCCCGGGGCGGAGATTGTGATCAATTGAGCACGTTCACGCATCCATGAGTCGTCGTGTCGCCTGTCAGGTGAGGTTTACTTGCTAGTTACTTAGAACCCGTAAAACCTTATATGAGTTTTGGGCCAAAAGAGATATAAACATATAATGATAAGTGTTTCTGAACTATGAAGTCGTGTTCTTTAAAAGAAAACCGTGTTCCTTGAAAGCAAGTCATGTTCATGAAAAGCAATCATGTATCGTGTTACAAGCAAGTCATGTATCGTGTTATCGAGTTATTATTATCGTGTTTGGCGAATTATCGTGTATCGTGTATCGTGTATTAAGGGCCCAAGGGTGAGTGTTTGAGCCAACCGGGAAAGCATAGGGCTGACGGGTAACTCACACACCTCTCTTAAACCATGGGGATGCCCCCTGAATCCACCAGGAGGTTTGGTGGAGGAAGGAGTCCCGTACGTGGGAGTCATGTTCCCGACGTGCAACGTGTTATTGTGGGTGGTTCGGACCTTGCAAACCCACCACCATTGGAGAAAGGAGAAGTTCGTGTTATTGATCGTGTGCACTATAATGACTTGTGTGATAACCTAATTAAATGAAAGAGTAATTCTTGTTCACTGTCAGGGTTGGTTGGAGATCGTGCACGCCCTCGCCAGGGCCACTTATAGTTAAAGTAACCGTGATTATCGTGTTAAACTTGATAGTTGTAATCTCGGGCGAGTCCTTAATATTCTTGCACTTATGTTATTGTTATTTATATTATTTTTGTTACAAACCCTTACCCGAGGTTACAACTTGCATGTTATTTGAGCTTATATATATCTATGCCCCTCACTCAATCTTCCATAGACTGACGCCTCCACCTTTCAGGTTCTTGCAGGTACATGCTAGGCGGGAGTCGAGTCGTGTCAAGTCCAATCCATGTAGTCGAGTTAATCATGATGCATATTATTTATCGTTGCTTTAGAACTGTTATTATAGTTACTTGTTATTTATATTCGGAGATGATAATGTATTGATATGTAAAGCTGGAACATATTTGACTTGGTAAATGAGAAACGTCGTGACATGTTTAATAATTATATTTGATAGTGAACAGTTTATGCTTCCGCCTTCACTCGTTGCATGTATACATTAATCCCGCCTAGCTTGTCGTTTATTGCATTGTCACCCGTTCGCTATAGGTTAGTTCATGTACGGATTGCCGTTTCATATGTGGATTGACCTATAGTGCGGGGGTGTGGCACCTCCACGTGTAAGGGGTGCTACAATCCCTGTCCTCAGGATCCTCATAGCTGGCTTCTCTTCGGTGGTGAGAAATTTGGCTACGTGGTCGGCGAACGTCTCTGGCCCTGGACCTCTCGCCCCCGTCGCGGGGTGCTTGAGACCTTGCTCGAGAGAGCTGCTCCACCACATTCTGGAGCCCCTTAAGCTGATCCTGTACTGCGGCAAGCTGAGCGTCGCCGACATTTCTGCGGTTTGCCCTCTCTGTGGCCCTCGATTGGACCTCTTCATTGTTTTCAGCCCTCAAATTTTGTGGGGCCCTTTCATTTCCAGGGGGTTGCTGCCCTTGCTGGACGCTCGGTGGGACTTCTTTTTCCTGAGCAGGGGGTGACGGAGGCGGCTGGGCCCTCAACACATTTTGGGCGGCTAACAGCGGATGGGTTGGGAGTCCTCCTACGGGCGGAGCCGCTCGAGCACCTGTCCCTGATGGAAAGTAAACAGCAGTGAAGTGCTCCTAGGCGTTCTGCACCGCCTGCCCCTCGCATTGCGCGTAAAGCGCTTGAAGTTGCTGAGTGGTGATCTGGGGCATTTCCACCCCTTGTATCTCTATCAGAAACGACATGGGGAGATTTAGGGTCCCCACCTGATAGGGCTAGACCATGGGCACCATTCCGGGCATCATCCCCAGTTGCATATAAGCATATCCTGGCGGCGGCATGACCATGGAGTACACGCCGGGATGGGAAGCAGGAACGTTGTGGATGAAGGCTGAGCGGGGAGGAATGGAGCCAGATCCTCCTACCCCGTTTCCGTTGGGAGGATGAGTTGCATTAGCGGTTTCCATGTTTCCGACCCATTCCCATTCGTGGGTGGGGGCGTACCCCCTGCGGGGACGTTGTTCCCTGCATTCTCCTCATTGATGGGCGGAAGAATACCCCTGTTCTCTACCGCCCTAGATCTTGTTGCAGTTACCAAGTTTAATGTAAGAGGTGTTATATCTCAACTAGCTTACAGAAGAAACAGATGAACATGAAGCTGAAGATGTCGATGGTTTCCCACAGACGGCGCCAAAAATGATGGTGCAGGAATCTGAGTTTCCTAAATGCAACAACACTTTACTATTTGTTTGAAAAGGGAAAGACCATCACAGGCGTTAGAGCCTCAGGAACTGGGTTTCCTTATGAGAGTGGGTTATTCCAGCTAGGATAACACCAATGTGTGCAAAAACGTGATGATGAAGCAGCTGTGGTGAAAATCTTACAGAGCTTGAGAAGAGGGAGGAAAATATGCCCAGTATGATGTGTGTGAGGAAGATCACTTGGGGGAGAATGCAAGTGTTCTCTCCTATATATATGTTAGGGATGAGGGTAAATCGGGTAAACTGATCGTGTGGTCCCAAACCTGTGTTGCCCTAACACGTGGCAACCCATGGGGGCGTGAGAACGATACCTCTGAAAAGGAGGCGGCGTGTCAGGTACAAGGTGCGCACCACCTCTGTGTCAGAGGTCGTTGGCGAGGGTCGCGTGAGAGGAAGGCCCAAGGTTCGTTTTTCTAGGATTCAGATCCGTCGCGGGGGTGGAGGATCATACACGAGCGTGGGTGACGCTCGAAGAGTGCACGGATGGGTTCCCAACGGCAGATGACCCTTGAGCGTCAAAACCCCGAGCATCAGGAGCGGGGCCCTAGCGTGGGTGCCTCCCTGAGAAGGGTGATGGTGAGGGCCAGGGTGTGAGCGTCAGGCCTGCCAGCTTGAACCCTTTACTTGAATAGTTGGCCGAAGCTCAGGGGCCTGTACTAGTAAGCAAGCGAGTGGGCTGGGTTGGCCCGCGAGCCCATCAATGTGAGCGTCCAATCCCTCAGCCAGCGAGTGGTGATACGTGGATGGTTCTGATACGAGCGCAGTTTTATGTCTCATCAACCCTAGAACTCATAACATAAAACTCACACCAACATCATACCACTCTCTCTCTCTCTCGGCCACAATCCCAATCTCTCACTAAGGTGCAATTTTCTTTTATTATTTCATGTTTTATATTATGTTTTTAATATAATAATATTAGTAGCATGCTTAGGTTTAAATAAATTATGCTTTAGGAATTTATTTTTATGAAATATATCCTTAATTGTTAATTGTATGTACAATGTGTCTACATTATGGAATTTTATTTAATTAAATGCATGATTTATGATATGATATAATATGAATATGTATTTAAATAATTATGTTCTTGTGTGATTAAATTTATGCTTAGAATAATTTATTTAGATTTAATTTTATGATTAAAGTGTTACATTTGAATTTAATTATACGTTATGAATTTAAAATTTATTAAATGTGATCATGAACTAGTATGAACATCTTCATAAGCTTAAGAACACATTCATAATGTTCTTGAATTAAATCATGTGCATTTGTGATAGTGTGTGTGTGTGTGTGATCAATTTTATGTTATAAAGTGTTTAATTCATAAGAAATTGAATAGTAAATGTTTTCAATAGTAATTTTGACTTTTTGGTCAATAATTAACCAATTAATTTCGAAATTAATTTAAAATTAATTATAAAATAGGATTTTGGAATTTTAAATAAAGATTTTTTGAAATTAATTCAAAAAAATTAATAAAATTATAAAATAATTTCAAAATCAACTTACATTGTTGAATTAAATTCTAAATTTAATTCCTAATACTCTAATTAAGGTCACAACATGATTAATAAATATTTAAGTGGTTAAAGAATTCATGAAACCTAATTAATTAGTTAAATTTCCTTAAACAATTGAAATTAAATTTTACCGGGAAATAATCTCTAAATGTTATAAGAATTCTTTAATATGTTATATTTCATAAACCTTATGTCATTATTTGGTTAGATTAATAAGAACCTAGTTCTAAGTCAGTAGTAATTACTTTCAGGCAACAATTACACTGAACAATGGGATCCGTTCCAACCTATTTGAATTTCAGTACTAGGTGAGGGTTAAAACATTTTCAACTGGAATCATGTTTATACATATATCTAATTATAAAATGATTTCCAAACCTACCTATTATTTGATTTCCTATCTATACATATTAATATAATATGATATTCCTCTGTATGGGGAAAATACCATTAAGTCGGAATCAGGATCTTGTTCGGACATCATATATCTCAGTCCTATTAATACTAAGAACTGATTCCCGACTAAGCAAGTAAATCATTATTATTTATCAAAATAGGCCCGACGCGCAGCTGTGTCGAGCAATACCTGGAAGGTATCGGGCCGAAGGTATCGTTGGTGCCACAAACCGCCACCAACTCTAGGTGGTGGTTTAGCTGGAGGTTAGTTACTCCACGCTAAGAGACTTACAAGGGAGATAACCTCCCTGGGAGAGATAGCTTCCTTCCACATATTACATATCGTCGGTAGGGTTTGCTCCCTTACTGACACTACGGTGTTGCCGAGTTATTATCATACTTAGTTTTATTAAAGTACCGGTGCCCTGATCAGCCTGGTACTATTTTACAAACATTTTAAGGAGATCGGAAGGAGACGCCTTACGTGCGGGTGATAGAAATCTTTTATCAAACGGTTCATAACTTATAAAATAAACTCCAAATACCCCTTTCCCTATTTCAAACTTATGAACCGTGTCCTATTTGTAATATCTTATTGCTATTATTTTAGACCAAAGAATTTCTTGGTCCTATATAAATATATAAATACATAAATCTATATCAAACCTTCCTTCACTTAGTCACTTTGACTAATTCTTCGCCTGTTTCAAATACATGATTTCAGGGAGCGAGGACAACGACACCTAGAGGTATCTTGAAGTTATAGGTGTCATACTTATTAGATCAGGTTTAGATTAAAAGAGCATTTAATCCTGATCATGTATATACTACTAATAAATTGCTCTTATACATTAACTCCGTACACTAGCTATCATATGACCCCCTTACAATATCAGGCACTATTCTATGTGTTATGATGTTGCTTGTTGGAAGTTTTAAATTCTTTTATCTTCCGCTGCATTTTATCCTACGCTCTACTTAAGTACCGTCTAAACCATTCGTCGTAGTATTTTTCGAGTGCTAGGTCTCACATCCACTCGAGGGTAGTACGGTGCGGGAGTTGTAGTGTTAGGGGGCGCTACAACTTAAGGTGGTATCAGAGCATCAGGTTGGGTTAAGAAGAGACTTAACCTATAAATGCTAGGAGATTGCTCATTTTGTACTTGAACCTTAGAATTTACACTAAGTGTTTCTTTATATAGAAATGGAGAATCAGGAACACGGGAACCCACATCATACCTGGCTTGACGAATACGAAGCCCCGCACACTATAGCAGTATCTCGTCGTGAGAACCCTACGCGTTACTATACTTGGCAGAGGGCGAGGCATGTAGTTCGTGGAGGTAGAAGAGGTAGAGTAGGGCACGCTTATCCGAACCGTTCAGTGCACATACTTAAGTCAGAGCGAGATGCATATTATATGGAGGCTCAGATGGTCACGAGTACCAATTGGAGTCTACTAGGCATCATGAGTTAGCCCTACAGAATGCTGTGAGTAGCAACTTTGCCCAGCAGCAGACATCCACGTTGGAGCAGGAGAACGTCGATCTTGTGGCACAGGTGGCAGCCCTACAGGAGGATCTAGCTTCTATGACTATTGCTAGGAATGCCGCTCAGACTTTATATCAGCGCTACCGCTCATGTATTCGGGATCGCCTTTCCGGTGCCTATCATCTGACTGGTGTACAGGCTGTCCAGGAGATAGAGGATCAGGAGGCTGCAGCTGAGCCTGAGGAGGAGGAGCCCGGAGGTGATGCAGGGGGTGAGCAGGGTTCTAAGGAGGAAGAGTAGCAGGGTGATAGATGGAGTCCTATTCGGGGTGAGGTTGTGGATGGCGATCGACATGACTAGACAGAGGGTCTTACGGAGCTAGGTGTATATATAGGAGTAGTATCAGCAGGAGGTTGTACAGATCAGCCAGTAGAGGACCTCTCCTTTTGACGCATCAATTGACGCAGCTAGCCTGACAGATATGAGTGAGTTGAGAGCTTTGTAGGGTGTAACTTGACATAGATCAGGTCCACCCCATTTTGGTTTTTGTAGTTGTAGCTATAGCTCTCAAACTTGATGCATATATATAACCCACTTTTGCAGTTATATTTTTGTCTCACATTTACTGCTTTCATACTTACTGCATTATGAGTTAGAATTTCTTCAAGATACCAGCAGGACCGCGAGTGAATATTTTACTTTTCTGCACCTTTTACTTGCTATTCTGTTCAATTTTGTTCTTTACTTTACTAAATCTGTGTGATATGATACCTACTGCTTGACATTATCTGAAACATGTGTTTATGTGATTATATGCAACACATTCTTAACCACTATGCATTATATTCTTTATCAAGCAACTGCAAATCAATATGTCTCCTCGAAGAGCTGCCCAAGACCCCATTTCCCCTAGAGAAGGTGCATCCTCGGCAGGAGGAAACTCTGAATTAGTAGATGCCCTGAAAGAGATAGTACAGACTTGTGATAATGGATCGAAGGGAAATAATGAGAAGACTTTGGAGAAGTTTCTAAGAATGAACCCACTAAAGTTCTTTGGAGAACCCAACGATGTAAGAGCTGAGAATTGGATATCTAGTATCGAAAAGATCTTTGAAGCTATAGGTGTCATACTTATTAGATCAGGTTTAGATTAAAAGAGCATTTAATCCTGATCATGTATATACTGCTAATAAATTGCTCTTGTACATTAACTCCGTACACTAGCTATCATATTACCCCCTTACAATATCATGCACTATTCTATGTGTTATCATGTTGCTTGTTGCAAGTTTTAAATTCATTTATCTTCCGCTGCATTTTATCCTACGCGCTACTTAAGTACCGTCTATACCGTTCATCATAGTATTTCTCGAGTGCTAGGTTTCACATCCACTCGAGGGTAGTACGGTGCGGGAGTTGTAGTGTTAGGGGGCGCTACAGTAATATTATGGGAAACAATTTAATTATCTTCCTGGTTATTTCCGAATCAGTAAATATGATTTAAATTATGTGATAATTTATAACATATTTACTTAAGGGGCCATTAAAATTTTAAGCGTGATAATTATTTGCAAGCAATCTTTTAATTTGAAAAATGGCATGATAATATGTGATATTATGTTACTTTAATTATGCATGATTTATTTAATATGATTAGATAAATAATGTTTAATCGAGATTAAACACGATGTATAATTGGATTAATATTTTTGGATTAATTGATAAAGTATTATTAGAGCCTTAAAATATTATAAGGATTATTCTATAGTCCTAGTGGGAGCATATTAATTAGATTAATTACTTCCAATCAATAAGACGCCAAAAGTGATTACTTAATAATCAAAGATAATCCACAAATCTTAAAAAATTCAAGTGGGAGCGAGATGAAAAGAGTTGGATTCTCACGGCCTCCATTACCCGTCTATAGTATAGCGGATATATACTACTCCCTTCGGCGGGTATGTATTCGGGGTATATAAGATTAGACTTCTACGGATAGAATGAATTACGGGGAAAGTCAGCTCGACCACGCCTCCGTGGAGTGTCTTGATCTACTTGTACAAATTTCTAGGTAATGGTATACACTTGACTAAGTAATGTATTAACCTCCCTTCGGAGCTATGTTATATTCACTTAGAGGCCAAGGGTGGACGTGGTGGATTAACATAGTTTGGTAAGAGTTACCTAGGTAACATGTTAATTAAGAATAATTCTTGGGAGTCAACTGCGGTTAGTTAAGTCACCATTGTGTAAACCAAAATGCTTACGTGGATTTCATTTATTGGTTAGACACAAAAGAAGTAAAATACAAGATCATAACTTGCACTATTTTAAAATATTTCAGTTTTAAAACAGTGACGACCGCTAGCCCGCTTCAATCAATCCTAAAGGAAAATAGACTTGAAGGGTCTAACTATGCTGACTGGAAAATGAATCTTGACATCGTGTTTGGTCACGAGAATCTGAAACACATGCTCACTGAACCTTGTCCTAGGGTACTAGAAACTAGAGTCAATCAGGATATGAGAAATGCTTACACCAATTGGATCAAGTCCAATGATTTGGCTAGGTCATATATCCTGGCTTCTGTCTCCAATGTTCTTAAACATCAAATGCACGAGATTCCAGCTTCTAGGAACATGATGGATCATCTCCATCAGATGTTTGGAGGACAAAATCGAGCCAAGAGGCTCGAACTGATGAGAAGGCTGTTAGTTACTAAGATGTCTGAAGGATCACCTGTTCAGGATCTTGTTATGAACATGATGGCTTGCCTGAACGAGATTGAGAGCCTTGGTGCTAAATTTGATAATCTCAGTAAATAGGATATGATCCTATGCTCTCTGCCAAAGTCGTTCGACACATTTAGGCAAAATTATTCTATGAATAAATTGGATTTTTCTCTGCCTGAATTGATGAACGAATTTAGAGTGGCAGAGGGAGTGATGAAAGCTAAGAACTGTTCTCCTAGCTCAGGCATCAACTTCCATAGCTCCAAAAGTCAACAAGTGGAAAAAAGGAAAGGGAAAGGTTCTCATTCCCAAGAAAAAGGTTCAGAAGAAAAAGGGTAATAAATCTAGCAAGGGAAAATGTTTCCACTGCGGTGAAAATGGGCAATGGAAGAGGAATTGTCCAAAATACTTAGCAAGTCTTCCTGCTAAGCCATCTGGACAAGGTATATCGATATCTTGTTTGATAGAATTATGTTTAGTCGGAAGTCCACCAGATTCCTAGTCTGTGGACTCGGGTTCAACTAATCATATTTGCAATTCGTTGCAGGGTTTCAACCTAACCAGAAAGCTTGAAGATGGTGAAATGCAACTACTGCTCGGATATAATACAAGTATATCTATATTAGCAGTAGGGACTATAAATTTGTATTTTGGTGATAGGGTTTTGATACTGAAAGACACTCTGTACATACCGTGTGTTTACAGAAATCTGATTTCTGTGAGTTGTTTAAGAAGTAATGGTTTCAGTATTTGTTTTGAACAAAATTTTACCATTAAGCAAAATAAAAGGTTTATTTGCTCTGGCAAGGTAAAAGATGGTCTTTTCTTGTTACACCCCGACAAAAACCTTAATTTCGAACTTAACACTACTAAGCTTGACTTACCATCCAAAAGAAAAACTCCTATGCCTAATGAGGTTTACAAGTGGCATTTATGCCTTGGTCATATTATTCCAAAAATGATCCAAAGACTTATTTCAGATGAATTGTTGAGTCCATTGGACTTAACAAAATTACCAGTCTGTGAATCCTGCTTGGAAGGTAAAATGACCAAGAGATCTTTTAAAACCAAAGGTAATCGAGCCACAAAATTGCTTGAACTAATTCATACGGATGTGTGTCGTCATATGAGTATTCAAGCAAGAGGAGGTTTTGAGTATTTCATCACTTTTACAGATAATTACTCCAGATACGGATACGTTTATTTGATGAGATATAAGTTTGAATCTTTTGAAAAGTTCAAGGAATTTAAGTCTGAAGTTCAAAATCAAACTGGAAAACGTATCAAAGCACTTCGATCAGATCGTGGTGGTGAGTACCTGTCTATAGAGTTTCTAGAATTTCTCACTGCAAGTGGGGTTAGATCTCAACTATCTGCACCGGGTATACCCCAACAAAACGGTGTTGCAGAAAGGAGAAATAGAACTCTAATGGAAATGGTCAGATCTGTAACGCCCCGGTTTTTCATTTTTGCTAATGTGACGTATGTGTTTACTAAATTGCGCGAATTAATTGTTTTTACATATTTTCTATTTAATTTTATTATAAATTGTTATTATTTTATTTTATTTTAATTTGATATTATTTTAAAATATTACGTTATTTTAAGTATTTATTTTAATTTGTTGTTAATTTCATGATTAATGCTAATTAAGTGTTTTGCTAATTAATCATACTTTAACCATATGAATTTTTATAATAATCCGTTAAACTTGAATTATGTTTATAATTTAATTTAATATACTTAATTAATTTTTATTATGCATGAATTGTATAAATATGTGCATGATTGTATATTTGTGCATCGTTCTTATATGAAATGATATCGAAATGTTGTGAAATTGTAGTATGTCGTAAATATGTGTGTTATGAACATGCCTACATGATCGGTTTATGTTTTCGAACTCGTTTGATATGTTAACGAATTTAATTTGATTCGTGGAACCAAATCGGGGGCTAATGTGCAATTAGCGCACCCTTGGTTCCGTACGTGATATCCGGAGCTCGGGAACTCGGATTCGAGTTCCGTCAACTTCTTGAACTCGTATCGAAGATTCGAGTTTAATAAACTTAGCATAATATTTTTCCGAAATCATTTGAACCTCCGAAATTCAACCGAAAAACGAAACGGCGACAAAACTGCCACCTTTTACTAAAAATTCCATAACTTATACAAACCTTGACCAAATTAACTATGGTTGGATGCTTTAGAACCATAACTCAACCCTCTAACCAGACTTAAACACCCCAAATCAAGATAACCTTCATCACATAAAGAAAACTCAGCCAAAATATACTGTTCTCCATTTTTCCAGTAACCCTTGTGCACCTTGGAGATTCAAAGCTCAAATCTCCTCCAAACCTCCATTAATCCAGAAGGTAAGCTTAGGGTTGTAATATAAATTCAATATGTATCATTTTAAGCTATGCATCCCCAATTTTGATAATGGTTTCATGCAATTTTGGCTGAAGTTGAGAAATAGTATGGTTTGGAGCATGTATCTTGATCTCCTTCGATTCTTGATGGATTTGAGTGATTCCAAGCTTGATTATGATTGTTGTGACATCATCTTCTCATTTATAATAATTGATTACATGGTAGTTGAAGTATTCATGAGTTATCATTAAGTACACTTTGAGAAACTTTCATGAAATGGTCACGTATGTCTTCCCTTCATGTTTGAGCTCTTTTGGGACTGATATATACGTTGTATTGGTGTTGTTTGCTACACATTTGAATAGCCTAATCGACCTGATTATGTTGAGTTGAGGAAGATCAGATGTTGCCCTGTTTTTCGTAACTCTTACCCTATTTTTGAACTGGGTTTTGCTGCTGAAAACTGCTGCGTTTCTTCCTTTCTTGTTGCTATCAGTTTCATGGTTTTGAGAGAGTTGCTAAGGTTGTGTTGTTGTTGCATCTCATACATTTTGTAGCTGCATCAGTTGCCTTGATTGCTGCTTTCTTTTATTCTGTTTTGAGCAAGGAAAACGGGGGTTGTTGTGTGAGCTGCTGCTACGAATGCTTCTGTAATACATCTCCCCGGCCGGGGAGATTTTGAACATGAAAGTACCCGGCCGGGGAGCCTTATGCAAAAACCCCATTGCATGTCAGTCCCTGGGCGGGTAAATTTTGTGAACAAAATCTCCCCGGGCGGGGAGATTGTTTCTGCTACGCGGCTGCTATTTTGCTGTTGAGTTGCTACTGCTGCTTCATTTCTTTTCCCCTTTTTCCTTCATGCATGTTATGAGTGGTTGAATATTGCATGCATTTTAATAGAAATTGCATGAATGTTATTATGGTTGTTGGTACGTATGCCTATATATATATACTTAAATGAATTGCATGCAATTATGTACTTTATGTATATATATATATATATATTTATAACATGTGTTGCATGAAATTATTTAATCTAAATGATTGCATGCAGGGGCTGTACGTTGCATGCATATATATATATATATATAATTGTGTATTAAATTTTAAATAATATTTGATTTAATCGAATTTTAGAATTTAATGGTTACCTATTTCATGTTTTATTTAAAATTCCGAATTTAAATTGAATGTATTTAATTGTCTATTTTCTAATTGTAACTGTGGAACTTATGAACTTAATGAATATGAGCGCCTCCTTGAACGAAGGAATGGCTTGCTTATATGATTTAAATCCCTTAATAGTGCACATGAACATTCTCACGACATAATCTTATCTTTTATACATTCTTATCATGATCACACATTGCCATGCGTCATATATGGTTCATTTAGAGTCTTGAGTCTCACGAACACGTTACGTTGTCTTTGTACAGTTTTCAGGAGTTTTTGACGAGGAAACGCTAACCGGGCTTGAGGACTCATGAACCTCATAGCCACAATGATATGTTTAGGTGGTCGGGCCTTGCAAACCCGTCCACCACGGAGGAAGAAGGTTGGAACTTATTTTATGATTATGATTATGTTTATGATTGATATGTACCGTGCGGGAAGGCCGGGACACGGATTGCCCAAACGAATATGTTTTATGATATGATATATGATATGTGTGTATTATGATATATTGCATGATCACCTAGTTAATATAATAATGATATTTGTCGTACACGGTCGGAGTTTGGTTGGAGATTGTGCACGCTCACTCACCGAGCCTTAATGTTTATGTATGATTTATGAACTTAATAAGTCTAATATGATTAGTCATAAAGTTCGAGCATCGCTTAGTCATTTCGTTGCCCTTTTTGGGAACTAATTTCAAATAAAACCTTGCTCGGGATTTATGACTTGCATGTGCATGTTTTATATATACATATTTCGCTCCTGCTCACTCAGTCTTCTAGAGACTGATCCTCTCCCTCCCCAACCTTTTTGTGCGCAGGTTTGGCTTTGTAGTTTCGAGCTAGGCGGAGTTGTGTGGAGTCTTTGAGTCGGTCAAGTTCAGTTAGGAGAGTCTCTGCACTCGCATATGTATCTAATTTATGCATGATTCAATCCTATAATATTATGAATTTGAAGCTTTATGTATTTGTTACTGAATTGCCTTGTCGGGCTTTGCTATGAACTAAAAGAGGCGTGAGGAGCTCAAGTCTGCCTGTGGTTCATGTGTTTAATTTTTGCAGGCCCGTGGCCAATGCATGTGTTTGGATTTAGTTCTCAGTTGCATTATATCTTGTCGGTTAGTTATATTTGCAGGGTCTAAGTTCCACCTAGCTTAGGAAGGTTTTTCTGTTTGTCTCCCGTTCGCTAGGATTTGATACGGGGGCGGATTTACCATTTCGTTACTCGTGTTGAGCTATAGTGCGGGGGATGTGGTGCCTCACGTGCGGGGTGCTACATCCTTAAGTGGTATCAGAGCCCGGTTGCAAAACCGGTGTTCTCGAGTCGTGTTTGAGTCAGTCTAGGTCGTACGGCTTAGGAACTATGTGATAATGTGTGCATTGCATCAATCTTGAACATGAAATTTGGCTTTCCTTTTGAATTCTGTTGAACTATCTGCTGCATCATTATATGGGTCCTTGTCTTTAGTGTTGAATATGTGTCATGAGCATGCATTAATCGCATATATATACTCTCGAAGTAAGTTGTGATTTATAGGTTATGAAGATAATCTCAAACCACGGCCAGATTCTACGACAAAGACGATCGATTGCAAGCTTTTTCTGAGGCATGGAAGATAGGAAGGATACACCCAGGAAAAATGTAGAGAATTCGAGATGTGGGGCTTTCTAGATGGAGCTAGAGTTCAAGGGTTAGGATTCAGAATAGGAGGTCCGAATTTAGAAATGCGGTGGTAGAAGGACACTTGGTGAAATAAGGATTGATCGCGAGATGGTTATGACTTAGAGGATCGACATACACTGCTCTATTACCTAAGGTACCTTTAATTGGATTCAACGGGATCTTTCAACCTAAGGGATGAAGTGAACATACCTTGAAGGTATTTTGGTCCCAGATTCGGATCATTGAAGAGGTGTTAATAATTAAGAAAAGTCAAGATAAAATGGGCTCGGTAGAAGTTATGAACCAAGGGTCGACAAAGAAGGATTTCTAACTACGCTTAGTGATTAGAAATCGAGTTTGTTGAAGTTAAAACTGGGAAGAGTTGGATTTGGGTGCTCTGGATGCCGATTAATGATGGCAAACGAGTCTGGAAGGGAGTAGAGAGAGGCAAGTAATTGTGTGAATACAAATTTAGGGAAGGTGGCGATATTGAGAATGGGATTTGAGTTCGTTTTTCCAAATGCAAGCTGAATTGTCATGTTGTGAAGTTGAATAGGAAGATATGGAGCAACAAATGGGAACGATAAAGAAAGGCAAAGACTAGCTGAAGGATTATTCTCGGGGAGAGACTCTTTGCAAGGAAATCCTGTGCTCAAGTATAAGCAATTGGAGGTGAATTAAACTCATAAAGGATATGCACGGGATTCTTGATCGAGGTGACGACTAGAAGTAGAGATCGAATTTAGAGGAAAAGTTTGAATGCTAACTCCTTGGACGGGGAAGAATTAGGGATCAAGAAATTACAATCTCAGCAAGTGAAAGATACAAATTGATTTACAAAGATTCATGGAAATCTTGAAGACCGTGGGAAAGGCAAGGAATAATCACCAAGTCATACTTAGCATTCATAGCACGTGCATCATACTTAGCATTAATTATTTACTCTTCTGGCCTTATGTTATTCCGTGCATTTCTATTTGGTTTCGTTGCGCTAATGTGTTGCATAATTGCTTGATGTAAACGTGACACATGCATCGTCATTTTAATCCGACATGCAATTTAGTGTTTAATTGATAGGAAGTTCTTTCATCTCAACTATCAAGTATTACTTAACCGAGCACTTTCGAATTCAATGAAGATGACTTCGGGGAAACAAAGAATTTCAAGTAAAGGATAGGTTAATGGAAACGGGAATTCATAAAGAGAAGCGAGATTAGAGTTGATTGCGGGGTGTTTGGATCGGACAAGAATAGGAAAGGGGTTTCGGACATTAAGCGAATTACAAGGGAAGTTGAAATGCAAAACCTTGGGGTTGCCCTTTTGATCAAAATCCTCCCTAATGGAAATTATTCATCAAGAATTCCGACAAAATGAGAATCAATGGAGTTTAACACGGGACAATGGAAATTTAAGGGGGAGAGCACGACCGAGGAACAAATTGGACGATTGAAGGGGTGCTCGAAGAAATATTTTAGTAGGAATATCGAAATTGCAAATTAAGGAAGACCTGGATGTCCTATTAGTGATGAACAGAAATAAATAAGACGGCTTGAATGGTTAAGTTGTTAAGAGGAGAGCTAAGTTACTAAATCCGGGTTGAAGTCCATCACTAGGTATAAAGGAAATGGCTTGGAGAATATTCTTATGTATAGAATATGGATCTGGGGATAACAAAATTATAAGGGAGTCTGTGAACTCCTAAGTCAGAATTGACAAGTGAGAGAGTCGAATCAAGTTAGCATATAATGGAATGATGGGGATTAAGAGTAATCCAATGGAGTACAAAGGGGGTTCAATAATGACAATATTATCAAGTCATCGGTTATTCCCATGATAATTCGGAAGGAACTTTGAGAAGAAACCAAACCGAAAAGGATGGTCATTGGAGGATTTACGTCAAACTTCAAGAATCATCAAGAACATTCTGTCTTCGATTCAAGAAATATGGGGCCAATTACCGAATATAACTTTAAAGGGGTTAAAGAGAATAAACGGATAACATGAACAGAAGATGGGAAAGAATTCGTGTTGAGAAAGAAATCATAATAACAAATACCTCAAGCTCGGTATGGAGCCGTCAGTGTTGCCAGGAGTAGCTATTTTCGAGAATACGTTAGACTTCGATATGAGTAAGGGTAGTAACAATGGATCGAATTTCGGGACGGACGATTTAAGGGCATTTTGGGAGGTTAAGCTCAGTTAATTAAAAAGAATTGGTTGGTCGAATGAGGATTAAGGGGAAATGGTGAAGACTGGAAGCAGTACAAGTCAGAAGGGATCTAAAAGTATAATCCTTAAAGGATTCATCAATTGCTTTGTTGGGGTATCCTGAAGAGTTTAAGAACAAATCGAGAACTGAACTCACTTTCGGGACAGATCATACACTGGACAACGATAACTCACAATTCTAAATTCCGCAACTACGGTGAACGGTACTTATAGCATCCATGATACATACATTCATGCAAATTTAATTTAATAATTTCTTTGTTATGTGGTTCGTTTTCTTATCAAGTTAAACTACGTGAAGTAATTGATGATTAACGTGGATGATATCTGTTACTTGCCTTGGGGTGGGTTGCATGATTTTAAATTTGGTTTTGCGTGTGTTGCTTGGGAGTATTGGAGACGTCATTTCTTTATTTTGGTTGAGACGGGGATTCTCCTATTTTTGTTCGAGAGACGGGGTGCTCTCTTTGCTTGCGAGAGACGGGGTTCTCTCATTGTTGTTGGGGAGACGGGGTTCTCTCATTATTGCTCGAGAGACGGGGCTCTCTCCTTGTTGTTTGTGAGAGAAGGGGAATCTCTCATTGATTGTTTTTAGGAGTGCTTTGAATCCGAGGACGAATTTTTTTTAAGGGGGAGAGATTGTAACGCCCCGGTTTTTCATTTTTAATAATGTGACGTATGTGTTTACTAAATTGCGCGAATTAATTGTTTTTACGTATTTTCTATTTAATTTTATTATAAATTGTTATTATTATATTTTATTATATTATATTTTAATTTGATATTATTTTAAAATATTACGTTATTTTAAGTATTTATTTTAATTTGTTGTTAATTTCATGATTAATGCTAATTAAGTGTTGTGCTAATTAATCATACTTTAACCATATTAATTTTTATAATAATCTGTTAAACTTGAATTATGTTTACAATTTAATTTAATTTATTTAATTAATTTTTATTATGCATGAATTGTATAAATATGTGCATGATTGTATATTTGTGCATCGTTCTTATATGAAATGATATCAAAATGTTCTGAAATTGTAGTATGTCGTAAATATGTGTGTTATGAACATGCCTACATGCTCGGTTTGTGTTTTCGAACTCGTTTGATATGTTAACGAATTTAATTTGATTCGTGGAACCAAATCGGGGGCTAATGAGGAATTAGCGCACCCTTGGTTCCGTACGTGATATCTTGAGCTCGGGAACTCGGATTCGAGTTCCGTTAACTTCGTTGAACTTGTATCAAAGATTCAAGTTTAATAAACTTAGCCTTATATTTTTCCAAAATCATTTGAACATCCGAAATTCAACCGAAAAACGGAACGGCGACAAAAACAGGGTAAAGTTAAGTCTCACATTCTTATCATGATCACACATTGCCATGCGTCATATATGGTTCATTTAGAGTCTTGAGTCTCACGAACACGTTACGTTGTCTTTTGTACAGTTTATCACCAGGGTGGGGAAATCTTGATCTTTCAGGAGTTTTTGACGAGAAAATGCTAACCGGGCTTGAGGACTCATGAACCTCATAGCCACAATGATATGTTTAGGTGGTCGGGCCTTGCAAACCCGTCCACCACGGAGGAAGAAGGTTGGAACTTATTTTATGATTATGATTATGTTTATGATTGATATGCACCGTGCGGGAAGGCCGGGACACGGATTGCCCAAACGAATATGTTTTATGATATGATATATGATATGTGTGTATTATGATATATTGCATGATCACCTAGTTAATATAATAATGATATTTGTCGTACACGGTCGGAGTTTGGTTGGAGATTGTGCACGCTCACTCGCCGAGCCTTAATGTTTATGTATGATTTATGAACTTAATAAGTCTAATATGATTAGTCATAAAGTTCGAGCATCGCTTAGTCATTTCGTTGCCCTTTTTGGGAACTAATTTCAAATAAAACCTTGCTCGGGATTTATGACTTGCATGTGCATGTTTTATATATACATATTTCGCTCCTGCTCACTCAGTCTTCTAGAGACTGATCCTCTCCCTCCCCAACCTTTTTGTGCGCAGGTTTGGCTTTGGAGTTTCGAGCTAGGCGGAGTTGTGTGGAGTCTTTGAGTCGGTCAAGTTCAGTTAGGAGAGTCTCTGCACTAGCATATGTATCTAATTTATGCATGATTCAATCCTATAATATTATGAATTTGAAGCTTTATGTATTTGTTACTGAATTGCCTTGTCGGGCTTTGCTATGAACTAAAAGAGGCCTGAGGAGCCCAAGTCTGCCTGTGGTTCATGTGTTTAATTTCTGCAGGCCCGTGGCCAATGCATGTGTTTGGATTTAGTTCTCAGTTGCATTATGTCTTGTTGGTTAGTTATATTTACAGGGTCTAAGTTCCACCTAGCTTAGGAAGGTTTTTCTGTTTGTCTCCCGTTCGCTAAGGTTTGATACGGGGGCGGATTTACCATTTCGTTACTCGTGTTGAGCTATAGTGCGGGGGATGTGGTGCCTCACGTGCGGGGTGCTACATCCTTAAGTGGTATCAGAGCCCGGTTGCAAAACCGGTGTTCTCGAGTCGTGTTTGAGTCAGTCTAGGTCGTACGGCTTAGGAACTATGTGATAATGTGTGCATTGCATCAATCTTGAACATGAAATTTGGCTTTCCTTTTGAATTCTGTTGAACTATCTGCTGCATCATTATATGGGTCCTTGTCTTTAGTGTTGAATATGTGTCATGAGCATGCATTAATCGCATGTATATACTCTCGAAGTAAGTTGTGATTTATAGGTTATGAAGATAATCTCAAACCACGGCCAGATTCTACGACAAAGACGATCAATTGCAAGCTTTTTCTGAGGCATGGAAGATAGGAAGGATACACCCAGGAAAAATTTAGAGAATTCGAGATGTGGGGCTTTCTAGATGGAGCTAGAGTTCAAGGGTTAGGATTCGGAATGGGAGGTCTGAATTTAGAAATGCGGTGGTAGAAGGACACTTGGTGAAATAAGGATTGATCGCGAGATGGTTATGACTTAGAGGATCGACATACACTGCTCTATTACCTAAGGTACCTTTAATTGGATTCAACGGGATCTTTCAACCTAAGGGATGAAGTGAACATACCTTGAAGGTATTTTGGTCCCAGATTCGGATCATTGAAGAGGTGTTAATAATTAAGAAAAGTCAAGATAAAATGGGCTCGGTAGAAGTTATGAACCAAGGGTCGACAAAGAAGGATTTCTAACTACGCCTAGTGATTAGAAATCGAGTTTGTTGAAGTTAAGACTGGGAAGAGTTGGATTTGGGTGCTCTGGATACCGATTAATGATGGGAAACGAGTCTGGAAGGGAGTAGAGAGAGGCAAGTAATTGTGTGAATACAAATTTAGGGAAGGTGGTGATATTGAGAATGGGATTTGAATTCGTTTTTCCAAATGCAAGCTGAATTGTCATGTTGTGAAGTTGAATTGGAAGATATGGAGCAACAAATGGGAACGATAAAGAAAGGCAAAGACTGGTTGAAGGATTATTCTCGGGGAGAGACTCTTTGCAAGGAAATCCTGTGCTCAAGTATAAGCAATTGGAGGTGAATTAAACTCATAAAGGATATGCACGGGATTCTTGATCGAGGTGACGACTAGAAGTAGAGATCGAATTTAGAGGAAAAGTTTGAATGCTAACTCCTTGGACGGGGAAGAATTAGGGATCAAGAAATTGCAATCTCAGCAAGTGAAAGATACAAATTGATTTACAAAGATTCATGGAAATCTTGAAGACCGTGGGAAAGGCAAGGAATAATCACCAAGTCATACTTAGCATTCATAGCACGTGCATCATACTTAGCATTAATTATCAACTCTTCTGGCCTTATGTTATTCCGTGCATTTCTATTTGGTTTCGTTGCGCTAATGTGTTGCATAATTGCTTGATGTAAACGTGACACATGCATCGTCATTTTAATCCGACATGCAATTTAGTGTTTAATTGATAGGAAGTTCTTTCATCTCAACTATCAAGTATTACTTAACCGAGCCACTTTCGAATTCAATGAAGATGACTTCGGGGAAACAAAGAATTTCAAGTAAAGGATAGGTTAATGGAAACGGGAATTCATAAAGAGAAGCGAGATTAGAGTTGATTGCGGGGTGTTTGGATCGGACAAGAATAGGAAAGGGGTTTCGGACATTAAGCGAATTATAAGGGAAGTTGAAATGCAAAACCTTGGGGTTGCCCTTTTGATCAAAATCCTCCCTAATGGAAATTATTCATCAAGAATTCCGACAAAATGAGAATCAATGGAGTTTAACACGGGACAATAGAAATTTAAGGGGGAGAGCACGACCGAGGAACAAATTGGACGATTGAAGGGGTGCTCGAAGAAATATTTTAGTAGGAATAACGAAATTGCAAATTAAGGAAGACCTGGATGTCCTATTAGTGATGAACAGAAATAAATAAGACGGCTTGAATGGTTAAGTTGTTAAGAGGAGAGCTAAGTTACTAAATCCGGGTTGAAGTCCATCACTAGGTATAAAGGAAATGGCTTGGAGAATATTCTTATGTATAGAATATGGATCTGGGGATAACAAAATTATAAGGGAGTCTGTGAACTCCTAAGTCAGAATTGACAAGTGAGAGAGTCGAATCAAGTTAGCATATAATGGAATGATGGCGATTAAGAGTAATCCAATGGAGTACAAAGGGGGTTCAATAATGACAATATTATCAAGTCATCGGTTATTCCCATGATAATTCGGAAGGAACTTTGAGAAGAAACCAAACCGAAAAGGATGATCATTGGAGGATTTACATCAAACTTCAAGAATCATCAAGAACATTCTGTCTTCGATTCAAGAAATATGGGGCCAATTACCGAATATAACTTTAAAGGGGTTAAAGAGAATAAACGGATAACATGAATAGAAGATGGGAAAGAATTCGTGTTGAGAAAGAAATCATAATAACAAATACCTCAAGCTCGGTATGGAGCCGTCAGTGTTGCCAGGAGTAGCTATTTTCGAGAATACGTTAGACTTCGATATGAGTAAGGGTAGTAACAATGGATCGAATTTTGGGACGGACGATTTAAGGGCATTTTGGGAGGTCAAGCTCAGTTAATTAAAAAGAATTGGTTGGTCGAATGAGGATTAAGGGGAAATGGTGAAGACTGGAAGCAGTACAAGTCAGAAGGGATCTAAAAGTATAATCCTTAAAGGATTCATCAATTGCTTTGTTGGGGTATCCTGAAGAGTTTAAGAACAACTCGAGAACTGAACTCAGTTTCGGGACAGATCATACACTGGACAACGATAACTCACAATTCTAAATTCTGCAACTACGGTGAACGGTACTTATAGCATCCATGATACATACATTCATGCAAATTTAATTTAATAATTTCTTTGTTATGTGGTTCGTTTTCTTATCAAGTTAAACTACGTGAAGTAATTGATGATTAACGTGGATGATATCTGTTACTTGCCTTGGGGTGGGTTGCATGATTTTAAATTTGGTTTTGCGTGTGTTGCTTGGGAGTATTGGAGACGTCCTTTCTTTATTTTGGTTGAGACGGGGATTCTCCTATTTTTGTTCGAGAGACGGGGTGCTCTCTTTGCTTGCGAGAGACGGGGTTCTCTCATTGTTGTTGGGGAGACGGGGTTCTCTCATTATTGCTCGAGAGACGGGGCTCTCTCCTTGTTGTTTGTGAGAGAAGGGGAATCTCTCATTGATTGTTTTTAGGAGTGCTTTGAATCCGAGGACGGATTCTTTTTAAGGGGGAGAGATTGTAACGCCCCGGTTTTTCATTTTTAATAATGTGACGTATGTGTCTACTAAATTGCGCGAATTAATTGTTTTTACGTATTTTCTATTTAATTTTATTATAAATTGTTATTATTATATTTTATTATATTTTATTTTAATTTGATATTATTTTAAAATATTACGTTATTTTAAGTATTTATTTTAATTTGTTGTTAATTTCATGATTAATGCTAATTAAGTGTTGTGCTAATTAATCATACTTTAACCATATTAATTTTTATAATAATCCGTCAAACTTGAATTATGTTTACAATTTAATTTAATTTATTTAATTAATTTTTATTATGCATGAATTGTATAAATATGTGCATGATTGTATATTTGTGCATCGTTCTTATATGAAATGATATCGAAATGTTCTGAAATTGTAGTATGTCGTAAATATGTGTGTTATGAACATGCCTACATGCTCGGTTTGTGTTTTCGAACTCGTTTGATATGTTAACGAATTTAATTTGATTCGTGGAACCAAATCGGGGGCTAATGAGGAATTAGCGCACCCTTGGTTCCGTACGTGATATCTTGAGCTCGGGAACTCGGATTCGAGTTCCGTCAACTTCGTTGAACTTGTATCGAAGATTCGACTTTAATAAACTTAGCCTTATATTTTTCCGAAATCATTTGAACCTCCGAAATTCAACCGAAAAACGGAACGACGACAAAATTTCCTTTCTTGTCGCTATCAGTTTCGTGGTTTTGAGAGAGTTGCTAAGGCTGTGTTGTTGTTGCATCTCATACATTTTGTAGCTGCATCAGTTGCCTTGATTGTTGCTTTCTTTTACTCTGTTTTGAGCAAGGAAAACGGGGGTTGTTGTGTGAGCTGCTGCTACGAATGCTTCTGTAATACATCTCCCCGGCCGGGGAGATTTTGAACATGAAAGTACCCGACCGGGGAGCCTTATGCAGAAACCCCATTGCATGTCAGTCCCCGGGCGGGTAAATTTCGTGAACAAAATCTCCCCGCCTTCTGCTACGCTGCTGCTGTTTTGCTGTTGAGTTGCTACTACTGCTTCATTTCTTTTCCCCTTTTTCCTTCATGCATGTTATGAGTGGTTGAATGTTGTATGCATTTTAATAGAAATTGCATGAATGTTATTATGGTTGTTGGTACGTATGCCTATATATATATACTTAAATGAATTGCATGCAATTATGTACTTTGTGTATATATATATATATATATATATATATATTTATAACATGTGTTGCATGAAATTATTTAATCTAAATTATTGCATACAGGGGTTGTACGTTGCATGCATATATATATATATGTATATATATATATATAATATATTTATATATGTTTATTAAATTTTAAATAATATTGGTTTAATCGAATTTTAGAATTTAATGGTTACCTATTTCATGTTTTATTTAAAATTCCGAATTTAAATTGAATGTATTTAATTGTGTATTTTCTAATTGTAAATGTGGAATTTATGAACTTAATGAATATGAGCACCTCCTTGAACGAAAGAATGGCTTGTTTATATGATTTAAATCCCTTAATAGTGCACATGAACATTCTCATGACATAATCTTATCTTTTATACATTCTTATCATGGTCACACATTGCCGTGCGTCATATATGGTTCATTTAGAGTCTTGAGTCTCATGAACACGTTACGTTGTCTTTTGTACAGTTTATCTCCAGGGTGGGGAAATCTTGATCTTTCAGGCACTCGGTAACTCGTATCCTTGTATCGTCATGTTTCAGGTGAGGGTGTTTTCGTTTTAGTTACGTATTAAACCCTACAACCTTATGTGACAAGCTTTGGCCAAAAACCTTATATATATATATATATGTTACTTTTAAAGTAGAGTTATCGAGTAAATTCTTCTGAAATTATACGTATGGGCGTATATAAGCTTAAAATGGTTTTGCAACGAGGCTATGCTCCAAACCGTGTGTCTTGATGCTAGCTATGGATTAGGAGGACACGGAGAGGTACGTGTATAGCATATGCCGAGTTGTACGGTAAGGTATGTTTTCTTATAGTATGTATCCCAAGTATGAAGTAAATGTTTTGGCGAGATTATGCATGTATGATATGTTCACGGGCCCAGGAATTTTGTACATATGGCTATCCGGGGAGGCACGGGCCGACGGTGATCCCATGTGCTAGTTCCACTATGTTACTGCGAAACGGGCCTCGTCAAGGAGTTTTTGACGAGGAAACGCTAACCGGGCTTCAGGACTCATGAACCTCATAGCCACAATGATATGTTTAGGTGGTCGGGCCTTGCAAACCCGTCCACTACGGAGGAAGAAGGTTGGAACTTATTTTATGATTATGATTATGTTTATGATTGATATGCACCGTGCGGGAAGGCCGGGACACGGATTGCCCAAACGAATATGTTTTATGATACAATATATGATCTGTGTGTATTATGATATATTGCTTGATCACCTAGTTAATAAAATAATGATATTTGTCGTACACGGTCGAAGTTTGGTTGGAGATTGTGCACGCTCACTCGCCGAGCATTAATGTTTGTGTATGATTTATGAACTTAATAAATTTAATATGATTAGTCATAAATTTCGAGCATCGCTTAGTCATTTCCTTGCCCTTTTTCGGAACTAATTTCAAATAAAACCTTCCTCGAGATTTATGACTTGCATGTGTATGTTTTATATATACGTATTTCGCTCCTGCTCACTTAGTCTTCTAGAGACTGGTCCTCTCCCTCCCCAACCTTTTAGTGCGCAGGTTTGGCTTTGGAGTTTCGAGCCAGGCGGAGTTGTGTGGAGTCTTTGAGTCGGTCAAGTTCAGTTAGGAGAGTCTCTGCACTCGCATATGTATCTAATTTATACATGATTCAATCCTATAATATTATGAATTTGAAGCTTTATGTATTTGTTACTGAATTGCCTTGTCGGGCTTTGTTATGAACTAAAAGAGGCCTGAGGGGCCCAAGTCTGCCTGTGGTTCGTGTGTCTAATTTCTGCAGGCCCGTGGCCAATGCATGTGTTTGGATTTAGTTCTTCGTTGCATTATGTCTTGTTCGTTAGTTATATTTGCAGGGTGTGACGCCCCGTTTTCTCGAAGGGCGTTCTTACGACATCAACAAGTAAGTATCTACACTTATGTGTGTTTAATTTAAGAGTTCTTGAATTATGTGATTTAATGTAAATCCAATTTAATATGTGTTCATTCGAATTATTCTAAGATTATTGTCAACTTGATTAATTACGCGCATATTTAACCCTAACTACCTAATTTGATTTAATTCAAATTTATTCCATGAAATAATTGTCAAGTGATTTTAAATCCATCATGTTACTTAACTTGTTTAATTTGGGTTTACTTGAATTCCTTGAGATTAATTGTCAATCATGTGTTTACAAAGTGCCGTTAAATTATAGGAAAAGTTTCTAAAATTAAATTGAATTAAACTCTAATTGGTAAATCTCTATTTCACTTTTATTTGTAAAATTAATTCGGAGCTTGAATGTTTATTCGTAACTTTACTAATTTTATTTACGATTAATTGTACGCGATATTTATCCTTGCTACGCGATAAGGATACCCGGTTATATATAGCTTGTGCACAAGAGACATTTCTCCCAATCCCTTTTTTTTCTCTCTCTCTCTCCTCTCCCACTTTCTCTCTCCCGCGGGTTACTATCGCGGCTTCGGTTACGAGTCCATAACTCGATCGTTTCTCGACGAAATTCAATAAACGAATAGTCCATTTCGATTATCTCGGCGAGACGTACGCAAGAGTACCAATTTCATAGCCTAACGACGAATGGTGGCGGAGTTATGGCCGGATTTCAGTGGCAGCGGCGGAGCTATCAGACCGCCGCCACTTCGCCGGCGTTTCGCGGCATTTTCCGGCCACCTCCTTGATGCACGCACCCCATGCCCAGACAGAGGACTTCCAGCCGCTTCGTTTGAAGTCGGAGGCACGGCTATCGGAGCAGAGACGACGCCGCACGCGCCGCCCAAAGCTCGCGGCGGCGGCGCAAGTTACTGTAGCAGCAGCGGCAGAAACTTCGGCGGCCAACGGGGGCCTTTTCCGGCCATCTTTTGGTCTTGGGCTCTTCACGAAAGTTGTTCGGAACGACGAGAACTAGTGACCTGTGATCAGGCGACTCCAGATTCGGTGGTTTGGTAGCGGATCGGCGGCGACAAAGTGGCGGTGCAACGGTGGCACTAGCTCCGAGGATTTTTCCGGAAAGCTACCTTAGGGCTTTCGAAGAGCTCGTCATGGGTAAGACAACACCTCTTTCGGATCGTATTTTGGTTCACCGGTTTGGAAGTAATTTGAGTTTGAAGATTTAGGGTTTTCGTGCTCTTAGATTTCAGATCTACGACAATCGGCTTGGAATTTCTAGAAATTGATTGAGGATTCGGAACGGGCACGAAGACTTCATTCAGGAATGATTTTTCGGGATTTTTCCGGCGACCTTCGGCGGCGGTCCGGCCAAATTCCGGCAGCTACAGTGGTGGCGTTCCGGCGGCGTTTGGTCAGAATGTTCGTCTCGTTGTGGTGAGTTCAACACCACCTTTCGTTCGTTAATCGGACACTCGATCTATTTATTACGAATTATTTTGCGTAATTGTGATTATTTGAATTAATTGTTTTAAGTGCAAATAAATTGGTTATTGTTGGTTTGTTGATCGAGATGTATTCCAATCGTATATGAAAACATGTGTTGAATGGATTGTGATATGTATGAATGTTTCGATTTACAATTTGAATCCCGATGTGATGAATTTACCCTATTTGTTAAGTACGAAGGGGTGTTAGTGTAATATCTAGAAACTAATCTTTTATGTGACTAAATGAACTTGAATGATATTTTAGAAGAACGAACATGTTGTGATTTCTCTATATGAATTTGAGACGTTCTCAATGTTATGTTTGTTGTAAATTGTGTTTCCAATATTAAATTTAGATACATGAAGGATGCTTGAACAACTTGAGACTTTATGCATGATAGGAGTTAGAATTGTAATATCTTGATTTACTCTTACTACTTGAAAATGGTATATTATGAATTACGATAAATTGATAATTGTCATGTTTGTAAGTAATTAATTCCTAGTGGAATAACTATATAAACACTTTAAACGAACAATTATGCTTAGTAATCAACTAAGGGGATGTATGTGTAATAATTCTAAACTTTTATAAATAACTTAGGGGATGTAAGTGTAATATTTATGAAACTACGAATGTGACTTGAGCTTGTGTACCAAACATGTTGTGATGTTGTAAAGTATGATCTTAAGTGAATTAAATGTACTCTTTATTTGTATCAAGCATGCCATCTACGCACAACAACTTTGTATGTTTATACGATCAAGTTGCTCTTACTTATGCACTTTATAACTCGACATGAACTTGATGCTTAATTCTAATATTATAATTGAACCCTGTGACATTGGATGATTTAATATGCATTTTGTGAATACATTGACTTCCTAAATTGATTGTGCATCTTTGGATATGGAATTACGTGATGGTTGCTTGTAAATATGACCTTATTGAGCATTGATATGCCTTGAATGACCACGACACCTTATCCAAGCACAACATGAACACTTATGCATAACCACGATCATGTTGAGCAACGCCGTGCGTCTTGTTTGGTTCATATAGAGTCTAAGTCTGGGCTTCTGTATGTCTTGTCACAGAGTTTTGTGGTGCCGGTGGGCCCGAGGTTTAGAGTGTTTGGCCCTTCACACTCTCAGACTCTACTTTCACGAGGTGAGGTTTAGGATTTTGTATAGTTAAGCGACCTATGGCCTTAAAATGATGATTTCAATCCTTGCATGCGGTTATATACTATGTATGATTAGATATGTGTTGGATATGATAAGATTATGACCTTGTGGACCATCCTTGGTTTTGAAGAAAAATTAAGTATTAAGGCATATGTAAGCTATTTTGGAAAACTCTAATATATTATGATTCTGTAGCGAGTTGCCATGAAATATTGGCATATGTATGTATGTTATGTTATGTGGATCCAGGAGCTGGTACGAGTGGAGACCGGCACGGCATAGGGCCGTCGGATAAGCCACTGTGCTAGTTCCATTTGAGACATCATTGCGCGACCTTAGGGCGATGAGGGAGGCGTGATATCTTGAGCCTTCGGTGTACAGCCGGGGAGGACTCTTGTGGGTTCGCTACCCCTTGAGGGTTTGTATGTATGTTATTGATGGTTAGGGCCAACGCGTGGCTCTTCCATCATTGGAGTAGAGGATGGATTGATTCTGCTTTATGTTCTGTTCAGTTATGAGGAGCAAAGGTTGGAAGCCCGTACTCGCCGGGTATATGTTATGAATATATGGGATTTGTGAAACGGGATAGGCTTCTCTAAATGGTTTTCCAAACTTATACTATTTTGGGTATTTCAACTGTTTTAGCGTGCAAAACCCTAATCCCGGTTCATGAGTCCACCCTTATGATATGTGATGTGCTCTATATATATATTGTGGGTGTGCGTTAGCCCCCCTCACTCAGTCAGTTGACTGACACCTCATTTTATCTTTTAGTTGCAGGTTCTTTTGGCTTGAGCTAAGCGGAAGTGAGTCTTCTGAGTCACACTTGTCAGTCTAGTAGGTGTTAGGATGCATTTGTCGCATACTCTACTTATTTTATGTATTTATGTTTCACATTTGCAGATTATGTTTATGTTCTATTTAGACTTCAACCCGTGTGGGGTAGTAAGATAGTATTTGGTTGTTACTAGATATTGATGATATTTATGTTGTTTATTATGTTGGATTATGTATGTCGATATTCGGGATTAGGTATCTATGCTAGTTGAACCCGTCACCTGCTTTGCATGTTTTGTTTTAAATGCTTCCGCTATCTATTGTTGTTGGTTTTAATTGCTTCCGCACTCTGAGTTTTTGTCAAGTTAGATCCGCCTAGCCTAGTGTGTGAGTTGGTCTCCCGTTCGCTCTGATTCGGATTCGGGCATGGATTTCCATTTCATGTTCTGGGTCTGGGTCATAGTGCGGGGGATGTGGCATCCTCCGTTTGGGGTGTTACATCCTTAAGTGGTATCAGAGCTCTAGGTTGCAAAACCGAGCTCTTGAGTCGTGTTGAGTCTGTCTAGGTCGTACGGCATAAGAATAACTGCGCATTGCATTTGTTTGACCTGATATTTTGACCCTTGGGCACGAATTGTTTCGTGATTATATGACTATGTGCACATTGTGACTTTAATTATGCAACATCTTATTTTATGTGCTTTATAAATTACAACTAATTGTTGCATTTACGTGATGTACTTGTTACATTTCATTTGCATCTTAATCCGCATGCATCGAAATTAGTGTTTGAATTTCAGGGTACCCTATGAGTCAACATTAAGATTTCCCTCCGTCAACACTACCTATTGGTACTACAACGGAAACACGCCATAATTCGAAGATGAAAGGATTCTTTACCAAGATTAATGGTCATGAAAAGGTTCAGAGTTGAAGGACTGAGATTTGCTATGTTGACTTACTATCTTAAAGTCAATTGAAAGATGGAGTTTGATGAATTTTCACCTTGATGATTCGTTTATTTGGAAGTAGTCACCTTGTTGATGGAAACGAGTTAATGTAGAAGAATCCGATCAAATACGATCCGATCAAGTTCAAGGGATGTGGATAGGTAACCATGTTACTTAAGCAACGAGCTACAAACCATCGGTGAGTGTTGAAGGTTTTGGTGCCATTTAGAGTTAACGAACGACAAGACAAGATTGGTTGTTAGCTCTTTGGGTGTTTCTCTAAGATGAGATGGAAGACATTGTTGATGCGGGAATATAACACTTAGATGCTGAAAGACTTTATTCAAGTTTTAGAATTATATACCATGGATTGCTTTGGGAAGTACTTAGCACCACGATCATCCAACGAAACTCTGAGGTAAATATCTAATTGACAAATGAATCATGGATAACTCCTTGAAGATGAGCATACTAAGATTGAACACATAAATGAGAATTCTTGGGAGAAACTGAGGATGATTCTAGTTGAGCAAGGATTACGGTCTAGTAAGGGGTTTGGTGATAAACGAGCTTTGCTGAGTTACCACTTTATGAGAAGACTCAAGACAAAGAAGTTCAGATGACGAAGGTTGCATCATTATCGGCTTAATCAACTCCTACTGCTTCATCTCGACTTTCTTGTAAAGATTGTTACGCTTCGGTTAACGGTACGCCAAGCATTCATGGTATTTGCATACATGCATTGTTAAATACTCTTACCTTGTTTTGCTTGATGTGGTTGATGACTACTGCTATTTTAATTGTGATAACTTGGATACCTGATCTAGTAATTGTAACTTGAAATTCCTACTCGATATGAACCGTTGCTGAGATGATGAATGAGTTATGTACTTATGTGAACTATTCATGCCTATGTGATTTAAAACTCTCTTGATTGCCCACTAACTTCTCATATAACATACATACATACTGTAACCTTGTTTTATAGGGATTCCATCGCGATATCCCCCTTGAGTTGAGGTATGAGCGTTGAATCTGCGCTCAAGGGACACCGATATCAGTTGTATAAGGTACACCAAACATGCATCGCATACTTTTCGTCAAGTGTTACTAATGTGTGAATGTATGAATAACTAATCAGTGGATTTATGTGTAAGAGAGACCTTAGGTTCCCTCTTTTTACTTGTTGGAGAGATGTAGGATTCTCTCTATTTATGTGGTAGAAAGATGTTGGAATCTTTCTAAGTTTTGCGCGCGAGAGATGTTGGATTCTCTTGTACTTAGATATTCGGAGATGCCGGATTCTCTTGAATCTAGGTGTTTGAGAAATGCTGGATTTTCTCAAACTAGAATGTTGGGAGATGTTGGAATCTGCCCGACTTAGGTTGAGAGACGGGGTTCTCTCAATTATGTGCTTGAGAGACGGGGTTCTCTCTTTTATGTGTGCTCGAGAGACGGGGTTCTCTCTCCTGTTGGTGCTGAGGGACGGGGCTCTCTCACTTACATGTTGAGAGATGGGATTCTCTCTTGTTTGTTGTGGTTGCGTTACGCGCTGATCTGACTACGGGTAGCAAGTGGTGCATCTGAGACGACATCGAGGTTGGGTGCAGTTGCAGCTATCCGATCATGGGAATGACCGACCGAGTTCGAAACAACTAACGGATCAAGTACTCGCACGGACCTCGACGATAACAAGACATCCTAAAGGAGGTTCAGTGTAGATGACCGGAGTAAGCCTCACCATTTGAGTTATGATCTTACGTGAGTTCCGGAGAAGGGTTGGAGCACTACAACTCGAGGATCTACATTTTTCCAGTGGAACCTGGGGACCAGGTTCTCTTAAGGGGGAAAGGTTGTGACGCCCCGTTTTCTCGAAGGGCGTTCTTACGACATCAACAAGTAAGTATCTACACTTATGTGTGTTTAATTTAAGAGTTCTTGAATTATGTGATTTAATGTAAATCCAATTTAATATGTGTTCATTCGAATTATTCTAAGATTATTGTCAACTTGATTAATTACGCGCATATTTAACCCTAACTACCTAATTTGATTTAATTCAAATTTATTCCATGAAATAATTGTCAAGTGATTTTAAATCCATCATGTTACTTAACTTGTTTAATTTCGGTTTACTTGAATTCCTTGAGATTAATTGTCAATCATGTGTTTACAAAGTGCCGTTAAATTATAGGAAAAGTTTCTAAAATTAAATTGAATTAAACTCTAATTGGTAAATCTCTATTTCACTTTTATTTGTAAAATTAATTCGGAGCTTGAATGTTTATTCGTAACTTTACTAATTTTATTTACGATTAATTGTACGCGATATTTATCCTTGCTACGCGATAAGGATACCCGGTTATATATAGCTTGTGCACAAGAGACATTTCTCCCAATCCCTTTTTTTTCTCTCTCTCTCTCCTCTCCCACTTTCTCTCTCCCGCGGGTTACTATCGCGGCTTCGGTTACGAGTCCATAACTCGATCGTTTCTCGACGAAATTCAATAAACGAATAGTCCATTTCGATTATCTCGGCGAGACGTACGCAAGAGTACCAATTTCATAGCCTAACGACGAATGGTGGCGGAGTTATGGCCGGATTTCAGTGGCAGCGGCGGAGCTATCAGACCGCCGCCACTTCGCCGGCGTTTCGCGGCATTTTCCGGCCACCTCCTTGATGCACGCACCCCATGCCCAGACAGAGGACTTCCAGCCGCTTCGTTTGAAGTCGGAGGCACGGCTATCGGAGCAGAGACGACGCCGCACGCGCCGCCCAAAGCTCGCGGCGGCGGCGCAAGTTACTGTAGCAGCAGCGGCAGAAACTTCGGCGGCCAACGGGGGCCTTTTCCGGCCATCTTTTGGTCTTGGGCTCTTCACGAAAGTTGTTCGGAACGACGAGAACTAGTGACCTGTGATCAGGCGACTCCAGATTCGGTGGTTTGGTAGCGGATCGGCGGCGACAAAGTGGCGGTGCAACGGTGGCACTAGCTCCGAGGATTTTTCCGGAAAGCTACCTTAGGGCTTTCGAAGAGCTCGTCATGGGTAAGACAACACCTCTTTCGGATCGTATTTTGGTTCACCGGTTTGGAAGTAATTTGAGTTTGAAGATTTAGGTTTTTCGTGCTCTTAGATTTCAGATCTACGACAATCGGCTTGGAATTTCTAGAAATTGATTGAGGATTCGGAACGGGCACGAAGACTTCATTCAGGAATGATTTTTCGGGATTTTTCCGGCGACCTTCGGCGGCGGTCCGGCCAAATTCCGGCAGCTACAGTGGTGGCGTTCCGGCGGCGTTTGGTCAGAATGTTCGTCTCGTTGTGGTGAGTTCAACACCACCTTTCGTTCGTTAATCGGACACTCGATCTATTTATTACGAATTATTTTGCGTAATTGTGATTATTTGAATTAATTGTTTTAAGTGCAAATAAATTGGTTATTGTTGGTTTGTTGATCGAGATGTATTCCAATCGTATATGAAAACATGTGTTGAATGGATTGTGATATGTATGAATGTTTCGATTTACAATTTGAATCCCGATGTGATGAATTTACCCTATTTGTTAAGTACGAAGGGGTGTTAGTGTAATATCTAGAAACTAATCTTTTATGTGACTAAATGAACTTGAATGATATTTTAGAAGAACGAACATGTTGTGATTTCTCTATATGAATTTGAGACGTTCTCAATGTTATGTTTGTTGTAAATTGTGTTTCCAATATTAAATTTAGATACATGAAGGATGCTTGAACAACTTGAGACTTTATGCATGATAGGAGTTAGAATTGTAATATCTTGATTTACTCTTACTACTTGAAAATGGTATATTATGAATTACGATAAATTGATAATTGTCATGTTTGTAAGTAATTAATTCCTAGTGGAATAACTATATAAACACTTTAAACGAACAATTATGCTTAGTAATCAACTAAGGGGATGTATGTGTAATAATTCTAAACTTTTATAAATAACTTAGGGGATGTAAGTGTAATATTTATGAAACTACGAATGTGACTTGAGCTTGTGTACCAAACATGTTGTGAAGTTGTAAAGTATGATCTTAAGTGAATTAAATGTACTCTTTATTTGTATCAAGCATGCCATCTACGCACAACAACTTTGTATGTTTATACGATCAAGTTGCTCTTACTTATGCACTTTATAACTCGACATGAACTTGATGCTTAATTCTAATATTATAATTGAACCCTGTGACATTGGATGATTTAATATGCATTTTGTGAATACATTGACTTCCTAAATTGATTGTGCATCTTTGGATATGGAATTACGTGATGGTTGCTTGTAAATATGACCTTATTGAGCATTGATATGCCTTGAATGACCACGACACCTTATCCAAGCACAACATGAACACTTATGCATAACCACGATCATGTTGAGCAACGCCGTGCGTCTTGTTTGGTTCATATAGAGTCTAAGTCTGGGCTTCTGTATGTCTTGTCACAGAGTTTTGTGGTGCCGGTGGGCCCGAGGTTTAGAGTGTTTGGCCCTTCACACTCTCAGACTCTACTTTCACGAGGTGAGGTTTAGGATTTTGTATAGTTAAGCGACCTATGGCCTTAAAATGATGATTTCAATCCTTGCATGCGGTTATATACTATGTATGATTAGATATGTGTTGGATATGATAAGATTATGACCTTGTGGACCATCCTTGGTTTTGAAGAAAAATTAAGTATTAAGGCATATGTAAGCTATTTTGGAAAACTCTAATATATTATGATTCTGTAGCGAGTTGCCATGAAATATTGGCATATGTATGTATGTTATGTTATGTGGATCCAGGAGCTGGTACGAGTGGAGACCGGCACGGCATAGGGCCGTCGGATAAGCCACTGTGCTAGTTCCATTTGAGACATCATTGCGCGACCTTAGGGCGATGAGGGAGGCGTGATATCTTGAGCCTTCGGTGTACAGCCGGGGAGGACTCTTGTGGGTTCGCTACCCCTTGAGGGTTTGTATGTATGTTATTGATGGTTAGGGCCAACGCGTGGCTCTTCCATCATTGGAGTAGAGGATGGATTGATTCTGCTTTATGTTCTGTTCAGTTATGAGGAGTAAAGGTTGGAAGCCCGTACTCGCCGGGTATATGTTATGAATATATGGGATTTGTGAAACGGGATAGGCTTCTCTAAATGGTTTTCCAAACTTATACTATTTTGGGTATTTCAACTGTTTTAGCGTGCAAAACCCTAATCCCTGTTCATGAGTCCACCCTTATGATATGTGATGTGCTCTATATATATATTGTGGGTGTGCGTTAGCCCCCCTCACTCAGTCAGTTGACTGACACCTCATTTTATCTTTTAGTTGCAGGTTCTTTTGGCTTGAGCTAAGCGGAAGTGAGTCTTCTGAGTCACACTTGTCAGTCTAGTAGGTGTTAGGATGCATTTGTCGCATACTCTACTTATTTTATGTATTTATGTTTCACATTTGCAGATTATGTTTATGTTCTATTTAGACTTCAACCCGTGTGGGGTTAGTAAGATAGTATTTGGTTGTTACTAGATATTGATGATATTTATGTTGTTTATTATGTTGGATTATGTATGTCGATATTCGGGATTAGGTATCTATGCTAGTTGAACCCGTCACCTGCTTTGCATGTTTTGTTTTAAATGCTTCCGCTATCTATTGTTGTTGGTTTTAATTGCTTCCGCACTCTGAGTTTTTGTCAAGTTAGATCCGCCTAGCCTAGTGTGTGAGTTGGTCTCCCGTTCGCTCTGATTCGGATTCGGGCATGGATTTCCATTTCATGTTCTGGGTCTGGGTCATAGTGCGGGGGATGTGGCATCCTCCGTTTGGGGTGTTACACAGGGTCTAAGTTCCACCTAGCTTAGGAAGGTTTTTCTGTTTGTCTCCCGTTCGCTAGGGTTTGATATGGGTGCGGATTTACCATTTCGTTACTCGTGTTGAGCCATAGTGCGGGGGATGTGGTGCCTCATGTGCGGGGTGCTACAAGATCTATGATGAACCATGCTACCCTACCAAGTTCATTTTGGGGCTTTGCACTCGAAACGGCGGCACACATATTAAACCTTGTTCCATCCAAGTCGGTTCCTAAAACACCAATGGAACTGTGGCGAGGCTAAAAGCCCAGTGTCTCCTATCTTTGGATATGGGGAACCCCAGCTCATGTGTTAAGGAAGGATCCTGACAAGTTGGAATCAAGAACAGAGTTTTGTTTGTTCATAGGTTATCCTAAAGGAACAAGAGGTGGTATATTTTACGATTCGAGAGATCACAGAGTGTTTGTGAGCACTAATGCTAAATATCTTAAAGATGATTTTGTAAATGACCACAAAGGTAGAAGCAAAATTGTGTTGTAAGAAATGAAAGTTTCAGATACTGAATTCCAAGAACCCGTAATAATTAAAAATGTGTTAGATGCATATGATGTACCAGATAGAACATATGATGTAGGGACGAGTACACAACAGCCTCGTCGTAGTGGGAGGATTGTCAGGGTACCTGACAGATACCTAGGATTAACCCAAGTGGTTGAATATGAAGTATCTAATCCTGTCACATATGATGAAGCTATAAGGATATAGACGTTGACGGTTGGGTCAGAGCAATGGAATTTGAATTAGATTCAATGTATTCCAATAAGGTCTGGGAACTTGTAGAGGGCGCCTGAGGGCATTAAGCCTATTGGATGAAAATGGGTCTACAAGAGAAAAAAAGGAGTGGACGGAAAGGTTGAGAGTTTTAAAGCAAGGCTTGTGGCAAAGGGTTATACCCAGAAACACGGTATCAATTATGACGAAACCTTCTCGCCTGTAGCAATGCTTAAGTCCATAAGAATTCTCCTTTCCATTGCCGCTCATTTTGATTATGAGATTCGGCAAATCGATTTAAAGACTGCCTTCTTGAAAGGGCACCTTTAATTAGAAATATACATGGCTCAACCTGAAGGATTTATAACCAGAAATTAGGAGCATAAGCTATGCAAGCTCAATAGATCAATCTATGGTCTTAAGCAAGCATCTACATCATGGAACATCAGATTTAATGAGCCAATTAAATCATTTGGATTTATACAATTGCCTGATGAACCATGTGTGTACAAGAGACATCATGATAGTGTTATAACATTTTTAGTTTTATACGTGGACGATATTCTGCTCATTGGGAATGATACGGGAATATTGTCAATAGTCAAGATTTGGTTATCGAATCAGTTTGACATGAAAGACCTAGGTGAGGCCAGTTACATTCTAGGGATCAGACTTTATGGTGATCGTAAGAATAAAATGATTGGTTTATCACAAGCAGCATATATAGATAAGATGTTGGCAAGATATAATATGGCTAACTCTAAGAAAGGATCATCACCTTTCAGACATAGAGTTCATCTGTCTCGGGATCAGTGTCCCATGACTTCTGAAGAGACAGAAGAAATGAAAGATGTTACGTATGCTTCGGCAGTCGGAAGCCTCATGTATGCCATGTTACGTACAAGGCCAAATATCTGTTATGCTGTAGGTCTAGTCCGCAGATACTAGTCCCACTGTAACGCCCCGGTTTTTCATTTATACGAATATGTCGTATGTGTTTATAAATTATGCAATTAAATTATTTAATTACGTGATTAATTGTTTATAAGTGTTTTAAATATTTATTTTAATATAAATTGTTATTTGTTTAATTTATTTTATTCCATTAAAGTGGAAATTATTTAAATTGATAATTAAGAATCAATGTTAATTAATCTTGTTTAATTATATTAATGGAATTCAATTTTCCATTGTTGACTTTTACTTTTAATTTAGAATTTGAAAATTCGTTTTGGTTATTTGATTTCTATGTTATGAATTTGTTATTGCTTAACGTTTGGGTGTTGTATTCTTGCTTCGTTCTTATGTGATTTGATATCGAAAATTCACGAAAATTTAGTATGTTGTAGATATATGTGTCGTGTATGTGTACGTATGTTCATTTCATGTTTTCGGATTCGTTTGATTGCGTTTTAAATTTATTTGGTATGATTGGAACCAAACCCGGGGCTGACGAGCACTTAGCGTACCCTTGGTTCCGTATGTGATATCTTGAGCTCGGGCACTTGGAATCGAGTTCCGTCAACTTCGTTGAACTCGTATCAAAGATTCGAGTTTAATAAACTTGGCCTTATATTTTTCCGAAATCATTTGAACCTCCAAAATACAACCGAAAAACGGAACGACACCAAAACTGCAACCTTTTACTAAAATAGCCATAACTCTTTCAATTCTTAACCAAATTAACTACGGTTGGATGCTTTAGAACCCTAACTCAACCCTCTAACCAGACTTAAACACCCCAAACCGAGATAACCTTCATCACATAAAGAAAACTCAGCCAAAACATTTATTCCCGTAACTCATGCCAACCTTGGAGATTCAAGCTCAAATCTCTTCCATCTTCCACCCAATCAACAAGGTAAGCTTAGGGTTGTAATATACATTCATTTATGATCATTTGGAACCAAACATCCCTAATTTTGAACTTGAATTCATGGAGATTTGAAGGCATGAGTGAATAGTTGGTTATAACATAAATTCTTGATCTGTTGGAATACTTGATGCTTTTATTGATTTTAAAGCTTGAAAGTGATCATCTTAACTTCCTTATTTCATGTATGAGTTTGTATTTTGTGGTATTTGAGAATCAAGTATGATGCCATTGATGGAACTTGAAAGAATTGGGTGAAACTTGATTTCTTTTCCTCCCTCACGACATGAACTGCTGTTGCTGCGTTTTAGGATTGAGATTTCTGTGAATTGCTGCTTGTTTTTGCCTTGTTTGCTGCATATACATGCCTGATATTGTTGAGTGAGGATTGGATTAGTTGCTGCCCTGTTTTACTTCCTTTTATGCCCTGTTTTTTCGTGATCAGCTGCTGCATATTCTTTACCGAGTTCCTGTTCGGTTTTAGCTTTGTTTTATGGGAGTATTTATGTTGATTTGCTGCTATGTTTGTGTCCCTGCTGCCTGCTACTTGCTGCTGTGTATGTGTGCAGTTGGAACAGGGGTAACAAGCTTGATCTGCTGCTTCTTTTTCTGTCTGTAATGCATCTCCTCGGGCGGGGAGATCTTGGGAATAAAAGTGCCCGGCCGGGGACCCTTTCTACAGATTGGTTTGGGACCTTTTGCTTGGATTTTGTATGATATTGCTTTGTTTGATGCATGGTTACATATATTCTAATGCTTGTAAGGTAGAGTGTGTGTGTGTTCGTGTAATTTATATATGCATGCCCGTCTTATATTTGTTATGAATGCATGCATAAGTACTTAGGTCCTGTTTTTGAATTAACCCTTTTGCTAAACTTCACTAGAATTGATTTCATTGAAAGACAACTATCATGTATTTATATGTTTTCATGCAGGCTATACTTATATATATATATATATATTCGTTCATTTTATATTATATTATATGATATAGATATATAGATTTTATATTGTTTAAATGCATAAATGTGTTGTGTATATATATTATATAAGGAATGCATGTAGGGTGTTTGTGTAATAATTTATGCATGAATTTGCATGCATATAGTTACGTATATATATATATATATATATATATATTTTAAATTGGCATGCATGTTTTGTTATTTGTTAATATTTGCATGCATGATTATACATATACGTACATAAATATTTGCATGCATGTTGAATTGTAAATTTCATGCATTAATTTAATATTTAGGCTTCAATATATAGATATGTTAATGCATGCATGGTTTTATACGTATATATATTTATATATATATATATATATATATATATATATGATTATGATATATTAAATAGTGTTTGATTTAATTAAATTATGCAAATTAAATTGTTATCCCTTTCATATTATTTAATTCCCTATTATAATTTAAATGTAATTAAATGGTTATTTTCTAAGTGTTAACGTGCCATAGTACGTGCCATGCTCGTTATTTAAATTCCTTGGATTGATTTGATATGAAATATGAAATTCATGACTTAAATGACTATGAACGCTTCCTTGAATGAATGAATGAACGAATGCCTTGGTTATATGCCTTAAATTCCTTAATCGTGCACATGAACATTTTCAGGACATAATATCATTTCTTATGCATTCACATCATGATCATACAATGTCGTGTGTCACATATGGTTCTTTTGGAGTCTTGAGTCTCACGAACATGCTATGTTGTCTTTTGTACAGTTTATCTCCAGGGTGGAGAAATCTTGATCAACTAGGCACTCGGTACTCGTATCCTTGTATCGCCATGTTCCAGGTGAGGGTGTTTTTGTTTTAGTTATATAACAAACCCTACAACCCTTATGTGCAAAACTTTGGCCAAAACCTTATGAATATATATATGGTATTTTCAAAGTAGAGTCCTCGAGTAATTTATGATCGAGTAAACCCTTTTCAAATGAATTATGAAATATGTTATGTTCTTATGAATTGATATGTTTTGGCGAGATTATCCATGTATGTTATGTTCACGGGCCCAGGAATTTAGTACATGTGGCTATCCGGGGAGGCACGGGCCAACGGTGATCCCATGTGCTAGTTCCACTATGTTACGGCGAAACGGACCTCGTCAAGGAGTTTTTGACGAGGAAACGCTAACCGGGCTTGAGGACTCATGAACCTCATAGCCACAATGATATGTTTAGGTGGTCGGGCCTTGCAAACCCGTCCACCACGGAGGAAGAAGGTTGGAACTTATTTTATGATTATGATTATGTTTATGATTGATATGCACCGTGCGGGAAGGCCGGGACACGGATTGCCCAAACGAATATGTTTTATGATATGATATATGATATGTGTGTATTATGATATATTGCATGATCACCTAGTTAATATAATAATGATATTTGTCGTACACGGTCGGAGTTTGGTTGGAGATGATGCACGCTCACTCGCCGAGCCTTTATGTTTATGTATGAATTATAAACTTAATAAATTTAATTTGATTAGTCGTAAAGTCCGAGCATTGCTTAGTTATTCTCTTGCCCTTTTCGGGAACAAATTTTAAATAAAACCTTGCTCGGGATTTATGACTTGCGTGTGCATGTTTTATACATACGTATATCGCTCCTGCTCACTTAGTCTTCTAGAGACTGACCCTCTCCCTCCCCAACCTTTTAGTGTGCAGGTTTAGCGTTGGAGTTTCGAGCTAGGCGGAGTTTTGGTTGAGTCTTTGAGTCGGTCAAGTTAAGTTAGAAGAGTCTCTGCACTCGCATACGTATTTAAATTATGTATGATTCGATTCTGTAATATTCTGAACTTGAATCTTTATGTATTTGTTATTGAATTGCCCTTGCCCGGCTTTATTGTGAATTAAAAAGAGGCCTGAGGAGCCCAAGTCCATTTATGTTTTGTGTGTTTAATTTCTGCAGGCCCGTGGCCAATGCATATGTTTGGATTTAGTTCTCCGCTGCATATTGTTTTGTTGGTTGACTATTTTGCAGGGTCTAAGTTCCGCCTAGCTTAGGACGGTTATTTTATTTGTCTCCCGTTCGCTATGGTTTAATACGGGTGCAGACTTCCCATTTCGTTACTCGTGTTGAGCCATAGTACGGGGGATGTGGTGCCTCATGTGCGGGGTGCTACACCAACACTGGATAGCTGTAAAGCATATATTAAAGTAATTGAGAAGGACTCGGGATTATATGCTTATCTATCGCAATGATGAGCTCATTCCTATTGGGTACATAGATTCGGATTTTCAATCTGATTTGGATTCTAGGCGTTCAACATCTGGATACGTGTTTACTCTAGGAGAAGCTGCTGTAAGTTGGAGGAGTATTAAGCAAACTTGCATTGTTGACTCCACAATGGAAGCTGAATACGTGGCAGCTTCAGAAGCAGCCAAAGAGGCGTATTGGTTTTGGAATTTCCTAATGGATCTACAAGTCATCAAGGACGGACTTGCACCGATCACATTGTACTGTGACAATGCTGGAGCGGTGGCCAACACCAAGGAATCTCGAAGTCATAAAGGTGTAAAGCACATCGAGAGGAAGTTTCACATTATACGAGATTATGTAGAACGTGGAGAAGTGGCAGTAGTGAAAATTGGCTCAGTAAATAATCTGGCAGATCCCTTCACTAAGACTTTGGTACAAAAGAGTTTTGATACTCATGTAGAAGGGATGGGCCTTAGATGTGTAGCCAATTCGATTTAGGATAAGTGGGAGGTTGTTGGGATTAATGCCCTGAAAATCCAATCATATTGTAAATATTTTGGATTAATAAAACTGAAATTATCGCAAGTTATGAGTATTTTACAAATTTAATAATTCATGACGTGTGATGGTATATTTATACGAAATGTGTTTCATAGGAAAAGTGTAAGAGCCCGTTATGGGGCCTGATTGAAATGGTAAGCTAAGGGCAGTGGTAAAGCATTTATAGACCAAGATCCAACTTTACAAAACCTCATGCATTGCATTTTTATCTGATCAATGTGCTCATATGTGATTTTTAGTACGTTAAGGGGGATTTCTTTACCTTTCACCCACTTTACTATTCATTTACCGAGCCTACTTTACCCATCTTGTCACTCGAACCCTAGAGTTTCATAATCCATCTTTTCCAATCATTCGAACTTGTTTTCCAAGGTTCAAAGTCCTTTCTCTAGCATTAAGGGCATTTCGGGCACTTACCGTCCAAAGTTACTATTCATTTTGCAAAAGAGTTTTGATTCGGACACCTTTTACTACTCAAATTTATAGTCAAATCGATCCTTGAGTCGATAGGAGTCTTTTGAAATCATTCTTGACTTGAAAATCTATTTCAAACTTCATTTCAAATTAAACGTTTATTTAAAACCCTAATTCACTATTCCTTCTACGAACGGTTTTTCGTTCGGAGAACTTCTACTCTTCAATTTAGGTTTAAAATACTTCTTGATTCATTTCATAATTTTTGAGATTTATTACATCTCTTCGTTCAAGCCCTAACTCGAGTTTTGAATAAAACGGTTTTTAAAAATAAGTTACTATTCATCCTACGTTTCTAACTTTTTATCGGTAAACCTTTTTATAGTCAATATTAGGCTCAAAACGATTGTCGATTTATTTTATGACATTTTAAAACAATCCGGAATTTCAAATCATGTTCGGATGTCGTTTTTCATTCATATTCGTTTAAAACGTTGAAGTTTCTATTCTTTAAAACTAATATATCTTTCTAACGGTAAATCCATTTTCATCGAGTATTCGTTTCGAAGCTAATTTTTGTCTGATTCACATATTCCAACTTCCAGTAGCTCGTCTTTGTGTTTACCATGTTAAATTACCTAAATACCCTTCATTTCCCATTTTTATTTAATTCCTAAGGCGAAGCTTAAAAGAGAAGCTACTACCATTTGCTCTCCTACCCTTGGAGATTGTTTTATTGCAAGGTGAGGGGCCTCCCAACAAGTATAAATACCCCCTAACTCATTCATATCCTCTTGCACGAAGTCTTCTATTGACAAGCACTCCTCTCTCCCTCCTTTTCCCTCTTGGCCGAGAGCCTCCCCCCTCTTTAGGTTAGTTGTTTTATTTTTTTTAGGCTATAGTTTTATGTTATGTTTTAGTTTAATTTATGTTTCTATGTTATGGTTTATTTATATTATGTTTAGGTTGGGTCTTAGGGTCCTCCCTAAGCCATATAGGACTTTATTTTATGCATTTATGGTATAATTTTTATGATATATTTGAATAATTATTCACATGATTTAATTGTTTATAAAATGCTATGATATGTTATGAATTAGCTTAGTGTATGCTATGATCATGCTTTAGGGTTTATATATGTTGTATATTGATGTACGTTTATGATATTTAAATTATGTTCATGCATGTTATTTAATGGAATAGTATTATATGATCAATTATGTCACAACATGTTACATATTGTCAATTGATTTAATTATCACATATTATATGATCAATGCTCATGCTATGCTATGAATTCTGTTATGATATGATACTACATTCTTATATGATTCATATAGTATGAATTGATCTTATGTTATGACTTGGATTAATGGAATATTATTTGATCATATCTTATACACTTGATTAATGTCACACCTTATAACCTAAGATAGAATAGTACTTTATTTAGACCTTGTAACCTTAGGTTATATCTTTTAATCTAGATCACACATACCTCTAATAATATGAACTTGAACCATAGATTATAATAAGATCATAATTTGTTTAGGGAGTGTGTGTGTGTTTGTGCCCCGTGTGTGTGCATGGTGTGCGTGTGTGTGTGTGTGTTCGTGTGTGTGCATGAGTGTGTGTTTAGTGTGTGGGTTTGACCTGATATGTGAATAGTAACTGTGAATAGTAATCTTGAATAGTACTTTTGAATAGTAAAATGGAATAAAATTCAGGATACCTAATTAGACGTTTGCATTTAGGGTTTCCCAACCTCGGGTCTAAAATATATTTTCAAAATGAGTTTTCTTTCGTGGATTTGTTTCATAACCTTAGGGTTACATTAGGATTCATAATTTGACTAATACTTACTGGGCTTTAGTAAGATTATAGTCTCACGTTAAGATAACTCACTGCAACGTGTTTCTTTATGTGATACCTTATCTCTAATGCCATAAATGGTATTAGTCTCATGTTTTATCTGCTTATGCGACTTCATTATTCATATGCATCATGTAGAGTGGGTCTTAGTTCTTGAGCTTACTTTAGTACGCCAATTACAGGAGTTAAGGTTGAGCACTGGGATCCCCAGGGCACTGTTTAATCATACTACGTATCTTTACCTATTATTAAGTGAGGTTAACTATTTCAAACTGGAACCATGATTATATCCATAGTATCAAATGTTTTCCAAAACCAACACCTAGTTCTTTCAATGCATTACTTTAAACTATTGCCTTATTGGGATAACTCTTTCATCAATCATTTACTTCAGTTATCATTTACTCAAATATCATATATCGTTTCAAATATCATATTTATTCATCTCATTTATCGTTTCAAATAATCATATTCATTTATTGAAAGTTTATCGTTCATCGTTCATCATCGCATCATTTCATTGTCCTTCACGGGCTTCATCATATTGAAGTATTCAGATTTACTCCGGATGTTCATTCATATGCAAGCTTTATCATTCATCGTTATTGGGCCCCACGGTTATGTGTGGAAGTGATGCTCGGGAGGTGAGTGCTAACGACATCACTAATACCAGCCGTCACCATTAGATATTTGACACCGACTTTAATCGGAGGTTGGTTAAGTCAGGACAATCTGTCAAAGAAAGGACCACACATCCTTATCGCATTCATCGTTTATCGTCACCTAGGGCTAGCTACCCGAAGTGACACCGGAGAAGGGTGGTGCATGTGTGTATGTTCAAGATGTTGTTGATCTCGGTCCAACATCGCTCATCGTTCATTGTTTTCAAGGAGTAAGGGTGGAAGATGCCTAGCTTGCGGGCATAAATCATTTTATAAACATTGGTTCATATTTATCAAAGTTTTCCTTTACCCCTATCCCGCTTTATTAAAATCATATGAACCAAATCATATCATATATGTGCGCGTGTGACATCATCATTTGCATATCAAATGTTTTATTAAGTATTTATCTTTCAAATCTTTCTTCAAGGTAAACTTTATTTATTTCAAATATCCTTTCATTTCAAGAATATTCCTTTTAAGTACTCCCTCACTTAGTCACTTTGACTAATACCTCTACCTGTTTTCTGGTCTCATGGTTTCAGGTCTTGCAGCCACACTCTAGAGGTATCTTGAAGCTCTAGAATGTCTATTTTGCCCGAGTCAGGACTTATATGTTATTAATCTATTTTGTGTCCTGTATTATGATATACGGCTGCATATGTTCCTAGCTTTATTCTGTAACTTGATACATTGCTACTCTACTTATTACATGCTCCCATGACATTGTCCAATTACTTATATCTTATCATTACTTATCTCTTCTACTTAAACATGACTGTATTGTTGTTCATATGTGCTCATTACTTGTCACCACCACGCATGGATTTAAAAGTTTCAAAATTTTCTAAATTCCGTTGCATTATCAATGAGCATTTATCATGATCTTCATCAGCCGTTCGACGGTGTATTTGTTGAGTGACAGCCTACACCATTATTTGATGAGTATATCGGTGCGGGGGTTGGAGCGTTCCTCTCCATATATATATATAAGTGGGGCGCTACAGCTTGAGTTGGTATCAGAGCATCGGGTTAAGTAAGAAGAGACTTAACTTAGATTGCTCTCATGTTGCATCAAGGATCGTTCATGGATTGCATCAGGATCACTGTCATACTGTATCGAGGAAGACTGCTTGGGGATGCATGGTTCTATTATCTGGTTTTCATATATATGGTGTTCTCTGTATAGCTATGGCAGTTGAGCCACACCGTGATCCTAATCAGCAGCAGATGGATGAGGCATTCTTTGAACAGTTTGAGTCTCCACGCACTGTAGCTGTATCTCGCGGTGGAGGCACTCACTTCTATACCTCGCGTAGAGTGAGGAATAATAGCAGACCTGGGTATTCCTGTCCTAACAAGGTTGTACACCTTCTCGAGTCTGAGCAAGATGGTTACTTTCAGGAGCATCAGAGATCCCATGAGGTCAGGTTAGAGGCTATGCGTCATCAGGATTAGTCTATGCAGCATCTGATTGATAGGGACATTGCTCGTGAGTATGCTGCTGAGATGATTCATGTTGCTGAGCAGAGGGCTGCACGCATTGCTGAGTGGAGCCAGACCTTATGCAGATGACCATTGACCATGATACTTCTATGGAGCGCCACCAGCACTAATGTGCACGTATGAGAGCTCGTATGTATGATGCCTATCACCTATCTGATGAGCAGGCAGTTGAGGAGGTCGAGGGTCAGGATGTCAGTGAGGCCTCTGAGGAGCCCGAGCCTATGCAGGAGCAGTCTGATGGAGGTAACAATGGATCTGATGATGATGATGATGGAGGTGACATAGCAGGACATGGTCAGGGTGAGGTTGTTGCTGTTTTTGATGACACTACTAGGGGTTCTTTGGACTAAAGTTACCAGGGTTGATCGCTACTGAGAGGTCTCTGTATATAGTATGGATGCACATATATATATCTATGGATAACGGCAGTATGAGACTGACTTTTTGAGGAGGGGATGTATAGCTATGGTAGATGATCCCCGATTTTTGGCACCACTGATGACGGTTCAGATGACATGGTACCTATGGTAGGATGTGTCGAGCATGGTACGATGGTATGGTAAGGCATGTATGGGAGAAATTTGATTATAATCAGATCCTCCCCATTTTGACCTTTGTGTAATATGTAGCCTGTTGTAAAATTTTACCAAACTATACGTATTTATGACACAGGATTCACCACTTTATTCTGCTTATCTATTTATTGCTTTCCATAACTGTTATTGCATGAGTCTTAGAGTTGCTTCAAGATACCATTAGGGCCGCTATTAGGATCATGCCATTTCATTTATTGCCATCATGATATATCATCGTATCTCATCGGATTTTTGTTTTATGTTGTTCATGTTTATGAATGGTTGATGATTATGTCACTTGTGACTTGTTAGTGATATCTTGTTGATTGAGATAATTGATACATACTTGAGATTTTATATGAGTGTGTGAAATATGTGGATTATCAAGTATGTGAATCATTCTTGTTGGCATGCATTATATATCCCTAGATTCTTGCAAATTCAGCCACATCATGCCACCAAGAAGAGCACCACGCCATCGTGTACCACCATCGCCACCCCATAGGAAAGTCACACCACCTAGGTATGGTACGCCATCACCACCTAGAAGGGAAGGATTCCCAGAGGTAGCAGAAGTACTATAGCAGATTATAAGGGCAAGGGGTAATCGTCCTAATGAGAAGTCACTCGAAAAGTTCCTTAGAATGAATCCTCCTTAATTCTATGGCGAAACTAATGATTTAAAAGCTGAGAATTGGTTAGCAAGATTGGAAAAGATCTTCGAAGCTATGGATATCTACCCAGAAGATCGTGAATAAGTTTAGTATGCTACATTCTTAATGGAAGGAGCTGCACTTAATTGGTGGAAGCATACTTAGTATATGTGGACTGAGAATAACGTCAACAGTAACTGGACTGAATTTGTAAGGGAATTTCAACAAATGTACACTCCCCAAGTTACTCGCGACGCAAGAGAAGTTGAGTTCATGAGCCTAGTTCAAGGGAATATGAACGTGATGGAGTATGAAGCCAAGTTTGTCAGGTTGATCAAGTATGCACCTCACATTCTGAACGATGAACGCTGAAAGACTAAGAGATTCATTGATGGTCTGAAACCTGAGCTACGTTGGGCGTTAACATCATTGGATGTTGAGACATACACCAGAGCAGTGGACAACGCTTTGAAAGTGGAAGCAGCTCACAAGGATATCAGAATAACTGTTAGCCGTCAGGGACCTTCTAACCCAAAGCCATTTCAGGGGAAAAAGAGACCTTCCGGATATTCCACTCAAGGAACTGGAAAGAAACCTATGATGGCTCAACAACAGCAGAAGGCTCCACATCAACAGCGAACTCCGCATCAGCAGAAAGTACCACAACAACCAAAGGCACCGCAGCAGTTCAGAGCACCTCAGGCCAATCAAGGGGAAATTATTTGTGATTTCTGTGGATGTAAAGGACATACTGAGGAGAATTGCAGGAAGAAAGCTGGCCAGTGTGTATGGTGTGAATCTACTGATCATATGGTTGAGAATTGTCCAACAAAGAGTAGGAAGTATGGGGTTCAGGACAAAGGTAAGGCGGTGGTGGGGACGACTAGTAAACCCATGGTCAAAGGCAGAGCTTATGCACTGGATGGCAGTGAGGAGGTTGATCCTTCGTCAGTTGTGGAAGGTATTGTGCATATTCTTAACACACCAGTTCAGGTCTTATATGACCCTGGTGCCACGCATTCATTCATTGCATCTAAATTATGTGCGCATTTACAATTTCCACTTGAACAATTGCCATATAACTTTGAAGTATGTTCTCCTTTGGGGACTTGCCTCGTAACGGATCAAGTATATAAACGCTGCCCTATTCGCATTGATAATCGCTACTATCCGTCGGATCTTATCATGTTGCCGATGACTAAATAAGATGTTATACTTGGAATGGATTGGTTATTCAAGTACCGAGCTAAGTTGGATTGTTATAACAAAGAAGTCATCTTGGGAGATGATGAAAGTGGGACATCAGAAAAGAAAGTGGGGAAGTTAGTTTTGGCTTCGTCAATGGAAGCAAAGAAAATGACTCAGAATGGAGCAACATGATTCATCGCCTATCTCTTAAATAGGCCGAAAGATCAAATCAAGATTGAAGAATTGGAGGTAATCAACGAATTTCTAGAAGTGTTTCCCGAACACTTAAACTCGTTACCATGCGATCGTGAACTAGAGTTTACAATTGAGACGATACCAGGAGCAGAGCCATTTTCCAAGACGCCTTATAGAATGGCTCCAGCAGAACTTCAAGAACTGAGAAAACAATTGGATGAATTGTTAGAGGCAGGATATATTCGATCGAGCACATCGCCATGGGGAGCGCCTGTACTTTTCGTCAAGAAGAAAGATGGATCATTGTGTTTGCGCATTGATTACAGGGAACTCAATAGAATGACGATCAAGAATAAGTACCCACTCCCTCACATCGAAGAGTTATTCGACATACTTCAAGGAGCACGGGCATATTCTAAGTTGGATTGAGACAAGGATACTACCAACTGAAGATCAAGGAAGCAGATATTCCGAAGACTGCTTTCAACAGTCGTTATGGTCATTATGAGTTCATAGTAATGCTATTTGGTCTGACTAATGCACCAGCTGCATTCATGTATATGATGCACCGAACATTCAGACCATTCCTCGACAAGTTCGTGGTGATTTTCATCGACAACATTCTAGTGTTTTCCAAGACACCAGAGGAACATGCTGAGCATCTTCGTTTAGTGCTGAACACTTTGTTGGATCACAAGATGTATGCAAAGTTCAGTAAATGTGAGTTCTGGTTAGAACGAGTTACGTTTCTTGGACACATTATCTCAGGATCAGGAGCGAACGTCGATCCTTCCAAGACTGAGTCAGTTATGGATTGGAGGCCACCAAGGAATCCATCAGAAGTAAGAAGCTTTTTGGGACTAGCAGGTTATAGCAGCAGATTTGTCAAGGATTTTGCAAAGATTGCAGCACCGCTCACAAAGTTAACTAAGAAGGAAGGGAAGTTTGAATGGACTGACAAGTGTGAGTAGAGTTTTCAAGAATTGAAGAGGAGATTGACAACAACACCGATTTTAACTTTACCTAAAGTCAAAGGAGGACAAGACAGTATATGGGTGATCATCGATAGACTCACCAAGTCAGAACACTTTTTGTTGGTGAAAACAACTGATAAAGTCAGCACGGTGGCAAAGCTGTACCAATAAGAGATTGTGAGACTACACAGAGTACCGAACAACATAGTTTCTGATAGAGATCCGAAGTTTACTTCGCAGTTGTGGCAAGGAATTCAGACTTTGATGGGAACAAAGTTAAACTTCAGCACCGCAGAACATCCTCAAACAGATGGACAATCAGAGAGGATGATCAAATATTTGGAGGATATGCTAAGAGCTTGCGCATTGGACTTCCAAGATAGTTAGAAAGATTGCTTACCCTTGTGGAGTTTGCATACAATAACAGTTATCAGGCTTCAATTCAAGTCGTGCCGTATGAAGCCCTTTATGGAAGAATGTGTAGATCGCCGTTGTACTGGGATTTGGATGAAGTAAGACAAACAGAGGATGGACCGAAAAGAACAAATTCGGTAAAGTGGATTCAGGAAGTAACAAAAAAGATTCAAATCATTCGTCAAAGAATGAAAGCTGCCGAGGACAGGCAGCAGAGTTATGCAGATCGACGTAGAAGAGATCTTGAATTCGCAGTGGCCGACAGAGTGTTTCTGGAAGCATCGCCAAGAAAAGGGTTGACTCGAATTGGGAAAGGCGGTAAATTAAACCCTAGATACATTGCACCATAGGAGATACTGGAACGCATTGGAGAGACTGCTTATAGATTGGATTTACCTACAAGTCTTACGAGAATCCACAACATATTTCACGTGTCTCAACTTCCCAAGTGTTTTTCAGACGAGTCAGAATTGGTATCAGTGGAAGAAATACGTTTAGAACCGAACTTAACTTATGTGTTGAAGCCGACCAAGATTCTGGACAGAAAATTTCAAGAACTAAGGAATAGGAAAATTCCTTTAGTTAAGGTCCTTTGGAAGGGACATGGCACAGAAGAGGCAACATGGGAAACAGAAGATAAGATGCAGAAACATTACCCCGAGTTATTTTCAGAAACGATCGTGGAATCTGAGGACATATTATTTTCAAGGAGGGGTGATTGTAACAGCACGTAATGGGGACTGGTGGAAATGGTAAGCTAAGGGCAGTGGTAAAGCTTTTATAGACCATGATCCAACTTTACAAAATCTCATGCATTGCATTTTTATCTGATCAACGTGCTCATATGTGATTTTTAGTATGTTAAGGGGGAATTCTTTACCTTTCACCCACTTTACTATTCATTTACCGAACCTACTTTACCCATCTTATCACTCGAACCCTAGAGGTTTATAATCCATGTTTTCCAATCATTCGAACTTGTTTTCCAAGGTTGAGAGTCCTTTCTTTAGCATTAAGGGCATTTGGGGTATTTACCGTCCAAAGTTACTATTCATTTTACAAAAGAGTTTTGATTCGGACACCTTTTACTACTCAAATTTATAGTCAAATCGATCCTTGAGTCGATACAAGTCTTTTGAAATCATTCTTGTCTTGAAACTCTATTTCAAACTTCATTTCAAATTAAACGTTTATTTGAAACCCTAATTCACTATTGCTTCTACAAACTGTTTTTCGTTCGGAAAATTTCTACTCTTCAAATTTGGGTTTAAAGTACTTCTTCATTCATTTCATAATTTTTGAGATTTATTACATCTCTTCGTTGAAGCCCTAACTCGAGTCTTGCATAAAATGGTTTTTAAAAATAAGTTACTCTTCATCTTACATTTCTAACTTTTTATCGGTAAAACTTTTTACAGTCAATATTGGGCTCAAAACGATTGTCGATTTATTTTATGAAGTTTTAAAATTCAAATCATGTTCGGAGGTCGTTTTTAATTCATATTCGTTTAAAACGTTTAAGTTTCTATTCTTTAAAACTAATATATCTTTCTAAGGGTAAATCCGTTTTCATCGAGTAAATATTAGTTTCGAAGCTAATTTTTGTCCGATTCACATATGCCAATTTCCAGATGCTCATCTTCGTGTTTACCATGTTAAATTACCTAAATACCCTTCGTTTCCCATTTTTATTTAATTCCTAAGGCCAAGCTTACAAGAGAAGCTACTACCATTTGCTCTCCTACCCTTGGAGATAGTTTTATTGCAAGGTGAGGGGCCTCCCAACAAGTATAAATACCCCCCTAACTCATTCATTTCCTCTGGCACTGTAACGCCCCGTTTTCTTGACAAGTCAGGTATGACGTTAAGAGTGGGTTTAGACTGAGTGTTATGTGATTTTAATAAAGTTTTAATTGCTAAATGACTTTTTAGCTTAATAATTTTGTGAACTAATTACTATTATGTGACTTTTATGTGATTTATATGCTAAGTGGACTTTTAATATATTTTATTTTCGTGAATTAATTACCGTTACGTGATCTATATGATTTATGTGATCTTTGACTATGCTATTTAGATTCATTTACTACTTGTATACTTGTTGTTTAATGTTTTGTTTCGATTATGCACCTATTTGGTCTTATATGAAATCCTTGGACTCAATCGAACTTTGAATTTGATGCAATTGCTATTCTACCAAATTTCGGGTCCTAATTGAAGCACTTAAATTTTTAAGGGACCAAAGTGCAATTTTCCCCTCTTTCTCCACTTTATCACACGATATACACCACACCCCATTTCATTCTTCTTCTTCTTTTTTCTCCTAACCACAAGACACCCTAAATCCTTATCTTCCTTCTCTCCCCCATTCGATCCATCAAGCAAGCAAGGAGGCAAGAAGATTTCTTCCACTTTCTAGCAAGAATTCAAGTTCCACCCTCTTCCTTCATCTTCTTCTCCTTCTCTTCCAAGGTATGTATATGTGTGTATAAATGGTATATATGTGTATGTATATATGATGTGGGTTTTGATGAATTTATGGATTGAAGCATGACTTTGATGATTTCTTGCTCCTAAATGCTTGGATATATGTTTATGATGTGTATTTGTGAGTTAATTTTAGGTTATTGGTTGAAGCATGAGTGTTCCACCATTTTTAGAGCTTGAATGTGTGAAATGGTAACTTGTTATATGCTTGATTTCATGACTTAAGGTTGACATATGTGTTAGCTTATGTGTATATGAACTTACGCCTTAAATTTGGAGTGTTTTGATTGAGGTTTGCTTGTGCTTTGATGATTTTTGCTTCCTCTCGTGTGTTGCCCTGCTGCTGCTACGTTTTTTGGCCCCTGTTTTGTTTCCGCGAGCGTGGATTTGAGGCAGTGGGTTTCTGACCAGAATCCATGGGGGTGGATTTTTCCCTTTGAAAAAATCCATGGGGGCGGATTCTGTCCAGCCGGTTCTCTTTACTCCGATTTCGTTTTTCTTGTTTCTCTTCGCTTGTTTGATTTTCTCCCACCTCTTTTATGATTCCCATGCTTTATTAACTTGTCAGTATATGAATTATATGCCTACTTAATTGGTAATTATGCTCTTATTTGACACTCCTTGATCTATAGTTTCTCTAACTTGATTGTTTGAACACATGCTTTACGTATATGAATTGTATACTTGATTAATTGATATAACATGATATGTTGTGATATGTTGTATTATGTGTTATAATTGTTGTGTGTTAGTTGTGGAGTGTTTCGATATGATTTTGTCGGGTCACAAGCTAATATACTATAACGTGGCTTAATTGCTTCTATATGAAATGTTAAGTGCTTTCTTGCATTCTTTCGACGTCCTAAGTGAATCCTTCTGCCTTTATAATTATTTTATATATTGTAAACATGTTGATATGTGTATTATGAGTATTTTTTTAAGGTCATGACTCGATTTGCTATGATTTATGAACTATATGGAACAAATGAACTTCAAACCTTCCTGTATTGATTGAACTTGAATGACTGATCGTTTATGTGCCACTGTAACATGATTACTTATATTATGCACTTCATACTACGAGCATTTCATCGCCGTGCATCATAATTGGTTCATATGTAGTCTTGAGTCTCACGAGTGCACCGTGTTGGTTCTTGTACAGTTTTCTCCAGGACGGAGACGTGCCGGGTTCTTAGGCTTCTTTCAAGTCTTCTTTTCTTCTTGGTATTGTTCGGTAAGCTGTAACAGGTGGGTTTCTCAGCTATTTAGTTAAATGACCCAATATATTCCCAGTGTGAGATGTTTTAAGCAAACTTATTATATATATATATATATCGAGTCTTTCAAAGAGTCTATGCTTTTAATGTTAAGCCCTTTCTTTAGTGATACCCTACCTAATGTTTTGGCGAGTGTTGAATGATTGCATGTATGGGGGCCCGGGGCTTGGTACATACGGCTATCCGGGGAGGCAAGGGCCGACGGTGATCCTATGTGCTAGTCCCAACCAAATTACAGATTCCGGAACTCGCTGGGAGATTAGCGAGGAAAGGGGGCTAAGCGCCTTTGGGAAAGTCATGAAACCCCACTGGTCAATGATTGAGGTGGATGGGTCTTGCTAACCCGTCCACCGCCCGGAGGAAAAAGATGTAAGTGTAATGAATGATTGAATGAATGAACGATTGAATGAACGAATGATTGTGACTGTATGAATGATTGTGTGATCACTAATGAATGAATAAATGAATAAATGCACGCACGAGGAGAAGGTTGGAGAATTCACCCTCTCGCCAGGCTCACGTAATGACCTCATGAATGAATGAATGAAATTGATTGTTGTAATCCCAAGCGTTGTTTTCCTTTGTTTTACCCAGTTGGGAAATATCTCAAAAACCTTATACGGGATTATAGCTTGCATGTGTGGATGTTTAAATTATGCGATATTATTATGATATGCCCTGTTTTATACCCACCAGTCTCCTATAGACTGAACCCGGCTTTGTTTTCAGTTCTTTTGCAGGTTTGGAGTGCTAGGCGGGAGTTGTGTCAGTCGAGTCTTGTGATCTAGTCTTGAGTCATACCATTGCACATTGTAATTGATTATACTACCATGAAATGCATTGATTTTATATTATTGACTCGGGACAGGCTTCTAGGGATAGTTTGAACCCGTTTTATGATTTATGATTTATGTTTGAAATTCGGGACTAGGTATCTATGTTAGTGGAACCCATCATTTGTTACTTGTCTTTATGGTTGATAACATGTTTTGCTTCCGCTCGTGTATTTTATTCTTTTGAATTGCTTATTTGGTTTCGAAGGTTTAGTTCCTGCCTAGCATAGCGAGTGAGTGAGTCCCCGTTCCCCGTGACTTGGCACGTGTATGGACTTTCCATTTCATATGTGGGTCGGGTCTCGGTGCGGGGCATGTGGTGCCTTCCGTTTGGGGTGCGACATCCTTAAGTGGAATCAGAGCCTCCAGGTTGCAAAACCGGAGCTCGTGTAGTACCCCAACCGGAAAGGCGCCACATCCTCCGTACTATGAGCCTGATCTACACATGAAATGGAAAGTCCATGCATAAACCCAGCTCATAGCGAACGGGGACTCACTCACTCATTAGGCTAGGTGGGAATTAAACCTTCGCAACCAAATAAAAAAGAACAAAGATAAATGCCAAAGGCGGAAGCATAGCATATAATTTAGTACTAATTCAAGCCACATAACGGTTTCACTAGCACAATAACCTATTCCTGAAAATTCGTGCATAACATAATTGTATGATCATAATCATAGTCATAACATTTATCCATTCATTAAAAATTCAATCAAATTAAAAAATGCATATGAAGTGACCCAAACTTAACCAATAGACTTGACAGACTCGACTCCCCGCCTAGCACTCCAAACCTGCAAAGAAACTGAAAACAAACCGGGTTCAGTCTGTAAGAGACTGGTGGGTATAAAACAGGGCATAAATATTATATAAGATAGTATTTAAACATTCACATGCAAGTTATAATCCCAAATGAGGTTTTTAGAGCATTTCCTAACTGGGTGAAATAAAGAAATCATCAAAAGGGATTATAACAACCAATTTTCATTAGGCCATTTGAAGCCCGGCGAGTGGGCGTGCATTATCTCCAACCAACACCTTGTGTAATTCATTAAACATTCATTCTTTCTTTCTTATCTTGCACCTCATTCTTTCGTGCACATCCATTATCATTTACACCTTCTTCCTCCGGTTGGTGGATGGGTTAGCAAGACCCGGCCACCTCCTTCATTGACCAAAAGGGGTTACATGACTCCCCAGATGGCACTCAGCGTCCATTCCTCGCTAACTCCTAATGAGGTCCGGTTACACCGTTCATTGGTTGGAACTAGCGTGAGGGATCACTGTCGGCCCATGCCTCCCCGGATAGCCACTCACATCAAGTCCCTGGGCCCTATTTTGTGTATTTTGTCATTCATTCTCGCCAAAACATTTGGTAGGGTTTATAAAATAAAGGCTTTACATTACAAACATTTACTCTTGAAACGACTCTATATACATATATTAATTATTGGTCGAAATGTTTGCACATTGGAAGTATATAGGGTTGTTTAACTAAATAGTAGAGAAAACCACCTGTGCGCCTCTTACCGAACAATACCAAGAAGAAAAGGAGACTCGAAAGTGTCCTATGAACCCGGCATCTCCACCCTGGAGAAAACTATACAAAGGACAACGTAACCTGTTCGTGAGACTCAGGACTCCAAATGAACCATATGTGATGCACGGCATGCAATTAATATGATATGAATGCATAAGAGATAAAATTATGTAATGAACACGTTCATGTGCACGATTATATTAATGTATTTAAATTATATAGAGACAAGTCATTCATTTGTTCAAGGAAGCGTTCATATTCATTAAGTTCAATCCTTACACATTTCGTAACAATTCAATTCAAGCATTTCATATAACGATCATAACACGTTTACAATTAGAGAATAGATAAATAATTACATTCAATTCAAGATCGAAAATTAGATAATAACATGAGATAGGTAACAATTTAATTTACATAATTCAATTAAATCAAATAATATTTAATATCTAATAAACATATATATATAAATATATATGTGTACGTACCATACCATGCATGCACACTAATATATTACTCATGCACAAAGTATTAATTTCATGCATGCAAATACTACTATAACTACATGCATGCAATTACTACTATATATATATATATATATATATATATATATATATATATATATATATATATATATATATAAACACACACGTACATATTGCATGCATTAACATGCACAAACAATATATTAAACACATACCCTGCATGCATAAATCATAGCAGCAACATACACCACATTACATGCATTAGAATGTAAATCATGCACAAATCAAAGCATCACATGTAACGCCCCAAATTCCGGAAGTTCAGGTAAGCATGCCACGTGCGGGTCTTCGGGAGTTGGGGGTTCAATTTTATCTATTTACTTGCTCATTATAATTTCATTACAACATTAGGTGCATTATACATTCCTATATATCTATATGAATTAACTTGAAATGTGAAATATGTGATTTAAGTGATAATGTGCCTAATTGTACTATATGGCTTTCATTGATCATTTTATAAATTTATGGACTTAATTGCATTTCATGAATTGGGAGTTAAATGTCTAACTGTGTAGAGACATGACTTGTGTGCATTCATTTAAATAAATGAGGGGCTATTGTGCAAAATGAAGAGTTATTATGCTTACTCGAAGATATAATATATCTTGTATGCATCTCTTCCTTCATATTACGTTACATACATTTCATACAAGCATCACACACACACACCCCTACTAAAAATCGGTTCTTACACCTTGAAGAGAATGAAGGAAATTTACATCTAAATTCAAGCTATATTTGAGGAACTTCGGAGCTAAGATCATCAACATCATCATATCTTCATCTCATCCTTCCTTTTTCCTTCATCTCAAGGTATAACTTGGAGAATATATGAATTTCTTGATTGTGTGTTGAATAGGGTTTGATAATTGATTGATGCTTTCATATTTATTCATGATTAGAAGTATGTTTATGTTATTTTTCCTTCAAGACTTGCATGAAACATGAAGTTATTTGAAAGTTGGAATACATGAATAATTATGGGGTTTTGGGGCCAAACTCTTGGTGATTTGATGCATGTTTCATGGTTTAATTGTTGTATAAGTGTAGTATAATGTGTATATATTGTGTTTGATCATTTATTATGGATTGAATTTGGGTTTTTGTTTGGTTTGGGGTGTTTGGCCGAAATCCCCTGTTTTCCTCTGTCATTTTCTCGCCCAGCGGGTTCCCAAACGCCCGTTTGGACCCTTAGTTCAAATCCCAAACGCCCCGTTTCACTACCCAGAATTTCGTCCAGAGGCTTCCCAAACGCCCGTTTGGTATCCTAGTTGTTTTTCCAAAAGCCCGTTTGACACTATTCAGCTTTTAGACCAATTCTCAAACAGGTGTTTCTCCCTCATACGAACTCCAAATGACCTGATTTTTGAACCGTTGGAAACCTATTGAAGTCTAGAAGAACATCCTATTAGAATCACCTCATTATCTTGATGTAAACAATTATTTTAGGTGTCGCTACTTTCCCGACAAATTCCATTCACCTAACTTTAAGCTTACGCCATTTTCGCCTCACTTTGAACTAGAAAACGAGCCATATACCATTTTAAAGGTCTACTTGTCTAGTTTCATTCGCAGCAAACAAAACTCAATTCCCACTTCTATAATTAAAGATATTCCAGTTTTCCCTCAGCATGTACGTTTCCTAAAATTGTCGGTTTTTGCCAAACTTCGCCAAAACCCTCCTTATCGCATTTCTTTCACTTCCTTGGCTCCCGTATGTGACTTATATGAATTATAAACTTGATTAATTGATAATTATATTTCTACTTGACATTTCTTGATACTTTACTTGGGAATTTGGACACATTCATGATGTTATTAATTGTAAAGGTATGATTGACATCACATGACTTTGTCGTTCGTCTTAAATGGTTCATAAGAGTCGAGTCTCATGTACACTTGTCCTTGTTACACATATCACGGTCCCGGTTTCGAGGAGCACGCTCCGTAGGGTGTTCGCTTACTCTCTTTTGGTCGGTTGGTTAAGGTGAGGTTTAAATTCTAGATAACTAAAACCTTACAACCCCTATGTGACTATTTCGGCCAAAATGTATATATATATCTATAGTTTGCGAACTTTATGATTTTCAAATGATTTCACAAAACCGATTGATTGATTGATTGATTGACGGATTGATTGTTTTGGCGAGTCATTGAATTGCACTGTGGGCCCGAGGATAGTGGCTCGAGCCAACCGTTAAAGCATGGGCTGACGGGTAACTCGAGTGCTATCCTCACCAAATTGGGATGACCCCTAAACACCCTAGGAGATTAGGGGAGGAAGGAGTTCCGAGTTTAGGGATCCATGTACCCTCTGCCCACACAGATTGGATGGTGGGGCCTTGCAATCCCACCATCACGGGGAGGAAGAAGGAGTTACTGAAACTGCTAATTGTGCACCGTAATTAACTGATTGATCACCTAATCACCTAATAATTGATTGATTGTACACAGTCGGAGTAAGGTTGGAGAATTACCCTCACTCGCCGGGCCACGAATTGATGGTATTGAATTACTGGAATTAATAAATTGAATTGGTTGTAGTCTCGGGTGATAGTATCTCTTATCTTACTAAATTGTATTGTTATTTTCCAACATTATTACCCGAGATTATAACTTGAATATATGTGCGCATATATCTATTTACAACCCCTCGCTCAGTCCGTGTTGGACTGACACCTCAACTTTTCAGTTTTGCAGGTTCGTGCTAGGCGGGAATTACAGTCTACCTTGTCTTTTATTCGGGTCTAGCACTTCACCTTCATACTTTGTTGTTGTATTGATACTAGTTGTTTTGTAGCACGTCTTGGATTTATATTTTGAGATGATATTGTATTGAAATATAAATGTTGGTATCTATAAGTAAATATGTAAATATGGTACCTATAAGTATTAAATGCTATTGCTTCCGCTTTTATTGGTCTGAATTGTTTTTGGTTATTATTTGAGGGTTAGTCCCGCCTAGCCTCGTAGTGTTTTTTTTTTATTGTCTTCCGTTCTCTATAGGCTTGATTTATGTATGGGTTGTCCATCTCATATATGGATTGAACTATAGTGCGGGGGATGTGGTGCCTAGCGTTCCGGGTGCTACATCACACACACAACAGCACCCCAAATTTAATCTTCCCGCCCAGGGAGATTTTGTTCACAAAAGTCCCCACCCGGGGACTTTCATGCAGAAGGTTTCTGCACAAAGTCTACCCGGCCGGGCCTTTTCATGGCCAAAACCTCCCCGTCCAGGGAGATCCAGTTCAATCGCGGAGCAGCAGCTCAAACAAAGCATATCCCCTATTCTAAATGCAAGAATTAACATCAGCAGGTAGCAACCACATAAGGCAAGAAATCAGCTGCAAAATGGCACCAAAAACTCCCACAATATAACTGAAAACTGACAGCAACTAAGCAAGAAAGATGGCAGCAACTGACAGCGACAATTCGCAACAAAAACAGGGCACAAACGGAAGAAAAACAGGGCATAAACTCACACACACAATCAACCATCAATGCAGCAACAACAAGGTGAAAAGAGTCAGCAAATGACAGGAAATATATTCCCAAAACGCAACAGGAACAGATCAGTTCGTGAGGAAGAGAAAAGATGATCATTTCATGCAATTTTTCAAAGTGCCCTTAATGGAATCTCATTAAATCTTCAACTACCATACAATCAATGATCATAAATGAAAAGAGGGAGTTAAGATAACCATTTTCATGCTTTAAATCAACTAAAAGCTTCAAGGAATGCATGAGATCTCTATATGGCTCCAAAACCTACTATTTATTCATCTTTTCCAAAATCCCATAAAATTGGGGATGCATGGCTTAAAATGGCACATATTAAATGTATATCACAACCCTAAACTCACATTGTGGATTGGATGGAAGATGGAAGAGATTTGAGCTTGAATCTCCAAGGTGCACAGGGGTTACGGGATTTTATGGAGAGCAGGGGATGTTTAGCTGATTTTTGCTTAAGGATGAGTGTGGTTCGGTGGGGAGATGGTATGGGAGGATAGTGGGTCTAACTAGAGTTCCATAGCTTCCAACCATGGTTAATTTGGTCAAGGTTTGAGAAAGTTATGGCCATTTTAGTGACTTGTGGCAATTTTGACGAACGTAACACTTTTCGGTTGAATTTCGGAGGTTCAAATAACTTTGGAAAAATATAAGGCTAAGTTCATTAAACTCAAATTTTCGTTACGAGTTCAGCGAAGTTGACAAACTCAAATCCGAGTTTCCTAGCTCAAGATATCACATACGGAACCAAGGGTGCGCTAATTGCTCATTAGCCCCCGATTTGGATTCCAAGAACAAAATAAATTGGAAACTAATGCAAATGAATCCGAAAACATGAAACGAACATATATTCATATGTATGACACGTATATCTTCGACATATTAAATTTTCACGAAATTTTGATATCAAATCATATAAAAACGAAGCGCGTTTATAACACTCATGAGCAATGCATAAATAAATTCATAACATTCCATAATAATTAACAAAATTTAAATTCATTTTTAAATATATAAACCAAAGTGCATGCATTAAATATATTTTAAATCAAGTGCACATATTAATATAGTTCAAATTAAAGTGCACGTATTAAATATATACATATTTAGTATTATTAACATTAAGATTTAAAATGTCAACTAATTCACATATATTTAATATCAATTAAATTAAGATATGATTAATTAACACTTTAACATTTAGATATAAAATTAAATATATCAAATTAAAATATGTAAAACACTTATAAACAATTAATTCACGCAAATTGATAAACACATACGTCATGCTAAACGACTGGAAAACTGGGGCGTTACAACCTCTTCCCCTTAAAAGAATCCATCCTCGGATTCACTACTCGCCCAAACAAACAATGAGAGCTTCCCCGTCTCTCACAAGCAACAAGGAGAGAGCCCCGTCTCTCGAGCAACAATGAGAGCACACCGTCTCTCAAACAACAATGAGAGAACCCCATCTCTCAAACAACAATAAGAGAACCCCGTCTCTAAAACAACCATACAAGGGAGTCTCCAATACTCCCGAGCAACTCAACATAAAATAGTTACAGTAAAGAACAATTACAAAAAGGAAGTATCACACATTATTTACAACAATTAAAGTCACATAATTCACACAAGGGCAGGTATTAAGTATTACTCGCGGCTATCATCAATTACACAAAGAAATTTAACAAGATAAGCAATTAAAGCACATGGTATCAAAATTATTTAAATTAGATTTTCATGTATGCATGTGTCATGGATGCTTCATGTACCGTTCACCGATGTAACGAAACTTGGAGTTGAGAGTTTTGTTGTACAATACATGATCTGTAACAGCCCAAAACAGGGCCTGGATGAAAACAGTAAGTTAAGGCAGTGGTAAAGCGTTTATAGACCGTGATCCAACTTTTTGAATCATCATGCATTGCATTCTTACATGAACTTTGTGCTCGTATATGATCTGACATGTTTTGAGGGGGAATTCTTGACCTTTGATATAGTTTACTATTCATAACCCGAGCCTACCTTGTTCATATTGCTACTCGAACCCTAGAGGTTCATCACACATGTTTCCCAATCGTTTGAACTTGTTTCCCGAGCTCAGAAAGTCTTTCTTGAACCATAAGGGTATTTTTGGAACTTACCGACCAAAGTTACTATTCATCAAAAAATGATATTTTGATTCTGATACCTTTTTCTACCCAAGTTACAGTCGAATCGATCCTTGAGTCGAGACGAGTCTTTTGATATTATTCTTGGCTTGGAAATCTATTCCGGAACATTGTTTTATTGAAAATGTTTTCGAAAACCCTAGTTCACTATTCCTTTTACGAACGGTTTTCATTCGGAAAATGTTTTCTCTTCGGATTTGCACTACTTGAGCTATTTCAAGATTTTTGAAATGTTTTACAACTCTTGATTCAAACCCTAGCTTGAAATTTTGAAGCGTACGTTCGTACGTGAGAATTCATTATTCACTCTACGTTTTCAACTTTTTAACGGTAAAACGTTTTATAGTCGATTTTGGACTCAAAACGCTTCTCGATTTATTTCTTGAATTTTGGAAACAATCCGGACTTGAAAATCATTCTAGAAAGTCGTTTTTCACTCGTGTTGAGTTTCGAGCTCAAAACTTTTATTCATTAAAACTAATGTATCTTTCAAACGGTAAATCCGATTTCGACGAATGAATATGCGTTTCGAAGCTAATTTTCTTGCCGTTGGAATGGTTAAACTTCCAGCCACTTATCCTTGAGTCTTGGGGGACGAAATTACAGAAATACCCCCAGCAGTCCCATTTTAGCTTCATATGCCTAAAGCTTCCAAGAGAATCTATCCAACTTTTGCTCTCCTACCCTTCTCCACATTTTATTTCCAAGGTGAGGGGCTTCTCTTCAACTATAAATAGAGGGCTCATGGCATTTCATTCCTTGCTCAATGTTGTGTTAACAACACCCTTTCTCTCCCTCTCTTCCCCCTCTTGCCGTCGGCACTCCCCCCTCTAGAGCTAGGTTTGTTTTATTTTATGCTTTAGTTTATGTTATGTTTAGTTAGTTCATGTTTTATGTTATGGTATGTTTATATTATGTTTAGGTTGGGTCTTAGGGTCTTCCCTAAGCCATATAGGATTTTATTTTATGCATTTATTATATAGTTTTCATGATATGTTTTGATAGTTGTTTATATGTTTTAATTGTTTAGTATATGCTTGAATATGTTATGAATTGCTCTAGTATATGCTATGATCATGTGATATGATTGTTATATTATGAGAATTGATGCATGATTATGGAATTTGAATTATGTTCATGCATGCTAGCTAATGGATTAGTGATTTACAATTTATTATGTCACAACTTGTTACATGTTGATATTGGAATTAAATTGTTACATGTTACATGCCCAAAGGTTCATGATATATGATATGATATGATATAAGATATGTTGTGACATGTTGTCACATTGTTATATGATTCTTGAATTATGAATTGAGCTTACGATATGATTTGGATTGATGGATTAGTGCCTTGATTATGTTATACACTTTAATAGTGTCACATGTTATAACCTAAGATAGAATAGTGTTTCATAACTTGATCTTATGCCTTAATTGGATCTCTTAACCATAGGTTATACCTTTAACCTAGATCACACTTGATTATATTAACATGGACTTGAAACTATAGGTTATAATCAAGATCATAATTTGATTAGGGTGTGTGTGTGTGTGTGTTCGTGCATGGTGTGTGGGTGTGTGCGTGCCGTGTGTGTGTGTGTGTGTGTTCGTGCATGGTGTGTGGGTGTACTGTGTGTGTGTGGGTGTGTGTATAGTAAGGGTTTCACCCGACCCTTTGACCCGACATGTGAATAGTAACCTATGAATAGTAATCTTGAATAGTAGTTTTGCATAGTGCTTTTGAATAGTAAAAATGAATTAAAACTTGTGCTTTCTTAATAGACATTTGCACCTAGGGTTTCCATATCCAGGGTCTAAAATGTGTTTTCAAAATGTGTTTTCTTTCGTGGACTTGTTTCTTAACCTAAGGTTTGCGATAGGATTCATAATTTGACTAAAGCTTACTCGGTTATAGTAAGATCATAGTCTAACGTTAAGAGTAACTCACTTTGACGTATTCCTTTGTATGTTACCTTTCTTGGATACCTTAAATGGTATTACTCTCTTGTGTTACATGTTCTTCACATGTTCCTTGTTCATTGTTTCTTGCATTTCATATGCATCTTGGTTAGTAGTGGGTCTTAGTTGTTAAACTCACTCTAGTACACCACCTACAGGAGTTAAAGTTGAGCACTGGGATCCCCAGGGCACCGCATAATCTGTCTACCTGCCTTTTGTTACTATTAGGTGAGGTGAAGTTATAAATGTTTTCCAACTGGAACCACGATTATACTATCGTATCATATGTTTTGAAATTCAAAGCTAAACCTCGTTTTGAACTATCCCTTTTATTGGGACATTCTCTTGAAAGGATCATTCATACTTTATTAGGATACCTTGATCTACAGTACATGTTTTCCAAAGTTCTGCATTCTTGTTCAAAGACAGTTACATGTTTTGCATATGTTTTCAAAGTACAGTTTACAGACAGCATCATATGTTTTCAGACAGAATCATATGTTTTACAGACAGCATCACATGTTTTCAGACAGAATCATATGTTTTACAAACAAAATCATATGTTACAGTTACAGTTTCACATGTTATTGTTAGCATACTGGAGTGGTACTCTGGTCACTGCTAAATCTTAAATGCAAGCATACAGTTTACAGTTTGGGCCCGGCGGTTATGTGTGGAGGTGATGCTCGGGAGGTGAGCGCCAACGACATCACCAATACCGGCCGCCACACTTAGACAATTGACACCCACTTTTAACAGGAGGTTTGTTAAGTCAGGACAATCTGTCTGGGAACGGACAGCAAATCTGTTCCCATTACATGTTTACAAGTCGCCTAGGGCTAGCTACCCGAAGTGACAACCGGTGGAGGATGGTGCATGTTTGTATGTGTTGGTAAGAGTTGTTGTTGACCTTGGTCCGATAGTCTACTATGTGCGGAGTTGTTGTTGACCTTGGTCCGATGCTCTACTATATGGGGGGTTATTGTTGATCTTGGTCCGATACTCTACTATACGTGGAATTATTGTTGATCCTGGTCCGATGCTCTACCGAATCATGTTTTTCTGGAGTAAGGATGGAGGAGCCTAGCTTGCGGGTAAAATTATGTTTCATAAAGGATGGTTCATATCTGGAAAAGTTCACTTTACCCTTATCCCGTTTTATGAAAGAACTATGAACCATCAACAGCATATGTGTGCGCGTGTGATAGCATTCATGAAAATGTTTTAACGTGCATTCTTTAACAGCATCACATTCAAAAGGTTTTATTAACCGAACTTGTTTCGAGTTCTTTTTTAAAGCATTGCAATTAACAGTTTCGAACTTTACTTCAAGTTCTTTAATTCAGTACTTTCTTTAAAGTATTCCCTCACTTAGTCCTTTTGACTAATACCTCTTCCATTTTCTTGCCTCATGGTTTCAGGTCTTGCAGCCGCAGTCTAGAGGTATCTTGAAGCTCTAGATTGTCATTTTTGTTTCGGTCAGGACTTAGTATTACATTCCTCTTTTGCGTCCTGCATATATTTTATGGCTGCATTACTTTATGTTTCTGTATATGTTTCTGAATACTTGAGTATCTTTATTATACTCTTCCTGCTACTCTGTTACCGATACATTAAACTCTGCTATATCGGTACTTATATGTGAATATGTTATATGTTCTTATATGCCGAGTCTCTCTTACACGATCAATATGTTCTTGCTTGTTACATGCCATCACGCACATGTTTTGAAAAGTTTTAAAATACTCTGATTTTCCGCTGCATAGCCACATCGTTGTACATGTATAGTTCTGATAGATAGCCGTTCGCTGGAGTATTTCTTGAGTGATGGCTCACACCATTACTTGAGAGGTGCTTCAGTGCGGGGGTTGAGACGCCGCTCTCCTCTTGTTCTGGTACGGGTGGGGGCGTTACAGCTCTGAGGTGGTATCAGAGCATCGGGTTAAGTAAGAAGAGACTTAACCTAGATTGCTCTCATGTTGCATCATGGATTGTTCACGCATTGCATCCAGGATCATTCTGATATTGCATCGAGACAGGATATTTGGGGATTGCATGGTTCTGTATCTGGATTTCATATCTGTGGTATCTTTTGTATAGCTACGGCAGTTCAGCCACACCAGGATCCTAATCAGCAGATGGATGAGGCTTTCTTTGAGCAGTTTGAGGCCCCGCGTACTGTGGCAGTTTCTCGCCGTGGAGGCACTCGTTTCTATACTTGGCGTAGGTCTAGGAACAGTGGCAGACCTGGGTATTCCTATCCTAACAGAGTTGTGCACTATCTCGAGTTTGAGAGAGATGGTTACTTTCAGGAGTATCAGAGGACCGTGAGGTCAGGTTGGAGTCTATGCGCCATCAGGATCAGTCACTGCAGTACCAGTTTGATAGGGATATCGCTCGTGAGCATGCTGCAGAGATGACTCATACTGCTGATCAGAGGGCTGCTCGTATTGCTGAGCTGGAGATAGATCTTATGCAGATGACTATCGATCGCGACACCTCTATGGAGCGTCACCAGCACTACCGTGCCCGCGTGAGAGCTCGCCTGTATGATACCTATCACTTATCCGATGAGTAGGCAGTTGAGGAGGTCGAGGGTCAGGATGTTAGTCAGGCCTCTCAGGAGCCCGAGCCTATGCAGGATCAGTCTGATGGAGGCGATGGAGGATCTGATAATGGTGATGATGGCGGAGATGAGCCAGCAGGACACGGACAGGGTGAGGTCGTTGTTGTTTCTGATGACACCACCCGGGGTTCTTTGGACCACAGTTATCAGGGTTGATTGCTGATGGGAGATTTATGTATATAGTGCTGATGCATATATATCTATCTATGGATGGCGGACGTATAGCCGGGACAGTTCAGGACTGACTTTTGGATGAGGGGATGTATAGCTCTGGTAGATGATCCCCGACTTTTGGCACCACGGATGACGGTTCAGATGACTTGGTACCTACTAGGTTATTTTCAGCAGGGTTGGACGGATTGGTAAGGCCCCGTAAGGGAGTCAACTCGATGGTATCGGGTCCTCCCCATTTTGAATTAATACTGTTAACATGTGGCCTGTCGTAAATTTTACCAAACCTTGCACAATTATAACACTTTCGGCTTTATGTTGGATATCTGTTTACTGCTTTCCATAACTGTCATTGCATGAGTCTTAGAGTTGCTTCAAGATACCATTAGGACCGTTGATAGGATCATGCCATTTCATTTATTATTAGCATGCTATTATTCTTGATATGTTGAATACGCTTCTGGATATGTTGAACATGTTACAGTTCTTGTTGTTATGACAGTACACGTTCTGTTCCCGTTTCACATGTTGATCATGTTTTGGGATACGTTATACATGTTTCTGATATGTTGATATGTTACCCGAGCTTCTGTTCCCGTTTACATGTTATCTGACAATTGTTTCTGATTATATGATATGTTTGGAGATCTTGAATCTTTGCTGACATGTTGTTATGGGAATGTGTTGTTCTCATACTTATGTGTGACTACGTGAGAATGTGAATACGTGGTTACGGATTCTGTGAATCATTATATGTCATGCATCGAATATATGTATCTGAATGCTTATGAATTCAGTAACAACATGCCACCAAGAAGAGCACCCCGGAATCGTGTACCACCATTGCCACCGCAAAGAGAGATCACGCCACCCCAAAGAGATGTTACGCCACCCCCTGAACGGGAAGGAACTCCGGAATTAAGGGATGTGCTACGACAATTTATGATGGCTTGTGCACCGAGAGATAACCCTCCTAATGAAAGGTCATTGGAGAAGTTTCTGAGGATGAATCCACCTAAGTTCTATGGAGTACCGAACGACCTAAAGGCTGAGAATTGGATTACTAGTCTTGAGAAGATTTTCGAGGCTATGGAGATCTACCCAGAGGATCGTGAACGAGTTCGATATGCTACTTTTCTTATGGAAGGAGCTGCATACAATTGGTGGAAGCACGTTCAGCACATGTGGATTGAGAATAACGTTGAAGGAAGTTGGGATGAGTTTATCAGAGAGTTTCAGCAGAAGTATACGCCTCAAGTGACTCGTGATGCACGAGAGGCTGAGTTTATGAGTCTGGTTCAGGGAACTATGAATGTGATGGAGTATGAGGCTAGGTTTGTGAGGCTGATCAAGTATGCGCCTCATATTCTGAATGATGAGCGTCGCAAGACGAAGAGGTTTATGGATGGACTAAAGCCCGAACTTCGGTTGGCACTTGCTTCTTTGGACATTGAGACCTACAACCAGGCTGTTGATAGAGCGCTAAGGGTTGAAGCTGCACACAAGGAGATCAAGATAACTACTGCACAACAAGGACCTTCTAACCCTAAGCCTTATCAAGGGAATAAGCGACCATCCGGATCTTTTCCCCAAGGAACTGGAAAGAGGCCAATGGTAACACCACAGCGTCAGCAGCAGAACGCTCCACCGAAACAGCAAGCACAGAAGCAGAAAGCGCCACAGCAGTACCAGAGGGCGGCACAACAGCAGAGAGCACCTCAGCCAGGTCCAGAGGAAATTGTTTGTCGATATTGTCGCCAAACGGGACACACTGAGGAGAACTGTCGCAAGAAAGCTGGACAGTGTTTCGCGTGTGGTTCCCCTGAGCACCAGATGGATAGTTGCTCGCACAAGATCAGGAGATTTGGGGTCCAGGATAAAGGAAAAGGAGTGGTGGGTACTATGAACAAACCGGTATAGTCAAAGGCAGAGCTTATGCTTTGGATGGTAAGGAGGAGGTTGATCCTTCGTCTGTTGTGGAAGGTATTGTGCACATTCTTAACACGCCAGTTAAGGTCTTTGTATGACCCTGGTGCCACGCATTCATTTGTTGCTTCTAAATTATATATGCATTTATAGTTTCCGCTTGAATACTTGCCATATAAATTTGAAGTGAGTTCTCCTTTGGGAACTTGCCTTGTTACGGATCAAGTATATAAACGCTGCCGTATATGTATTGGTACCCGTTGTTCCCCGACGGATCTTATTGAGTTACCGATGACATGATACGATGTTATACTTGGTATGGATTGGTTGTCTAAGTATCGAGCTAAGTTGGATTGTTACAAGAAAGAGATCATCTTGGAAGAAGATGAAAGTCGGACATCAGAAGGGAAAGTTGAGAAGTTATCAGTGATTTTTTCGATGGAAGCTAAGAAGTTGATTCAGAAAGGAGCTATTGGACTTGTTGCTTATCTTTTGAATAGACCGAAAGATCAACTTAAGATCGAAGAAGTGGAAGTGGTGAACGAATTCTTAGATGTGTTTCCTGAGCATTTGGATTCGTTACCTCCTGACCGAGAGTTGGAGTTTACGATCGAGACTATATCAGGAGCTGAGCCGTACTCAAAGACACCTTATAGAATGGCTCCAGGTGAATTTGATGAACTGAGAAAGCCATTGGATGAGTTGATTGAGTCAGGATATGTTCGACCGAGCATGTCGCCGTGGGGAGCGCCTGTGCTTTTCGTTAAGAAGAAGGATGGATCATTGCGTTTATGCATTGACTATCGGGAGCTGAACAGGATGACAATCAAGAATAAATATCCTCTCCCTCATATCGAAGAGCTGTTCGACATACTACAAGGATCGAAGGTCTACTCCAAGTTTGATCTTAGACAAGGGTATTATCAGTTGAAGATCAGGGAAGCAGATATTCCGAAGACTGCTTTCAACAGCCGATATGGACATTATGAGTTTGTAGTAATGCCGTTTGGTTTGACGAACACACCAGCTGCATTCATGGATATGATGCACCGTATATTCAAGACGTTTCTTGACAAGTTTGTAGTGATCTTCAGCGACGATATCTTGGTATTTTCAAAGACACCGGAGGAACATGCTGAACATCTTCGAATCGTGTTACGCACTTTGCTGGATCACAAGCTATATGCAAAGTTCAGTAAATGTGAGTTCTGGCTTGAGAGAGTTACATTTCTCGGACACATCATATCAGGATCTGGAATCGAAGTAGATCCCTCGAAGATCGAGACGATTATGGATTGGAAGTCACCGAAGAATCCTTCAGAAGTGAGGAGTTTTCTGGGATTAGCTGGTTACTACTGGAGGTTTGTCCAAGATTTCTCGAAGATAGCTACACCTCTCACTAAGTTAACAAAGAAAGAAGGGAAGTTTGAATGGACGAAGAAATGTGAGCAAAGTTTTCAAAGATTGAAGGAGATGCTAACAACTGCACCCGTGTTAGCATTACCAGAAGGAAAAGAAGGTTATACTGTTTACACTGATGCTTCGAAAGAAGGACTAGGAGGAGTTTTGATGCAGAATGGAAAGGTGATTGCGTATGCATCAAGGAAACTCAAAACACATGAAGTTAACTACCCGACACATGATTTGGAGTTAGCCGCGATAATTTTTGCTCTTGGAAAGTGGAGACATTACCTGTATGGAGTTACGTTTGAGATCTTTACTGATCATAAGAGCCTGCGATATCTATTCACTCAGAAGGAGTTGAATATGCGACAAAGGAGATGGAAGGAATTTCTGGAGGACTACGATTGCATTATCCAGTACCATCCAGGAAAGGCAAATGTTGTAGCAGATGCTCTAAGCCGGAAAGTTCGTTTGGCACAGATTTCTGCCAACCCCGAGACTGGTAAAAGAGAAAGAATGGAGGTGATAACTAAAGCTCGAGTCGCGAACGTTGTGATGACATCACCTTTGAAAGAACAAGTGCTGGAGGCACAGAAGAACGACGAGTGGATCAAGAAATGTCTCGAATCTAAGGAGAAAGATGATGAGACCAAGTTCAAGGTTGATGAACATGGAATATTGAGGTACAAAGGTCGAGTATGCGTACCAACTGTTTTGAGGAAAGAGATTCTCGACGAAGCGCATAAGACTAAGTACACGATACATCCCGGAGGCACTAAGATGTATGAAGATGTTAAGACGCATTTCTGGTGGAACGGAATGAAGAGAGACATAGCCAACTATGTCAAGAAGTGCTTAACATGTCAGAAAGTTAAAGCTGAGCACCAGAAGCCGAGTGGAAAGTTGCAACCATTACCGATTCCGACTTGGAAGTGGGAGCAAATCACGATGGATTTTGTCACTGGATTACCCAAAGTCAGAGGAGGACAAGATAGTATCTGGGTGATCATTGATCGATTGACAAAGTCAGCGCACTTTTTGCCAGTAAAGACGACGGATAAGGTCAGCACGTTGGCAAAGCTGTATCAACAAGAGATTGTTAGACTACATGGAGTTCCAAACAGCATAGTCTCGGACAGAGATCCGAAATTCACGTCGCACTTGTGGAAAGAGATTCAGACTTTGATGGGAACAAAGTTGAACTTCATTACTGCAGCGCATCCTCAGACGGATGGACAATCAGAAAGGATGATCAAATACTTGGAAGATATGCTAAGAGCTTGCGCTTTGGACTTCCAGGAAAGTTGGAAAGATTGTTTACCTCTTGTGGAGTTTGCATACAATAATAGTTATCAAGCTTCTATTAAAGCTGCTCCATATGAAGCTCTGTATGGAAGGAAATGTAGATCCCCGTTATACTGGGATTTGGATGAAGCAAGATGTACTGAGGAAGGACCGATCAGAGTGAATTCAGCCAAATGGATAAGAGAAGTGACGGAGAAGATTCAGATCATTCGCCAGAGAATGAAAGCTGCCTAGGACAGGCAGAAGAGTTATGCTGATCGACGAAGAAGGGATTTGGAATTCGCAGTGGGCGAAAAGGTATTTCTGAATGCATCGCCAAGAAAAGGGTTATCCCGAATTGGGAAAGGTGGAAAGTTAAACCCGAGATATGCTAGACCGTATGAGATACTAGAGAGAGTCGGACCGACTACTTATAGATTGGATTTGCCTGTAGGTCTAACAGGAATCCACAACGTATTTCATGTATCTCAGCTTCGCAAGTGTTTCTCGGATGAGACAGAGGTTGTGCTGGTAGAGGAGATACCGTTAGAACCGGATCTGACTTATGTTTTGAAGCCCGCTAAGATTCTAGACAGGAAGTTTCAAGAGCTGAGGAATAGGAAAATTCCTTTAGTTAAAGTCCTTTGGAAGGGACATGGGATAGAAGAGGCAACCTGGGAGACAGAAGAGAAAATGCAGAAGCATCACCCTGAGTTGTTTGCAATTACAACAGAAGAATCTGAGGACAGATTCTCTCTAAGGAGGGGTGATTGTAACAGCCCAAAACAGGGCCTGGATGAAAACAGTAAGTTAAGGCAGTGGTAAAGCGTTTATAGACCGTGATCCAACTTTTTGAATCATCATGCATTGCATTCTTACATGAACTTTGTGCTCGTATATGATCTGACATGTTTTAAGGGGGAATTCTTGACCTTTGATACAGTTTACTATTCATAACCCGAGCCTACCTTGTTCATATTGCTACTCGAACCCTAGAGGTTCATCACACATGTTTCCCAATCGTTTGAACTTGTTTCCCGAGCTCAGAAAGTCTTTCTTGAACCATAAGGGTATTTTTGGAACTTACCGACCAAAGTTACTATTCATCAGAAAATGAGCTTTTGATTCTGATACCTTTTTCTACCCAAGTTACAGTCGAATCGATCCTTGAGTCGAGACGAGTCTTTTGATATTATTCTTGGCTTGGAAATCTATTCCGGAACTTTGTTTTATTGAAAATGTTTTCGAAAACCCTAGTTCACTATTCCTTTTACGAACGTTTTTCATTCGAAAAATGTTTTCTCTTCGGATTTGCACTACTTGAGCTATTTCAAGATTTTTGAAATGTTTTACAACTCTTGATTCAAACCCTAGCTTGAAATTTTGAAGCGTACGTTCGTACGTGAGAATTCACTATTCACTCTACGTTTTCAACTTTTTAACGGTAAAACGTTTTATAGTCGATTTTGGACTCAAAACGCTTCTCGATTTATTTCTTGAATTTTGGAAACAATCCGGACTTGAAAATCATTCTAGAAAGTCGTTTTTCACTCGTGTTGAGTTTCGAGCTCAAAACTTTTATTCATTAAAACTAATGTATCTTTCAAACTGTAAATCCGATTTTGACGAATGAATATGCGTTTCGAAGCTAATTTTCTTGCCGTTGGAATGGTTAAACTTCGAGCCACTTATCCTTGAGTCTTGGGGGACGAAATTACAGAAATACCCCCAGCAGTCCCATTTTAGCTTCATATGCCTAAAGCTTCCAAGAGAATCTATCCAAATTTTGCTCTCCTACCCTTCTCCACATTTTATTTCCAAGGTGAGGGGATTCTCTTCAACTATAAATAGAGGGCTCATGGCATTTCATTCCTTGCTCAATGTTGTGTTAACAACACCCTTTCTCTCCCTTTCTTCCCCCTCTTGCCGTCGGCACTCCCCCCCTCTAGAGCTAGGTTTGTTTTATTTTATGCTTTAGTTTATGTTATGTTTAGTTAGTTTATGTTTTATGTTATGGTATATTTATATTATGTTTAGGTTGTGTCTTAGGGTCTTCCTTAAGCCATATAGGATTTTATTTTATGCATTTATTATATAGTTTTCATGATATGTTTTGATAGTTGTTTATATGTTTTAATTGTTTAGTATATGCTTGAATATGTTATGAATTGCTCTAGTATATGCTATGATCATGTGATATGATTGTTATATTATGAGAATTGATGCATGATTATGGAATTTGAATTATGTTCATGCATGCTAGCTAATGGATTAGTGATTTACAATTTATTATGTCACAACTTGTTACATGTTGATATTGCAATTAAATTGTTACATGTTACATGCCCAAAGGTTCATGATATATGATATGATATGATATGAGATATGTTGTGACATGTTGTCACATTGTTATATGATTCTTGAATTATGAATTGAGCTTATGATATGATTTGGATTAATGGATTAGTGCCTTGATTATGTTATACACTTTAATAGTGTCACATGTTATAACCTAAGATAGAATAGTGTTTCATAACTTGATCTTATGCCTTAATTGGATCTCTTAACCATAGGTTATACCTTTAACCTAGATCACACTTGATTATATTAACATGGACTTGAAACTATAGGTTATAATCAAGATCATAATTTGATTAGGGTGTGTGTGTGTGTGCGTGCCGTGTGTGTGTGTGTTCGTGCATGGTGTGTGGGTGTACCGTGTGTGTGTGGGTGTGTGTATAGTAAGGGTTTGACCCGACCCTTTGACCCGACATGTGAATAGTAACCTGTGAATAGTAATCTTGAATAGTACTTTTGAATAGTGCTTTTGAATAGTAAAAATGAATTAAAACTTGTGCTTTCTTAATAGACATTTGCACCTAGGGTTTCCATATCCAGGGTCTAAAATGTGTTTTCTTTCGTGGACTTGTTTTCTTAACCTAAGGTTTGCGATAGGATTCATAATTTGACTAAAGCTTACTCGGTTATAGTAAGATCATAGTCTAACGTTAAGAGTAACTCACTTTGACGTATTCCTTTGTGTGTTACCTTTCTTGGATACCTTAAATGGTATTACTCTCTTGTGTTACATGTTCTTTACATGTTCCTTGTTCATTGTTTCTTGCATTTCATATGCATCTTGGTTAGTAGTGGGTCTTAGTTGTTAAGCTCACCCTAGTACACCACCTACAGGAGTTAAAGTTGAGCACTGGGATCCCCAGGGCACCGCATAATCTGTCTACCTGCCTTTTGTTACTATTAGGTGAGGTGAAGTTATAAATGTTTTCTAACTGGAACCACAATTATACTATCGTATCATATGTTTTGAAATTCAAAGCTAAACCTCGTTTTGAACTATCCCTTTTATCGGGACATTCTCTTGAAAGGATCATTCATACTTTATTAGTATACCTTGATCTACAACACATGTTTTCCAAAGTTCTGCATTCTTGTTCAAAGACAGTTACATGTTTTGCATATGTTTTCAAAGTACAGTTTACAGACAGCATCACATGTTTTCAGCCAGAATCATATGTTTTACAGACAGCATCACATGTTTTCAGACAGAATCATATGTTTTACACACAAAATCATATGTTACAGTTACAGTTTCACATTTTATTGTTAGCATACTGGAGTGGTACTCTGGTCACTGCTAAATCTTAAATGCAAGCATACAGTTTACAGTTTGGGCCCGGCGGTTATGTGTGGAGGTGATGCTCGGGAGGTGAGCGCCAACGACATCACCAATACCGGCCGCCACACTTAGACAATTGACACCCACTTTTAACAGGAGGTTTGTTAAGTCAGGACAATCTGTCTGGGAACGGACAGTAAATCTGTTCCCATTACATGTTTACAGGTCGCCTAGGGCTAGCTACCCGAAGTGACAACCGGTGGAGGATGGTGCATGTTTGTATGCGTCGGTAAGAGTTGTTGTTGACCTTGGTCCGATAGTCTACTATGTGCGGAGTTGTTGTTGACCTTGGTCCGATTGTAACGCCCCGATTTTTCAAATTTATTAATATGCCTTATTTGCTTCTAAATTGCGCAATTTAATTATTTAATTATGTGATTAATTGTTTTTACGTGTTTTATATTTAATTTCACTATAATTGTTATTATTTTATTATGTTATATTATAATATTTTATTTTAATATTATTAATTATATATATATATATTTCGTATTATATGTATTTATATATATATATATATATGTTTAACTATTATTATTAATTTCATGTTTATGCTAATTATATGTTATATTAATTAATTGATTATTAATATATATATCTTACGTATAATATGTAATCATGCATGAAAATTTTATATATGCATGCAAAGTAATATTTTTGCATGAAAATTTATATTGCATGGAGTTAATATATTGCATGGGAATTTTATGTATTTATGCATGAATTGTTTGGAATATGCATGTTGTTCATTTTGGTGCTTCGTTCCCTTATGATATGATATCAAATTGCTACGATTTTGTAATATGTTGTACATATATGTGTTATGAACATGATTTTACACTCAATTTATGTTTTTGAATTCATTTGCTATGTTAACGAATTTAATTTCATTTGAGGAACCAAAATGGGAGCTAACGAGCACTTAGCGTACCCTTGGTTCCAGATTTAATATCTTGAGCTCGGGAACTCGGATTCGAGTTCCGTCAACTCCGCTGAACTCGTAACGAAAATTCGAGTTTAGTAAACTTAGCCTTACATTTTTCCTAATTCATTTGAAACTCCGAATTTCAACCGAAAAACGAATCGGCGACCAACATGACCTTGCCACACTAATTCATCCATAACTTGGCCAAACCACAACCAAATTAACCATGGTTTAATTCCTTTTAACCCTAACTCAACCACCTATCTAGATATTTCAAGCTTTAACCGAGATAACCCTCATACCATCCCCAAAAACGCAGCCAAAGCTACTGCTCTCAGTCCAGTCCCGTAACCCTCCATCCCTTGAAGATTTTGGAGCTCAAATCTTCTCCAAACTTCAACCAATCATCAAGGTAAGTTAAGGGTTGTAATACATGATTAATTCTGAGCATTTTCATCCTTTCATTCATGATTTTGAGCTTGGATTCTTCATTTCTGGACTGTTTTACCGAAAATGATGGTTTTTGGGCAAAATGTTGATCTCCTTCGATTCTCTATGGTTTTGAGTGATTCCAAGCCTGAGTTTAATTATTTTGACATCCTCATATCAATTATGATCATTACTTTCGTGGTTATTGAGAAATATATGAGATATCACTTATGAAATTTTGAGAAAATTCCACTTGAAGGTCGCGTGTGCTTCCATTCATTGACTGATCTCTTTTGGAACTGATTTGTGTGTTCTTCTGGAGTCTTTTGCTGCATATTTGTGACCTTATCATACCTGAACATGTTGGTTGTAGATTGATTGGTTGTGACTCTGTTTTCCGTCGGATATACCCTGTTTTTGGCGTGAGGAATTGCTGTCAATTTGCTGCGTTTCCTTCCTCCTTTTTACTGTCCATTTTAGTGGTTATGTGGTGTGTATTCTTGTTGAATTGTAGCAGCAATTTGTACCTTGTATCGCTGCTTGTGTTGCCTTCTTTCTTCTTGGAATTGGTTGCTCTGTTTCTGCGTAATTCTGCTGTCAACGAGAGGCTGCTGTTGCTGCGTCACGGGCGTGTTGTTTCTGCCCGTTCCAGCGAGGAACGGGGGTGTTGCGTGGGCTGAGCTTTCTGTACCGAGACACGGGGGTGTCTCGGTCCAGGCTGGGAGGGTGACACGGGGGTGTCACCCCGTTTTTTCTGAATCTTATTGCTTGCATTTTCTTCTTCTTCCTTGCATGATTGTGTATTGCTGCTGCTGTTGTTCCTAATTATACAGAGTGTATGTGTCTGTATATATGTAAGTGGTAGTGTGTGTATGCATGGATGGGTGTGTGTGTGTACGTGCATAGTTATATATATATATACGTACTGTGTGTGTGTTTGTGCATGCATGGCTTTTGTGATGTTAAATGCATGCATGGGTAATTATATATATATAGGTAGTATATATGTAAATATAAATATAACTTTTGCATGTATGTGTTCACGTATATATATATATATATATATATATATATATATATATGTTATTAAATAATTATTATATGTTTATTATTATGTATATTTATTATAAATTCTAAATATTATTTGATTTAATCTAATTTTTGAAATTAATTGATTTCTATTTCGCGTATTTAATTATCGACTTTTGATTGAACGTTTTATTTATTTTATTCCTAAATGAGTTTACGAATATTATGAATTTATGAATTTATGAAATTGAACGAAATATATGAACGAATGAATGATTATATGTTTTAAATTTATTAATCGTGCACATGAACATTTTATTGATATAATATGATCATTTATGCATTCATATCATATTCACTTCATTGCCGTGCGTCATATATGGTTCATTAAGAGTCTTGAGTCTCACGAACACGTCTTGTGGTCTTTTGTACAGTTATCTCCAGGGTGGAGAGCTTTTGATCGTTCAGGCACTTGGTGCTCGATCCTTGTTTCATCACGGTTCAGGTGAGGGTGGTTTTTGTCTTAGCTATGTAACAAACCCTACAACCCTTATGTGAAAAGCTTTGGCCAAAACCGTATGATATATATATATATATGGTTTTCAAACGAAGTTATCGAGTAAATTCTTCTGAATTATATGTATGAGCGTACATAAGCTTAAAAATGGTTTTGTAATGAGGCTATGCTCCAAACCGTGTGTCTTCATGCTAGCTACGGATTTGGATGACACGGAGAGGTACGTATATAGCATATGCCGAATTACACGGTAAGGTATGATTTCTTATAGTATGTATCATATGTATGTATTGATATGTTTTGGCGAGATTATGCAAACTTGATATGTTCACGGGCCCCGGAACTTAGTATATGTGGCTAACCGAGGAAGCAAGGGCTGACGGGGATCCCATATACTAGTCCCACTATTTAAACAGCGGTACTGGACCTCGTCAGGAGATTGGCGGGGAAAGGGAGCTGAGTGCCATCTGGGGAGTCATGTAACCCCTTTTGGTCAAAGACAGGGTGGTCGGGCCTTGCAAACCCCCCACCAACCCGGAGGAAGAAGGTTGGAATTAATTATAATTGAATGATTGATTGACTGATTGATTATCGATTGATAGGCACTGTGCGGGAAGGCCGGGAATCGGATTGCCCAAACAATATATTTAGGACTTGATTTATGGTCTGCCTGTATTATGATATATTGCATGATCACCTAATCAATATATTATTGATATTTGTCGTACACGGTCGGAGTTTGGATGGAGGTTGTGCACGCTCACTCGCCGAGCCTTATAATTATGTATGATTTATGAATGTAATAAATTTAATATGAATTCGTCATAAATCCGAGCATTGATTGGTCATTCTCTTGCCTTATCGGGAACTAAATTCAAATAAAACCTTGCTCGGGATTTATGACTTGCATGTGCATGTTTTATATATATATGTATCGCTCCTGCTCACTCAGTCTTCTAGAGACTGACCCTCTCCCTCTCCAATCTTTTTAGTGTGCAGGTTTGATTGTGAAGTTTCGAGCTAGGCGGAGGTGTTTGGAGTCTTTAGTTGGGTCGAGTTAGGTTAGGGGAGTCTCTGCACTCACTCTTGTATTGAATTTATGTTTGTTTCGATTCTGCAGTATCTTGGCACTTGGATAATTATGTACTTGTTATTGAAGTTGTTTGTTGGACTGTATTTATGAGTTTAAAAGAGGCCTGAAGAGCCCAAATTCGGCTTTTAGTTTGTATGATTGAAGTTGGCTGTGCAATGCATTATACTTTGGTTAATTGGTTTTCATTGCAGGGTCTAGTTCCGCCTGGCTTAGGAAGGTTTTTATGTTTGTCTCCCGTTCGCTAGGGTTTGATACGGGTGCGGATTTAAAATTTCGTTACTCGTATTGAGCCTTAGTGCGGGGGATGTGGTACCTCACGTGCGGGGTGCTACATCCTTAAGTGGTATCAGAGCCCGGTTGCAAAACCGGTGTTCTTGAGTCGTGTCGGAGTCAGTTTAAGTCGAACGGCATAGGGACTATGTGATATTATTTGCATTGCATCGATTTTGAATATGGAATTTGGTTTCTCTTAAGAATTTCGTTGAATTACTTGTTGCATTTTTCTATGAATTCTTGTCTTTCGTATTGAATATGTGTCATGAGCATGCACTAATCGCATGCATCTACTCTTGAAGTAAGTTATGATTTCCAGGTTATAAAGATGATATCAAACCACGGCCAAGTTCTATGATTCCAACAATCTATTACAATTCCTTCGGAGGCACGGAAGATGGGAAGGATGCCTGGGGAGGAATGTGAAGAATGCTAGTTGTGTGGCTTTGTAGACTGAGTTGCAATTAACGGTTGGGATTCAGAATGGGAGGTTAAATTGGAGGATATGGAGCAACAAATGGAAATGGTAAAGAAAGGAAATCATGCGCTCAAATGTAAGCAATTGGAGGTGAATTGAATTCACAAAAGATAGGCACGGGATTTTTGATTAAGGTGACAATTAGAAGTAAAGGTCGAATTGCGAGGAGAAGGTGGATGCTAACTCAGTGGACGTGAAAGATTTAGGGATCAAGAAATTGCAATCTCGGACAGTGGAAGATACAAGTTGACTTACAAAGAAGCATGAAAGTCTCGAAGACCGTGGGAAAGGCAAGGAATAATTATCAGGTCAAGTGACCTTGGGATCGGAAGAATGAGGAAAGCTACCGAGCTAATAATAACATCCAACATCGGTGACAGGTTCCAAAGCATTCATAGCACGTGCATCATATCTCGCATTAATTATTTATTCTTTTAACCTTATGCTTATCCGTGCAATTCTAATTGGTTTTGTTACGCTAATGTGTTGTATAACTGCTTGATGTAAACGTGACACATGCATTGTCATTTTAACCCAACATGCATTTTAATGTTTACTTGATAGGAAGTCCTTTCGCCTCAATTATCAAGTATCAGTTCAGTCGAGTTGCATCTGAGTTATGAGAAAGAGAAATAATAGGATGACATTAGAAGGAAGGTGAATTTGGAAAATAAGAACTTCTATTAAGGGATAGGTTAACGGAAACAAGAATTCAGGAGGAGAAGTGGGACCAGAGTTCCGGACAAGATTAAGAAAGGAGTTCGGACATCAAGAGAACTAGGGAAGGAGTTGAAAGGCCAAATCTTTGATTTCTATATCGGTTAAACTCCCCCTAATGGGAGTTATTCATAAAGGGTTTAGATAAAAGAAGAATCGATGGAGTTCAATCCGGGACAACAAAAATTTAAGGGGGAGAGCACGACTGAGGAACAAATTGACGATTGAAAGGGTGCTCGAAGAAATATTTCAGTAAGAATAACGAAATTGCAAATCAAGAAAAACCTGGGAGTCTTATTAGGGACGATCAGAAATAAACAAGACGACTTGAATAGTTAGAATTGTTAAGTGGAGAGTTAAGTTATTCAAATAGGGTTGAAGTCTCTCATTAAGTATAACGGAAATGATTTAGAGAATATTCTTATGTGTAGAACATGGATCTGGGAATAACAGACTTATAAGGGAGCTTCTGGAAACTCCTAAGTCAGAATTGACAAGAGAGAGAGTGTCGAATCAAGCTAGCATAGAATGGAAGGAGGGCAATCAAGAGTAAATCAGTAGAGTAAAAAGGGGGTGCAATAATGGCAATATTGTCAAGTCTTGGGTTAGCCCCACGACACTTCGGAAGGAAAATTAAGAAGGAACCAAACCAGAAAAGATGATCATTGGAGGATTTACATCAAAGTTTAAAACGCATCAAGAACATTCTATCTTTGATTCAAGAAATGTAGGGTCAGATACGGAATATAACCTTAAAGGGGTTAAAGAGAATGAATGGATAATATGAACGAAAGCTAAAAAAAAAAAAAAAAAAGGATTCGTGTTACGGTAGATCCTAATGACGAATACCTCAAGGTAGGGATGGAATCGTCAAGGTTGTCCGGAGTAGTTATCCTTGAGGGTATTTTAAACTCCGATACGGGTAAGATAGTAGCTAGGGACATAACTTCGAGATGGATGGTCTAAGGGTACTCGGGAGGTCAAACTTGGTTAACTACAAAGAGTTGGTTGAAGGAAGATTAAGGGAAATAATGAAGACTGGAAACATTACCAGGCAGAAGGGATCTAAGAAGTATAATCCCTGAAGAGGTTAAAGACAAACTGAGCACTGAATCTATCTTCTGGACAGATGATACACCGAACAACGACAACTCACAATTTTAAAACTTCGTGACTACGGTGAACGGTATTTATAGCATTCATGAAGCATACATTCATGCCAATTCAATTTATTAATTTCTTTGTTATGTGCTTTATTTTCTTATCAAGTTAAATTACGTGAAGTAATTGATGATTAACGTGGTCGATATCTGTTATTTACCTTGAGGTGGCTTGTGTGATTTTGAATTTGGTTTTGCGTGTGCTGCTTGGAAGTATTGGAGACTTCCTTGCTTTACTTATTTTGTTTGAGAGACGGGGTGCTCTCATTATTTCTAAGAGACGGGGCTTCTCTTAATTTTGTTCGAGAGACGGGGTACTCTCTTTGCTTGCGAGAGACGGGGTTCTCTCATTGTTGCTCGAGAGTCGGGGCTCTCTCCTTGTTGCTTGTGAGAGACGGGGAATCTCTCATTGATGGTTTTAAGCGTGCAGTGAATCCGAGGATGGATTCTTTTAAGGGGGAGAGATTGTAACGCCCCGATTTTTCAAATTTATTAATATGCCTTATTTGCTTCTAAATTGCGCAATTTAATTATTTAATTATGTGATTAATTGTTTTTACGTGTTTTATATTTAATTTCACTATAATTGTTATTATTTTATTATGTTATATTATAATATTTTATTTTAATATTATTAATTATATATATATATATTTCGTATTATATGTATATATATATATATATATATGTTTAACTATTATTATTAATTTCATGTTTATGCTAATTATATGTTATATTAATTAATTGATTATTAATATATATATCTTACGTATAATATGTAATCATGCATGAAAATTTTATATATGCATGCAAAGTAATATTTTTGCATGAAAATTTATATTGCATGGAGTTAATATATTGCATGGGAATTTTATGTATTTATGCATGAATTGTTTGGAATATGCATGTTGTTCATTTTGGTGCTTCGTTCCCTTATGATATGATATCAAATTGCTACGATTTTGTAATATGTTGTACATATATGTGTTATGAACATGATTTTACACTCAATTTATGTTTTTGAATTCATTTTCTATGTTAACGAATTTAATTTCATTTGAGGAACCAAAATGGGAGCTAACGAGCACTTAGCGTACCCTTGGTTCCGGATTTAATATCTTGAGCTCGGGAACTCGGATTCGAGTTCCGTCAACTCCGCTGAACTCGTAACGAAAATTCGAGTTTAGTAAACTTAGCCTTACATTTTTCCTAATTCATTTGAAACTCCGAATTTCAACCGAAAAACGAATCGGCGACCAACATGACCTTGCCACACTAATTCATCCATAACTTGGCCAAACCACAACCAAATTAACCATGGTTTAATTCCTTTTAACCCTAACTCAACCACCTATCTAGATATTTCAAGCTTTAACCGAGATAACCCTCATACCATCCCCAAAAACGCAGCCAAAGCTACTGCTCTCAGTCCAGTCCCGTAACCCTCCATCCCTTGAAGATTTTGGAGCTCAAATCTTCTCCAAACTTCAACCAATCATCAAGGTAAGTTAAGGGTTGTAATACATGATTAATTCTGAGCATTTTCATCCTTTCATTCATGATTTTGAGCTTGGATTCTTCATTTCTGGACTGTTTTACCGAAAATGATGGTTTTTGGGCAAAATGTTGATCTCCTTCGATTCTCTATGGTTTTGAGTGATTCCAAGCCTGAGTTTAATTATTTTGACATCCTCATATCAATTATGATCATTACTTTCGTGGTTATTGAGAAATATATGAGATATCACTTATGAAATTTTGAGAAAATTCCACTTGAAGGTCGCGTGTGCTTCCATTCATTGACTGATCTCTTTTGGAACTGATTTGTGTGTTCTTCTGGAGTCTTTTGCTGCATATTTGTGACCTTATCATACCTGAACATGTTGGTTGTAGATTGATTGGTTGTGACTCTGTTTTCCGTCGGATATACCCTGTTTTTGGCGTGAGGAATTGCTGTCAATTTGCTGCGTTTCCTTCCTCCTTTTTACTGTCCATTTTAGTGGTTATGTGGTGTGTATTCTTGTTGAATTGTAGCAGCAATTTGTACCTTGTATCGCTGCTTGTGTTGCCTTCTTTCTTCTTGGAATTGGTTGCTCTGTTTCTGCGTAATTCTGCTGTCAACGAGAGGCTGCTGTTGCTGCGTCACGGGCGTGTTGTTTCTGCCCGTTCCAGCGAGGAACGGGGGTGTTGCGTGGGCTGAGCTTTCTGTACCGAGACACGGGGGTGTCTCGGTCCAGGCTGGGAGGGTGACACGGGGGTGTCACCCCGTTTTTTCTGAATCTTATTGCTTGCATTTTCTTCTTCTTCCTTGCATGATTGTGTATTGCTGCTGCTGTTGTTCCTAATTATACAGAGTGTATGTGTCTGTATATATGTAAGTGGTAGTGTGTGTATGCATGGATGGGTGTGTGTGTGTACGTGCATAGTTATATATATATATACGTACTGTGTGTGTGTTTGTGCATGCATGGCTTTTGTGATGTTAAATGCATGCATGGGTAATTATATATATATAGGTAGTATATATGTAAATATAAATATAACTTTTGCATGTATGTGTTCACGTATATATATATATATATATATATATATATATGTTATTAAATAATTATTATATGTTTATTATTATGTATATTTATTATAAATTCTAAATATTATTTGATTTAATCTAATTTTTGAAATTAATTGATTTCTATTTCGCGTATTTAATTATCGACTTTTGATTGAACGTTTTATTTATTTTATTCCTAAATGAGTTTACGAATATTATGAATTTATGAATTTATGAAATTGAACGAAATATATGAACGAATGAATGATTATATGTTTTAAATTTATTAATCGTGCACATGAACATTTTATTGATATAATATGATCATTTATGCATTCATATCATATTCACTTCATTGCCGTGCGTCATATATGGTTCATTAAGAGTCTTGAGTCTCACGAACACGTCTTGTGGTCTTTTGTACAGTTATCTCCAGGGTGGAGAGCTTTTGATCGTTCAGGCACTTGGTGCTCGATCCTTGTTTCATCACGGTTCAGGTGAGGGTGGTTTTTGTCTTAGCTATGTAACAAACCCTACAACCCTTATGTGAAAAGCTTTGGCCAAAACCGTATGATATATATATATATATGGTTTTCAAACGAAGTTATCGAGTAAATTCTTCTGAATTATATGTATGAGCGTACATAAGCTTAAAAATGGTTTTGTAATGAGGCTATGCTCCAAACCGTGTGTCTTCATGCTAGCTACGGATTTGGATGACACGGAGAGGTACGTATATAGCATATGCCGAATTACACGGTAAGGTATGATTTCTTATAGTATGTATCATATGTATGTATTGATATGTTTTGGCGAGATTATGCAAACTTGATATGTTCACGGGCCCCGGGACTTAGTATATGTGGCTAACCGAGGAAGCAAGGGCTGACGGGGATCCCATATACTAGTCCCACTATTTAAACAGCGGTACTGGACCTCGTCAGGAGATTGGCGGGGAAAGGGAGCTGAGTGCCATCTGGGGAGTCATGTAACCCCTTTTGGTCAAAGACAGGGTGGTCGGGCCTTGCAAACCCCCCACCAACCCGGAGGAAGAAGGTTGGAATTAATTATAATTGAATGATTGATTGACTGATTGATTATCGATTGATAGGCACTGTGCGGGAAGGCCGGGAATCGGATTGCCCAAACAATATATTTAGGACTTGATTTATGGTCTGCCTGTATTATGATATATTGCATGATCACCTAATCAATATATTATTGATATTTGTCGTACACGGTCGGAGTTTGGATGGAGGTTGTGCACGCTCACTCGCCGAGCCTTATAATTATGTATGATTTATGAATGTAATAAATTTAATATGAATTCGTCATAAATCCGAGCATTGATTGGTCATTCTCTTGCCTTATCGGGAACTAAATTCAAATAAAACCTTGCTCGGGATTTATGACTTGCATGTGCATGTTTTATATATATATGTATCGCTCCTGCTCACTCAGTCTTCTAGAGACTGACCCTCTCCCTCTCCAATCTTTTTAGTGTGCAGGTTTGATTGTGAAGTTTCGAGCTAGGCGGAGGTGTTTGGAGTCTTTAGTTGGGTCGAGTTAGGTTAGGGGAGTCTCTGCACTCACTCTTGTATTGAATTTATGTTTGTTTCGATTCTGCAGTATCTTGGCACTTGGATAATTATGTACTTGTTATTGAAGTTGTTTGTTGGACTGTATTTATGAGTTTAAAAGAGGCCTGAAGAGCCCAAATTCGGCTTTTAGTTTGTATGATTGAAGTTGGCTGTGCAATGCATTATACTTTGGTTAATTGGTTTTCATTGCAAGGTCTAGTTCCGCCTGGCTTAGGAAGGTTTTTATGTTTGTCTCCCGTTCGCTAGGGTTTGATACGGGTGCGGATTTAAAATTTCGTTACTCGTATTGAGCCTTAGTGCGGGGGATGTGGTACCTCACGTGCGGGGTGCTACACCGATGCTCTACTATATGTGGGGTTATTGTTGATCTTGGTCCGATACTCTACTATACGTGGAATTATTGTTGATTCTGGTCCGATGCTCTACCGAATCATGGTTTTCTGGAGTAAGGATGGAGGAGCCTAGCTTGCGGGCAAAATTCTGTTTCATAAAGGATGGTTCATATCTGGAAAAGTTCACTTTACCCTTATCCCGTTTTATGAAAGAACTATGAACCATCAACAGCATATGTGTGCGCCTGTGATAGCATTCATGAAAATGTTTTAACGTGCATTCTTTAACAGCATCACATTCAAAGAGTTTTATTAACCGAACTTGTTTCGAGCTCTTCTTTAAAGCATTGCAATTAACAGTTTCGAACTTTACTTCAAGTTCTTTAATTCAGTACTTTCTTTAAAGTATTCCCTCACTTAGTCCTTTTGACTAATACCTCTTCCGTTTTCTTGCCTCGTGGTTTCAGGTCTTGCAGCCGCAGTCTAGAGGTATCTTGAAGCTCTAGATTGTCATTTTTGTTTCAGTCAGGACTTAGTATTCCATTCCTCTTTTGCGTCCTGCATATGTTTTATGGCTGTATTACTTTATGTTTCTGTATATGTTTCTGAATACTTGAGTATCTTTATTATACTCTTCCTGCTACTCTGTTACCGATACATTGAACTCTGCTATATCGGTACTTATATGTGAATATGTTATATGTTCTGATATGCCGAGTCTCTCTTACACGATCAATATGTTCTTGCTTGTTACATGCCATCACGCACATGTTTTGAAAAGTTTTAAAATACTCTGATTTTCCGCTGCATATCCACATCGTTGTACATGTATAGTTCTGATAGATAGCCGTTCGCTGGAGTATTTCTTGAGTGATGGCTCACACCATTACTTCAGAGGTGCTTCAGTGCGGGGGTTGAGACGCCGCTCTCCTCTTGTTCTGGTATGGGTGGGGGCGTTACATGATCTGCCCTGAAAATGAGTATAGAGCTTGACTTTTCTTTAATTTCTTCAGTATGCCCCGGTGAAGCCATGATAGATCCTCTTCGAATATTATTCTTGATTCCCTTCTGACTTTTATTGCTTCTAATGCTCTTCGATCTTTCATCATTTCCCATAATTGATGTGAATCATAAGACAACACCACACTTTGATCTAAATGTTGATATGATCATAACTCAAGCTGAACCAAGTTATGTTGGACCTATCACACGGTCACGGTCCAAAAGAATGCAAGAGGAAGTTCAATCTCTTTTGATCCAAATAACTCAAGAAGAGCCTCAAGAAGACAAGTATTTAGCTGGATCCAATCCACTTTGTTACAATGTCTTAGAGATCGAATTTTAAGCCCAAATTGTGTTAATTTTGTTGTAATTTGGCCCTGAACTATTATATTATACTTTGGGCCATCTTTTTATTTATTTTCCATGCATTTAGAATTAGGTTAAGCCCATTTTTTTTAACCTACTAGGAAAGTGACGAGAATAGCTTGTCTCTTTGAATTCTGAATTGTCCCCTAGAATTCCCATGCATGCATCTTTATATTCCAGCCTTATATTTTGTTTTTTTCAGTCAACTCTTAATGAATTGTAATTCAAGTGAGTTAAACTCTCTAGTTCTTAGCTGAACGTCATTAGGGTTTCGAACCCTCCACCAGATAATGTCATATCCCGACTCATTATAGTCGACGGGGTGCATTACTTTTCAAATCTGATAGTGTTGGTTCCTTGCTCATTATAGCAAACGGGTCACACTCCTCAATTTTAACCTTGAAGTGGACGATCGAAAATCAAGAACTCCAAGTATTGGTATAGGGTTTCATGACAAGTACTTGGAGTTCGTATCAATAATCTTCATTCAGCCAGACCAACTCTTTTAAATAATGGAGCTTTAATCTTCCCGTATATCCTTAAACCATCCGTTCCAAAGTTAGGTCCATATCTACTATCTTTACCCATATCGGAGTCTAACATATCCTCGAGGATAACTACTCTTGACAACCTTGACGATTCAATCCCGACCTTGAGATATTTCTTATTACGGTCTCTCTCAACACGAGTCCTTTCCTATCTTCCGTTCATGTTATCCGGGCATTCTCATTGACCCCTTAAGGTTGTATTCGGTATATGACCCCACATTTCTTGAATCGAAGATAGAATTCTCTTGACAATTCTTGAAGTTTGATGTAAATTCTTCAATGATCATCCTTTTCGGTTTAGTCTCTTCTTAAGTTTTCTTCCAAATTGCCATTGAAATAACCGATGACTTAATAATATTATCCTTGTTGGACCCCTTTGTACTTCATTGAATTAATCTTGATTGACACCATCCTATTATATGCTAACTGGATTCGACTTTCTCTTGTCAATTCTGACTTAGAGTTCACAGAAGCTCCCTTATAATTCCATCAACTCCTCTGTACCTCGCGATAAACTTCAACCCGACTTATTAACTTAACTCTTATTTTGACAGTTTGACCATGAAAGTCGTTTTCTTCATTTCCGATCACCACCATTGGAACTTCCAGGTCTTCCTTAATTTACAATTCTGTTGTTCCTACTAAAATATTTCTTCGGGCATAACTTCAATCTTCCAATTTATCTCTTAGTCATGCTCTCCCCCTTAAATTTTCTGCCCTTGCATGTCGAACTCCATTAATCCTTCTTTCATCGAAATTCTTGATGAATAATTTCCGTTGGGGAGGATTTTAATCAAAATGGCAACCCAAAGGTTTTGCCTTTCAACTTCCCTTCCAATTCTCTTGATGTCTGAAACCCCTTTCTTACTCTTGTCCGATCCGAAGACCCCGAAGCCAACTCTAGTCTCGCTTCTCTTTCTGAATTCCCGTTTCCATCAACCTATCCCTTACTTGAAATTCTTTATTTCCCTCAAAGTCATCTTCCTCTGAATTCGAATGTAGCTCGGTTAAAGTGATGCTTGATAGGTGAGGTGAATGAGCTTCCTATCAAATAAACACTAAAATGAATGCCGGTTACGATGACGATGCACGTAGTACACTTGCAACAATTTAATATGCAACACCTTAGGCAATGAAATCAAATAGGGGTGCGCGCACTAGTATAAGTAAGGAAAATTTAATAATTTGGTGCAAATTATGGTGCACGTGCTATGAATGTCTATAACTTATCACCCCAATGGCAAGCCATTAGTTTGGTAGCTTGTCCTTGTTTCTCTAGTCACGGGCTTACTTTGACTTGCTGATTATTCCTTGCCTTTCCCAAGGTCTTCAAGATTTCCAAGAATCCTTGTGCATTAATTTGTATCTTCCACCGTCCGGGGTTGTAATTTCTTGATCCCGAATTCTTCTTCGTCCACGGGGTTAGCATCCAAACTTCGCTTCGAAAATCGACCCGTACTTCTAGTCCTCACCTTGATCAAGATTCCCATGCTTATCCTTTATGAGTTTAGATTGGGGAAATTGAACTTGTTTTCCAATTGCTTACACTTGAGCACATAATCTCCTCCAACCAATCTTCGCCTTTCTTTATCGTTTCCATCTGTTGCTCGATATCTCCCAATTCGACATGACACACGATAATTCAGCTTGCATTAAAGGAATGAACTCAAATCCCATTCATAACATTGTTACCTTCCGCGAACATGCATTTACTACATTGCTTAAATCTTTCCAATCTCTTCCCGCTTTTCCATCTTAGTTGAATTCTAGAGCTCCTAGATTCACTTCTTCCCGATCTTGACCTCTGCAACCTCTTTTCTAGCCATTAGGTTTATTTAGAAATCCCTTTTTGACGACTCTTGATGCTCAATTCCCACCGGATTTATTTTGCCTTGACTCCTCTCAATCCTCGGTACCTCTTCAATGGTCCGAGTGGTATCAGAGCTTTGGGTTGCAAAACCAGGGCTCAGAGTCATGTTGTGTCGGTCTAAGTCGAACGACATAGGACAATGTGGTTATGTTCTTGCATTTGCATCATGATTCAATATGCTATACGTTTGAATTTTATGATTTTGTTAATTTTACATTATGTAATGCATTGTATTTTTTTCTAATTGCTCTTACTTGATTTAATTATGTGCCATCCTCACGTACTAACCGACATGCATATATCTATATAAGTTGTGGGATTTTCAGGATGCCACCACATCAATCAGATTTCGGTCAACCACCCCATCTGCATCCTTATAATCAAGAGCGACCGTCAACCGAAGCACCACCTATGAATCCGATGGCAACCTTATATCAGTGCGTCAGGGCCTTTAATCCTCCCCAGTTTAGAGAAGGCGTTGAGATCCGAGCCGAAGAATGGATTTTTGTGATTCAGAGTATCTTTGAAGTATGGCCGTGTAACTCCCAAGATATGGCTTGCCTTGTTATTCTACTTCGACAAGGACAAGTAAGACATCGGTGCAAAAAGAATTGCCCCACAGATTGAAGCAACAAGCGAAGTCTTGATATGGGATACATTCGTTTGGGAGTTTAGGAAGAGGTACACACCGACCATATTACGAGACCGAATATTTGAGGAGTTCTTTATCTTAAAATAAGGTGGAAAAATGGTCATGGAGTACCTTGAAGAGTTAGAGAGGTTAGGCACTTATGTGCCTCATATTATAGATAATGAGGAGATGAACACTTGGTACTGCATGGAAGGACTTCTGGATAAGTTCAAGGAGGCCTTAAACGTGGAGGATATGAGCACATGGGATAAAGCTACGGAGAAAGCTTTAAAGGTCGAAATCAAACAAGAGGCAACGAAGAAGAGAATTCGTGATTAAGAGATGAGTTAGGGTTTTGCTCAACCTATAAGTAGAGGAAAAATCCCAACATCCCGGTACTCAAATTAAAAAGAAGATTCGTGGAAAGAAGCATAAGGCCGGGAGTTCTTCAAATATTAAGAAAAGGACCTCAAACCGTGCGCTTATTGTGGGGGAACTAACCACGCCTACAACATATGTTGTGATAGGCTGAAGAAGTTTTATGCATGTAGATCAAAGGAACATATGGTTTCCGACTGAGATCAATTAAAGGCTAACAAATAATGGATGCGTGAACAAAGGCTTCAATTTGGAAACCAAATGGATCTGAGGATGGAGGTATTTTCATTCATGGCACGTGCATTCACGACATCTTTAAAATTTCTGTAATTATTTACCTATAATGTTATAATTACTATTTATAACATTCTTGTGCCTTGAGTGGAAATTATGTGATGCATAGCATCGGCATTATAACCCAACATGAATATTCAATGTTTACTTGATAGAATTTCACTTCCTTCGACCTTCAAGTTTTGAATGCAATGAAGTTGGAAGAAATAGTTAGAGTAAAGGTCGAATTTGAGATTCTCCTTTTGGGATCTGGTTGAAGATTGTAGGATGATATGAAGATAGTGTTGAAAAAAAACAAAAAATTGGTTTCGAAAGCCGAAATGAGGTTGGAGATTAGGAGAACGGAGTACACCTTGAAGGAAGGTCAAGTTTGAAGGAGTATTATTCGACCCGGGCATAAGGCGTGATTTATTGAGAATCCGGGTACAAGGAGTAACAGAGATACCGGAGCTAATCCGGGATAAACATTAGGGGGAAGAAGTATTGAGGAGTCCCTCTAACGATGTAGTCTAAACAAGCTCAACAAAGATTAGAACGACGGTTTAACTCGGGACTCGGAGACAAAATTTGATCAATCAGGATTCCGAGAGCATGGTGATTACCTTCCTATTTAACCATGCCTTTGGAAAAGAGAATTGAAGAAGATTGCTAGGAGGCCTTGTTTGGGTTTCCGGGACTCCAGATTTCCAAGAAGAAGGGTACCAACTGTGGGAAAATAGTTCCAAACCCGAAGGAACATTTGCATGGGATAATTATAATTATGGAGCGAGACAAATTCTCAAAATTCCTACGAGATGAGCGAAAGAATTAGGACTATGAGAGTGAAGATGAGGTATCGGACTCATAAATCATATGAAGAATTATAACGAGTAACCAAAGTCCGACAATTTCATGTTTTACGGGAATATGTTCAAGACTAAGAGATCACTCAAGAAGTTATGGGTGGAATTCAAGGGATTTTTGAAGATAGGCAACAACTATGAATGAAGACCTGGATGATGTTGTCACACAAGGTGTATTGGGAATTTCGAGACATGTTTGTGGGCTAAGAGGCCCCAACTTTGATCACATCATCATAAAATCATATTTCCCACTTCGGTGAACGGTACACTAAAACATACATGTCACGTGCATCATGCATCTTTGGTTTTGTTTTGTGCTTTGAGTGTTCGAGAGTGTTGCTTCGGTAAGATGAGGGTCGAGCTTTGCAACAATTCAATAAGCCTCTTTGAAGAGTCGGTGATGTAAGAAGAGGGTTCGGATGTTAGACACTTCGGACCTCGGATCGTGGACGAAGAGGAGATTCGGTTTGAGCTTCGTTATGTAAGTGGCGTGAGTTGTAGCTATTCCTTTCGAGAGAACACCGAGCTTGGAAGTTGACTCAAATGAACTCAAACGGAGAGAGTTGAATCTATTTTAGACCCTCTTTATCGTGCTAGTCGATCGAGTAATTCAAATGACCGGGTCAATTTGAAGATTCAAACCCCTTGTGTTTGAAGACCTTTCTCGAGCTAACCCTTGTCGGGACGTCATGAACCTCGAACTTGGGTGATTACGGGAAGTTGTTCGAGCTTGAAACTCGAGCAGGCGAACCTGGGGACCAGGTTCTCTTAAGGGGGGGGGAGATTATGACACCCCGTCTTCTCGGCAATGCAGGTACGACGTTACGGGAGAGTTTAATTCCCTAATTTCATGACTTATGCGCTATTAGCATGTTTTATGTGTCAATTTGTATTTTATTTAATTAAGTGTGCATTAGACTTTAATAAAATGTATTTGGACTCAATCGTCAAATATTTGCAAATTAGGGACCTAATTCCAATTAGGGTGATTGAGCCTCATGGCTACCTTGAGCTCGGGAATTCTAATTCGAATTTCGACCTTGTCATTGAGTTTGTTTCGATGATTCGGATTCGATGAAATTAACCTGATAATTTTCTAAAGCCGTTTGATACCCCTACCGTTTTAAAATCCGATCCGAGTGGACCGGATCCTTTTTGACCCGACCGATTATCCGACCCGTTTCAGCCCTTTATGTCTGAAAAATATCTCCCTTTCTCTCCTTATTTTGGATCGATCAAAGCACAAGGCAAGAGAGAAGAGAAGAAAGCCCTTGGCCATTCAAGCTTTGGCTCAAGCTTATGCCCCGTCCGACCATCTGATCGAAGAACCAAGGTAAGATTTGTGATCCTCTCATTACGTGTTTCGATTCTACCCGATTAAATCTTGAATCCCTTGCTTGATTATATGAACTTGGAGAAGATGATGAATAGTGACTTTATATGAAAATTTGATCTCGCACTTTTGTTCTTGATTCTTTTGCTCAAATCTTGATATATGTTGTTCTTGTGAGTTAATATGATGCGTAATTATTGAATTTGAAGTTATTGGTTGAAGCATGAGTGTTTGGCCATTGTTTGAGCTTCAAAGCTTGAAAATGGAAACTTGATGTATACTTGATTTCTTGCCTTGAGTTTGAGATATGTTATAGAGCATGCATACATGAATTTATGTCTTGATTTTGAGGTGCATTGGTTGAGTTTGGAGGTGGTTTTGGTGTTTTTTGGTTCCTTCCGCGTTTAGCCCCTGTTTCTCCTTCTTTTTCATGCCCAGAGTGACTACCCGGGCGGGTAGTTTTTGCAGAAGAAAGTACACGGGCGGGTACTTTAGTGCAGAAACTTTTCTGCACTGCTCTCCCGACGGGGTAAATTCCTGCCTTGTTTTTCCCCGGACGTGTACCCTCTCATATGACCTCCGATTGAGCTGATTTTTGGATATGTTCAACCTTTTTGAGTCTAGAACAATATCTAATTGGAATCAATTCAAAATTCGTTCTAGATTGTGAGTTATAATCATTTTAATTTGGTGTCACCACTTCACCGAGATTCTGCATTTGTTCAACTTCAAACCTATGCCATTTTCGTCTCGCTTTGAAAAATGATTCGAGCCACCTACCATTTTAAATATCTATGTGTCTAGTTTAATTTCCAAGAAACAAATCTCAATTCCCATTCCTGAAACTCAAGATATTCCTATTTTCGTACAGCTTGTCCGTTTCGGAAATCTGTCAGCTTTGGCCAAATTTCACTCGGAACCCCTTTTTGTGTTCGTATTCCGTTTTTCTCATATCTTCCCACCTCCGAACTTATTCCTAACTTGTTTTAGCATGTGTAAGTGTATGCATTTGCTCTTTTTATGCATTTTATGTTTCTTAAGTAATGTGAGTTGTTTGCACGAATCGCTTATGCACTTTGTTACGTTTTTTGATGCTTCATTACGCATTAATTGTGCACATGAACATTCTTTAATGCATATTATGAATTTATTAAGCTACGATATGTGTGTTTTTGCACGTCTTGTATGAATTTGATATGTGTATGAGCTTTTGACTAAGTATTTGCATCTCTTACGTGATTAAGCATATGCCGTGCATCTATATGGTTCGTCCTCGAGTCTAAGTTTTGCATATTGTCTTCAGTTTATCCAGGTGCACCCGGGGTGGTGTTTCGTGATCCGAGTTGATTCCGGGGTGCATCATTTGTTTCATTCTTGGCCACGTCGGTGTAAGGTGAGGGTTAGGATCTTTTCTTTTAGATAAGCGACCTATGGCCTTAATGTGATGTTTTCTCATCCCGCATGCGAATATATACTATAGGTATATTAAATATGTGTCTTATAATATGTTATGATTCTTGTTAATTTGATTTTATATGAATTCTTTTGAAATTATTCGTTTGGGCGTATATAAGCTTAAAATGGTTTTGCAACGAGGCTATGCTCCAAACTGTGTGTCTTCATGCTAGCTACGGATTAGGATGACACGGAGAGGTACGTGTATAGCATATTCTGAGTTGCACGGTAAGGTATGTTTCTTATGGTATGTTTCTTATGTATGAGTCGTATGTTTCTAGGTTTCGCGAGTTAGGTATGTTTCATATGAATCTATTTGAATCTACGAATCCATTTAAATCTATTTGAATCCCTGGGCCCCGGAGGTGTGGGTAAGGGAGACCCGGCGCGGCTGTTGGGGTCACCGGTTATCTCCCGTGTGCACAAGCTCCTTTAAAGTACCTACGCGTGCCTTTGAGGGAGATGGAGAAGACGTGGTGCTTTAAGCCTTCGGCTGGGGCCGGAGAAGGTACGTTGTGGGCTCGCGACCCCACGTATATTGAGTTGCACGATGTGGGCCCGTAACCTACATACAGACTTCCGGAGAAGGTTGGAATACGGTAATTTGAATATTTGAATCTATGAATCCTATGAATTTTATGAGTTTATGCTTCCTTTTGAATCTTTTGAGTCTTTTGTTTAAGGAGTAAGGTTGGAAACTCGTACTCGCCGGGTATTTGAATTTTTTTATTTTGGTGATTATGAAATGGAATAGGAGATTTCGCTTTTAATATGAGATTTATACAATTAAGTTCTGAATTTATGAATTTATGAATCAATTTGAATATATATGAATCCATGTGAGTTTGATTATGTGAATTGGTCTGAATCTATTTGAATCCCTATGAGTTTTATATGAATCCATATGCGTTTTTGAATCTATGAATCCTTACGAGTTTTCACACTTAAGAGTTTATGAATATATGTATAAATATGAGTTCTTTTGGAAAATAGCTTTGGTGTGTAAAACCCTATTCCCGGTTCATAGTCTTTTGTTTGATACGTGCTTTGCTCTATATGTATATATGTGTTGGTGTGCGTTAGGCCCCTCACTCAGTTGAGTTGTAGACTGACCCTCTCCCTCGCCAATCTTTTAGTGTGCAGGTTTGCTTTGGAGTTTGGAGCTAGGCGGAGTTGAGTCAAGTCTTTTGAGTTGGTCGGTCTGAGTTAGTTTAGTCTGTATTTGCATTTGTATTATTTGAATTCGGATCAATATGTAAGAATTGTATATGTATACTTATGCATTTGTTATTTTGAATTGCCCTTGTTGGGTTTTGTAATTGTTTAAAAGAGGCCTGAGGAGCCCAAGTCTCCATGTGAGCCGTGTGTTTAATTTCTGTAGGCCTATGGCCAATGCTTGTACTTGATCTTTAGTCTTCCGCTGTACTCTGCTTTGTTAGTTGGTTTTGCTTGACAGGGTTTACGTTCCGCCTAGCTTAGGTGTTTGTTTTGTTTGTCTCCTGTTCGCTACGGTTTGATCCGGGTGCGGACTCTCCATTTCGTTGCTCGGGTTGGACCGTAGTGCGGGGGATGTGGTGCCTCACATGTGGGGTGCTACAGTCCGAACCTTGAACTAAAATACCTTCAAGGTTCATTCACTTTATTCCTTAGGTTGAACGATCCCATTGAATCCAATTAAAGCAGCCTATGTAGTAGATCCGTATAAATCGATCTTCTGAGTCAGAAATATTCCCCGATCAACCTTTATTTCATCAAGTGTCCCTCTACCATTGCATTTCCGAAGTCGAACCTCCCATTCCGACTCCTGACCCTTAAACTCTAGCTCCATCTAGGAAGGCCTCACATCTCGAAATCTCTATATTCTTCCCCGGTGCATCCTTCCTATCTTTCATGCCTCAGAAAGAGCTTGCAATCGATCGTCTTTATCGTAGAACTTGGCTGTGATTTGATATTATCTTCATAACCTATAAATCACAACTCATTTCGAAGATATATGCATGCGATCAGTGCATGCCCATGACACATATTCAACATGAAAGGCACGGATCCAATATCAAAATGCAACAGGTAATACGATGAGATTAAAAAGGAAAGACAATTTCATGTTCAAAATTGATACCATTCACACATTATCATCTAGTTCCTAAGCCGTATGACCTATACTGACTCAATCACCACATGAGAACACCGGTTTTGCAACCGGGCTCTGATACAACTTAAGGATGTAGTACCCCAACCGGAAAGGCGTCACATCCCCCGCACTATGAGCCTGATCCACACATGAAATGGAAAGTCCATGCATGAACCCAGCTCACAGCGAACGGTGACTCACTCACTCATTAGGCTAGGCGGGAACTAAACCTTCGCAACCAAATCAAAAAGAACAAAGATAAATGCCAAAGGCGAAAGCATAACATATAATTTAGTACTAATTCAAGCCACATAACGCTTTCACTAGCACAATAACCTATTCCCAAAAATTCGTGCATAACATAATTGTATGATCATAATCATAGTCATAACATTTATCCATTCATTAAAAATTCAATCAAATTACAAAATGCATATGAAGTGACCCAAACTTAACTAATAGACTTAACAGACTCAACTCCCTGCCTAGCACTCCAAACCTGCAAAGAAACTAAAAACAAACCGGGTTCAGTCTATAAGAGACTGGTGGGTATAAAACAGAGCATAAATATTATATAAGACAGTAATTAAACGTTCACATGCAAGTTATAATCCCAAACGAGGTTTTTAGAGCATTTCCCAACTGGATGAATAAAGAAATCATCAAAAGGGATTATAACAACCAATTTTCATTAGGTCATTTGTAGCCCGGCGAGTGGGCATGCATTATCTCCAACCAACACCTTGTGTAATTCATTAAACATTCATTATTTCTTTCTTTTCATGCACTACCTTCTTTCGTGCACATTTATTATCATTTACACCTTCTTCCTCTGGTTGGTGGACGGGTTAGCAAGACCCGGCCGCCTCTTTCATTGACCAAAAGGGGTTACATGACTCCCCAGATAGCACTCAGCGTCCATTCCTCGCTAACTCCTAACGAGGTCCGGTTACACCGTTCATTGGTGGAACTAGTGTGAGAGATCACTGTCGGCCTATGCCTCCCCGGATTGCCACTCACATCAAGTCCCTGGGCCCCACTCTATGTATTCTTTCATTCATTGTCGCCAAAACATTTGGTAGGGTTTATAAAATAAAGGCTTTACGTTACAAACATTTACTCTTGGAACGACTCTATATACATATATTAATTTTTGGTCGAAATCTTTGCACATTGGAAGTATGGTTGTTTAACTAAATAGTAAAGAAACCCACCTGTACGCCTCTTAACGAGCAATACCAAGAAGAAAAGGAGACTCGAAAGTGTCCTATGAACCAGACATCTCCACCCTGGAGAAAACTGTACAAAGGACAACCTAACGTGTTCGTGAGACTCAAGACTCCAAATGAACCATATATGACGCACGACATGCAATGAATATGATATGAATGCATAAGAGATAAAATTATGTAATGAACACGTTCATGTGCATGATTAATGCATTTAAATCATATGGAGACAAGTCATTCATTTGTTCAAGGAAGCGTTCATATTCATTAAGTTCAATGCTTACACATTTCATAACAATTCAATTCAAGCATTTCATATAACGATCATAACACGTTTACAATTAGAGAATAGATAAATAATTACATTCAATTCAAGATCGGAAATTAGATAAGAACATGAAATAGGTAACAATTTAATTTACATAATTCAATTAAATCAAATAATATTTAGAATCTAATAAACATATATATATATAAATAAATATATATGTGTATGTACCATACCTGGCATGCATACTAATATATCAGTCATGCACAAAGTATTAATTTCATGCATGCAAATACTACTATAACTACATGCATGCAATTACTACTATATATATATATATATATATATATATATATATAAACACAGACGTACATATTAATTGCATGCATTAACATGCACAAACAATATATTAAACACATACCCTGCATGCATAAATCATAGCTGTAACGCCTCGGTTTTTCGTTTTAACTAATGTGTCGTTTTGTTTATTAATTGCGCAATTTAATTATTTAATCATATGATTAATTGTTTGAAAATGTTCCTATTTGATTTTAAAACTATAAATTGTTGTTATTTTAACTTAATTTGATATTTAGTGTTTAACTTCTTAATTAAGGTTTCTTGTTACCTTAACTATTTCGAAAATTTTGTTAATTAATTTCAACATGTTATTAGTTGGCTTTAGTTTATTTAAAATGGAATTTAAGTTTTAGTAATTAATTTATAACGTTATGAATTCAGTCTTGCGCATGAGTGTTTTATTTGTGCTTCGTTCTTATATGTAATGATATCGAAATGTCGTGGACAATTAGTATGTCGTAAATATGTGTGTTATGAACATGTCTATATGCTCGGTTTATGTTTTTGGATTCATTTGACGTGTTAACGAATTTAATTTGATTGTGGAACCAAATCGGGGGCTAACGAGCAATTAGCGCACCCTTAGTCCGTACGTGATATCCTGAGCTCGGGAATTCGGATTCGAATTCCGACACCTCCGTTGCCTTTGTATCGACGATTCGGAGACAATGGAACAAGCCTCATACCTTTTTGAAATCATTAAGACCTTCGAAATCCAACCGTAACAGACAACTCGTGCAAGAAGAGCTCATTTTGTTAACTAGTCTTCATGGTGGGACCCTTTTTACTCAACCTAACCTAACTAAAGCTTAACCATGACTTTTGTACCTTGATTTAAGCCCTTTCTTCCCCCTTTTAGCAGCAAAAACCGAGCCAAATATCTCCCCTTGCTGCTGCAACTGATCGAGATAGAGGAAGAGAGAAAGGAAGAAAAACCCTTGGCCATTCTTGTGATTTTGAGCTCAAATCACCTGCCTTCTTCTTCCAATCTTCAAGGTATGAATATTTATGTCTTCTATACTCTATTATACTTGATTTCATCTACTTAATACATGAATTGGATCAGATTTGGTTAGGGTTTGAGTGATGAGTTTGATATGAACTTTTAGGGATTTTTGTTCTTGTGACCTATTTACTTGTGTAGCTGATTTTATTGCTTATACATGATTATATGAGCTTGTTTATTGGCCTATTTCTTTACTAACTGATAGTATATGATGTTAGGAGGATTTTATCTCTTGACCCTCTGATAAAATTATGAGATTGGGAACTTCAAACTTGATGTTCAAAACTGCCTCCTCTGTTTCGTGACTGCTGTGTGGAATTATGGTTTGTTGCTTGATCTTATGGTCTCCATTTCGTGTGAAATTGCATGGATAGGATGTACACTCATTGCTATATATGTTAGCATTCATGTTGCAAGTATTTGGATCCATTTTAAGCCCCAAAACCGAAAGACATGGCCTGTTCTTATGCATGATCTATGACAGACCTGCTGCTGTTGCGTTTTGTGACTTGTTGGTCATTCTAATGTGCTTTAATTTGTGCCATTTTGCATATATATGATGTACATTAGTTGTTTAGTATGTTAGCATGCATTACTTGATCATGGCTTGATTGAAACAATAGGGCTCTTATGTACGATTTTGGTGACCCAGTTTTTCTGCATGATTTAGATGCCCTTAATGTGTGATTTAGCCTTTGTAATCTAAATGAAATATGTTCCTTACATGCTAAATATGTTGTATATTAAGTTTCATAGTATTTGGAGTTGATTTGGTATGCTTTTGGATTGATTTTGTATGGGTTCAGTTTTGCCGGTAAAGCCTTGTGTGCGATTTTGGTTCTGTACCGTGACACCCCCGTGTTTCATTTACACTAAAATGTGAGACACGGGCGTGTCACACCTTCTGGGCATGTCTGTACTGAGCCACGGTCGTGGCTCAGTTTAGCTAGGGTTGGTGACACCCCCGTGTCCTTTCCCCTGCGCAGTCCTTGTTGCTTCCTTTTCGGTTTTTGATTTGTTTCACCTCTTTAATGACTTTATCTCCCTTTGTGTTGAACTATGAACTTGTTTTGTTATGTGTTAGGAATATTGTGGTTTAATTTCATACCATTTGGATGAGGTTTAAAGCATGCTTTTGGTGAATTGCTATGACGTGGTTTGAGTGCTTCTTTATGGAATATTAAGTACCTTCTTGCATTCTTTTGATGTCTTAAGTGATGCTCTTTACCTTTTTATTTATTATACTGAATGCAAACATGTTGAAAGGTATAATGTGACTATGGTTCCAAGATTTTGTTAGATATTGCTATGAATTATGAAAGATATGAAAAGATGGAACTTGAATGTATATGAACTTTTATAATATCAAATGAATGACTTGGTTATATGAGTTAAATTCCTTAATAGTGCACATGAACATTTTCATGACATAATATCATCTTTTATGCATTCATATCATGCTTATGCATTGTCGTGCGTCATATATGGTTCATTAAGAGTCTTGAGTCTCACGAACACGTCATGTTGTCTTTTGTACAGTTTATCTCCAGGGTGGAGAGATCTTGATCTTTCAGGCACTCGGTAACTCGTATCCTTGTTTCATCTTGTACCAGGTGAGGGTGTTTTCGTTTTAGCTACGTATTAAACCCTACAACCGTATGTGACAAGCTTTGGCCAAAAACCTAATATAGTTATATATGGTTTTCAAATGAACATACCGAGTAATTATTGATCGAGTAAATCCTTTTCAAATGATTTATGAATTATGTTATGTTTCTTATGAATTGATATGTTTGGCGAGACACATTTATGATTTATGATTGTACGTGCCTCGGGACTTAGTATATGTGGCTAACCGAGGAAGCAAGGGCTGACGGGGATCCCATATACTAGTTCCAACCAATTACGGCGAAACGGACTTCGTCAAGGAGTTTTTGACGGGGAAACGCTAACCGGGCATTGAGGCCTCATGAACCTCATAGCCGCATTGATATGATTGTAACAGTCCAAAGACCCGCCGTTCGATATTGTCCGCTTTGGCCAAGGGTAGACCCCAAGCGCCTCACGGTTTTACGTTTCGAGCCACTGGTATAACCCAGTGCACCCAAAAGGCCTCTACTCAGGGGAGGGGGATCCACCACTTATAAAGTGGCTTCAAGCCCACCTCCAACCCGATGTGGGATATTACATCCACCCCCCCATAGGGGCCCAGCGTCCTCGCTGGCACACCGAATCCGGGTCCCTGGCTCTGATACCATTTGTAACAGTCCAAAGACCCGCCGTTCGATATTGTCCGCTTTGGCCAAGGGTAGACCCCAAGCGCCTCACGGTTTTACGTTTCGAGCCACTGGTATAACCCAGTGCACCCAAAAGGCCTCTACTCAGGGGAGGGGGATCCACCACTTATAAAGTGGCTTCAAGCCCACCTCCAACCCGATGTGGGATATTACAATGATTGGGTCATCGGGCCTTGCAAACCCGTCCACCACCCGGAGGAAGAAGGTTGGAACTGTTTTATGAATATGATTATGTTATGTTATGATTGTTATGCACCATGCGGGAAGGCCGGGACACGGATTGCCCAAACGAATATGATTTACGATATATGATCTGCATGTATTATGATATATTGCATGATCGCCTAATCAGCATATTAATGATATTTGTCGTACACGGTCGGAGTTTGGTTGGAGATTGTGCACGCTCACTCGTCGAGCCTTATGTATATGTATGATTTATGAATATAATGAATTAATATGATTAGTCATATAATCCGAGCATTGATTAATCATTCTCTTGCCCTTTTTGGGAACTAATTTCAAATAAAACCTTGTTCGGAATTTATGACTCGCATGTGCATGTTTATATATATATATATCGCTCCTGCTCACTCAGTCTTCTAGAGACTGACCCTCTCCCTCCCTATCCTTTTAGTGTGCAGGTTTGACTTTGGAGTTTCGAGCTACGAGGAGGTGTTTGGAGTCTTTAAGTTGGTCAAGTTAGGTTAGGAGAGTCTCTGCACTCACATATGTATTGCAATTATTCATGATTCGATTCTATAGTATCATGAACTTGAATATTTATGTAATTGTTATTGAATTGTTTTTTTTTTTTTGGGTTTTGTTATGGATTAAAAGAGGCCTAAAGAGCCCAATTCTTGTTATGGTTTGTATGTTTGAACTTTGGCTTTGCGTTGCATTATATTTCGTCGACTGGTTATCATTGCAGGGTCTAGTTCCGCCTAGCTTAGGAAGGTTTTTATGTTTGTCTCCCGTTCGCTAGGGTTTGATACGGGTGCGGATTTACTATTTCGTTACACGTGTTGAGCCATAGTGCGGGGGATGTGGTGCCTCACGTGCGGGGTGCTACATCCTTAAGTGGTATCAGAGCCTGGTTGCAAAACCGGTGTTCTCGTGTCGTGTGTGAGTCAGTCTAGGTCGTACGGCTTAGGGACTATATGATAATGTGTGCATTGCATCGATCTTGAACGTGAAATTTGGCTTTCCTTTCGAATTTGGTGGAACTATCTGTTGCAATTACATAAGGATCCTTGCATTAATTGTTGAAAATGTGTCATGAGCATGCACTAATCGCATGCATCTACTCTAGAAGTAAGCTACCCAAGTTCTACGACAAAGACGATCGATTGCAAACTTTTCTGAGACATGGAAGATGGGCAGGATGCTCCGGGAAGAATGTAGAGAATTAGAGATGTGAGACTTCCCAGATGGAGCTAGATTTCAAGGATTAGGAGTCAGAATGGGAAGATTGAATCTAGAGATGCGGTGGTAGAAGGACACCTGGTGAAATAAGGATTGATTGTGGGATGGTTATGATCTACAAGATTGACATATACGGCTCTGCCACATAAGGTGCCTTGGATTGGATGCACAGGATCTTTCAACCTAAAGAATGAAATGAACAAACCTTGAAGCTATTTTGATTCCAGATTGGATCGTTGAAGAGGTATCAATAATTAGGAGAAACTAAGATAAAATGCGTCCGGTAGGAGTGGTGCACCTGGGGTCAACAAAGAAGGATTTCTGACTAAGCCTAGTGAATTGAAATCAAGTCTGTCGAAGTTAAGACCGGGAAGAGTTGGACTTGGGTGCTTCGGATTTCGATCATGATGGGAAACACATAAACAATAGTCACGGGAATCTCGATCAAGGTGTTCATTGGGATATGAGTTCGTTTTTCCAAAACCAAGCTGAATTGTCATGTTGTGAAGTTAAATTGGAAGATATGGAGCAACAAATGGAAACGGTAAAGAAAGGCAACCACTCCTTGCAAGGAAATCATGCGCTCAAATGTAAGCAATTAGAGGTGAATTGAATTCACAAAGGATAAGCGCGGGATTCTTGATTAAAGTGACGATTAGAAGTAAAGGTCGAATTGCGAGGAGAAGTGTGGATGCTAACTCAGTGGACGTGGAAGAATTAGGGATCAAGAAATTGTAATCTCGGATAGTGGAATGTACTAGTGATTTACAAAGATTGATGGAAATCTCGAAGACCGTGGGAAAGGCAAGGAATAATCACTAAGTCAAAGTAACCTCGGGATTTGGAGGAACGAGGAAAAGCTATCGAGCTAACAACTTACCACATTGGTGACAAGTTCCAAAACATTCATAGCACGTGCATCATATTTAGCATCAATTATTTATTCTTCTTTATTTGTGTTCGTGTGTAAGGATCTATTTGATTTCGTTGCTCTAATGTGTTGCATAAACGCTTGATGTAAATGTGACACATGCATTGACATCTTTACCCGACATGCATTTTAGTGTTTACTTGATAGGAAGCTCTGGCACCTCAATTGTCAAGTATATCTTCGCTCGAACCATATCTGAGTTAGGGGAAAGGAAATAATAGGGTGGGACATGAAAAGAAAGATGATTTGGGAAATAAAGAACTTTAGGTAAGACGTAGGTTGGTGGAAGGAATCTGAAGGAAAGTGAAATTAGAATTGGCTTCGGAGTGTTCGAATGGAATGAGAATAGAGGAAGTAGTCCCGCACCTTAAGAGGAGTAGAAGGGAAATGGAAAGGCGAAAACCTTGGGTCGTCATTGGGGTTAAAAATGGAAGTGGCTCCTCAAGAATTTCAATGAGAGAAGGATTAATGGAGTTTTACATGTAAGGGCAAAAATTTTAAGGGGGAGAGCACGATCGAGAGATAAATTGGAGGATGGAAGTGGTGCTCGAAGAAATATGGTAGTAGTGACAATAGGGATGCAAATGAAATAGGATCTGAAAATCCTAATGGTGATCATTGGAAATGAATAAGACGACTGTAATGGTTAAGTTGTTAAGAGAGAAGTTACGATGCCAAATTCGGGGGAAGATTTTTCGAGATATAAAGCAAAAGGGTTTATTGAACATTTCTATGTCTTGAATTCCGATTTGGGGGTGATGAAATTATAAGGGATGTTTCTGTGACCTCCTAAGTTGGAATTAGCAGGGGAATTGAATCAAGCTGTTATATGAGGGGATGGTGTCAATCAAGATTTATTCAATAAAGTATGAAGGGGTCCGAGACAATATTATTAAGTTATCGGTTATATCAAAGGTGATCCAGAAGGAAACTTAAGAAGGGACCAAATAGAAAAGGATGATAATTGGAGGACTACATCAAGCTTCAGGAATCATTAAGAACATGTTGTCTTCGATTCAAGAAATTTTGGGCCAATTACCGAATATAACTTTAAAGGGGTTAAAGAAAATAAATGGATGACATGAACAAAAGATGGGAAAGAAATCATAATAATAAATATCTCAAGATCGGTACTGAGCCGTCTGTGTTGCCAGGAGTAGCCAATTTGAGAATATGTTAGACTCCGATATGGGTAAAGGTAGTAACTATGGATCGGATTTCGGGACGGACAATTTAAGGGCATTCAGGGATTTCAAGCTCGGTTGATTAAAAAGAACATGATGGAAACTGGAATCGGTACAATTCAGAAGGGATCGAAGAGTATAATCCTTAAAGTATTCATCAATCGCTTCACCGAGGAACCCTGAAGAGGTTCAAGACAAGCTGACCACTGAGCTATCTTCAGGACAGATCATACACTGACAACGACAACTCTCAATTCTAAATTTTGCATCTACGGTGAACGGTACTTATAACATCCATGATACATGCATCCATGCAAATTTAATTCAAATAATTTCTTTGTTATGTGTTCCGATTTCTTATCCTGTTAAATTACTTGGAGTAATTGATAATCAATGTGGGCGTTTACGTGATTTTAAATTTTGTTTTTGCGTGTGTTGCTTGGGAGTATTGGAGACTTCCTTGCTCTTATTTTTGTTTGAGAGACTGGGTGCTCTCGTTGTTTGTAAGAGACGGGGATGCTCTTATTTTTGTTTAAGAGCCGGGGTACTCTCTTTACTTGCGAGAGACGGGGTTCTTTCATTGCTGCTCGAGAGACGGGGCTCTCTCCTTGTTCCTTGTGAGAGACGGGAATCTCTCATTGTTTGTTTTCAGGCGTGTTGTCAATCCGAGGACGGATTCTTTTTAAGGGGGAGAGATTGTAATTCCCGGTTTTTTGTTTTAACTAATGTGACATTTTGTTTATAAATTGCGCAATTTAATTATTTAATGATATGATTAATTGTTTGAAAATGTTCCTATTTGATTTTAAAACTATAAATTGTTTTTATTTTAACTTAATTTGATATTTAGTGTTTAACTTCTTAATTAAGGTTTCTTGTTACCTTAACTATTTTGAAAATTCTGTTAATTAATTTCAACATGTTATTAGTTAGCTTTAATTTATTTAAAATGGAATTTAAGTTTTAGTAATTAATTTATAACGTTATGAATTCATTCTTGCGCATGAGTGTTTTATTTGTGCTTCGTTCTTATATGTAATGATATCGAAATGTCGCGGAAATTTAGTATGTCGTAAATATGTGTGTTATGAACATGTCTATATGCTCGGTTTATGTTTTCGGATTCATTTGACGTGTTAACGAATTTAATTTGATTGTGGAACCAAATCGGGGGCTAACGAGCAATTAGCGCACCCTTGGTCCGTACGTGATATCTTGAGCTCGGGAATTCGGATTCAAATTCCGACACCTCCGTTGCCTTCGTATCGACGATTCGGAGATAATGGAACAAGCCTCATACCATTTTGAAATCATTAAAACCTTCGAAATCCAACCGTAACGGACAACTCGTGCAAGAAGAGCTCCTTTTGTTGTCTAGTCTTCATGGTGGGACCCTTTTTACTCAACCTAACCTAACTAAAGCTTAACCATGACTTTTGTACCTTGAGTTAAGCCCTTTATTCCCCCTTTTAGCAGCAAAAACCGAGCCAAATATCTCCCCTTGCTGCTGCAACTGATCGAGATAGAGGAAGAGAGAAAGGAAGAAAAACCCTTGGCCATTCTTGTGATTTTGAGCTCAAATCACCTGCCTTCTTCTTCCAATCTTCAAGGTATGAATATTTATGTCTTCTATACTCTATTATACTTGATTTCATCTACTTAATACATGAATTGGATCAGATTTGGTTAGGGTTTGAGTGATGAGTTTGATATGAACTTTTAGGGATTTTTGTTCTTGTGACCTATTTACTTGTGTAGCTGATTTTCTTGCTTATACATGATTATATGAGCTTGTTTCTTTGCCTATTTCTTTCCTAACTAATAGTATATGATGTTAGGAGGATTTTATCTCTTGACCCTTATAGAAAATTATGAGATTTGGAGCTTCAAACTTGATGTTCAAAACTGCCTCCTCTGTTTCGTGACTGCTGTGTGGAATTATGGTTTGTTACTTGATCTTATGGTCTCCATTTCGTGTGAAATTGCATGGATATGATGTACACTCATTGCTATATATGTTAGCATTCATGATGCAAGTATTTGGATCCATTTTAAGCCCCAAAACCGAAAGATATGGCCTGTTCTTATGCATGATCTATGACAGACCTGCTGCTGTTGCGTTTTGTGACTTGTTGGTCATTCTAATGTGCTTTAATTCGTGCCATTTTGCATATATATGATGTAAATTAGTTGTTTAGTATGTTAGCACGCATTCCCCATGGTTTCAGTTCCAAATTTAGCTCCTAAGTACTTGATCATGGCTTGATTGAAACAATAGGGCTCTTATGTACGATTTTGGCGACCCAGTTTTGCCGAATGATTTAGATGCACTTAATGTGTGATTTAGCCTTTGTATTCTAAATGAAATATGTTCCTTACATGCTAAATATTTTGTATATTAAGTTTCATAGCATTTGGAGTTGATTTGGTATGCTTTTGGATTGATTTTGTATGGGTTCAGTTTTGCCGGTAAAGCCTTGTGTGCGATTTTGGTTCTGTACCGTGACACCCCCGTGTCTCATTTACACTAAAATGTGAGACACGGGCGTGTCACACCTTCTGGGCATGTCTGTACTGAGCCACGGTCGTGGCTCAGTTAAGCTAGTGTTGGTGACACCCCCATGTCCTTTCCCCTGCGCAGTCCTTGTTGCTTCCTTTTCGGTTTTTGGTTTGTTTCACCTCTTTAATGACTTTATCTCCCTTTGTGTTGAACTATGAACTTGTTTTGTTATGTTTTAGGAATATTGTGGTTTAATTTCATAGCATTTGGATGAGGTTTAAAGCATGCTTTTGGTGAATTGCTATGACGTGGTTTGAGTGCTTCTATATGGAATATTAAGTACCTTCTTGCATTCTTTTGATGTCTTAAGTGATGCTCTTTACCTTTTTATTTATTATACTGAATGTCAACATGTTGAAAGGTATAATGTGACTATGGTTCCAAGATTTTGTTAGATATTGCTATGAATTATGAAAGATATGAAAAGATGGAACTTGAATGTATATGAACTTTTATAATATCAAATGAATGACTTGGTTATATGAGTTAAATTCCTTAATAGTGCACATGAACATTTTCATGACATAATATCATCTTTTATGCATTCATATCATGCTTATGCATTGCCGTGCGTCATATATGGTTCATTAAGAGTCTTGAGTCTCACGAACACGTCATGTTGTCTTTTGTACAGTTTATCTCCAGGGTGGAGAGATCTTGATCTTTCAGGCACTCGGTAACTCGTATCCTTGTTTCGTCTTGTACCAGGTGAGGGTGTTTTCGTTTTAGCTACGTATTAAACCCTACAACCGTATGTGACAAGCTTTGGCCAAAAACCTAATATAGTTGTATATGGTTTTCAAATGAACATACCGAGTAATTATTGATCGAGTAAATCCTTTTCAAATGAGTTATGAATTATGTTATGTTTCTTATGAATTGATATGTTTGGCGAGACACATTTATGATTTATGATTGTACGGGCCCCGGGACTTAGTATATGTGGCTAACCGAGGAAGCAAGGGCTGACGGGGATCCCATATACTAGTTCCAACCAATTACGGCGAAACGGACTTCGTCAAGGAGTTTTTGACGGGGAAACGCTAACCGGGCTTTGAGGCCTCATGAACCTCATAGCCGCATTGATATGATTGGGTCATCGGGCCTTGCAAACCCGTCCACCACCCGGAGGAAGAAGGTTGGAACTGTTTTATGAATATGATTATGTTATGTTATGATTGTTATGCACCATGCGGGAAGGCCGGGACACGGATTACCCAAACGAATATGATTTACGATATATGATATGCATGTATTACGATATATTGCATGATCGCCTAATCAGCATATTAATGATATTTGTCGTACACGGTCGGAGTTTGGTTGGAGATTGTGCACGCTCACTCGTCGAGCCTTATGTATATGTATGATTTATGAATGTAATGAATTAATATGATTAGTCATAAAATCCGAGCATTGATTAATCATTCTCTTGCCCCTTTTGGGAACTAATTTCAAATAAAACCTTGTTCGGAATTTATGACTTGCATGTGCATGTTTATATATATATATATCGCTCCTGCTCACTCAGTCTTCTAGAGACTGACCCTCTCCCTCCCCATCCTTTTAGTGTGCAGGTTTGACTTTGGAGTTTCGAGCTAGGCGGAGGTGTTTGGAGTCTTTAAGTTGGTCAAGTTAGGTTAGGAGAGTCTCTGCACTCACATATGTATTGCAATTATTCATGATTCGATTCTATAGTATCATGAACTTGAATATTTATGTAATTGTTATTGAATTGTTTTTTTTTATTGGGTTTTGCTATGGATTAAAAGAGGCCTGAAGAGCCCAATTCTGGTTATGGTTTGTATGTTTGAACTTTGGCTTTGCGTTGCATTATATTTCTTCGACTGGTTATCATTGCAGGGTCTAGTTCCGCCTAGCTTAGGAAGGTTTTTATGTTTGTCTCCCATTCGTTAGGGTTTGATACGGGTGCGGATTTACTATTTCGTTAGTCGTGTTGAGCCATAGTGCGGGGATGTGGTGCCTCACGTGCGGGGTGCTACATCCTTAAGTGGTATCAGAGCCCGGTTACAAAACCGGTGTTCTCGTGTCGTGTGTGAGTCAGTCTAGGTCGTACGGCTTAGGGACTATATGACAATGTGTGCATTGCATCGATCTTGAACGTGAAATTTGGCTTTCCTTTTGAATTTGGTGGAACTATCTGTTGCAATTACATAAGGATCCTTGCATTAATTGTTGAAAATGTGTCATGAGCATGCACTAATCGCATGCATCTACCCTAGAAGTAAGCTATGATTTATAGGTTATGGAGATAATATCAAACCACGGCCAGGTTCTACGACAAAGACGATCGATTGCAAACTTTTCTGAGACATGGAAGACGGGCAGGATACTCCGGGAAGAATGTAGAGAATTAGAGATGTGAGACTTCCCAGATGGAGCTAGATTTCAAGGATTAGGAGTCGGAATGGGAAGATTGAATCTAGAGATGCGGTGGTAAAAGGACACCTGGTGAAATAAGGATTGATTGTGGGATGGTTATGATCTACAAGATTGACATATACGACTCTGCCACATAAGGTGCCTTGGATTGGATGCACAGGATCTTTCCACCTAAAGAATGAAATGAACAAACCTTGAAGATATTTTGATTCCGGATTGGATCGTTGAAGAGGTATCAATAATTAGGAGAAACTAAGATAAAATGGGTCCGGTAGGAGTGGTGCACCTGGGGTCGACAAAGAAGGATTTCTGACTATGCCTAGTGAATTGAAATCAAGTCTGTCGAAGTTAAGACCGGGAAGAGTTGGACTTGGGTGCTTTGGATTTCGATCGTGATGGGAAACTCATAAACAATAGTCACGGGAATCTCGATCAAGGTGTTTATTGGGATATGAGTTCGTTTTTCCAAAACCAAGTTGAATTGTCATGTTGTGAAGTTGAATTGGAAGATATGGAGCAACAAATGGAAACGGTAAAGAAAGGCAACCACTCCTTGCAAGGAAATCATGCGCTCAAATGTAAGCAATTAGAGGTGAATTGAATTCACAAAGGATAAGCGCGAGATTCTTGATTAAAGTGACGATTAGAAGTAAAGGTCGAATTGCGAGGAGAAGTGTGGATACTAACTCAGTGGACGTGGAAGAATTAGGGATCAAGAAATTGCAATCTCGGATAGTGGAAGGTACTAGTGATTTACAAAGATTCATGGAAATCTCGAAGACCGTGGGAAAGGCAAGGAATAATCACTTAGTCAAAGTAACCTCGGGATTTGGAGGAACGAGGAAAAGCTATCGAGCTAACAACTTACCACATTGGTGACAGGTTCCAAAACATTCATAGCACGTGCATCATATTTAGCATCAATTATTTATTCTTCTTTATTTGTGTTCGTGCGTACGGTTCTATTTGATTTCGTTGCTCTAATGTGTTGCATAAACGCTTGATGTAAACGTGACACATGCATTGACATCTTTACCCGACATGCATTTTAGTGTTTACTTGATAGGAAGCTCTGGCACCTCAATTGTCAAGTATATCTTCGCTCGAACCATATCTGAGTTAGGGGAAAGGAAATAATAGGGTGGCACATGAAAAGAAAGACGATTTGGGAAATAATGAAATTTAGGTAAGGCGTAGGTTGGTGGAAGGAATCTGAAGGAAGGTGAAATTAGAATTGGCTTCGGAGTGTTTGAATGGAATGAGAATAGAGGAAGTAGTCCCGCACCTCAAGAGGAGTAGAAGGGAAATGGAAAGGCGGAAACCTTGGGTCGTCATTGGGGTTAAAAATGGAAGTGGCTCCTCAAGAATTTCAATGAGAGAAGGATTAATGGAGTTTTACATGTAAGGGCAAAAATTTTAAGGGGGAGAGCACGATCGAGAGATAAATTGGAGGATGGAAGTGGTGCTCGAAGAAATATGGTAGTAGTGACAATGGGGATGCAAATGAAAGAGGATCTGAAAATCCTAATGGTGATCATTGGAAATGAATAAGACGACTGCAATGGTTAAGTTGTTAAGAGAGAAGTTACGATGCCAAATTCGGGGGAAGATTTTTCGAAATATAAAGCAAAAGGGTTTATTGAACATTTCTATGTCTGGAATTCCGATTTGGGGGTGATGAAATTATAAGGGATGTTTCTGTGACCTCCTAAGTTGGAATTAACAGGGGAATTGAATCAAGCTGTTATATGAGGGGATGGTGTCAATCAAGATTTATTCAATAAAGTATGAAGGGGTCCGAGACAATATTATTAAGTTATCGGTTATATCAAAGGTGATCCAGAAGGAAACTTAAGAAGGGACCAAATAGAAAAGGATGATAATTGGAGGATTACATCAAGCTTCAGGAATCATTAAGAACATGTTGTCTTCGATTCAAGAAATTTGGGGCCAATTACCGAATATAACTTTAAAGGGGTTAAAGAAAATAAATGGATGACATGAACAAAAGATGGGAAAGAAATCATAATAATAAATATCTCAAGATCGGTACTGAGCCGTCTGTGTTGCCAGGAGTAGCTATTTTGAGAATATGTTAGACTCCGATATGGGTAAAGGTAGTAACTATGGATCGGATTTTGGGACGGACAATTTAAGGGCATTCGGGGATTTCAAGCTCGGTTGATTAAAAAGAACATGATGGAAACTGGAAGCGGTACAATTCAGAAGGGATCGAAAAGTATAATCCTTAAAGTATTCATCAATCGCTTCACCGAGGAACCCTGAAGAGGTTCAAGACAAGCTGACCACTGAGCTATCTTCAGGACAGATCATACACTGACAACGACAACTCTCAATTCTAAATTTTGCAACTACGGTGAACGGTACTTATAACATCCATGATACATGCATCCATGCAAATTTAATTCAAATAATTTCTTTGTTATGTGTTCCGATTTCTTATCCTGTTAAATTACTTGGAGTAATTGATAATCAACGTGGGCGTTTACGTGATTTTAAATTTTGTTTTTGCGTGTGTTGCTTGGGAGTATTAGAGACTTCCTTGCTCTTATTTTTGTTTGAGAGACTGGGTGCTCTCGTTGTTTGTAAGAGACGGGGATGCTCTTATTTTTGTTTGAGAGACGGGGTACTCTCTTTACTTGCGAGAGACGGGGTTCTCTCATTGCTGCTCGAGAGACGGGGCTCTCTCCTTGTTGCTTGTGAGAGACGGGGAATCTCTCATTGTTTGTTTTCAGGCTTGTTGTGAATCCGAGGACGGATTCTTTTTAACTAATGTGTCGTTTTGTTTATAAATTGCGCAATTTAATTATTTAATGATATGATTAATTGTTTGAAAATGTTCCTATTTGATTTTAAAACTATAAATTGTTTTTATTTTAACTTAATTTGATATTTAGTGTTTAACTTCTTAATTAAGGTTTCTTGTTACCTTAACTATTTCGGAAATTCTGTTAATTAATTTCAACATGTTATTAGTTGGCTTTAATTTATTTAAAATGGAATTTAAGTTTTAGTAATTAATTTATAACGTTATGAATTCATTCTTGCGCATGAGTGTTTTATTTGTGCTTCGTTCTTATATGTAATGATATCGAAATGTCGTGGAAATTTAGTATGTCGTAAATATGTGTGTTATGAACATGTCTATATGCTCGCTTTATGTTTTCGGATTCATTTGACGTGTTAACGAATTTAATTTGATTGTGGAACCAAATCGGGGGCTAACGAGCAATTAGCGCACCCTTGGTCCGTACGTGATATCTTGAGCTCGGGAATTCGGATTCGAATTCCGACACCTCCGTTGCCTTCGTATCGACGATTCGGAGACAATGGAACAAGCCTCATACCTTTTTTAAATCATTAAGACCTTCGAAATCCAACCGTAACGGACAACTCGTGCAAGAAGAGCTCCTTTTGTTGTCTAGTCTTCATGGTGGGACCCTTTTTACTCAACCTAACCTAACTAAAGCTTAACCATGACTTTTGTACCTTGAGTTAAGCCCTTTCTTCCCCCTTTTAGCAGCAAAAACCGAGCCAAATATCTCCCCTTTCTGCTGCAACTGATCGAGATAGAGGAAGAGAGAAAGGAAGAAACACCCTTGGCCATTCTTGTGATTTTGAGCTCAAATCACCTCCCTTCTTCTTCTAATCTTCAAGGAATAAATATTTATGTCTTCTATACTCTATTATACTTGATTTCATCTACTTAATACATGAATTGGATCAGATTTGGTTAGGGTTTGAGTGATGAGTTTGATATGAACTTTTAGGGATTTTTATTCTTGTGACCTATTTACTTGTGTAGCTGATTTTCTTGCTTATACATGATTATATGAGCTTTTTTCTTGGCCTATTTCTTTCCTAACTGATAGTATATGATGTTAGGAGGATTTTATCTCTTGACCCTTTGATAAAATTATGAGATTTGGAGCTTCAAACTTGATGTTCAAAACTGCCTCCTCCGTTTCGTGACTTCTGTGTGGAATTATGGTTTGTTGCTTGATCTTATGGTCTCCATTTCGTGTGAAATTGCATGGATATGATGTACACTCATTTCTCTATATGTTAGCATTCATGTTGCAAGTATTTGGATCCATTTTAAGCCCCAAAACCGAAAGACATGGCCTGTTCTTATGCATGATCTATGACAGACCTGTTGCTGTTGCGTTTTGTGACTTGTTGGTCATTCTAATGTGCTTTAATTCGTGCCATTTTGCATATATATGATGTACATTAGTTGTTTAGTATGTTAGCATGCATTCCCCAAGGTTTCAGTTCCAAATTTAGCTCCTAAGTACTTGATCATGGCTTGATTGAAACAATAGGGCTCTTATGTACGATTTTGGCGACCCAGTTTTGCCGCATGATTTAGATGCCCTTAATGTGTGATTTAGCCTTTGTAATCTAAATTAAATATGTTCCTTACATGCTAAATATGTTGTATATTATGTTTCATAGCATTTGGAGTTGATTTGGTATGCTTTTGGATTGATTTTGTATGGGTTCAGTTTTGCCGGTAAAGCCTTGTGTGCGATTTTGGTTCTGTACCGTGACACCCCCGTGTCTCATTTACACTAAAATGTGAGACACGGGCGTGTCACACCTTCTGGGCATGTCTGTACTGAGCCACGGTCGTGGCTCAGTTTAGCTAGGGTTGGTGACACCCCCGTGTCCTTTCCCCTGCGCAGTCCTTGTCGCTTCCTTTTCGGATTTTGATTTGTTTCACCTCTTTAATGACTTTATCTCCTTTTGTGTTGAACTATGAACTTGTTTTGTTATGTGTTAGGAATATTGTGGTTTAATTTCATAGCATTTGGATGAGGTTTAAAGCATGCTTTTGGTGAATTGCTATGACGTGGTTTGAGTGCTTCTATATGGAATATTAAGTACCTTCTTGCATTCTTTTGATGTCTTAAGTGATGCTCTTTACCTTTTTATTTATTATACTGAATGCCAACATGTTGAAAGGTATAATGTGACTATGGTTCCAAGATTTTGTTAGATATTGCTATGAATTATGAAAGATATGAAAAGATGGAACTTGAATGTATATGAACTTTTATAATATCAAATGAATGACTTGGTTATATGAGTTAAATTCCTTAATAGTGCACATGAACATTTTCATGACATAATATCATCTTTTATGCGTTCATATCATGCTTATGCATTGTCGTGCGTCATATATGGTTCATTAAGAGTCTTGAGTCTCACGAACACGTCATGTTGTCTTTTGTACAGTTTATCTCCAGGGTGGAGAGATCTTGATCTTTTAGGCACTCGGTAACTCGTATCCTTGTTTCGTCTTGTACCAGGTGAGGGTGTTTTCGTTTTAGCTACGTATTAAACCCTACAACCGTATGTGACAAGCTTTGGCCAAAAACCTAATATAGTTATATATGGTTTTCAAATGAACATACCGAGTAATTATTGATCGAGTAAATCCTTTTCAAATGATTTATGAATTATGTTATGTTTCTTATGAATTGATATGTTTGTCGAGACACATTTATGATTTATGATTGTACGGGCCCCGGGACTTAGTATATGTGGCTAACCGAGGAAGCAAGGGCTGACGGGGATCCCATATACTAGTTCCAACCAATTACGGCGAAACGGACTTCGTCAAGGAGTTTTTGATGGGGAAATGCTAATCGGGCTTTGAGGCCTCATGAACCTCATAGCCGCATTGATATGATTGGGTCATCGGGCCTTGCAAACCCGTCCACCACCCGGAGGAAGAAGGTTGGAACTGTTTTATGAATATGATTATGTTATGTTATGATTGTTATGCACCATGCGGGAAGGCCGGGACACGGATTGCCCAAACGAATATGATTTATGATATATGATCTGCATGTATTATGATATATTGCATGATCGCCTAATCAGCATATTAATGATATTTGTCGTACACGGTCGGAGTTTGGTTGGAGATTGTGCACGCTCACTCGTCGAGCCTTATGTATATGTATGATTTATGAATGTAATGAATTAATATGATTAGTCATAAAATCCGAGCATTGATTAATCATTCTCTTGCCCTTTTTGGGAACTAATTTCAAATAAAACCTTGTTCGGAATTTATGACTTGCATGTGCATGTTTATATATATATATATCGCTCCTGCTCACTCAGTCTTCTAGAGACTGACCCTCTCCCTCCCCATCCTTTTAGTGTGCAGGTTTGACTTTGGAGTTTCGAGCTAGGCGGAGGTGTTTGGAGTCTTTAAGTTGGTCAAGTTAGGTTAGGAGAGTCTCTGCACTCACATATGTATTGCAATTATTCATGATTCGATTCTATAGTATCATGAACTTGAATATTTATGTAATTGTTATTGAATTGTTTTTTTTTTATTGGGTTTTGCTATGGATTAAAAGAGGCCTGAAGAGCCCAATTCTGGTTATGGTTTGTATGTTTGAACTTTGGCTTTGCGTTGCATTATATTTCGTCGACTGGTTATCATTGCAGGGTCTAGTTCCACCTAGCTTAGGAAGTTTTTTATGTTTGTCTCCCGTTCACTAGGGTTTGATATGGGTGCGGATTTACTATTTCGTTACTCGTGTTGAGCCATAGTGCGGGGGATGTGGTGCCTCACATGCGGGGTGCTACAATAGCAGCAACATACACCACATTACATGCATTAGAATGTAAATCATGCACAAATCAAAGCATCACATGTAACGCCCCAAATTCCGGAAGTTCAGGTAAGCACACCACGTGCGGGTCTTCGGGAGTTGGGGGTTCAATTTTATCTATTTACTTGCTCATTATAATTTCATTACAACATTAGGTGCATTATACATTCCTATGTATCTATATGAATTAACTTTAAATGTGAAAAATGTGAATTAAGTGATAATGTGCGTAATTGTACTATATGACTTTCATTGATCATTTTATAAATTTATGGACTTAATTGCATTTCATGAATTGGGAGTTAAATGCCTAATTGTGTAGAGACATGACTTGTGTGCATTCATTTAAATAAATGAAGGGCTATTGTGCAAAATGAAGAGTTATTATGCTTAGTGGAAGATATAATATATCTTGTATGCATCTCTTCCTTCACATTACATTACATACATTTCATACAAGCATCATACAGTTCAGCCCCAATAGCAACTTGGAGACTGGCCTAATAATTTCTTGTCCTTTCCTTGACTTAAGTTCAGCCATAACCTCTCGCTCCTTCATCTTTTTCCCCTGAATTTCGAACCTATGAGAAGGAGAAAGGAGAGAAGAGAAGCTCCAAGAGTAAACCTCCATTATTGCACCTTTAAGCTCAAGTTTCTAACCTTTCTTGCTCCATTTTTTGAAGGTAAGCATAGATTTGGAATCTCAATGTTCTTGTGCTTGTTATACTCCATATGAATCATGTTATATGTAGGAATTTCATAAGTTTGATATACCACATGAATAGTTAGGTTTTGATGAATTTGGACAATTGGAAGAATATGCTCATCTCTTGCTTTCGTTGAATTTAAAGCTTGATTTATTGATCTTCTTAACTCCTTTATTGCTTTTATTTATTCCTAATTGATGGTAGTTGGATATAATATGAATTGGCACTAATGCTCTTTTGAGGTTTTGGGAGTAACTTGATGAACTCTTTCTTCTTTGCTCATTATTCTTCTTGCCGGTTTGTTGATGCTTGTATGGAGCTGATTTGGTATGTTTTTCTTGCATGTATTGTTGTATAATTACACCATTTAATGCCCTTTTGTTGTTACTTTGGTTTAGGATGGGTTGTCATGGAGTTTTCAAGCTTTAATTTCGCAATTTGGCCTCTGACCCAAATCTACCGAGGTGGATTTTCGCTTTGAAAATAATTCACCGGGGTGGATTTGAGGCAGAGAGTTGTCTGCCCTAAATCCACGGGGGTGGATTCCCCCTTTGTAAAATATCCACCGGGGTGTATTTAGGGCAGTGGCTTCTTTTTTATTCAAACTTTGTTTTCTTGTTTTTCTTCGCTTGTTTGCTTTTCTCCCACCCCTAATATGATCCCTAAGCTTTGCTAACATGTATTATTATGTGTTAATTTGATTACATTAGAGTTTTGAATTTATTTGATATGATTTGAACGAGTTATGATTTGATATGTCTTAAGTGGTACGTGTAATCTTTTCTTCTGTAGTTTGCCTCCTTTATGCATTTTAAGCTCATGAATGCTTGTGGTATGCTATAATATGATACATTATGAGGTTATTTGATATTATATGAGTTTAATTCTTGAATCCTTATGTATTATTTTATTATTTGCTCCGATATGCCTAAATATGAATTTATATGACATGTATTGCATCCACTTGCATTTGTATGCATCGCCGTGCGTCTAATTGGTTTATGATTGAGTCTAAGTCTCCGGTGTTGTGTTCTTTTGTTTCAGAGCCTCTTCCGAACGTCGTTGAACCCAAGGTTTAGGTGTTTATTTGTTCATTTTTTACCCCCGACTCTACCTACTTTTGTTACAAGGTGAGGTTTAGGATCTTTTCCTTTAGTTAATCGACCTATGGCCTAAATGTGATGATTTCTCACCCGTATGCGAATAAACTATATATTTATATATTAGATGTGTGTCATATGATATGTTTATGACCTTGTCATATGATTAAACATTTTGAACTATAAGTATAAGCATATATAAGCTTGAAAATATTTTTCAACGAGGCTATGCTCCAAACCGTGTGTTATCAAGCAAGCTAGGATCTACTTCAACTTCTTAATGTTAAGGAAGACACGGAGAGGTATGTGTATAGCATATGCCGAGTTGCAAGGTAAGGTATGCTCGATAAGGTACATAAGTTATGTTTAATTATGTAGCGAGTTAAGTCAGTTTAATTGGATAATTGGTTGTTACTGGGCCCCGGAGACGTAGGTAAGGATGCCCGGGATGGCAAGGGCCGTCGGGTTAAGCCTGTGTACGATCTCCATTTGGAGTACTTACGCCTGACTCTTGGAGGTTGAGGAGGCGTAGTGCTTCAAGTACATTGCAGGTTAGCTACCCCGTGTGCATTGGTAATTAGGTGGGGAAGGTTTGACTCCCGAAACACCGTTGTTGTTGGGGATGGATTGTTTATGTATTTATGGTTTTCTTGATTTTCTTACGTTATAGAGGTGTAAGGGTTAAGTGCTCGTACTCGCCGAGTTTTTATACGATTCATTGATTATGAAACGGGATAGGAGTTTCCTTTAACTCTAGTACGTTTTGTTTTAATTATGAAATATATAAGTTTGTTACGAAAATGATTTGGTTTGCAAAACCCCTACCCCAGTTTGTAATCTTTCATTTAATACGTGTTATGCTCTATATTTATATAGTGTGTGGGTGTGCGTTAGCCTCCTCACTCAGTCGAGTTGTGACTGACCCCTCTCCGTTTCCCTCCTTTAGTTGCAGGTTTGCTTGAGCTAAGCGGGAAAGTACGTGGTCGTGTTGTGCTAGCTAGTTTGGGTCGAGTCAGCATTTCATACTTGTATCTTTTGAATATTTTGATATGTATTTGAATTAAGCTATACTTTGGAGAACTTTGAATACTTTTTGTATTTTGGGCCGGAATGGCCATGTATATATTTCTTGTATGCTTTTGGATCCTGTTATTTACTTCCGCACATTTGTTTAATTGTTTTTCGTACGCGCTCTGTTGCTGTCTTAGTCCCGCTTAGCCTAGTGTGTGCGTGTAGGTCCTCGTTCGCTTAGACTTGGATTCATGTATGGACTCTCATTTTACATGTGGATTCGGGTCTAGGTGCGGGGGATGTGGTGGCTCGTCGCTTCGGGCGTCACATCCTAAAGTGGTATCAGAGCTCCGGGTTGCAAAACCGGAGTTCTAGTGTCGTGTTGTGTCAAGTCTAGGTCGTACAGCTTAGGAACAACATGCTAACGTGTGCATTGCATTAAGATATATGAAACTTCTTGAATTATGTGTTTTAAATTTCGTTTTCAATCACTTAAATGTCACATTCTTGTGTTTTACTTGCGTTTATTACTTTAACTATGTGTCATACCCACTTACTAACCGCATGCTTTGTATTTTCACCTAGCTTGTGCATTGCAGGTTAACACCTTTCTACCGAATCATATAGATAACCAAGGTAACCAATTGCTCTCCCTGCCCCTCAAGATGCATGGAAAGGCACCTCGATTCCCCACAAGGGATTCCCAGACTTCTTCGAGTGCACCTATTCTTGAAGTGCAATTCCTATGTGCTTATTGTAAAGGGCCAAATCACACCTATGGAGATTATAGGAAGCGGTTAGGGAATTGTTTTGGATGCGGTGCTCCCAAATACAAGATCAATGCATGGTCCCAAAATGATCAACAACGGGCTAAAGAATCTGAATGGTTGGCCGATTTATGGATGGGATTAGAAGAGATCTTAAGGACATTGAACCCGGAACCCAATCAAATGTATGGGTCAAGTCCACGAGAAGAGCTCTCAAAGCCGAGTCGAAGGAATTGCGAAAAAGAAGCATGGTGGGAAAAATTGAGTCCGAGAGAAGTTTTGGGTCGGGATTGAAACGGAGCCGAGGGATTAACCAACCGAGCTCAAATAAGAATAGGAAGATGAAAGATGCCTAATTAAAGGAGCAACCTCCATACGCTCATTGCAAGAGTACAACCCACATCTATGAGAATTATTGGAAAAGGTTAGGAAATTGTTATGGGTGTGGATCGCCAAAGCATAAGTTGGATGCGTGCGATCGACTGAGGGGAAAGAAACAACCGAGAGGTAATTGCATTCATAGCACGAGCACCCATCTTGCATCGCACCTTATTACATTATTGAAACGTGTGTTATGTATTGTTACTATTTGTTGTCTTCTTGGTTTATTGGGTGATAACGTGACGCATAGCATAAGCAAATCTAACCAGGCATACATAAGTTCTATGTCTTCGTGATAGCATGTATGAAATCTCTACACCTCCAAGTGATGTTTTCCTCGTAGTAATAAGAACCGGGGTAAGAAGAAGGTGAAAATTCAAAGGATTTAGAGGAGATAATTACAAGAAGGCTAAGGACACTACGAAAAGGGAAGGGTCCTTTAAGAATGAGTAATCAAGGGAACGTTGAAAGGGAAATTGAAACCGCAAATCCGGGAACAATTATTCAAGCTAAATTCTTAGGAGGGAAACGAATAACTTCCGGTTCTAGAGGAATTTTAATCGGATTCCACGAGATCATCTTACCCCAGAAAGAACAAAGGAAAGATCTTGGAAATATTTTAATTCGAGATCCAGATAAATGGTGAGGTGATGATCTTCAAGAGGACTCAAGGTAAAATAGGTTCTTTAAGGGGATAAGTAACAAAGATCATCGTAGAAGGTTCGAATATCATAGGGTTAAGGGATAATGAACACTATGGACAATCAAGAAAGAGTTTCCAATTATACCAATCCATTAGAAGTCAAGCTCGGGAAAGAGAAAAGAAGAAGAGAGAACTGAGACACCTCGGATTTTGGGAAAGGAAGAAGTTGGATTGGGAGGAGTAAAAAAAATCGATCATTACAGTGATTCCAAGTCTATGGAAAAACCAAGATGCGAGAAGTTCTATCTTCGGGATGGATTGGAGTTTACTTTCTAGATCCAAGTGGAATTGGCCGTGTTGTGAAGTTGAATTGGGAGATATAAAGCAACAAATGGAAACGATAAAAAAAGGCAAAGAGTTTTGGAAGGAAATTATCTACCCAAGTGCAAGTCAATAGAGGACAAGTCATGTAACCAATTCGAATCCGTAAAGAGTAAAATCAGGGGACTTCCATCAAGGTGATAACTAAGTAAAGATTCGAAACAATAATTAGAGGTCGATTAGTAGGAAGAAGTCAGGATACTAATTCCATAGAAATAGAAGAATTGGAGTCAAGAAATCATAATCTCAGACCGTGGAGATATACTAGTTGATGTATGAAGATTCACGGAGATTTTGAAGACAGTGGGGTTTTAAAGGAATTCAAGAATTATTTGGGCATGGTCCAAAGACACCTAGGACATGCTCTTACACCTTTTGGCCGAGTACGGGAAGGGTTAATTCAAAGAGGACTATAGAGTAACTTTCAGAATGGCTTGACAAGAGCAACTCCACACCACTAGAAGGGGGATTGTTAGGTGGGACAAGGAGATTCCATCGAGTGGGTACGGTGATTAGAACATACAGAGTTAGAGAAAAAAATTGATTATGAAGTTAGGATTCTTCCAAGAAGCATGAGACCGAGATTGTCAAGCTGTGAGCCTTACAACACCAACTTTGGCTACTCAGCTAATCATCTGGATGTCAAGAAATTCCAAATAACGATGAACGGTATACAAATCATTCATGACAGGCGCATCATGCATTCTTGTTTTGCTATTTGGGTTATTTTCATTTGTTCTTGTGTCTATTTGTTACCTGTTGAGTGCTTACTAATATTAAACTTATATCTTAATGATTATTAATATTGAATGTATATTTTAAACTTGCACTTGTTATTTATTTAAATATGAATTTAAATTTTGTTTTATATTATGAAATTCTTTGAATTTATTATGCATTGCTCATGAGTGTTATAAACACGTTTCGTTCTTATATGATTTGATATCGAAATTCCGTAAAAATTTAATATGTTGGAAATATACGTGTTATGAATATGAATATATGCTCGTTTCATGTTTTCGGGTTCATTTGCATTAGTTTCGAATTTATTTTGTTCTTGGAATCCAAATTGGGGGCTAACGAGCAATTAGCGCACCCTTGGTTCCGTATGTGATATCTTGAGCTTGGGAACTCGGAATCGAGTTCCGTCAACTTCGTTGAACTCATAACGAAAATTCGAGTTTAATGAACTTAGCCTTATATTTTTCCAAAATCATTTGAACCTCCGAAAGTCAACCGGAAAGTGTTACTTTCGTCAAAATTGCTACAGCTCACCAAAATGGCCATATCTTTCACAAACCTTGACCAAATTAACCATGGTTTGATTCCTTGGAACCCTAACTCAAGCCTCTAACAGACCTTAACCACCCCAAACCAAACCAACCCTCCCCACTTAGAGAATTTCAGTGAAAACCCCCTGCTCTCTAGTTTTCCCGTGACCTTGGCATTTTTGGAGATTTTGGAGCTCAAATCTCTTCCAACCTTCATCCAATTCACAAGGTGAGTTTAGGATTGTAATATACATTCATTTGTGGTCATTTTGATCCATGCATACCTAATTTTGAGCTTGAATCCATGGAGAATTGAAGGCAGGAGTGAATAGTTAGGTTTAAGTTGAAAATCTTGTTCTCATCCATTCCTTGATGCTTTTGTTGATTTTAAAGCTTGAAAGTGATCATCCTAACTCCCTTATTTCATTTATGAACTTATATTTTTTTTGGTAGTTGAGGAATTAGTGAGGTACCATTAATGGAAATTGGTTGAAATTGCATGAAATTATCTTTTACATTTCCTTCCTCATGTGAGGGACTGCTGCTGCGTTTGGGACTGATGTACGCTGTCAATTGCTACTTTTGTTCACCTTGTTTTTGGCTGAAATATTGGTTGTAGTGTGCTTGAGGTGGCTGCCCTGCTTTTGTGATGTTTATACCCTGTTTTGCTGCGCTAATTTGCTGTTGTTACTGCATTCAGTGTCGCGGTCGTGCAGCTGTTTTTTTGGTTTAGTGTCACGGCCGCGACTGCATGGCCATTTCGCTTCTGTAATGGCATCGCGGCCGTGCCATTTTTGTGAAGGATCAGGTCGCGGCCGCGCCTGTGTTGTTCGTGCGCTACTGCTGCAACTTTCCCATGCATTTTTGTTTCCTTTTAACTTGAGTATGTTTGTATGTTGTTGTGTAGTTACGTGGGAATATATAGGTTGCATGCATCTTGTGTTGTTTATATATATATATATATATATATATATATATATATATATATATATATATTTATATGCATGCATGAATTGTGTGTGTGCGTGTATATACGTGTATATATATATATATATCCACCTAACATATAATACATATTTAATATATACATATATGATATTAAATGTTATTTAATTGCATTACTTATTATATATATTATGTATTATTTAATTTATTTCAATTATAGAATTTAATTGTTATCTATTTCATGTTTTTAATTTACGATCTTGATTCGAATGTATTTATTTGTTTATTCTTTAATTGTAAACGTGATAGAATACGTGTTATGATCGTTATTTGAATTCCTTGTATTGATTTGATATGAAATATGAAATTCATGACTTGAATGATTATGAACGCTTCCTTAAACGAATGAATGGCTTGTTTATATGATTTAAATGCATTAATCGTGCACATGAACGTGTTCATTACATGATATCCTCCTTTATGCATTCATGCCATGATCATTACGTTGTCGAGCATCTTATATGGTTATTTTGAGTCTCACTTCACCTTTCTCGCATAGATTTTGATCCAATTACAGAAGAGGCAGGTCTTTGAGCTCTTGTGCTCTTCTTTTTGTCGTTCTAAGGTGGGATTCTCTTCTATTTAGTTAAATGACCCTATATACCTTCAACGTGTAAAGATTTCGGCAAAATTTTATTATATGTATATAGAGTCGTTTTAAGAGTAAATGATTGCAACGTAAAGCCTTTAATCTATGAATCCTACCATATGTTTTGGCGAGAATGAATGAATAAATGCACAGAATAGGGCCCAGGAACTTGGGGTAAGTGGCTATTTGGGGAGGCATGGGCCGACGGTGATCCCTTGCTCTAGTTCCAACCAAACTACGGTGATACCGGACCTCGCCAGGAGATTAGCGAGGAATGGGAGCTGAGTGCCACTAGGGGAGTCATCTAACCCCTTTTGGTCAATGAATGGGTGGTCGGGCCTTACAAACCCGCCACCAACCCCGGAGGAAAAAGGAGTAAATGATTATGAATGTGCACAAAAGAATGTAATGCATGAAAAGAAAGAAAGAATGTTTAATGAAATACACAAGGTGTTGGTTGGAGATAATGCATGCCCACTCGTTGGGCCATGTAAAACCTAATGAAAATTGATTGGGAGACTTAGCCCAACCTTGGGAGGTCGAGGGAAGGCAGGTTTCTTTTAGGCCGACGGTAAACCCATCGGTGGATCGGGTAGGATCCCCCGATCCCAAACTTATGAGTAGAGAATCGGGGTTGAGAAGCCGCGCCACTCCTCCCCAAATGGTGAAGATGGATTGATTTAGAACTTCGTTTATATTTTGACTTCGATTTTGATTATGAAAGGAGTAAGTTGGTTAGAAACTTGTGCTCACCGAGTTATTTCGATTTTGATTATGAAATTGGTCATGAAACGGGAGTGGATTTCTAATTTATAAATGTAACATCCCGACCTTCCGGATCTAAACTTATGAGGAGAGAATCGGGGTTGAGAAGGCGCGCCTCTCCTCCCCAAATGGTGAAGATAGATTGATTTAGAACTTTGTTTATATTTTGACTTCGATTTTGATTATGGAAGGAGTACGTTGGTTAGAAACTTGTGCTCACCGAGTTATTTCGATTTTGATTATGAAATTGGTCGTGAAACGGGAGTGGTTTTCTAATTTATAAATGTAACATCCTGATCTTCCGGATCTACAGGTATGCATTTACAGGGTGTTAAATATGTTGTTATTTATTTAATTATGCTTTTTATTGCTTTTAATGTTTTTAATTAATTGATCTTACTCGCTTAATTGCTATTTGAATATTTGAACGTTTATGCCCTTTCGCTTGCATTTTGTTTCGTACGTACCCTTCTTTGATTCCAACTTTTGTGAATTCTTGATATACGTGACCTATGTGAGTTATTTACGCGTTAGCATGCTCGTTTGGTGTTTCGGGTTTTGTTTGGTGTGGCTTTGTGCTCGTTTTGTTTTTCGGAACATAGAGGATGGTTAAAAAGCATTTAGCGCACCTCGGGTTCCGGGCGTCATATCTTGAGCTAGGGAATTCAGATTCAAATTTCGCAAGAGGCGTTGGACTCGTGATGAGATTTGCCAACTTTGGAACCTATCCTCACACTTTTCTAAGACCATTTGGACCCTCAAAAATCGACCGGAACGAGCCTTTGATGCAAGATAGCCCTCCTTTGTTAACTAGTCAATAATTGTGGACACCTAGACTTAACCAAACCTTCCTTAACCTTGGCTAATGATCTAAACTCAGCATATACCCTATCTCCCTCTCCCATTTCGTGCACCACCTTCCAAGAAGCAAGAAAAAGTTCCCCAAACTCAACTCCAAAGAGAAACCAAGGAAGAAGATAGAGCACTATTGCATTTTTGAAAATTTTGGCCAATCTACTCCTCCATTTCTTCTCAAATTTTGAAGGTAAGCCTATTTTTTAGTTCTCCAAGCTTGTGTGGTTCTATTAAGTGTAATATGTTGAGCTTCGTCTTTGAATTTCATGAGAATGAGCATACTACATGAATAGTAAGGGTTTGGTGGATTTTTAATTCTCTAGCATGTTTCCTTGTGAATTATTTGAGCTTGATGCATGATTGTGATTCCATAGTCTTCCCTTTTGAGTTTTATGGACTTGCTTTGAGTGTTGGAGTTGTTTGCTTCATTCCTCCAGTCACGGGGGTGCTGGCTGCCTGGTCCTCGTTGTACCTAGACACGGGGGTGTCTCGGTTCGCTCTCTTTTGGTGACACGGGCGTGTCACCTTCTGGATTCCGTTGTTCGTCTCTTGTACTGAGACACGGGGGTGTCTCAGTTTGCCCTTCCAAGGGGGCACGGGCGTGTCCCCTAGGAATCCTCATTTTTCGCCCGTCTTTGCTTGGTTTTGCTTCATTTTCATTACTTTTAGTTAGCCTTCTTGTCTTGTTTATGACTGGTATGCTTCATTAATTTGTTACATTATGTGTTAAGCTTAATGTTGCGAATCCTTGACTTGTTTTATACCCTCGTTGGGAAATATGATCTTATATGTAATGCATGCTCTTATATGACTTAAATGTTAATTTATTTTATATCCTTTGCATCATGAACATAAATATGCATTTACCGAGCGTTGATGTGGTTCATTTTGAGTCTAAGAGTACACCGTTATTGTTTGTTTTGTTCAGAGGGTCTTCCCGTGGACGACGAGGTTGCCCCCTAAGTGCCCGGTTACTTTCTTTTATCTCCGTTATCGGTGTTAAGGTGAGGTTTTGTTTCTTTTAGTTATTTGACCTACAACCCCTATATGGTTTGAAGCCTCACATGCGAAATACGTATATTATATGATAGATAAATGTATGATATGTATCTTGAGGGCTTGTCCCATTTGTCATATGATCTTGAAAACGCTTTGTATAAGTATATGAGCTATTTTGCCCTTGTTTTGAAAAGCCTTTGGTTAAGCGTGTGTGTGTGTAAGCGAGATATGTGGCTTTGAAAGATAAGCTTTGCTCTTTGCGTGATTTTGTGAGATGTTTGGGCCCTGGAGAATGGTATGGTAATCTCGGGTCGGCCATGGGGTCGTCAAGCTCTTCCATCAACATTTTCCTTTTGAGAGGCTCACCTAACCTCGGGAGGTTTGGGGAAGGGTGTTTCTCTTGAGCCGGCGGAAGCAACCATCGAAGGTTTCAAGGTCGTAATTAAGCCTTGTCTCTTGTGATTTTTGGATAGTTAGGGTCGTCAACCCTTCTATCACCCGGTGTGACGGTTGGATTTTGTTTTGTTTTGCTTTGTTTTGGCCCTTTTGTTTATAGAAGTTTGGAGTTGTGATCGTACTCGCCGAGTTAGTGGATCTTATACTATCTATGGAACGAGATAGGATTTTTAAGTACTTAAAACTTGTTATTTGGCCTCCGGCCCTTGTTTTCTGTAAAGTATGTATAAATCTATAACACGGGGAAAACGCTTTGGCTTGGAAAAACCATTCTCGGTCCAAGGATTCTTTATATTGTTAAGTGTTATGCTCTATATGTATATCGGGTGTGTGAGTTTAACCCCCTCACTAGTCTTTAGGACTAACCCTCGTTGTTTTTCCTTCTTTTCCCCCTTTCTTTTGAGTTGCAGGTACCTCTTGAGTCGAGCTAGGCGGCAAGAGTCTGTCGAGTTGTCTTGTGGTGTAGCTAGGGTCTCATGCATTTGTTTTTGGATTATGTACCTTACTTATATGCACTTTTGTTTCATGTTCTTGATTACTCTTGCTATTTTGGCCCCGGATGGGCATTATACATGATGTATATATTTGTTCTCATAGTTTATCTTGACACCTTGAACGCTCATATGCTATGCTTTGAGATCTTGGGATCTATTTATGCATGTTTATGCTTCCGCTACTCTCGTTTTATTTTGCTCAGTTCTTGAGGGTCTAGGTCGCCTAGCGAAGGTGATTTGTGTGTCTCCCGTTCACTATAGTTTGATTCGGGTGCGAACCCTCCATTTCGTTACTTGGGTTAGACCTTAGTGCGGGGGATGTGGCGACCTTCGCTCCGGGGGTGTTACATATGCGGATAAGAGGAGACATCCCTTGGAGTTTGAAGTCGGAGATAAGGTCTTTCTAAAGGCATCTCCTATAAAAGGGATTGCTCGGATTGGTAAAGGTGGGAAGCTTAAACCGTGCTACTTAGGCCCCTTTGAGATCCTTGATCTAGTTGGGGAAGTAGCTTACCGATTGGTACCACCGAGCTTAACCGGGATACACAATGTTTTCCATGTTTCTCAGTTAAGGAAATTCTATCCCGATGAGTCTTCAATTCTACCGGTTGAAGAGGTGCAACTTGAGCCGGATTTGACAATCAAGAAGCACCCGGTTAAGATTTTGGACCGGAAGATGCAAGAGTTGAGGAACCGGCATATACCTCTTGTTAAAGTGTTGTGGCGTGATCAGAAATCCAAGGATGCCACGTGGGAGACAGAGGCTAAGTTGGTGCAGTTGTATCCGGAGCTTTTCAAGACCCTCGCTTCGGACCTGAGGATAGGTCCTTTTGAAGGAGGAGGTTGTAACATCCCACCCTTCCGGATCTACAGGTATGCATTTACCGGGTGTTAAATGCGTTATTATTTATTTAATTATGCCTTTTATTGCTTTTAATGTTCTTAATTAATTGATATTACTTGTTTAATTGCTATTTGAATTTTTTTGAACGTTTATGCTCTTTTATTTGTATTTTGTTTCTTGCATGCCCTTCTTTGATTCCGACTTTTGTGAATTCTTGATACACGTGACCTATGTGAGTTATTTACGTGTTAGCATGCTTGTTTAGTGTTTCGGGTTTCGTTTGGTGTGGCTTTGTGCTCGTTTTGTTTTTCGGAACCTAGACGATGGTTAAAGAGCATTTAGCGCACCTCGGGTTCCGGGCGGCGTATCTTGAATTCCGGAAGAGGTGTTGGACTCGTGACGAGATTTGCAAGCTTTGGAACCTAGCCTCACACTTTTCTAAGCCCTTTTGGACCCGAAAAAATGGACCGGAACGAGCCTTTGTTGCAAGTTAGCCTCTTTTGTTGACTAGTCTCACTTGTGGGACCCCTAAACCCCAACCTAACGCCTTAACCTTGGTTACTTTGTACCTAACTCATCATATACCCTCTCTCCCTCTCCCATTTCGTGCAAACCACCCCAAAAAGGAAGAAAAGTTCCCCAAACTCAGCCCCAAGAGAGAACCTAAGTAAGAAGGTGACACTATTGCATTTTAGAAGATTTTGGCCAATCCACTCTTCCATTTCTTCTCAAATTGTAAAGGTAAGCATATTTTTGAGTCCTCCTTGAGCATGTGATTCTTTTAAGTGTAATATGTTGAGCTATAACCTTGGATTGCATGAGTTTGGACCTACCTTATGAATAGTAAGGGTTTTGTGGATTTTGAGTTCTCTAGGATGTTTCCTTGTGAATTATTTGAGCTTGATACATGATTATGATTCCTTAGCCATCCACTTTGAGTTGTATGGACTTGTTTCAAGTGTTAGAGTTGATTACATGAATCCACTATTAGTGTTCTTGAGGTTTTAGAGGAGTTATGCTTGTTTATTGCTTCCTTTTCATTCCTGTCAGTTGCTGCTCGATTTGATCAAGTTTGATGGAGCTTTGTGTTGATTTGTTGCCTTACTTCATGCCTTAACTTGCCTAGATGAGTTAGTATTTGTCTGGGAAGCTTTGCAGGGCTGATCAGAGGTGAAACCACCTCATTTCGTGATTGGAAGGATCTCCCCGGGCGGGAAGATTTTGGCTTGGAAAGTACCCAGCCGGGTACTTTCTATGCAGAAACTTTCTGCATGTTAAGTACCCGGGCAGGTACTTTTAAGTTCAAAATTTCCCCGGGCGGGGAGATAGAGTGCAGGCCCTTGAGTTTTGGGTACGACCGTACTTAACACGGTAGCTTCCGGGGAGGTTTCTTTTGTCGTTCCATTGCTTTTCGTTGGTTTTTCTTGTCTCGTTTTATAACTGGTATGCTTGATTAACTTGTTATATTATGTGTTAAGCTTTATGTTGTAAATCATTGACTCGTTTTATACCCTCGTTTGTGAATTATGATCTTATATGCAATGCGTGTTCTCATATGACTTAAGTGTGAATTCATTTTACGTCATTTGCATCATGAACATACATAAGCATTTACCGAGCGTCAATGTGGTTCATTTTGAGTCTAAGAGTACCCCTTTGTTGCTTGTTTTGTTCAGAGGATCTTCCCGTGGACGACGAGGTTGCCCCTAGGAGCCCGGTTACTTTCTTTTGTCTCCATTACCGGTGTTAAGGTGAGGTTTTATTTCTTTTAGTAATTTGACCTACAAACCCTATTTGGTTTGAAGCCTCACATGCGAAATACGTATGTTATATGATAGATAAGTGTAAGATATGTATCTTGAGGGCTTGTCCCATTTGTTATATGATCTTGAAAACACTTTGTATAAATATATAAAACCTTTTTTGCCTTTGTTTCGAAAGTTTTCGATTAAGCGTGTGTGTAAGCGAGATATGTGGCTTTGAAAGATAAGCTTTGCTCTTTGCGTGATTTTTGTGGGATGTTTGGGCCCCGAAGAATGGTATGGTAATCTTGGGTCGGCCGTGGGGTCACCGAGCTCTTCCATCAACATTTTCCTTTTGAGAGTCTCACCTAACCTCGGGAGGATTGGGGAAGGGTGTTTCTCTTGAGGCGGCGGAAGCAACCGTCGAAGGTTTCAAGGTCGTAATTAAGCCTTGTCTCTTGTGATTTTTGGATAGTTAGGGCCGTCAACCCTTCTATCACCCGGTGTGACGGTTGGATTTTGTTTTGTTTTGTTTTGTTTTGCCCCTTTTGTTTAGAGAAGTTTGGAGTTGTGACTCGTACTCACCGAGTTAGTGGATCTTATACTATCTATGGAACGAGATAGGATTTTTAAGTACTTAAAACTTGTTATTTGGCCTCCGGCCCTTGTTTTCTCTAAAGTATGTATAAATCTATAACACTGGGAAAACGCTTTGGCCTGGAAAAACCATTCTCGGTCCAAGGATTCTTTATATTGATAAGTGATATGCTCTATATGTATATCGGGTGTGTGAGTTTAACCCCCTCACTATTCTTTAGGACTAACCCTCGTTGTTTTTCCTTCTTTTCCCCCTTTCTTTTGAGTTGCAGGTACCTCTTGAGTCGAGCTAGGTAGCAAGAGTCTGTCGAGTTGTCTTGTGGTGTAGCTCGGGTCTCATGCATTTGATTTTGGATTATGTACCTTACCTATATGCACTTTCGTTTCATGTTCTTGATTACTCTTGCTATTTTGGCCCCGGATGGCATTATACATGATGTATATATTTGTTCTCATAGTTTATCTTGACACCTTGAACGCTCATATGCTATGATTTGAGATCTTGGGATCTATTTATGCATGTTTACGCTTAAGCTACTCTCATTTTATTTTGCTCAGTTCTTGAGGGTCTAGGTCGCCTAGCGAAGGTGTTTTTTGTGTCTCCCGTTCGCTATGGTTTGATTCGGGTACGAACCCTCCATTTCGTTACTCGGGTTAGACCTTAGTGCGGGGGATGTGGCGCCCTTCGCTCCGGGGGTGTTACATATGCGGATAAGAGGAGACGTCCCTTGGAGTTTGAAGTCGGAGATAAGGTCTTTCTAAAGGCATCTCCTAGAAAAGGGATTGCTCGGATTGGTAAAGGTGGGAAGCTTAAACCGCGCTACTTAGGCCCCTTTGAGATCCTTGATCTAGTTGGGGATGTAGCTTACCATTGGAATTACCACCGAGCTTAACCGGGAAACACAATGTTTTCCATGTTTCTCAGTTAAGGAAATTCTATCCCGATGAGTCTTCTATTCTACCGGTTGAAGAGGTGCAACTTGAGCCGGATTTGACAATCAAGAAGCACCCGGTTAAGATTTTGGACCGGAAGATGCAAGAGTTGAGGAACCGGCATATACCTCTTGTTAAAGTGTTGTGGCGTGATCAGAAATCCGAGGAAGCCACGTGGGAGACAGAGGCTAAGATGGTTCAGTTGTATCCGAAGCTTTTCAAGACCCTCGCTTCGGACCTGAGGATAGGTCCTTTTGAAGGAGGGGAGGTTGTAACATCCTGACCTTCCGGATCTACAGGTATGCATTTACCAGGTGTTAAACGCGTTATTATTTATTTAATTATGCCTTTTATTGCTTTTAATGTTCTTAATTAATTGATATTACTTGTTTAATTGCTATTTGAATTTTTTTGAACGTTTATGCTCTTTTATTTGTATTTTGTTTCTTGCATGCCCTTCTTTGATTCCGACTTTTGTGAATTCTTCATACACGTGACCTATGTGAGTTATTTACGTGTTAGCATGCTTGTTTAGTGTTTCGGGTTTCGTTTGGTGTGGCTTTGTGCTCGTTTTGTTTTTCGGAACCTAGAGGATGGTTAAAGAGCATTTAGCGCACCTTGGGTTCCGGGCGGCGTATCTTAAATTTCGGAAGAGGTGTTGGACTCGTGACGAGATTTGCAAGCTTTGGAACCTAGCCTCACACTTTTCTAAGCCCTTTTGGACCCGAAAAAATGGACCGGAACGAGCCTTTGTTGCAAGTTAGCCTATTTTGTTGGCTAGTCTCACTTGTGGGGTCGCCGAGCTCTTCCATCAACATTTTCCTTTTGAGAGTCTCACCTAACCTCGAGAGGTTTGGGGAAGGGTGTTTCTCTTGAGCCGGCGGAAGCAACCGTCGAAGGTTTCAAGGTCGTAATTAAGCATTGTCTCTTGTGAATTTTGGATAGTTAGGGCCATCAACCCTTCTATCACTCGGTGTGAAGGTTGGATTTTGTTTTGTTTTGCTTTGTTTTGTCCCTTTGTTTATAGAAGTTTGGAGATGTGACTCGTACACGCCGAGTTAGTGGATCTTGTACAATCTATGGAACGAGAAAGGATTTATAAGTGCTTAAAACTTGTTATTTGACCTCCGGCCCTTGTTTTCTCTAAAGTATGTATATATCTCTAACACGGGAAAACACTTTGGCTTGCAAAAACCATTCTCGGTCGATGGATTCTTTATGTTGTTAAGTGCTATGCTCTATATGTATATCGGGTGTGTGAGTCTAACCCCTCACTAGTCTTTAGGACTAACCCTCGTTGTTTTTCCTTCTTTTCCCCCTTTCTATTGAGTTGCAGGTACCTCTTGAGTTGAGCTAGGCGGCAAGAGTCTGTCGAGTTGTCTTGTGGTGTAGCTCGGGTCTCACGCATTTTTTTTTGGATTATGTACCTTACCTATATGCACTTTTGTTTCATGTTCTTGATTACTCTTGCTATTTTGGCCCCGGATGGGCATTGTACATGATGTATATATTTGTTCTCATAGTTTATCTTGACACCTTGAATGCTCATATGCTATGATTAGAGATCTTGGGATCTATTTATGCATGTTTACGCTTCCGCTACTTTCATTTTATTTTGCTCAGTTCTTGAGGGTCTAGGTCGCCTAGCAAAGGTGTTTTGTGTGTCTCCCGTTCGCTATGGTTTGATTCGGGTCCGAACCCTCCATTTCATTACTCGGGTTAGACCTTAGTGAGGGGGATGTGGCGCCCTTCGCTCTGGGGGTGTTACATATGCGGATAAGAGGAGACGTCCCTTGGAGTTTGAAGTCGGAGATAAGGTCTTTCTAAAGGCATCTCCTAGAAAAGGGATTGCTCGGATTGGTAAAGGTGGGAAGCTTAAACCGTGCTACTTAGGCCCCTTTGAGATCCTTGATCTAGTTGGGGAAGTAGCTTACCGATTGGAATTACCACCGAGCTTAATCGGGATACACAAGGTTTTCCATGTTTCTCAGTTAAGGAAATTCTATCCCGATGAGTCTTCTATTCTACCGGTTGAAGAGGTGCAACTTGAGCCGGATTTGATAATCAAGAAGCACCCGGTTAAGATTTTGGACCGGAAGATGCAAGAGTTGAGGAACCGGCATATACCTCTTGTTAAAGTGTTGTGGCGTGATCAGAAATCCGAGGAAGCCACGTGGGAGACAGAGGCTCAGATGGTTCAGTTGTATCCGGAGCTTTTCAAGACCCTCGCTTTGGACCTGAGGATAGGTCCTTTTGAAGGAGGGGAGGTTGTAACATCCCGACCTTCCGGATCTACACGTATGCATTTACCGGGTGTTGAATGCGTTATTATTTATTTAATTATGCCTTTTATTGCTTTTAATGTTCTTAATTAATTCATATTACTTATTTAATTGCTATTTGAATTTTTTTGAACGTTTATGCTCTTTTATTTGTATTTTGTTTCTTGCATGCCCTTCTTTGATTCCGACTTTTGTGAATTCTTGATACACGTGACCTATGTGAGTTATTTACGTGTTAGCATGCTTGTTTAGTGTTTCGGGTTTCGTTTGGTGTGGCTTTGTGCTCGTTTTGTTTTTCGGAACCTAGAGGATGGTTAAAGAGCATTTAGCGCACCTCGTGTTCCGGGCGGCGTATCTTGAATTCCGGAAGAGGTGTTGGACTCGTGACGAGATTTGCAAGCTTTGGAACCTAGCCTCACACTTTTCTAAGCCCTTTTGGACCCGAAAAAATGGACCGGAACGAGCCTTTGTTGCAAGTTAGCCTCTTTTGTTGGCTAGTCTCACTTGTGGGGTCGCCGAGCTCTTCCATCAACATTTTCCTTTTGAGAGTCTCACCTAACCTCGAGAGGTTTGGGGAAGGGTGTTTCTCTTGAGCCGGCGGAAGCAACCGTCGAAGGTTTCAAGGTCGTAATTAAGCATTGTCTCTTGTGAATTTTGGATAGTTAGGGCCATCAACCCTTCTATCACTCGGTGTGAAGGTTGGATTTTGTTTTGTTTTGCTTTGTTTTGTCCCTTTGTTTATAGAAGTTTGGAGATGTGACTCGTACACGCCGAGTTAGTGGATCTTGTACAATCTATGGAACGAGAAAGGATTTATAAGTGCTTAAAACTTGTTATTTGACCTCCGGCCCTTGTTTTCTCTAAAGTATGTATATATCTCTAACACGGGAAAACACTTTGGCTTGCAAAAACCATTCTCGGTCGATGGATTCTTTATGTTGTTAAGTGCTATGCTCTATATGTATATCGGGTGTGTGAGTCTAACCCCTCACTAGTCTTTAGGACTAACCCTCGTTGTTTTTCCTTCTTTTCCCCCTTTCTATTGAGTTGCAGGTACCTCTTGAGTTGAGCTAGGCGGCAAGAGTCTGTCGAGTTGTCTTGTGGTGTAGCTCGGGTCTCACGCATTTTTTTTTGGATTATGTACCTTACCTATATGCACTTTTGTTTCATGTTCTTGATTACTCTTGCTATTTTGGCCCCGGATGGGCATTGTACATGATGTATATATTTGTTCTCATAGTTTATCTTGACACCTTGAATGCTCATATGCTATGATTAGAGATCTTGGGATCTATTTATGCATGTTTACGCTTCCGCTACTTTCATTTTATTTTGCTCAGTTCTTGAGGGTCTAGGTCGCCTAGCGAAGGTGTTTTGTGTGTCTCCCGTTCGCTATGGTTTGATTCGGGTCCGAACCCTCCATTTCATTACTCGGGTTAGACCTTAGTGAGGGGGATGTGGCGCCCTTCGCTCTGGGGGTGTTACATATGCGGATAAGAGGAGACGTCCCTTGGAGTTTGAAGTCGGAGATAAGGTCTTTCTAAAGGCATCTCCTAGAAAAGGGATTGCTCGGATTGGTAAAGGTGGGAAGCTTAAACCGCGCTACTTAGGCCCCTTTGAGATCCTTGATCTAGTTGGGGAAGTAGCTTACCGATTGGAATTACCACCGAGCTTAATCGGGATACACAATGTTTTCCATGTTTCTCAGTTAAGGAAATTCTATCCCGATGAGTCTTCTATTCTACCGGTTGAAGAGGTGCAACTTGAGCCGGATTTGATAATCAAGAAGCACCCGGTTAAGATTTTGGACCGGAAGATGCAAGAGTTGAGGAACCGGCATATACCTCTTGTTAAAGTGTTGTGGCGTGATCAGAAATCCGAGGAAGCCACGTGGGAGACAGAGGCTCAGATGGTTCAGTTGTATCCGGAGCTTTTCAAGACCCTCGCTTTGGACCTGAGGATAGGTCCTTTTGAAGGAGGGGAGGTTGTAACATCCCGACCTTCCGGATCTACACGTATGCATTTACCGGGTGTTGAATGCGTTATTATTTATTTAATTATGCCTTTTATTGCTTTTAATGTTCTTAATTAATTCATATTACTTATTTAATTGCTATTCGAATTTTTTTGAACGTTTATGCTCTTTTATTTGTATTTTGTTTCTTGCATGCCCTTCTTTCATTCTGACTTTTGTGAATTCTTGATACACGTGACCTATGTGAGTTATTTACGTGTTAGCATGCTTGTTTAGTGTTTCGGGTTTCGTTTGGTGTGGCTTTGTGCTCGTTTTGTTTTTCGGAACCTAGAGGATGGTTAAAGAGCATTTAGCGCACCTCGTGTTCCGGGCGGCGTATCTTGAATTCCGGAAGAGGTGTTGGACTCTTGACGAGATTTGCAAGCTTTGGAACCTAGCCTCACACTTTTCTAAGCCCTTTTGGACCCGAAAAAATGGACCGGAACGAGCCTTTGTTGCAAGTTAGCCTCTTTTGTTGACTAGTCTCACTTGTGGGGTCGTCGAGCTCTTCCATCAACATTTTCCTTTTGAGAGTCTCACCTAACCTCGGGAGGTTTGGGGAAGGGTGTTTCTCTTGAGCCGGCGGAAGCAACCGTCGAAGGTTTCAAGGTCATAATTAAGCATTGTCTCTTGTGAATTTTGGATAGTTAGGGCCGTCAACCCTTCTATCACCCGGTGTGATGGTTGGATTTTGTTTTGTTTTGCTTTGTTTTGTCCCTTTGTTTATAGAAGTTTGGAGATGTGACTCGTACTCGCCGAGTTAGTGGATCTTGTACAATCTATGGAACGAGAAAGGATTTATAAGTGCTTAAAACTTGTTATTTGACCTCCGGCCCTTGTTTTCTCTAAAGTATGTATATATCTCTAACACGGGAAAACACTTTGGCTTGTAAAAACCATTCTCGGTCCATGGATTCTTTATGTTGTTAAGTGTTATGCTCTATATGTATATCGGGTGTGTGAGTTTAACCCCCTCACTAGTCTTTAGGACTAACCCTCGTTGTTTTTCCTTCTTTTCCCCCTTTCTATTGAGTTGTAGGTACCTCTTGAGTCGAGCTAGGCGGCAAGAGTCTGTCGAGTTGTCTTGTGGTGTAGCTCGGGTCTCATGCATTTGTTTTTCGATTATGTACCTTACCCTTATGCACTTTTGATTTATGTTTCTTGATTACTCATGGCATTTTGGGCCCGGATTGGCATCGTATATGATGTATATATATTTGTTCTTGTAGTTTATCATGACAACTTGAACCCTCTTATGCTATGATTTGAGATATTGGGATTTATGTATGCATGTTTACGCTTCCGCTACTCTCGTTTTAATTTGCTCAGTTCTTGAGGGTCTAGGCCCCCTAGCGAGGGTGTGTTTTGAGTGTCTCCCATTCGCTATGGTTTGATTCGGGTGCGAACCCTCCATTTAGTTACTCGGGTTAGACCTTAGTACGGGGGATGTGGCGCCTTTCGCTCCGGGGGTGTTACAATAAAATTGGTTGATTTTGGCCTTCGTCCTTAAACCCTTTTCCTTATATATAGTATCACGGGCTAAAATGATTTAGAATGGAAAAACCACACCCCGGTTCATGAACACTTTAATTTGAATATGCTATTTTAACGCCCCGCGTTTTCGTACGTATAGGTATGACATCAAGAGTGAGTTTAGGTCGAGTGTTTTATTGTAGCACCCTAGACCCCAAGGCGCCACATCCCCCGCACTGTAGCCTCAATCCACGTATGAAATGGACAGTTCATACATAAACCAAGACCACAGCGAACGGGTGACAACAAAAATGACGCTCTAGGCGGGACACTCTCCCCGACAAATCAACAATCATGAATAGAAAAGCGGAAGCAGTAAAGTCATTCGTATATATAGGTACCATATTTATTACATAGATACATATAGGTACCATTTCACTATCCATACATTATCATTTCTCAATAATATACATCGGTAAGTATCCAAAATGTGTCAATCGTGAACATAACATGATATCCGGAAAATATACATGAAAGGTGCAACACTAGACTCGTGATAATGCAGGACTCGACCAACTCCCGCCTAGCACAACCCCGCTCAAAGTGTACCTGAAAAGTGAAGTATCAGTCTACCGAAGACTGAGTGAGGGGCAATAAATATATATGTCACACGTCACATGCAAGTTGTAGCCTCGGGTGAAGACTTTAGCGTAAAATAGGTATGTAATTCAAGGAGTTAATCTTTGCCCGAGATTACAACCAATCATTTTAACATGTTTATTTAGTCATGCTTGTCAATATCATGAACATGTGGCCCCGGCGAGCAAGGGCAGTCTCCAACCGAACTCCCAATCGTGAACAATACGTGATCATGCTTGCTTGCTTGATAATTACGTGATCATGCAATTTAATTAGTGCTCATATAAACAAGTTCATGCTTGAAATCATGCAATAACCCGAGGATAACCCGACACGCCGGATTAATCCCCAGTCTCCTTCTTCCTCCGGGTGATAGCGAGTTTGCAAGGCTCGACTATCCACGACATGGTGTGTGTAGAGGACATGACCCTCTAGACACGGAACTCCTTCCACCACTAATCTCCTAGTGGCTTCGGGGTTGATCCCAACAATGTGAGGATAATTCAGGAGTTACCCGTCAGCCCTTGCTTTCCCGGTTGGCTCAAGAATTACCCTCGGGCCCACGTGTAATCATGTACTCTCCAAACATGCTTGAAAATCATGACAATCGATACATTCTTGCTTGAAATATTTATCACTTTAAAAATGTTTATAAGTATATTAGGTTTTGGCCGAAAACTAGCACATAAGGGTTATAGGGTTCGTTTTATCAAAACAAAACCACACCTTTCTTGCAAAATAAAATAAAGAAGCGTTCTAAGGAGCTTGCTCCCCGTCCACGCCCTCGTGACCTGTGCAAATACGATGTACAAACATGAGACATGAACTAAAATGGCCAAAAAGTGACGAACGGCGAAAATGTGACGAGACGACCTCGAAAATGCAATGTGGTATGAAAACTTTTCGTTTCACATCATATTAACACATATTATAGCAATTCGGGGTCAAAGAAGTCGTCGGATCGAGGGGTCATTTTCGTAATTTTATGCAGTGAATTTTGTTCTGTCAGCCCCTTGGGAACGGCCGTTCCAAGCTTCCTTTGTACTTGGGAATGGTCGTTCCCGTTGCCCAGAAAAACGCGGCAACGTTTTTAATTTTAAAAGCGCGCCTAGCCAGGAACGGCCCTTCCGGCTCCAAGGCCAAAATGGGAACGGCCGTTCCCATGGTCGGCCGCGCGGTTTTCATTTTGAAAGAAGGGAACGCCCGTTCCTGCCTTGCCTTGAGGCTGGGAACGGTCGTTCCCAGTTCTGCAACTGGAAAAAAGACAGAGCAGAACAGAGTATGCTCTCGGGAAGAAAGCAACAAAGCAACAACAATTTTGATTTTGATCCCAAATACCATAATTTCTGGAAATATGATGCATACACCTTCAAGAAGTGATAATATAACACTTAGACACTTAAACCATAAAATATCCTCAAGAGTTCATGCTTTCAAGTTCATGATCAAACTTGATCATTCAAGCCATAAATCCAAGAATTTCATGAACAAACCATGCTATAATTCAATAAATGATCACATATTCATGCTTCCATGTCCAACCAATCCATCTAGCATATAAATTCCAAACCCTAACCATCTCTAATCTGATCAAGAATCATAACTCATGCCAAACCAACCTTGAAGATAGAAGAAATGAAGAAGTATGATGATGATGATGATGATCTCTCAATCTCTTGGAACACTTCTTGAAATCTTGATGATTGATGCAAAAGATCACTCTTCCTTTTTCTCTTCTTTGGAATACCGAGAGAGATGAATATGTTGGGAAATATTTTGGATGAAATGAGCTCATGGAAGCTAGAGGAAGCTTATACCGTTTCATTCCATTCTTGGTTTTAATGAATTAAGCTAATTGCCAATAAATCCTCTAACTCATGAGAGTATGTAATTGAGTGTATAAGCTTTTGAAATATAATCAATTAGGTCCTTAGAAATCATGCAATTAAGTCCCTAACATTTTAGAAAATATTTAATTAGGGACAATTTGGTAATTTTATCGCTCTCGGTATTAATTTTATGCAACAAATATTTTTCGTGTCATGAAATAATATTTGCAATGATATGAATTTAAAGAATTAAGATAAATAATGTTTCATGAATTTTATAAAAATGCGAATGCCACGTAAGAATATATTATAAATTAAAGAAATAAAATAAACCTACGCTCAAAACGCACACGTGGCGTGCTTACCTGTTTATCCGGAAACCGGGGCGTTACAACTCTTCCCCCCTTAAAAGAATCTGGTCCCCAGATTCTCTAGTCTTGCTCGAACAACTCCGGGTGGAACCGTTTCATTTTATCCTCTGTTTCCCAAGTAGCTTCCTCGGTTTTATCGCTTCTCCACAAAACCTTAACCATGGGAATTCTCCGGTTTCTCAACTCTTGAAATTTCCGATCCAAGATCTTAACCGGCCTCTGAACAAATGTCAAATTCGGTTCCAGCTCAACTTCTTCCACGGGGAGGATTGTAGTCTCATCGGGGTAGTATTTCCTTAATTGTGAAACATGAAACACGTTGTGAATCCCCATAAGACTCGGTGGTAGGTCCAGTCGATAGGCTACCTCGCCTATTCTTTCCAAAATCTCGAACGGACCTAAGTAGCGAGAATTAAGCTTTCCTCCTTTCCCGATCCGGGTGAAACCTTTCCTTGGTGACACCTTCAAGAATACCCGGTCACCCACTTCAAATTCTAAATCTCTTCGGCGCTTATCGGCATAGCTCTTTTGCCTATCTTGCGCGGCTTTCATCCGTTGTTGAATCATTTGAACCTTTTCAATCATAGCTTGAACAACTTTGGAAGGCCTTTCGAATCTTTCACCTTTCTTTACCCCTTCCTGTTTCGACCATTTCCATTCTTCCAAGTCGAAAAACAACGGAGATCGGCACTTTCTTCCATAAAGTAACTCGTAAGGAGCCATTCCGATCGAAGCCTGAAAGCTGTTATTATAAGCAAACTCGATCAAGGGAAGCTGTTCTGCCCACGAGTTCTGAAAATCCATCGCGCAAGCCCGAAGAAGATCTTCCAAATACCTGATTAACCTTTCAGTCTGGCCGTCTGTTTGCGGGTGAAATGCTGTACTGAACTTAAGTTTCGTTCCCAAGACAGCCTGTAACTCTTGCCACAACTTAGAAGTAAACCTCGGGTCTCGATCTGAAACTATGCTCACCGGAATACCATAAAGTCGAATAATCTCTCGGTTATAGATTTCGGCCAACTTCGGAATCTTATAGGACATCCGGATCGGTAGAAAGTGAGCAGACTTTGTAAATCTATCCACGATCACCCAAATACCATCAAACCCGCCTTTAACCTTCGGTAACCCAGAAACAAAATCCATTGTTACTTGTTCCCACTTCCACTCGGGAATAGGTAACGGTTGTAGAAGTCCCGCGGGTTTTTGGTGCTCCGCCTTCACTTTCTGACAAGTCAGGCAATGTTTCACATACTCTGCCACGTCCCTCTTCATCCCGTTCCACCAATAATATTGTTTCAAATCCTTATACATCTTATTTCCTCCTGGGTGGATCGAGTAAGCTGACTTGTGAGCTTCTTCGAGTAGGACCCGTCTCAACTCTTCAGGTACTACTACTCTGTTCTTAAACCGAAGCAACCCGGTCTCATCAAACCCAAACGGACTCTCCGGGTCATCCTTAGCTTTACTTGCAAGCTTCAGCACTTCCGGATCCTTATTCTGAGCCTCAAACAGCTGATGCTTTAATTCCGGCTGAATTGTGATATTAGAAACCCGAGCCTTTAATACAATCGGGGCAACTTCCTCACTTTCCTTTATTTCCAAACTCGATACATTCGCCTTCCTGCTAAGTGCATCGGCGACCACATTGGCTTTCCCGGGATGGTATTTAATTGTACAATTATAGTCTTCCAACTTTTCCATCCAACGCCGTTGCCTCATATTCAAATCCTTCTGTGTGAATAAATACTGGAGGCTCTTGTGGTCGGTAAAAATCTCAAAGGAAGTCCCGTAAAGATAATGTCTCCATTTCCCGAGAGCAAAGATCACGGCTGCAAGTTCTAGGTCGTGTGTTGGATAATTCCTTTCATATTCCATTAGCTTCCGAGAAGCATAAGCGATCACTTTTCCTTTCTGAGTCAAAACACAACCTAAGCCTTCTTTAGAAGCATCTGTATACACTGCATACTCTTCTGAACCTTCGGGTAAGGTTAATACCGGAGCTGAGACTAACTTTTCTTTCAGAAAGTTGAAGCTTTGATCACACTTCTCGTCCCAGACAAACTTAACATCCTTCTTTGTCAACTGGGTTAACGGTGCCGCAATCTTGGAGAAATCCTGAACGAATCTCCTGTAATAACCGGCCAATCCCAAGAAGCTTCTAATCTGCGAGGCATTCTTTGGTTTCTCCCACTTAAGCACGGCCTCGATTTTCGAGGGATCGACTTCCAACCCTTTTCCTGAAATCACGTGCCCCAAAAAGGAAACCCGATCGATCCAAAATTCACACTTACTGAACTTAGCAAACAACTGATGCTCTTTTAGTGTCTGAAGAACGAGTCCGAGATGTCTCGCGTGCTCCTCGGCTGATTTCGAGAAAACCAGAATATCATCGATAAATATTACCACGAACTTGTCGAGGAAAGGCCTGAATATCCGGTGCATCATATCCATGAAAGCTGCAGGAGCATTAGTCAATCCAAACGGCATAACCACGAACTCGTAGTGCCCGTACCGAGTATTGAATCCCGTCTTTGGAATATCCTCTGCTCGGATTCGCAGCTGATAGTATCCCTGTCTTAAATCCAATTTCGAATACACCTTAGAACCCTGAAGTATATCGAACAACTCCTCAATATCTGGGAGGGGATACTTGTTCTTAATAGTCATCCTATTCAACTCCCTGTAATCGATGCACATTCTTAAAGTCCCGTCCTTTTTCTTTACAAACAATACCGGTGCTCCCCACGGCGAAGAACTTGGCCGAATGTACCCAACTTCCAACAAAGCCTCAAGCTGAACTTTTAGTTCCTTTAATTCGGCTGGAGCCATCCGGTACGGAGTCTTTGAATACGGCTCAGCATTCGGAAAAAGATCAATCACGAACTCAATCTCCCGCTCAGGAGGCAAGGAATCCAATTTCTCTGGGAATACCTCGGGGAATTCCTTTACCACTTCTGTGTCCTCTAATTTCACCTGATCTTTGGGCTTGTTCAGAATGTAGGCAATGAATCCTGTAGCCCCGTCCCTGACCAACTTCTGAGCCTCTGAAAACGAGAGTAGGGGCACGGTCTTCGAAGTACTGCCCGTAACAACCTCTGAACCCAACTGAACCTTCTTAGCCCGGCAATCTACGGTAGCACAATGCCTGTATAACCATTCCATCCCCAATATAGCTCCGTACCTCTCCATCGGCATAACAATAAAATCTGTCAGAAACTCCCGGCCTTCAATTACCACTGGAACATCCCTGTAAACCTGATCCGTCTCTCGCCTACTACCGAAAGGAGTACTAACTAGATAGCGCACAGAAGTACACATAGCAGGCAAAGGCAAAGTAATAGCAATAGAGTGCGCAAGAAAGGAGTGTGTAGCTCCTGGATCAAATAATGTATGGATGTTCGTGCCATGAATGCAAATAATACCTTCAACTACTGCGGCGGGGTCAATATCAGCCTCCTGCTCCTCTCCCGCGAGTGCATAAGCCCGAGCTCTCACCAGGGGTCTCGGTCCTGCAGGTGGTGGATCCTGACGATCCGGACAACCATCAACCAGGTGCTCGTTACTCCCGCAAATCAAACATAGACCCAACCGGCGTCTGCAGTTATCATAGGTGTGCGTAGGATGTCCACACCATGTGCATCTCGGTCTCTGAGGTGGCTGAGGTGGTGCTGGAGCTCTCGGACCCTTCTATGATGGCCCTGTAAACTTAGGTTTCTTCCCGGAGTCCCTCTGCGCTGGAGGTGCAGAATACACCATCGGCCTTTTTCCTGAACTCGAGCCCTGGCCTGACCTCGAGCCTGAAGCCTGTCCTGCTCGCTGAGTAGCCCTCCTAGCACTATCGGAATCTTCAACTTTTAGGGCTTTTGCTGTAGCTTTCACCCAAGTGCTGGTATTAGTAGCTTTCAGTGCATCCTGAATGTCTGGTCTCAACCCCTGAACGAACTGCATCGCTTTGTGAAAGTCATCGTTCGCTATGTTAGGTGCATAGCGAGAAAGCCTCTCGAACTCGGCGATGTACTGGCCCACGGACCTGCTTCCCTGCTTTAGCTCTGTAAACTCCCTCAACCTGCGGGTACGGGAAGCTGGAGGAATGTACTTGTTTCTAAACTCCCGTACAAAAGTCTCCCAAGTAATCTCGGTCCCAGCTGCCTCCAGAACAATCTGAGTGCTCTCCCACCAGGAGTAAGCCTCGCCCTGAATAAGAGTGAGGGTGCAACGAGCCTTCTCCTGACTGTCGCAAGGAATAAGCTGCCAAATCCTCTCGATCTCTTTCAACCACATCTCTGCCTGCATATCGTCTCCCTTATAGAACTTCGGGGGACGCTGATTCTGAAACTCTCGCAAAATAGTAGAAATGGGGTTCTCCGGAGGTGCTACCTGCACTGGTGGTGGTGGTGGAGGTACCCGTTCCTGTAATCTCTGATCAATTAGCCCCACTACGGCATTCATGAAATCCTGGGGCTGTGCCGGAGCAGGTGGAGGAGGTGGTGATCTCTCGTGGCGATGATGTCGACGGTGATGATGCCTATGCCTCGAGGATCGGTCACTGGAACGTCTATCGTGCTCCATCCTGAAATCAGATCACTAAACATGCGTGGCTTGATCAATAAATGCAAATGTGTGCACACAATTTCCATAGTATCAAATAGCACACGTTCAAGGAGGATCAAGTAGCTCAATTAATGCAAAGGAATAGGTAATTCAGGTAAGTCAACCAAATGCAGACTCCCAAATACCACATAATCCTATGCCGTGCGACCTAGACTGACTTGACACGACTCGAGAACCTCGGTTTTGCAACCGGGCTCTGATACCACCTGTAGATGTAGCACCCTAGACCCCAAGGCGCCACATCCCCCGCACTGTAGCCTCAATCCACGTATGAAATGGAAAGTTCATACATAAACCAAGACCACAGCGAACGGGTGACAACAAAAATGACGCTCTAGGCGGGACACTCTCCCCGACAAATCAACAATCATGAATAGAAAAGCGGAAGCAGTAAAGTCATTCGTATATATAGGTACCATATTTATTACATAGATACATATAGGTACCATTTCACTATCCATACATTATCATTTCTCAATAATATACATCGGTAAGTATCCAAAATGTGTCAATCGTGAACATAACATGATATCCGGAAAATATACATGAAAGGTGCAACACTAGACTCGTGATAATGCAGGACTCGACCAACTCCCGCCTAGCACAACCCCGCTCAAAGTGTACCTGAAAAGTGAAGTATCAGTCTACCGAAGACTGAGTGAGGGGCAATAAATATATATGTCACACGTCACATGCAAGTTGTAGCCTCGGGTGAAGACTTTAGCGTAAAATAGGTATGTAATTCAAGGAGTTAATCTTTGCCCGAGATTACAACCAATCATTTTAACATGTTTATTTAGTCATGCTTGTCAATATCATGAACATGTGGCCCCGGCGAGCAAGGGCAGTCTCCAACCGAACTCCCAATCGTGAACAATACGTGATCATGCTTGCTTGCTTGATAATTACGTGATCATGCAATTTAATTAGTGCTCATATAAACAAGTTCATGCTTGAAATCATGCAATAACCCGAGGATAACCCGACACGCCGGATTAATCCCCAGTCTCCTTCTTCCTCCGGGTGATAGCGAGTTTGCAAGGCTCGACTATCCACGACATGGTGTGTGTAGAGGACATGACCCTCTAGACACGGAACTCCTTCCACCACTAATCTCCTAGTGGCTTCGGGGTTGATCCCAACAATGTGAGGATAATTCAGGAGTTACCCGTCAGCCCTTGCTTTCCCGGTTGGCTCAAGAATTACCCTCGGGCCCACGTGCAATCATGTACTCGCCAAACATGCTTGAAAATCATGACAATCGATACATTCTTGCTTGAAATATTTATCACTTTAAAAATGTTTATAAGTATATTAGGTTTTGGCCGAAAACTAGCACATAAGGGTTATAGGGTTCGTTTTATCAAAACAAAACCTCACCTTTCTTGCAAAATAAAATAAAGAAGCGTTCTAAGGAGCTTGCTCCCCGTCCACGCCCTCGTGACCTGTGCAAATACGATGTACAAACATGAGACATGAACTAAAATGGCCAAAAAGTGACGAACGGCGAAAATGTGTCGAGACGACCTCGAAAATGCAATGTGGTATGATAACTTTTCGTTTCACATCATATTAACACATATTATAGCAATTCGGGGTCAAAGAAGTCGTCGGATCGAGGGGTCATTTTCGTAATTTTATGCAGTGAATTTTGTTCTGTCAGCCCCTTGGGAACGGCCGTTCCAAGCTTCCTTTGTACTTGGGAACGGTCGTTCCCGTTGCCCAGAAAAACGCGGCAACGTTTTTAATTTTAAAAGCGCGCCTAGCCGGGAACGGCTCTTCCGGCTCCAAGGCCAAAATGGGAACGGCCGTTCCCATGGTCGGCCGTGCGGTTTTCATTTTGAAAGAAGGGAACGCCCGTTCCTGCCTTGCCTTGAGGCTGGGAACGGTCGTTCCCAGTTCTGCAACTGGAAAAAAAACAGAGCAGAACAGAGTATGCTCTCGGGAAGAAAGCAACAAAGCAACAACAATTTTGATTTTGATCCCAAATACCATAATTTCTGGAAATATGATGCATACACCTTCAAGAAGTGATAATATAACACTTAGACACTTAAACCATAAAATATCCTCAAGAATTCATGCTTTCAAGTTCATGATCAAACTTGATCATTCAAGCCATAAATCCAAGAATTTCATGAACAAACCATGCTATAATTCAATAAATGATCACATATTCATGCTTCCATGTCCAACCAATCCATCTAGCATATAAATTCCAAACCCTAACCATCTCTAATCTGATCAAGAATCATAACTCATGCCAAACCAACCTTGAAGATAGAAGAAATGAAGAAGTATGATGATGATGATGATGATCTCTCAATTTCTTGGAACACTTCTTGAAATCTTGATGATTGATGCAAAAGATCACTCTTCCTTTTTCTCTTCTTTGGAATACCGAGAGAGATGAATATGTTGGGAAATATTTTGGATGAAATGAGCTCATGGAAGCTAGAGGAAGCTTATACCGTTTCGTTCCATTCTTGGTTTTTGTGAATTAAACTAATTGCCAATAAATCCTCTAACTCATGAGAGTATGTAATTGAGTGTATAAGCTTTTGAAATATAATCAATTAGGTCCTTAGAAATCATGCAATTAAGTCCCTAACATTTTAGAAAATATTTAATTAGGGACAATTTGGTAATTTTATCGCTCTCGGTATTAATTTTATGCAACAAATATTTTTCGTGTCATGAAATAATATTTGCAATGATATGAATTTAAAGAATTAAGATAAATAATGTTTCATGAATTTTATAAAAATGCGAATGCCACGTAAGAATATATTATAAATTAAAGAAATAAAATAAACCTACGCTCAAAACGCACACGTGGCGTGCTTACCTGTTTATCCGAAAACCGGGGCGTTACATTTATGATCTAATTGTGTTTTAATTGCTTATCGAATGTTTAATTTAATAGTTTTCCGAATTAATTGCTATTATGTGACTTATGACTTAACTGATTATGTTGCTTAAACTCGATTTTAATATGTTTATTTGCTAATTGAATGTTTTATTTTGATTATGTACCTATTTGAACTATATGAAATCCTTGGATTCAATCGAACTTTGAAATCGGATCTAGTTGCTCAATTACCAAACCTTGAGGGCCTAATTGAATCACTTAAATTCTCAAAGGACTTGGTGGCAAATTCCCTCATTTGCTTTCTTGATTTCATGATATGTATGTATATACACATACATCTCTTTCTCTTTCATTGCTTACAAATAAGAAACAAGACACACACACCTTCCATCCCTCTCTCCTTCCATTTTGATCCAAACAAGGAAGCTCAAGACAAGGATTCAAGTTCTTCTTCTTCAAGAATTCAAGCCAAGACCTCTTCTTCTTCATCTCCTTCTTTTCTTCCATCCAAGGTAAAGTTGTATATATGTGTATTCGAGGAATTCTTGAGTCTGTGTTAGGGTTATTGGCTTGAATGTTTCCATGATTTGAGTTGAAGTTTATGTGTTGATTATGAGCTAATATGATGCATATTTGTTAGATTTTGGGTCGTTGGTTGAAGCATGAGTGTTCCACCATTTTTGGAGCTTAAAAGCTGGAAAATGGTAACTTGTTATATGCTTGAATTCATACCTTAAGATTGAGATATGTGACAGGATATGTGTATATGAATATTTGCCTTCAATTTGGAGTGTTTGCGTTGAGTTTTGATGTGGTTTTTGTCCCTTCTCTTTCCACGAACAACCCATCCAGCTGCAACACCTTCCCCGGGCGGGGACCCACCCATCTAAACTCCGATTGACCTGAAATTCAGACACGATCAACCTATTTAAGTGCAGAATACTCTCCAATTGGAATCACCTTAAAATTCTTCCTGGTTTGTGAGATATAATCAATTTAAAATCATGTCACCACTTCTACGGAATTCTGCAATCGTCCAACTTCAAACCTTCGCTATTTTCACATCGCTTTGAACTAAAATTCAAGCTATATATCCTCGGAAAGACCTGTTTGTCTAGTTTCATTGTAACAGCCCGTATTTTGAGATCAGGATAGCACGGGTAAGTAAAGGGTTAAGAGGAAAGTGTTTATAGCCTTAGTCCATTACACATTTCATTCTATGTGAATTATGTGCATCTATGTTTCGATCTATAATTGTGCCTTCTTGAGAGAACCATATCACTATTCATTCACCGAACCCTAAACCTTTACCTAAACCTTGAAAAACCTTAGAAAGCTAATTTTCATATTTTCCAAACTCTTATCATAGCTTTCATCATTCCGAAATACATTTTAAAAATTGTTTGTTGAAAATTCCATTTAGGTCCCTAGTTACTATTCACCTTTAATTGTAGGAATTTTCGAAACACTTTTACCTATTCAATATTGGGTTCGATAGAATCCTTGCAAAATTTTATGAATTTTGGTATGATTTCCAAACCCTAATTCTTAACGTAGCTTCCGTAGAAATCAAAACCGGCCCAAAAACCCTAATTTTACCCTAAATTAGAAATTTTCGAATTTCAACGTTTTTCCTATACAATATTATAACCATTACGATCCTTGGATTATTTTATGAATTTTATGATCTTTTCCAGACTTTAGTTCAAATCCTAACTCGTTTTATAAATTTTTCTTTATTTTTCCCAAAGTACTATTTCCACCTTAAAAACTAATTTTCAAACCGTCCAATATTTGGTATACAATATTACAGTCAAAATGATCCTTCAATTATTTCAAGAATCATGGACACTTTCTCGGAAATCAATTCACATTCTAGCTTCATTTATGAATTTTATCGTATTTTTCAAAATTCCCGAACGACTACTACTTTAAATGTACACGTTCAAACGTTAAGTGTTTGTAACCATTAGAAAGCTCTTTCGATTCTCTTTATTTTGAAAGTTCTCTCATTTCAAACTAAACCGAAGACATTCTTCTACGAATTTATTATCATTTTCATCCCATTTTAGAATTATTTTTATTTTGTCATGATTATTAAATAAATTAATTATATCTTAAACATACACATAAGTATACAACTAAACCCCCCTAATAAATGAACCTAGCTTACTCACACAATGATTCATCTAATTAAGTCCCTAAAATTGCAACATAAGCCCCCAAGACATACCTATAAATAGCCTCCCAACTTCACATAAGAAATCACACCACCATCTCCCACATCTCTCTCTCTCTCTCGTGACCCTCTCTCCCTCTCTCATAACGTACAATTTTCTTTTATTATTTCATGCTTTATGTTATGTTTTTAATATAATAATATTAGTAGCATGCTTAGGAATAATAAAATTATGCTTTAGGAATTTATTTTTATAATATATATGCATAATTGTTAGCTTTATGTGTAATGTGCCTACATTATGGAATTTTATTTAATTAATTGCATGAATTATGATATGATGTAGCATGAGTATGTATTTAAATAATTATGTTCTTATTTGATTAAATTTATACTTAGAATAATTTATTTGGATTTAATTTATTATTAAAGTGTTACATTTGAATTTAATTATATGTTATGAATTCAAAAATTTATTGAATGTGATCATGAACTAGTATGAACATCTTCATAAGCTTAATAACACATTCATAATGTTCTTGAATCAAAATCATGTGCACGTGTGATAGTGTGTGTATGTGTGTGTGTGTGTGTGTGTGTGTGTGTTTAATTTTGTGTTATAAAGTGTTTAATTCATAAGAAATTGAATAGTAAATGTTTTTAATAGTAACTTTGACTTTTTGGTCAATATTTAATTAAATAATTTTGAATTTAATTTAAAATTAATTATAAAATAGGATTTTGGAATTTTAAATAAAGATTTTTCCAAATTAATTCAAAAATTAGTAAAATTATAAAATAATTTCAAAATCAACCTACATTGTTGAATTAAATGCTAAATTTAATTTCTAATACTCTAATTAAGGTCACAACATGATTAATAAATATTTAAGTGATTAAAGAATTCTCGAAACATAATTAATTAATTAAATTTCCTTAAACAATTCAAATTAAATTTTACCGGGAAAATTTCTAATTGTTATAAGAATTTTCTAATATGTTATATTTCCTAAACCTTATGTGATTGTTTGATTAGAATAATAAGAACCTAGTTCTAAGTCAGTAGTAATTATTTTCAGGCGACAATTGCACTGAACAGTGGGATCCGTTCCAATCTGTTTGAATTTTGATATTATGTGAGGGTTAAAACATTTTCAACTGGAATCATGTATATATCTATATCTAATTATAAAATGATTTCCAATTCTACCTATTTATTATTTGATTTCCTATTTATACATATTAATATAATATAATATTCCTCTTTATGAGGAAAATACCATTAAGTCGGAATCAGGATCTTATCCGGACAATATATATTTCAGTCCTATTAATATTAAGAACTGATTACCGACTAATCAAGTCAATTATCATTATCATTTATCCAAATGGGCCCGGCGTGCAGCTGTGTCGAGCAATACTCGGAAGGCATCGGGCCGAGGGTATTGTTGGTGCCACAGACCGCCACCAACTCTTGGTAGCGGTTTAGCTGGAGGTTAGTTACTCCACGCCAAGAGACTTACAAGGGAGAATAACCTCCCTGGGAGAGATAGCTTCCTCCCATATATTACATATCGTCGATAGGGTTTGCTCCCCTACTGACACTACGGTGTTGCAGAGTTATTATCATATTTAGTTTTATTAAAGTACCGGTGCCTTGATCAGCCCAGTACTATTTTACAAATATTTTAAGGAGATCGGAGGGAGACGCCTTACTTGCAGGCAGTACAAATCTTTTATTAAACGGTTCATCATTTATAAATAAACTCCAAATACCCCTATCCCGGTTTCTAACTTATGAACCGTATCATATTTGCTATATCCTATTGCTATCATTTTATATATATTTATATATATATCTATATATATAATCATATATATATCTAAATCTAATCTCCCTTCACTTAGTCACTTTGACTAATTCCTCGCCTGTTTTTAAATACATGATTTCAGGAAGCGAGGACAACGACACCTAGAGGTATCTTGAAGCTATAGGTGTCATATTTATTAGATCAGGCTTAGATTAAGAACATTTAATCCTGATCATGTATATATTGCTATTAAATTGCTCTTACACATTAACTTTGTACACTACTCTATCATACTACCCCCTTACAATATCATGCACTATTCTGTGTGTTATCATGTTGCTTGTTGTAAATTTTAAATTCTTTCATTTTCCGCTGCATTTTACCCTACGCTCTACTTAAGTACCGTCTATACCGTTAGCCGTAGTATTTCTCGAGTGCTAGGTCTCACATCCACTCGAGGGTAGTACGGTGCGGGAGTTGTAGTGTTAGGGGACGCTACAGCTTAAGGTGGTATCAGAGCATCAGGTTGGGTTAAGAAGAGACTTGTAACGCCCCGAATTTCAGACAGTCAGGTACGCTCGACACGTGTGAGTTTCGAGCGTTAGGATTTTATTTTATTATTTTATTTATTCAATTTATAAGTGTTATATTAATTTTATAAATTGTGATTCAACATGATTACGTGGAAATTTTATGATATTCACTTCATTTCAAGAATTCTTGTACGAATGGAATTTAAGTGTTACATGAATTAACTGTCCAATTTGAATTAATTGCCAAATTGTCCTTAAGTGTTCATTTCCTTTTCTTTAAGGACTTAATTGCATGAAAATATTAGGGGATTAAAGTGATCATTTCCCAAACTTGATACACTCAATTGCATGACTTATGGAGTTGGAGGATTTAATCATAATTATTACATATTTTCCCAAATATACTGATATATGCATCTCTTCCTTGCTTTTCATTTTCATTCATCAAGAATCATCATCCTCTCCCTCTCGGTATTCACTCAAGAAGAAAGGAAAATTGGAAAATCATCATCTTCAAGCTAGAATTTGCTAGGAAATTCATGATTCAAGCTCAATCATCCATGTTCATCATTTTCTTCCACTTATTTTCATCTCAAGGTACCTTTGATCATTTATATGATTTCTTGATAATTATGCATGAAGCTAGGGTTATGATTTTGATATGATAACTTGGCTATATGATGTTAGAAACATGATCAAGAGCCTTAGACTTGAAAACATGTATGAATCCTTGAAGAATATGAGATTATATGAAGAATTAGTATATATGCCAAAGTTGGTGATTATGATGATTAAAGCATGGATTGTGTGATTATAATGAGTTTTATTGTACCAAAAGCATGTATACATGTATTCCTTCATGAATTCTAACTGGTGGAATTGATTTATAATTGCTTGGGAGGATTTGGTGTTGATTTCGTGCCTCCCCTGTTTTTCTCCTCTGTTTCTGTATCTACTGCGTAACGGGAACGGCCCTTCCCGTTCCCTTTATAAATAGGGAACGGCCGTTCCCATATTTTGAACATTGTGCTTGGCGGCGAGGACGGGAACGACCGTTCCCATTTTGGCTTACGAGCCGGAACGGCCGTTCCCATCTTCGGGGAGCCACTTCGGGACTGGGGAACGGCCCTTCCCATTTTGTACTAAAGCCTGGAACGGCCGTTCCCAAGCCACTGGAAGTGCAGAAAGTTTCTGCACAAAATTACATTTTTAGCCCCTCGTTCCAATGGCTTATTTGACCCCAAATTGCTATTCTATGATTGATTATATGTCGAAACAACATGTTATCATGCTACATTGTGTATTGGTCGATGTCTTGTGTATGATCATGCCGTGCGTCGTTATATGGAATAATATAGTTGAATTATAGTCTCATGCACGTACATTGTCCCGTTTCCTGTCCAGTTATTCTCCAGGGCGGAGATTGTGGATCATGAGCACGTTCACGCATTCACGAGTCGTGTGTCGCCTGTCAGGTGAGGTTTAATTTCTAGTTATATAGAACCCGTATAACCTTTACGTGGTTTTTGACCAAAGGTATTTATATTTATAATTTCATGAAAGCTCTTATTATTTCAAGCATGTTATTGTTCGTGAATCGAGCAAGTAGGTTATGTAGTGTGCATGAATCAAACATTTTATGTCATGAAAGCAAGCCATGTGTTCTCCTGGCCAGGTCCTCCCTAGTGAGGGCGCTGGACCGGTCCTTGAACCGGTGATTGTCCGTCCAATCACAGTAAGAACAATACCCTATCGTGTTCGTGGGTTCTCTTGGCCAGGTTCTCCTTAGCGAGGGCGGTGGACCGGTCTTAGAGCCGGTGGTTGTCCGTCCAACCACAAGAAGAACAAAGGCCTATCGTGTACCCGTGTTCTCCTGGCCAGGTTCTCCTTAGGGAGGGCGCTGGGCTGGTTTTCGAGCTGGTGGTTGTCCGTCCAACCACAGGAGAAACAAACCCTGTCATGTTACAAGCACGCCATGTAGTGATTGCATGATCTTCATTCCATGAACGTGTTATATGACTACACTATTGCATGACTGCATGATAATTGAATTGTGTGATCACCTAAGGATTAACAAGCAAGTAAGCATGTTTATTGATTGCATAAAAAGGAACAAGTATATAATATTGATAGTTGTATTCTCGGGGCGAAGTTAGATTATTATTGAACTTGTATATTTATCTTTTATGAACCTTATCCCGAGAATATGACTTGCATGTTATCTGCGCTAATATATATGTAAACCCCTCACTCGGTCTTCACAGACTGACACCTCCACCTTTCAGGTTATTGCAGGTGCATGCTAGGCGGGAAGTGAGTCGAGTCCAGTGTTAGAGTTGAGTCAAACACGGTACCTTACTTGATTGTTTATTTATTGCCCGAGAAATCATGTTTACAATTATATGTTATTTATTTTAAGGAGATGATAATGTATTGATATATAAGTTAGAATATATTTTATTCAGTAAATGGAAATGTCATGCCCTGATAAATGAAAATATTTGCTAGTGATTGATTTATGCTTCCGCTTTATTTTGTCGCATGTATAAGTTTCCCGCCTAGCCTGTCGTCTATTGCATAGTCACCCGTCCGCTATAGGTTGATTCATGTACGGAGTGGCCGTTTCGTAGGTGGATTGACCTATAGTGCGGGGGTGTGGTACCTCCACGTGTCAAGGGGTGCTACATCTAAGGTGGTATCAGAGCCCGGTTGCAAAACCGAGGTTCTAGTGTCGTGTCGTGTCGAGTCTAGGTCGTACGACATAGGAATTATTTGATAATCTGAGAGTCTTGCATTTTATTTGAAATTACCTGGCTACTTGGATTCCTTGAATTACCTGAAATACTTTATACCTTGTACTTTGTATTAATTCATGCTATTAATTGCCAATTAATTGATCTTGAATTGCTTGAAATTTTGTGATTTCCATGTTTTATTTTAAACATGGATGAATTACCTGTTGCATTTTATATTAAATTCTCGTTATCGGCACCAATCACGTGACATTTTTGTGACCAACGTGTTTATTTTAAATATTGATGAAATACTTGTTTCAATTTATATTAAAATCTTGTTATCAGCATTAATTATTTGCTCGACGTGTTTTATTTCAAGCATTGGTAAATTAATTGTTGTATTATATATTAAATTCTCGCTGGTATTAATTATGTGACAATTACGTGACATGAACACACTTCACCCACATGCATTTATTTGCAAAGCAAGTTGTGAATGACAGGTTTTGGAAAGGTATGAATCAAGGCTGGAAGATTTGAAGACTTAAGAGACTGATCAACCGCTTGGATCAAGTTGCAATTCGGTCAAGCGAGAATGAACACCGGGATCGAGCTCAATATTACTACAGTGCCAGGTTCTTCAATGCATACATAAACACGTGCATCATAATTTCTATTTGCTTCTTCTTTATAAATATTGTCATAGATGCCTTTTAAATTACCTACTTGATGCATTAAATATATGTTTGAATTAGTTGAAATATTTAAATCCTTTTGTTATGAGTGCTTCTTTAAATCAATATAATTATCCCAACGTGTTGCATCGTAAATTGTTGGTAAGTATATTATGTGCAGTGACACTTTAACCGTCATGTATTATTTAATGTTTATTGTCAATAGGCTCTCCCTATGCTCTGCACAATCTCTGCTCTTATTTCTACCAATTTGAAATTAAAGAAGAGATTTCTGAATCATTGGGTATCGGTTTGGGAACCGAGTCATATAATTTTTGCTTGAAGCTTGGAAATGTTTGGGATTGTGAGAATTTATTAATCCAGGATTTAGTAGGAGCAGGGGGTATGAAATAAATATTGGAAAATTTTGGGAACCGGGAAATGATGATAAGTTCAAGCAGATAAAGGTTCAGTAGGCTCTTCAACCTTCAGAAATTAATCAGTATTCCGGATATGCAATGGAAGTAAAAGAATGAACTTTTCTCGCTTCAGATTATGGTGATGATCTTGTAAATGTCGACTCTCTGGAAAGAATTAGGTGTGAAGTAGATATTGGAAAAATCTTAATATTAAGTCAGAGTGGTGACAGTCAGGGAGCTTTAAGTTGAGGATGTTGATAGCAGAAAGAATTGGAAAAGGAATCAGCAATCAACATTTTGATTAACGACCAGTGGAACGAGGAAAAGGTTACGGGAATTCAATCAGCAAAGAAGCTTGCAAGTGGGGAAAAATAGGGCACATTCAAAGAATTTAGAAAATCTTTATTTTCTTAAGGGGGAGAGCCGGTCTGGAAATAAATTTAATCGGAAGCTAGACAGCATTCAGGAGAGTTGGGAATTTTAAGAAAACCGATTCGTCCTGGAATCCTCTATCAGAACCATGGGAAAGAAGTTGTTAATAATTTAAACTTTCCTCCCTCTCACACAAAGAAAATCCCATCATGGACATTACCTCGTTCCATTATTGTTTTCAAGGAAGTGGATACATCGTATGTGATTCTCCGATAATCTCAGGACATCATTTGACTCAGTAAATAGGAGAAGGGATTCGGTCCGGCAAAATTGGGATAGTAAATCTTGAATCTTAATCCCTCTTGCTATCGGAATGTCTACAATGAACGGGAAGGAAGAAAGTAGGGAGTCGAAAGGAAAGCAAACAACCAGGTGTATTTATTGAATTACGCTCACGGAATGATAACCTTGATTCTTTTCGGCCTCAAATTTTCTCCGTGCTATTTACTAAGGAAATAGGAACTCAACTTTCGGATTTCAAATAAAGAGTTGAGATCTGTGCTCCAGGAACATATTTTACTTTGATTATGAAGGTCGAGGAATGGTATAACCTGTTCTCTCTGTTTGTCGGATAAAAGCTTGCTTGGAACACAAAGTTAGTCTTTTAAGCTTGAACGGGCAATTACACTCTAACAAGAACATCAGGGTGTTCTCAATTCTGGAATCGGAAAGTAAATGTGAGAATCAGTGCAAGAATGGTTTAATCGGCAAATCTGTAATTCAAACGGGTCTGAAGATGTGGTGATTAATGATGATTTACGGATTATGTTAGAAAATAGCACAATGGCAGAAATGGCTATCAAGAATGGGAATATCAAGCCGTAGCGGCAGCAAGTGGAAAAGACATCTCAACTAAAGAATCAAGTACTCAACCGAAATGTTTCCACGCAAGAACTTTAACCTTCGGTGAACGGTACACTCACTCATGCATACCACGTGCACCACTACTTAATTATTATTATGTTAATATTCTTGTACATGATTCCTTGTTTATTAGTATTATTTTATTGTTCCCGTATATAATTCCTTGATTGTTATTACATGTTCACATGAACCATTATTGTAAATTATAAATTTTTATATGAGCTTTGCGTGTTAATTGCAATTAATTGTTCAAGTGCTTGCTTGAATTTTATTTGACCCTTGTGTGTTATTTGCAAATTTTATCTACGTGCTCGCTTGAACTTTTATTTCGTGTGCGTGAGAGACGGGGATTCTCTCAGGGTTGTCAGGAGACGGGGTTCTCTTGTTACTTGCTCGAGAGACGGGGTTCTCTCGTTAATTGTTTGAGAGACGGGGCACTCTCAGTATTTTCTGCTACTTGTCAACTTGTTTTAGTGCAAGGTTAGATTTTCTTTCGAGTGATTAGACTTCGAAAGTTGAGGGTCGTGATCTCAACCATTGGAAGACTTTGTGGAATGAAGATCTCTTTCAAACTAATCCCTGACGGGGAGTAGCTAACCCACGTGGGATGAACATGTAAGAGCCAATTAAATTCCAGGAATTCAGGACAAGGAATCCGAGGACGGATTCTCTTAAGGGGGAGAGAGTTGTAACGCCCCGAATTTCAGACAGTCAGGTACGCTCGACACGTGTGAGTTTCGAGCGTTAGGATTTTATTTTATTATTTTATTTATTCAATTTATAAGTGTTATATTAATTTTATAAATTGTGATTCAACATGATTACGTGAAAATTTTATGATATTCACTTCATTTCAAGAATTCTTGTACGAATGGAATTTAAGTGTTACATGAATTAATTGTCCAATTTGAATTAATTGCCAAATTGTCCTTAAGTGTTCATTTCCTTTTCTTTAAGGACTTAATTGCATGAAAATATTAGGGGATTAAAGTGATCATTTCCCAAACTTGATACACTCAATTGCATGACTTATGGAGTTGGAGGATTTAATCATAATTATTACATATTTTCTCAAATATACCGATATATGCATCTCTTCCTTGCTCTTCATTTTCATTCATCAAGAATCATCATCCTCTCCCTCTCGGTTTTCACTCAAGAAGAAAGGGAAATTGGGAAATCATCATCTTCAAGCTAGAATTTGCTAGGAAATTCATTATTCAAGCTCAATCATCCATGTTCATCATTTTCTTCCACTTATTTTCATCTCAAGGTACCTTTGATCATTTATATGATTTCTTGATAATTATGCATGAAGCTAGGGTTATGATTTTGATATGATAACTTGGCTATATGATGTTAGAAACATGATCAAGAGCCTTAGACTTGAAAACATGTATGAATCCTTGAAGAATATGAGATTATATGAAGAATTAGTATATATGCCAAAGTTGGTGATTATGATGATTAAAGCATGGATTGTGTGATTATAATGAGTTTTATTGTACCAAAAGCATGTATACATGTATTCCTTCATGAATTCTAACTTGTGGAATTGATTTATAATTGCTTGGGAGGATTTGGTGTTGATTTCGTGCCTCCCCTGTTTTGCTCCTCTGTTTCTGCATCTACTGCGTAACGGGAACAGCCCTTCCCGTTCCCTTTATAAATAGGGAACGGCCGTTCCCATATTTTGAACATTGTGTTTGGCGGCGAGGACGGGAACGACCGTTCCCATTTTGGCTTGCGAGCCGGAACGGCCGTTCCCATCTTCGGGGAGCCGCTTCAGGACTGGGGAACGGCCCTTCCCATTTTGTACTAAAGCCTGGAATGGCCGTTCCCAAGCCACTGGAAGTGCAGAAAGTTTCTGCACAAAATTACATTTTTAACCCCTCGTTCCAATGGCTTATTTGACCCCAAATTGCTATTATATGATTGATTATATGTCGAAACAACATGTTATCATGCTACATTGTGTATTGCTCGATGTCTTGTGTATGATCATGCCGTGCGTCGTTATATGGAATAATATGCTTGAATTATAGTCTCATGCACGTACATTGTCCCGTTTCCTGTCCAGTTATTCTCCAGGGCGGAGATTGTGGATCATGAGCACGTTCATGCTTTCACGAGTCGTGTGTCGCCTGTCAGGTGAGGTTTAATTTCTAGTTATATAGAACCCGTATAACCTTTACGTGGTTTTTGACCAAAGGTATTTATATTTATAATTTCATGAAAGCTCTTATTATTTCAAGCATGTTATTGTTCATGAATCGAGCAAGTAGGTTATGTAGTGTGCATGAATCAAGCATTTCATGTCATGAAAGCAAGCCATGTGTTCTCCTGGCCAGGTCCTCCCTAGTGAGGGCGCTGGACCGGTCCTCGAGCCGGTGATTGTCCGTCCAATCACAGGAAGAACAATACCCTATCGTGTTCGTGGGTTCTCTTGGCCAGGTTCTTCTTAGCGAGGGCGCTGGACCGGTCTTAGAGCCGGTGGTTGTCCATCCAACCACAAGAAGAACAAAGGCCTATCGTGTACCCGTGTTCTCCTGGCCAGGTTCTCCTTAGGGAGGGCGCTGGGCTGGTTTTCGAGCTGGTGGTTGTTCGTCCAACCACAGGAGAAATAAACCCTGTCATGTTACAAGCACGCCATGTAGTGATTGCATGATCTTCATTCCATGGACGTGTTATATGACTACACTATTGCATGACTGCATGATAATTGAATTGTGTGATCACCTATGGATTAACAAGCAAGTAAGCATGTTTATTGATTGCATAAAAAGGAACAAGTATATAATATTGATAGTTGTATTCTCGGGCGAAGTTAGATTATTATTGAACTTGTATATTTATCTTTTATGAACCTTATCCTGAGAATATGACTTGCATGTTATCTGCGCTAATATATATGTAAACCCCTCACTCGGTCTTCACAGACTGACACCTCCACCTTTCAGGTTATTGCAGGTGCGTGCTAGGCGGGAAGTGAGTCGAGTCCAGTGTTAGAGTTGAGTCAAACACGGTGCCTTACTTGATTGTTTATTTATTGCCCGAGAAATCATGTTTACAATTATATGTTATTTATTTTAAGGAGATGATAATGTATTGATATATAAGTTAGAATATATTTTATTCAGTAAATGGAAATGTCATGCCCTGATAAATGAAAATATTTGCTAGTGATTGATTTATGCTTCCGCTTTATTTTGTCGCATGTATAAGTTTCCCGCCTAGCCTGTCGTCTATTGCATAGTCACCCGTCCGCTATAGGTTGATTCATGTACGGAGTGGCCGTTTCGTAGGTGGATTGAACTATAGTGCGGGGGTGTGGTACCTCCACGTGTCAAGGGGTGCTACATCTCAATACATTATCATCTCCTTAAAATAAATAACATATAAGTTAGAATATATTTTATTCAGTAAATAGAAATGTCATGCCCTGATAAATGAAAATATTTGCTAGTGATTGATTTATGCTTCCGCTTTATTTTGTCGCATGTATAAGTTTCCGGCCTAGCCTGTCGTCTATTGCATAGTCACCCGTTCGCTATAGGTTGATTCATGTACGGAGTGGCCGTTTCATAGGTGGATTGACCTATAGTGCGGGGGTGTGGTACCTCCACGTGTCAAGGGGTGCTACAAGACTTAACCTATAAATGCTGGGAGAATGCTCACTTTGTACTTGAACTTTAGAATTACTCTAAGTGTTTCTTTATATATAGCAATGGACAATCAGGAACACGGGAACCCACACCATATCTGGCTTGAGGAGTACGAGGCCCCACACACCATAGCAGTATCTCGTCGTGAGAACCCTACGCGTTACTACACTTGGCAGAGGGCGAGACATGTAGTTCTGGGAGGTAGAGCAGGTACAGTTGGGCATGCTTATCTGAACCGTTTAGTACATATACTTGAGTCAGAGCGAGATGCATACTATATGGAGGCTCAGATGGCTCGCGAGTATCAGTTGGAGTCTACTAGGCATCTTGAGTTAGCCCTACAGAATGTTGTGAGTAGGAATTTTGCCCAGTAGCAGACATCTACGCTGGAGCAGGAGAACGCCGATCTTGTGGCGCAGGTGGCGACCTTACAGCAGGATCTAGCTTCTATGACTCTTTCTAGGAATCCCGCCCGGACCATATATCAGCGCTACCGCTCTGGTATTCGGAGTCGCCTTGCCGGTGCCTATCATCTGACTGGTGTACAGGCTGTTCAGGAGGAAGTTGCAGCAGCAGAGCCTGAGGAGCAGGAGCCCAGAGGTGATGCAGAGGCTGAGTAGGATTCTGAGGAGGATGAGCAGGGTTCAGAGGAGGAGCAGCAGGGTGATGGCTGGAGTCCTATTCGAGGTGAGGTTGTGGATGGTGATCAGCATGATTAGGCAGAGATTATTATGGAGCTTGGTATATATATAGGAGTAGTATCAGTGGGAGGTTGCACAGATCAGCCAGCAAAGGACCTTCCGCTTTTGACGTAGTAGTTGACGCAGCTAGCCTGACAGATATGAGTGAGTTGAGAGCTTTGTAGGGTGTAACTTGACGTAGATCAGGTCCACCCCATTTTGCTTTTTGTAGTTGTAGCTATATGTAACGCCCCGGTTTTTCATTTATACTAATATGTCGTATTTGTTTATAAATTGCGCAATTAAATTATTTAATTATTTGATTAATTGTTTATAAGTTTTTTAAATATTTAATTTTATTATAAATTGTTATTATTTTATTTTATTTTATTTTACTTAATATTTTATTTCGTTAATTAAGTGAATTAATTGTTAATTAAGTGTTTAGTGTTAATTAAACCATAACATTAATTAGCTGAATTACTTTTGAAAATCCGTTGACTTTGAATTATAATTAGGATAGAATTTAAATTTTGGTTTTAATTTATAATGTATGAATTATTAATGTTATGCTCATGAATGTTTATTTGTGCTTCGTTCTTATATGATTTCATATCGAAAATTCGTGAAAATTTAGTATGTTGTAGATTTATGTGTTATGAACATGTTTATATGCTTGTTTTATCTTTTCGGTCTCGTTTGAGGTGTTAACGAATTTATTTTGATTTGTGGAACCAAATCAGGGGCTAACGAGCAATTAGCGCACCCTTGGTTCCGTATGTGATATCCTGAGCTCGGGAACTCGGATTCGAGTTCCGTCAACTTCGTTGAACTCGTATCGAAGATTTGGGTTTAATGAACATAGCCTTATAATTTTCCGAAATCATTTGAAACTCCGAAATCCAACCGAAAAACGAAACGACTGCAAAATTGCCACCTTTTTCTAGAAGAGCCATATCTTTCTCAAACATTGACCAAATTAACTATGGTTTGATGCTTTGGAACCCTAACTCAACCCTCTAACCAGCCTTAATCCCCCCAAACCGAGATAACCTTCATAACTTGGAGAAATTCAGCCAAACGCTCTCTGTTCCAGTCATTCCCATAACTCATGCCAACATTGGAGATTCAAGCTCAAATCTCTTCCATCTTCCATCCAATCCACAAGGTAAGCTTAGGGTTGTAATATACATTCAATTAGAGTCATTTTGATCTATTCATCACCAATTTTGAGCATGCTTTCATGGATTTTTGTCTGAGAGACTAAATAGTTAGGTTATATGTACATATGTTGATCTCTCTCATTCCTTGATGATTTTGGTTGATTCAAAGCATGAATATGGTTACTTTAACTCCCTCTTTACATCCATGATAATGTATTTTATGATAGTTGAGAATTCATTGAGAATCCATTCATGAACTTTGGAGGAATTGGTTTAAACTTGAAGTCTTTTTCCCTTCTTCTCGAACAGAACTGTTGTTGTTGTGTTTGTGACTGAAATTGCTGTTATTTGCTGCTCCTCCTTGCCTTATTCGTTGCTTGTTTGATGGTGGAAGTGTACGTGAGGTTGCTGCTCTGTTTTCGTTGCTTTTGCCCTGTTTTTCATCCATTTTGCTGCGTATTCTTGCTGTCAAGTCCTGCTGCGTGTTTCCCTTGCTTAGTTACTGATATTATCAGTTTGGTAGGAGTTCTTAGTGTTGTTTTGTTGCTGTGAGCTGATGCTACTTGCTTGCTCCCCCTACTATTGTATTTTGGTGAGAAACAGGGGATATGTCGCTGCTGTTGCTTCTCCTATTGCGTAAGGAACATCTCCCCGGGTGGGGAGATTTGTGGGAGAGGAGTCCCCGGCCGGGGACTCATACTTTGAGCTTCCAGTAGGTTTTTCCCCGGCCGGGTAGTTTGGTTTGAAGGTTTTTAACCGACCGAGAACATGTGTGATGAAATGCTGCTGCTTCTTTCTTTCCTTTTTCATGTTGTAGCGTATGTGTCTGTGTATATATATATATCATCTAGTTACCTGCTTCTTTCTTTGGTTGCTATCATATAGTGTATATATATATATATATATAGTATTGTGCATGTTTGTGCATGGTGTGATATGTATTGGTGTGTGGTGCGTGGTGTGCATGAAACTGATGTTTGGTGCATGAAATCTGTATATATATTTATTATGTATATACGTATATATATTTTTGAGTTGTGTGTGCATGAGTTTTATGGTTATGCATGAATAATATATATATTCCTAATGCATGCATGGTTGATGTGTTTAGCATAATTAATTAATTGAGTGCATGCATGTGTTTATATTAAGAGATGGGTGTTTTGTGTTAGTGTTGCATGTACGCATATATTATATAGTATATTCAATATATAAATGCATGATCTTGATGATTGGTGCATGAACTATATATATATATATATATGATGTGTATATATTACGTATATATATATTGAATATTAAATATTGTGTGTTCATGGATAGAGTTAGAGTTCAAGGGTCAGGAACTGAGATGGAAATTCGACTTTAGAGATACAATGGTAGAGGGACACTTGATGAAATAAGGGTTGATCGTGGAATGTTGTGACTCAGAAGATCAATCTATGTGAATCCACTACTTAGGGTGCTTTAATTAGATTAAAGGGATTGCTCAACCTAAAGAATGGAGTACATGAACCTTGAAGGTATTTTAGTTCAGGGTTCAAGTAAAATAGATCTGGTGAGAGTTAAGCCCAAGGATTGTCAAAGGCTTCTAAATGAACCTGATGATTAGAAATCGAGTTTTAGAAGTCAAGATCGGGAAGAGGTTGGATTCGGCTACTCGGGATCTTGGCTAAGATAGGAAGCAAGTCGAGAAGGGGTTAAAGAAAGATAAGTAATATGATAAACACAATTCATGGAGGGTAATAATGCTAAGGACAGGATTTGAGTTCATTCTCCAAATCCAAGATGAATTGGCATGTTGATAGGACGACTAGGGAAAAATAGAGCAACAAAAGGAAACGGTAAAGAAAGGCAAAGAATCTTTGCAAGGAAATCATGCGCTCAAGTATAAGGAATTGGAGGTGAATTAAACTCACAAAGGATAAGCATGGGATTCTTGATCGAGGTGACGATTAGAAGTAGAGGTCGAATTTCGAGGAGAAGTTTGAATGCTAACTCCGTGGACGTGGAAGAATTAGGGATCAAGAAATTACAATCTCAGATAGTGGAAGATACAAGTTGATTTACAAAGATTCATGGAAATCTCGAAGACCGTGGGAAAGGCAAGGAATAATCACTAAGTCAAAGTAATCTCGGGATTTGGAGGAACGAGGAAAAGCTACCGAGCTAACAACTTACCACATTGGTGACAGGTTCCAAAACATTCATAGCACGTGCATCATACTCCGCATCAATTATTTATTCTTCTGGACTTATGTTTATATGTGCCTTTCTATTTGATTTCGTTGCTCTAATGTGTTGCATAGTTGCTTGTTGTAAGTGTGACACATGCATTGACATCTTAACCCGACATGCATTTTAGTGTTTACTTGATAGGAAGTTCTGTTATCTCATATATCAAGTATCTCTTCACTCGAGCCATATCTGAGTTAAGAGAAAGGAAATAACGGGATGGCACATGACAAGAAAGATGATTCGGGAAATAAAGAACTTTAGGTAAGGCATAGATTGGTGGAAAAAAAAAAATTCAGAGGGAAAGTGAAATGGGAGTTGGCTTAGGGGTGTTCAGATGGAACAAGAATAGAGAAGGGAGTTTCAATTATCAAGAAAATTGGGGAAGGAGTTGAAAGGCCAAATCCTTGATTTCTATCTCAGTTAAAACTTCTTCTAATGGAAATTATTCATCAAGAATCTCGATGAAAGAAGGATTGAGGGAGTTCGACATGTAAGAGAAAATAATAATAATAATAATAATAATAATAATAATAATAATAATAATAATAATAATAATAATAATAATAATAATAATAATAATAATAATAATAATAATAATAATAATAATAATAATTTTAAGGGGGAGAACACCACCGAGAGATAAATTGGAAGATTGAAATGGTGCTCGAAGAAATATGTTAGTAGGAACAACAGGGATGCTAAATTTAAAGAAGATCCGGAAATCCTAATGGTGGTGAGCAAATAAGACGACTTTAAAGGTTAAACCTTAAAGTGAGGATCGAGTCACTAAATTCGGGTTGAAGATTATCACAAGGTCTAAAGAAGATAGTTTGTGGAATATTTCTATGTAGGTCAGCTTGACTTGGAAATAAGGGAGTTATGAAGGAGTTAAGGAAACTCCTTAGTCGAGTTGTCAAGAAGGAACCGATTCAAGTTATCATAGGAAGGGATACTGTCAATGAGGCTTGGTTCAGTGATTTTGGAAAGAGATTCGAGAAGAAACAAAATTAGAGAGGATGAACATTGGAAAAACTAAATTGGACTCTATGAATCATCAAGGTTGTCAAGAGTGGTTATCCTCGGGGATATGTTAAACATCGATATGGGTAAGGATGGAAGATATGGACTGGACATCGGAATAAATATTGTAAATGCGAAAGTGAATATCAATTGGATTACTTGGAAGAGTTAGTCCGGCTGAAAGAATATAATAGGGATTGAGTGAGGAAGGATTTAAGAAGTTGAGTAGCAATAAAAGTCAGAAGGGATCTAAGAGTATAATCCTTAAACGACTCATCAATTGCTTCACCGGGGTACCTTGAAGAGGTTAAAGACAAGCCGAGCACTGAGTTTATCTTCGGGACAGATCATACACTGGACAGCGATAACTCGCAATTCTAAATTTCGCAACTACGGTGAATGGTACTTAAAGCATCCATGATACATACATTCATGCAAATTTAATTTAAATAATTTCTGTGTTATGTGCTTCGTTTTCTTGTCAAGTTAAACTACGTGAAGTAATTGGTGATTAACGTGGATGATATCTGTTACTTGCCTTGGGGTGGCTTGCGTGATTTTAAATATGGTTTTGCCTGTATTGCTTGGGAGTATTGGAGACTTCCTTGCTTTATTTTGGTTGAGAGACGGGGTGCTCTCGTTGTTTGTAAGAGATGGGGATTCTCTTATTTTTGTTCGAGAGACGGGGTGCCTCTTTGCTTGCGAGAGACGGGGTTCTCTCATTGTTGCTCGAGAGACGGGGCTCTCTCCTTGTTGTTTGTGAGAGACGGGGAATCTCTCATTGATTGTTTTTAGGCGTGATGTGAATCCTAGGACGGATTCTTTTTAAGGGGGAGAGATTGTAAGGCCCCGGTTTTTCATTTATACTAATGTGTCGTATTTGTTTATAAATTGCGCAATTAAATTATTTAATTATGTGATTAATTGTTTATAAGTGTTTTAAATATTTAATTTTATTATAAATTGTTATTATTTAATTTTATTTTATTTTACTTAATATTTTATTTCGTTAATTAAGTGAATTAATTGTTAATTAAGTGTTTAGTGTTAATTAAACCATAACATTAATTAGCTGAATTACTTTTGAAAATCCGTTGACTTTGAATTATAATTAGGATAGAATTTAAATTTTGGTTTTAATTTATAATGTATGAAGTATTAATGTTATGCTCATGAATGTTTATTTGTGCTTCGTTCTTATATGATTTGATATCGAAAATTCGTGAAAATTTAGTATGTTGTAGATTTATGTGTTATGAACATGTTTATATGCTCGTTTTATGTTTTCGGTCTCGTTTGAGGTGTTAACAAATTTATTTTGATATCGAATTTATTTCCATATGTCATATCTTGAGCTCGGGAACTTGGATTCGAGTTCCGTTAACTTCGTTCAACTCGTATCGAAGATTCGGGTTTAATGAACTTATCCTTATAATTTCCCGAACTCATTTGAACCTCCGAAATCCAACCGAAAAACGAAAAGGCTGCAAAATTGTCACCTTTTTCTAAAAGAGCCATATCATTCTCAAACATGGACCAAATTAACTATGGTTTGATGCTTTGGAACCCTAACTCAACCCTCTAACCAGCCTTAATCCTCCAAACCTAGATAACCTTCATAACTTGGAGAAATTTAGCCAAACGCTCTATGTTCCAGTCATTCCCGTAACTCATGCCAACATTGGAGATTCAAGCTCAAATCTCTTCCATCTTCCATCCAATCTACAAGGTAAGCTTAGGGTTGTAATATACATTCAATTAGAGTCATTTTGATCTATCCATCCCCAATTTTGAGCATGCTTTCATGGATTTTTGGCTGAGAGACTAAATAGTTAGGTTATATGTACATATGTTGATCTCTCTCGTTCGTTGATGATTTTGGTTGATTCAAAGCATGAATATGGTTACTTTAACTCCCTCTTTGCATCCATGATAATGTATTTTATGATAGTTGAGAATTCATTGAGAATCCATTCATGAACTTTGGAGGAATTGGTTGAAACTTGAAGTCTTTTTGCCTTCTTCCCGAACTGAACTGCTGCTGCTGTGTTTGTGACTGAAATTGTTGTTATTTGCTGCTCCTCCTTGCCTTATTCGTTGCTTGTTTGATGGTGGAAGTGTACGTGACGTTGTTGCTATGTTTTCGTTGCTTTTGCCCTGTTTTTCATCCATTTTGCTTCGTATTCTTGTTGTCAAGTCCTGCTGCATGTTTCCCTTCCTTAGCTGCTAATATTATCAGTTTGGTAGGAGTTCTTAGTGTTGTTTTCTTACTGTGAGCTACTGGTACTTGCTTGCTCCCCCTGCTGTTGTATTTTGGTGAGAAACAGGGGATATGTCGCTGCTGTTGCTGCTCCTATTGCGTAAGGAACATCTCCCCGCACTGGGAGATTTGTGGGAGAGGAGTCCCCGGCCGGGGACTCATATTTTGAGCTTCCAGTAGGTTTTTCCCCGACTGGGGACACGTGTGATGAATTGTTGTTGCTTCTTTCTTTCCTTTTTGTTGTTGTAGCATATGTGTCTGTGTATATATATATATATCATCTACTTAGTTGCTTCTTTCTTTGGTTGCTGTCATAAAGTATATATATATATATTTTTATATATATATATATATATATAGTATTGTGCATGTTTGTGCATGGTGTGATATGTAGTGATGTGTGTTGCGTGGTGTGCATGAAACTGATGTTTGGTGCATGAAATTTGTATATATATTTATTATGTATGTATACGTATATATATTTTTAAGTTGTGTGTGCAGGAGTTTTATGTTTGTGCATGAATAATATATATATTTTCCTAATGCATGCATGGTTGATGTGTTTAGCATAATTAATTCATTGAGTGCATGCATGGGTTTATATTAAGAGATGGGTGTTTCGTGTTAGTGTTCCATGTACACATATATTATATAGTATATTCAATATATATATGCATGAGCTTGATGATTGGTGCATGAACTATATATATATGTATGATATATATATATATATATATATATATACATACATATATATTCATGCATATCATTTAATAAGCAAACAATATTGTATATTATGTGTATGCATGATTGCTTTTGTAGGTAAATATGTATATTAAATGTTTAAATAGTTTAATTCTAATTTTTAAAAATTATATATTGTTTGGTCTACTTGGGATTAATTTGAGACCTATGTAATTGGTTTGACTGTCTTTATTTGTTATTCTTTAATTGTAAACTTGTTATCTTTGAGCTACACTTGTTATATGAAATTCATGACCTGAATTGCTTTAGAATTTGGAACGATTGAGCTTGAAACCTTCATGTTATGAATATACTTGATCGAATTACTTGGTTATGTGGCTTCATGATATCATATCATTTCTTATGCACTTCATATCATGATCATTGCGTTGCCATACGTCACATATGGTTCAGTTGGGGTCTTGAGTCTCACGTTTGCACTGTGTCAATTCTTTTACAGTTTTCTCCAGGGCGGAGACATGTCGGGTTCATAGGTTACTCCAAGCCTTCTTTTCTTCTTGATAGTGTTCGGTAAGATGTAACAGGTGGGTTTCTCTTCTAATAGCTAATACGACCCGATATATCCCTTACGTGAGAACTTTTAAGCCAAAATAGTATATTTATATATCGAGTCATTTTGAGTAAATTATTTCAAACGTATGACCCCTTTTATTTATGAATCCTACCTACGATTTTGGCAAGTGCATGATATGAACTGAACACGGGCCACGAAATTTAGTACATGTGGCTATCTGGGGAGGCATTGGGCCGACGGGGATCCCTTGTGGTAGTTCCACCATGAACTACGGCGAAACGGACCTCGTCAAGGAGTTTTTGACGAGGAAACGCTAACCGGGCTCTGAGGACTCATGAACCTCATAGCCACATTGATATGATTAGGTGGCCGGGCCTTGCCCCCCGTCCACCACCCGGAGGAAGAAGGTTGGAACTTGTTTTATGGTATGATTATGAATGATTTGGTTATGAACGTATGCTAATGAACGAATATGTATGAATGTGAATGATGACTAATGTAAAGATTGAATTGATATGCACACACGAGGAGAAGGTTGGAGATTATGCACGCCCCCTCGCCGGGCCATGAAACCTTATGAATGAATTGAATAAATTTGATAGTTGTAGTCCCTAGCGTTGTTTTCCTTTGTTTTACCCACTTGGGGAAATATCTTAAAAACCTCGTACAGGATTATAGCTTGCATGCGTGAATGTTTAAATTCTGCGATAATATTATATTATGCCCTGTTTTATACCCACCAGTCTCCTATAGACTAAACCCGGTTTGTTTTCAGTTTCTTCCAGGTTTGCTGTGCTAGGCGGGAAGTCATGTCTGCCAAGTCTTTGATTAAGTTGAGTCATGTCGCGTGCATCTTGTAAACTTGAACCCGTGATTGTGATTATGATTTATGTTGAATTTTCGGGACTAGGAATTTATGCTAGTTGAACTCGTCCTATCTTATTTGTATTTGTGATTAATTACATATTTTGCTTCTGCACGTTCGTTAACTCTTGTATAACTGTTTTGGTTTCGCAGTTTTAGTTCCCGCCTAGCCTAGTGAGTGAGTGGTCTCCCGTTAGCTATGATTTGGATTCGGGTGTGGACTTTCCATTTCGTAACCGGGTTTGGGTCATAGTGCGGGGGATGTGGTGCCTCACGTGCATTATGAGTTAGAATTGCCTCAAGATACCAGCAGGACCGTAAGTGAGTATTTTATTTTCCTGCACCTGTACTTGTTATTATGTTTAAATTTGTGCTTTATTTTTCTGCACCCTTTTACTTGCTGTTCTGTTTAATTTTGTGCTTTACTTTACTAAATTTGTGTGATATGATATCTACTGCTTGATATTATCTGAAACATGTATTTATGTGATTATATGCAACACATTCCTAACCATCATGCATTATATTCTTTATAAAGCAACTGCAAATCAATATGTCTCCTCGAAGAGCTGCCCAAGACAACACTCCCCCTCAAGAAGGTGCATCCTCGGCAGGAGGAAACTCTGAATTAGTAGATGCTTTGAAAGAGATAGTGCAAACTTGTAGGAACAAATGGAAATAATGAAAAGACTTTGGAGAAATTCCTACGAATGAATCCGCCAAAGTTCGTTGGAGAACCCAGTGATGTAAAGGCTGAGAATAGGATAGCTAGCATAGAAAAGATCTTCGAAGCCATGGGTATTTCCCCAGAAGAACCAGAAAGAATCCAGTTTGCAGTTTTTATGTTAGAAGGAGCAGTGTTAAGTTGGTGGAATTATATCAAGCGTGTTTGGGCAGAAGATCAACTTAATTATAGGTGGGTAGACTTTGTCAGAGTGTTTCAAAACAAATACATCCCTCAGGTAGTTAGGGATGCTCGAGAGGCAGAATTCATGGAATTAGTACAAGGCAACATGTCGGTAGCTGAGTACGAATCTAAGTTTATCAGGTTGATTCAATACGCCCCACATATCCTCTATGATGAACGTCAAAAAACTCAGCGATTCATTAAAGGACTTAAGTCGGATCTTAGGTGGGCTTTGGCTCCATTCTAGTTGGAAATCTGTACTAAGGCTGTGGAAACGGCTATGAAAACAGAGGCTACACACAAAGAGGTTCGTATAGCTAATAACCGTCCTGGATCCTTCTACAAGCCAACTCAGGGATACAAACGACCTGCTGGACCGACAAAGTAAAATTCAGGAAAGAAACTGATGCAATCCTAGTCCCGACCTCAACAGACATTCCCAAAACCTCAAGAGGAGATTGTCTGTGAATATTGTCAGAAGCGTGGACATACCGAGAAGGACTGTCGTAAGAAAGCTGGAGTCTGTACATGGTGTGGAAGCCCTGATCATCAGTATCCAGAATGCCCAAAGGGACCAAAACAGTGGAATAAAGGAAAGGTTCCAGCTAAGACTCCAGGAAGACCAGTGGTTAAAGGACGTGTTTATGCTATAGAGGGCAGTGAGGATCCCGATCAAACCAAGGTCGTTGATGGTACGGTACACATTATAAACACGCCAGTTACTGCTTTATATGACCCTGGCGCCACGCATTCATTTATTGCATCTCAATTATGTGCGCATTTCAATTTTCCACTTGAATCATTGCCTTATATGCTCGAAATAAGTTCTCCTTTGGGATCTTGTTTTGCTACGGATAGAGGATATAAACGCTGTCCTGTACGGATTGGTACCCAATACTACCCGATAGATCTTATAGAATTACCGATGTCAAAATATGGAATTATTCTGGGAATGGATTGGCTTAGTAAGTACCATGCTAAGTTGGATTGTTTCAAGAAAGAAGTCACCTTAGGAAAAGGTGATAGCTCTGGGTCGAAAGAAAATTTTGAATCAGTACCACTGGTTACAGCTGCCGAAGCTAAGAAGTTAGTGAGTAATGGAGCTACTGGATTCATTGCCTATTTGTTAAATAGGCCTAAAGATCAGCTGAAAATTGAGGAAGTAGAGGTAGTAAAAGAATTCACTGATGTCTTTCCTGAGCATCTGAATTCATTACCTCCTGACAGGGAACTTGAATTTGTAATCGACTTAGTTCCTGGAGCTGAGCCATTCTCTAAAACAACTTATCGAATGGCTCCAGCCGATCCCCAAGAATTGCGAAAACAACTTGATGAGTTGTTAGCCTCAGGATACATCCGTCCTAGCACATCCCCATGGGGAGCACCTGTGTTATTTGTCCAAAAGAAAGACGGATCATTGAAATTGTGTATCGATTATCGAGAACTCAATCGTATGACAATCAAGAACAAATACCCTCTTCCCCATATTGAAGAACTGTTTGATATTCTTCAATGATCACGAGTGTACTCCAAGTTGGATTTAAGATAAGGGTATTATGAGCTGAGGATTCAAAAGGAGGACATTCCAAAGACTGCTTTTAATACCCGCTACGGCCACTTCGAATTTGTAGTAATGCCTTTTGGGTTAACTAATGCCCCAGCTGCATTCACGGACTTAATGCACCGAACATTCCGACCATATTTGGACCAGTTCGTGGTCATCTTTATTGACGACATTCTGGTATTCTCAAGAACCCCAGAAGAACATGCTGAACACCTTCGTAAAGTGTTAAGAGCTTTAAGAGATCATAAGTTATATGCAAAGTTCAGCAAGTGTGAATTTTGGTTGGAAAGACTGTCCTTCCTTGGACATATAATATCCGGTGCTGGAATAGAAGTAGATCCCTCAAAGGTTGAAACTGTAACGAATTGGCAGGCACGAAAGAACCCATCAGAAGTGAGAAGTTTTCTAGGACTTGCCGGATATTACAGGAGGTTTGTAAAAGAATTCTCCAGGGTAGCAACGCCTCTTACTCAGTTAACCAAGAAACAAGGAAAGTTTGAATGGACAGAAAAGTGTGAACGAAGTTTTCAAGTGTAACGCCCCGGTTTTTCGTTTTAACTAATGTGTCGTTTTGTTTATAAATTGCGTAATTTAATTATTTAATGATATGATTAATTGTTTGAAAATGTTCCTATTTGATTTTCAAACTATAAATTGTTGTTATTTTAACTTAATTTGATATTTAGTGTTTAACTTCTTAATTAAGGTTTCATATTACTTTAACTATTTTGGAAATTCTGTTAATTAATTTCAACATGTTATTAGTTGGCTTTAATTTATTTAAAATGGAATTTAAGTTTTAGTAATTAATTTATAACGTTATGAATTCATTCTTGTGCATGAGTGTTTTATTTGTGCTTCGTTCTTATATGTAATGATATCGAAATGTCGTGGAAATTTAGTATGTCGTAAATATGTGTGTTATGAACATGTCTATATGCTCGGTTTATGTTTTCGGATTCATTTGACGTGTTAGCGAATTTAATTTTGATTGTGGAACCAAATCGGGGGCTAACGAGCAATTAGCGCACCCTTGGTTCCGTACGTGATATCTTGAGCTCGGGAATTCGGATTCGAATTCCGACACCTCCGTTGCCTTTGTATCGCCGATTCGGAGACAATGGAACAAGACTCATACCTTTTTGAGATCATTAAGACCTCCGAAATCCAACCGTAACGAGCAACTCGTGCAAGTAGAGCTCCTTTTGTTGACTAGTCTTCATGGTGGGACCCTTTTTACTCAACCTAACCTAACCAAAGCTTAACCATGACTTATGTACCTTGAGTTAAGCCCTTTATTCCCCCTTTTAGCAGAAAAAACCGAGCCAAATATCTCCCCTTGCTGCTGCAACTGATCGAGATAGAGGAAGAGAGAAAAAGGAAGAAAAACCCTTGGCCATTCTTGTGATTTTGAGCTCAAATCACCTCCCTTCTTCTTCCAATCTTCAAGGTATGAATATTTATGTCTTATATACTCTATTATACTTGATTTCATCTACTTAATACATGAATTGGATCAGATTTGGTTAGGGTTTGAGTGCTGAGTTTGATATGAACTTTTAGGGATTTTTGTTCTTGTGACCTATTTACTTGTGTAGCTGATTTTCTTGCTTATACATGATTATATGAGCTTGTTTCTTGGCCTATTTCTTTCCTAACTGATAGTATATGATGTTAGGAGGATTTTATCTCTTGCCCCTTTGATAAAATTATGAGATTTGGAGCTTCAAACTTGATGTTTAAAACTGCCTCCCCTGTTTCGGGATTGCTGTGTGGAATTATGGTTTGTTGCATGATCTTATGGTCTCCATTTCGTGTGAAATTGCATGGATATGATGTACACTCATTGATCTATATGTTAGCTTTCATGTTTCAAGTATTTGGATCCATTTTAAGCCCCAAAACCGAAAGACATGGCCTGTTCTTATGCATGATCTATGACAGACCTGCTGCTGTTGCGTTTGGTGACTTGTTGGTCATTCTAATGTGCTTTAATTCGTGCCATTTTGCATATATATGATGTACATTAGTTTTTTAGTATGTTAGCATGCATTCCCCAAGATTTCAGTTCCAAATTCAGCTCCTAAGTACTTGATCATGGCTTGATTGAAACAATAGGACTCTTATGTACGATTTAGGCGACCCAGTTTTGCTGCATGATTTAGATGCCCTTAATGTGTGATTTAGCCTTTGTACTCTAAATGAAATATGTTCCTTACATGCTAAATATTTTGTATATTAAGTTTCATAGCATTTGGAGTTGATTTGGTATGCTTTTGGATTGATTTTTTATGGGTTCAGTTTTGCCAGTAAAGCCTTGTGTGCGATTTTGGTTCTGTACCGTGACACCCCCGTGTCTCATTTACACTAAAATGTGAGACATGGGCGTGTCACACCTTCTGGGCATATCTGTACTGAGCCACGGTCGTGGCTCAGTTTAGCTAGGGTTGGTGACACCCCCGTGTCCCTTCCCCTGCACAGTCCTTGTTGCTTCCTTTTCGGTTTTTGATTTGTTTCACCTCTTTAATGACTTTATCTCCTTTTGTGTTGAACTATGAAATTGTTTTGTTATATGTTAGGAATATTGTGGTTTAATTTCATAGCATTTGGATGAGGTTTAAAGCATGCTTTTGGTGAATTGCTATGACGTGGTTTGAGTGCTTCTATATGGAATATTAAGTACCTTCTTGCATTCTTTTGATGTCTTAAGTGATGCTCTTTACCTTTTTATTTATTATACTCAATGTCAACATGTTGAAAGGTATAATGTGACTATCGTTCCAAGATTTTGTTAGATATTGCTATGAATTATGAAGGATATGAAAAGATGGAACTTCAATGTATATGAACGTTTATAATATCAAATGAATGACTTGGTTATATGAGTTAAATTCCTTAATAGTGCACCTGAACATTTTCATGACATAATATCATCTTTTATGCATTCATATCTTGCTTATGCATTGCCGTGCGTCATATATGGTTCATTAAGAGTCTTGAGTCTCACGAACACGTCATGTTGTCTTTTGTACAGTTTATCTTCAGGGTGGAGAGAACTTGATCTTTCAGGCACTCGGTAACTCGTATCCTTGTTTCGTCTTGTACCAGGTGAGGGTGTTTTCGTTTTAGCTACGTATTAAACCCTACAACCGTATGTGACAAGCTTTGGCCAAAAACCTAATATAGTTATATATGGTTTTCAAATGAACATACCGAGTAATTATTGATCGAGTAAATCCTTTTCAAATGATTTATGAATTATGTTATGTTTCTTATGAATTGATATGTTTGGCGAGACACATTTATGATTTATGATGGTGTGGGCCCCGGGACTTAGTATATGTGGCTAACCGAGGAAGCAAGGGCTGACGGGGATCTCATATACTAGTTCCAACCAATTACGGCGAAACGGACTTCGTCAAGGAGTTTTTGACGGGGAAACGCTAACCGGGCTTTGAGGCCTCATGAACCTCATAGCCGCATTGATATGATTGGGTTGTCGGGCCTTGCAAACCCGTCCACCACCCGGAGGAAGAAGGTTGGAACTGTTTTATGAATATGATTATGTTATGTTATGATTGTTATGCACCGTGCGGGAAGGCCGGGACACGGATTGCCCAAACGAACATGATTTATGATATATGATCTGCATGTATTATGATTGTAACACCCCCGGAGCGAAGGGTGCCACATCCCCCCGCACTAAGGTCCAACAAGAGTAACGAAAGGGAAGTTCGCACCCGTATCAAACCATAGCGAACGGGAGACACACAAAACCCACACCCTCGCTAGGCGGCCTAGACCCTCAAGAACTGCGAGAATTAAAATCAGAGTAGCGGAAGCAATTCATAAGCTAACAACTCGATAACCATGGGATCTTGAGACCAAATTCACAACAGATAACCATGGGATCTTGAGATATAAAGGCCGAGTCTGTGTACCTCCTACAACTCGAAAAGAAATACTGGATGAGGCACATAAGACTCGATATACGATACATCCAGGAGGAACAAAAATTTATCATGATTTCAAGAAACATTTTTGGTGGAATGGAATGAAACGAGATATTGCCGAATATGTCAAAAGGTGCTTGACATGCCAGCAAGTCAAAGTGGACCACCAGAAACTCGGAGGAAAGTTACAGCCGCTACCAGTTCCTACTTGGAAATGGGAACAAATTACCTTGGATTTTGTCACGGGCTTACCAAATGTTAAAGGAGGATATGATAGTATATGGGTTATCATTGATCGATTGACTAAGTCTGCACATTTCTTAACGGTCAAGACTACTGTCAAGGTCGTTTCTCTAGCAAAGTTGTATCAGAAAGAGATTATAAGGTTACATGGTGTACCCATTAGTATAGTCTCCGATAGAGATCCGAAATTCACTTCACAATTATGGCAATGTCTTTAAGAAACAATGTTGACTAAGTTGCATTTCAGTTCAGCCGCACATCGTCAGACCGATGGTCAATCAGAAAGGACGATCAAATATCTAGAGGATATGTTGCGAGCTTGGGCCTTGGATTTTCAAGAGGACTGGAAAGAATGTTTACCTCTTGTAGAATTTGCGTATAACAATAGTTATCAGGCATCGATCCAAGCAGCACCTTATGAAGCCTTATATGGAAGAAAATGTAGGTCTCCGTTATACTGGGATATGGAAGAAACTAAAGCAACTGAAAGAGGGGATACCAGGAAAACCATTAGAAAATGGATAGCGGAGTCTACAGAAAAGATTAAAATTATCCGTCAAAGAATGAAAGCAGCTCAAGATAGGCAAAAGAGTTATGCCGATACCCGGAGAAAGGATATAGAATTTACGGTAGGCGATAATGTGTTTTTAAAGGCATCACCAAGAAAAGGTTTCACACGTATTGGGAAAGGTGGAAAACTGAATCCCAAATACATAGGACCTTTTGAAATTATAGAACGTGTTGGACCGATAGCCTATAGCCAAGATTTACCAGCAAACCTCACTGGAATACATAACGTATTCCATGTGTCTCAGCTCCGTAAATATTTTGCGGATGAATCCCACATTTTACCAATAGAAGAAGTTCCTCTAAATCCTGACTTGACTTATACAGTAAGACCAACCAAAATCTTAGATAGGAACTTCCAAGAACTAAGGAATCGGAAAATTCCCCTTGTTAAGGTATTGTGGAAAGGACATGGAACAGAGGAACAAACCTGGGAAACTGAGGAAAAGATGTAGAAACATTACCCAGAGTTGTTTCGAAAAAGGAATAGAATCTGAGGACAGATTCTCTTTAAGGGGGGAAGATTGTAATAGCCCGTATTTTGAGATCAGGATAGCACGGGTAAGTAAAGGGTTAAGAGGAAAGCGTTTATAGCCTTAGTCCATTACACATTTCATTCTATGTGAATTATGTGCATCTATGTTTCGATCTATAATTGTGCCTTCTTGAGAGAACCATATCACTATTCATTCACCAAACCCTAAACCTTTAAAAACCTTAGAAATCTGATTTCCATATTTTCCAAACTCATATCATAGCTTTCATCATTCCGAAATACATTTTAAAAATTGTTTGTTGAAAATTCCATTTAGGTCCCTAGTTACTATTCACCTTTAATTGTAGGAATTTTCGAAACACTTTTACCTATTTAATATTGGGCTCGATAGAATCCTTGCAAAATTTTATGAATTTTGGTATGATTTCCAAACCCTAATTCTTAACGTAGCTTCCGTAGAAATCAAAACCAGGCGAAAAACCCTAATTTTGCCCTAAATTAAAAATTTTCGAATTTCAACGTTTTTCCTATACAATATTATAACCATTACGATCCTTAGATTATTTTATGAATTTTAGGATCTTTTCCAGACTCTAGTTCAAATCCTAACTCGTTTTATAATTTTTTCTTTATTTTTCCCAAAGTACTATTTCCAACGTAAAAACTAATTTTCAAACCGTCCAATATTTGGTATACAATATTACAGTCAAAATGATCCTTGAATTATGTCAAGAATCATGGACACTTTCTCGGAAATCAATTCACATTCTAGCTTCGTTTATGAATTTTATCGTATTTTTCAAAATTTTCGAACGACTACTACTTTAAATGTAGACGTTCAAACGTTAAGTGTTTATAACCATTAGAAAGCTCTTTCGATTCTCTTTATTTTCCAAGTTCCCTCATTTCAAACTAAACCCTAGACATTCTTCTACAAATTTATTATCATTTTCATCCCATTTTAGAATTATTTTTATTTTGTCATGATTATTAAATAAATTAATTATATCTTAAACATACACATAAGTATACAACTAAACCCCCCTAATAAATGTACCTAGCTTACTCACACCATGATTCATCTAATTAAGTCCCTAAAATTGCAACATACGCCCCCAAGACATACCTTTAAATAGGCTCCCAACTACACATAAGGAATCACACCACAATCTCCCACATCTCTCTCTCTCTCTCTCGTGACCCTCTCTCCCTCTCTCATAAGGTACAATTTTATTTTATTATTTCATGCTTTATGTTATGTTTTTAATATAATAATATTAGTAGCATGCTTAGGAATAATAAAATTATGCTTTAGGAATTTATTTTTATAATATATATATGCATAATTGTTAGCTTTATGTGTAATGTGCCTACATTATGGAATTTTATTTAATTAATTGCATGAATTATGATATGATGTAGCATGAGTATGTATTTAAATAATTATGTTCTTATTTGATTAAATTTATACTTAGAATAATTTATTTGGATTTAATTTATTATTAAAGTGTTACATTTGAATTTAATTATATGTTATGAATTCAAAAATTTATTGAATGTGATCATGAACTAGTATGAACATCTTCATAAGATTAAGAACACATTCATAATGTTCTTGAATCAAAATCATGTGCACGTGTGATAGTGTGTGTGTGTGTGTGTGTGTGTGTGTGTGTGTTTAATTTTGTGTTATAAAGTGTTTAATTCATAAGAAATTGAATAGTAAATGTTTTTAATAGTAACATTGACTTTTTGGTCAACATTTAATTAAATAATTTCGAAATTAATTTAAAATTAATTATAAAATAGGATTTTGGAATTTTAAATAATGATTTTTCCAAATCAATTCAAAAATTAATAAAATTATAAAATAATTTGAAAATCAACCTACATTGTTGAATTAAATCCTAAATTTAATTCCTAATACTCTAATTAAGGTCACAACATGATTAATAAATATTTAAGTGATTAAAGAATTCTTGAAACATAATTAATTAATTAAGTTTCCTTAAACAATTCAAATTAAATTTTACCGGGAAAATTTCTAATTGTTATAAGAATTTTCTAATATTCTAATTGTTATAAGAATTTTCTAATATGTTATATTTCCTAAACCTTATGTGATTGTTTGATTAGAATAATAAGAACCTAGTTCTAAGTCAGTAGTAATTGTTTTCAGGCGACAATTGCACTGAATAGTGGGATCCGTTCCAATCTGTTTGAATTTCGATACTAGGTGAGGGTTAAAACATTTTCAACTGGAATCATGTATATATCTATATCTAATTATAAAATGATTTCCAATTCTACCTATTTATTATTTGATTTCCTATTTATACATATTAATATAATATAATATTCCTCTTTATGAGGAAAATACCATTAAGTCGGTATCAGGATCTTATCCGGACAATATATATTTCAGTCCTATTAATATTAAGAACTGATTCCCGACTAAGCAAGTCAATTATCATTATCATTTATCAAAATGGGCCCGGCGTGCAGCTGTGTCGAGCAATACTCGGAAGGCATAGGGCCGAGGGTATTGTTGGTGCCACAGACCGCCACCAACTCTTGGTAGTGTTTTAGCTGGAGGTTAGTTACTCCACGCCAAGAGACTTACAAGGGAGAATAACCTCCCTGGGAGAGATAGCTTGCTCCCACATATTACATATCGTCGGTAGGGTTTGCTCCCCTACTGACACTACGGTGTTGCGGAGTTATTATCATATTTAGTTTTATTAAAGTACTGGTGCCTTGATCAGCCCAATACTATTTTACAAATATTTTAAGGAGATCGGAGGGAGACGCCTTACTTACAGGCGGTACAAATCTTTTATTAAACGATTCATCATTTATAAATAAACTCCAAATACCCCTATCCCGGTTTCTAACTTATGAACCATATCATATTTGCTATATCGTATTGCTATCATTATATATATATATATATATAATCATATATATATCTAAATCTAATCTCCCTTCACTTAGTCACTTTGACTAATTCCTCGCCTGTTTTTAAATACATGATTTCAGGAAGCGAGGACAACGACACCTAGAGGTATCTTGAAGCTATAGGTGTCATATTTATTAGATCAGGCTTAGATTAAGAGCATTTAATCCTGATCATGTATATATTGCTATTAAATTGCTCTTACACATTAACTCCGTACACTACGCTATCATACTACCCCCTTACAATATCATGCACTATTCTGTGTGTTATCATGTTGCTTGTTGCAAATTTTAAATTCTTTCATTTTCCACTGCATTTTACCCTACGCTCTACTTAAGTACCGTCTATACCGTTCGTCGTAGTATTTCTCGAGTGCTAGGTCTCACATCCACTCGAGGGTAGCACAGTGCGGGAGTTGTAGTGTTAGGGGGCGCTACATTCATATCCAACAAACAAAACCCAATTCCAATTTCCAAAACTCAGGATATGTCCAGTTTTCTACAGCTTGTGGAATTCGGGAAAACTGTCAACTCTTACCGAAATCCCTTTTTCTCACGTACCTTTCACTTCCTTCATCTCGGTATGCAATTTAAATGAATTTTATGCATGATTAAGTGATAATTATTGATTTTTAACACTCCTTGGTCCTTCATTGCTTAAGCTTAATTATTCAACTCGGTGCTTTATATGAATTGAATTCGTATAAGTGAAATGCATGTTTTTTGTTATCTTCTTAGGTATGAATGAATATGTTGTGATAAGTGATGCCTTTTGTTATGAGAAATTGATATGAATATGAGTTATACGTAAGTGATTGGATTTGTTACTTGCATAAACTTGATATGAATTGAACATTGAACGAATAAATGGTATTGAATGAACACGATTCATTTGTGTAATGGATAAATGACTCATTTACGTGTCAAATGGCATTAATTGTGCACATTAACACCCTTATAACATGTTATTATCCTGCATACATTTCAGATAACGTTTATGTATTTTCGTGCGTCATACATGGTTCATTTAGAGTGTTGAGTCTTACGAATACACTGTGTTGTCTTTTGTAACATCTCGCTCGCCCGGCCGTACAGGTACGTTGTAACGAGAGTGTTAATTGCGCTTTTAAATTATTTAATTATGTAAATATGTGTTATTTTATTGAATATGTGATTATTTGAAATTTATTGTAATTATTTGTTTAACTTATAACTTGAGTTTTAACGTTTATGACTACGTGCCTCGGAATTTGCTTTCTACGTGTCTAGATTTAACTCCGATTTTTGTGAAATCTTGGTATGCATGAATATGTGAATTAAGAATGTGTTTGCATGATCGTTACATGTTTTAGAATTTGTTTATTTTGGTGTTTAGCTTGTTTTGTGAAACGGGATTTGTGAGGGACTCGAGGGCCTAACTAGTTTTAGCGCACCTTGGGTTTCGGGCGACATAACTTGAGCTCGGGAATTGGGATTCAAATTTCGGAAGAAGCGTTTGACTCATAACAAAGAAAGGAAACCAAGGAATCCAATTTCTAATTTTCTAAGCCCGTTTGAACCTCTAAAAGTTTACCGAACCGAGCCTCGCGTGCAACTTAGACCCCTTTGTACTTAATTAGCCATAACTTGAGCATTTCTTGACCAAATTGAGTGATTTTTGGGACCACATATCCTTGAATTAACCCCTTATCTCCATATCAGCTATTCAGTTCGTTCAAAACAGCACAAGAGAAGGAAAAAGGGCTCTTTTCATCTGCAATTTGAAATCCCAAGAGAAGAGAAGAGAATACTATTCATTTTCCAAGTTTTGAGTTCGATACTCATCCGTTTTACCTCAAATTCGAAAGGTAAGTCCATGAATGTTTTCTCCATCCTTTACTATTTAATTTAACACCTTATTTTCTGAAATCCATGGAGAAATGAGTAAGATATGGAATATTTGGTGAATAGTGAGGCTTTGGACCTTCTTGATGAATTTGTATGATTCCTTGCATTTCCTTTGGATTTGAAGCATTGTATATGAACTTAAGACATCCTTTTTCAATTCTATGAACTTAGAGTGCATAATGGTTTAGGAATTTTATGGTTTTGTTTGAAAAACTTGAAGGTTATGCATGAAGAAAAAAGGGAATTTTTCATCCTTCATTTATCTCTTGATATGTGGCTTGTTTGATCATGTTCTTGAGCTTTTCTTGCACAAATTATGTGTCTCTAACTTACCTCTATGTGCTGGCATGATTTAGGTTGAATTGGAGTGATTTTTGTGCTTGTTTTTCGTGTTTTGCCCTGCTGCCGCCAATTGGTCGTAGCTGCGACCCATTTTTCCTCTTGTCTCGACCTTGGTCATGGCCATGACCATTTTGAGGTCATTTTTGGTCACGGCGGCGACCCTGGTTTGCCCTAGTTTCGAGTTGTACTTGTGTGTTGTGTTGTTTTTGTTTCGTTTTCATTTTTCGTTAACTTCTTCCTGCTTTTTCACTTCCTATGCATTATATATTTGATAAATTATGTGTTATATGATTTGTTTTGAATTTATTATGCACTTTTGTTGCTTTTATATGCATTATATGACAAGATTTGCATTATATGCTTTCTTATGCGCATGCATGAACTTATACTTTGATTCCTTGCCTCGTATAATCCCTTCTTGCTACTTTTATAATATACATGCATAGATAACATTTTGTAATATGTGTTACCTTGTATGACATGAATTTATGATTGATTTTGATGCTTGTTTTTTATTTATGCTCTCATGTGCTCCTAACTGACTTAAGTGCTTTTCAATGTGTATGAATGAGTTAGAACTTTGTTTATTTACATAATGTGCTAATCTCTCGTTTCTTTTGTGACTTGAGTGGAATGATAACATGTTAAATTATGTGTTAACTTGAAAGTATTAAATTTATAGGACCGCTTAATATGAAATACGTGAAATATGAAAGCATATACCTTAAGTGTTGCATTTCATAGGCAGTTTATGCATCATATGCATTTGTCGAGCGTCAATTTAGTACATTATGAGTCTAAGAACGTCCTTTGTTGTTTCCTTTGTTCAGAGTTTGGTCCCGTGGGTAACGACGAGCTCCCGTCGGTGTCCGTTTTATATCCTTTTGCTCTGCTACGTTGAAAATGTGAGGTTTTATTCCTTTTAGATAATAAGACCTACAACCCTATATGTTTTGAAGCCCACATGCGAATTACGTATAATATAAGATAAATACGTATATGATATATAATTTGAGGGCTCGTCTTATTTTTTTCTAAGACATTGAAAAATGATTTGTATACATATGTAAGATCTATTCTGATTTTCATTTGAAAAAGCTTTGATATGTGTGAGTGTGTAGCGAGCTTTGAACTTTTAAAGATAAGTTTATGAAAATTATGATTTTGAACTATGAAATGGGCCCCGGAGAGTGGTATGGCATCTCGGGACGGCCATGGGGTCGCCGAGCTCCCCCATCAACACTTTCCTTTGAGAGTTTCACCTAACCTTAGGAGTTTGAGGAAGGGTGGTAATATTGAGGCGGTGGTATCCCTACCGAAGGTGCAAGGAAGTAATTAATACTTGACTCATTTTTGAATTATGATCGAATGCTTGCTACCCTTTTATTACCCAGAGTAAGGATAGTTTATGATTTTAGTTTTGATTATGCATTATGATTTAGATTTGAGGAGTTTGGTTGGAGAACTCGTACTCCCGAGTTAGTGTGAATATATATGAATATATGAAACGGGAATGGACTCTTAAATACTTAAAAACTGGTTGTTTTGGCCTTTGGCCTTTAACCACTTATATATATATATATATATATATATATATATTATCACGGGAAATGATTTAGCTTGGAAAAACCATCCCCGGTTCATGGATTCTTTTCGATTTGCTATGTGTTTTTCTCTATAGGTATATATGGGTGTGTGTGTTAGCCCCTCACCAGTCTTTAGGGCTGACCCTCGTTTTTTTCTTTGCTTTACCTTTTTTGTTTAAGTTGCACGTGCTTTTGGAGGTTTGAGCTAGTCGGTTGTCCTTGTGTCGATGCTTGAGGCTAGCTCGAGTCACATGCATTGTATTTCGTTTAATATTTGCACTTTGCTAATTTTGGAATATGTATAAATTTTGTACTTAGACTCTGGCCTGGGATATGATTTGTATATTTTTCAGGTATCCAAATTTCTATAAGTTGAATATGATGGACATGATATGATAATTGCTAGTATGTTATGATTTGAAATTTATTGCTTCCATGAAATATGTTTATCGCGCGCTCTGTTTTAGGGTCTAGACCGCCTAGCTAGGTTGTGTATTTTTGTTTACCACCTGTTCGCCATGGCTCGGTGCGTGTGCGGAGTTCCCATTTTGTTACACGTGTCGGGCTATGTACGGGGGATGTGGTGCCCTTCGCTCGGGGTGCTACATCTAAAGCTGTATCAGAGCTCCAGGTTGTAAAATCGGAGCTCTAGGGTTATGTCGGGTCTGTCTAGGTCGTTCGGCTTAGGCTTATGTGATTGTTTGCATTCACTTTCATCCTTATGTGACTTATTTGATTTCATTTGTATTAATTGTTTACACGAACATACACTAAACCCTCCCATGCATCGATATTTTCTTGAATTACGTTTCTTATTCAGGATGACATCTCAACATATATCCGTGGGAGAAGACTGATTGCCATTGATCTATCGAGAGTTTCGAAACTGCAACCCTCTAGTGTGGTTCGGGGATGATGATGTGAAGGTCGAACAATGGATTACCGAAATTTCATGGATATCGGATACTCTATCAAGGACATCACAAGATAGAGTGATTTGCACCTCCCGGTTAATTAAATGCTAAGCTTTAATTTGGCTCAAGGAAGTGAGATTGGAGTTAGCAAGGTCCAGAGAAGAGCTCACGTGGGAGAAATTTATCCAGGAAGTCCACAATATGTACATTCCTTCTAGTGCAACAGTGAGAAGACTTCATGAATATTTAGATCTCCAACAAGATTTGAAGATGGCAGAAAACTATATGGAGGAACTTGAAGGATCGGGCCTTTATGCTACACAAGTTGTTGATAACTATCGACCTAGGGCCCGAAATTTTATGGAAGAACTCAAGAATGATATCCAACAAACTCTCTATGCTTCAACAGTAAATTTTTGGTCTGAAGCGATGAAAAAGGTGGTTCAAAGCGAGATGGAGAAGCAACAAATGAAGTCCCATGCCTTCGAGAGGAACAAGCAACCGATTCAAGTTCGAATTTTGGTAAGAGGCCCGTGCCACAAGAGAAACCTCCAAACTCTCAAGATGTTAACCCATCCAAGAAGAAGAAGAAGAAGCTCCGACTATCGAAACCGATTCCAGAGCCCGCTCTAATGGCTCCAATCCGGTGCGCTTATTGTGAAGGTCCGAATTACACGAAAGATAAATATCGAAAGAAGTTAGGTGCTTATTATAGGTGTGGTGAGATTGGGCATATGACGAATGGTTGCCCTTACAAATCAATTCCAAAGCTTATGAAGAACCGTGACTACGAGATCTCAACTCAAGCCCAAATGCATATCGAGTTTGACAGTACCGCTTCGGTCAAAGGTACATGAAGCATCCATAGCATCTCATCTCATGCATATATTATTTTCATGGAAATATGTGTGTTTATTGATTTATTCTTTGTTCTTTGGTGCTTTTTGGTTTCACTTGTCGTGTGTTTTGTTTCCTTCTTAGCGCTTGCTCATTGTGTGCTTTATTTTTCTTTTGTGATAACTCTCTTTTGGATAGAGTTAGGTGGTGCGGAGTGTTCGTGAGCGTGGGTTGAGTTGTGAGGGTCGAGCTACTTTTGGTGGGTTTGTTTGGATATGTTTTACTCTCGTTGAGGCTAGTTGTTGCTTCTCGACGGACTCAATGTGTTATCGGGTACTACATTGAAGGCTAGCCTGTTGATATTCCTCGTAGAAGAACCGAGGATTACCTTAGAGTAAGAGGTATGGTTTTGAGTGGGAAGAGGCGGTTGAAGAGAGTTACCCACGGTATTGGCTTTTGCCTAACTAGAGGTACAAAAGGCTACTTTGTTTCCAACCGGGGCACAAAGGAAGGCCTTTGTTGTGTGTTGCTTGCAGAAGAGTTGCAGCCTACGCCTTGAGAAGTGTAAGGTCAGGAGTTTATCCAACTCATAGTTTGAACTTGTTCGAGGTTTTGGGAGACTGGTTGTAGAGGCATAAGAAAGATGTTATGGACTTTGTGTAATAATGTCTATATGTCAACGGTTGAGGATTCTCCAACTACTCCCGAATCTTTATTTGGGAAGTGGGGGGCAAAGGACTAGGACTTTGTGTCCTGTTTGCTAATTAAGGAGCTAATATCTTAAGAAGTCTATCGTTCTCTGAGAACAGAGTAGCGCAGTGGAAGTGTGGAGTTTGGTTTGTCTTCGGAGCCGTTCAAGACTCTGATAGGACCTGAGGACAAGTCCTTTTGAAGGAGGGGAGTTTATAACATCCCGCTCGTCCGGCCGTACAGGTACTTTGTAACGAGAGTGTTAATTGCACTTTTAAATTATTTAATTATGCAAATATGTGTTATTTTATTGAATATGTTATTATTTGAAATTTATTGTAATTATTTGTTTAACTTATAACTTGAGTTTTAACGTTTATGACAACGTGCCTCGGAATTTGCTTTCTACATGTCCGAATTTAACTCCGATTTTTGTGAAATCTTGGTATGCATGAAATATGTTAATTATGAATGTGTTTGCATGATCGTTACGTGTTTTAGAGTCTGTTTATTTTGGTTCTTAGCTCGTTTTGTGAAATGGGATTTGTGAGGGACTCGAGGGCCTAAGTAGTTTTAGCGCACCTTGGGTTCCGGGCGACATAACTTGAGCTTGGGAATTTGGATTCAAATTCCGGAAGAAGAGGCGGACTCATAACGAAGAAAGGAAACCAAGGAATATAATTTGCAATTTTCTAAGCCCGTTTGAACCTCTGAAAGTTTGACGAACCGAGCCTCGCGTGCAACTTGGACCCCTTTGTACTTTTTTAGCCATAACTTGAGCATTTCTTAACCAAATTGAGTGATTCTTTGGCCCACATATCCTTGAATTAGCCCCCTATCTCCCTATCAGCCATTTAATTCATTGGAAACATCACAAGAGATGGAAAAAGGGCTCTTTTCATGTGTAACCCGAAATCCCAAGAGAAGAAAAGAGAATACTATTTATTTTCCAAGTTTTGAGCTCGATACTCATCCTTTTCACCTCAAATTTGAAAGGTAAGTCCACAAACATTGTTCACACCCTTTCCTCTTTAATTTGACACCTTATTTTTGGAAATCCATTGAGAAATGAGTGAGATATGGAATATTTGGTGAATAGTGAGGCTTTGGACCTTCTTGATGAATTTGTATGATTCCTTGCATTTCCTTTGGATTTGATGCATCATATACGAACTTAAGACACCTGTTTTCACTTTTATGAACTTAGATTGCATGATGGTTTAGGAATTTTAAGGTTTTGTTTGAAGAATTTGAAGGTTATGCATGAAGAAGAAAGGGAATTTTTCATCCTTCATTCATCTCTTGATATGTAGCTTGTTTGATCATGGTCTTGAGCTTTTCTTACGTGAATTATATATCTCCGACTTACCTCTAAGTGTTAGCATGATTTAGGTTGAATTTGAGTGAGTTTTGTGCTTGTTTTTCGTGTTTAGCTCTGCTGCCGCCAGTGGTCGCGGTCGCGATCGCGACCAGTTCACTTTTGGTCGCGGCTGCGACCCATTTTTCCTCTTGTCTCGACCTTCGTCGCAGCCACGACCTTTTTCAGGTCATTTTTGGTCACGCCGGCGACCCTGTTTTGCCCTAGTTTCGAGTTGTACTTGTGTGTTCTGTTGTTTTCGCTTCGTTTGCATTTCTCGTGAACTTCTTTATCCTTTTTTCGCTTCTTATGCATTGTATACTTGATGAATTATGTGTCATATAATTTTTTTATGAATTTATTATGCGCTTTTGTTGCTTTTATATGCATTCTATGAAAAGATATGCATTATATGCTTTCTTATGCACATCCATGAACTTAAACTTTATTTCCTTGCCTCGTATACTCTGTTCTTGCTACTTTTACAATATACATGCATAGATAACATGTTTTAATATGTGTTACCTTGTATGACATGAAATTATGATTGATTTTGATGCTTGTTTTTTATTTATGCTATCATGTGCTCCTAACTGACTTAAGTGCTTTTCAATGCGTATGAATGAGTTAGAACTTTGTTTATTTGCAGAATGTGCTAATCTCTCGTTTCTTTTGTGACTTGAGTGGAATGATAACATGTTAAATTATGTGTTTACTTGAAAGTATTCAATTTATAGGACCGCTTAATATGAAATACGTGAAATATGAATGCATATACCTTAAGTGTTGCATTTCATATGCACTTTATGCATCATATGCATTTCTCGAACGTCAATTTAGTACATTATGAGTCTAAGAACGTCCTTTGTTGTTTCCTTTGTTCAGAGTTTGGTCCCGTGGGTAACGACGAGGTCCCGTCGGCGTCCGTTTTATATCCTTTTGCTCCACTACGATGAAAATGTGATGTTTTCTTCCTTTTAGATAATAAGACCTACAACCCTATATGTTTTGAAGCCCACATGGGAATTACGTATAATATAAGATAAATACGTGTATGATATATAATTTGAGGGCTCGTCTTATTTTTTTCTAAGACATTGAAAAATGGTTTGTATACATATGTAAGATCTATTCTGATTTTCATTTGAAAAAGCTTTGATATGTGTGAGTGTGTAGCGAGCTTTGAACTTTGAAATATAAGTTTATGAAAATTATGGTTTTGAATTATGAAATGGGCCCCGGAGAGTGGTATGGCATCTCGGGACGACCGTGGGGTGGCCGAGCTCCCCCATCAACACTTTCCTTTGAGAGTTTCACCTAACCTTAGGAGTTTGAGGAAGGGTGGTGATATTGAGCCGGTGGTATCCTTGCCGAAGGTGCAAGGAAGTAATTAATACTTGACTCATTTTTGAATTATGATCGAATGCTTGCTACCCTTTTATCACCCGGAGTAAAGATAGTTTATGATTTTTGTTTTGATTATGCATTATGATTTAGATTTGAGGAGTTTGGTTGGAGAACTCGTACTCCCGAGTTAGTGTGAATATGTATGAATATATGAAACGAGAATGGACTCTTAAATACTTAAAAATTGGTTGTTTTGGCCTTTGGACTTTAACCACTTATATATATATATATATATATATATATATTATCACCGGAAATGATTTATCTTGCAAAAACCATCCCCGATTCATGGATTCTTTTCGATTTGCTAGGTACTCTATACGTATATATGCTTGTGTGTTTTAGCCCCTCACCAATCTTTAGGACTGACCCTCATTTTTGTTTCTTTTCTTTTCCCCTTCTCGTTTAAGTTGCACGTGCTTTTGGAGGTTTGAGGTAGGCGGTTGTCCTTGTGTCTGTAGCACCCACAAGTAGGGCCACATCCCCCGCACCATAATCCAAACCCGAATACGAAATGGAATGTCCGTACCCGAATCCGAATCATAGCGAACGGGAGACCAAACACACACCCTATGCTAGGCGGAGCTAAGCAAACCAAACCAGAGTACGCGGAAGCAGTTAAATAAAACATCAATCAAAGAACACCACATATACTTATAGGTACCAACACATACATATGTATGTATCATATTATTTACATATAGGTACCATCACTGAATTCTGTACAAAAGCCATCACGGCTCGAGTAATATATAAGTATCCAAAATAGACATATACAAAATGATAGAATGAGCAGGTGAGCAAAACTACTAGCAAAACCTAGACCGACAAGTGCAAACAGGACACACTTCTCCGCCTAGCTCAAGCCTCGAAAGAACCTGCAACTAAAAGAATAAATGAGGGGTCAGTCAACTGACTGAGTGAGGGGGCTAACGCACACCCACACCCTAAATAAGTATAGAGCAAAGCACTTAACAAAAGATGGGCGTATGAACCGGAATAGGATTTTTCAAACCAAACTTTCCAAAACAATAACTATATACCGTAATAAGATCTGTCATAACTCTATTCCAATTCATACTTCCCAAATCATAGCATAACATAGCATATGCTCGGCGAGAACGAGCTTCCAACCTGTACTCCTCATAACATAAACATAAATCAAAATACACAACCTCTCCTCCTTTGATGGTAGAGTCACGCGTTGACTCTATCCATCCATAACATAACAAACCCCCGAGAGGTAGCTAACCTACAACGGGTCCTCCCCGGTAAACCGAAGGCATCGGAATATCACGCCTTCCCTAGCTCCCGAGGTCGCACATGATATTCCGGGTGGAGACTATGCACAGGTTTAACCTCGACGGCCCAATGCCGTCCCGAGGGCTCCTTACCCATAGCTCCTTGAGCTCACAAACACATAACGTATCATATAACCAATCTTTCATGGTTCCACTCGCTAACAACATAATTTAAACCTTTCCCAACGGCTTACATATACCTTCATATTATTTTCCGAAATCAAAGTTGGTTTACAAAATCATAACATATATTACCTAACACTTATTTACATATACATATGATTTATCCACATGCGGGGCAAGAAAACGACACGTAAAGGTATTAGGTCAATTTAGCTATACAAACCCCTAAACCTCACCTTGGGCGTAGAAAGGAAAGGGAGTGATCACCCTAAGCCTCGGGCTCGACCCCGGCCGCACCTTCTGAAAAGAAACACAAGAGCCCACGACTTAGACCCTATATGAACCAATTATGACGCTCGGCATATGCATGACTCATGCTTGGATGTGAAATAAATAAGGAATGAACCATATAATTCACAAAACATAATATATATAACAATTAACATGCAAAAGAAGCACTTAAAGTCATCAAATTGCATAATTAAAGTAAAGAAAAGTAGTGGCAACTTTCAAGTTTCAAAGGGAAAAATCCACCCCCACGGATTTTTCCAAAGGGGAAAATCCACCCCCATGGGTTTTTCCAAAGCTACTGCCTCAAATCCACCCCCATGGATTTTTCCAAAAGGAAAAATCCACCCTCGCGGATTTGATCCAGTAGCAACGGTTCCGGCCATGGGAACGGCCGTTCCCGTTCCCAGTACAAACTGGGAACGGTCGTTCCCACTCTCGGTAGGCACAGAAGATGGCCTGGGAACGGTCGTTCCCAGTTTAAAACTGGGCGGGAACGGCCGTTCCGGCCTGGTTCGAAAGCTGGAACAGAATTTCATTTTACAGAAACAAGGGAAGCTCATTTTTGAGCCAAAAATGGCCAAAAACCAACCTTAAAAATTGCCACAACTTCTCAAAATGCACAAACAATACATATAAATCATGCTTGACATATAAACACTCAAATAACTCAAGGAAACGGAATAAAAGGCCATGATCAAAGAGATGCAAAAATCAAGTCAAAAACATGATCATCCATAAATGCTCAACCAACCCATGCTTTCATGCAATAAATGCAACAAATACCATATGTATAACTCATATATAAAGATGGAATTCAAATATAACAAGTATAGAACTCATATTCCAAATTTTGAACTAACCCTTACTATTCACAATATAAACCAAAGAACTCATCCAAGGCTCCAAAAGAAGAACTTAAGCCACAGAAACGACGAACACGACGAGAGGGTTCCGAAACTTACTCAAGCTCGAAGATTGGTCAAGAAATGATGAAGTTATGGTTGATTGAAGCTTGATCAAAAATGGAGGTTTTGGCTTCTCTTCTCTCTTGGCCAAGGCTGTTGTTGAACGTGAAAAGGAAAGAAAGAGCCAAAGATTCACTCTTAAGGCTTAACCGGGTTCGGTTTACGGGTTCGGTTCAAGTTCTCCGGTTCGGTTTCAATTGGTTTAAGAGGTTAAGGGTTCACCAAGTCCCAAAACACCAAAATCACATAATCAATTAATTCAAATAGGTTCAAATAAATTCATATAATTCAAAATAGTCCTATACAAATAATCTAAAACGTAAATAATATTAAATCACATAATTTACCTGTACCGACTGTGAGTCGGGGTGTTACAGTGTCGATGGTTGAGGCTAGCTCAAGTCACATGCATTGTATTTCGTTTAATTTTTTCACTTTGATAATTTTGGAATATGTATAAATTCTGCACTTAGACTCTGGCCTGGGATATGATTTGTATATTTGTCAGGTATCCAAATTTGTATAAGTTGAATATGATAGACATGATATGATAATTGCTAGTATGTTATTATTTGAAATTTATTGCTTCCGTGAATTATGTTTATTGCGCGCTCCGTATTAGGGTGTAGACCACCTAGTTAGGTTGTGTATTTTTTTTGTCACCCGTTCGCCATGGCTCGGTGCGTGTACGGAGTTCCCATTTTGTTACACGTGTTGGGCTATCGTGCGGGGGATGTGGTGCCCTTCGCTCGGTGTGCTACATCTTTTGTACAGTTTTCTCTAGGACGAAGACGTGTCAGGTTCATAGGCTACCTTCAAGTCTTTTTTCTTTTGGTATTGTTCAGTAAGGTGTAATAGGTGGGTTGCTCTTCTAATAGCTATGATGACCCGATATATTCCTTTTGTGAAAGGTTTTGAGTCAAATTAGTATATCTATATATCGAGCCTTTTTAAGAGTAAATGATTTCGAACGCAAAACCTTTCTTTTATGTATCCCTACCTTATGATTTTTACGAGAACATGAGTGAATACACGGGCCCAGGAGCTTAGTGCAAGTGGCTATCCGGGGAGGAAATGACTGACTGTGATCCCTTGTACTAGTTCCAACCAAAACTACGGTGATACCGACCCTCGCTAGGAGATTAGCAGGGATTAGGAGCTGAGGCTTGTAGGGCTTCATGAACCCCTCTAGCCATAATGTATGGGTGGACGGGTCTTTGGCCGAGTCCGTCCACTAACAAGAGGAAAAAGGTGTAAGTGTTAATGATTATGTATGATTGATTATGCATGACTATGAAACGAATGATTATGAATGAATGTGGTAAGATCGCTAATGTAAAGAATGAATAGATAATGCACACACGAGGAGAAGGTTGGGGATTTCGCCCACTTGCCAGGGCCCACGTAATGACCTTATGAATGTAATGAATGAAGGAATTGATCGTTATAATCCCGAACGTTATTTTCTTTGTTTTCACCCACTTGGGAAATATTTCAAAACCTCATACGGGATTATAGGTTACATGTGTGTATGTTTATTTCCCAAAATATTATTGTATTAAGCCCTGTTTTATACCCACTTGTCTCTTAAAGACTAACCCCAACTTTGGTTTCAGTTTTCTTGTAGGTTTTGGAGAGCTAGGCGGGGTTTCGAGTCCGTAGAGTTTCGGAGTCGTTTGTAGTTTTCTTCCACTTATGCACTCATGTCTTATAATTGTCATTCATAATTCTGAATGCTCTCGAGCACCATGTATGTTATTATATTCGAGCCTATGAGCTCATTGATTATGTTAATAAACATTAATGCTTCTGCACATATCTTTTCTCTTGTATTGCTTATTTTGGTTTCGAAGTTTAGCTCCCTCCTAGCATAGCAAGTGAGTTGTGTCCCGGTTCGCTTTGATCTGGCATGTCTATGGACTACTCATTTCATATGCGGGTCGAGTATTAGTGCGGGGGATGTGGCATCACCCACTCGGGCGCTACACCCTTAAGTGGTATCAGAGCTCTAGGTTGCAAAACCAGAGTTCTCGTGTCGTGAATGAGTCAATTTAGGTTGTACGACATAGGAACTAATTGTCAACATGTGCATTGCATTGATTCTTGTCATTAATTGATGCAAATTGATGAAATTCTATGTGTTAATATGTTTAAATTGAATGTTTGTTACTTATGTGTTGCATTTGCATCAATTATGTGTCTCGTTGTTCTAAATATGTGCCATAAGCATATACTAATTCACATGCATCTATACTCAAGTTGATTTTTTATTGTAGATTTTTATCACGCTACAAAGGCTATAATTAACCTCAATCACGAGTTTCTTCTATCAAACTAATGATTGGAATATGGAGACATCGAGATTCGAAAGTTGGGTGTTGAATCTTCGTTGTCTATAAAATAGAGCTACACCTTGCTCCTCAATATCGTGATAGAGGGCTCTGACCATACAGAAGTATAAATACCATCTTCTCTACAAATATAGAAGATTATCCATGTAGATGTAATGTAGGGACCCAAACCACCAGTATAAAGGATACGTGAGGCAACAAAATAGGTGTGGAAATCGCATTCGTCAAATTATGAAGATACTTAATGTAAGATCGAACCACTCCAAGATCACCATCTAGACCTTTTAGTTTGAAGAAGGTGATCAAAGTGGAAGGCCAAATCGGGAAGACCCAAGGATTATATCGGGTTTGAGACTAGCTCCAGGATGTGTTAAAAGCTTCCCCAACTAAGATGTATGAAATGGAGGGCCGTAAACTATGTGGTTTTGTAGTGGGGCCAAGTTAGGAAGCTCGATTGATATGACTCTAAGCGTGGATGAATGGATAGATGCAAAGCAAAGATAGCAAGGAGCCTCGAAGAATCCGAGCTGTATCATTTTCTCTGGACACGGTGATTCAAGGGAGCAAGCAAGGTTTGGAAAGCAACATCAATGATCGACAATGCTCAACTTTATAACTTATGCTCGAAACATCAATGTGACACCCTAAGCGGAGGGCACCACATCCCCCGCACCGAGAGCCCGGTCCACCCAAGAAATGAGAGTCCATACATGAAGCAAGCTCACGGAGAACGGAGATAGAATAAAAACCAACCTGTTAGGTGGGACTAGACCTTGTACCACCAATTCAACAAAACAAAGTATGCGGAAGCAATGTAATCATTCAGGCACATTTCATATAACAACAGGAAGGTAAATACGGGTTCAACTACTCAGTTAAACCTGCCCTAACCTGTCCCGAATTCATTACAATATAATTACATGCAAATGGTTCAACTAGGGCCCTAGAATCCTATCCCGAGTTAAAGAAAGCAGTAAAGATACACTATGGCCTACAAGGCCCAATTTAATATAGGAATGAAGGTACAATACGATGCAGTGCTAGTAGGACTAAGACTTGAACAAAGACTTCATAAGACTCCCACCTAACGACTATGAAACCTGCAAGACAGACACTAAAAACAATGAGATGGAGGGGTCAGTCAACTGACTGAGTGAAGGGGGGTACACACGCATATATATATATATATATATATATATATATATATATATATATAATCAGGCAATCAGGAAGGCATAATTCCCTATATGTTTTAGTATTGAATAAACAGGAGACAGGAATCAGGAGTAAATCAATACGTATGGGCGGAATTATGTCAGGGCATGTAAGTCACATAAATGAGATATAATATTCATGTGTCGATATCAGTATGCCTCTGTTGATGCCCGCTTTACCTTTACGATCCACGAGCACCGATGCTGAACAGGGACTGAGACATACCAGAGGTTACGGATATCTATGCTTAACATTTTAGGGGGAACCGACGAGAACGGGTATTTAATCCATCCATGACTCCACTTTTCACTTATTAACATGACAGGATCAATAAACAGTCAGGCAGACAGGAATCAGGATTATCAAATTATCAATGCAAGAAAACAGGTATAATTTAACCTCCTTCACCGGTGATGGTTTGGGTAGCTAGCCTAGCCATCCAGTAACAGTGGTGAGGCGGGTTCATGACTCCCCCAAACCAGAATCCCATCTTCTGCCAAACCTCCTGGCAGATGTCTGGGTTGGTCCAACAGGATAGGACCTGTGTAAGAGTTCACCGTCGGCCCGATGCTTCCCCGGTTCCCTCAATACACAAGCCCCTGGGCCCCAGGAACAGGTACAAGATCCACACCGGCTAGCCCAGCGCTAGGAAAGCCGGGGGCAATCAGGAATATCTCGCAAAACAGGCCAGGATTAACACTATGCAGTTTATAAATCATTTCCGGTACATAACCGGTATAAAAGATATGGTTAACTTTAATATGAAAACCATTTGGCATACTTTTAATTCATGCAAGGTTATAGGTCGTTTATAAAGAAAACCCTCACCTCCAAGTGCAAGAAAGACCAAGAGAAGGACCACGGAACCGGAAAGTCTTCACCGAGGAGATCACTGTGCAAGAAGAACAATGACAAAACTAGTGAGACAATACTCAAAATGGAACCAAGTAGGACACACGGCGATGTTCATGAAGTGGTGCATCATATCATGGCATGATTCAATATGCATTTATTCATAAATATGTCATGAAATGGTGTGATCGTGTTCATGAGCACAAGTAATATCATTTAGACACATCAATGATTCAATCACTCAATTTGGCATGTATACAATGCATGCAAGTCAAATAAGAGGTCGAGGATGTAACATCCCGCTCGTCTGATTTATAAGGTACGCCACGTTTCAACCTTTTTATGTGTTTAATTACGTGATTTTATATTTTTCGTGCCCCTATTTTGAACTCTTTTAGAGTTTAGGGGCCCCTTTGTAATTTTCTCTTTTTAGGGGTTTTTCAGTCATTTATCGTTTGAATGAGATTTTGACCATTTTGACCCCTTCAATGCGTTCGGGGCATCGAGACGAGTCCGTAGACTCTAAGTTTGCCCAATTATGACGTCGTTAACCCCTTCTTCCGATCGTTTTCGTGTACGAGGACCTGAGATATAATACTCGGATCCTCGTTTTGCGTGACATAACTCAGCGGCTCTCTCTCTCTCTCCCCCCCCAGGCGATACATGGCATACACACACACCGGAGGTGTAATTTCACACACAACCCAAACTTGCTCATTTCTCGAAGGAATTCGATGATCCAATAGTCCATTTCGATTATCTCGACGACGCGGTCACAACCGTACCAAGAACTCAACCAACTGAAGAGCGGTGGCAGAGATACGGCGGAATTTCAGATGCGCAGGTGGAGGGTGATGGAGCCGCCGCCACTTCGCCGCCCATTCGCGGCGGCTTTCGGCCATCTTCCGGCGACACTCGCCATACACCCAGATAGAAGGACTCCCGGCACTTCATCTAACGTAGGCGGCGCCGTCATTGGGTCGGCGGTTGGGCCGCACGCGCGGTTTTTTTTCGCGACGGCGCGCGGCACTGTAGAGACAGCGATTCTGCCGCTCCGGCGGTTTTTTTTCGACGAAGGTTAGTGTTTTCCAAGGTTTTCGACTACCCCGAGTTAATTTCCGGCATCGATTTCACCCAATTTGGCCGTAGGTGGTGGTTTCGGCGATGGGAGTGGCGGCAGAAACTTCGACGGGCAATGGGGGCCTTTTTCGGCCATCTTTTGGCCTCGGGCTCTTCACGGAAGTTGTTCGGAACGACGAGAACTAGTGGCTTTTGATCACACGACTCCTGATTCGGCCAATTGGCGGTGGATCACGGCGGCACAGTGGCGGTGCTACGGCGGCGCCATCTCCGGGGATTTTTCCGACGAGAAAGCTTAGGGCTTTCGTAAAGCTCGTCACGGGTAAGCCGATGCATCTTTCGGATCTCATTTTGGTTCACCGGTTTGAAAGTAATTGAAGTGTGAAGGTTTTAGGGTTTTCGTATTCTTGGTTTTGAAATTGGAGACAATTGGCGTGGGATTTGTAGAAATTGATCAAGGATTCGGAATGAGGACGAGGAATTCTTGCACGAGGGAATTTTCAGGATTTTTTCGGTACGATCCGGGGGTGGGCGAGCGGCTATTCCGGCGGCTCCGGTGGCGGCGATCCGGCGGGCTTCGGACAGAGTGTCCGTCTCGTTATGGTGAGTCCGTTGCCGCTTTTCGTTCGTTAATCGGACACTCGGTTTATTTTCTGTGAATTTATTTGTATAATTGTGAATATTTAATTATTTGTTCTAATTGTAATTTAATTGCGATTTGCTTGACTTATCGATTTATATGAACTCCGATGTATACGAAATCTTACATTTAATGAAATGTGATATGCATTGATGCTTTGAATTGTAAATTGAACCCCGTTATGCCAAAATTATATTAGTTGTTAATTGTTTAAAATGTAATTCGTACTTGCATATTCGATAAATTGATGAATATGCATTGCTTGGTATTAAAAAATATGTAATGAATTATGAATGTATAAATTTATGAATTGTTGTTGATACTAGTTTCGTTTCATGCCAATTGGGTATAATTCTTGTAGAAGGGGTGTTTATGTAATTTTAGAAAATACAAATTTGTATAACTTGAATTAATTGAACCTTATCATTTGAAAACGATTAAGCTAATTTTGATTTAAGTAAAAGTTGAATGAGCATGCCTTGGATGATTAATTTGAGACTTTTGCAATTAAAGTTTAATTACCTAAATTCAATTTGGATCTACTATGTAATACATGAATTGAATATGTAAAATATGAATTGTATGAATTGAGTAGGGTTAGAATTTGATTTGTAATCTCGTGAAATTTGTATGAATTAGGAAGCATGCTATTATGATTTATTTGATTTATTAATATGTGTCAATTGGTATGAAAGATGCTACCTGAATTTGCATGAAATGAATTAAGTAAACTTTATTAATTAAATTTGTTATACAATCCATGAATTGTTTGTGTGATAAATGAATAATATGATTTGATTAAATTATGTAATGTTTCTTCTGCAAATAATTGTTAGGCATTTGATCCCTACTTGTGTGATTGCATTTTCCGTGCGTTTCTTTGGGGTTGTTTAAGTCAGAGTCTGAGTCGTGTGTTGTGTTTTGTGTGTCCAGTTGGTACAGGTGCACCCGGGGTGGTGACTTGTGGTCGTGCAGGTTCCGGGGTGGACCTTCTACTTTGTGGTCTGCAGTGTTTGCTACCAGGTGAGGTTAGGATATAGTTATACCCTATTGCAATGTGCCCGTTTTCGAATGTGTGCGGTTTATAAGTATGTGCGAAATATGTACTTTGATGGTTTTGTCATAAGTTTGAAAGTAAGAAATGCTATGTACGAGCCTATGTATGCTTAGCTTTGATATGTTATGATTTCGAGGTTAGTCTACGTGATATGTACGTACGATAGCTAAGTACGATATGCATGAAATATGTTTGTTTGTCTGTCTGTCTGTCTGTCTGTTGCGGGTGAAGCTTCCGATTTCCGTGATCTGTGTAAGTGTGGGCCCCAATTTTCCGTGTAAGGGATGTAGCAGAACCCACCTGAGCGTAGGTTGGGGGATGGAGTCCGAGGGTTTGAGCAACAGTGAGCACTTCCCTCTTCAGCTTTAGGATGGCTAGGGTCGCGTAACCCTTCCATCACACCTACCTGGTATGTTTTGTTTTGTTTTGTTTAGTCTGTCTGTGCACTCGTACCCGTCGAGTTTCGTTATGTCTGTCGGTTATAAGTTCGTGAAACGGGGGTAGATTCTCAAATTAAGATAAAAATTGATATACTTTTAAGCTAATAAGATATGCTCTGATATGTGTGTTAAGTCTGCATGAACCTGAACTTATATTTTAAGAACGTTTGAGTTAAGATTTGTTTGTTTGGTTTTAAGTCTCCCTATATGTATATTATCACGGGAAAATATTTTGGCATACAAAAACTAACCCCGGGTTCACGAACGTTGTTTCCTCTACGTGCTGTGCTCTATATATATGTAGGCGTGTGTGGGTAGCCCCTCGCTCAGTCTTTGGACTGACCCCTCCCCGTTTATGTTTCTAGTGTGCAGGTTTCGGTTGGAGTTCATGCTAGGCGGCGGTGTGTCGTGTTTTCTGAGTCCGTCTGCACGTTTCAGTTTGTTATGTATTTTGTTCTGATTTATAATTTTGTAAATTTTGTATAAGTTATGTTGTGAGCAGGTTGAACGTATGATTTGATTGATTGGAATTCGTGACAGGTTAGGATAGGTGCTCTAATTAGTTGAACCCGTCTTGCTATGTAATTGTTCTGGACAGGATAGGACAGGTTGCATAGATTAGTCGAACCCGTGTAGTTGATTTTATACTTATAATGCGCGGTATGTTTAAAGTATAAAAAGTTTTTGGAAAGTTGGCTTTTTGCATTGATTCCGCTGTCATGTTTTGCATCTTTTCATTCGTACAGGGTTAGGTACCACCTAGCTAGTGGGTGCGTTCTTCGTTTGTCACCCGTTCGCTATGACTTGGTGCGTGTCCGGACTCTCCATTTCGTACACGTGTCGGGTCATAGTGCGGGGGTGTGATGCCCCACCGCTTGGGGTGTTACAGAGGAGGTGAAAGGAAAGCGATAAAATGTGTTTTGGCAAAGTTTGGCAAAAACTAACAGTTTTCGGAAATGAGCAAGTGGAAGGAAAACTGGAATATCTCGAGTCCTAGAAGTAGGAATTGAGTTTTCTTTGTTCGAAATGAAAGTACACACATATACCTTTAAAATGGTATGTGGCTCGACTTCTGGTTCAAAGCGAGGTGAAAATGGCGTAGACCCGAAGTTGGGCGAAAGCAGATCGTCGGTAAAGTGGCGACACCAAAAAGAATTAACTATATCTCACAAATTAGAAAGGATAATATGGTGATTCCAATTGGAGGTTTTTCTAGTCTTCAAATGGTTTCCAAGGGCTTAGAAATTAGGTCAAACGGAGTTCGGATGAGGGAGTACCCGGCCAGGGAAAATACAAGTCTAAATCTACTCGGCCGGGGAAAAACAGTGCACAAACTCTCCTGCAATAAAGTACCCGCCCGGGTACTTTTGTTTACAAAATCTACCTGCGCGGGTAGACATTCTGGACAACCAAAACATAGAAGAAACAAGGGTACACGAGGGAGGAACCAATTTTTGGAAATCCACCTCCAAACTCAACCAAATGCAATGAAAATCAAAGCACAAATTCATGTAAACATGCTCTATTACATATCTTAAATTCAAGGCAAGCAAACAAGGATTAAACAAGTTGCCATTAAAGCATAATCAAGCTCCATTAATGGAGTTTTGAGCTACAATCGATCAATCATCATAATTCCAACAATTAAACGAGAAGGGAGCTTAATAGAACAACCTATATCAGTCTTGGAACATAATATTCAAGTATGAGAGCAAGGGAACAAATTTTGACATATTATCACTATTTATCATCTTCTCCAAACGCATGAAAATAAGCAAGAGAAAACAGATTCAATCGGGAGAAAACGAAGCACACGAGGAGTGGAGTTCAAATCTTACCTTGGATCGTTGATTGGACGAGAAATGGAGACGAAGCTTGAGCTCAAAGCTGAAGATGGAGAAACCCTTCTTTTTCTCTTCCTTTTCTTTCTCGTTCCAACGTGAAAATAAAAATGAGGGAGAGAGAGGCTAATATTTTCAGCCTCTTAAGGGTTGAAACGGGTCGAATAAATGGGTCGGGTCAAAAGGATCCAATCCACGCGGATCGGATTTTAGAACGATAGGGATATCAAATGGATTTAGAAAATTATAAGGTTAATTTTATCGAATCCAAATCACCAAAACGAACTCAATGGTAAGGTTAGAATTCGAATTCGAATTCCCGAGCTCAAGGTAGCCACGAGGGCTCAAACACCCTAATTAAAATTAGGTTCTTAACGAGCAATTATTGGACAATTGAGTCCAAGTACATTTAATAAATTCTAAGGCGCATATAATAAAATTACACGTTGACACGTTAGCATGTGAAGTCACATAAATCATATAATTACCGAATTAAACTCTCACGTGACCTCGTACCTGGCTTGCTGGAAAACAGGGTGTCACAACCTCTCCCCCCTTAAGAAAGACCTGTCCTCAGGTCCACTGCCTCGAGTATTGGACTCTAAGCAAAACCTCTCCGTGTTTATCCCACGCGGGGTTCACGACATCCAACAGGAATTAGTTCAGAGAAGGGTCTTCAAGCACAAAGGGGCTTGAAGCTGCTCATGAACTAAATCCGACCATGAGTAGTTCGGACGTCTCACACGATAGGAGTGTCTAAACGAGATCCGCCCCTACCGTTTGAATCCATCCTAACCATCCCACAACTCGATATCACAAGTGGATTAGTTAACGAACTCCCACCACTCGTTCTCCAACCCGAAATGGGTTTTCAATCACCACATCAACTTCATGGTTTGAAGTTGGTTTCTTAGGCCGCCACTAGCTTCTCAATAGGGTCTCCAAAGACCCGTTGTAAAGTCCGTTGCACGGCACGACCCTTGTCTCACCATGTTACTAAGGCACTCGCTCACTCCAAAAGCAACTAACAAGCAATTACACACAACAGAAAATTAAGGAATGCGTGATGCACGTGATATGTATGGTTAATCTACCGTTCACCATTGTTTGGAGGTTTTTCATTGTAGTGAATCCGGAAGCTACTTGATTTCTTTGTTAATGGTTCATTTGCTCGTAGAGTCTTGTTTTCATAATCCTCGATGTATTTGATTCTTCGTTGATCACTTGGTCTTCGCCCACGATTTATTCTTTTACCCTTGCTAGCCCCCATGATTCGAAGTTCCGCATTTAATTCTCTTATCTTTATTAAATACCATGGTCCAAAGTTCTAATCTTGGAAGTCTCATGATCTTAATCCATTTGATTCATTCTTTACCACAATCTCATTCGCCCTTCCTTGGATGCTCGAGCTTGTCCCGAATAGTTCGGATGCCCATCTCAAACCCTATTAGCATTCCCGGCTCATTATGGAAGATAATTGATGAGCCAATAATCCATTTTGTTCATGTTATGATCTTTCTTACTTATTATGCTTCCTAAGTCCACGGTTGAATTTGGTCTCCCTATGTCGGTCGCCAAATATAGTGATTGTCTCGTCTTCACTTATTCACTACCTTCCTTACCGCTTCTTGCAAACTCTCTACACGGATCCATTTTAAATTAACTTGAGTCGGCAATCAAGATTATCCTCGATCTATCCTTTCTTATCAATTTTGTGAATTTTTCATGGTCCCATCATCTTTAAATTATGAGACAGGAAAATCCAGATACAATACGTCCAATCAGGGCAGACTTAAGTTTGCATATCTCCCATAACAAGATGTAACGACACGACATTAGGACTCGGTCATGTTGCTTCATTTCCCAAGCACTCCCCGAATACCTATCTTCGTCCCTTGAAGCACATGTCTCTTTTCCACCCTTGACATTCATTTTCAATACCACGTTTCCGTAGATTGTTTATTATACTCCATAACCTGCTTGATCTTCCCCAATTCGGTCTTGAAATCTCATCGAGTACTCTATCTTCCCATCATCACGCATCTTTTGTAAAGATCCAGTTACTTGTTAACCCTTGCATTTCCATTGTTCCCTCTAAGAATAATCCACTCGAGCCAAGTATTTCTAAATCATCTCCCGGTCATGCTCTCCCCTTAAGAACTCCAATCCAAATTCCTTAAGCTTGCTCTGAAGGTTCTCAAACCAAGGTCATCGAGCTCCTCGACATAAGCGATCCTAGCTAAGCTATATGTCCGTTGATCTTGGTCAAATTCACTTTCAAGGAATTAGTAGGGATGACCATCTCATTCATCTATTCCAAAATCCGGTTCTACTTTCTCGAGCTTCCGTATTTCTTCCTTTCCTTTAATCCACACTTTACAACCCAAAATTCCTCCTTAACTCGATTTGAATATGTCTCGATTGAAGCAGCATTCGATGAACGAAGTGGGGGAAATTCCCTATCATATAAACACTAAACCATGCATGTCAGATTAAGATGCTAATGCACGTAACAAACAATTAAAGATGCAACACGTTGGAGCAACTATATCAATTAAAGATACACGCACACATAGATAAAGGTATTTAAATAATTTAAAGAGATGTATGATGCACGTTCCATGAATGTATTAAACCTGTCACCGTTATGGTAAGTTATTAGCTCAGCAGCTTATCCTCATTTCTCTAGTAATGGCTTGCTTGGACTTGTCGATCATTTCTTGTTTTCCCACGGTCTTCAAGATTTGTATGAACCTCCTTGCATCAACTTATATATCTCCATGGTCTGAGATCACGACCTCTTGAACCCAAATTCTTCTATGTCCATGGTCTTGACTTCTTCCTAATAATCGGTCTTCCACTCGTCGTCCCGAATCTTTCTCCAAGTGTCACCTCGAATGAAGTCCATTTGATTTTCGTTATGAATTTGAATCGATAGTAGAACTTATCGTTTACTTGCTTACACTTGAGTACGTAATCTCCTTCTAAGGATTCTTTGCCTTTCTTTATCGTTTCCATTTGTTGTTCTATATTTCCCACTTCAACCTCACAACAGTACAATTCAGCTTGGATCGGGATGATGAACGCAAATCTGGCGATCTCACAACACTACAATTCCTTAGCATTGTCACCTTCCATGGATATGTATTTACCTCGTTGATTGATTTTCCTTGATTCCTTTCGAATCAAACTTCTATCTTATTCGAAATCCGAAGCCTCTCAATTCATCTCTTCTTCTCCTACTTAAGTATTCCAATTCTCATCCATCGATTGAACTCATTCATCCCTTCTTAGATTAAAGACTTCCAACCACTACGGCCTAGACTTCTTGTGTAAGCAGTTCCAATCAAGTCATACATCCGGTAATAACACTTACATTCCGAATTAGATGATCCCGTTAAAACTGTTAAATATTCTTCGTTACTTGTCATCGCATAGATCTACTTTGCCTTGAGTTTCCTCGTCTCATTGTTGATCTAAACCTGAATTTCGAACATCTCCATGGTTCTCCTTTGCTTCTTTCTTGAGTTAAATAACCCCGTCGAATCCGAATAAGGCATCCTATGTAACATCCCGCTCGTCTTAATTATAAGGTACGCCATACTTCAACCCTTTTATGTGTTTAATTAGGTGATTTTGTGTTTTACTCGGCCTTATTTTGAACTCTTTAAGAGTTTAGGGGCCTTTTTGTAATTTTCTCTTTTTAGGGGTTTTTCGGTCATTTATCGTTACAACGAATTTTTGACCATTTTAACACCTTCGACGTGTTCGGGGCATCAAAACGAGTCCATAGACTCTAAGTTTGCCTAATTCTGATTTCGTTAGCTCTTCCTCCTGTTCGTTTTACGCGCGAGACCCGGGATAAAAGACCCGAATCCTCGTTTTTCATGCCAAACCATCAGTCTTCTCCTCTCTCTCTCCCGCTCCAGCGATTCACGTACCTTCACACACACTCACGGTGTGAAAACACACACAACTCAAACTTGCCCGTTTCTCGACGGAATTCAACGAATCAATAGTCAATTTCGACGAGCTTGACGACGCGGTCACAACCGTACTAAGATCTCGACCAAACGATGACCGACGACGTAGATATCGCTGATTTTCAGTCGCTCGCGGAGGGTGGTGGCGGACCCCGACTTCGCTGCCCATTCGCGGCGGACTTCCGGCGACACGCGCCCCTAGCCCAGAAAGAAGACTTCCCCGCGCAGCCTTGGACGTTGGCGGCGCGGCCATCCGGGCCGTGATGGAGCCGCACGCGCCGCCTGAAGCTCGCGGCGGCGGTGACGGTTACTGTAGCGGCGAGTTTTGCCGCCTTCCGGTGGCGTTTTCCGACGGGACTTGATGGTCTACAAGGTTTTCGACGCTTCCGACTTCATTTTCGGCCTCAGATTGGAGCGAATAGCGTCGGAAGTGGTGGTTCTGGCGTGACAACGGTGGCGTGGCTCTCGACGGCAGTTTGGAGCTTTTCCGGCGATCTTTTGGCGACGGTTCCTTCCGAGAAGTTGTCTTACTCGACGTGATCGAGTTCTTCGTGTAGGTGGCGGCCCAAGAACCGGCCGGCGGCAGCGGACCGGCTCTAGACCGGTGGTCCGGTTTTTCGGTTATTTTTTTAGCTTTTGGCTATGGGGCTTTCGAAGGGCTCGTTACGGGCTTTCCAGCGGTATATTCGGATTTCATTTTCGTTTTACGGTTCGCATTTAATTTCAGTTTTCGTCCTTGGAATTTGGTTTGGTTTTTCTTAAACGAAGTCCGGTGTGTTTGGTATTTTCCGAAATTGATTGAGGGCTTTTGTCGAGCAGGCCGAGGCGTACGTTTCTGTCCTTTCGGGGAATTTTCCGACCACCGGATGTGGTGGTCCGACGGCTGCACGTGGCGGTCCGGCGGGTTCCGGTGGCGGCGCTCCGGCGAGCTTCGGACAGTTTGTCCGCCTCGTTGTGGTGAGTTCTGCGCCACTTTCCGTTCGTCAATCGGATGTCCGGTTGATTTTACATGAATTTTTGAAGTTGTATTTATTTTCGTTAATTGTTTTAATTATAAATTTCGATCTTGTATAAACTATAAATTGAAATTATGAGTTGTATGATACTTGGAAATATGTTATGATGTATGAAAGTTCGATTCGTGATTTATTGAAATTATTTGTCTCACTTTACGCCTATCTACTTAAGAATATCTATTGTTTGAGGGGGTGTTAGTGTAATTTCTGGATAAGTATGAATTGTTTAATTTGAATTGGTAAACCTTAGTAATTAAATCTAATATGTAATACATGAATTGAATTCGTAAAATATGAATTGTATGAATTGAGTAGGGTTAGAATTTGATTTGTAACCTCGTGAAATTTGTATGAATTAGGAAGCATGCTATTATGATTTATTTGATTTATTAATATGTGTCAGTTGGTATGAAAGGTGCAACGTGAATTTGCATGAAATGAATTAAGTAAACTTTGTTAACTAATTTTTTTATACAATCCACGAATTATTTGTATGATAAGTGAATAATATAATTTGATTAAACTATGTAATGTTTCTTCTGCAAATAATTGCTATGTATTTGATCCCTGCTTGTGTGTTTGCATTTGCCGTGCGTCTCTATGGGGTGTTTAAGTTTGAGTCTGAGTCGGGTGTTGTGGTTTGTGTGTCCAGTTGGTATAGGTGCACCCGGGGTGGTGACTTGTGGCCGTGTAGGTTCCGGGACGGACCTTCTGCTTTGTGGTCTGCAGTGTTTACTAACAGGTGAGGTTAGGATATAGTTATACCCTATTGCAATGTGCTCGTTTTTGAATGCATGCGGTTTATAAGCCTTTATGTATATGTAGATATGTGCAAGATACGTATTTTGTTGGCTTTGCTATAAGTTTGAAAGTACGAAGTTATGTATAAGCCTATGTAAGCTTAGCTTTGATTTTGTTATGATTTCGAGGTCAGTCTTCATGATATGTACGTATGATAGCTAAGTACGATATGCATGAGATATGTCTGTTCGTCTGTCTGTCTGTTGCGGGTTAAGCTTCCGATTTTCGTGATCTGTGTAAGTGTAAGTTGGGGCCCCAGTTTCCGTGTAAGGGATGTACCAAAACCCACCTGAGGAAGTGGGGGATGGAGTCCGAGGGTTTGAGCAGCAGTGAGCACTCCCCTCTTCCGCTTTAGGATGGCTAGGGTCGCGCAACCCTTCCATCATACCTATCTGGTATGTTTTGTTTTGTTTTGTTTTGTTTAGTCTGTTTGTGTGCTCGTACCTGCCGAGTTTCGTTATATTTGTCGGTTATAAGTTCGTGAAACGGGGGTAGACTCTTAAGTTAAGATAAAATTGGATTTTCGATATTAAACTAATAAGTTATGTTCTGATAAGTGTGCTAAGTCTGCATGAGTTTGAACGTATGTTTTGAGTTTTGTACAAGCTAAGTTTGGTTCGTTCTGTTTTCATAAGTCTCCCTATATGTATAATATCACGGAAAATGTTTGGGCGTGTAAAAACTAACTCCGGGTTCACGAACGTTGCTTCTTCTACGTGCTGTGCTCTATATATATGTAGGTGTGTGTGGGTAGCCCCTCGCTCAGTATTTGGACTGACCCCTCCCTCTTTTATGTTTTTAGTTGCAGGTTCAGATTGTTGGAGTTCGTGCTAGGCGGTGGTTTGTCGTGTTTGTTCAATCTGTGTCTGTTTGTTTAAGTTTGTTAAGCATTTTTGTTCTGCTTTATGAATCGTAAATTCTGTATAAGATATGTTCCGTGCAGGTTTGGATTTATGAATGGAATGCTTGGAATTTCGGAACAGGTTAGGACAGGTGCTTGGAATAGTTGAACCCGTTTTGTTTTGTAAGTGTTCGGGACAGGTTAGGACAGGTTGGCTGGATTAGTCGAACCCGTGTAATGATTTTTGGCATGTTCTGCATTGTATGTTTAATGTATGAAAAGTTTTTGAAAAGTTGGCTTTTTGGTACTGCTTCCGCTGGCATGTTTTGCATCTTTTCACTTGTACAGGGTTAGTTACCGCCTAGCTAGTGTGTGTGTTTTCGTTTGTCACCCGTTCGCTGTAACTTGGCGCGTGTGCAGACTCTCCATTTCGTACACGTGTCGGGTCATGGTGCGGGGGTGTGGTGCCCAACCGCTTGGGGTGTTACATCCTATATAGTAGAGACATATATGTCAATCTCCGAAGTCACAAACATCCCACGATCAACCCTTATTTCACTAAATATCCCCCTACCAGAGTAGAACTTATCAATCCATCCAAACTCGATCCTTTTATCCCAGATCCAAATCCTTGAACTATAGCACCATCTAGGGTAGATCATGGTTCCTGGATTCCAGTGTAGGAGTCCCTGGTGCATTCCTCACATCATTCGGTTTGAATGAAGAATTAGTGGTACTTGTCGCAGTTGTAGAAATTAGCCGTGGTTTGATATTATCTTCGTAAACTGTAAATCATAACTCATTTCAAGAATATATATGCATGCGATTAGGGCATGCTCGTGTCACGTATTGAACACGAAAACACAGATTTAACGTAAGGTGCATCAAATAGTTCAACAAAGTTCAAAAGAGGTGCAATTTCATGCTCAAGATCGATGCAATGTATACATTGCCATGTAGTTCCTAAGCGGTACGACCTAGACTCAACACGACACGACACTAGAACTCCGGTTTTACAACCTGGAGCTCTGATACCACCTTAAGGATGTGACACTGTAGCACCCGGGACGACAGGCACCACATCCCCCGCACTATGAGTCTAATCCACATATGAAATAGGCAGTCCATACATGAATCGGACTCAGAGCGAACGGGTGACAAACAAAACAACAGTCCTGACTAGGCGGAAGCTAACCCTGGAACAATCAACAATAACCAAAATGCGGAAGCAAGGAAATCATTCATGTAATACCAAAGAAATAAATGAAATCTAACAAGACTATGAATACCGGTTCCACTATTCAATGCACCTGTCCTACCCTGTCCCGAATCAATACAAGGCAACAACATAACAACGGGTTCAACTAGCTCCAGAACCTGTCCCGAAATAATATCAGTTCAATAAGGGTACATCGGCCAACAATAAAAGGTCAATACAATACTTGGAAATCATATAGTATGTAGTGAGCGTAAGTGAGTGGGACTAGTACAAAGACTCGACACTCTAACTCCGCCTAGTAACCAACACCTGCAAAAGAAACTGGAAAAGTGGGAAAGAGGGGTCAGTCTCTAGAAGACTGAGTGAGCAGGAGCGATACATATATATAGAAAGATGCACATGCAAGTCATAAATCCCGAGCAAGGTTTTATTTGAAATTAGTTCCAAAAAGGGCACGAGAATAACTAAGCAACGCTCGGACTTTACGACTAATCATATTAAATTCATTAAGTTTATAATTCATACATAAACATAAAGGCTCGGCGAGTGAGCGTGCATTATCTCCAACCAAACTCCGACCGTGTACGAAAAATATCAATAATACATTAAATAGGTGATCATGCAATATATCATAATACACGCAGATCATATATCATAGCATAAGACATATTCGTTTGGGCAATCCGTGTCCGAGCCTTCCCGCATGGTGCATATCAATCATAAACATAATCATAATCATAAAATAAGTTCCAACCTTCTTCCTCCGTGGTGGACGGGTTTGCAAGGCCCGACCACCTAAACATATCATTGTGGCTATGAGGTTCATGAGTCCTCAAAGCCCGGTTAGCATTTCCTCGTCAAAAACTCATTGACGAGGTCCGTTTCGCCATAACATAGTGGAACTAGCACATGGGATCACCGTCGGCCCATGCCTCCCCGGATAGCCACATGTACTAAGTCCCTGGGCCCGTGAACATAGCATACATGCATAATCTAGCCAAAATATATCAATTCATAAGAAACATAACATTTTTCATAATTCATTAGAAGAGGGTTACTCGATAATAATTTACTCGATGACTCCACTTTGAAAATGGTATATGTATATATAAGGTTTTTGGCCCAAAACTTATGACATAAGGGTTGTAGGGATTGATACGTAACTAGAACGAAAACACCCTCACCTTGAATACCACGAGACATAAAGCATGAGCAATACGGGTGCCTATTCAATTCGCAAGTCTCCGCCCTGGAAACAAGTTGTACAAGAGAAGGAACAGTGTGTACCAGTGAGAGGAGACTCAATATGAACCAAATAGGACGCTCGACAATGCAAAGATCGTGATATGAATGTTAAAGGATAAGATTATGTCATGAAAATGTTCATGTGCACTATTAAGAAATTTAAATCACATAATCAAGTCATTCAATCATTCGTTCACTTTCATTCAATTCATAAATTCACGTTTCCAATCAATTCAATTCAAGAAATTCAAAGCACAAGACCCAACATTTAGGCAAATAAGAGTATTGAAGTAAATTAAGTTCAACACACATTCAAACGTATTCATATTACATAATGTAACATATTTCCAAATTTGAGAACAAGAAGAAATCATATGATAGGGGAAATGAGTTACGGAAATCACAAACGATACAAAAACGCACATAAACGGCATTCAGTAAAATCATGCCTAAATCTCATCCAAATGTTATGAAATTAAACCACAGTACTCCCAACACATAGTAAAACAAGTTCATAGTTCATCACAAATGAAGATAAAGGCATTAAAGAGGTGAAACAAACCAAAAACCGAAAAGGAAAAGACAAGAGCTGCGCAGGGGAAGGGACACTCCCGTGTCCCTCAATTTGAATACACTGAGACACGGGGGTGTCTCAGTACAGACCTGGAAAAAGGGAATGACACGGGGGTGTCTCACATTTCAAAGCAAATGAGACACGGGGGTGTCACGGTACAGACTCAAAAACGCAAACAAAGCATACCGGCAAAACAGACCCTAAACAAAATCAGTCACAAAAGCGTACCAAATCAACTCCAAATCTCATGAAACTTGATATACAACATATTTATCATGTTAGGAGCATATTTAATTTAGAATGCAAAGGCCAAATCACACGTTAAGAGTACCGAAACCATGCAGCCAGTCTGGGGTGCCAAAACCACACATACGAGCTCGATTGTTCAATCATGCCATGATCAAGTACTTAGGGGCTGAATTTTAAGCTGAAACTTTACGGAATGAATACTAACATGATGAAAAACTAATATAATCCATGTATATGAAAATTGACATGAATTGGAGCACATTAGGATGACCAACAAACCACAACAAAAATGCAACAGCAGCTGTCATGGATCATGCATAAGAATGGATCCAAAGGCTTGCAATATGAATTCTAACATATAAAACAATGAGTGTACATCAACTCCATGCAATTTAACATGAAATGAAGGCCATTAGATCAAGCAACAACACATAATTCCACACAGTAGTCCCAACACAGGGGAGGCAGTTTGATCTCTAAGTTTGGAGCTCCATATCTCATAATTTCATCAAAGGGTCTAAAGAGAAAATCATCCTAACATCATATACTATCATTTAGGAAACAAATAGGCCAAGAAATAAGCTCATATGATCATTTATAAGCAAGGAAATCAGCTGCACAACCAAGCAAGGTCACAAGAGCAATTACCCCCTAAAATTCATATCAAGCTCATATCTCAAACCTTAACCAAATCTGATCCAAAATCAGAAATAAATGGATGAAAATAAGTATAAGAGAGTAGAGAATACATAAATATTCATACCTTGAAGATTTGGTGAAGAAGGGAACTGATTTGAGCTCAAAATCACAAAGGTAGCCAAGGTTCTCTTATCCTCTTCTTCTCTCCACTCTCTCGATCTGTGCTGGAGAAAATGAGGGGGGGTTTGGCTCGGTTTTTCTACTCAAAAGGGCAAAGAAAGGCTTAACTCAAGTACACAAGTCATGGGTTAAGGTATGGTTAGGTTAGAGTGGTGTTAAGGGGTCCCACCATGAAGACTAGTCAACAAAAGGGGTTCTTCTTGCACGAGTTGCTCGTTATGGTTGGATTTCGGAGGTCTTAATGATCTCAAAAAGGTATGAGGCTTGTTCCATTGTCTCCTAATCGTCGATATGAAGGCAACGGAGGTGACGAAATTCAAATTCGAATTCCCGAGCTCAAGATATCAATTACGGAACCAAGGGTCCGGTAATTGGTCGTTAGCCCCCGACTTGGATTCCAAAATTAAAATAAATCTGAAACACATGCAAATGAATCCGAAAATACGAAACGAATATATAATCACATACAAGTCACGTATAAATCCAACATATTAAATTTGTACGAAATTTCGATATCAATTCATATAGAAACGAAACTCGTAAATGTCACTCATACACAATGTAACATTAAAATTCATAATTTTAACAAATAACATAAAGTTAAATGCGTATAATTAATTTATAAATATAAATGCATGCATCAATTATGAAACAATGTATTGCATGAGTTCATGCAAATATTAACAATATATATATATATATATATATATATATATATATATTATGTAAATATGTTTGATATTAGTATCATTAAAATATAGTAATTAACATTTAATACATTTAAAATAAAATTAAATATGTAAATTATGTATAATGTAACGCCCCAATTTTCGGCTTTCCAGGGTATTCCAGAACAGAGATCGTGATCAATGAGCGCGTTCATTCATTCTTGAACCGTCGTGTCCCTCGCTAGCAAGCAAGTCAGGTCATGCCAAGCCATGCGCGTACCGTGATTATCTTGTCATTGTCAGGACCACGCAAAGCAAGTCGGGCATCGTGTTATCATGATCATCGTGACTATCGTGTTATCGTGTACAAGCGTTCTCCTGGCCAGGTCCTCCTTATTGAGGGCGCTGGGCTGGTGGTTGTCCGTCCAACCACAGGAAGAACAAAGCATTATCGTGTTATCGTGAATGGTGAAGGCTCGCAACCTTTCCGTTATTGGAGTGATGGAGTTATTGGAGTGATGTAGTTATTGGAGTGATGGAGTTATTGGAGTGATGTAGTTATTGGAGTGATGGAGTATATATTGGAGTGATGTAGTTATTGGAGTGGTGGAGTATATATTGGAGTGATGGTGTTTAATGGAGTGACATGGTTATTCGTGAAATCAATATACATGCAATATTCGTGCAGGTACCTTCTAGACAGGAATCAAGCTGAGTTGAGCTTTGCAGTCGAGCCCATACGGTGCATCTATTTATTTGTCATTTCACAGCAATTATTAATATTAATTGTTAAGTATTTAGGAGATGATAATATATTGATATGTAAACCCCGGGTATGATTTACTTGATAAATGATAGGTAATATCGCATACTTTAGTTTATTTATTATGCATTATGGTTATTGATTACAAACTAGTCCCACCTTGCGTCTTGTGTTATCATATTGTCACCCGTTCGCCATAGGTTGGTTCATGTACGGACATTTCATTTCGTATGTGGAGCGGCCTATGGTGCGGGGGTGTGGCATCCTTACGTGTTGGGGTGCTACATCTTAAGTGGTATCAGAGCCCGGTTTCAAAATCGAGGTTCTAGTGTCGTGTCTAGTTTAAGTCAAGCAACTTAGGGATTATTTGCTAATTCGTGCATTGTATTTATTTATGACCTTACATGCTCGCCAAGTGAATCCAAGGACGGATTCTTTTAAGGGGGGGAGAATTGTAACGCCCCAATTTTCGGCTTTCCAGGGTATTCCAGAACAGAGATCGTGATCAATGAGCGCGTTCATTCATTCTTGAACCGTCGTGTCCCTCGCTAGCAAGCAAGTCAGGTCATGCCAAGCCATGCGCGTACCGTGATTATCTTGTCATTGTCAGGACCATGCAAAGCAAGTCGGGCATCGTGTTATCATGATCATCGTGACTATCGTGTTATCGTGTACAAGCGTTCTCCTGGCCAGGTCCTCCTTATTGAGGGCGCTGGGCTGGTGGTTGTCCGTCCAACCACAGGAAGAACAAAGCATTATCGTGTTATCGTGAATGGTGAAGGCTCGCAACCTTTCCGTTATTGGAGTGATGGAGTTATTGGAGTGATGTAGTTATTGGAGTGATGGAGTTATTGGAGTGATGGAGTTATTGGAGTGATGTAGTTATTGGAGTGATGGAGTATATATTGGAGTGATGTAGTTATTGGAGTGGTGGAGTATATATTGGAGTGATGGTGTTTAATGGAGTGACATGGTTATTCGTGAAATCAATATACATGCAATATTCGTGCAGGTACCTTCTAGACAGGAATCAAGCTGAGTTGAGCTTTGCAGTCGAGCCCATACGGTGCATCTATTTATTTGTCATTTCACAGCAATTATTAATATTAATTGTTAAGTATTTAGGAGATGATAATGTATTGATATGTAAACCCCGGGTATGATTTACTTGATAAATGATAGGTAATATCGCATACTTTAGTTTATTTATTATGCATTATGGTTATTGATTACAAACTAGTCCCACCTTGCGTCTTGTGTTATCATATTGTCACCCCTTCGCCATAGGTTGGTTCATTTACGGACATTTCATTTCGTATGTGGAGCGGCCTATGGTGCGGGGGTGTGGCATCCTTACGTGTTGGGGTGCTACATCTTAAGTGGTATCAGAGCCCGGTTTCAAAATCGAGGTTCTAGTGTCGTGTCTAGTTTAAGTCAAGCAACTTAGGGATTATTTGCTAATTCGTGCATTGTATTTATTTATGACCTTACATGCTCGCCAAGTGAATCCAAGGACGGATTCTTTTAAGGGGGGGAGAATTGTAACGCCCCAATTTTCGGCTTTCCAGGGTATTCCAGAACAGAGATCGTGATCAATGAGCGCGTTAATTCATTCTTGAACCGTCGTGTCCCTCGCTAGCAAGCAAGTCAGGTCATGCCAAGCCATGCGCGTACCGTGATTATCTTGTCATTGTCAGGACCATGCAAAGCAAGTCGGGCATCGTGTTATCATGATCGTCGTGACTATCGTGTTATCGTGTACAAGCGTTCTCCTGGCCAGGTCCTCCTTATTGAGGGCGCTGGGCTGGTGGTTGTCCGTCCAACCACAGCAAGAACAAAGCATTATCGTGTTATCGTGAATGGTGAAGGCTCGCAACCTTTCCGTTATTGGAGTGATGGAGTTATTGGAGTGATGTAGTTATTGGAGTGATGGAGTTATTGGAGTGATGTAGTTATTGGAGTGATGGAGTATATATTGGAGTGATGTAGTTATTGGAGTGGTGGAGTATATATTGGAGTGATGGTGTTTAATGGAGTGACATGGTTATTCGTGAAATCAATATACATGCAATATTCGTGCAGGTACCTTCTAGACAGGAATCAAGCTGAGTTGAGCTTTGCAGTCGAGCCCATACGGTGCATCTATTTATTTGTCATTTCACAGCAATTATTAATATTAATTGTTAAGTATTTAGGAGATGATAATGTATTGATATGTAAACCCCGGGTATGATTTACTTGATAAATGATAGGTAATATCGCATACTTTAGTTTATTTATTATGCATTATGGTTATTGATTACAAACTAGTCCCACCTTGCGTCTTGTGTTATCATATTGTCACCCGTTCGCCATAGGTTGGTTCATGTACGGACATTTCATTTCGTATGTGGAGCGGCCTATGGTGCGGGGGTGTGGCATCCTTACGTGTTGGGGTGCTACATCTTAAGTGGTATCAGAGCCCGGTTTCAAAATCGAGGTTCTAGTGTCGTGTCTAGTTTAAGTCAAGCAACTTAGGGATTATTTGCTAATTCGTGCATTGTATTTATTTATGACCTTACATGCTCGCCAAGTGAATCCAAGGACGGATTCTTTTAAGGGGGGGAGAATTGTAACGCCCCAATTTTCGGCTTTCCAGGGTATTCCAGAACAGAGATCGTGATCAATGAGCGCGTTCATTCATTCTTGAACCGTCGTGTCCCTCGCTAGCAAGCAAGTCAGGTCATGCCAAGCCATGCGCGTACCGTGATTATCTTGTCATTGTCAGGACCATGCAAAGCAAGTCGGGCATCGTGTTATCATGATCATCGTGACTATCGTGTTATCGTGTACAAGCGTTCTCCTGGCCAGGTCCTCCTTATTGAGGGCGCTGGGCTGGTGGTTGTCCGTCCAACCACAGGAAGAACAAAGCATTATCGTGTTATCGTGAATGGTGAAGGCTCGCAACCTTTCCGTTATTGGAGTGATGGAGTTATTGGAGTGATGTAGTTATTGGAGTGATGGAGTTATTGGAGTGATGGAGTTATTGGAGTGATGTAGTTATTGGAGTGATGGAGTATATATTGGAGTGATGTAGTTATTGGAGTGGTGGAGTATATATTGGAGTGATGGTGTTTAATGGAGTGACATGGTTATTCGTGAAATCAATATACATGCAATATTCGTGCAGGTACCTTCTAGACAGGAATCAAGCTGAGTTGAGCTTTGCAGTCGAGCCCATACGGTGCATCTATTTATTTGTCATTTCACAGCAATTATTAATATTAATTGTTAAGTATTTAGGAGATGATAATGTATTGATATGTAAACCCCGGGTATGATTTACTTGATAAATGATAGGTAATATCGCATACTTTAGTTTATTTATTATGCATTATGGTTATTGATTACAAACTAGTCCCACCTTGCGTCTTGTGTTATCATATTGTCACCCCTTCGCCATAGGTTGGTTCATTTACGGACATTTCATTTCGTATGTGGAGCGGCCTATGGTGCGGGGGTGTGGCATCCTTACGTGTTGGGGTGCTACATCTTAAGTGGTATCAGAGCCCGGTTTCAAAATCGAGGTTCTAGTGTCGTGTCTAGTTTAAGTCAAGCAACTTAGGGATTATTTGCTAATTCGTGCATTGTATTTATTTATGACCTTACATGCTCGCCAAGTGAATCCAAGGACGGATTCTTTTAAGGGGGGGAGAATTGTAACGCCCCAATTTTCGGCTTTCCAGGGTATTCCAGAACAGAGATCGTGATCAATGAGCGCGTTAATTCATTCTTGAACCGTCGTGTCCCTCGCTAGCAAGCAAGTCAGGTCATGCCAAGCCATGCGCGTACCGTGATTATCTTGTCATTGTCAGGACCATGCAAAGCAAGTCGGGCATCGTGTTATCATGATCGTCGTGACTATCGTGTTATCGTGTACAAGCGTTCTCCTGGCCAGGTCCTCCTTATTGAGGGCGCTGGGCTGGTGGTTGTCCGTCCAACCACAGCAAGAACAAAGCATTATCGTGTTATCGTGAATGGTGAAGGCTCGCAACCTTTCCGTTATTGGAGTGATGGAGTTATTGGAGTGATGTAGTTATTGGAGTGATGGAGTTATTGGAGTGATGTAGTTATTGGAGTGATGGAGTATATATTGGAGTGATGTAGTTATTGGAGTGGTGGAGTATATATTGGAGTGATGGTGTTTAATGGAGTGACATGGTTATTCGTGAAATCAATATACATGCAATATTCGTGCAGGTACCTTCTAGACAGGAATCAAGCTGAGTTGAGCTTTGCAGTCGAGCCCATACGGTGCATCTATTTATTTGTCATTTCACAGCAATTATTAATATTAATTGTTAAGTATTTAGGAGATGATAATGTATTGATATGTAAACCCCGGGTATGATTTACTTGATAAATGATAGGTAATATCGCATACTTTAGTTTATTTATTATGCATTATGGTTATTGATTACAAACTAGTCCCACCTTGCGTCTTGTGTTATCATATTGTCACCCGTTCGCCATAGGTTGGTTCATGTACGGACATTTCATTTCGTATGTGGAGCGGCCTATGGTGCGGGGGTGTGGCATCCTTACGTGTTGGGGTGCTACATATAAATAATTATTTCACGTAATTTGATAAACACATACGTCATGCTGTACTACCTAAAAACTAGGACGTTATAGACACCCTAAGCGGAGGGCACCACATCCCCCACACCGAGAGCCTGGTCCACCCATGAAATGGGAGTCCATACATGAAGCAAACTCACGGCGAACGGAGATAGAATAAAAACCAACCTGTTAGGCGGGACTAGACCATGTACCACCAATTCAACAAAACAACGTATGCGGAAGAAATGTAATCATTCAGGCACATTCCATATAACAACATGAAAGTAAATACGGGTTCAACTACTCAGGTAAACCTGTCCCAACCTGTACCGAGTTCAATACAATATAATTACATGAAAATGGGTTCAACTAGGGCCCTAGAATCCTATCCCGAGTTAAAGAAAGCAGCAAAGATACACTATGGCCTACAAGGCCCAATTTAATACAGAAATGGAGGTAAAATACGATGCAGTGCCAGTAGGACTAAGACTTGAACAAAGACTTCAAAAGACTCCCGCCTAAGGACTATGAAACCTGCAAGACAGACACTAAAAACAACGAGAGGGAGGGGTTAGTCAACTGACTGAGTGAAGGGGGGTACACATGCATACATATGTATATAATCAGGCAATCAGGCAAGCATAATTCCCTATACGTTTTAGTATTGAATAAACAGGAGACAGGAATCAGGAGTAAATCAATACGTATGGGCAGAATTATGTCAGGGTATGCAAGTCACGTAAAGGAGATATAATATACATGTGTCGATAGCCGTACGCCTCTGTTGATGCCCACTTTACCTTTACGATCCACGAGCTCGGATGCTGAACAGGAACTGAGATATACCAGAGGTTACGGATATCTATGCTTAACATTTTAGGGGGACCCGACAAGAACGGGTATTTAATCCATCCGTGACTCCACTTTCCACTTATTAACATGTCAGGAACAATAAATAGTCACGCAGCGAGGAATCAGGATTATAAAATTATCAATGTAAGAAAACAGGTACAATTTAACCTCCTTCGCCGGTGATGATTTGGGTAGCTAGCCCTAGCCATCCAGTAACAGTGGTAAGGAGGGTTCATGACTCCCCCAAACTGGAATCCCATCTTCTACCAAACCTCCTGGCAGATGTCCGGGTTGGTCCAACTGGATGGGACCTGTACAAGAGTTCACCGTCAGCCCGATGCCTCCCCGACTCCCTCAATACACAAGCCCCTGGGCCCCAGGAATAGGTACAAGATCCACACCGGCTAGCCCAGCACTAGGAAGGTCGGGGGCAATCAGGAATATCTCGCAAAACAGGCCAGGATTAACATTATGCAGTTTATAAATCCTTTCCGGTACATAGCCGGTATAAAAGATGTGCTTAACTTTAATATGAAAACCATTTGGCATACTTTTAATTCATGCAAGGTTATAGGTCGTTTATAAAGAAAACCCTCACCTCCAAATGTAAGAAAGACCAAGAGAAGGACCACGAAACCTGAAAGTCTCCACCGAGGAGATCACTGTGCAAGAAGGACAATGACAATACTGGTGAGACAAGACTCAAAATGGAATCAAGTAGGACGCACGGCGATGTTCATGAAGTGGTGCATCATGTCACGGCATGATTCAATATGCATTTATTCATAAATATGTCATGAAATTGTGTGATCGTGTTCATGAGCATAAGTAATCTCATTTAGACACATCAATGATTTAATCACTCCATTAGGCATGTATACAATGCATGTAAGTCAAATAAGAGGTCGAGGAAGTGAAAGGAAAGCGATAAAACGGGTTTTGGCAAAGTTTGGCAAAAGCTCAAAAATGCACAAGTGGAAGGAAAACTGGAATATCTCGAGTTCTAGAAGTAGGAATTAAGTTTTCTTTGTTGGAAATGAAACTAGACACATAGACCTTTAAAATGGTATGTGGCTCGACTTGTGGTTCAAAGCGAGTTGAAAATGGCGTACACCCGAAGTTGGGCAATAGCAGATCATCGGTAAAGTGGCGACACCAAAAAGAGTTGACTATATCTCACAAATTAGAAAGGATAATTTGGTGATTCTAATTGGAGTTTTTTCTAGACTTCAAAAGGTTTCCCATGGCTTAAAAATCAGATCAAACGGTGTTCGGATGAGGGAGTACCCGGCCGGGGAAAATACAAGTCAAAATCTACCCGGCTGGGGAAAAAGAGTGCAGAAACTCTCCTGCAATAAAGTACCCTCCCGGGTACTTTTGTGTACAAAATCTACCCGCCTGGGTAGACATTCTGGACCTCCAAAACATAGCAGAAACAGGGGTATACGAGGGAGGAACCAATTTTTGCAAATCTACCTCCAAACTCAACCAAATGTAATGAAAATCAAAGCACAAATTCATGTAAACATGCTCTATTACATATCTTAAATTCAAGGCAAGCAAACAAGGATTAAACAAGTTGCCATTAAAGCATAATCAAGCTCCATTAATGGAGTTTTGAGCTACAATCAATCAATGATCATAATTCCAACAATTAAACAAGAAGGGAGCTTAAGAGAACAACCTATATCAGTCTTGGAACATAATATTCAAGTATGAGAGCAAGGGAGCAAATTTTGATATATTATCACTATTTATCATCTTCTCCAAAGGCATGAAAATAAGTAAGAGAAAGAGATTCAATCGGGAGAAAACGAAGCACACGAGGAGTGGAGTTCAAATCTTATCTTGGATCGTTGATTGGACGAGAAATGGAGCTGAAGCTTGAGCTCAAAGTTGAAGGTGGAGAAACCCTTCTTTTTCTCTTTCTTTTCTTTCTTGTTCCAACGTGAAAATAAAAATGAGGGAGAGAAGCTGATATTTTCAGCCTCTTAAGGGCTGAAACGGGTCGGATAAATGGGTCGGGTCAAAAGGATCCAGTCCACGCGGATCGGATTTTAAAATGGTAGGGATATCAAATGGCTTTAGAAAATTATAAGGTTAATTTTATCGAATCCGAATCACCAAAACGAACTGAATGGTAAGGTTAGAATTCGAATTCGAATTCCCGAGCTCAAGGTAGCCACGAGGGCTCAAACACCCTAATGAAAATTAGGTTCTTAACGAGCAATTATTGGACAATTGAGTCCAAGTACATTTAATAAATTCTAAGGCGCACATAATAAAATAACACGTTGACACGTTAGCATGTGACGTCACATAAATCATATAATTACCGAATTAAACTCTCACGTGACCTCGTACCTGGCTTGCTAGAAAACGGGGTGTCACAGTCAAAGGACAAGATGTCCTGCTAAAACCCCTTATACGGTGACAAGTTCATTACATTAATAGCACGTGCATCATATATCATTTTGAATTATTTGAATTCTTATCCTATGCACCTTATGATTACAATTGTTAAATTGTTGTAGTATATTCCCTTGTCGATTTATGTGCTTTGATGCTATAATTGATGATTTGATGTTGCATCTCCTTTGTTGAGAATATGCGATATATGCATTTAGCATCTTAACCCAACAATCATCGTTTTAGTGTTTACTTGTTAGGAAGCCTTCCTTGGTTGATACTTCAACTACTGATTCTATCAAAGTTCTGTCGAATCGAATTAAAGAAGAGTGTTCTGGAAATGGGGTTATGACAGTGATAAAAGTAAAATTTCGGGGAAAAGAGTTGAAAATGATTTTGGGGTTGTGCAAACTGGACAAGAAAAGAAATTCGGGAGTCCAGATTTCAAAAAGGGTTAAAAGAGAAATTGGGAAGCCACAACATAGGGTCGTTGTTCCGATCAAGCACTTCAAGGTGAATCTGACCTAGACCATCAAACCTATTTTCCACCTAGAGTTGTTCGTTCCAAGGAAATAATTTCGGGAAGATCTGGGAATCTGATTAAAGGAGGATAGATAGAATTCAACTTATATTCTTAAGGGGGACAGTACAACTGAGAAGTAAACCTGAAATTCATGTTTGTACTCCCCAAATATAACTTCTTGTAGAAATAAAAGGAATGCAAGTCATGGTGGACAGAGAAGTCCTAGTGATAGTGGCCTGAAAAGAATGAGACGATCTCATTAATCTGAAATCTTCAAAGTGAAGATCAGTTTTACTGAGGGAATATCAAGAAAGATGGTGCCTCCGATCTCTCAATGGAAGACACGTATGAGTTCAATCTCCCAAGCTTGAAATGATTAATTCTAGGTACAAGCGTGCCTCAGATTCTGAAGATGATGAAAATTATGAGGAAGCTTCTGCTCAACCTCTGGGAAAGAAAACCGACTCAGCTTAGCATACTCTATTATGAGGCCAGCAAAGGTAGCTTGGACAACACCTAATAAATCAAAATGTTATTAAATTGCCAGTCGTATTCCATGATGACTGAGGAAAGAATTCGCGCTGAGTGATTTGAGTGAATTGGAACTGGATACACGCTTAAAGGTTCAAGAGGATGAAGGGATAATTCAAATAGAAGATGAGGAAAGATGGATTAGGTCATCATAGTTCCTGAGGGTGCCCATGGAAGTTAGTTTAATTAAGCATTGAAGGAGTTGAACGACACACAACAAAATAAAACCTTATTGAGTAGTCAATCATTTTTTTTTTCCTTTCCATGATGACCTGGAAGGATTTACAATGAGAGGAATCGAGAGAGGTGATTATTAAAGAACTTGGATCAAACTTCAGGATTCATCAGATTGCTGGATTAGACTATCATATTTCATGATAAAGGGAACGTTGAAAATAGTTAACCTTGAGTATGGTAGACTCAAGTATTGGCAAAGATAGAAGATTTGAACTTGACCAAGGGATGAATGTTCCGAAGGTATATCGGAGGAGTTATGATTTGGCTAATTAAAAGAGTTTGTTTTACAAAGAGAAGATTTACGGGTGGATGATGAGGGATCAAAGAAGATAGCGCTGTTATCCTAAGGATCTAATTGAATTCCAAGAATTTGCCGAATTGAATAAGGTAATCAGGGGGTAAGAGTTAGAATAGAACCAACCGAGAGTCTATCTTCTCTTCTACTGGACACATATACTAAGGGCATTAAAGATAAGTCAAGAACCGAGCTAGCTTTTGGATTCGACCGTATAATTTAGCCATGAAATTTTCAACTTCAAATTCCATTGCTACGGTGAATGCTACCTGAAATATCCACGGCATATGCCTACATGAAATTTCAATTTAAACAATTTCTTGATGTAATGTGCTTTGCTAAATGACTTTTTATTATGATCGTTAATTGATGTAATTGTTACGTATTACTTGCTCCTTGTGTGACCGTGGTGTTTGATGTTTTTGCTGCTTTCTGTTATGTTGTTTTGTGGTGTTTTTGTGTTTTGTGTTTGGGTGCTCGGGAGTCTTGGAGACTCTTTTGCTTTGTTGTTTGTGAGAGATAGGGTTCTCTCACTGTTGCTCAAGAGACGGGGTTTCTCTCGTCGTTGCTTGCTATCTGTTTAGCTTGCCTCTGGTGGCAGCTTAGAATCTCGGGTGCTTAGAGTCTTGGTGAGCTAAGGGTCGTAATAACAACGTGCTTCACGGAATGCGTTTGGAGATTCTTGATGCCGCTTGAGGATACTTCGAGTGTTTCAACATCAAATCGTAACCTTGGTGTATGAAGATCCCCTTGTTCCTTGAAGACCTAGCCCGAACTAATTCCTGTCGGGGAATTGCTAACCCCGCGTGGGATGAACACGGGAAAGTTTTTGCTTAGAGTCCAGTACTCGAGATAGTGGACCTGAGGACAGGTCCCTTTTAAGTATAGTTGAAGTATATTTGTGTTAATCTGATATTCTGGGTCACAGTGTGGGGGATGTGGCATCCTCCCTTTTGGGGGGCTATAGTTGAAGTATTTGTGTTCCACCATTTTTGGAGCTTAAAAGCTGGAAAATGGTAACTTGTTATATGCTTGAATTCATGCCTTAAGATTGAGATATGTGACAGGATATGTGTATATGAATTTATGCCTTCAATTTGGAGTGTTTTGGTTGACTTTTGATGTGGTTTTTACTCCCTTCTCTTTCCACGAACAACCCATCCAGCTGCTACACCTTCCCCGGGCGGTGAAGTTTAATGAAGAAAGTGTCCCAGGGCGAGGACTCTTGTCTAGAAAGTTTATGGACAGTTTTCCCCGGCGGGGAGCTTTTACCTTAGAATTTCCCCGAGCGGCGGCCCACCCATCCAAACTCTGATTGACCTGAAATTCAAAAACGATCAACCTATTTAAGTTTAGAATACTCTCCAATTTGGAATCTCCTTAAAATTCTTCCTGGTTTGTGACATATAATCAATTTAAAATCGTGTCGCCACTTCCCCGGAATTCTGCAATCGTCCAACTTCAAACCTTCACCATTTTTAAATCGCTTTGAACCAAAATTCAAGATATATATCCTCGAAAAGACCTGTTTGTCTAGTTTCATACCAAACAAACAAAAACCAATTCAAGATATATATTCTCGAAAAGACCTGTTTGTCTAGTTTCATACCCAACAAACAAAAACCAATTCCAATTTTTAGAACTCAAGATTTTTTCCATTTCTCTACAGCTTGTGCAATTCGGGAAAACCGTCAGCTCTTAACGAAATCCCTTTTTCTCACGTACCTTTCACTTCTTTGACCTCCGTATGCAATTTAAATGAATTTTATGCATGATCAAGTGATAATTATTGATTTTTAACACTCCTTGGTCCTTGCTTGCTTAAGCTTGATTGTTCAACTTGGCGCTTTAAATGAATTGAATCCGTATAATTAAAATGCATGTTTTTTGTGATCTCCTTGGGTATGAACGAATATGGTGTGATAAATGATGCCTTTTTTTATGAGAAATTGATATGAATATGAGTTATACGTACGTGATTGCATATTTTTACTTGCATGAACTTGATATGAATTGGACATTGAACGAATAAATGGTAATGAATGAAAGATTGGTTATGAATGAACACAATTCATTCGTGTAATGGGTAAATGACTCATTTACGTGTCAAATGGCATTAATTGTGCACATGAACATCCTCATAACAAGTTATTATCCTGCATACATTTAATATAACGTTTATGTATTTCCGTGCGTCATATATGGTTCATTTAGAGTCTTGAGTCTCACGAATGCACCGTGTTGTCTTTTGTAACATCCCGCTTGTCCAAACGTACAGGTACGTTGTAACGAGAGTGTTAATTGCACTTTTAAATTATTTAATTATGCAAATATGTGTTATTTTATTGAATATGTGATTATTTGAAATTTATTGTAATTATTTGTTCAACTTATAACTTGAGTTTTAACGTTTATGACTACGTGCCTCGGAATTTGCTTTCTACGTATCCGGATTTAACTCTGATTTTTGTGACATCTTGGTATGTGTGAAATATGTGAATTATGAACGTGTTTACATGATCGTTACGTGTTTTAGAGTTTGTTTATTTTGGTTCTTAGCTCGTTTTGTGAAATGGGATTTTCGAGGGACTCGAGGGCCTAATTAGTTTTAGCGCACCTTGGGTTCCCGACGACATAACTTGAGCTCGGGAATTCGGATTCAAATTTCGGAAGAAGCGTCAGACTCATAACGAAGAAAAAAAACCAAGGAATACAATTTGTAATTTTCTAAGCCCGTTTGAACCTCTGAAAGTTTGCCGAACCGAGCCTCGGGTGAAACTTGGACCCCTTTGTACTCTTTTAACCATAACTTGAGCATTTTTTGACCAAATTGAGTAATTCTTTGGCCCACATATCCTTGACTTAACCCCCTATCTCCCTATCAGATATTCACTTCTTTCTAAACATCACAAGAGAAGGAAAAAGGGCTCTTTTCATCTGCAACCCGAAATCCGACGAGAATAAAAGAGAATACTATTTATTTTCCAAGTTTTGAGCTCGATACTCATCCGTTTGACCTCAAATTTGAAAGGTAAGTCCATAAATGTTTTGTCCATCCTTACCTATTTAATTTGACACATTATTTTTTGAAATCCATGGAGAAATGAGTGAGATATGGAATATTTGGTGAATAGTGAGGCTTTGGACCTTCTTGTTGAATTTGTATGATTCCTTGCATTTCCTTTGGATTTGAAGCATCATATATGAACTTAAGACATCATTTTTCACTTCTATGAACTTAGATTGCATGATGGTTTTGGAATTTTAAGGTTTTGTTTGAAGAACTTGAAGGCTATGAATGAAGAAGAAAGGGAATTTTCATCCTTCATTCATCTCTTGATATGTGGCTTGTTTGATCATGTTCTTGAGCTTTTCTTACATGAATTTTATGTCTCTAACTTTACCTCTAAGTGTTGTCATGATTTACATTGAATTGGAGTGAGTTTTGTGCTTGTTTTTCGTGTTTTGCCCTGTTGCCGCCAGTGGTCCCGACCAGTTGGTCGTGGATGCGATCCATTTTTCCTCTTGTCTCGACCTTGGTCATGGCGGTGACCGTGTTTTGCCCTAGTTTCGAGTTGTACTTGTGTGTTGTGTTGATTTCGCTTCGTTTGCATTTTTCGTGAACTTCTTTCTCGTTTTTCACTTCTTATTCATTATATAGTTGATGAATTATGTGTTATATGATTTGTTTTGAATTTATTACGCGCTTTGTTGCTTTTATATGCATTATATGCTTTCTTATGTGCATGCATGAACTTATACTTTGATTCCTTGCCTCGTATAATGTAGCACCCGGGACGATAGGAACCACATCCCCCGCACTATGAGTCTAATCCACATATGAAATAGGCAGTCCATACATGAATCGGACTCACAGCGAACGGGTGACAAACAAAACAACAGTCCTGACTAGGAGGAAGCTAACCCTAGAACAATCAACAATAACCAAAATACGGAAGCAAGGAAATCATTCATGTAATACCAAAGAAATAAATGAAATCCAACAAGAATATAAATACGGGTTCCACTAATCAATACACCTGTCCTAACCTGTCCCGAATCAATATCAATTCAATAAATGGCACACCGGCCAACAATAATAGGTTAATACAATACTTAGAAATGCTCGGACTTTACGACTAATCATATTAAATTCATTAAGTTCATAAATCATACTTAAACATTAAGGCTCGGCGAGTGAGCGTGCATTATCTCCAACCAACACCTTGTGTAGTTCATTAACATTCATTCTTTCTTTCTTTTCATGCATAACATTCTTTCGTGCACATTCAATAACATTTACACCTTCTTCCTCCGGGTTGGTGGTGGGTTGCAAGGCCCGACCACCCATTCATTGACCAAAAGGGGAACATGACTCCCCAGATGGCACTCAGTGTCCATTCCTCGCTAACTCCTAACGAGGTCTGGTTACGCCGTTCATTGGTGGGACTAGTGTGAGGGTTCACCGTCAACCCATGCTTCCTCGGGTCACCACTCACACCAAGTCCGTGGGCCCCATTCTGTGCATAACATTTATTCTTTCTTTTCTCGCCAAAATATTTGATTCATAAGAAGCATAATATATTTCATAATCAATTTGAAAAGGGTTTACTCGATCAATATTTACTTGATAACTCTACTTTAAAAGTAATGTAGCACCGCGAACGGGAGGCACCACATCCCCCGCACTAAGGCTCAACACGAGTAACGAAATGGTAAATCCACACCCGTATCAAACCATAGCGAACGGGAGATAAACAGAAAAACCTTCCTAAGCTAGGCGGAACTTAGACCCTGCAAATATAACTAATCAACAAGACATACCGCAATGGTGAACTAAATCCAAACACATGCATTGGCCACGGCCTGCAGAAATTAAACACTCGAACCACAGGCAGACTTGGGCTCCTCATGCCTCTTTAATTCATAACAAAGACCGACAAGGCAATTCAATAGCAAATACATAAAGATTCAAGTTCATAATCGTACATGATCAAATCATGCATAATTCAAATACATATGCGAGTGCAGAGACTATCCTAACTTAACTTGACCAACTCAAAGACTCCACACAACTCCGCCTAGCTTAAACTCCAAAGCCAAACCTGCACACTAAAAGGATGGGGAGGGAGAGGGTCAGTCTCTAGAAGACTGAGTGAGCAGGAGCGATATACTTATATATAAAACATGTACAAGCAAATCATAAATCTCGAGCAAGGTTTTATTTAAAATTAGTTCCCTAAAAGGGCAAGAACAAAACTAAGCAATGCTCGAACTTTATAACTAAACATGTTTATAATTCAAACATAGCATAAAGGCTCGGCGAGTGAGCGTGCATTCACTCCATCCAAACTCCGACCGTGTACGACAAATATTATTAATACCTTAAATAGGTGATCATGCAATATATCATAATACACACAGGTCATATATCATATCATAAGACATATTCGTTTGGGCAATCCGTGTCCCGGCCTTCCCGCACGGTGCATAACAATCATATCATAACATAATCATATCCATAAAACAAGTTCCAACCTTCTTCCTCCGAGTGGTGGACGGTTTTGCAAGGCCCGACCACCTAAACATATCATGGTGGCTATGAGGTTCATGAGGCCTCAAAGCCCGGTTAGCGTTTCCCCATCAAAAACTCCTTGACGAGGCCCGTTTGGCCGTTAAACATAATGGAATCAGCACATGGGATCACCGTCGGCCCTTGCCTCCCCGGATAGCCACATATACTGAATTCCTGGGCCCGTGAACATAATATACATGCATAATCTCACCAAAACATTTCAATTCATAAGAAACATGACATAATCCATAACTCATTTGAAAAGGGGTATACTCGATCAATATTTGCTCGATAACTTTACTTTAAAAGTAACATATATATATGTATATAAGATTTTGGCCAAAGCTTAACACATAAGGTCGTATGGTTTTATACGTAACTAAAACGAAAACACCCTAACCTGAAACATGACGATACAAGGATACGAGTTACAGAGTGCCTGAAAGATCAAGCTCTCTCCACCCTGGAGATAAACTGTACAAAAGACAACGTAACGTGTTCGTGACACTCAAGACACTAAATGAACCAAATATGACGCACGACATGCAACGAACATGATATAAGTGCATAAGAAATAATATTATGTAATAAACATGTTCATGTGCATTATTAACATCCTTTAAATCATATAAACATTCAATTCATTCATTCAATGAAGCATTCGTATTCAAACGAGTTCATATCCTTCACATTTCACTTTTCCAATCAATTCAACTCAAGAAATTCAAAGCACAAGATCCAACATTTAGGCAAATAGGAGCATTGAAGTAAATTAAGTTCAACACGCATTCAAACGTATTCAATCTTTCACAAACCGCTACTACATACATCATATCACATAATGTAACATATTTCCAAAGTTTGAGAACAAGAACAAATCATATGGTAAGGGAAATGGTTTACGGGAATCATAAACGCACAAAAACGGCATTCATCAAAAGCATGCCTAAACCTCACCCAAAGGTTAAGAAATCAAACCACCATACTCTTAACACATAGTAAAGTAAGTTCATAGTTCATCACGAATGAAGATAAAGGCGTTAAAGAGGTGAAACAATCAAAAACCGAAAAGGAAAATACAAGAGTTGCGCAGGGGAAGGGACACGCCCGTGTCCCTCAATTCAACTAGGCCGAGACACGGGGGTGTCACAGTACAGACAGGCAAAAAGGGCATGACATGAGGGTGTCTCACATTTCAAAGCAAATGAGACACGGGGGTGTCTCGGTACAGACCCAAAAACGCATACAAAGTTTTCCGGCAAAACAGACCTGATACAAAATCAGTTCAAAAGCATACCAAATCAACTCCAAATCTTATGAAACTTGATATACAACATATTTAGCATGTTAGTAGCATATTTCAGCTAGAATGAAAAGGCAAAATCGCACGTTAAGAGCACCGAAACCATGCATCAAGTCTGGGGCGTCCAAAACCGCACATATGAGTCCGATTGTTCAATCATGCCATGATCAAGTACTTAGGGGCTGAATTTGGATGTAAAACCTTGGGGAATGTATGCTAACATACTAAAAAACTAATATACATCATATATATGCAAAATGGCACGAATTGAAGCACATTAGAATGACCAACGAATCACAAAAATACAACAGCAGCAGGTCTGTCATAAGCCATGCACAGAACAGGTAATGTGCTACGGTGTTGGGGCTCAAAATGGATCCAAAGGCTTGCTACATGAATGCTAACATATAAATAAATGAGTGTACATCATTGTGACACCCCGACTTTCAGACCGTACAGGTATGATGTATGTGCGCATTTAAATTTATTATTTACGCATTTTATATTTATTCTAATTGTTTATTTGAATTATTTAATTCTAATTCTTATATGAATTATTTGAATTTATATGAAATATTTGAAATATATGTCAAAAATCTGCCTTAAGTGATTTATGATATGTGAATTTAATTCCCGAACAAGCTAATTTCGTGAATTACGTGATTTATTTGAGTTAAGGACTAAATTGTATGATTTTATTTATTTTTGGACTTAATTGGAAAGTTGAATTGGACTTATTTGACACTTTTTAAAATTTTTGGACTTAATTGAAAATAGCCTTTTTAATAAAATTTTAATTATTTTTAATTCGTTAAAATTGATTTTATTTTATTTATTAATTCTTGAATTTGAATTTTATTATTGGAATGACATGCTCTTTTGTTGAAATGTGATGCGTTCGTGTTCGATTTGAGATCGAAATTTCGTGCCTTTTTAATATGTTGGAGTTTTATGAGTCGTGAACTTGAATACGTGCTCGTTTTGTGTTTTCAGGTTTATTTGTCGGGTTTTCGGGAGTTGTTTTCGTTGGGTGACCTAAAGGGGGCTAAAGTGTATTTAGCGCACCTTGGGTTCCGGGTAGTGTAACTTGAGCTCGGGAATTCGGATTCGAATTCTGTCACCTCCGCTGAACTCGTTTCGACGATTCGAGTGCAATGAATCAGGCCTTGTAATTTTTTGACCTCGTTTGATACCCCGAAATCAGCCCGTAACTTCATCTCGAGCTCATATGACCACCTTTCACCATTTTGCACATAAGTCCCTCATCTTTTGAGCTTTTCACGTGAAACCTGGACCCACACTCCACTAAGTCAGCCTATTATCACCTCTCATACCTCTCATACCGATCCATACACAAGAAAGGAGAGGAAAATCTGAGTTTTTGAGCAGCAGCAGTTAATCCCGTCACTTTCACCCTAGAGGGGATTTTGAGCTCCAATCTCCATTTTCTTCCATCTTCTTCAAGGGGTAAGCTTATACTTGATATGTACATGCTTATATGATCATTTGCATCTAATAAATTCGGAATTTGATCCACTTTTGATTGAGTTTTGGAACCTTGAAGTGAATAGTTAGGTTTTGCTCCGTAATTTGAATTCTATGACTTTCTTTGAGTTATGGCTTGAATTGATGCATGAAAGGTGATTTATTATGCTTTATTTATTGCTATTTATACCTGACTTTGATGGTAGTTGTGTTATGTGAGAGTTACCATTATTGTTCTTGAGCTTTTGGAAGAGATATACTTGAGTTTGGATCCTTTTTCCTTCTCCTCCTCTTGCTGTCAGTTTTCGCCCAGTTTGATGATGTTTTTGTGTTGATTTACTGCTGAATTTCATGCCTTAACTTTCCTAGATGAAGTGGTTTGGGATTGGGTTGAGATGCAGGTTGTTTCGAGCTAGGCGGGGAAGTGCGAGTCTTGGTCTTGTACTTGTGTGTCTAGGTCGAGTTGCATTCACACTTCTTGCATTTTGGATACTCTTATTATGTATTTGATGTTAGAATTATATTTTGCTGAATTATGGGCTTTTGATGTATATACTCGATCTTTTGGGTCGTGAGGCCATTGTAAATGATGTAAATGTTAGCCATAGATCTCTTTTCGATCCTTATGTTATTGCTTCCGCATTTATATGTTTGTTTTGCGGGCTCTGTCCGAGTTTTAGCCCCGCTTAGCCTAAGGAGTGAGTGTAGGTTCCGTTCGCTTAGACTTGGACTCATGTATGGAAAATCCATTTCATATGTAGGTTCGGGTTTAGGTGCGGGGGAAGTGGTGACCCACCGCTCCGAGCGTCACAATCATATCCATGCAAATTCATACGAAAAGAAGGTCATTTGATCAAGCAAAAGCCACAAAACGTCACAGCAGTTCCAAAACAGGGGAGGCAGTTTTGCAATCAAGTTTCAAGCTTAAGATCTCATAATTTCTCCAAAGAATCTAAAGAGTAAATCATTCATACATCACCTACTATCATTTAGGCATCAAATGGACAAAGAAACAAGCTCATAATATTAGTTTTCAAGCACGAAATCAAGCAACAAAGGCAAAGTGTGCAGCAGCAGTTCGAAAATAGGGAAGGGGATCCAACCTCAAGTTTCATGCTCAAAAACTCTCATTTCATCCAAGGGTTCTAAAAATAAATCATCCATAAATCATCTAGCATGGCTTGGGTATCAAAAAGGAAGAGAAACAAGTTCATATAACCAAGTTTCATGCAAGAAATCAGCCCCAAACCTAAGCTACTCCAAGATGGCAAGAATCACTCAAAAATCCTAAACGTGTTCTAAATCAAACCCTTATCCAATCTGAAGCAAAACAAGAAATAAATGGATGAAATCAAGCATAAAAGAGTAGAGGATACATAAATATACATACCTTCCAGATATGGAGAAGAAAGGGAGTGATTTGATCTCAAAATCACAAGGGTCAAGGTTTCTCTTTTCCTTCTTCTTCTCTCCACTCTCTCTCGATCAGGGCTGCAGAAAATGAGGGAGGTTTAGCTCGGTTTTTGCTGGTAAAAGGAGGATAAATGGGTTAACTCAAGTACACAAATCATGGGTTAAGGCATGGTTAGGTTTAGGTTGCTTAAAGGGTCCCACCATGAAGACTAGTCAACAAAAGGGTTCTTTTTGCACGAGTTGTTCGTTACGGTTGGATTTCGGAGGTCTTAATGATATCAAAAAGGTATGAGGCTTGTTCCATTGTCTCCAAATCATCTCTGAATCGTCGATACGAAGGCAACGGAGGTGACGGAATTCGAATCCGAATTCCCGAGCTCAAGATATCACGTGCGGAACCAAGGGTGCGCTAATTGCTCGTTAGCCCCCGATTCGGTTCCACAAATCAAAAATAAATTTGTTCACACGTCAAATGAATTCTAAAACATAAACCGAGCATATAGACATGTTCATAACACACATATTTACGACATACTAAATTTCCGTAACATTTCGATATCATTTCATATGAGAACGTAGCACAAATAAACAAGTATGCGTATATCCCTAATAAATTCATGCATTACAATTTAAAACTAAAGTTTAAATTCCATTTTAAATATAATCCAAGGTCAACGGATTTGAATAAATTAATGCAAATGATTAAGGCATAATTAATTATCATAATACTTAATTAACAATTTATAATAAAATTAAATAATAAAATTAAATATGAAACACTTATAAATAATTAATCACATAGTTAGATAATTTAATTGCGCAATTTATAAACAAATACGACACATTAGTTTAAACAAAAAACCGGGGCGTTACAATCTCTCCCCCTTAAACGAATCCGTCCTCGGATTCACAGCACGCTTAAAAACAATCAAGGAGAGATTCTCCGTCTCTCACAAAAAACAAGGAGAGAGCCCCGTCTCTCGAGCAACAATAAGAGAACCCCGTCTCTCCAACAACAATGAGAGAACCCCGTCTCTCGCAAGCAAAGAGAGTACCCCGTCTCTCGAACAAAAATAAGAGCATCCCCGTCTCTTACAAACAACGAGAGCACCCCATCTCTCAAACAACAATAAAGCAAGGAAGTCTCCAATACTCCCAAGCAACATACGCAAAACCATAATTAAAATCACGTAAGACACCCCAAAGCAAGTAACAGATATCATCCACATTGGTTATCAATTACTCCAAGTAATTTAACTTGATAAGAAATCGGAACACATAACAAAGAAATTATTTGAATTAAATTTGCATGAATGTATGTATCATAGATGCTATAAGTACCGTTCACCGTAGTCACGAAATTTAAAATTGTAAATTATCGTTGTCCAGTGTATGATCTGTCCCGAAGATAGACTCATTGTTCAGCTTGTCTTTAACCTCCTCAGGGTACCCCGATGAAGCAACAGATGAATCCTTTAAGGATTATACTCTTAGATCCCTTCTGAATTGTACTGCTTCCAGTTTCCACCCTTTCCTTTAATCCTCATTCGACCAACCAACTCTTTTTAATTAACCGAGCTTGAACTCCCCGAATGCCCTTAAATTATCCGTCCCGAAGTCCGATCCATAGTTACTACCTTTACCCATATCGAAGTCTAACATATTCTCAAAATATCTACTCCTGGCAACACTGACGGCTCAGTACCGATCTTGAGATATTTGTTATTATGATTTCTTTCCCATCTTCTGCTCATGTTATCCATTTATTCTCTTTAACCCCTTTAAAGTTATATTCGGTAATTGGCCCCATATTTCTTGAATCGAAGACAAAATGTTCTTAATGATTCCTGAAGTTTGATGTAAATCCTCCAATTATCATCCTTTTTTATTTGGTCCCTTCTTAAGTTTCCTTCTGGATTACCTTTGATATAACCGATAACTTAATAATATTGTCTCGGACCCCTTCATACTTTATTGAATTAATCTTGATTGACACCACCCTATTATATGATAACTTGATTTGATTTTCTCTTGTTAATTCTAACTTAGGAGTTCACAGAAACTCCCTTATAATTCCATCACCTCCAGATTGGAACTCCATACATAGAAATGTTCACTGAACCACTTCCCTTATGTCTCGTAAAATCTTCACCTGAATTTAGCAACGTAATTTCTTTCTCAACAGCTTCACAACTACATCCATTTTATTCATTTCCAATCGCCAGCATTCGGATTTCTAGATTCTCCTTAATTTGCATCCCCATTGATGCTATTAACATATTCATTCGAGCACCATTTCCATCCTCCAATTTATCTCTCGGTCGTACTCTCCCCCTTAAAATTTTTGCTCTTTCATGTCGAACTCCCTCAATCCTTCTTCTCTATTCTTATTCGATCCGAACACCCCGAAGCCAAATCTAATCTCACTTTCCTTCGGAGTTCCTTTCCACCGACCTATCGCTTACTTGAAGTTCTTTATTTTCTGAAGTTATCTTCCTTATCAAGTGCCATCGTGTTGTTGCTTTTCCTCACCATCCAGATGTGATCAGTCGAAAAGATACTTGATGAGTGAGGTGAAAGAACTTCCTACCAAGTAAACACTAAAATGCATGTCGGGTAAACATGCCAATGCATGTGTTACGTTTACATCAAGCATTTATGCAACACATTAGCGCAACAAAAACAAATAGAAATGTACAGATAACCATAAGTCCAGAAGAATAAATAATTGATGCGAAGTATGATGCACGTGCTATGAATGTTTTGGAACCTGTTACCAATGTGGTAACTTGTTAGCTCGGTAGCTTTTCCTCGTTCCTCCAAATCCCGAGGTTACTTTGACTTAGTGATTATTCCTTGCCTTTCCCACGGTCTTCGAGATTTCCATGAATCTTTGTAAATCACTAGTACCTTCCACTATCCGAGATTGCAATTTCTTGATTCCTAATTCTTCCACGTCCCCGGAGTTAGCATCCACACTTCTTCTCGAAATTCGACCTTTACTTCTAATCGTCACCTCGATCAAGAATCCCGCGCTTATCCTTTGTGAATTTAATTCACCTCCAATTGCTTATACTTGAACGCATGATTTCCTTGCAAGGAGTGTTTGCCTTTCTTTATCGTTTCCATTTGTTGCTCCATATCTTCCAATTCAACTTCACAACATGACAATTCAGCTTGGATTTGAAAAAACGAACTCAAATCCCGTTCTCAATATCGCCACCTTCCATCTATTTGTATTTACCCAGGTACTTGCCTTCTAGAAACCCGACTTCTAATCACTAGGCTTAGTTCGAAATCCTTCTTTGTAGACCCTTGGTGCACAACTCCTACCGGACCCCTTTTATCTTAACTCCTCTTAATTATTGATACCTCTTCAATGATCCAAATCCGGGACCAAAATACCTTCAAGGTTTTGTTCATTTCATTCCTTAGGTTGAAAGATCCCGTTGAATCCAATTAAAGCACTCCAAGTAGTGGATTCACATAAATTGATGTTCTGAGTCACAACCATCCCGTGATTAACTCCTATTCCTATTTCACCAAATGTGCCTCTGCCATCGCATCGCCAAAGTCGAACCTCCCACTCTGAATCCTAACCGTTAATTACAACTCTGTCTATGAAGCCACGCATCTAGCATTCTCCACATTCCTCCCCGGGCCATCCTTCCTATCTTCCGTGCCTCCGAAAGAATTTGCAATAGATTGTTGTGATCATAGAACTTGGTCGTGCTTTGATATTATCTTTATAACCTGGAAATCGTAACTCCTTTCGGGAATATATGCATGCGATTAGTGCATGCTCATGGAACATATTCAACACTAAAGACAAGGATCTATATAATAATGCAGCAGATAGTTCAACAAAATTCAAAAGGAAAACCAAATTTCACATTCAAGATCAATGCAATGCACACATTGTCATATAGTTCCTAAGCCGTACGACCTAGACTGACTCACTCACGACACGAGAACACCGGTTTTGCAACCGGGCTCTGATACCACTTAAGGATGTAGCACCCCACACGGGAGGCACCACATCCCCCGCACTAAGGCTCAACACGAGTAATGGTAAATCCGCGCCCGTATCAAACCATAGCGAACGGGAGACAAACAGAAAAACTTTCCTAAGCTAGGCGGAACTTAGACCCTGCAAATATAACTAATCAACAAGACATACCGCAATGGTGAACTAAATCCAAACACATGCATTGGCCACGGCCTGCAGAAATTAAACACTCGAACCACAGGCAGACTTGGGCTCCTCAGGCCTCTTTAATTCATAACAAAGCCCGACAAGGCAATTCAATAGCAAATACATAAAGATTCAAGTTCATAATCGTACAGGATCAAATCCATAATCGTACAGGATCAAATCATGCATAATTCAAATACATATGCAAGTGTAGAGACTATCCTAACTTAACTCGACCAACTCAAAGACTCCACACAACTCCGCCTTGCTCAAACTCCAAAGCCAAACCTGCACACTAAAAAGACGGGGAGGGAGAGGGTCAGTCTCTAGAAGACTGAGTGAGCAGGAGCGATATACGTATATATAAAACATGCACAAGCAAGTCATAAAGCCCGAGCAAGGTTTTATTTAAAATTAGTTCCGTAAAAGGGCAAGAACAAAACTAAGCAATGCTCGAACTTTATAACTAATCATATTCAATTTATTAAGTTTATAATTCAAACATAGCATAAAGGCTCGGCGAGTGAGGGTACATTAACTCCATCCAAACTCCGACCGTATACGACAATTATTATTAATACCTTAAATAGGTGATCATGCAATATATCATAATACACTCAGGTCATATATCATATCATAAGACATATTCGTTTGGGCAATCCGTGTCCCGGCCTTCCCGCACGGTGCATAACAATCATATCATAACATAATCATATATATAAAACAAGTTTCAACCTTCTTCCTCCGGGTGGTGGATGGGTTTGCAATGCCCGACCACCTAAACATATCATTGTGGCTATGAGGTTCATGAGGCCTCAAAGCCCGGTTAGCGTTTCCCCGTCGAAAACGCCTTGACGAGGCCCGTTTTGCAGTTAAACATAATGGAATCAACACATGGGATCACCGTCGGCCCTTGCCTCCCCGGATAGCCACATGTAATGAATTTCTGGGCCCGTGAACATAACATACATGCATAATCTCGCCAAAACATTTCAATTCATAAGAAACATGACATAATCCATAACTCATTTGAAAAGGGGTATACTCGATCAATATTTACTCGATAACTTTACTTTAAAAGTAACATATATATATGTATATAAGATTTTGGCCAAAGCTTAACACATAAGGTCGTAGGGTTTTATACGTAACTAAAACGAAAACACCCTCACCTGAAACATAACGATACAAGGATACGAGTTACCGAGTGCCTGAAAGATCAAGATCTCTCCACCTTGGAGATAAACTATACAAAAGTCAACGTAACGTGTTCGTGAGACTCAAGACCCTAAATGAACCAAATATGACTCACGGCATGCAATGAACATGATATAAGTGCATAAGAAATAATATTATGTAATGAACATGTTCATGTGCATTATTAATGTCTTTAAATCATATAAACATTCAATTCATTCATTCAATGAAGCATTCGTATTCAAACGAGTTCATATCCTTCACATTTCACTTTTCCAATCAATTCAACTCAAGAAATTCAAAGCACAAGATCCAACATTTAGGCAAATAGGAGCATTGAAGTAAATTAAGTTCAACACGCATTCAAACGTATTCAATCTTTCACAAAACGCTACTACATACATCATATGACATAATGTAACATATTTCCAAAGTTTGAGAACAAGAACATATCATATGGTAAGGGAAATGGTTTACGGGAAATAGAAACGCCTCAAAATGCCCAAAAAGGGCATTCATCAAAAGCATGCCTAAACCTCACCCAAAGGTTAAGAAATCAAACCACCATACTCTCAACACATAGTAAAATAAGTTCATAGTTCATCACGAATGAAGATAAAGGCGTTAAAGAGGTGAAACAATCAAAAACCGAAAAGGAAAAGACAAGAGTTGCGTAGGGGAAGGGACACGCCCGTGTCCCTCAATTCAACTAGGCCGAGACACGGGGGTGTCACAGTACAGACAGGCAAAAAGGGCATGACACGGGGGTGTCTCACATTTCAAAGCAAATGAGATACGGGGGTGTCTCGGTACAGACCCAAAAACGCATACAAAGTTTTCCGACAAAACAGACCTTATACAAAATCAGTTCAAAAGCATACCAAATCAACTCCAAATCTTATGAAACTTGATATACAACATATTTAGCATGTTAGAAGCATATTTCATTTATAATGAAAAGGCCAAATCACACGTTAAGAGCACCGAAACCAGGCATCACGTCTGGGGCGTCCAAAACCGCACATATGAGTCCGATTGTTCAATCATGCCATGATCAAGTACTTAGGGGCTGAATTTGGATCTAAAACCTTGGGGAATGCATGTTAACATACTAAACAACTAATATACATAATATATATGCAAAATGGCACGAATTGAAGCACATTAGAATGACCAACGAATCACAAAAATGCAACAGCAGCAGGTCTGTCATAAGGCATGCACAGAACAGGTAATGTGCTACGGTGTTGGGGCTCAAAATGGATCCAAAGGCTTGCTACAAGAAGGTCATTTGATCAAGCAAAAGCCACAAAACGTTAAAGCAGTTCCAAAACAGGGGAGCCAGTTTTGCAATCAAGTTTCAAGCTTAAGATCTCATAATTTCTCCAAAGAATCTAAAGAGTAAATCATTCATACATCACCTACTGTCATTTAGGCATCGAATGGACAAAGAAACAAGCTCATAATATCAGTTTTCAAGCACGAAATCAAGCAACAAAGGCAAAGTGTGTAGCAGCAATTCGAAAACAGTGGAGGGGATCCAACCTCAAGTTTCATGCTCAAAAACTCTCATTTCATCCAAGGGTTCTAAAAAGAAATCATCCATAAATTATCTAGCATGGTTTGGGTATCAAAAAGGAAGAGAAACAAGTTCATATAACCAAGTTTCATGCAAGAAATCAGCCCCAAACCTAAGCTACTCCAAGAAGGCAAGAATCACTCAAAAATCCTAAACATGTTCTAAATCAAACCCTTATCAAATCTGAAGCAAAACAAGAAATAAATGGATGAAATCAAGAATAAAAGAGTAGAGGATACATAAATATACATACCTTCAAGATATGGAGAAGAAAGGGAGTGATTTGAGCTCAAAATCACAAGGGTCAAGGTTTCTCTTTTCCTTCTTCTTCTCTCCACTCTTTCTCGATCAGGGCTGCAGAAAATGAGGGAGGTTTGTCTCGGTTTTTGCTGGTAAAAGGAGGATAAATGGGTTAAGTCAAGTACACAAATCATGGGTTAAGGCATGGTTAGGTTTAGGTTGGCTTAAAGGGTCCCACCATGAAGACTAGTCAACAAAAGGGTTCTTCTTGCACGAGTTGTTCGTTACGGTTGGATTTCGGAGGTCTTAATGATCTCAAAAAGGTATGAGGCTTGTTCCATTGTCTCCGAATTGTTGATACGAAGGCAACGGAGGTGACGGAATTTGAATCCGAATTCCCGAGCTCAAGATATCACGTGCGGAACCAAGGGTGTGCTAATTGCTCGTTAGCCCCCGATTTGGTTCCACAAATCAAAAATAAATTTGTTAACACGTCAAATGAATTCGAAAACATAAACTGAGCATATAGACATGTTCATAACACACATATTTACGACATACTAAATTTTCGTAACATTTCGATATCATTTCATATGAGAACGTAGCACAAATAAACAAGTATGCGTATATCCCTAATAAATTCATGCATTACAATTTAAAACTAAAGTTTAAATTCCATTTTAAATATAATCCAAGGTCAACGGATTTGAATAAATTAATGCAAATGATTAAGGCATAATTAATTATCATAATACTTAATTAATAATTTATAATAAAATTAAATATTACACGTTGCAATTAGTCATGTGCCGTGAATGTGCTCATATGCTAAATTAATGTCTCACGTTGCAATTAGTCACATAATACACTCAAATAATTTATATAAACAAGTAAACCAATTAAATAAATTCAATTTATATTAAATCATGAAGCCCATCAATTTATTATCATTTAGAAAATCAAACAACAAGGTTTAAACAATAATCAATTATCAAATCATATATCAATTTACAGGATTCAAATAACAATTAAACATACAATTAAAGCTACATGTATGATTCATGAACGTTAAGTTTGTATTTCAAATTAAATAAGTATGTGGAATAATTATGCCAACTCATATATATTCAAACAATTCACAATTAAATCAATTTAGGCAAGTAATCGACATGAAAAGAGGCCCATAAAATCAATGAGTTAAGAATTCGAGTTTTTATATATCATATCATATTATCATACATTATACAATTCATAATCATCGATTAATTAAGCGTACAAGATCAAATTACAATTTAAAACAATTAATGTATAATATACAATAACGTCAGAAATTCATATAAAATCAACCAAGTGTCCGATTGACGAACGGAAAGCGGTGATAGACTCACCACGACGAAAGGAACGCACTGTCCGAAAGGCATCGGAATCCCACCACCGGAGCCTGCCGGACCGCCACTGATAGCCGCCAAGCCACCACCTCCGGTGGCCGGAAAAATCCCCGGAAGGACAGGAACGTGCGCTTCGGCCTACTCGACAAAAGCCCTCATACAATTTCAGAAAAAGCCAAATACACCGGATTTCGTTGATGAAAAACCGAACTTACTCCCTAGAACGAAAATTGCAATTAAACTCAAACCGTAAAACGAAAACAAAATCCGAACATACCGCTGGAAAGCACGTAACGAGGCATTCGAAATCCCCTAGCCAATTTGCCGAAAAAATCGCCGGAGAGTTGACCGGCTTTGACCCACCGGTTCAGCCGCCGGTCCACCACCACCTGCCGGTTTTCGCACCGGCACCAACACGGAGAGCTTTTCCACGTCGAGACGAGTAATTTTCGTGAAGGGCTTGTCACCAAAATCCCGCCGGAAAATACCGAACCGCCGCCTCTAAAGTCCGCCGCTGCTGCCTTGCCGGAACTGCTATCTCCGACCTTTTTCTGCCCGAATTGATGCCGGAATTGGAATCAGGACGTTGAAAAACCTTGGAAACCGCTAACCCTCGCCTGAAAAAGTTGCCGGAGGGCGGCGTTTTGTGGTACTACAGTAACACGCGCCACCGCCGTCGTCTTTGATCGGCGCGTGAGCCGCCGTCAGGTGACCGTTGGCCGGGCCGCCAACATGGAAGGGGACGCCAGGATGTCTTCTCTCATGCCTTGGGGTCCGTGCAGCAAGAGTGTCGCCGAAAACGGCGTGGAACGTCGGCGAAGTCACGGTGGTCCGCCACCACCTCCAACCCGTCTGAAAATCAACGATATCTTTGCCTCCGTTTGTCGTCAAGCCAAGATCTTGGTACGGTTGTGGCCGCGTCATCGAGCTCATCGAAAAACACTATTGGTTCGTCAAAATCCGTCGAGAAATGAGCAATATTGAATTTATGTGTGTGTGTGTCATGTGTGTGGTTCGTGTTTTCGCCGTGAGGGAGAGAGAGAGAGAACGAAGCTGCAATCTCAGCTCTTGGCACGAATAACAAGGATCCGGGTGTTACATCCCAGGTCCTCAACGCACGAAACGATCGAAAGAAGGGCTAACAACGTCAGAATTGGGCAAACTCAGAGTCTACGGACTCGTCTCGATGCCCCTAACGCGTTGAAGGGATCAAAGCGGTCAAAATCTCGATCGGGTGAGAAATGAATGAAAAGCCCTTTGAAAGAGAATATTACAAATAAACCCCTAAACTTGGAAGGAGCTGCAAAGACGGCCACATAACTCACATAATTACATAATCAAGCACACAAGAAAGTCGACACGTGGCGAAATCGGAACACTGGAAAAAACGGGGCATTACATATAATCTCTTCTTGCTACTTTTATAATATACATGTATAGATAACATGTTGTAATACGTGTTACCTTGTATGACATGAATTTATGATTGATTTTGATGCTTGTTTTTTTATTTATGCTCTCATGTGCTCCTAAGTGACTTAAATGCTTTTCAATGCGCATGAATGAGTTAGAACTTTGTTTATTTGCATAATGTGCTAATCTCTCGTTTCTTTCATGACTTGAGTGGAATGATAACATGTTAAATTATGTGTTAACTTGAAAGTATTAAATTTATAGGACCGTTTCATATGAAATACGTGAAATATGAACGCATATATCTTAAGTGTTGCATTTCATATGCACTTTATGCATCATATGCATTTGGCGAGCGTTAATTTAGTATATTGTGAGTCTAAGAACGTCCTTTGTTGTTTTCTTTGTTCAGAGTTTGGTCCCGTGGGTAACGAGGAGGTCCCGTCGGCGTCCGCTTTATATCCTTTTGCTCTGCTTCGTTGAAAAGGTGAGGTTTTCTTCCTTTTAGATAATATGACCTACAACCCTATATGTTTTGAAGCCCGAATGCGAATTATGTATAATATAAGATAAATACATGTATAATATATAATTTGAGGGCTCGTCTTATTTTTTTCTAAGACTTTGAAAAATGGTTTGTATACGTATATAAGATCTATTTTGATTTTCGTTTGAAAAGGCTTTGATATGTGTGAGTGTGTAGCGAGCTTTGAACTTTTCAAGATAAGTTTATGAAAATTACGATTTTGAATTATGAAATGGGCCCCAGAGAGTGGTATGGTATCTCAGGACAACCGTGGGATCGCCGAGCTCCCCCATTAACACTTTCCTTTGAGAGTTTCACCTAATCTTAGGAGTTTGAGGAAGGGTGGTGCTCTTGAGCCGGTGGTACCCCTGCCAAAGGGGTAAGGAAGTAATTAATCCTTGACTCGTATAAGAGAAGAAGGGCCTTAGAGTTCGAAGTCAGAGATTGAGTCTTTTTGAAGGCGTCTCCTAGAAAAGGCTTCACTCGTATAGGTAAAGGTGGAAAGCTTAGTCCTCGCTACCTTGGGCCGTTTGAGATATTGGAAAGAATCGGAGAAACGGCGTACAAATTGGATTTACCGCCGAGTATGACCGGGATACATAATGTTTTTCACGTCTCTCAAGTCCGTAAGTATTATCCCGAAGAGTCAACAATTCTCCAAGTTGAAGAGGTTCAGTTAGAGCCGGATTTAACAATAAAAAAGCATCCGGTTGCAATTCAGGATCGGAAGATGCAAGAATTGAGAAACCGACAGATTCCTTTGGTCAGGGTACTTTGGAGAGATCAGAAATCCTAGGAATCGACTTGGGAAACCGAGGAGAAAATGAGAAGGTTATATCCGGATTTGTTTGAGGACTCGAGTCGGACTTGAGGGCAACTCCTTTTTAAGGGGGGGGGGGGATTGTGACACCCCGACTCCGCGACCGTACAGGTATGACGTATGTGCGCAATTTAATTTATTTTAATTTCATATTTAATTGTTGCATTTAATTGATTTATATTTTATTATTTGAAATTCTTATATGAATTATTTGAATTTATATGAAATGTTTGAATTATATGTCAAATTTGCCTCAAGTGATTTATGATATGGATTTTATGAATTTATGATATGTTAATTTAATTTCCGAACAAGCTAATTTCGTAAATTATGTGATTTATATGAATTAAGGACTAAATTGTGCGATTTTATTTAATATTGGACTTAATTGAAAATTTGAATTGGACATATTTGACACTTTTTGAAAGTTTAGGACTTAATTGAAAATAGCCTTTTTATTAAAATTTTAATTATTTTTAATTCGTTTTAAATTATATTTTTTATTTTATTTATTTTTTGTTTATTATTTCTTGAATTTGAATTTTATTATTGCAATGACATGCTCTTCGGTTGAAATTAGATGCGTTCGTGTTCGAATTGAGATCCAAATTTCGTGGCTTTTTAATATGTTGGAGTTTTATGAGTCGTGAACTTGATTACGTGCTCGTTATGTGTTTTCGGGTTTATTTGTTGTGTTTTCGGGATTCGTTTTGTTGGGGTAACCTAAAGGAGGCTAAAATGTACTTAGCGCACCTTGGGTTCCGGGTAGTGTGACTTGAGCTCGGGAATTCGGATTCGAATTCCGTCACCTCCGCTGAACTCGTTTCGACGATTCGAGTACAATGGAACAGGCCTTGTAATTTTTCGACCTGGTTTGATACCCCGAAATGAGCCCGTAACTTTCTCTCGCGCTCATATTGCCACCTTTCACCATTTTGCACATAAGTCCCTCAATTTTTGGCCAATTGCCCTCAAAGCTGGACCCACATCTCACTAACTCAGCCTATTATCACCCCATACTCCTTTAATTTCATTCCATACACAATAGTAGGGAGAGAAATCAGTTTTTGAGCAGCAGCTGTCCCAAACCCGTAACTATTCACCCAAGGGAGGTTTTGAGCTCCAATCTCCATTTTCCTCCATCTTCTTCAAAGGGTAAGCTTGTATTTGTTATATACATGATTAAGTGGTCATTTTAATTCAAGAAATTCTGATTTTCATCCATGTTTGATATAGTTTTGGCTCAAGACATGAATAGTTAGGTTTTATTGCCATTTTTTAAATTCCATGACTTCTTTGTTGTTTGGTTTGATTTGGAGCTGGAATATGGATCATTTGTACTTCATTTATTGTTGGATATACCTGACTTTGGTGGTGGTTCTGATATGGGTGAGATATCATTAATGTACTCGAGTTTTTGGTTGAGATTTATGCATGAATTAGTGCAATTTCCTTACCTTAGCTGCTGTTGTTCGACTTTCAGCTGGTTGATGGAATTTTTGTGCTAAATTGCTGCCATATTTGCTGCCTTTTCATGCCTTGTTGATGTGGTTGAGATGTTGTATGAGTTGCAGGGCTGAACAGGGACTTTTTCCATCATTTCCCGTCTCTGAACTGTCTCCCCGACAGGGGAGATTTTCCTCATGAAAGTACCCGGCCGGGTATATGCTATGCAGAGAGTTTCTGCATCACATGTACCCGGGAGGGTACTTTTATGAAGAAAATCTCCCCTGGGCGCTACAGTAACACGCGCCACCGTCCTCGTCTTTGATCGGAGCGTGAGCTGCCGTCAGGTGACCGTTGGCCGCACCGCCAACGTGGAAGGGGACGCCGGGATGTCTTCTATCATGCCTTGGGGCGCGTGCAACAAGAGTGTCCCCGAAAACGGCGTGGAACGCCGGCGAAGTCACGATGGTCCACCACCACCTCCAACCCGTCTGAAAATCGATGATATCTTCGCCTCCATTTGTTGTCAAGCCAAGATCTTGGTACGGCTGTGACCGCATCGTCGAGCTCATTGAAAAACACTATTGGTTCGTCAAAATCCGTCGAGAAATGAGCAAGATTGAATTTGTGTGTGTGTGTCGTGTGTGTAGTGCGTGGTTTCGCTGTGAGGGAGAGAGAGAGAGAACGAAGCTGCATTCTCAGCTCTTGGCACGAATAACAAGGATCCGGGTGTTATATCCCGGGTCCTCAAAGCACGGAACGATCGAAAGAAGGGCTAACAACGTCAGAATTGGGCAAACTCAGAGTCTACAGACTCGTCTCGATGCCCCGAACGCGTTGAAGGGATCAAAGAGGTCAAAATCTCGATCGAGTGAGAAATGACCGAAAAGCCCTTTGAAAAAGAATATTACAAATAAGCCCCTAAATTCGGAAGGAGCTGCAAAGAAGGCCACATAACTCACATAATTACATAATCAAGCACCCAAGAAAGTCGACACGTGGCGAAATCGGAACACTGGAAAGAACGGGGCGTTACATATAATCTCTTCTTGCTACGTTTATAATATACATGTATAGATAACATGTTGTAATACGTGTTACCTTGTATGACATGAATTTATGATTGATTTTGATGCTTGTTTTTTTATTTATGCTCTCATGTGCTCCTAAGTGACTTAAATGCTTTTTAATGTGCATGAATGAGTTAGAACTTTGTTTATTTGCATAATGTGCTAAACTCTCATTTCTTTTATGACTTTAGTGGAATGATAACATGTTAAATTATGTGTTAACTTGAAAGTATTAAATTTATAGGACCGTTTCATATGAAATACATGAAATATGAACGCATATATCTTAAGTGTTGCATTTCATATGCACTTTATGCATCTTATGCATTTGCCGAGCATTAATTTAGTATATTGTGAGTCTAAGAACGTCCTTTGTTGTTTTCTTTGTTCAGAGTTTGGTCCCGTGGGTAACGAGGAGGTCCCGTCGGCGTCCGCTTTATATCCTTTTGCTCTGCTACGTTGAAAACGTGAGGTTTTCTTCCTTTAAGATAATATGACCTACAATCCTATATGTTTTGAATCCCGAAGGCGAATTAGGTATAATATAAGATAAATACATGTATAATATATAATTTGAGGGCTCGTCTTATTTTTTTCTAAGACTTTGAAAAATGGTTTATATACGTATATAAGATCTATTTTGATTTTCGTTTGAAAAGGCTTTGATATGTGTGAGTGTGTAGCGAGCTTTCAACTTTTCAAGATAAGTTTATGAAAATTACGATTTTGACTTATGAAATGGGCCCCAGAGAGTGGTATGGTATCTCAGGACAACCGTGGGGTCGCCGAGCTCCCCCATCAACACTTTCCTTTGAGAATTTCACCTAATCTTAGGAGTTTGAGGAAGGGCGGCGCTCTTCTGCCGGTGGTACCCCTGCCGAAGGGGCAAGGAAGTAATTAATCCTTTACTCGTATAAGAGAAGAAGGCCCTTAGAGTTCGAAGTCAGAGATTGAGTCTTTTTGAAGGCGTCTCCTAGTAAAGGCTTCACTCGTATAGGTAAAGGTGGAAAGCTTAGTCCTCGCTACCTTGGGCCGTTTGAGATATTGGAAAGAATCGGAGAAACGGCGTACAGATTGGATTTACCGCCGTGTAAGACCGGGATACATAATCTTTTTCACGTCTCTCAACTCCGTAAGTATTATCCCGATGAGTCAACAATTCTCCCAGTTGAAGAGGTTCAGTTAGAGCCGGATTTAACAATAGAAAAGCATCCGGTTGCAATTCAGGATCGGAAGATGCAAGAATTGAGAAACCGGCAGATTCCTTTGGTCAGGGTACTTTGGAGAGATCAGAAATCCGAGGAATTGACTTGGGAAACCGAGGAGAAAATGAGAAGGTTATATCCGGAGTTGTTTGAGGACTCGAGTTGGACATGCGGGGCAAGTCCTTTTTAAGGGGGGGGGGGATTGTGACACCCCGACTCCGCGACCGTACAGGTATGACGTATGTGCGCAATTTAATTTATTTTAATTTCATATTTAATTGTTGCATTTAATTGATTTATATTTTATTATTTGAAATTCTTATATGAATTATTTGAATTTATATGAAATGTTTGAATTATATGTCAAATTTGCCTCAAGTGATTTATGATATGGATTTTATGAATTTATGATATGTTAATTTAATTTCCGAACAAGCTAATTTCGTAAATTATGTGATTTATATGAATTAAGGACTAAATTGTGCGATTTTATTTAATATTGGACTTAATTGAAAATTTGAATTGGACTTATTTGACACTTTTTGAAAGTTTAGGACTTAATTGAAAATAGCCTTTTTATTAAAATTTTAATTATTTTTAATTCGTTTTAAATTATATTTTTTATTTTATTTATTTTTTGTTTATTATTTCTTGAATTTGAATTTTATTATTGGAATGACATGCTCTTCGGTTGAAATGAGATGCGTTCGTGTTCGAATTGAGATCCAAATTTCGTGGCTTTTTAATATGTTGGAGTTTTATGAGTCGTGAACTTGATTACGCGCTCGTTATGTGTTTTTGGGTTTATTTGTTGTGTTTTCGGGATTCGTTTTGTTGGGGTAACCTAAAGGAGGCTAAAACGTACTTAGCGCACCTTGGGTTCCGGGTAGTGTGCCTTGAGCTCGGGAATTCGGATTCGAATTCCGTCACCTCCGCTGAACTCGTTTCGACGATTCGAGTACAATGGAACAGGCCTTGTAATTTTTCGACCTGGTTTGATACCCCGAAATGAGCCCGTAACTTTCTCTCGCGCTCATATTGCCACCTTTCACCATTTTGCACATAAGTCCCTCAATTTTTGGCCAATTGCCCTGAAAGCTGGACCCACATCTCACTAACTCAGCCTATTATCACCCCATACTCCTTTAATTTCGTTCCATACACAATAGTAGGGAGAGAAATCAGTTTTTGAGCAGCAGCTGTCCCAAACCCGTAACTATTCACCCAAGGGAGGTTTTGAGCTCCAATCTCCATTTTCCTCCATCTTCTTCAAAGGGTAAGCTTGTATTTGTTATATACATGATTAAGTGGTCATTTTAATTCAAGAAATTCTGATTTTCATCCATGTTTGATATAGTTTTGGCTCAAGACATGAATAGTTAGGTTTTATTGCCATTTTTTAAATTCCATGACTTCTTTGTTGTTTTGTTTGATTTGGAGCTGGAATATGGATCATTTGTACTTCATTTATTGTTGGATATACCTGACTTTGGTGGTGGTTCTGATATGGGTGAGATATCATTAATGTACTCGAGTTTTTGGTTGAGATTTATGCATGAATTAGTGCAATTTCCTTACCTTAGCTGCTGTTGTTCGACTTTCAGCTGGTTGATGGAATTTTTGTGCTAAATTGCTGCCATATTTGCTGCCTTTTCATGCCTTGTTGATGTGGTTGAGATGTTGTATGAGTTGCAGGGCTGAACAGGGACTTTTTCCATCATTTCCCGTCTCTGAACTGTCTCCCCGACAGGGGAGATTTTCCTCATGAAAGTACCCGGCCGGGTATATGCTATGCAGAGAGTTTCTGCATCAAATGTACCCGGGAGGGTACTTTTATGAAGAAAATCTCCCCTGGGCGCTACAGTAACACGCGCCACCGCCCTCGTCTTTGATCGGCGCGTGAGCTACCGTCAGGTGACCGTTGGCCGCACCGCCAACGTGGAAGGGGACGCCGGGATGTCTTCTGTCATGCCTTGGGGCGCGTGCAACAAGAGTGTCCCCGAAAACGGCGTGGAACGCCGGCGAAGTCACGATGGTCCACCACCACCTCCAACCCGTCTGAAAATCGATGATATCTTCGCCTCCGTTTGTTGTCAAGCCAAGATCTTGGTACGGTTGTGACCGCATCGTCGAGCTCATCGAAAAACACTATTGGTTCGTCAAAATCCGTCGAGAAATGAGCAAGATTGAATTTGTGTGTGTGTGTCGTGTGTGTAGTGCGTGGTTTCGCTGTGAGGGAGAGAGAGAGAGAACGAAGCTGCAGTCTCAGCTCTTGGCACGAATAACAAGGATCCGGGTGTTATATCCCGGGTCCTCAAAGCACGGAACGATCGAAAGAAGGGCTAACAACGTCAGAATTGGGCAAACTCAGAGTCTACAGACTCGTCTCGATGCCCCGAACGCGTTGAAGGGATCAAAGAGGTCAAAATCTCGATCGAGTGAGAAATGACCGAAAAGCCCTTTGAAAAAGAATATTACAAATAAGCCCCTAAATTCGGAAGGAGCTGCAAAGAAGGCCACATAACTCACATAATTACATAATCAAGCACCCAAGAAAGTCGACACGTGGCGAAATCGGAACACTGGAAAGAACGGGGCATTAAATATAATCTCTTCTTGCTACTTTTATAATATACATGTATAGATAACATGTTGTAATACGTGTTACCTTGTATGACATGAATTTATGATTGATTTTGATGCTTGTTTTTTTATTTATGCTCTCATGTGCTCCTAAGTGACTTAAATGCTTTTTAATGTGCATGAATGAGTTAGAACTTTGTTTATTTGCATAATGTGCTAATCTCTCGTTTCTTTTATGACTTTAGTGGAATGATAACATGTTAAATTATGTGTTAACTTGAAAGTATTAAATTTATAGGACCGTTTCATATGAAATACATGAAATATGAACGCATATATCTTAAGTGTTGCATTTCATATGCACTTTATGTATCTTATGCATTTGCCGAGTGTTAATTTAGTATATTGTGAGTCTAAGAACGTCCTTTGTTGTTTTCTTTGTTCAGAGTTTGGTCCCGTGGGTAACGAGGAGGTCCCGTCGGCGTCCGCTTTATATCCTTTTGCTCAGCTACGTTGAAAACGTGAGGTTTTCTTCCTTTAAGATAATATGACCTACAATCCTATATGTTTTGAATCCCGAATGCGAATTAGGTATAATATAAGATAAATACATGTATAATATATAATTTGAGGGCTCGTCTTATTTTTTTCTAAGACTTTGAAAAATGGTTTATATACGTATATAAGATCTATTTTGATTTTCGTTTGAAAAGGCTTTGATATGTGTGAGTGTGTAGCGAGCTTTCAACTTTTCAAGATAAGTTTATGAAAATTACGATTTTGACTTATGAAATGGGCCCCAGAGAGTGGTATGGTATCTCAGGACAACCGTGGGGTCGCCGAGCTCCCCCATCAACACTTTCCTTTGAGAATTTCACCTAATCTTAGGAGTTTGAGGAAGGGTGGTGCTCTTGTGCCGATGGTACCCCTGCCGAAGGGGCAAGGAAGTAATTAATCCTTGACTCGTATAAGAGAAGAAGGCCCTTAGAGTTCGAAGTCAGAGATTGAGTCTTTTTGAAGGCGTCTCCTAGTAAAGGCTTCACTCGTATAGGTAAAGGTGGAAAGCTTAGTCCTCGCTACCTTGGGCCGTTTGAGATATTGGAAAGAATCGGAGAAACGGCGTACAGATTGGATTTACCGCCTTGTAAGACCGGGATACATAATCTTTTTCACGTCTCTCAACTCCGTAAGTATTATCCAGATGAGTCAACAATTCTCCCAGTTGAAGAGGTTCAGTTAGAGCCGGATTTAACAATAGAAAAGCATCCGGTTGCAATTCAGGATCGGAAGATGCAAGAATTGAGAAACCGGCAGATTCCTTTGGTCAGGGTACTTTGGAGAGATCAGAAATCCGAGGAATTGACTTGGGAAACCGAGGAGAAAATGAGAATGTTATATCCGGAGTTGTTTGAGGACTCGAGTTGGACATGCGGGGCAAGTCCTTTTTAAGGGGGGGGGGGATTGTGACACCCCGACTCCGCGACCGTACAGGTATGACGTATGTGCGCAATTGAATTTATTTTAATTTCATATTTAATTGTTGCATTTAATTGATTTATATTTTATTATTTGAAATTCTTATATGAATTATTTGAATTTATATGAAATGTTTGAATTATATGTCAAATTTGCCTCAAGTGATTTATGATATGGATTTTATGAATTTATGATATGTTAATTTAATTTCCGAACAAGCTAATTTCGTAAATTATGTGATTTATATGAATTAAGGACTTAATTGTGCGATTTTATTTAATATTCGACTCAATTGAATAATTGAATTGGACTTATTTGACACTTTTTGAAAGTTTAGGTCTTAATTGAAAATAGCCTTTTTATTAAAATTTTAATTATTTTTAATTCGTTTAAAATTATATTTTTTATTTTATTTATTTTTTGTTTATTATTTCTTGAATTTGAATTTTATTATTGGAATGACATGCTCTTCGGTTGAAATGAGATACGTTCGTGTTCGAATTGAGATCGAAATTTCGTGCCTTTCTAATATGTTAGAGTTTCATGAGTCTTGAACTTAATTACGCGCTCGTTATGTGTTTTCGGGTTTATTTGTTGGGTTTTCGGGACTCGTTTTGTTGGGGTAACCTAAAGGAGGCTAAAATGTACTCAGCGCACCTTGGGTTCCGGGTAGTGTGACTTGAGCTCGGGAATTCGGATGCGAATTCCGTCACCTCCGCTGAACTCGTTTCGCGATTCGAGTGCAATGGAACAGGCCTTGTAATTTTTCGACCTGGTTTGATACCCCGAAATTAGCCCGTAACTTTCTCCCGCGCTGATATTGCCACCTTTCACCATTTTGCACATAAGTCCCTCAATTTTTTGCCAATTGCCCTCAAACCTGGACCCACATCTCACTAACTCAGCCTATTATCACCCCATACTCATTTCATTTCATTCCATACACAAGAGTAGGGAGAGAAATCCGTTTTTGAGCCGTACCTGTCCCAAACCCGTAACTATTCACCCAAGGGAGGTTTTGAGCTCCAATCTCCGTTTTCCTCCATCTTCTTGAAAGGGTAAGCTTGTATTTGTTATATACATGATTAAGTGGTCATTTTAATTCAAGAAATTCTGATTTTCATCCATGTTTGATATAGTTTTGGCTCAAGACATGAATAGTCAGGTTTTATTGTGATTTTTTAAATTCCATGAATTCTTTGTTGTTTGGTTTGATTTGGAGCTGGAATATGGATCATTTATGCTTCATTTATTGTTGGATATACCTGAGTTTGGTGGTGGTTGTGATATGGTTGAGATATCATTAATGTACTTGAGTTTTTGGTTGAGATTTATACATGAATTAGTGTCATTTCCTTACCTTAGCAGCTGCTGTTTGACTTTCAGCTGGTTGATGGAATTTTTGTGCTGAATTGCTACCATATTTGCTGCCTTTTCATGCCTTGTTGATGTGGTTGAGATGTGGTATGAGTTGTAGGGCTGAACAGGGACTTTTTCCACCATTTCCCTTCTCTGAACTGTCTCCCCGGCAGGGGAGATTTTCCTCAAGAAAGTGCCCGGCCGGGTATGTGCTATGCAGAGAGTTTCTGCATCAAATGTACCCGGGAGGGTACTTTTATGAAGAAAATCTCCCCTGGGCGCTACAGTAACACGCGCTACCGCCGTCGTCTTTGATCGGCGCGTGAGCCGCCGTCAGATGACCGTTGGCCGCGCTGCCAACGTGGAAGGGGACGCTGGGATGTCTTCTGTCATGCCTTGGGGCGCGTGCAACAAGAGTGTCGCCGAAAACGGCGTGGAACGCTGGCGAAGTCACGATAGTCGCCACCACCTCCAACCCGTCTGCAAATCAACGATATCTTCGCCTCTGTTTGTCGTCAAGCCAAGATCTTGGTACGGTTGTGACCACGTCGTCGAGCTCGTCGAAAAACACTATTGGTTCGTCAAAGTCCGTCGAGAAATGAGCAAGATTGAATTTGTGTGTGTGTGTCGTATGTGTGGTGCGTGTTTTCGCTGTGAGGGAGAAAGAGAGAGAACGAAGCTGCAATCTCAGCTCTTGGCACGAATAACAAGGATCCGTGTGTTATATTTCGGGTCCTCAACGCACGGAACGATCGAAAGAAGGGCTAACAACGTCAGAATTGGGCAAACTTAGAGTCTACAGACTCGTCTCGATACCCCGAACGCGTTGAAGGGATCAAAGAGGTCAAAATCTCGATCGGGTGAGAAATGACCGAAAAGCCCTTTGAAAGAGAATGTTACAAATAAGTCCCTAAATTCGGAAGGACCTGCAAAGAATGCCAGACAACTCACATAATTACATAATCAAGCACACAAGAAAGTCGACACGTGGCGAAATCGGAACACCGGAAAAAACGGGGCGTTATATATAATCTCTTCTTGCTACTTTTATAATATACATGTATAGATAACATGTTGTAATACGTGTTACCTTGTATGCCATGAATTTATGATTGATTTTGATGCTTGTTTTTTTATTTATGCTCTCTTATGCTCCTAAGTGACTTAAATGCTTTTCAATGTGCATGAATGAGTTAGAACTTTGTTTATTTGCATAATGTTCTAATCTCTCGTTTCTTTTATGACTTGAGTGGAATGATAACATGTTAAATTATGTGTTAACTTGAAAGTATTAAATTTATAGGACCGTCTCATATGAAATACATGAAATATGAACGCATATACCTTAAGTGTTACATTTCATATGCACTTTATGCATCATATGCATTTGCCGAGCGTTAATTTAGTATATTGTGAGTCTAAGAACGTCCTTTGTTGTTTTCTTTGTTCAGAGTGTGGTCCCGTGGGTAATGAGGAGGTCCCGTCGGAGTCCGCTTTATATTCTTTTGCTGTGCTACATTGAAAAGCTGACGTTTTCTTCCCTTTAGATAATATGACCTACAACCCTATATGTTTTGAAGCCCGCATGCGAATTATGTATAATATAAGATAAATACATGTATAATATATAATTTGAGGGCTCGTCTTATTTTTTTCTAAGACTTTGAAAAATGGTTTGTATACGTATATAAGATCTATTTTGATCTCGTTTGAAAAGGCTTTGATATGTGTGAGTGTGTAGCGAGCTTTGAAATTTTCAAGATAAGTTTATGAAAATTATGATTTTGAATTATGAAATGGGCCCCAGAGAGTGGTATGGTATCTCGGGACAGCCGTGGGGTCGCCGAGCTCCCCCATCAACACTTTCCTTTGAGAGTTTCACCTAATCTTAGGAGTTTGAGGAAGGGTGGTGCTCTTGAGCCGTTGGTACCCCTGCCGAAGGGGCAAGGAAGTAATTAATCCTTGAGTCGTATAAGAGAAGAAGACCCTTAGAGTTCGAAGTCAGAGATAGAGTCTTTTTGAAGGCGTCTCCTAGAAAAGGCTTCACTCATATAGGTAAAGGTGGAAAGCTTAGTCCTCGCTACCTTGGGCCGTTTGAGATATTGGAAAGAAACGAAGAAACGGCGTACAGATTGGATTTAGCGCCGAGTATGACCGGGATACATCCTGTTTTTCACGTCTCTTAAGTTTGTAAGTATTATCCCGATGAGTCAACAATTCTCCCAGTTGAAGAGGTTTAGTTAGAGCCGGATTTAACAATAGAAAAGCATCTGATTTATATTTTATTATTTGAAATTCTTATATGAATTATTTGAATTTATATGAAATGTTTGAATTATTTGTCAAATTTGCCTGAAGTGATTTATGATATGGAATTTATGAATTTATAATATGTTAATTTAATTTCCAAACAAGCTAATTTCGTAAATTATGCGATTTATATGAATTAAGGACTTAATTGTGCGATTTTATTTAATATTGGACTTAATTGAAAAATTGAATTGGACTTATTTGACACTTTTTGAAAGTTCAGGACTTAATTGAAAATAGCCTTTTTATTAAAATTTTAATTATTTTTAATTCGTTTAAAATAATATTTTTAATTATATTGATTTTTTATTTATTATTTCTTGAATTTGAATTTTATTATTGGAATGACATGCTATTCGGTTGAAATGAAATGCGTTTGTGTTCGATTTGAGATCGAAATTTCGTGCCGCTTTAATATGTTGGAGTTTTATGAGTTTGTGAACTCGAATACGTGCTCGTTACGTGTTTTCGGGTTTATTTGTTGGGTTTTCGGGACTCGTTTTGTTGGGGTAACCTAAAGGAGGCTAAAATATACTGAGCGCACCTTGGGTTCCGGGTAGTGTAACTTGAGCTCAGGAATTCAGATTTGAATTCCGTCACCTCCGCTGAACTCGTTTCGACGATTCGAGTGCAACGGAATAAGCCTTGTAATTTTTTGACCTGCTTTGATACCCCGAAATCAGCCCGTAACTTTGTCTCGCGCTCATCTTGCCACCTTTCACCATTTTGCACATAAGTCCCTCAATTCTTGGCCAATTGCCCTCAAACCTTGACCCACATCTCACTAACTCAGCCTATTATCACCCCATACTCCTTTCATTTCGTTCCATACACAAGAGAAGGGAGAGAAATCTGTTTTTGAGCAGTAGCTGTCCCAAACCCGTAACTATTCACCCAAGGGAGGTTTTGAGCTCCAATCTCCATTTTCCTCTATCTTCTTCAAAGGGTAAGCTTGTATTTGATATATACATGATTAAGTGGTCATTTTAATTCAAGAAATTCTGATTTTCATCAATGTTTGATATAGTTTTGGCTCAAGACATGAATAGTTAGGTTTTATTGCCATTTGAGAAATTCCATGACTTCTTTGGTGTTTGGTTTGATTTGGAGCTGGAATATGGATCATTTATGCTTCATTTATTGTTGGATATACCTAACTTTGGTGGTGGTTGTGATATGGGTGAGATATCATTAATGTACTTAAGTTTTTGGTTGAGATTTATGCATGAATTGGTGCCATTTCTTTACCTTAGCTGCTGCTGTTCGACTTTCAGCTGGTTGATGGAATTTTTGTGCTGAATTGCTGCCATATTTGCTACCTTTTCATGCCTTGTTGATGTGGTTGAGATGTGGTGTGACACCCCGACTCCGTGACCGTACAGGTATGACGTATGTGCGCAATTTAATTTATTTTAATTTCATATTTAATTGATGCATTTAATTGATTTATATTTTATTATTTGGAATTCTTATAAGAATTATTTGAATTTGTATGAAATACTTGAATTATATGTCAAAATTTACCTCAAGTGATTCATGGTATGAATTTTATGAATTTATGATATGTGAATTTAATTCCCGAACAAGCTAATTTCCTAAATTATGTGATTTATATGAATTAAGGACTTATTTGTGTGATTTTAATTAATATTGGACTTAATCGAAAAGTTGATTTGGACTTATTTGATACTTTTTGAAAGTTTTGGATTTAATTGCAAAATGGCCTTTTTATTAAAATTTTATTTGTTTTAATTCGTATAAATTAATATTTTATTTTATTTTATTTTATTATTTAATTGTTTTATTTGAATTTGATTATTCAAATGACATGCCTACTTGATGAAATGAGATGCGTTTGTGTTCTATTTGAGATCGAAATTTCGTGCCGTTTTAATATGTTGGAGTTTTATGAGTCGTGAACTCGAATACGTGCTCGTTACGTGTTTTTGGGTTTATTTGTTGGGTTTTCGGGACTCGTTTTGTTGGGGTAACCCAAAGGAGGCTAAAATGTACTTAGCGCACCTTGGGTTCCGGGTTGTGTAACTTGAGCTCGGGAATTCAGATTCGAATTCCGTCACCTCCGCTGAACTCGTTTCGACGATTCGAGTGCAATGGAATAAGCCTTGTAATTTTTTGACCTGCTTTGATACCCCGAAATCAGCCCGTAACTTTGTCTCGCGCTCATCTTGCTACCTTTCACCATTTTACACATAAGTCCCTCAATTCTTGCCAATTGACCTCAAACCTTGACCCACATCTCACTAACTCAGCCTATTATCACCCCATACTCCTTTCATTTCGTTCCATGCACAAGAGAAGGGAGAGAAATCTGTTTTTGAGCAGCAGCTGTCCCAAACCCGTAACTATTCACCCAAGGGAGCTTTTGAGCTCCAATCTCCATTTTCCTCTATCTTCTTCAAAGGGTAAGCTTGTATTTGATATATACATGATTAAGTGGTCATTTTAATTCAAGAAATTCTGATTTTCATCAATGTTTGATATAGTTTTGGCTCAAGACATGAATAGTTAGGTTTTATTGCCATTTTAGAAATTCCATGACTTCTTTGGTGTTTGGTTTGATTTGGAGCTGGATTATGGATCATTTATGCTTCATTTATTGTTGGATATACCTAACTTTGGTGGTGGTTGTGATATGGGTGAGATATCATTAATGTACTTAAGTTTTTGGTTGAGATTTATGCATGAATTGGTGCAATTTCTTTACCTTAGTTGCTGCTGTTCGACTTTCAGCTGGTTGATGGAATTTTTGTGCTGAATTGCTGCCATATTTGCTGCCTTTCCACGCCTTGTTGATGTGGTTGAGATGTGGTGTGACACCCCGACTCCGTGACCGTACAGGTATGACGTATGTGCGCAATTTAATTTATTTTAATTTCATATTTAATTGATTTATATTTTATTATTTGAAATTCTTATATGAATTATTTGAATTTGTATGAAATACTTGAATTATATGTCAAAATTTACCTCAAGTCATTCATGGTAAGAATTTTATGAATTTATGATATGTGAATTTAATTCCCGAACAAGCTAATTTCCTAAATTATGTGATTTATATGAATTAAGGACTTGTTTGTGTGATTTTAATTAATATTGGACTTAATCGAAAAGTAGATTTGGACTTATTTGATACTTTTTGAAAGTTTTGGATTTAATTGCAAAATGGCCTTTTTATTAAAATTTTATTTGTTTTAATTCGTATAAATTAATATTTTATTTTATTTTATTATTTAATTGTTTTATTTGAATTTTATTATTCAAATGACATGCCTACTTGATGAAATGAGATGCGTTTGTGTTCGATTTGAGATCGAAATTTCGTGCCGTTTTAATATGTTGGAGTTTTATGAGTCGTGAACTCGAATACGTGCTCGTTACGTGTTTTCGGGTTTATTTGTTGGGTTTTCGGGACTCGTTTTGTTGGGGTAACCTAAAGGAGGCTAAAATGTACTTATCGCACCTTGGGTTCCGGGTAGTGTAACTTGAGCTCGGGAATTCAGATTCGAATTCCGTCACCTCCGCTGAACTTTTTTTGACGATTCGAGTGCAATGGAATAAGCCTTGTAATTTTTTGACCTGTTTTGATACCCCGAAATCAGCCCGTAACTTTGTCTCGCGCTCATCTTGCCACCTTTCACCATTTTGCACATAAGTCCCTCAATTCTTGGCCAATTGCCCTCAAACCTTGACCCACATCTCACTAACTCAGCCTATTATCGCCCCATACTCCTTTCATTTCGTTCCATACACAAGAGAAGGGAGAGAAATCTGTTTTTGAGCAGCTGTCCCAAACCCGTAACTATTCACCCAAGGGAGGTTTTGAGCTCCAATCTCCATTTTCCTCTATCTTCTTCAAAGGGTAAGCTTGTATTTGATATATACATGATTAAGTGGTCATTTTAATTCAAGAAATTCTGATTTTCATCAATGTTTGATATAGTTTTGGCTCAAGACATGAATAGTTAGGTTTTATTGCCATTTTAGAAATTCCATGACTTCTTTGGTGTTTGGTTTGATTTGGAGCTGGAATATGGATCATTTATGCTTCATTTATTGTTGGATATACCTAACTTTGGTGGTGGTTGTGATATGGGTGAGATATCATTAATGTACTTAAGTTTTTGGTTGAGATTTAGGCATGAATTGGTGCCATTTCTTTACCTTAGCTGCTGTTGTTCGACTTTCAGCTGGTTGATGGAATTTTTGTGCTGAATTGCTGCCATATTTGCTGCCTTTTCATGCCTTGTTGATGTGGTTGAGATGTGGTGTGACACCCCGACTCCGTGACCGTACAGGTATGACGTATGTGCGCAATTTAATTTATTTTAATTTCATATTTAATTGATTTATATTTTATTATTTGAAATTCTTATATGAATTATTTGAATTTGTATGAAATACTTGAATTATATGTCAAAATTTACCTCAAGTGATTCATGGTAAGAATTTTATGAATTTATGATATGTGAATTTAATTCCCGAACAAGCTAATTTCCTAAATTATGTGATTTATATGAATTAAGGACTTATTTGTGTGATTTTAATTAATATTGGACTTAATCGAAAAGTTGATTTGGACTTATTTGATACTTTTTGAAAGTTTTGGATTTAATTGCAAAATGGCCTTTTTATTAAAATTTTATTTGTTTTAATTCGTATAAATTAATATTTTATTATTTAATTGTTTTATTTGAATTTTATTATTCAAATGACATGCCTACTTGATGAAATGAGATGTGTTTGTGTTCGATTTGAGATCGAAATTTCGTGCCGTTTTAATATGTTGGAGTTTTATGAGTCGTGAACTCGAATACGTGCTCGTTACTTGTGTTCGGGTTTATTTGTTGGGTTTTCGGGACTCGTTTTGTTGGGGTAACCTAAAGGAGGCTAAAATGTACTTAGCGCACCTTGGGTTCCGGGTAGTGTAACTTGAGCTCGGGAATTCAGATTCGAATTCCGTCACCTCCGCTGAACTCGTTTCGACGATTCGAGTGCAATGGAATAAGCCTTGTAATTTTTTGACCTGCTTTGATACCCCGAAATCAGCCCGTAACTTTGTCTCGCGCTCATCTTGCCACCTTTCACCATTTTGCACATAAGTCCCTCAATTCTTGGCCAATTGCCCTCAAACCTTGACCCACATCTCACTAACTCAGCCTATTATCACCCCATACTCCTTTCATTTCGTTCCATACACAAGAGAAGGGAGAGAAATCTGTTTTTGAGCAGCAGCTGTCCCAAACCCGTAACTATTCACCCAAGGGAGGTTTTGAGCTCCAATCTCCATTTTCATCTATCTTCTTCAAAGGGTAAGCTTGTATTTGATATATACATGATTAAGTGGTCGTTTTAATTCAAGAAATTCTGATTTTCATCAATGTTTGATATAGTTTTGGCTCAAGACATGAATAGTTAGGTTTTATTGCCATTTTTGAAATTCGATGACTTCTTTGGTGTTTGGTTTGATTTGGAGCTGGAATATGGATCATTTATGCTTCATTTATTGTCGGATATACCTAACTTTGGTGGTGGTTGTGATATGGGTGAGATATCATTAATGTACTTAAGTTTTTGGTTGAGATTTATGCATGAATTGGTGCCATTTCTTTACCTTAGTTGCTGCTGTTCGACTTTCAGATGGTTGATGGAATTTTTGTGCTGAATTGCTGCCATATTTGCTGCCTTTTCATGCCTTGTTGATGTGGTTGAGATGTGGTGTGACACCCCGACTCCGTGACCGTACAGGTATGACGTATATGCGCAATTTAATTTATTTTAATTTCATATTTAATTGATGCATTTAATTGATTTATATTTTATTATTTGAAATTCTTATATGAATTATTTGAATGTGTATGAAATACTTGAATTATATGTCAAAATTTACCTCAAGTGATTCATGGTATGAATTTTATGAATTTATGATATGTGAATTTAATTCCCGAACAAGCTAATTTCCTAAATTATGTGATTTATATGAATTAAGGACTTATTTGTGTGATTTTAATTAATATTGGACTTAATCGAAAAGTTGATTTGGACTTATTTGATACTTTTTGAAAGTTTTGGATTTAATTGCAAAATGGCCTTTTTATTAAAATTTTATTTGTTTTAATTCGTATAAATTAATATTTTATTTTATTTTATTATTTAATTGTTTTATTTGAATTTTATTATTCAAATGACATGCCTACTTGATGAAATGAGATGCGTTTGTGTTCGATTTGAGATCGAAATTTCGTGTCGTTTTAATATGTTGGAGTTTTATGAGTCGTGAACTCAAATACGTGCTCGTTATGTGTTTTCGGGTTTATTTGTTGGGTTTTCGGGACTCGTTTTGTTGGGGTAACCTAAAGGAGGCTAAAATGTACTTAGCGCACCTTGGGTTCCGGGTAGTGTAACTTGAGCTCGGGAATTCAGATTCGAATTCCGTCACCTCCGCTGAACTCGTTTCGACGATTCGAGTGCAATGGAATAAGCCTTGTAATTTTTTGACCTGCTTTGATACCCCGAAATCAGCCCGTAACTTTGTCTCGCGCTCATCTTGCCACCTTTCACCATTTTGCACATAAGTCCCTCAATTCTTGGCCAATTGCCCTCAAACCTTGACCCACATCTCACTAACTCAGCCTATTATCACCCCATACTCCTTTCATTTCGTTCCATACACAAGAGAAGGGAGAGAAATCTGTTTTTGAGCAGCAGCTGTCCCAAACCCGTAACTATTCACCCAAGGGAGGTTTTGAGCTCCAATCTCCATTTTCCTCTATCTTCTTCAAAGGGTAAGCTTGTATTTGATATATACATGATTAAGTGGTCGTTTTAATTCAAGAAATTCTGATTTTCATCAATGTTTGATATAGTTTTGGCTCAAGACATGAATAGTTAGGTTTTATTGCCATTTTTGAAATTCGATGACTTCTTTGGTGTTTGGTTTGATTTGGAGCTGGAATATGGATCATTTATGCTTCATTTATTGTCGGATATACCTAACTTTGGTGGTGGTTGTGATATGGGTGAGATATCATTAATGTACTTAAGTTTTTGGTTGAGATTTATGCATGAATTGGTGTCATTTCTTTACCTTAGTTGCTGCTGTTCGACTTTCAGATGGTTGATGGAATTTTTGTGCTGAATTGCTGCCATATTTGCTGCCTTTTCATGCCTTGTTGATGTGGTTGAGATGTGGTGTGACACCCCGACTCCGTGACCGTACAGGTATGACGTATATGCGCAATTTAATTTATTTTAATTTCATATTTAATTGATGCATTTAATTGATTTATATTTTATTATTTGAAATTCTTATATGAATTATTTGAATGTGTATGAAATACTTGAATTATATGTCAAAATTTACCTCAAGTGATTCATGGTATGAATTTTATGAATTTATGATATGTGAATTTAATTCCCGAACAAGCTAATTTCCTAAATTATGTGATTTATATGAATTAAGGACTTATTTGTGTGATTTTAATTAATATTGGACTTAATCGAAAAGTTGATTTGGACTTATTTGATACTTTTTGAAAGTTTTGGATTTAATTGCAAAATGGCCTTTTTATTAAAATTTTATTTGTTTTAATTCGTATAAATTAATATTTTATTTTATTTTATTATTTAATTGTTTTATTTGAATTTTATTATTCAAATGACATGCCTACTTGATGAAATGAGATGCGTTTGTGTTCGATTTGAGATCGAAATTTCGTGTCGTTTTAATATGTTGGAGTTTTATGAGTCGTGAACTCAAATACGTGCTCGTTATGTGTTTTCGGGTTTATTTGTTGGGTTTTCGGGACTCGTTTTGTTGGGGTAACCTAAAGGAGGCTAAAATGTACTTAGCGCACCTTGGGTTCCGGGTAGTGTAACTTGAGCTCGGGAATTCAGATTCGAATTCCGTCACCTCCGCTGAACTCGTTTCGACGATTCGAGTGCAATGGAATAAGCCTTGTAATTTTTTGACCTGCTTTGATACCCCGAAATCAGCCCGTAACTTTGTCTCGCGCTCATCTTGCCACCTTTCACCATTTTGCACATAAGTCCCTCAATTCTTGGCCAATTGCCCTCAAACCTTGACCCACATCTCACTAACTCAGCCTATTATCACCCCATACTCCTTTCATTTCGTTCCATACACAAGAGAAGGGAGAGAAATCTGTTTTTGAGCAGCAGCTGTCCCAAACCCGTAACTATTCACCCAAGGGAGGTTTTGAGCTCCAATCTCCATTTTCCTCTATCTTCTTCAAAGGGTAAGCTTGTATTTGATATATACATGATTAAGTGGTCGTTTTAATTCAAGAAATTCTGATTTTCATCAATGTTTGATATAGTTTTGGCTCAAGACATGAATAGTTAGGTTTTATTGCCATTTTTGAAATTCGATGACTTCTTTGGTGTTTGGTTTGATTTGGAGCTGGAATATGGATCATTTATGCTTCATTTATTGTCGGATATACCTAACTTTGGTGGTGGTTGTGATATGGGTGAGATATCATTAATGTACTTAAGTTTTTGGTTGAGATTTATGCATGAATTGGTGTCATTTCTTTACCTTAGTTGCTGCTGTTCGACTTTCAGATGGTTGATGGAATTTTTGTGCTGAATTGCTGCCATATTTGCTGCCTTTTCATGCCTTGTTGATGTGGTTGAGATGTGGTGTGACACCCCGACTCCGTGACCGTACAGGTATGACGTATATGCGCAATTTAATTTATTTTAATTTCATATTTAATTGATGCATTTAATTGATTTATATTTTATTATTTGAAATTCTTATATGAATTATTTGAATGTGTATGAAATACTTGAATTATATGTCAAAATTTACCTCAAGTGATTCATGGTATGAATTTTATGAATTTATGATATGTGAATTTAATTCCCGAACAAGCTAATTTCCTAAATTATGTGATTTATATGAATTAAGGACTTATTTGTGTGATTTTAATTAATATTGGACTTAATCGAAAAGTTGATTTGGACTTATTTGATACTTTTTGAAAGTTTTGGATTTAATTGCAAAATGGCCTTTTTATTAAAATTTTATTTGTTTTAATTCGTATAAATTAATATTTTATTTTATTTTATTATTTAATTGTTTTATTTGAATTTTATTATTCAAATGACATGCCTACTTGATGAAATGAGATGCGTTTGTGTTCGATTTGAGATCGAAATTTCGTGTCGTTTTAATATGTTGGAGTTTTATGAGTCGTGAACTCAAATACGTGCTCGTTATGTGTTTTCGGGTTTATTTGTTGGGTTTTCGGGACTCGTTTTGTTGGGGTAACCTAAAGGAGGCTAAAATGTACTTAGCGCACCTTGGGTTCCGGGTAGTGTAACTTGAGCTCGGGAATTCAGATTCGAATTCCGTCACCTCCGCTGAACTCGTTTCGACGATTCGAGTGCAATGGAATAAGCCTTGTAATTTTTTGACCTGCTTTGATACCCCGAAATCAGCCCGTAACTTTGTCTCGCGCTCATCTTGCCACCTTTCACCATTTTGCACATAAGTCCCTCAATTCTTGGCCAATTGCCCTCAAACCTTGACCCACATCTCACTAACTCAGCCTATTATCACCCCATACTCCTTTCATTTCGTTCCATACACAAGAGAAGGGAGAGAAATCTGTTTTTGAGCAGCAGCTGTCCCAAACCCGTAACTATTCACCCAAGGGAGGTTTTGAGCTCCAATCTCCATTTTCCTCTATCTTCTTCAAAGGGTAAGCTTGTATTTGATATATACATGATTTAGTGGTCGTTTTAATTCAAGAAATTCTGATTTTCATCAATGTTTGATATAGTTTTGGCTCAAGACATGAATAGTTAGGTTTTATTGCCATTTTTGAAATTCGATGACTTCTTTGGTGTTTGGTTTGATTTGGAGCTGGAATATGGATCATTTATGCTTCATTTATTGTCGGATATACCTAACTTTGGTGGTGGTTGTGATATGGGTGAGATATCATTAATGTACTTAAGTTTTTGGTTGAGATTTATGCATGAATTGGTGCCATTTCTTTACCTTAGTTGCTGCTGTTCGACTTTCAGATGGTTGATGGAATTTTTGTGCTGAATTGCTGCCATATTTGCTGCCTTTTCATGCCTTGTTGATGTGGTTGAGATGTGGTGTGACACCCCGACTCCGTGACCGTACAGGTATGACGTATATGCGCAATTTAATTTATTTTAATTTCATATTTAATTGATGCATTTAATTGATTTATATTTTATTATTTGAAATTCTTATATGAATTATTTGAATGTGTATGAAATACTTGAATTATATGTCAAAATTTACCTCAAGTGATTCATGGTATGAATTTTATGAATTTATGATATGTGAATTTAATTCCCGAACAAGCTAATTTCCTAAATTATGTGATTTATATGAATTAAGGACTTATTTGTGTGATTTTAATTAATATTGGACTTAATCGAAAAGTTGATTTGGACTTATTTGATACTTTTTGAAAGTTTTGGATTTAATTGCAAAATGGCCTTTTTATTAAAATTTTATTTGTTTTAATTCGTATAAATTAATATTTTATTTTATTTTATTATTTAATTGTTTTATTTGAATTTTATTATTCAAATGACATGCCTACTTGATGAAATGAGATGCGTTTGTGTTCGATTTGAGATCGAAATTTCGTGTCGTTTTAATATGTTGGAGTTTTATGAGTCGTGAACTCAAATACGTGCTCGTTATGTGTTTTCGGGTTTATTTGTTGGGTTTTCGGGACTCGTTTTGTTGGGGTAACCTAAAGGAGGCTAAAATGTACTTAGCGCACCTTGGGTTCCGGGTAGTGTAACTTGAGCTCGGGAATTCAGATTCGAATTCCGTCACCTCCGCTGAACTCGTTTCGACGATTCGAGTGCAATGGAATAAGCCTTGTAATTTTTTGACCTGCTTTGATACCCCGAAATCAGCCCGTAACTTTGTCTCGCGCTCATCTTGCCACCTTTCACCATTTTGCACATAAGTCCCTCAATTCTTGGCCAATTGCCCTCAAACCTTGACCCACATCTCACTAACTCAGCCTATTATCACCCCATACTCCTTTCATTTCGTTCCATACACAAGAGAAGGGAGAGAAATCTGTTTTTGAGCAGCAGCTGTCCCAAACCCGTAACTATTCACCCAAGGGAGGTTTTGAGCTCCAATCTCCATTTTCCTCTATCTTCTTCAAAGGGTAAGCTTGTATTTGATATATACATGATTAAGTGGTCGTTTTAATTCAAGAAATTCTGATTTTCATCAATGTTTGATATAGTTTTGGCTCAAGACATGAATAGTTAGGTTTTATTGCGATTTTTGAAATTCGATGACTTCTTTGGTGTTTGGTTTGATTTGGAGCTGGAATATGGATCATTTATGCTTCATTTATTGTCGGATATACCTAACTTTGGTGGTGGTTGTGATATGGGTGAGATATCATTAATGTACTTAAGTTTTTGGTTGAGATTTATGCATGAATTGGTGCCATTTCTTTACCTTAGTTGCTGCTGTTCGACTTTCAGATGGTTGATGGAATTTTTGTGCTGAATTGCTGCCATATTTGCTGCCTTTTCATGCCTTGTTGATGTGATTGAGATGTGGTGTGACACCCCGACTCCGTGACCGTACAGGTATGACGTATATGCGCAATTTAATTTATTTTAATTTCATATTTAATTGATGCATTTAATTGATTTATATTTTATTATTTGAAATTCTTATATGAATTATTTGAATGTGTATGAAATACTTGAATTATATGTCAAAATTTACCTCAAGTGATTCATGGTATGAATTTTATGAATTTATGATATGTGAATTTAATTCCCGAACAAGCTAATTTCCTAAATTATGTGATTTATATGAATTAAGGACTTATTTGTGTGATTTTAATTAATATTGGACTTAATCGAAAAGTTGATTTGGACTTATTTGATTCTTTTTGAAAGTTTTGGATTTAATTGCAAAATGGCCTTTTTATTAAAATTTTATTTGTTTTAATTCGTATAAATTAATATTTTATTTTATTTTATTATTTAATTGTTTTATTTGAATTTTATTATTCAAATGACATGCCTACTTGATGAAATGAGATGCGTTTGTGTTCGATTTGAGATCGAAATTTCGTGTCGTTTTAATATGTTGGAGTTTTATGAGTCGTGAACTCAAATACGTGCTCGTTATGTGTTTTCGGGTTTATTTGTTGGGTTTTCGGGACTCGTTTTGTTGGGGTACCCTAAAGGAGGCTAAAATGTACTTAGCGCACCTTGGGTTCCGGGTAGTGTAACTTGAGCTCGGGAATTCAGATTCGAATTCCGTCACCTCCGCTGAACTCGTTTCGACGATTCGAGTGCAATGGAATAAGCCTTGTAATTTTTTGACCTGCTTTGATACCCGAAATCAGCCCGTAACTTTGTCTCGCGCTCATCTTGCCACCTTTCACCATTTTGCACATAAGTCCCTCAATTCTTGGCCAATTGCCCTCAAACCTTGACCCACATCTCACTAACTCAGCCTATTATCACCCCATACTCCTTTCATTTCGTTCCATACACAAGAGAAGGGAGAGAAATCTGTTTTTGAGCAGCAGCTGTCCCAAACCCGTAACTATTCACCCAAGGGAGGTTTTGAGCTCCAATCTCCATTTTCCTCTATCTTCTTCAAAGGGTAAGTTTGTATTTGATATATACATGATTAAGTGGTCGTTTTAATTCAAGAAATTCTGATTTTCATCAATGTTTGATATAGTTTTGGCTCAAGACATGAATAGTTAGGTTTTATTGCCATTTTTGAAATTCGATGACTTCTTTGGTGTTTGGTTTGATTTGGAGCTGGAATATGGATCATTTATGCTTCATTTATTGTCGGATATACCTAACTTTGGTGGTGGTTGTGATATGGGTGAGATATCATTAATGTACTTAAGTTTTTGGTTGAGATTTATGCATGAATTGGTGCCATTTCTTTACCTTAGTTGCTGCTGTTCGACTTTCAGATGGTTGATGGAATTTTTGTGCTGAATTGCTGCCATATTTGCTGCCTTTTCATGCCTTGTTGATGTGGTTGAGATGTGGTGTGACACCCCGACTCCGTGACCGTACAGGTATGACGTATATGCGCAATTTAATTTATTTTAATTTCATATTTAATTGATGCATTTAATTGATTTATATTTTATTATTTGAAATTCTTATATGAATTATTTGAATGTGTATGAAATACTTGAATTATATGTCAAAATTTACCTCAAGTGATTCATGGTATGAATTTTATGAATTTATGATATGTGAATTTAATTCCCGAACAAGCTAATTTCCTAAATTATGTGATTTATATGAATTAAGGACTTATTTGTGTGATTTTAATTAATATTGGACTTAATCGAAAAGTTGATTTGGACTTATTTGATACTTTTTGAAAGTTTTGGATTTAATTGCAAAATGGCCTTTTTATTAAAATTTTATTTGTTTTAATTCGTATAAATTAATATTTTATTTTATTTTATTATTTAATTGTTTTATTTGAATTTTATTATTCAAATGACATGCCTACTTGATGAAATGAGATGCGTTTGTGTTCGATTTGAGATCGAAATTTCGTGTCGTTTTAATATGTTGGAGTTTTATGAGTCGTGAACTCAAATACGTGCTCGTTATGTGTTTTTGGGTTTATTTGTTGGGTTTTCGGGACTCGTTTTGTTGGGGTAACCTAAAGGAGGCTAAAATGTACTTAGCGCACCTTGGGGTCCGGGTAGTGTAACTTGAGCTCGGGAATTCAGATTCGAATTCCGTCACCTCCGCTGAACTCGTTTCGACGATTCGAGTGCAATGGAATAAGCCTTGTAATTTTTTGACCTGCTTTGATACCCCGAAATCAGCCCGTAACTTTGTCTCGCGCTCATCTTGCCACCTTTCACCATTTTGCACATAAGTCCCTCAATTCTTGGCCAATTGCCCTCAAACCTTGACCCACATCTCACTAACTTAGTCTATTATCACCCCATACTCCTTTCATTTCGTTCCATACACAAGAGAAGGGAGAGAAATCTGTTTTTGAGCAGCAGCTGTCCCAAACCCGTAACTATTCACCCAAGGGAGGTTTTGAGCTCCAATCTCCATTTTCCTCTATCTTCTTCAAAGGGTAAGCTTGTATTTGATATATACATGATTAAGTGGTCGTTTTAATTCAAGAAATTCTGATTTTCATCCATGTTTGATATAGTTTTGGCTCAAGACATGAATAGTTAGGTTTTATTGCCATTTTTGAAATTCGATGACTTCTTTGGTGTTTGGTTTGATTTGGAGCTGGAATATGGATCATTTATGCTTCATTTATTGTCGGATATACCTAACTTTGGTGGTGGTTGTGATATGGGTGAGATATCATTAATGTACTTAAGTTTTTGGTTGAGATTTATGCATGAATTGGTGCCATTTCTTTACCTTAGTTGCTGCTGTTCGACTTTCAGATGGTTGATGGAATTTTTGTGCTGAATTGCTGCCATATTTGCTGCCTTTTCATGCCTTGTTGATGTGGTTGAGATGTGGTGTGACACCCCGACTCCGTGACCGTACAGGTATGACGTATATGCGCAATTTAATTTATTTTAATTTCATATTTAATTGATGCATTTAATTGATTTATATTTTATTATTTGAAATTCTTATATGAATTATTTGAATTTGTATGAAATACTTGAATTATATGTCAAAATTTACCTCAAGTGATTCATGGTATGAATTTTATGAATTTATGATATGTGAATTTAATTCCCGAACAAGCTAATTTCCTAAATTATGTGATTTATATGAATTAAGGACTTATTTGTGTGATTTTAATTAATATTGGACTTAATCGAAAAGTTGATTTGGACTTATTTGATACTTTTTGAAAGTTTTGGATTTAATTGCAAAATGGCCTTTTTATTAAAATTTTATTTGTTTTAATTCGTATAAATTAATATTTTATTTTATTTTATTATTTAATTGTTTTATTTGAATTTTATTATTCAAATGACATGCCTACTTGATGAAATGAGATGCGTTTGTGTTCGATTTGAGATCGAAATTTCGTGCCGTTTTAATATATTGGAGTTTTATGAGTCGTGAACTCAAATACGTGCTCGTTACGTGTTTTCGGGTTTATTTGTTGGGTTTTCGGGACTCGTTTTGTTGGGGTAACCTAAAGGAGGCTAAAATGTACTTAGCGCACCTTGTTTCCGGGTAGTGTAACTTGAGCTCGGGAATTCAGATTCGAATTCCGTCACCTCCGCTGAACTCGTTTCGACGATTCGAGTGCAATGGAATAAGCCTTGTAATTTTTTGACCTGCTTTGATACCCCGAAATCAGCCCGTAACTTTGTCTCGCGCTCATCTTGCCATCTTTCACCATTTTGCACATAAGTCCCTCAATTCTTGGCCAATTGCCCTCAAACCTTGACCCACATCTCACTAACTCAGCCTATTATCACCCCATACTCCTTTCATTTCGTTCCATACACAAGAGAAGGGAGAGAAATCTGTTTTTGAGCAGCAGCTGTCCCAAACCCGTAACCATTCACCCAAGGGAGGTTTTGAGCTCCAATCTCCATTTTCCTCTATCTTCTTCAAAGGGTAAGCTTGTATTTGATATATACATGATTAAGTGGTCATTTTAATTCAAGAAATTCTGATTTTCATCAATGTTTGATATAGTTTTGGCTCAAGACATGAATAGTTAGGTTTTATTGCCATTTTTGAAATTCCATGACTTCTTTGGTGTTTGGTTTGATTTGGAGCTGGAATATGGATCATTTATGCTTCATTTATTGTTGGATATACCTAACTTTGGTGGTGGTTGTGATATGGGTGAGATATCATTAATGTACTTAAGTTTTTGGTTGAGATTTATGCATGAATTGGTGCCATTTCTTTACCTTAGTTGCTGCTGTTCGACTTTCAGATGGTTGATGGAATTTTTGTGCTGAATTGCTGCCATATTTGCTGCCTTTTCATGCCTTGTTGATGTGGTTGAGATGTGGTGTGACACCCCGACTCCGTGACCGTACAGGTATGACGTATATGCGCAATTTAATTTATTTTAATTTCATATTTAATTGATGCATTTAATTGATTTATATTTTATTATTTGAAATTTTTATATGAATTATTTGAATTTGTATGAAATACTTGAATTATATGTCAAAATTTACCTCAAGTGATTCATGGTATGAATTTTATGAATTTATGATATGTGAATTTAATTCCCGAACAAGCTAATTTCCTAAATTATGTGATTTATATGAATTGAGGACTTATTTGTGTGATTTTAATTAATATTGGACTTAATCGAAAAGTTGATTTGGACTTATTTGATACTTTTTGAAAGTTTTGGATTTAATTGCAAAATGGCCTTTTTATTAAAATTTTATTTGTTTTAATTCTTATAAATTAATATTTTATTTTATTTTATTATTTATTTGTTTTATTTGAATTTTATTATTCAAATGACATGCCTACTTGATGAAATGAGATGCGTTTGTGTTCGATTTGAGATCGAAATTTCGTGCCGTTTTAATATGTGGGAGTTTTATGAGTCGTGAACTCGAATACGTGCTCGTTACGTGTTTTCGGGTTTATTTGTTGGGTTTTCGGGACTCGTTTTTTTGGGGTAACCTAAAGGAGGCTAACATGTACTTAGCGCACCTTGGGTTCCGGGTAGTGTAACTTGAGCTCGGGAATTCGGATTCGAATTCCGTCACCTCCGCTGAACTCGTTTCGATAATTTGAGTGCAATGGATCAGGCCTTGTAATTTTTCGACCTCATTTGTTACCCCGAAATCAGCCCGTAACTTTGTCTCGCTCTCATATGAACACCTTTCACCATTTTGCACATAAGTCCCTCAATTCTTGGCCAATTGCCCTCAAACCTGGACCCACATCTTACTAACTCAGCCTATTATCACCCCATACTCCTTCCATATCGTTCCATACACAAGAGAAGGGAGAGATATCAGATTTTTGGAGCAGCTTAAACCATTCCCGTCACTATTCACACCTTGAAGAGATTGAGCTCTAATCTTCATTTTCCTTCACCAACTTCAAAGGGTAAGCTTGTATATGATATGTACATTATTAAGTGGTCATTTTAATTTAAGAAAATCTGATTTTCATCCATGTTTGATATAGTTTTGATTCAAGACATGAATAGTTAGTGTTATATTTCATTTTTGAATTCCATCTCATTCCTTGGTGTTTTGCTTGAATTGGAGCTGGTATATGGATCCTTTATGCTTCATTTATTATTGTATATAGCTGACTTGGGTGGTAGTTGTGTTATGGGTGAGATACCATTAATATACTTGAGTTTTTGCTGAGATATATGTATGAATTGGTGCCATTTCCTTACCTTTGCTGCTGTTGTTCGTTTTCAGCTGGTATGATGATGTTTTTGTGTTGATATGCTGCCATATTTGCTGCCTTTTCATGCCTTGTTGTTGTGGTTGAGATGTCGTATAAGTTGCAGGGCTGAACAGGGACTTTTTCCACCATTTACGTGTTGCAGAGAGTTTCTGCATCAAAGTACCCGGGAGGGTACTTTAAAGAAGAAAATCTCCCCTGGGCGGGGAGATGAAACTGCAGCTGAACTGTTTTAATTTCTTTTCCTAACTTTACATGATTCCTTACGTGAGTTTTGCATGATTATTTGTGGACTTTGCATGGTTATAATGTGAATTAATGCATGGCATGATTAATTTGTAACTTTGCACGGATTGTATTATATTACTTGTGCCTTTAAGTGTGTTTGGTGGCTGCCATCCGTGTATATATATATATTTATATACTATACATTATATATATATATATATATATATATATATGCAATTTGATATTTAACTAATTTAATCTGAGGTTTTAAATTAAATGTGATCCTATGATTTTATATGAATTCTTATGTATGAAATGTGTACTCTACATGTGATTTTATGATTTAAATTATTTGTTATATTTTAGAAATTACGTTTATGAATTTATTTGATACGTTTTATACGAGCTATGAACATAAATGACCTAAATGACGCATTCTTGCATTTCATATGCATTCATTTCATACATATGCATTTCCGAGCGTCTAAGTGGTACATATTTGAGTCTAAGTGTCGGGTCTTGCGTTCTTTTGTTTCAGTGCCTCTTCAGGAAGTTAAAGAGCCTGAGGTTTAGGTCTCCGGTTGCTTCTTTTGTCCGATTTTCACTCCGCTTCCACTTCAAGGTGAGGGTTAGGATCTTTTCTTTTAGATAAGTGACCTATGGCCTTTATGTTATTGATTTCCTATCTCGCATGTGGCTATATATGTATTATATGATTAAATACGAATGCTTATGATACATTTATGATTTTATGAATCCCTTTTACGAATTTATGAAAATGGTATAAATATGGGCGTATATGAGCTTATGATTTTGAATACCTTGTACGTTTCCTTTATGATCTAGCGAGTTGTGCCCTGAAAGATGGGATTATGGTTTGATTTCGAATTCTTGGGCCCCGGAGGTGTGGGTAAGGGAGACCCGGTGTGGCCGTTGGGGTCACCGGTTATCACCCCTGTGCATACGCTCCTTTGAAGTTCCGACGCGCGACTCTGAGGGAGATGGAGAAGGCGTGGTTCTTTGAGCCCTCGGTGAATAACCGGGGAAGGCATATCGTGGGTTAGCTACCCCGTATGTATATAGAATCCATATGGGTGGAGAGGGTTTGATTCCCGATCACCAAGCCGTTGAGGAGTTATGAATTTATGAATTCTTATGTATTTATGATTTGTATGAGGAGTTGAGGAGGTCCGTACTCGCCGGATGTTTATGTTTCCTTTTATACTTTGTTGGTTGTGAAACGAGTTAGGATTTCCTTTGTATTATATGTATGTTTTAAAAATAATTTGGTATGAAAAACCCTAGCTCGGTTCATGATCGACCCCTTTTGATTATATGCTATGCTCTATATGTATTTATGGTGTGGGTGTGCGTTAGCCCCCCCTCACTCAGTCGAGTTTTGACTGACCCCTTCCTTTTAACACTTTAGTTGCAGGTTTCTCGAGCTAGGCGGGGAAGTGCGTCGGTCGCGTCGTACTTTCGAGTTTAGGTCGAGTCGGCATATTTACGTGCTGCATTTTGATTACTTTTATGAATTGTATCTGAATTCTAATTATGTTTTATGGAGATTATGAACTTTTGATGTATATACTTGACCTATTTTTGGGCCGTCAGGCCGTTGTATTGTTGGAAAACACGAATCAGAAAGCAGCGGAATTTAAAAAAATTTCCCAACAAAAGGATCTTGAACTCGCAATCATGTAACCAAATTCGTAGAGATAGAAAACTTACTTTTCTTTTATTCTTTCTTGAAGCGTTTCAAGCCACCCAAGAACGCTCTTCTCGCGGCTTGATCCCCTCTCCTTGGTAATGCTCGAATCTTCAAACTTCTAACTTGAAGTCTGTAGCACCCTAACCCCCTGGGCACCACATCCCCCGAACTATAGCCTTGATTCACGTATGAAATGGAAAGTTCATACATAAACCAAAGCTACAGCGAACGGGTGACAATAAAAATGACGAGCTAGGCGGGACACTCTCCCCAACAACACCAAAGCATACATGATAATGAAAGCGGAAGCAATTAAATCATTCGTACATATAGGTACCATATTTACCGAATAAATACTTATAGATACCACTTTAACTATCAATACATTATCATCTCTTAATAATATACATAACCATGTATCCAAAAATACTAATACCGATCAATAACATGAAATATCTCAAAAGTAATATACATGAAGGTACGGTGCTAGACCCATGAAAATGCAAAACTCGAACGGCCGGACACCCGCCTAGCACGACCACGCTCAAAGGTACCTGAAAAGTGAAGTATCAGTCTACCGAAGACTGAGTGAGGGGCAATAATATATATATCACACATCACATGCAAGTTGTAGCCTCGGGTGAAGACTTTAGAATAAAATAGATATGTAATTCAAGAAGTTTAATCTTTGCCCGAGATTACAACCAATCATTTTAACACGTTTATTTATCCATGCTTGTCAATGTCATGAACATGTGGCCCTGGCGAGCAAGGGCAATCTCCAACCGAACTCCCATTCGTGAACAATACGTGATCATGCTTGCTTGCTTGATAAATACGTGGTCATACAATTTATTTAGTGCTCACATAAACAATTTCATGCTTGAAATCATGCAATAACCCGAGGATAACCCGACATGCCGGATTAATCCCCAGTCTCCTTCTTCCTCCGGGTGATAGATAGTTTGCAAGGCTCGACTATCTACGACATGGTGTGTGTAGAGGACATGACCCTCTAGACACGGAACTCCTTCCACCACTAATCTCCTAGTGGCTTCGGGGGTGATCCCAACAATGTGAGGATAATTCAGGAGTTACCCGTCAGCCCTTGCTTTCCCGGTTGGCTCAAGAATTACCCTCGGGCCCACGTGCAATCATGTACTCGCCAAACATGCTTGAAATCATGAATTGCTTGCTTAAAATGTTCATGGTTTGGAAATCATTTATAAGTATAATACGTTTTGGCCGAAAACTAGCACATAAGGGTTATAGGGTTCGTTTTACCAAAACAAAACCTCACATTTTCTTGTAATTATAATAAAGAAGTGTTCTAAGGAGCTTGCTCCCCGTCCACGTCCTCGTGACCTGTGCAAATACGACGTATAACCATGAGACATGAACTAAAATGACCAAAATATGACGAACGGCGGAAATGTGTCGAGACGACCATGAAAATGCAATGTGGTATGATAACATGTCGTTTCACATCATATTAGCACATATTATAGCAATTCGGGGTCAAAGAAGTCGTTGGATCGAGGGGTCAAAAACGTAATTTTATGCAGAAACTTTTGTTCTGCATGTCAGGTGGGAACGGCCGTTCCGGTCCCCTTTGTAAAATGGGAACGGTCGTTCCCATGCAGCCCCAAGAAACGTTCCAACGCTTTTCATTTTAAAATGCGTCTAAGCTGGGAACGGCCCTTCCGGCTTCAAGGCCAAAATGGGAACGGTCGTTCCCGGGGTCGGTCGCCTATTTCATTTGAAAGATGGGAACGCCCGTTCCCAGAATGCCTTGAGGCTGGGAACGGCCGTTCCCTGTTTCTGCAATTTACAGAAACAGAGCAAAAACAGGGGAGGGCTACGACAATCAACAACAAAGCCAACCAAAAATCCATTTTAATCAACCAAGTTAACAACTTCTGGAAATATGATACATATATATTCAATAGGCACTACTATAACATTTAAACACATAAAACATGCTATATCTTCAAGCTTTCAAGGTTTCATGTTCATGGCCAACTTGATCGATCAAGTTCAATTTTCAAATAAATCCATGAAAGAATCATGCCATAATTCCTAATATGATCATAGAATCATGCTTTCATATTCGATTAATCCATCTAGCCCATAAATCCCAAACCCTAACTTGTACATATATGATCAAGAATCATCATTCATGCTCAACCAACCTTAAGAATGGAGGAAATGGAGAAAATAGGAGAAAATGATGATCAACTTTCAAAAGCTTGGCAAAATTCTTGAAATCTTGATGATTGGGAGAGAATCACTCCTTCCCTTTTCTTCCTTGGAGTACCGAGAGAGAGAGCAAATGGGTTTGATGAATTTTGGATGAAAAATGAGTTCATGGAAGCTCATGGAAATGGTATAACGTGATTCATCCCATGGAAATGTGTGAAATTGCTCAATTTGCCAATTACTCCTTCAATTGTTTAAGTTATGCAATAAGGTATATAAAGTTTTGAGAAATGATCAATCATGCCCCTAAAAGATTATGCAATTAAGTCCCTAGAATTATAGAAAATATTTAACTAGGGACAATTTGGTAATTTAAAACACTCTCGGATATGGTTTCATGCAATAACTATTTTCCGTGTCATGAAATAATATTCTCAATGATATGAATTCAAAGAATTGATATAAATAATGTTTCATGAATTTTATAAAAATATGAAATGTTGCATGTGAATATATCATAAAATTAAAGAAATAAAATAAACCTACGCTCAAACTCACACGTGGCGTGCTTACCTGTTCATCCGGAAACCGGGGCGTTACAAAGTCTCTAGAGAAAGTCCACCAACTTGATCACAATCTAACTAGTAAGGATGCTAGTTCTCTAGTTAGTGTTTAGGCTTAACCTAGGGTTTTATTTAATCATGGAGAAAGGAAGGTGTTCAACACATGAACCAAAAGAATTGCCAATTAGCTCCTAGAGGAGCTCGAGCTCCCCTATTTATAAGAGGGGGAGTGCCGAAATTCCTAGTCCTTAATGGGCTAGGATTTTGGTCTCTCTCTCTCTTATTACTTGATCATCAAGTAATTTTGACTTTCAAGAGAGCTAAAAATATCCAAACAATTTTTGGATAATTTTATACTTTATTTATTTAAAATAAATAACTTATTTTTATCTAATTAATTAATTCATAATTAATTAACTAGATTATTTTCTCCAAAATAAGACTTTCCTTTTAATTCAAAATTAAACCAAAGTCTATTAAATAATTAACAAATTAATTATTTAATATATATATAATATATATATATAGATATATTAACGTGTGTGACACGTGTCACAAGGACAAGTGTCACTCACGTGACCCACACGTGTGGCTTCACACGTGTGGAACCCTCTTGGCCCGATTAACTCGTTTAATCATTTTAAAGCCTCAACTCATATAACCAAGTTGTTGTGTGTGACCCTCTAGGTTCTCAATTCAATTAGCAGTGACCCTAATTAATTAATTAACTAATTAATTAATCAGTCCACAGATTAAACGACCATAGTCTAGCAACAGGTGTTTAACCCCTAGCTGAATTGGAATGTTCGGATTCGACAGAACCTTTAAGTCATTGATTCATGTGAGGTACAATCCTCCTACTTACTATCTCTCAACCAAGATGTAGGGTAAGGGAATAATCAGAACCCTAATAATCCGGTCTTAAAGCTAAGTGCATTTCATATCCATTTGATCTCAATCCAAGAAACACTTTTCTTGATGTCTTGATCTACTGCCTTGGCCAAGGACTCCATATGGCATATGAATGACTTACACAATAAGAGATCACCTTGCAAACGCAAGTGTAGGTCCTTTCTTGATTCTCATTCACTTTCATGAATCACTTGTGCAGCCCCAGCATAAGCCTTGAATCAGTTGTCTAAGGCGACACCCTTTAAAGCTTATACCTAAGACTACAGAGTTAACTCATAAAGTGACAAGGAACCTCAAGTCTAAGGATCAATTAATCATATCAATGACTCGTGAGATATTTCCTAATCTGGAAGTTTCCATTTCCTGAAATAGAAACTTCCTTTCCCATTTAGGAATCTTCTCACACGGGGCACCTTAGTGAACTTACTTATTAAAGTAAGCACCCTCATGTATCACGCACGTATCAAGTATACACTTTGCACCTCCATGAAACAAGGTGGTCCTTCTTAAGGGCGTGATCCCACAAGCAAGCCTTAGAGGAGTCAGGTTGACACTCCCACTGTCTGTAGGACTCATCGGCTTGGAGCATTTTACTAATCATGACTTATGTGATATAGGGCTCGTTTCATGAACCATTTCACCTAAATGGTAGAGTCCTAAAGTCATCAGGATTAGGGGAGTTCTCATACATGCACAGATAAAGTAAACGCATACCAAACAAGAGCATATAAAGAAGTGTTGCCTCAATTCGTTATTTCATTCAAAGATTGTCTGTGATTACAATAAGGAAAAGCACAAAGCGGATATACAATCGGCTTTCTAGGGCACTATTCCTAACAATCTCCCACTTGCCCGTCAAAGCCATTCTAAAGCTACTCTAAGTCCCATCTTCTGAAGACGACCTTGGAAAGCTTCTCGACTAAGGGGTTTAGTAAGTGGATCTACCACGTTCTCTGCTGATGTGACCCTCTCAATTAGCACATCTCCTCTTTTGATAATATCACGGATTAGGTGATACTTCCTCATAATGTGCTTGGTCCGTTGGTGAGATATTGGTTCTCTTGCTTGAGCAACCGCCCCAGTGTTGTCACAAAACACAGTAATGGGGTCTTTCATGCTAGGAACAACATTCAACTCTTGAATGAAGTTTCTAATCCAAACACCTTCCGTAGGTGCATCATTTGCAGCGAAGTATTCGGCCTCAGTGGTTGAATCTGCAGTGGTAGTTTGCTTGGAACTCTTCCAACTCACTGCTCCGCCGTTTAGGCAGAAAATGTATCCTGACATTGACTTAAAATCATCTAAGTCAGATGCAAAGCTCGCATCGCAGTATCCTTCGACAGTAAGATCTTTCTGACCTCCGTAAACTAAGAATAAATCTTTAGTACTTTTTAAGTACTTAAGAATATTCTTCACGGCAGCCCAGTGACCATCTCCAGGGTCAGATTGGAAACGACTCGTCACACTAAGTGCGTAAGCCACATCCGGTCGAGTACATAACATTGCATACATTATGCTACCTATTGCTGATGCATAAGGTGTATGAGTCATTCTATCCTTCTCAAGGTTAGTCTTAGGACACATCTTCTTTGAAAGACATGTTCCTACACTCATAGGAAGGTTCTTAACCTTTGCTGACTCCATATTGAATCTCTTCAATACTTTGTCAATGTACATCGACTGTGATAGTCCTATTAACCTTCTAGATCTATCTCTATAGATTTTAATTCCAAGGATATAGGATGCATCACCAAGATCTTTCATCTCGAATCGGTTCGGTAACCATAACTTAGTTACTTTCATGTCATCCTTCGAATTCCCAATAAGAAGGATGTCATCAACATAAAGTACTAAGAATTGCACTGAGGTCTCCAATTCCTTTCTATACACACAGGACTCATTCGAAATTTGAATGAAGCCAAACGATTTGACTGACTCATCAAATCGAATGTTCCAATTCCTAGAAGCCTGTTTCAATCCATAGATTGATCTTTGGAGTTTGCAAACCTTTTGCTCACTCCCACTGAATGTGAAATCTATGGGTTGCTCCATATAAATGTCTTTGTCAATGTCACCATTCAGAAAGGCAGTTTTCACATCCATTTGCCATATCTCATAGTCATAATATGCAGCAATGGCAAGCATGATCTGAATAGACTTTTGCATTGCAACTGGCGAAAAAGTTTCATCAAAGTCCACGCCGGGTCTTTGAGTGAATCCTTTTGCAACCAGTCTTGCTTTGTAGGCTGCAATGCTTCCATCAACTCTAAGCTTTCTCTTAAAGATCCATTTGCAACCTATGGGTTTGACCCCATCAGGAAAATCTACCAAGGTCCAAACTTAGTTGGAGTTCATGGAATCCATTTCGGATTTCATGGCTTCTATCCACTGTTCAGAGTCAGAATCTGAAAGTGCCTCCTCATATGTTAAAGGATCATTATCCTTTTGAGAGATTTCATGGAAGAATCCATACCATCTCTCCGGCTGTCTAGGAGTGCGTTCAGAACGCCTTAGAGGAGGATTTTCATGTGTATCGAAATTCGTGATTGGTTGTAGTTGATCAGAAGGGGACGTTTCTTCAGTGGGTGGTGTGGGATCACTTTGTACTTCTTCTAATTCTATGATCATGCCTTTCTTTTCTTTAAGGAACGGTTCCTCAAGAAAAGTGGCATTTCTGGAAACAAACACCCTTTGCTCAGATTGATCATAGAAGTACTATCCTATGGATTCCTTAGGATAACCTACAAAGTAGCATAAGTTAGAACGAGATTCTAACTTATATCCCCCTGTCCTCTTCACGTAAGCAGGACAACCCCAAATTCTTAAGTAAGAATAACTAGGGATTTTACCATGCCACATTTCATAGGGCTTTGTAGGGACTGACTTAGAGGGAACTAGATTCAAAATCTTTGCTGCACTTTCTAGGGCATAACCCCGGAAAGAAGGTGGTAAGTCAGTGAAACTCATCATGGAACGAACCATATCAAGTAAGGTTCGATTCCTTCTCTCAGAAACTCCATTAAGCTGAGGAGTTCCCGGAGGAGTCCACTGAGAGATAATCCCATTATCTTTGAGATGATTAAGGAATTCTTCACTAAGATATTCGCCTCCTCGATCAGATCGAAGTGCTTTAATCTTGTGACCAGTTTGGTTCTCAACCTCCTTTTGAAATTCTAAGAATTTCTCAAAAGCTTCAGATTTATACTTCATTAAGTATATATAACCATACCGACTAAAGTCATCAGTAAAGGTTATGAAATACTGATGATTGTTTCTAGTGCTTACACTAAGCGGTCCACAAACATCAGTATGGATCAAATCCAAAACCTTATTGGCACGTTCCACAGTTCCTTTAAAAGGAACTTTCGACATTTTTCCTTTGAGACAGGATTCGCAAGAAGTTAACTCCTTAAGATCATTTTCAGAGAATGATCCTAAAGTGTTTATCTTGCTAATTCTGTTCTTGGAAATGTGTCCTAATCTAGCGTGCCATAAGGGAGCTGAAACTTTGTCATCTCTCTTACGCTTCGTTTCTCGTTGTATATTCATGATATTGATATTCTGAGTTAGATAAAGTCCATTATTTAGAGTACCGATGTGAATGGAAGAGTTTTTCCGTTTGATAACGTATTTACCATTCTTAATATAAGTTTCATAACCTTCACAATCTAATATTGGAACTGAAATTATATTACGAATAATGCTCGGTACATAAAGGACTTTATTTAAGACTAACTCAAAACTACCTAAATCTAATCTAATTGTGCCGAAAGCTCGAGCTTCAACGTTTGAGCCATCGCCGATCTTCAAGACACATTCTCCTTCTTTGAGTTGTTGGACTTCACTTAGCATCTGTACATCATTACAGATATGAGTTCCACAACCGGTATAAAGTACCCAAGAACTAGAATTAATAGAAAGATTTACTTCAACGAGAAAGATACCTTTCTTTAGAGTAGCCTTGTACTCTAGGCAGTTTCTCCTCCAATGTCCCTCTTTGCCACAATGGAAGCAAACATCCTCTTTCTGATCACGCTTCTTCTTTTGGGCCTTCCCCTTCGAAATTCCACCAGTGGGCCTAAGGGGGTTCTTCTTCTTCTTTTGGGCTTTCTTGCCCTTACCTTTAGAAGGCCCAGAAGAGGAAGATGGAGCATTCACCATCAAAACCTTATTGTCCTTCTTGATCGTGCTTTCAGCAGTCACAAGCTGACTAATCAGCTCAGCTACAGTAGTACCAGCATGATTCATGTTGAAGTTAAGGACAAATGGGTTGAATGATGGTGGGAGCGAAGCTAGCAACAAATCCATTGAAAGCTCATCGTTCGGTGGCATGTCCATGGAGGCAAGTTTCTCAGTAAGGGCAAGAAACTTGAGTCCATATTCATGGACACATGAACCTTCCCTCATTCTCAAGTGGAACAATTCCTTCGAAGTGTTATACCTTGTAACACGTTCATGAGGGCGGTAAAGTTGCTCTAAGTGGTCGTAAATCTCCCAAGCGAATTCCATGGCCTCATGTTGCCTTTGCAAGTCCGGAGACATGTTAGCCAACATAAGGCAACGGGCTTGGAGATTATCATCCTTCCACTTCTGAATCGCGTCCCGCTCGGCCCGAGTGAGAGCCTCCCCTTCGGGACTAGGCTCCCCTTCGAAGAGAACATAACTTCTCTTCTCAGAATCTAAAATGATTTTTAGATTCCTCAGCCAATAAGAATAGTTGGGACCAGTCAACTTGTTTGACTCGAGGATCGATACAAGAGGGTTTTTGGTTGCCATTTCAAAACACGTAGAGAATCACAGAATCTACGACCTAAATGGTAAAACAAAGAACTAGTGAGCATGCTGAATTATAACGATATACAAAAGATAAGGTCTTTAATCTAATGTAGCTCCCACTGTTTTTCAAAGATCTATAATTCCCAAAGATCTAAGAGGAACACGTTTCCCAATGGGTACTAAGATCCTAGGCATTTTACCTCGAACCGACGACTCGCGGACATTCTAAGTAAGAACCCTAGGTAGGTACAACTTACCAATTCTAACACCTTTAGAACTCTTAGTAATTGTTTTTGCATCACCTATCTTTCAATATGGACCCACGACTCGTGCGACATCCATATTTACTTAGGCGTTAAGCTAGACCCATCAATCATAAGATCATGACCAAAACTTAGCTCGAACGACCCACGACTCGCGGACATCGCCCTTGCTAAAATTGACCACGAAATATGGACCATTTAAAATGATCAATTAGGTAACTAAGAACTAACAAGCTCCACTAGCTATCCCATGACTCGCGGACAATAACTAGCTTCACTTACTAAACTTAAAACCTATTGATGGAATGCTAGGAATTTAATTCAAAATTTGCATCTCGAATTAAATACCTATTTGTTCGAAATTAGCTTAATATTTAATGGGAATTTTCGAATCAACTGGAGAGTTGTCCGGTTCGACCTCACCAACATATATGTTATCCAATTTTATTAGTCTTGATTAATGCAAGTACACTTAAATGCATTTCAAACAAGCATATAAACAGATAACATGTCCTAGCATGATACTAACATGTAATGATCATGGGTTCTACCTATCTTATGCGTGATATGTGGGAGCCACTCCACAATCACAAGTTCTAGCATACATGCCACATAAACAGTTTAAATCACATAAGGGAAAGCGGTAACAAAATACGAGCCCTATCTCTATTACATTTAACAATTGAGATTCCTCTCCCTAACATTTTGAGGGGTCTTCACTTATGGCCTCCTTGTTACTTGAATGTGGTCCATCTTACTCCATCGGTGCATTGTCTCCAAAATGAAAATAAAACCTCACCACCTATCTCTACTCTCAAATTACAATAAAAAGAAAAGGACATAAAATAATAAGGCTCAATCTTCATATTGGCCTTAAACAATTACACGGGGCATACCCCGGCCTAAAAAACAGTAATATGGAAAGCCACATAATTAATCACATAACAGTACGCACATAAGTGAGGCTCCAACCTCAATTGAAAAACGCAACTATAGGGCTCCAACCCCAATTTAAACCATCCATGTGCATAAATTAAAACCACACATAAGTCTAAACCCATGATCACCTAACATGCTTTTGCGAGAATTTAAATTTAGCCAATAAATTAAAATTCTCGTTTCAAGTCCTAATGACTTAAAACACGACTTGATTCGAGTCTTATTTATAAAAGTTTTCAATAAATCCCAAATTACCAAAACAAATAAAATTCCAATTAATTTCTGAAAATTAATAATTTTATCAAAGATGTACTTTCCCAAAATATAAACCGTTTCTATTTCTCAAAAATCCCAATTTTAATTTTTATTCAAAAATTAAAATAAATATTCAAAAAATAAAATTTTTAAAATTAAAATAAAAATTGGGACTGGATTGTACGAAACACGAAAAATCGGATTGCGACAGAGAAAACGGGGTACGTACGCGAAAGGGTCACGCGAGTGCGCGCGGCGTGCGCGCGGCCCTCTCGGCCAGTGCGGGCGGGCGATGGGCGGCCAGTCTCGGCTGCTAGGCGCGCCCGGAAGGGCCTCCCGTGCGGTTGCGGGATGGTGCTGGGCGGCTGCCCTGCGCGCACCTAGGCCAGGCGGGCGGTGCGCGCGAAGCCCGCGCGCGTGACTCCTTCGCGCGCGGGGTTTCGTGTGTTCGTCGTATTCCGTATTTTCGTTTCGTGTTTTCGTTCAAAAGCAAAACTAATCCAAGAAATCCAAAAACAGTTTATGCAGTTTCAAATCTAAAATTATTTTCAAAAAATAAATTTTGTAAAAACTAATTTTCAGAAACTTTCAGGAAAAAATACAGTTTCGTAATTCATGCTTTCTAAAACAATCACAAATACTCAATCGCATCAAGCATAAGAATTTCTACCAAATTCAGAATAATTGAGACGAATCAGAAACACGATTAACGAGGTGGCTCTGATACCACTTGTTGGAAAACACGAATCAGAAAGCAGCGGAATTTAAAAAAATTTCCCAACAAAAGGATCTTAAACTCGCAATCGTGTAACCAAATTCGTAGAGATATAAAACTTACTTTTCTTTTATTCTTTCTTGAAGCGTTTCAAGCCACCCAAGAACGCTCTTCTCGCGGCTTGATCCCCTCTCCTTGGTAAAGCTCGAATCTTCAAACTTCTAACTTGAAGTCTCTAGAGAAAGTCCACCAACTTGATCACAATCTAACTAGTAAGGATGCTAGTTCTCTAGTTAGTGTTTAGGCTTAACCTAGGGTTTTATTTAATCTTGGATAAAGGAAGGTGTTCAACACATGAACCAAAAGAATTGCCAATTAGCTCCTAGAGGAGCTCGAGCTCCCCTATTTATAAGAAGGGGAGTGCCGAAATTCCTAGTCCTTAGTGGGCTAGGATTTTGGTCTCTCTCTCTCTTATTACTTGATCATCAAGTAATTTTGACTTTGACTTTGAATTCTAATTCAAATCAACTTTCAAGAGAGCTAAAAATATCCAAACAATTTTTGGATAATTTTATACTTTATTTATTTAAAATAAATAACTTATTTTTATCTAATTAATTAATTCATAATTAATTAACTAGATTATTTTCTCCAAAATAAGACTTTCCTTTTAATTCAAAATTAAACCAATGTCTATTAAATAATTAAGAAATTAATTATTTAATATATATATAATATATATATATAGATATATTCACGTGTGTGACACGTGTCACAAGAACACGTGGCACTCACGTGACCCACACGTGTGGCTTCACACGTGTGGAACCCTCTTGGCCCGATTAACTCGTTTAATCATTTTAAAGCCTCAACTCATGTAACCAAGTTGTTGTGTGTGACCCTCTAGGTTCTCAATTCAATTAGCAGTGACCCTAATTAATTAATTCACTAATTAATTAATCAGTCCACAGATTAAACGACCATAGTCTAGCAACAGGTGTTTAACCCCTAGCTGAATTGGAATGTTCGGATTCGACAGAACCTTTAAGTCATTGATTCTTGTGAGATACAATCCTCCTACTTACTATCTCTCAACCAAGATCTAGGGTAAGGGAATAATCAGAACCCTAATAATCCGGTCTTAAAGCTAAGTGCATTTCATATCCATTTGATCTCAATCCAAGAAACCCTTTTCTTGATGTCTTGATCTACTGCCTTGGCCAAGGACTCCATATGGCATATGAATGACTTACACAATAAGAGATCACCTTGCAAATGCAAGTGTAGGTCCTTTCTTGATTCTCATTCACTTTCATGAATCACTTGTGCAGCCCCAGCATAAGCCTTGAATCAGTTGTCTAAGGCGACACCCTTTAAAGCTTATACCTAAGACTACAGAGTTAACTCATAAAGTGACAAGGAACCTCAAGTCTAAGGATCAATTAATCACATCAATGACTCGTGAGATATTTCCTAATCTGGAAGTTTCCATTTCCTGAAATAGAAACTTCGTTTCCCATTTAGGAATCTTCTCACACGGGGAACCTCAGTGAACTTACTTATTAAAGTAAGCACCCTCATGTATCACGCACGTATCAAGTATACACTTTGCACCTCCATGAAACAAGGTGGTCCTTCTTAAGGGCGTGATCCCACAAGCAAGCCTTAGAGGAGTCGGGTTGACACTCCCACTGTCTGTAGGACTCATCGTCTTGGAGCATTTTACTAATCATGACTTATGTGATATAGGGCTCGTTTCATGAACCATTTCACCTAAATGGTAGAGTCCTAAAGTCATCAGGATTAGGGGAGTTCTCATACATGCACAGATAAAGTAAACGCATACCAAACAAGAGCATATAAAGAAGTGTTGCCTCAATTCGTTATTTCATTCAAAGATTGTCTGTGATTACAATAAGGAAAAGCACAAAGCGGATATACAATCGGCTTTCTAGGGTACTATTCCTAACATGTATATGATGTGTATGTTAGTATAGAGCTCCTTTTCGATCCTTATGTTGTTGTTTCCGCATTCTTATCTGTTTGTTTCGCACGCTCTGTTTGAGTTCTAGCTCCACTTAGCCTAGTGTGTGAGTGTAGGTTCCCGTTCGCTTAGACTTGGGCTCATGTATGGAAATCCGTTTCATATGTGGGTTCGGGTTTAAGTGCGGGGGATGAGGTGGCCCACCGTTCCGGGCGGTACATGACAATGTGGTTATGTGCATTTATGTGCCTCATCTACTTGAACTTCTATGAAGTGTGCACATGATCATATACTAACCGCACGCATGTATATTGGAATTCTTTGGATTTTGTAGGATGCCTCCGAGAAGAGATCATCACCGTGACAGGTCTCCGAGCCATAGACATCACCGGGATCGTTTCCCACAAGCCGAGAACAACATGGAACCTAAAGGATTCATGGCAAGATTATGTGCATATTTGGATACTCGGTATCGCCAGAATACACCTCCGGTTATCAATCACGAAGGAGGGCAAGTCATTCACATTCTACGGGAGTTCAGGAATTAGAATCCCTCCAAGTTTGAAGGTGGGAATGATATTCAAGCCGAGGAGTGGCTAATCCAAAAAGAGAGAATTTGGGAGTTGATACCATGTGAATGAGTTGAGAAGGCAAGGTGCACCCTCACAATGGTGCAAGGCCAAGCTTATAGTTGGTGGACTAGGATCCGAGCCCGTTTGGATGCCGCCGGTGATGAGATTAATTGGGAAACATTTACTCAGGAGTTTCGTAACAAGTACATTCCAATCGCCACGGGGGACCGAACACTCCAAGAGTTCATGGACTTGAAACAAGGTGAGAAGACGATCACCGAATACATTGACGAGTTCGATCGTTTGTCAAGATATGCTCCCAACATTGCCAACGATGACCACCACAAGGCTTTGAAGTTTTTCCGAGGTTTAAGAGAAGATATGAAGGATGCACTCGAAGCGGTTGATACCGACACTTGGGCGTTAGTCACCGAGAAGGCTTTGAAAGTAGAGGATCGAGTGGTAGCCAGGAGGAGGAGGACTTCTCAGGCCGGACAGGGCTCTAGCTCGGGAGGCCAGAACAAATATGGAAAGAGGCCAGCTTACCAAGCTTTTCTATCGGCAAAGCCTCAAAATAAGCAATTTAAGCCGGCAGGACAAAAGGCTCAACCTCTAGCATTACTGGCACCACCTGAAGTCCAATGCAAATATTGCAAGGGTAATCATCTTGTTGAAAATTGCTTCAAACTTCACAAGAGGTGCTACGGTTGTGGCTCACCGGATCACATGCTTAATCAATGCCCGAACAAAAGGCCAGGATAGGCAGCGGGGAACAATCAGAGGCCCGCAATTCAGGCTAGAGCTTACGCACTCGGGGCCGAGGAAGAGGAAGCTGCAAATCTTGATCCTAATGCCGTGATTGAAGGTACCGTAAGCATTCATGACATCACATTTTATGCATTGTTCGATCCCGGGGCATCTCATTCCTTTATTTCTCGGGATCTTGCTTCTTCGTTGTGCTTGCATGTTACCCTCTGTGCGCATGATTATGTGGTTAGTTCGCCTCTTGGCGGTAGTCTTGTTACTTGCAGGATTTATCGGGGTTATCTAGTGAGTTTTGAAGACAAGGTTTTCCTAGCCGATTTGATTGAAATACCGATGAAGAGGTATGACGTAATCCTAGGAATGGATTGGTTATCTGAACATGGGGCTCAGATAGATTGTCGGGAGAAGAAGGTTTCTTTTTGTTCAGTGGTGTTTAAGGGCGAGAAGGTGAAGTCAAGCCCGTTTATTTCTTTCGTTGAGGCGAATAAACTGGTCCGGGACGGTGCGACAGGTTTCGTGGACTATCTTTTGAATAGACCGAAGGATCAGGCCAAATTTGAGGAGACGGAGGTTGTGCGGGAGTATGCCGATGTATTCCCTGAGACATTGCGCTCTTTGCCACCCGATAGGGACATCGAGTTCGTAATCGACCTTTATCTCGGAGCAAAGCCTTTCTCGAAGACTCCCTACAGAATGGCTCCTGCTGAGTTAAAGGAGTTAAAGACGCAACTTGATGAGCTTCTAGCTTGCGGGTACATTCGTCCGAGCATTTCTCCATGGGGTGCTCCCGTTCTATTTGTAAAGAAGAAAGATGGAACGCTACGAATGTGTATAGAATATCGTGAGTTGAATCGGATGACTGTGAAGAACAAATATCCTTTGCCTCACATCGAGGAGTTATTTGATATTCTGCAAGGCTCGAAAGTCTACTCCAAGTTAAATTTGAGGCAAGGTTATTATCAGCTGCGGATCAGGGAGGAAGATATTCCGAAGACTGGTTTTGACACAAGATATGGGCACTTTGAATTCGTTGTCATGCCATTTGGATTAACTAACGCTCCAGCCGTATATATGGATATGATGCACCGAGTGTTCAGGCCTTTTCTCGACAAGTTCGTGGTGATCTTTATAGACGACATTCTGGTGTATTCAAGGTCGGCTGAAGAGCATGCCCAACATCTACGGATCGTCTAGGAAGTTTTGAGGGAACATAAGTTGTATGCAAAGTTCAGTAAGTGCGAATTCTGGATCGACCGAGTTATGTTTTTAGGACATATAATTTCCGATGATGGGATTGAAGTTGATCCATCTAAGGTTGAGTCCGTGCTTCGTTGGGAGAGACCGAGAAATGCCTCAGAGATTAGAAGTTTTCTTGGGTTGGCCAGTTATTACCGCAGGTTTGTTAAGGATTTCTCTAAAATCGCCGCCCCGTTGACTCGCCTAACTAAAAAGGAAGTGAAATTTGAATGGGATGATAAGTGTGAGGCGAGTTTTCAGACGTTGAAGGTGAAATTAACTTCGGCACCGGTTCTTACCCTACCCGAGGGTACCAAGGGTTATGCAGTGTATACGGATGCTTCAAAAGAGGGTCTTGGTTGTGTTTTGATGCAGCACGGTAGAGTGGTAGCTTATGCTTCAAGGAAGTTGAAGGAGCATGAGAAGAATTACCCTACCCACGATCTTGAATTAGCTGTCGTTGTGTTCGCTTTGATGAATTGGCGACACTACCTCTACGGTGCAATGTTCGAGGTGTTTACAGATCACCAAAGCCTCAAGTGTCTCTTTTCTCAGAAAGATTTGAATGTAAGATAGAGGCATTAGATGGAGTTATTAGAGGATTATGATTGCACCATTCAATACCATCCGAGTAAAGCAAACGTGGTCGTCGATGCCTTGAGTAGAAAGGCGAATGTGGCTAATTTGGAAGGGGTTCTTCAAGTTTGGGTTCAGAGATCTTGGTTTCGGGAACTTGGTTGGCTAATCTTATAGTAATATCGGATTTGAAACAGAAGTTGTCAGAAGCTCAGGCTATGGATGCCGAGATTCAGAAGTTGGTAACTCGTTCCAGAGATAATCCGAATTCTAAGTTTGGGATTGGTGATTTCGGTTTGTTAAGGTTCGAAGCGAGAATCTGTGTCCCAGAAGAGCTCAAGAGGATTATACTTGAGGAGGCACATCGCTCGAGGTACTCGATTCATCCGGCAGGTACTAAGATGTATCAGGACCTGAAAGAGAAATTCTGGTGGAATGGCATGAAAAGGGACGTCACGAACTTCATGAAGCGATGTCTAACGTGTCAAAAGGTGAAGGTAGAGCACCAGAAGCCGGGAGGAACTCTCCAACCACTTCCTATTCCCGAGTGGAAGTGGGAGCAAGTGATTATGGACTATTTGTCCGGCTTGCCTAGAGTTAAAGGAGGGTTTGATGGAATATGGGTAATTATTGACAGATTGACTAAGTCTGCCCATTTCCTCAAGGTTCGGATGTCTGAGAAAGTTCCTAAGCTAGCCGAATTGTACGTTCGGGAGATCGTAAGGTTACATGGAGTTGCGGCTAGTATTGTTTCGGATCGGGATCCACGGTTTACTTCGATCTTTTGGCAGAATCTTCAGAAGTGTTTGGGCACTAAGCTCAAGTTTAGCACAGCTTCGCATCCTCAGACAGACGGCCAATCTGAAAGGCTAATTAAGTACTTAGAGGATATGCTCAGAGCGTGTGCTTTGGACTTCGAAGATAAGTGGGATGAGCACCTACCTTTGGTTGAGTTTGCTTATAACAACAGCTTTCAGGGTTCGATTAAGATGGCTCCGTATGAGGCACTTTATGGAAGAAAGTGCAGGTCTCCTCTATTTTGGGACATTGAGGATTGGAGGTGGACCGAAGAGAATAAGCTCGAGAGAGCCGAGTCTAAAGAGAAGATTGCCGATACTATTGAAAAAGTTCATAAGATTCAGCAAAGGATGAGAGCAGCTTAGGCTCGACAAAAGAGTTACGCCGATAAGAGAAGAAGGCCCTTAGAGTTTGAAGTCGGAGATAGAGTCTTTTTGAAAGCATCTCCCAGAAAGGGCTTCACTCGTATAGGTAAAGGTGGAAAGCTTAGTCCACGGTACCTGGGGCCATTTGAGATATTGGAAAGAATCGGAGAAACGGCGTACAGATTGGATTTACCGCCGAGTATAACCGGGATATATAATGTTTTTCATGTCTCTCAACTCCGTAAGTATTATCCCGATGAGTCAACAATTCTCCCAGTTGAAGAGGTTCAGTTAGAGCCGGATTTAACAATAGAAAAGCATCTGGTTGCAATTCAGGACCGGAAGATGCAAGATTTGAGAAACCAGCAGATTCCTTTGGTCAGGGTACTTTGAAGGGATCAGAAATCCGAGGAATCCACTTGGGAAACCGAGGAGAAATGAAAAGGTTATATCCGAAGTCGTTTAAGGACTCGAGTCGGACTTGAGGGCAAGTCCTTTTTAAGGGGGGAGGTTTGTGACACCCTGACTCCGCGACTGTGCAGGTATGACGTATGTGCGCAATTTAATTTATTTTAATTTTATATTTAATTGATGCATTTAATTGATTTATATTTTATTATTTGAAATTCTTATATGAATTATTTGAATTTATATGAAATACTTGAATTATATGTCAAAATTTACCTCAAGTGATTCATGATATGAATTTTATGAATTTATGATATGTGAATTTAATTCCCGAACAAGCTAATTTCCTAAATTATGTGATTTATATGAATTAAGGACTTAATTGTGTGATTTTAATTAATATTGGACTTAATCGAAAAGTTGATTTGTACTTATTTGATAATTTTTGAAAGTTTTGGATTTAATTGCAAATTAGCCTTTTTATTAAAATTTTACTTCTTTTAATTCGTATAAATTAATATTTTATTTTATTTTATTATTTAATTGTTTTATTTGAATTTTATTATTCAATTAACATGACTGCTTGATGAAATGAGATGCGTTTGTGTTGGATTTGAGATCGAAATTTCGTGCCGTTTTAATATGTTGGAGTTTTATGAGTCGTGAACTCGAATACGTGATCGTTATGTGTTTTCGGGTTTATTTGTTGGGTTTTCGGGACTCGTTTTTTTTGGGGTAACCTAAAGGAGACTAACATGTACTTAGTACACCTTGGGTTTCGGGTAGTGTAACTTGAGCTCGAGAATTTGGATTTGAATTCCGTCACCTCCGCTGAACTCATTTTGACGATTTGAGTGCAATGGATCATGCCTTGTAATGTTTTGACCTCATTTGATACCCCGAAATCAGCCCGTAACTTTGTGTCGCTCTCATATGACCACCTTTCACCATTTTGCACATAAGTCCCTCAATTCTTGGCCAATTGCCCTCAAACCTGGATCCACATCTTACTAACTCAGGCTATTATCACCCTATACTCCTTCCATATCGTTCCATACACAAGAGAAGGGAGAGATATCAGATTTTTGGAGCAGCTTACACCTTTTCCGTCACAATTCACACCTTGAAGAGATTGAGCTCTAATCTTCATTTTCCTTCACCATCTTTAAAGGGTAAGCTTGTATTTGATATGTACATGATTAAGTGGTCATTTTAATTCAAGAAAATTTGATTTTCATCCATGTTTGATATAGTTTTGATTCAAGACATGAATAGTTAGGGTTATATTCCATTTTTGAATTCCATCTCATTCCTTGGTGTTTTGCTTGAATTGGAGCTGGTATATGGATCCTTTATGCTTCATTTATTGTTGTATATAGCTGACTTGGGTGGTAGTTGTGTTTTGGGTGAGATACCATTAATATACTTGAGTTTTTGTTGAGATATATGTATGAATTGGTGGCATTTCCTTACCTTTGCTGCTGTTGTTCGTTTTCAGCTGGTATGATGTTGTTTTTGTGCTGATATGCTGCCATATTTGCTGCCTTTTCATGCCTTGTTGTTGTGGTTGAGATGTCGTATAAGTTGCAGGGCTGAACAGGGACTTTTTCCACCATTTCCGTCTCTGACGTGTCTCCCCGGCCGGGGAGATTTTCCTCAAGAAAGTACTTGGCCGGGTACGTGTTGCAGAGAGTTTCTGCATCAAAGTACCCGGGAGGGTACTTTAAAGAAGAAAAGCTCCCCTGGGTGGGGAGATGAAACTGCAGCTGAAGTGTTTTAATTTCTTTTCCTAACTTTGCATGATTCCATACGTGAGTTTTGCATGGTTATTTGTGGACTTTGCATGGTTATAATGTGAATTAATGCATCACATGATTAATTTGTAACTTTGCATGGATTGTATTATATTACTTGTCCCTTTAAGTGTGTTTTGTGGCTGCCATCCGTGTATATATATATATTTATATACTACACATTATATATATATATATTTATATTTATGTAATTTGAAATTTAACTAATTTAATTTGAGGTTTTAAATTAAATGTGATCCTATGATTTTATATGAATTCTTATGTATGAAATGTGTACTCTACATGTGATTTTATGATTTAAATTATTTGTTATATTTTAGAAATTAAGTTTATGAATTTATTTGATACGTTTTATACGAGCTAGGAACTTAAATGACCTAAATGACGCATTCTTGCATTTCATATGCATTCATTTCATACATATGCATTTTCGAGCGTCTAAGTGGTACATATTTGAGTCTAAGTCTCGGGTCGTGCGTTCTTTTGTTTCTGAGCCTCTTCAGGAAGTTAAAGAGCCCGAGGTTTAGGTGTCCGGTTGATTCTTTTGTCCGATTTTCACTCCGCTTCCACTTCAAGGTGAGGGTTAGGATCTTTTCTTTTAGATGAGTGGCCTATGGCCTTTATGTTATTGATTTCGTATCCCGCATGTGGCTATATATGTATTATATGATTAAATACGAATGCTTATGATACGTTTATGATTTTATGAATCCCCTTTACGAATTTATGAAAATGGTATAAATATGGGCGTATATGAGCTTATGATTTGGAATCCCTTGTACGTTTCCTTTATGATTTAGCGAGTTGTGCCCTGAAAGATGGGATTATGGTTTGATTTCAAATTCTTGGGCCACAGAGGTGTGGGTAAGGGAGACCCGATGTGGCCGTTGGGGTCACCGGTTATCACCCTGTGCACATGCTCCTTTGAAGTTCCGACGCGCGACTCTGAGGGAGATGGGGAAGGCGTGGTTCTTTGAGCCCTCGGTGAATAACAGGGGAAGGCATATCGTGGGTTAGCTATCCCGTATGTATATAGAATCCATATGGGTGGAGAGGGTTTGATTTCCGATCACCAAGGGGTTGAGGAGTTATGAATTTATGAATTCTTATGTATTTATGATTTATATAAGGAGTTGAGGAGGTTCGTACTCGCCGGACGTTTATGTTTCCTTTTGTACTTTGGTGGTTGTGAAACGAGTTAGGATTTCCTTTGTATTATATGTATGTTTTAAAAATGATTTGGCATGAAAAACCGTAGCTCAGTTCATGATCGACCCCTTTTGATTATATGCTATGCTCTATATGTATTTATGGTGTGGGTATGCGTTAGCCCCCCCCTCACTCAGTCGAGTTTTGATTGACCCCTTCCTTTTAACACTTTAGTTGCAGGTTTCTCGAGCTAGGCGGGGAAGTGCGTCGGTCGTCTCGTACTTTCGAGTTTAGGTCGAGTCGGCATATTTACCTGCTGCATTTTGATTACTTTTATGAATTGTATCTGAATTCTAATTATGTCTTATGGAGATTATGAACTTTTGATGTATATACTTGACCTATTTGTGGGCCGTCAGGCCGTTGTATATGATGTATAAGTTAGTATAGAGCTTCTTTTCGATCCTTATGTTGTTGCTTCCGCATTCTTATCTATTTGTTTCGCGCGCTATGTTTGAGTTCTAGCCCCACTTAGCCTAGTGTGTGAGTGTAGGTTCCCGTTCGCTTAGACTTGGGCTCAAGTATGGAAATCCATATCATATGTGGGTTCAGGTTTAAGTGCGGGGCATGTGGTGGCCCACCGTTCCGGGCGCTACATGTGGTATGAGTTGCAGGGCTGAACAAGGACTTTTTCCACCATTTCCCGTCTCTGAACTGTCTCCCCTGCCCGGGAGATTTTCCTCAAGAAAGTACCCGGCCCGGTACGTGCTATGCAGAGAGTTTCTGCATGAAATGTACCCGGGAGGGTACTTTTATGAAGAAAATCTCCCCTGGGCGGGGAGATGAAATTGCAGCTGGAATGTTTTAATTTTTCCTAGCTTTGCATGATGCCTAACGTGGGCTTTGCATGGTCGTTACAATGTGATGAATGCATGGATTGTTTTCGATGGTTTCCTATCTTATACATGGTTGTTACGTGACAATGATGATTGTTTATTTATGAACTTTGCATGGACAATACTTGATGATAATGGACTTTAAGGTTTAAGGAATGTTTGGAACGTGATTAATGCATGAATTTCTTTTGCCTTCTTGCATGGTTAACGTGGGGATGATGCATGGTAAGTATATGAATATATATAATACATCAAATATAATTTAATATATGATTTATATATATATATAAATATCATGTTATATGTTTAATTAAATGAATTAAGTGCTTTAATTTGAGGTTTTAAATTTAATGTGATACTATGATTTTATATGAATTCTTATGTATGAAATGTGTACTCTAAATGTGATTTTATGATTTAAATTATTTGTTCCATTTTAAGAATTACGTTTATGAATTTATTTGATACGGTTCGTACGTGTTTTGAATTTAAATGACCTAAATGCTACATTCTTGAATTTCATATGCATTCATTTCATACATATGCATTTCCGAGCGTCTACGTGGTACAAATTTGAGTCTAAGTCTCGGGTTTTGCATTCTTTTGTTTCAGAGCCACTTCAGGAAGTTAAAGAGCCCGAGGTTTAAGTGTCCGGTTGCGTCTTTTGTTCGGTTTTCACTCCGCTTCCACTTCAAGGTGAGGGTTAGGATCTTTTCTTGTAGATAAGCGACCTACGGCCTTTATGTTATTAATTTCCTATCCCGCATGTGGCTATATATGTATTATATTGTTAAATATGAATGCTTATGATACGTTTATGATTTTATTAATCCCCTTTACGAATTTATGAAAATGGTATAAGTATGAGCGTATATGAGCTTGTGATTTTGAATCCCTTATACGTTTCCTTTATGATTCAGCGAGTTGTGCCCTGAAAGATGGGTTATTGGTATGTTTCTTATGAATCCGGGCCCAAGGATTGTGGGTAAGGACCACCGGTACGGCAAGGGCCGTCGGTTAAGCCTGTGCACATCCCATTTGAGGTGGTGGCGTGCGACTCTTGGAGGTCGAGAAGGCACTATTACCTTGAGTCCTCGGTGAATAACCGGGGAAGGCATATCGTGGGTTAGCTACCCCGTATGTATATAGAATCCATATGGGTGGAGAGGGTTTGATTCCCAATCACCAAGGCGTTGAGGAGTTATGAATTTATGAATTCTTATGTATTTATGATTTGTATGAGGAGTTGAGGAGGTCCGTACTCGCCAGACGTTTATGTTTCCTTTTATACTGTGGTGGTTGTGAAACGAGTTAGGATTTCCTTTGTATTATATGTATGTTTTAAAAATGATTTGGTAGGAAAAACCCTAGCTCGGTTCATGATCGACCCCTTTTGATTATATGCTATGCTCTATATGTATTTATGGTGTGGGTGTACGTTAGCCCCCCCTCACTCAGTCGAGTTTTGACTGACCCCTTCCTTTTAACACTTTAGTTGCAGGTTTCTCGAGCTAGGCGGGGAAGTGCGTCGGTCGTGTCGTACTTTCAAGTTTAGGTCGAGTCGGCATGTTTACCTGCTGCATTTTGATTACTTTTATGAATTTTATCTGAATCCTAATTATGTCTTATGGAGAGTATGAACTTTTGATGTATATACTTGACCTATTTTTGGGCCGTCAAGCCGTTGTATATGATGTATATGTTAGTATAAAGCTCCTTTTCGATCCTTATGTTGTTGCTTCCGCATTCTTATCTGTTTGTTTCGCGCGCTCTGTTTGAGTTCTAGCCCGCTTAGCCTGGTGTGTGAGTGTAGGTTCCCGTTCGCTTAGACTTGGGCTCATGTATGGAAATCCATTTCATATGTGGGTTCGGGTTTAAATGCGGGGGATGTGGTAGCCCACCATTCCGGGCGCTACATGTGGTATGAGTTGCAGGGCTGAACAGAGACTTTTTCCACCATTTCCCGTCTCTGAACTGTCTCCCCTGCCGGGGAGATTTTCCTCAAGAAAGTACCCGGCCCGGTACGTGCTATGCAGAGAGTTTCTGCATCAAATATACCCGGGAGGGTACTTTTATGAAGAAAATCTCCCCTAGGCGGGGAGATGAATTTGCAGCTGGAATGTTTTAATTTTTCCTAGCTTTGCATGATGCCTAACTTGAGCTTTGCATGGTCGTTACAATGTGATGAATGCATGGATTGTTTCCGATGGTTTCCTATCTTATGCATGGTTGTTACGTGACAATGATGGTTGTTTATTTATGAACTTTGCATGGACAATACTTGATGATAATGGACTTTAAGGTTTAAGGAATGTTTGGAATGTGATTAATGCATGAATTTCTTTTGCCTTCTTGCATGGTTAACGTGGGGATGATCCATGGTAAGTATATGAATAGATATAATATATCTAATATATGTAATATATGATTTATATATATATATAAATATTATGTTTTATGTTTAATTAAATGAATTAAGTGCTTTAATTTGAGGTTTTAAATTTAATGTGATCCTATGATTTTATATGAATTCTTATGTATGAAATGTGTACTCTAAATGTGATTTTATGATTTAAATTATTTGTTACATTTTAAGAATTACGTTTATGAATTTATTTGATACGGTTCGTACGTGTTTTGAATTTAAATGACCTAAATGCCACATTCTTGAATTTCATATGCATTCATTTCATATATATGCATTTCCGAGCGTCTAAGTGGTCCATATTTGAGTCTAAGTCTCGGGTCTTGCGTTCTTTTGTTTCAGAGCCACTTCAGGAAGTTAAAGAGCCCGAGGTTTAACTGTCCGGTTGCTTCTTTTGTTCGGTTTTCACTCCGCTTCAACTTCAAGGTGAGGGTTAGGATCTTTTCTTGTAGATAAACGACCTATGGCCTTTATGTTATTAATTTCCTATCCCGCATGTGGCTATATATGTATTATATGGTTAAATATGAATGCTTATGATACGTTTATGATTTTATTAATCCCCTTTACGAATTTATGAAAATGGTATAAGTATGAGCGTCTATGAGCTTATGATTTTGAATCCCTTGTACGTTTCCTTTATGATTTAGCGAGTCGTGCCATGAAAGATGGGTTATTGGTATGTTTCTTATGAATCCTGGCCCAGGGATTGTGGGTAAGGACCCCCGGTACGGCAAGGGCCGTCGGTTAAGCCTGTGCACATCCCATTTGAGGTGGTGGCGTACGACTCTTGGAGGTTGAGAAGGAGCTATTACCTTGAGCCCTCGGTGAATAACCGGGGAAGGCATATCGTGGGTTAGCTACCCCGTATGTATATAGAATCCATATGGGTGGAGAGGGTTTGATTTTCGATCACCAAGGCGTTGAGGAGTTATGAATTTTTGAATTCTTATGTATTTATGATTTGTATGAGGAGTTGAGGAGGTCCGTACTCGTCGGACGTTTATGTTTCCTTTTATAGTTTGGTGGTTGTGAAACGAGTTAGGATTTCCTTTGTATTATATGTATGTTTTAAAAATGATTTGGTATGAAAAATCGTAGCTCGGTTCATGATCGACCCCTTTTGATTATATGCTATGCTCTATATGTATTTATGGTATGGGTGTGCGTTAGCCCCCCCTCACTCAGTCGAGTTTTGACTGACCCCTTCCTTTTAACACTTTAGTTGCAGGTTTCTCGAGCTAGGCGGGGAAGTGCGTCGGTCGTGTCGTTCTTTCGAGTTTAGGTCGAGTCGTCATATTTACCTGCTACATTTTGATTACTTTTATGAATTGTATCTGAATTCTAATTATGCCTTATGGAGATTATGAACTTTTGATGTATATACTTGACCTAATTTGGGCCATCAGGCCGTTGTATACGATGTATATGTTAGTATAGAGCTCTTTTCGATCCTTATGTTGTTGCTTCCGCATTCTTTTCTGTTTGTTTTACGCTATCTATTTGAGTTCTAGCCCCGCTTAGCCTAGCGTGTGAGTGTAGGTTCCCGTTCGCCTAGACTTGGGCTCATGTATGGAAATCCATTTCATATGTTGGTTCGGGTTTAGGTGCGGGGGATGTGGTGGCCCACCGTTTCGGGCGCTACATCTTAAAGTGGTATCAGAGCTCTCGGTTGCAAAACTGAAGCTCTGGAGTCGTGTTGGGTTTGTCTAGGTCGTTCGGATTAGGACAATGTGGTTATGTTCGTTTATGTGCCTCATGTACTTGAATTTCTATGAATCGTGCACATGATCATGTACTAACCGCACGCATGTATATTGGAATTCTTTGGATTTTGTAGGATGCCTCTGCGAAGAGATTATCACCGTGATAGGTCTCCGGGTCATAGACACCACCAGGATCGTTCCCCACAAGCTGAGAACAAGATGGAACCTGAGGGATTTATGGCGAGACTATGTGCATATTTGGATACTCGGTATCGCCAGAATACACCTCCGGTTGCCAATCAAGAAGGAGGACAAGTCACTCACATTCTACGGGAGTTCAGGAATCAGAATCCCCCCAAGTTTGAAGGTGGGAATGATATTCAAGCTGAGGAGTGGCTAATCTAAATAGAGAGAATTTAGGAGTTGATACCGTGTGAATCAGTTGAGAAGGAAAGGTGCACCCTCACAATGGTGCAAGGCCAAGCTTACAGTTGGTGGACTAGCATCCGAGCCCGTTTGGATACCGTCGGTGACGAGATTAATTGGGAGACCTTCACTCGGGAGTTTCGTAACAAGTACATTCCAATCGCCGCTAGGGACCGAAGACTCCAAGAGTTCATGGACTTGAAACAAGGTGAGAAGACGGTCACTGAATACATTGATGAGTTCGACCGTTTGTCAAGGTATGCTCCCAACATTGCCAACGATGACAGCCACAAGTCTTTGAAGTTTTTCGAGGTTTAAGAGAAGATATGAAGGATACACTCGAAGCGGTTGATACCGACACTTGGGCGTTAGTCACCGAGAAGGCTTTGAAGGTAGAGGATCGAGTGGTTTCTAGGAGGAGGAGGACTTCTCATACCGTAAAGGGTTCTAGCTCGAAAGGTCAGAACAAATATGGAAAGAGGTCGGCTTACCAAGCTTTTGCACCGACAAAGCCTCAAAACAAGCAATTCAAGTCGGCAGGACAAAAAGCTCAACCTCTAGCATTACCGGCACCGCCTCAAGTCCAATGTAAATATTGCACGGGTAATCACCTCATTGAAAATTGTTTCAAATTCCACAAGAGGTGCTACGGTTGTGGCTCGCCGGATCACATGCTTAATCAATGCCCAAACAAAAGGCCAGGACAGGCAGCGGGGAACAATCACAGGCCCGTAATTCAGGCTAGAGCTTATGCACTCGGGGCCGAGGAAGAGGAAGCTGCAAATCTTGATCCTAATGTCGTGATTGAAGGTACCGTAAGCATTAATGGCAGTACATTTCATGCATTGTTCGATCCCAGGTCATCTCATTCCTTTATTTCTCGGGATCTTGCTTCTTCGTTGTGCTTGCCTGTTACCCTCTGTGCGCATGATTATGTGGTTTGTTCGCCACTTGGCGGTAGTCTTGTTACTTGCAGGATTTATCGGGGTTGTCCAGTGAGTTTTGAAGACAGGGTTTTTCTCACCGAGTTGATTGAAATGCCGATGAAGAGGTATGATGTAATCCTCGGAATGGATTGGTTATCTGAACATGGGGCTCAGATGGATTGTCGGGAGAAGAAGGTTTAAGGGCAAAAAGGTGAAGTCAAGCCCGTTTATTTCTTTCGTTGAGGCGAGTAAACTGGTCCGGGACGGTGCAACAGGTTTTGTGGTCTATCTTTTGAGTAGACCGAAGGATCAGGCCAAACTTGAGGAGATGGAGGTCGTGCGGGAGTATGCCGATGTATTCCCTGAGACATTGGGTTCTTTGCCACCCGATAGGGACATCGATTTCGTAATTGACCTTTATCCCGGAGCATAGCCTTTTTCGAAGACTCCCTACAGAATGGCTCCTGCTGAGTTAAAGGAGTTAAAAATGCAGCTTGATAAGCTTTTAGCTTGCGGGTACATTCGTCCGAACATTTCTCCGTGGAGTGCTCCCGTTCTATTTGTAAAAAAGAAAGATGGAACGCTACGAATGTGCATAGATTACCGTGAGCTGAATCGGATGACCGTGAAGAACAAATACCCTTTGCCTCACATCGAGGAGTTATTTGATATTCTGCAAGGCTCGAAAGCCTACTCCAAGTTGGATTTGAGGCAGGGCTATTATCAGCTGCGAATTAGGGAAGAAGATATTCCGAAGACTGGTTTTAACACAAGTTATGGGCACTTTGAATTCGTTGTCATGCCATTTGGATTAACTAACGCTCCAGCCGTATTTATGGACATGATGGACCGAGTGTTCAGGCCTTTTCTTGACAAGTTCGTGGAGATCTTTATAGACGACATTCTGGTGTATTCAAGGTCGGCTGAAGAGCATGCACAACATTTACGGATCGTCTTGGAAACTTTGAGGGAACATAAGTTGTATGCAAAGTTCAGCAAGTGCGAATTCTGGATTGATCGAGTTATGTTTTTGGGATATATAATTTCAGGTGATGGGATTGAAGTTGATCCATCTAAGGTTGAGTCCATACTTCGTTGGGAGAGACCAAGAAATGTCTCAGAGATCCGGAGCTTTCTTGGGTTGGCCGGCTATTACCGTAGATTTGTTAAGGATTTCTCTAAAATCGCCGCCCCGTTGACTCGCTTAACTAAAAAGGAAGTGAAATTTGAATGGGATGGTAAGTGTGAGGCGAGTTCTCAGACTTTGAAGGTGACGGCACCGGTTCTTACCCTACCCGAGGGTACCGAGGATTACGCAGTCTATACAGATGCTTCGAAGGAGGGTCTTGGTTGTGTTTTGATGTAGCACGGTAGAGTGGTAGCTTATGCTTCAAGGAAGTTGAAGGAGCATGAGAAGAATTACCCTACCCACGATCTCGAATTAGCTGCCGTTGTGTTTGCTTTGATGAAATGGCGACACTACCTTGATGGTACCACGTTCGAGGTGTTTACGGATCACCAAAGCCTCAAGTATCTCTTTTCTCAGAAAGATTTGGATGTAAGACAGAGGCGTTGGATGGAGTTATTAGAGGATTATGATTGCACCATTCAATACCATCTGGGTAAAGCAAACGTGGTTGTCGATGCCTTGAGTAGAAAGGTGAATGTGGCTAATTTGAAAACAGGTTCTTCAAGCTCAGGGTCAGAGATCTTGGTTTCGGGAACTTGGTTGGCTAATCGTACAGTAATACCGGATTTGAAACAGCAGTTGTTAGAAGCTCAGGCTACGGATGCCGAGATTTAGAAGTTGCTAGCTCGTTCCAGAGATGACCCGAATTCTATGTTCGGATTCGATGATTTCAGTTTGTTAAGGTTCGAAGCGAGAATATATGTCCCAGAAGAGCTCAAGAGGATTATACTTGAGGAGGCACATCGCTCGAGGTACTCGATTCATCCGGGAGGTACTAAGAAGCCGGGAGGAACTCTCTAACCACTTCCTATTCCTGAATGGAAGTGAGAGCAAGTGACTATGGACTTTGTGTCCGGCTTGCCTATAGTTAGAGGACGGTTTGATGGAATATGGGTAATTGTGGATAGATTGACTAAGTCTGCCCATTTCCTCAAGGTTCGGATGTCTGAGAAAGTTCCTAAGCTAGCCGAATTGTACATTCGGGAGATCGTAAGGTTACACGGAGTTTCGGCTAGTATTGTTTCGGATCGGGATCCACGGTTTACTTCGATCTTTTGGCAGAATCTTCAGAAGTGTTTGGGCACCAAGCTCAAGTTTAGCACGGCTTCGCATCCTCAGACAGATGGCCAATCTGAAAGGTTAATTCAGTACTTAGAGGATATGCTCAGAGCGTGTGCTTTGGACTTCCAAGATAAGTGGGTCGAGCATCTACCTTTGGTTGAGTTTGCTTATAACAATAGCTATCAGGGTTTGATTAAGATGGCTCCGTACGAGGCACTTTACGGAAGAAAGTGTAGGTCTCCTCTATTTTGGGACATTGAGGATTGGAGGTGGACCAAAGAGAATAAGCTCGAGAGAGCCGAGTCTAAGGAAAAAATTTTCGATACTATTGAGAATGTTCATAAGATTCGACAAAGGATGAGAGCAGCTCAGGCCCGTCAAAAGAGTTACGCCGATAAGAGAAGAAGGCCCTTAGAGTTCGAAGTCGGGGATAGAGTCTTTTTGAAGGCGTCTCCTAGAAAGGGCTTCACTCGTATAGGTAAAGGTGGAAAGTTTAGTCCTCGCTACCTTGGGCCGTTTGAGATATTGGAAAGAATCGGAGAAACGGCATACAGATTGGATTTACCGCCGAGTATGACCGGGATACATAATGTTTTTCACGTCTCTCAACTCCGTAAGTATTATCCCGATGAGTCAACAATTCTCGCAGTTGAAGAGGTTCAGTTAGAGCCGGATTTAACAATAGAAAAGCATCCGGATGCAATTCAGGATCGGAAGATGCAAGAATTGAGAAACCGGCAGATTCCTTTGGTCAGGGTACTTTGGAGAGATCAGAAATCCGAGGAATCGACTTAGGAAACCGAGGAGAAAATGAGAAGGTTATATCCGGAGTTGTTTGAGGACTCGAGTCGGACTTGAGGGCAACTCCTTTTTAAGGGGGGAGGATTGTGACACCCCAACTCCGCGACCGTACAGGTATGACGTATGTGCGCAATTTAATTTATTTTAATTTCATATTTAATTGTTGCATTTAATTGATTTATATTTTATTATTTGAAATTCTTAAATGAATTATTTGAATTTATAAGAAATGTTTGAATTATATGTCAAATTTGCCTCAAGTGATTTATGATATGGATTTTATGAATTTATGATATGTTAATTTAATTTCCGAACAAGCTAATTTCGTAAATTATGTGATTTATATGAATTAAGGACGTAAGTGTGTGATTTTATTTAATATTGGACTTAATTGAAAATTTGAATTGGACTTATTTGACACTTTTTGAAGTTTAGAACTTAATTGAAAATAGCATTTTTATTAAAATTTTAATTATTTTTAATTCGTTTAAAATTATATTTTTAATTTTATTTATTTTTTATTTATTATATCTTGAATTTGAACTTTATTATTGGAATGACATGCTCTTTGGTTGAAATGAGATGCGTTCGTGTTCGAATTGAGATTGAAATTTTGTGCCTTTTTAATATGTCGGAGTTTTATGAGTCGTGAACTTGATTACGTGCTCGTTATGTGTTTTCGGGTTTATTTGTTGGGTTTTCGGGACTCGTTTTGTTGGGGTAACCTAAAGGAGGCTAAAATGTACTTAGCGCACCTTGGGTTCCGGGTAGTTTAACCTGAGCTCGGGAATTCGGATTCGAATTCCGTCACCTCCGCTGAACTCGTTTCGACGATTCGAGTGCAATGGAAAAGGCCTTGTAATTTTTCGACCTGGTTTGATACCCCGAAATCAGCCCTTAACTTTGTCTCGCGCTCATATTGCCACCTTTCACCATTTTGCACATAAGTCCCTCAATTTTTGGCCAATTGCCCTCAAACCTTGACCCACATCTCACTAACTCAGCCTATTATCACCCCATACACCTTTCATTTCGTTCCATACACAAGACAAGGGAGAGAAATCAGTTTTTGAGCATCAGTTGTCCCAAACCCTTAACTATTCACCCAAGGGAGGTTTTGAGCTCGAATCTCCATTTTCCTCCATCTTCTTCAAAGGGTAAGCTTGTATTTGATATATACATGATTAAGTGGTCATTTTAATTCAAGAAATTCTGATTTTCATGCTTGTTTGATATAGTTTTGGCTCAAGACATGAATAGTTAGGTTTTATTGCCATTTTTTAAATTCCATGACTTCTTTGGTGTTTGGTTTGATTTGGAGCTTGAATATGGATCATTTATGCTTCATTTATTGTTGGATATACCTGAATTTGCTGGTGGTTGTGATATGGGTGAGATATCATTAATGTACTTGAGTTTTTGGTTGAGATTTATGCATGAATTGGTGCCATTTCCTTACCTTAGCTGCTGCTGTTCGACTTTCAGCTGGTTGATGGAATTTTTGTGCTGAATTGCTGCCATATTTGCTGCCTTTTCATGCCTTGTTGATGTGGTTGAGATGTGGTATGAGTTGCAGCGCTGAACAGGGACTTTTTCCATCATTTCCCGTCTCTGAACTGTCTCCCCGGTCGGGGAGATTTTCCTCAAGAAAGTACCCGGCCCGGTACGTGCTATGCAGAGAGTTTCTACATCAAATGTACCCGGGAGGGTACTTTTATGAAGAAAATCTCCCCTGGGCGGGGAGATGAATTTGCAGCTGGAATGTTTTAATTTTTCCTAGCTTTGCATGATGCCTAACGTGAGCTTTGCATGGTCGTTACAATGTGATGAATGCATGGATTGTTTCCAATGGTTTCCTATCTTATGCATGGTTGTTACGTGACAATGATGGTTGTTTATTTATGAACTTTGCATGGACAATACTTGATGATAATGGACTTTAAAGTTTAAGGAATGTTTGGAACGTGATTAATGCATGAATTTCTTTTGCCTTCTTGCATGGTTAACGTGGGGATGATGCATGGTAAGTATATGAATATATATAATATATCTAATATATGTAATATATGATTTATATATATATATAAATATTATGTTATATGTTTAATTAAATGAATTAAGTGCTTTAATTTGAGGTTTTAAATTTATTGTGATCCTATGATTTTATATGAATTCTTATGTATGAAATGTGTACTCTAAATGTGATTTTATGATTTAAATTATTTGTTACATTTTAAGAATTACATTTATGAATTTATTTGATACGGTTCGTACGTGTTTTGAATTTAAATTACCTAAATGCTACATTCTTGAATTTCATATGCATTCATTTCATACATATGCATTTCCGAGCGTCTAAGTGGTACATATTTGAGTCTAAGTCTCGGGTCTTGCGTTCTTTTATTTCAGAGCCTCTTCAGGAAGTTAAAGAGCCCGAGGTTTAAGTGTCCGGTTACTTCTTTTATTCGGTTTTCACTGCGCTTCCACTTCCAGGTGAGGGTTAGGATCTTTTCTTGTAGATAAACGACGTATGGCCTTTATGTTATTGATTTCCTATCCCGCATGTGGCTTTATATGTATTATATGTTTATATATGAATGCGTATGATACATTTATGATTTTATGAATCCCCTTTACGAATTTATGAAAATGGTATAAGTATGAGCGCATATAAGCTTATGATTTTGAATCCCTTGTACGTTTCCTTTATGATTTAGCGAGTTGTGCCCTGAAAGATGGGTTATTGGTATGCTTCTTATGAATCCGGGCCTAGGGATTGTGGGTAAGGACCCCCGGTATGGCAAGGGCCGTCGGGTTAAGCCTGTGCAAATCCCATTTGAGGTGGTGGCGTGCGACTCTTGGAGGTTGAGAAGGCGCTATTACCTTGAGGCCTCGGTGAATAACCGGGGAAGGCATATTGAGGGTTAGCTACCCCGTATGTATATATAATCCATATGGGTGGAGAGGGTTTGATTCCCGATCACCAAGGTGTTGAGGAGTTATGAATTTATGAATTCTTATGTATTTATGATTTGTATGAGGAGTTGAGGAGGTCCTTACTCGCCGGACGTTTATGTTTCTTTTATGCTTTGGTGGTTGTGAAACGACTTAGGATTTCCTTTATACTATATGCATATTTTCAAAATGATTTGATATGTAAAACCCTAGCTCGATTCATGATCGACCCCTTTTGATTATATGTTATGCTCTATATGTATTTATGGTGTGGGTGTACGTTAACCCCCCTCACTCAGTCGAGTTTTGACTGACCCCTTCCGTTTAACACTTTAGTTGCAGGTTGCTCGAGCTAGGCGGGGAAGTGCGTCGGTCGTGTCGTACTTTCGGGTTTAGGTCGAGTCGGCATATTTTCCTGCTGCATTTTGATTACTTTTATGAATTGTATTTGAATTCTAATTATGTCTTATAGAGAATTATGAACTTTTGATGTATATACTTGATCTATTTTGGGCCATCAGACCGTTGTATATGATGTTTATGTTAGTATAGAGTTCTTTTGGATCCTTATGTTGTTGCATCCGCATTCTTATCTGTTTGTTTTGCGCGCTCTGTTTGAGTTCTAGCCCCGCTTAGCCTAGCGTGTCAGTGTAGGTTCCCGTTCGCCTAGACTTGGGCTCATGTATGGAAATCCATTTCATATGTGGGTTCGGGTTTAGGTAGGGAGGATGTGGTGGCCCACTGTTCCGGGCGCTACAGTGTGAATATGTATGAATAAATGAAACGGGAATGGAATCTTAAATACTTAAAAATTAGTTGTTTTGGCCTTTGGCCTTTAACCACTTTTATGTATATATATATATATATATATATTCTCACGGGAAATGATTTACTTGCAAAAACCATCCCCGGTTCATGGATTCTTTTCAATTTGCTAGGTGCTTTGCTCTATACCTATATATGGGGGTGTGTGTGTTAGCCCCTCACCAGTCTTTAGGAATGACCCTCGTTTTTGTTTCTTTTCTTTTCCCGTTTTTGTTTAAGTTGCACGTGCTTTTGGAGGTTTGACCTAGGCGGTTGTCCTTGTGTCGATGGTTAAGGCTAGCTCGAGTCACATGCATTGTATTTCGTTTAATTTTTGCTCTTTGATAATTTTGAAATATGTATGAATTCTGTACTTAGACTCTGGCCTAGGATATGATTTGTATATTTGTCAGGTATCCAAATTTGTATTAGTTGAATATGATGGACATGATATGATAATTGCTAGTATGTTATGATTTGAAATTTATTGCTTCCGCGAATTATGTTTATTGCGTGCTTTGGATTAAGTTCTAGACCGCCTAGCTAGGTTGTGTATTTTTGTTTGCCACCCGTTCGTCATGGCTCGGAGCGTGTGCGGATTTCCCATTTTCTTACACATATAGGGCTATGTGCAGGGGATGTGGTGCCCTTCGCTCGGGGTACTACATCTAAAGTTGTATCAGAGCTCTTGGTTGCAAAACCGGAGCTCTAGTGTCATGTCGGGTCCATCTATGTAACGCCCCGACTTTTTGACCGTACAGGTATGACCTCACGAGTGGGTTAGATCGAGTGTTATTTGACTTAATTCTGCTTTATTGGTCAAGTGATTATTTTATTTATTAATTTCATGAACTAATTGCTATTATGTGACTTCTATGACTTAATTGATTTTCTTACTTAACCTCGTTTTAATATGTATACTTTTTAATTGAATGTTTTATTTCGAATATGTACGTATTTGATCTTATATGAAATCCTTGGATTCAATCGAATTTTGATTTGGACCCCAATTGTTCTCCTATTAAATCTCGGGACCCTAATTGAACACTTAAATTGTTGAGGGACTTGTTGGCAATTTTCCTCCATTTTCTTCCTTGTTGAACGAGATGTATGTATATACATACACCTCCTCTTTTCTTCTTCATTTTCTCACACAAGAGAAGAGAAAAACCCTCCATCCCCTCCCTCTCCAATTCGATCCAACCATGAAGCAAGAAGGCAAGATTCCAAGTTCCATTCTTCTCCTTCGATTTGAAGCTTCAATCCTACCATCTTCTTCCTTCTCTTCTCCTCTGTATTCCAAGGTATATGTGTATGTATATGTATATATATAAATGTGGATTTATGTAATTTGATGGATTAATTCGTGAATCAATGAGTTATATGTGTATATATGTTGGATTTGATTGTTGTTATGTGATTTTGGGTGATTTGGGATCTCCTTTGGCCTTCTTGAAGCCATTTTTCGTCACTCCCTTGTTTTTCCCGAGGCTTATGCTACCGCTGGAGTGGTGGTCGCGCCCGCGACCGTTTCGTGACCATTTTTGGTCGCGCCCGCGACCAACAACTCAAGAACTAGCCAATTTTCAGTCGCGGCCGCGACCGATTTTCAGAACAATTTTGTCACGCCCATGACTCCCTCCTCCGAACTCCGAATGAACTTATTTTTGAACCCACGGAAACCTATTTAAGTATATAATATTCTTGAATTGGAATCACTTTAATATCTTTTCGAATTTGTGAGATATTACCGATTCTTTTTGGTGTCGCTACTTTTCCGACAATCTGCGATCACCCGACTTCGGGCCTATGCCATTTTCACCTCGTTTTGAACCATGATTCGTGCCATATATCCTTGGAAATATCTACATGTCTAGTTTCATTTCCAATGAGTAAAACTCAATTCTAAATTCTAGAACTCAAGATATGTTTAATTCTTTATAGCTTGTGCATTACTAAAAACTGCCAGCTCTCACTAAAAGCTTGCCCAATCCGTTTTCTTGCTTTCCCCCCACTTCCTCGGACTCCATATGTGGTTTGAATGTATTTTATGCTTACTTAATTGATTATATGTGATATATCTTGATATGTTTATGAATTTTTGCTATAAATTCAATGCATATGCTTGAAATGACAACATGAACTTTATGTGCTACTTTTATGCATGCATGAATGGTTTGCTTTGTTTAATTGTTTTGTATGTTGTGTTTAGCTTCTTCCATGACTTGTATATTTTGTTAATATGTTATGTTATGTGTTAACTTGTATATTATGAAATCATAATGTAATTTTGTTAATACATTTTGTAAATTATGATCCAATATGCCTTCAAATGCTCTCTAGCTTGCAAGCATGAATTGTTCCTCCATTTATTGACCTCATATGATAACTTCTCGCTTCATTTATGACTCGCATGCATTGTAAACATGTTATAGTATGAGTTATGATTATTGTATAGAGCTTATGGCTCGAATTAATACAAAATATGAAAGATATGAAACACATGAATATGAAACCACTATGTATTGAACGTTTTGAATGAATTACTTGATTATATGACCTCATCACATGATTCATGATTCTTATGTATCTCATATCATGTGCATAACATGTCGTGCGTCTATGTGGTTTCATATTGAGTCAGTTCTCACGAGTACACATTATTCCTTCTCTTGTACAGTTCATTTCCATGGCTGAGACTTCCGAATTGAATAGGCACCCGTATTACTCATGTTTTATGTCTCGTGGTATTCCAGGTGAGGGTGTTTTCTTTCTAGTTAAATATTAAACCCTACAACCTTGTGGGACGAGTTTGGCCAAAAACCTAATGTATATTTATATATGGTTTTCAAATGAATTTATCGAGTAAACATTTTCACAAGGAGTATGAGAAATATTATGTTTATCATGATTGGAAATGTGTCACGCCCCGGGTCCGCGGGCCCGTTGGACCCGAGTGCAAGTCTCCAAGCCCACCGAGTATAACCTGAAATTGGGCCTAAACCACTGCCCAAAAGGGATATCCATTGGTTATACTTGGACTCTTTAACTTATATACTGAACTTAACATTCATACTTTCCCGATGTGGGATAGGGGTATCACAATCACCCCTTCTTCAGAATCACGACGTCCTCGTCGCGGCATGACATATAGCCCATGACCGACTCGTCTGCATTGGGACTCTAGAGGTGGCTCCTACGGGCTCAAGAGGTGGCTCCCACACATGTAGCACTTTACCCCGCAGGCTTAAGAGGTGGCTCCCATGTGCATAACACTTTGCGCCGTATAGCACTTAGCTCCTGCGGCTGACGAGCGGCTCTGATACCATCTTAGCTGTAACGCCCCAATGCTACAACCCTGCACCATTATATTACTCAAGTAACTAGGAAGTCGTATCACTCCAGAGATACTTCGGCGAACGGACAGAACATAACAGAGATCAGAGTATCCAGTGTTGCCGAACCAGCGGAATTTCAGAATAATTTAAAACTTTTGAAAACATGAATGCAACACAGTACTAACATAAAACATTAGTCCAATAGGAAAACAAAGGAACATAATAAAATTGAGTCCAAGTAATTCAGGTCGTATCCTGAACAAGTTCTCATAGTAAAACATGCAACATAAAGGTAGAGGTAACCACGACTGCACAAGACAAAAGAAGAGTAACTAACAATCCTGACTTAACAAAAGACCTTCTACAGCTTCAAGATACCTCTAGGAAGCGCCGGGCTGCCTACCTGAAACCATGAGGTCAGAAAACAGGGTAGAGGTATTAGTTAAAGGGACTAAGTTAAGTAATTTGTAGTAAGAAAGAGTAGTTGAACTTGAGGGGTTTTGAAAGACTTTCTTAGCAACTTTCTTCAAACCGGAAAGAAAACTCTTTTATCTTGAAACGGGATTTTTCACAAACACACACAAGCACACACATCAGAGGTTCTGGTTCATACATACTTTATAAACGGGGAACAGGATACGGGATATTTTCAAAAATATGAACCAGACTTTAAAACCAAAGTTTGCCCGCAAGCTAGGCCATATCCATCCTTTACTCCTAAAAAACATTTACAAAGATAGTATCGAGATCCATTAGGACCCCAACACCCATATACACATGCACCATCCCTTCTCCCCTTATTGTCGCACCCAGGGAGCTACCCCGCGGTGACGTGCGAAACTGAAGGAATTTACCACCTCTCCCGACCTTCGATGTGGAGTAACCAACCTCCGATTAAACCATCACCAAGGTCAGTACGGCGGCCAGTATCATAGTAGCCATTGGCGCAGGCCTCCCGGTCTACTACTAACCATACCGCCAGGGCCTAACATAACAAAATTTCCAAAGCTTACTTTCAAGATAACAAAAGTGCATAAGCACACAGAGTTCAGATGACTGAACCTTTAATCAAAGAAGCATAGCTGTTAACAGAACGTATATCAGAGACCATTGACTTGAAACTTGAAGCATTTTCCCAAAACCTCTTGAGCCTGCGGGGCAAAGTGCTACATGTGTGGGAGCCACCTCTTGAGCCCGTAGGAGCCACCTCTAGAGTCCCAACACAAATGAGTCGGTCATGGGCTATATGTCATGCCACGACGAGGACGTCACGATTCTGAAAGAGGGGTGATTGTGATACCTCTATCCCACATTGGGAAAGTATGAATGTTAAGTTCAGTATATAAGTTAAAGAGTCCAAGTATAACCAATCGATATCCCTTTTGGGCAGTGGTTTAGGCCCAATTTCAGGTTATACTAGGTGGGCTTGGAGACTTGCACTCGCGTCCAACGGGCCCGTGGACCCGGGTACAAGTCTCCAAGCCCACCGAGTATAACCTGAAATTGGGCCTAAACCACTGCCCAAAAGGGATATCCATTGGTTATACTTGAACTTTTTAACTTATATACTGAACTTAACATTGATACCTTCCCGATGTGGGATAAGGGTATCACAAAATGTTTTGGTGAGAATATGATTATGAACATGATTATGAATGAACTGGCCCAGGGACTTAGTGCAAGTGGCTATCCGGGGAGGCAAGGGCCGACGGGGATCCCTTGTTCTAGTCCCGCCACATTTACGGTGATACCGGCCCTCGCTTGGAGGTTTAGCGGGGAATGGGAGCTGAGTGCCCTTGGGGGATTCATGTACCCCCCTGGGTCAATGTATGGACCGGTGGTCGGGTCTTGCAAGCCCATCCACCACCCGGAGGAAGAAGGTTGGAACTTATTGATTATGTATGATTATGTTATGATTGTTATGCACCGTGCAGGAAGGCCGGGACACGGATTGCCCAAATGACAATGTCTTATGTTATGTTTTATGGCTTGCATGTATTATAAGGTATTGTGTGATCGCGTATTCAATATAATAATGACATTTGTGGTACACGGTCGGAGTTTGGTTGGAGATTATGCACGCTCACTCGCCGACCCTTATTGATTATGTATGAATTATGAACTTAATGAATTTAATATAATTAGTCGTAAAGTCCGAGCATTGCTTAGTTATTCTCTTGCCCTCTTGGGAACTAACTTTAAACAAAACATTGCTCGGGATTTATGACTTGCATGTGCATGTTTCTATATATATATATCGCTCCTGCTCACTCAGTCTTCTAAAGACTCACCCCTCTTTCCCACTTTTCCAATTTCTTGCAGGTTTTGCTAGGCGGGAGTCGAGTCTTAGTTTTCTTGTCCGAGTCACTTGTACACTTGAGTCACATTTACATTATTATGATTTAATTATATCTCTTTATGTATTCGGGCCCGAGTGCCATTTATGATTCTTAATTATGAATTCGGGATAGATTGCATGTGTAGTTGAACCTGTTATTAGGATGCATGTTGGAATTTTAATTATGTCATGAAATTGTTGGGCTTGTAGCCACTATTGGAATTCCTGCATGGTATTATTGCTTCCGTATTGCATTCTGGGTATTCTTGATTTATTGGTACAGGGTTAGATTCCGCCTAGCTAAGATATCTTTTATTTTATCTCCCGTTCGCTATGAGTCCAGTTCATGCTTGGATTATCCATTTCACGTGTGGACTAGACTTGTAGTGTGGGGGATGTGGCACCTATCGTCACGGGTGCTACATACTTAAGTGGTATCAGAGCCTAGGGTCGCAAAACCCGGGTTCTCGTGTCGTGAGAGAGTCAGTTTAGGTCGTACCGTATAGGAACAACTTGTTATTGTGTGCATTGCATTAAATTTTCATGGTTAAACTGTTACTAATTGCTCGAAATTTCTTGTTATATGTGATCTACTTTCAATTTCGGTGCTTTAGATGTTGCATTTTGCATCAAATACGTGCCTTTGATACTAATTATTTATCTTGTGCACTTACTAACCGACATGCATTTATAGTCGAATTGAGTTGTGAAAATGTAGGTTATTATCATAACATCAAACCACGGCCAATTTCTAAGATTACAACAACCTGTCAAGGGTTCTTCTTTCGGGTATGGATGAGTGGAAAGAGGCTCCGGAGATTTAGAGAAATTTTGGTGTTTGAGGGTCCTTACGATAAAGCTATGTGTTGGGAGTTCAAGTTCGAGATATGGATTAACTAATACGTGAAGTGGGTGTGGAATGTCTATAACCTACAAGATAAAACCACGTACCTACGCCACAAATGGAGCTGATCAACCGGGATCAAGAGGCTTGTTTAATTCAAAGGGAATGTGAAGGAAATCTTGAAGACATCAAGATTCAAGGCTTTAATGTACGAGCAAGTGGAAAAATTTTAAGATGTTTAATTGGGATCGAATTAGTTGTACAAAGGATCGTTCTGCATAAATGATCAAAGAAAAACCTCAAAGGTACTTCATTTCGAGGTCTGGATCGACGAAGGGCGATGATAACTAAGAGGAATCAAGGTAAAATAGGTTTCCTGAGAAGCGAGCAACAAAAGCTTTCGAGGATGAGTTTTGAAGTGAAACAAGCTAATTAGTTTCAAGTTCGGGGTAGAAGATTTGGGATATACTAGGATTTGTGTGTGACGCCCCGTCCGATAAATCGCACAGGTATGCATCACGAGAGAGTTTACCTTACACATTTATGTGAGTTAATTCCCTTTCTATGCGTTTAATTCCAACTTTGATTGAAATGGGATTTAATTGACTAAAATGCAAAATGATAAAATATATATTCTTGCATGACAACCTAAGAATGGAACTTATGTGAATTTAAATTAATTGTTAGAGTTGGATTTAAATAGGACTTGGACCTAATGGTGTGCTTGAGGCCTAACTTGAGTTAGGTGGGTTTGGGTCGATCAGGACCAATATGAGCTCGAGAATTCGAATTCGAATTCCGACACCACCATTGGACTTCATTCGGTGATTCGGATCCAATGGAATTTACTTTATATTTTTCGGAAACCATTTAGACCTTAAACCTTTTAAATTTGACCTACTGGGCCGAAAGTCATTTATTTGAGCCCAAATTCTAATAAAGCCTTTAGCCTCATGTTATATCTTGGAAACCCTAACCTTGACCTAGAACTATCAGCCACCATACAAATAGTCTTATGCCTTCTCATTTCATTTCAAACCTCAATTCACACAAGACATATCTTCCATGGAGAGCTTCAAAGAAGAATGAAGATCTAAGGCTTTTCCTATCATTTCAAGAGCTCATATCTTCCCCTTTTCTTCGTCATTTCAAGAGCCCAGGTAAGATACGAATTTCCCTTGATGTGTATTTCATTTCTATCCATGAATCTTAGCATGAAATTGAATGTATGAGCTTATATGAGGAAGTCTTGTGAAAATGGTGATTTATGCCCAACTTGAAGAATATGGCTTCAATGGTGAATCCTTGAGTTCTTGAGCATGAATATGTGTTTCTCCATGTTGAATATGTGCTATAGTTATTGACGGTATGATAGGGAGTGAGTTTGGATGCATCTTACCATGGTTGAAGCTTGATTTTCATGAAAATGGTTGTTGGAAAACACGAATAAGAAAGCAGCGGAAATTTAAAAGTTTTCCAACAAAAGGACCTTGGACTCGCAATCGTGTATCCAAATTCGTAGAGATAAGAAACTTACTTTTCTTTTATTCTTTCTTGAAGCGTTTCAAGCCACCCAAGAACGCTCTTCTCGCGGCTTGATGCCCTCTCCTTGGTAAAGCTCGAATCTTCAAACTTCTAACTTGAAGCTCTCTAGAGATAGTCCACCAACTTGACTACAATCTAACGGTTGCTAGTTCTCTAGTTAGTGTTCAGGATTAACCTAGGGTTTCGTTTATCTTGGAGAAAGGATGGTGTTCAACACATGAGCCAAAAGAATTCTCGATTAGCTCTAAGGCGAGCTCGAGCTCCCCTATTTATAATAAGGGAGTGGCCGAAAATCCCTAGTCCTTATGGGCTAAGGATTTTGGTCCCTCTCTCCTATTACTTGATCATCAAGTAATTTTGACTTTGACTTTGAATTCAAATTAAAATCAACTTTCAAGAGAGCTAAAATATCCAAACTATTTTTCGATAAATTTATACTTTATTTATTTAAAATAAATAACTTATTTTTATCTAATCAATTAATTCATAATTAATTAACTAGGTTATTTTTCTCCAAAATAAGACTTTCTTTTTAATTCAAAATTAAACCAAAGTCTATTAAATAATTAACCTATTAATTATTTAATCACCAAATAAATATTCACGCACATGCACACGTGTCCATGAAGGACACGTGTCACGCACGTGACCCACACGTGTGGTTTCACACGTGTGGAACCCTTTGGCCCGATTAACTCGTTTAATCATTTTAATGCCTCAACTCATGTAACCAAGTTGTTGTGTGTGACCCTCTAGGTTCCCAATTCAATTAGCAGTGACCCCAATTAATTAATTCACTAATTAAATAATCGGTCCACAGATTAAACGACCATAGTCTAGCAACAGGTGTTTAACCCCTAGCTGAATTGGAATGTTCGGATTCGACAGAACCTTTAAGTCATTGATTCATGTGAGATACTATCCTCCTACTTACTATCTCTCAACCAAGATCTAGGGTAAGGGAATAATCAGAACCCTAATAATCCGGTCTTAAAGCTAAGTGCATTTCATATCCATTTGATCTCAATCCAAGAAACCCTTTTCTTGATGTCTTGATCTACTGCCTTGGCCAAGGACTCCATATGGCATATGAATGACTTACACAATAAGAGATCACCTTGCAAATGCAAGTGTAGGTCCTTTCTTGATTCTCATTCACTTTCATGAATCACTTGTGCAGCCCCAACATAAGCCTTGAATCAGTTGTCTAAGGCGGCACCCTTTAAAGCTTAAACCTAAGACTACAGAGTTAACTCATAAAGTGACAAGGAACCTCAAGTATAAGGATCAATTAATCACATCAATGACTCGTGAGATATTTCCTAATCTGGAAGTTTCCATTTCCTGAAATAGAAACTTTCTTTCCCATTTAGGAATGTTCTAACACGGGGCACCTCAGTGAACTTACTTATTAAAGTAAGCACCCTCATGTATCACGCAAGTATCAACTATACACTTTGCACCTCCATGACATAAGGTGGTCCTTCTTAAGGGCGTGATCCCACAAGCAAGCCTTAGAGGAGTCAGGTTGACACTCCCACTGTCTGTAGGACTCATCGGCTTGGAGCATTTTACTAATCATGACTTATGTGATATAGGGCTCGTTTCATGAACCATTTCACCTAAATGGTAGAGTCCTAGAGTCATCAGGATTAGGGGAGTTCTTATACATGCACAGATAAAGTAAACCCATACCAAACAAGAGCATATACAGAAGTGTTGCCTCAATTCGTTAGTTCATTCAAAGATTGTCTGTGATTACAATAAGGAAAAGCACAAAGCGGATATACAATCGGCTTTCTGGGCCACTATTCCTAACAATGGGTTGTATGAGTTTTGGCCAAAATCACCCTTGTTCTTGAGCTAAATAGATATATGTGATACGCATGATTTATGTGATAATATATATGATTTTTGTGGAAATTTTATGGTTTAATCGGTGTGAAATCGGCCATTTTCGGCCACAGTTGTCTTTTTCCCGAAGCTGTGAAGTTTCTGCACAGACTGCACCAGATCTGAGGCCGGACTGGCCGTTCCCGTTTGGCCTTGGTGCCCGGAACGGCCCTTCTCACCAAGGGCTGATGTCAGCACGCTAGAACGGGAAGGGTCGTTCCCGTTTTTACCTAGAGATGGGAACGACCGTTCCCATGCTCGCTAGGTGGCTTCTGGGAATAACCGTTCCCATGCTTAGTTATGCATGGGAATGGTCGTTCCGGAGCTATTGTTACACTTTGCACTTGTCTTTTCTGTGTTTGCTTGATCTGTTTGAATTGCTTTATGACTTATATGCTTTAATATGATTTCAAATGCTTTGTTAAACCTTTATACTTCCTTACTTGCATGATTTACTTGAATATTTTAATTATCCCTTGTGACCAATTTGATAAACATCATTCCATTTCGCATGTCATTCATACTTCGTATGTCGTGTGTCTTACTTGGTTCATATAGAGTTTAAGTCATGGGCTTTTGTACGTTTGTTACAGAGTTTGGTAGTGTCGGTGGGCCCGTGGTTTAGAGTGTTTGGCCCTTCACACTCTCAGACTCTACTATCACGAGGGGAGGTTTAGGATTTTGTATAGTTATGCGACCTATGGCCTTTGCATGCTGATTTCTACCCCTGTATGCGAGTATACCTTATTATAAATACGTATGTGTTGGATATGATACGTTTATGACCTTGCGTGCGTCCTTCGTGGGTTGGGAGCCTTCGTGGCTTAAATTCCAGAGCGTGGAGATATGTATACAAACCATTTTTTGAGGCATATGTAAGCTATTTTGGAAAAATCAGTTGTGTTATGATTCTGTAGCGAGTTGGCCATGATATATGGTATCTGTTATGTTCTGGGGCCCAGAGCTACGGGTAATGGGTCCCCCGGGATGGTATCGGGCCGTCGGGGTATTTATCCATTGCATAGTCTCCTTCTGTATGATTAGGATGTACCGTGTAGCACCCCAAGAGGTGGGGCACCACACCCCCGCACTATGACCCGACACGTGTACGAAATGAAAAGTCCGCGCACGCACCAAGCCACAGCGAACGGGTGACAAACAAAAAACCAACCGAAGCTAGGCGGTACCTAAACCCTGTACAAGTGCAATTATGCAAAACCTAAATGCCGAAGCGAAACAAAATACGAATTCTCAAAAACTTTAATCAACAATCATAATTCATATATTCCAAAAGGTAACTCAACATCAACTAAACGGGTTCAACTTCCCTAGAAACCTGTCCCGATCAAACATATAATGAAAACGGGTTCATCTAAACCGAGCACATGTCCTAACCTATCCTGAAATTCATACATCCAAATCATAAGTACCAACCTGCATAATATATATATATCATATACATAGTTTTCTTCACAAATCAAAACAAGGTATTTAACAAATCAAATAGACCGACACAGACTTGACAAACCCGACTCAAAGACGCCTAGCTCAAACCTGCAAGAACTGAAAAGTGGAAAAGAAGGGGGGAGGGTCAGTCTCTAGAAGACTGAGCGAGCAGGAGCGATAAATATATATAAAAACAAGCGCATGCAACTCATAAATCCCGAGCAAGGTTTTATTTAAAGTTAGTTGCCAAAAAGGGCAAGAGAATAATTAAGCAATGCTCGGACTTTACGACTAATCATATTAAATTCATTAAGTTCGTAATTTATAAATAAACATAAAGGCTTGGCGAGTGAGCGTGCATTTTCTCCAACCAAACTCCGGCCGTGTACGACAAATATCATTGATACATTAAATAGGTGATCATGCAATATATCATAATACACACAAATCATATATCATATCCTAAAACATATTCGTTTGGGCAATCCGTGTCCCGGCCTTCCCGCACGGTGCCTATCAATCATAACATAATCATAATCATAAAATAAGTTCCAACCTTCTTTCTCCGGGTGGTGGACGGGTTAGCAAGACCCGACCACCTCGTAGATAGGCCAATGGGGTTTCATGACTCGCCCAAGGGCACTCAACTCCCATTCCCCGCTAAACCTCCTAGCGAGGGCCGGTATCACCGTAAAACATAGTAGAACTAGTACATGGGATCATCGTTGGCCCATGCTTCCCCGGTTAGCCACATGTACTAAGTCCCTGGGCCCGTGAACATATCATACATGCATAATCTCGCCAAAACATTTCAATTCATAAGAAACATAACATATTTCATAATTCATTTAAAAAGGGTTTACTCAATCATAATTTACTCGATGACTCTACTTTAACAGTAATATATATATATACATAAGGTTTTGGCCAAACTTGTCACATAAGCTTGTAGGGTTCAGTATGTAACTAGAACGAAAACACCCTCACCTGGTACCACACGAAGTCAAACCAAAAGTAAATGGTCCACCCCGGAACCTGCACAACCACAAGTCACCACCCCGGGTGCACCTGTACCAACTGAACACGCAAAACACAGTACAGAACTCAGACTCAGACTCAGACAACCACATAAAGACGCACGGCACATGCTTAAGCACTTAAGAAATGCAATCACATAAGCAAAGTTCACATTCATACTAATTGCTTGCCAAATAAAATATCACATAACTCAACATATTCATAAAACACATCAAGAGGTGTTCTTATGCACAATTAATTCAAACAAACAAAATGGAAAGGCAATGCATGTCACATTATTTCATATAAATTCTTATATCAAATAACCAATTCATATTCGTACGAATAACTTATTTCTTACGTGCAAAAGTTTCTAATTAATCATATAAGTTTCATAAAATTCCTATATCGCATCATAGGTTTATTTTAAATTAAGTAATTAAACCTAAATTACAAAGTTTCAAATTAAATTACCCAAGACATACTAATTCAATTCTGACTAAATCATAAATTGCATAACAAATTCTTATATCATATAATAAATTCCAATTCAATTTAAGTGATTAGACTAATTAAAAAGCTCAAGCTTAGGCATAATAATTTCTCTTAATCGAAATCGTAATTAGCATATTTGTTTATCAATTAACAAGGATTAATTGGAGTCATACAATTTATATGTTTAGTGACATTACACGAACACCCCTTCTACAAGGCCATATTAAATCTAATGGCATGAAACGAAACTAATATCACCAACAATCATGAAATCATACATTCATCATTTATTACATATTTTTAAATACCATACAATGCATATTCATTAATTTATTGAGCATACAAGAACGAATTACATTTTAAAAAAATTAACAACTAATACACTTTCAGCATAACGGTTGTTCAATTTACAATTCAAAGTATCAATACATATCACATTTCACTTAATACATGATTTCATATCCATTGGCATACATATTGACCGACAAATACAACAATACATAATTTATTGCAATTAAAATAATTAATTCCAAATATTCAAATTATACAAAATAAATCACAATAAATCAACCGGGCAACCGATTAACGAACGAAAAGTGGCGTTGAACTCACCACGACAAGAGGAACTTGCTGTCCGAGGCCACGTACAGCCGCCGGACCACCACCTCCGGTGGTCGGAAAATTCCCCGGAAGGACAGAAACATGCACCTCGGCCTGCTCGATAAAAGCCCTCAACCAATTTCAGAAAACACCAAACACGTCGGACTTCGTTGACAAAAAACCGAACTAAATCCCAACGACAAAAACTGAAATTAAACACAAACCGTAACACAAAAACAAAATCCGGACATACCGTTGGAAAGCCCGTAGCGAGGCCTTCGAAAGCCCCTAGCCAATTTGCCGGAAAAATCACCGGAAAAGAGGGTCGTCGGTTCACGGCCGGTCCACCACCGGTTCGCTGCCAACCACCGATTCTCGAGCGGGGGCCAACGTGAGAAGTTTGTCCTCCACCAACTGATCAACTTTTGTAAAGGGACCACCACCAAAGCCCGCCGGAAAATGGCCGAACCGCCGCCTCTAAGCTCCGCCGCTGCTTCTCGCCGGAAAACCCTATCTCCGCCGTGATTCGGACAAAAAGGAGGCCGGAATTGAATTCAGGGGTTCGAAAAACTCTAGGAACAGTTGAAGTCCATCAGAAAAGGTCATGGAACGACGAGTTTCATCCCGCTACAGTAGCGCCGCCGGCCGCCGCATGCCGGATGGTTGCGCCGCCAACACCATCCACTGCGCCGGGATGTCTCCTTCATGGATCTGAGGCGCGTGTCAGAAAATCGCGGCCGGAAGCCCCACGAATGGGCGGCGAAGTGGCGACTCTAAGCCGTGCCACCTGCTGCTCGCCGTAGCGCCACCTCCGCTTATCGTCGGGCCACGAATCTGGTACGGTTGGGACCGCATCGTCGAGCTCATCGAAATGGACTATTGGTTCGTCGAAATCCATCGAGAAACGAGCGAGTTCCGAGTAGTGTGTGAAAACATACCGTGAATGTGTGTGAACAGTGTTGAATCGCGGGAGCAGAGAGAGAGACTGAAGTCTGATGCGCTTTGGCACGAAAAATGAGGATCCGGGTATTTATCTGGGGTCCTTGTACGCGAAAACGGTCGGAAGAAGGGGCTAACGACGTCGGAAATGGGCAAACTTAGAGTCTACGGACTCCTTTCGCTGCCCCGAACACGAAGCAGGGGTCAAAAAGGTGGAACTCTCGACCGAACGAGAAATGACCGGAAAACCCCTTAAAAGAGAAAATTGCAAACAATCATCTAAACTCTTAAAGAGTTCAAAATAGGGCCACACAAAGCACAAAATCACATAATTAAACACATAAAAAGGTTGAAAAGTGACGTACCTTACTGGTAGGATGAGCGGGGTGTTACATACCGGGACCCACCATGAGGTTTGGTTGGGAAACGGAGTCCTGAGGGTTGTAGTATCATTAGCACTCCCCTCGCCTGTCTTGATGGTTAGGGTCCCGCAACCCTACCATCACCCGGAGTTGAGGTTAGTATATTATTTCTATTTTATGAGGAGTTGAGGTTGGGAGCTCGTACTCGCCGAGCAGTTAATTATGTTATGATATGGAATTATGAATCGGGATAGAGTCTTTCTGAAAAATGGCTTCTAAACTTATATCTATATCTATTTGGCTTATTTCAAAACGTTTTGGTGTGCAACACCTATCCTCGATTCATGAGTCCATCCTTTTATTCTGGGCTGTGCTCTTTATATATATATTGTGGGTGTGCGTTAGCCCCCTCACTCAGTCAGTTGACTGATACCTCATTTTATCTTTTAGTTTGCAGGATTCCTTTTGGCTTGAGCTAGGCAGAAGTGAGTCTTCGGAGTCACACTTGTCAGTCTAGTTGGTGTTAGGATGCATTTGTCGCATACTTTACTTATGTTATGTATTTATATTTCACACTTGAAGGTTATGTTGTATGCTCTACTTAGACTTAAACCCGTGTGGGGTTAGTAAGCTAGTATTTGGATGTTATTAGATATTGATGATACTTATGTTGATTATTATATTGGATTATGAATTGATATTCGGGATTAGGTATCTATGCTAGTTGAACCCGTCACCTGCTATGTATGTTGATATTCGGGACTAGGTATTTATGCTAGTTGAACCCGTCACCTGCTTTACAAGTTTTGCAATAAATGCTTCCGCTATTTATTGTTGTTGGTTTTAGTTGTTTCCGCACTCTGAGTTTGTCAAGTTAGATCCGCCTAGCCTAGTGTGTGAGTTGGTCTCCCGTTTGCTATGATTCGGATTCGGGCATGGACTTCCTATTTCATAACCGAGTCTGAGTCCTAGTGCAGGGGATGTGGTATCCTCTGTCTGGGGTGCTACATCCTTAAGTGGTATCAGAGCTCTAGGTTGCAAAACCGAGCTCTAGTGTCGTGTTGTGTCTGTCTAGGTCGAACAACGTAGGACAATTTGGTTATGTGCGCACCTGCATTATGATTTGAAGAGCTATGCATTCGAGTTTTCATCACGTTGCTGAATTTATACTACTTGATGCATTGCATTTCTTGGTAGTTCTTGATTGATTTATTACGTGGCATGAGCATTTACTAATCGACATGCATATTTCGACATTGAAGTTGTGAGATTTTCAGGATGCCACCGCGTCAACAATACCACCGTCAACCGTCTCATCTAAATCTGAGCGACCGGGGACAATCTTCGACTGGAGTACCACCAATGAATTTGACGGCGATGATGTACCGAGAATTTAGGACCCTTAATCCTCCTTAATTTCGAGAAGGGAATAATATAAGGGCCGAAGAGTGAATTTCGGAAATAGAGGGCCTTTTTGAGATATGGCCATGCAACTCTCGAGATATGGCTCGCCTTGCTACGTATCTTCTACAAGGTCAAGCAAGGCAATGGTGGAAAACAGTTGCCCAACAGTTAGAGACAACGGGCGAAGAGTTGACGTGGGATGTGTTTGTTCGAAAATTCCGAAAGAGGTTTACACGGGTCATTTTACACGATCGACGAGTTGAAGAATTTCTCACTTTAAAACAAGGAGAAAGAACCGTTGTGGACTACATAGGGGAATTCGAGAGGTGGGGCATGTATGTGCCTCACTTTACGGGTAACGATCGGATGAAGGCTAGATACTTCATGGAGGGTCTTCGGGATGAGTTCAAGGAAGCTTGCGCAGAATACAAGCACATGGGATAAAGCCACGGAGAAAGCATTACGAGTTGAGAATAGGTGGTTGACAAAAAGTAAAGAAGAAGATGTGTCAGAGCCAAGACCTGAGCTGGGTTTATGCTCAAATTTATACGTGAGAGGGAGATCCGATTAACAGGTAACTCGAACCAAGAAGATTTGTGGAAAGAAGCATAAGAACAGAAACCCTCGAAAGCTGAAGAAAGAAATCCAACCGTGTAACCATTGTGGAGGAACCAACCATGCTTACGACGCGTGTCGGGATCGATTGAAGAGGTGTTATGCTTGTGGGTCAAAGGAGCACAAGGTTTCCGATTGTGATCGATCGAGAGCTAATAAACAATGAGTGTGAGATCAACGACTTCAAATTGGAGATCAAGATGAACCCGAACATTGAGGTATTAGTGTAGCACCCCTCACGTGAGGCACCACATCCCCCGCACTATGGCTCAACACGAGAAACGAAATGGAAAGTCCGCACCCAAATCAAACCATAGCGAACGGGAGACAAATAAAACAACCTCCTAAGCTAGGCGGAACTTAGACCCTGCAAGTTAAACCAACCAACTAAATGAAAGCGTATGTGGAAGCGATTCACATAATCAAACTTAAATTACAAGCAACAGTGGACGGGCTCAACTAACATAGATCCCTAATCCCGAATATAACATAAATCATAATGCAAACGGGTTCAATCTGTTTCCTAGAAGCCTGTCCCGAAATATAATATATCAAAATAATCATATGGTATCCATACAAACGTTCAAACTTATACAAATTCAGAAGTGCAATGCAAGGACTAAACTCGACAAAACTCGACAGACTCCGCCTAGCTCGAAACTCCAACGCCAATCCTGCACACTAGAAGTTGGGGAGGGAGAGGGTCAGTCTACAACTCGACTGAGTGAGGGGATACCCACACACGTGATATATATATAGGAGCAAAGCATATTCCAATCACATGCAGGTCGTGAACTCAGGGATAGTTTTTACACACCAAAGTTTTGCCCCTGATATATACATATAGGTATTCTTAACAAAACCGAACGAATTGAAGATTCAAGGACCCATATCATACCAAATCATACCAAATCAAGTCAAATCAAATCATAACGATTCATATCAATTCGTATCAATTCTTATCTTTGATATTCAAAATATCCATATTTTGTCATAGTTAAAAATCTATCCCCGTTTCATGAACTTTGACAAAGCAAACATGCAAAACTCGGCGGGTACGAGTAACAATTCCCATCCTGGGCTCCTCATATGAATCGTACAATCAAACATATCAATCAATCTTGCATAACAATCATATACCTCCTTCTCCGGTGATGGAAGGGTTGCGCGACCCAAACCATCCATTCAGAGGAGGGGAGCACGAACACTCAAACCCTCAGGTTCCCATCATCCAACCAATCCTCCTGGTGGGTTCCGGGTTAGTCCTATCAATCATGTGGAGAGTGAACACATGGTTAACCGGCGACCCCTATGGTCGTCCCGGGTCCCCCTTACCCACATCTCCTGGGCCCCATTCATTCATTCATGCAATCAAATCCTAACCCGCTACTAATTAGAAACATAACATACGTAAGATACATTCTTTACCTTGCCACAACCACGCTTTACATACCTCTCCGTGTCAAATCCTTAGCCTATTCCTTTGCTCGTAGCTCCCGGCTCATACGAGGTACACGGTTTGTAGCGTGGTTTAGCATTACCAATCATAATGAATCCAATCAAATTAAATCAAGCATACGTAGGCTCGTACATTGCTCATTAAACTTGGAAACATATTACCATTTACAAATTTAATATCTCGCACATATTTATGTATAATAAAGGTCATAGTTCACATACTTTGAAAACGGCCACATTCATAGGGTTTAACTATAACCTAACCTCACCTTACACTGACGAAGCCAAGAACCAAACACGTGATTCACCCCGGAATCAAAACGGACTGCGAAACACCACCCCGGGTGCACCTGAACAAACTAACGATAAACACAAGGTTTAGACTCACAATGAACCACGTAGACGCTCGGCTTATGAATTGACACTTAAAGAAATGTAAATACTTAGGCAAATCTTATTTTCAAGCCAAATCCATGCAATTCAAGACATTACATAACCCATCATAATCATTTATAATCATATGTCACGTTCATATGCACAATTAAAGCATAATACAAGGTAGAGATACGTAACAGAGTGCAAATATGTTTCATGCAAACAATTCACATTACTTGAGTAACATATAATGCATATGAGAACAAATACATAAGCATAAACATGATAAAGCAAGTTAGGATCAAGTTTGGAGGTGGAAAGGTACGAGAAAAACGGAATAAGAACTCGAAAAAGGGTTCCGAGTGAAAACGGGGAAAAACTGACCGATTTCCAAAGCGGACAAGTTGAGGGAAAAAGATCATAACTTGAGTTTGAGAAATGGGAATTAAGTTTTGTTTCTTGGGAATGAAACTATACATATAGGCGTTTCAAATGGTAGGTGGCTCGAATTGTGGTTCAAAGCGAGGCGAAAATGGTATAGGTTCGAAGTTGGACGAATGCACAATTTAGGGGAAGTAGCGACACCAATTTCAAACGATTATATCTCACAAATGATAAACGATAATGAGGTGATTCCAGTTGGAGGATGTTCTAGACTTCAAGAGGTTTTCGTGGGTTCAAAAATCAGATAAATTGGAGCTCAGACGAGGTCTGGACGGCCCTGTCAATATTGGCCTGGAAACTGACACGGCCGTGTCCGATAAAAAAAATTCCAACTCGAGGGCCTGACACAGCCGTGTTAGAAATGAACTAGGGTTCGACACGGCCGTGTTGGGTCTTCTTCTCCGAAAAAGAGCAGCAAAGAAGCAGGGGTTCGACGGGAAATGGTCCAAAATCACCCCCAACCTCATTCCAACCAATTAATACACCAAAATGCATCAAATTACACATATATAACATATAAACATCAATATAAATCGCAGCTAGGCACGTTGGGAGCAAGTTATCGTGTTTAGTTACTATTCATCACATCCCCATAACCATGGACTCAAGCAAGCAAAAGGGAAATCAATCGGTAGAAATGACGTACATGAAGAGAGGAACACATTGCTTACCTTGAATCGTTGATTGGACGAGCGAGGAAGTCGGAACTTGAGCTTGAAGATCCGGTTGGGGTTTCTCTTTTCTTTTCTCCTCTCTCTTCTTGTGCTGAACGTGAAAGTGGGGAAAGAAGAAAGGGCTTGGCCCTTTTCACTTAGCCAAGACACGGGTAGGGTCGGACGGTTAGGGTCAAACGGTATCCGGTCCACACGGATCAGATTTAAAACGGTTGGGCGATCAAGTGGCTTAAGAAATTAAATGGTTAGTTCATTGAATCCGAATTGTTGAAAGGAACTCAATGTTAAGGTTAGGATTCAAATCCGAATCCTCGGCTCAAAATAGCCACGAACGGCCCAAACACCCTAATTTCAAATTAGGTCCCTAATTGCAAATATTGGACAATTGAGTCCAAGTACATCTTAAGTAAATTCTATGGCGCACATTATTAAAATAAACTTACACGTTGACACTTAAAACATGCGTATTCACATAAATCACAGAAGTATAGAATAAAACTCTCCCGTGAAGCCTTACCTGGTAATCTTGAAAACACGGGGCGTTACAACCTCTCCCCCTTAAGAAGGACCTGTCCTCAGGTCCATTCCCTCGAGTTCTAGACTCTAAGCAACACTCTCCAGTGTTCATCCCAAGCAGGGGTAGCTACTCCCCGATAGGAATTAGTTCCGAAAAGGTCTTCAAGTAAAAAGGGTTCTTGATGTCCTCGAACTTAATCCGGTGTTAAGCGGGTAGCCCGGTTAGACTCGTACAACAAGAGGGTCCAAAGGATTCAACTCTCATCGCTTAAGTCCGTCACGACCTAACTCTTGGGGTTCGGCTTGAAAACGAGTATGGTGTCTTAGATAACCACTAACTCACAACCATGAATCTAACCGAATTCTTCAATGTTTCCAAGCTAAGCTTGATGTTGAGAGAATCCAACCGTCCTTGATCTAGTACTCCGGTGTCGCTGAGAGCTTAGTTCCATAACTTCTCACGACCCTCGTCTCACTAGAAAGCCTAACCTCACGAAACTAAGCATGCCACCAGAGGCAAGCTAACCAACAACATGCAAAACTCACGCACACGACATGCGCAAAGAAACAGTTTTCAGGCACATGCAATCACTAACGGGAATTATAACAATAAATATGATGTGTGCATGAATATGTTATGAATGTTTTAATGTACCGTGCACCGAAGAATGAAATTGGTGATGATGGTTCCGTTGTTTCTGTACGAACGCAATACCCTTGTTTGAATTATTCCCCGGCTCCTTTCGTAATCCTTTAGCATGCACGCAACTTCTTTCTCATGCCATTAGCACTGGCCCGACTCTTAATTGATCCCATCATCCGAAACCGAGTCTTAATTACCTTTCTCAAATTCTTGAGTGTTTACTTGATCTTGACCCATTTAACTTGTTTTCATAGGTAGTTGCAATCGTACAACTAAGAGGTGCCAAGTTGTTTGAACCACTCTTTTAGGAGTTTAAATTTACAATTTCCAATTCTTCACGACCAGTTGCATTCCACCAACTCAGGCGCTCGAGCTAAATTCTCATCAACTCAAGTTATAATTTATTACCTCGGGAAGTACCCTTGAGTCATCATGGAGGATGTTTGATAACCTGGAAGCCCGACTTATTCATGGTGTTACACCTCGCAAACATTTATTTCCCTTCATTCTCTTAACCCATGTCCGGTCCTCACTCGATTCCATCTTTCAAATACCCATTCTTGATTACCACTTCGCGTTCTCCACAACGTATCCTCTAATTCCTTGAGTGTGTCATTGGATTGGCACTCTCAATTTAATCTCCCCAGTGACTCTCTGCTGTTGAACTCTCTTGTTTGAGTTAGATTTCGTGTGGCCTCTCATCTTGTAGATTCACACCTCAATGCCCGGTTGAAATGACTCTTGCTGTCACCATCTCAGGATATGATAATTTGGTCGGGCTCTATTTTTACCCGATATTTTCTTTACCCTGTTCTTCAATGTTCTTGATAACTCCATCATTCTTGGTACTTAACTCATGTCATTCAATGCTCCAACTTTTAATTCTTGCAAGGTTAAGTTCATCCCCGTCTAAGAAAGAACCGATGGTTTTTATTTATTTACATCGATTATATGGTTTTCATCTCTTCTTCATGTGTTCTTGAAATCTACTCACATCGGTGTTGAAGTTCATCGACTCTAAGGTCCCTTACCTTGCTCTTGTTGTTATTGTAGAGTCCCATGACTTATTATACTTACACTTCTTTTGTTCCGGTTTGAAGTAACTTCCTTAGCACGACCGAGGTTTAGGTTGATTTCTCGGTTGTACTCTCCCCCTTAAAATTTCCTCTCTTCGTTCGTGGGACTTGACCCATCAATTCCTTGATTAAAATTACCAACTTCTTCCCCAAAATGCTTGGCCTCCTTTGTTTTCCAACTTCCCGTTCAATCCTTCTAATTCCCAAAATCCTTTTCCATTTTCACCCCGCTCACATTCAACACCGAAATTTCTTCTTGGCATCAATACCACTTGTCTAAATTAACTTGTGACAACGATGTGAAAAAGACTTCCTATAGGCAAATACTAAGCCATGCATGTCGGGTAAGAATGTTGGATGCATGTTGCGCATTTTAACAACCAAGGTATACAACATATTTTAACAACCAAATCGAAGAAACACATATATAAAGGAATGAAATCAATTAACTAAACGAATGATGCAAGTGCCATGAATGCAATTACCGTTCACCGTAGAGGCAAGCTTTAGCTCAACAATTTGATCCTTCATTCTTAAATTCATCGATCATCTCCAACTTACCCACGGTCTTCAAATCTTCATTGATTCTCTTGTATCCATCCACGTTGTTCAAGGCCCAATTCATTGTTTAGCTCCAAATTTCTCTACGCCCGGACATCCCAATGCTTGAATTCTTCCTGATTCGATCTTCAAATTTCTATATGTTCTTGTACCTTTTGTAAAGCTCCAAAATCCGAAGTTGTCAAGTAATTTTACTACTCTTATATCACAAAATGGTGTCTTGAATCTTTCCCAACTTTCATCCAACTTACTTCTTCTTCCCGACCTCTCTATTAATTTCAAAACCGCAAAATCTTCTTTTCTTCTTGCATTAAATTTACATATCCTCATGGCCCAAGTTATTACATGCTCCCAAGTCTTCCATACACGAGCAATTCAGCTCTCACAATTAACCTTTAAAGTTGATTGATCACCTTAGTTTTGATCCTGACCGAATCCTTCTTGTTCTAGCCTTGAAGACTTCCAATGGCCGAGCATCTCCACTTCCCCTAGTTAAATATCTTGGTTGCCTTAGATCTTTATAATTCCCAAAGGTGAGCGAACTCTTAGCTTTTACCTTCATTCGGTCCCCGACTTCATCTAAAATCCATAATATCCCGGTTCATTTCTTCCTTCCCATCTCTTTGCTTCAACTTTGAAGGTCTTCTTCTTCTTCTTATTCCGAACGAAATTCTTGATCGTACCTCCAAAGCCTTTCCTTATCTCCTCCTTCACTTAATCTAGCCTCTCCAACTTGGTTAGTCAATTTTGGTTGCGATATAGAGTGTGTGTTTATTTTGTGATTTCAATTATCACACATCTCTTCCCCTGTTTCATCCATGTTAAATCTTCACCCAAAACTTGATTCTCATCTCTACCCCGAACCCACAATCTATCATCTTATCATAAAACCACCAATTACCCGAACTCCTTTAAACCTCCGTAACCTTATTCAAATCTCTCACACTTGAAAGAAGAATCCTTAGCAAGTTGTTGTGATTGAGAAAATTGGCCGTGGTTTAAGATTGTACCAATATCCTACAATCACAACTCAATTCAAATATTGATGCATGTTGGTTAGCGAATGTATATGGCACATAATTGGCCGCAAAAGTACGTATTGATGCAAAATGAAATATACAGTTCAACAAAATTTTAATTGAAACGTATAATTTCATCAAATTTCTTGTAATACATGTTCATGATCAATGCGGTGCACACGTTGACATGTTGTTCCTAAGCCGTTCGACCTATACTTGACATGACACGACACATGAACCCCGGTTTTACAACCTGGAGGCTCTGATACCACTTTAGGATGTAGCACCCCTCACGTGAGGCACCACATCCCCCGCACTATGGCTCAACACGAGAAACGAAATGGAAAGTCCGCATCCATATCAAACCATAGCGAACGGGAGACAAATAAAACAACCTCCTAAGCTAGGCGGAACTTAGACCCTGCTAGTTAAACCAACCAACTAAATGAAAGCGTATGCGGAAGCGATTCACATAATCAAACTTAAATTACAAGCAACAGTGGACGGGCTCAACTAACATAGATCCCTAATCCCGAATATAACATAAATCATAATGCAAACGGGTTCAATCTGTTTCCTAGAAGCCTGTCCCGAAATATAATATATCAAAATAATCATATGGTATCCATAAAAACGTTCAAACTTATACAAATTCAGAAGTGCAATGCAAGGACTAAACTCGACAAAACTCGACAGACTTCGCCTAGCTCGAAACTCCAATGCCAATCCTGCACACTAAAAGTTGGGGAGGGAGAGGGTCAGTCTACAACTCGACTGAGTGAGGGGATACCCACACACGCAATATATATATAGGAGCAAAGCATATTCCAACCACACGCAGGTCGTGAACTCAGGGATAGTTTTTACACACCAAGTTTTGCCCGTGATATATACATATAGGTATTCTTAAGAAAACCGAACGAATTGAAGCTTCAAGGACCCATATCATACCAAATCATTCCAAATCAAGTCAAATCAAATCATAACGAATCATATCAATTCGTATCAATTCTTATCTTTCATATTCAAAATATCCATATTTTGTCATAGTTAAAAATCTATCCCCGTTTCACGAACTTTGACAAAGCAAACATGCAAAACTCGACGGGTACAAGTAACAATTCCCATCCTGGGCTCCTCATATGAATCGTACAATCAAACATATCAATCAATCATGCATAACAATCATATACCTCCTTCTCCGGTGATGGAAGGGTTGCGCGACCCAAACCATCCATTCAGACGAGGGGAGCACGAACACTCAAACCCTCAGGTTCCCATCATCCAACCAAACCTCCTGGTGGGTTCCGGGTTAGTCCTATCAATCATGTGGAGAGTGAATACAGGGTTAACCGGCGACCCCTATGGTCGTCCCGGGTCCCCCTTACCCACATCTCCTGGGCCCCATTCATTCATTCATGTAATCAAATCCTAACCCGCTACTAATTAGAAACATAACATACGTAAGATACATTCTTTACCTTGCCACAACCACGCTTTACATACCTCTCCATGTCAAATCCTTAGCCTATTCCTTTGCTCTTAGCTCCCGGCTCATACGAGGTACACGGTTTGTAGCGTGGTTTAGCATTACCAATCATAATGAATCCAATCAAATTAAATCAAGCATACGTAGGCTCGTACATTGCTCATTAAACTTGAAAACATATTATCATTTACAAATTTAATATCTCGCACATATTTATGTATAATAAAGGTCATAGTTCACATACTTTCAAAACGGCCACATTCATAGGGTTTAACTATAACCTAACTTCACCTTACACCGACGAAGCCAAGAACCAAACACGTGATTCACCCCGGAATCAAAACGGACTGCGAAACACCACCCCGGGTGCACCTGAACAAACTAAAGACAAACACAGGGTTTAGACTCACAATGAACCACGTAGACGCTCGGCTTATGATGTAACACCCGAGCGCAAGGTGTCACATCTCCCGCACCGAGACTCGACCCGAACATGAAATGGACGATCCATACCCGAGCCAAATCACGGCGAACGGGGACATACACACACTCTATGCTAGGCGGGACTAACCCTTGAACCATAAAATCAGAATAATTACAAACAAAGAAGCAATAACTAGCCATTTCTTAAATAATGAGTAACCAAAATCCAAAGATGATCCATACACATTAATCCAACGATTCCATTAGGGCTCAAAACATGTACTCTCCAATAGCAACAGTTATATACAATGATCACAAGTGCAAAATGCGAGTGTAAGACCAATAAATTACAAGAGCTAACACGAAGGAAAAACCTATGACTCGAATCCCGCCTAGCTCCCTCGACACCTGCACAACACAACTGAAAGCCAAACGGGTTCAGTCCAAAAGGGACTGGTGGGTATAAAAGCAGGGCATAATTATAATATACAACGGAATTTAACAATCACATGCAAGCTATAATTCCAAGTGAGGTTTTTAAAGGATTTCCCAAGTGGGCAAATAGAAATCATCAAAAGGGATTATAACAATTCATTAACATTAGGTCATTAATGGCCCGGCGAGTGGGCGTGCATTATCTCCAACCAACACCTCGTGTACTACATTAACATTCATTAACATTCATTCATTCATTCTTTCTTTCTTTTCATGCATATAATTCTTTCGTGCGCATTCAATAACATTTACACCTTCTTCCTCCGGGTTGGTGGCGGGTTTGCAAGGCCCATCCACCCATTCATTGACCAAAAGGGGAACATGACTCCCCAGATGGCACTCAGCGTCCATTCCTCGCTAACTCCTAACGAGGTCCGGTTACGCCGTTTATTGGTGGGACTAGTGTGAGGGTTTCCCGTCAGCCCATGCCTTCTCGGTTCCCCACTCACACCAAGCCCCTGGGCCCCATTCGTGCATTCGATTCTTTCTCGCCAAAACATTAGGTAGGATTCATGAAATAAGGGCTTTACGTTTGCAATCATTTACTCGATAAAAGACTCAACATATATATCATATTACTTTGGCTTAAAACTTTTCACGTAGGGAGATATACCGGGTCGTTTTATCTAAGTAGAAGAGAAACCCACCTTAACCGTAAAAGGGAGCAAACACAAGCCTCACTGACCGGCCTCGTTTCCAACGGACTCAAAATCTGTGCAAGAGAGGTGAGGTGAGACTCAATATGACCAAATAAGACGCTCGGCAATGCAATGATTATGAAATGAATGCATATATGATCATGTTATATCATAAAAACGTTCATGTGCACTATTAATGCAATTAAGGCATATGAACAAGTCATTCATTTAAATACTTTCAAGAAGTGAAGGTATCACACATTTATTTCATATCCTTCATAATTCATAGCAATATCTTACAAAATCTTAGAACCATAATCATATTATACCTTCAAACATGTTTACATTGAGTATGATACACAAAAAGGGTAAAGAACATCACTTAAGACATCCAAAGAATGCAAGAATGAACTTAATATTTCATATAGAAGCATTCAAGCCACGTCATAGAAATTCACCAAAAGCATGCTTTAAACCTCATCCAAATACCATGAAATTGAACCACGATACTCCTAACACATAGCAAAACAAGTTCATAGTTCAACACGAAAGGAGATAAAGTCATTCAAGAGGTGAAACGAATCAAACACCGAAAAGGAAGCAACACGGACTGCGCAGGGGAAGGGACACGGGGGTGCCACCAACCCTAGCCAAACTGAGCCACGGCCGTGGCTCAGTACAGAGCTGCCCAGAAGGTGTGACACGCCCGTGTCTCACTCTTATGAGTAAATGAGACACGGGGGTGTCACGGTACAGAACTATAAAGTGTCCACAGAATTTCCGGCAAAACTGAACCCTTATAACCTCAGACCAAAAGCATACCAAACCAACTCCAAATGCTCTGAAACTTAATATACAATATATTTGGCATGTTATGAACATTTTTCATTTAGAGTGAAAAAGCTAAATCACACGTTAAGATCATCGAAACCATGCAACAAAACTGGGTCGCCAAAATCGCACATATGAGCCCTAATGATTCTATCATGCCTTGATCAAGTACTTAGGGCTTGAATTTGGATCTGAAACTTTGGGGAATGCATGCTAACATACTAAACAACCAATATAAATCATATATATGCAAAATGGTACAATTTAAAGCACATTAGAATGACCAACAAGTTACAAAACGAAACAGCAACAAGTCTGTCATGGAGCACGCATAAAAACAGGCCATGTATTTCGGTTTTAAGGCTTAAAATGGATCCAAATACTTAAAAAATGAATGCTAACATATAAAACAATGAGTGTACATCAACTCCATGCAATTTCACACGAAGAGAAGGTCATATGATCAAGCTACAACACCAAATTTCACACAGCAGTTCGAAAAACAGGGGAATCAATTTGATCATCAAGTTTGGAGCTCCATATCTCATAATTTCATAAAAGGAGCAAGAGATGAAATCCTCCTAACATCATATACTATCAGTTGGGAAAGAAATTGGCCAAGAAACAAGCTCATATAATCATGTACAAGCAAGAAAATCAGCCATACAAGCAACTAGGTCACTAGAACAAAAATCCCTAAAAGTTCATACCAAACTCATCACTCAAACCCTAATCAAATCTGATCCAAATCATGATTTAAGTAGATGAAATCAAGAATAATAGAGTAGAGAAGACATAAATATTCATACCTTAAAGATTTGGGAGAGAAAGGTGGTGGTTTGAGCTCCAAAACCAAAAAAATGGCCAAGGGTTTCTTCTCCTTTCTTCCCTCTTCCTTTCTCGATCAGACCCAGAAGAAATGAGGGAGATATGGTTCGGTTTTTGCTGCTAAAAGGGGGAGGAAGGGGTTAACTCAAGGTACAAAAGTCATGGTAAAGGTATGGTTAGGTTAAGAGGTGTTATGGGGTCCCACCATGAAGACTAGTCAACCAAAAGGAGCTCTTCTTGCACGAGTTGTCCGTTACGGTTGGATTTCGGAGGTCTTAATGATTTCAAAAAGGTATGAGGCTTGTTCCATTGTCTCCGAATCGTCGATACGAAGGCAACAGAGGTGTCGGAATTCGAATCCGAATTCCCGAGCTCAAGATATCACATACGGAACCAAGGGTGCGCTAATTGCTCGTTAGCCCCCGACTTGGTTCCACAAATCAAAATAAATTCATAAACACGTCAAATGAATCCGAAAACATAATCCGAGCATATAAGCATGTTCAGAATACACACATTTACGACATACTAAACTTCCATACCAATCCGATATCATTACATATATGAACGAAGCACAAATAGAACACTCATGCGTATGAACGAATTCAAAACGTTATAAATTAATTACTAAAACCTAAATTCCATTTTAAATAAATTTAAAGCCAACTTATAACATGTTGAAATTAATTAACGAAATTACCGAAATAGTTAAGGTAACGTGAAACCTCAATTAAGAAATTAAACACTAAATATCAAAGTAGAAATAAAATGCATTAAATTAAAATAACAACAGTCTATAGTTTAAATCAAATGTGAACACTTATAAACAATTAATCATATAATTAAATAATTAATTTGCGCAATTTATGAACAAACACGCCACATTATTAAAAACTGAAAAACTGGGGCGTTACAATCTCTCCCCCTTAAAAAGAATCCGTCCTCGGATCCGCACACGCCTGAAAACAAACAATGAGAGATTCCCCGTCTCTCACAAGCAACAAGGAGAGAGCCCCGTCTCTCGAGCAGCAATGAGAGAACCCCGTCTCTCCAACAACAATGAGAGAACCCCGTCTCTCGCAAGCAAAGAGAGTACCCCGTCTCTCAAACAAAAATATGAGAATCCCCGTCTCTTAACCGAAAATAAAGCAAGGAAGTCTCCAATACTCCCAAGCAACACACACAAAACCAAAATTAAAATCACGTAAGGCACTCAAAGCAAGTAATAAATATCACCCATATTGTTTTCAATTACTCCAAGTAATTTACCACAGTACGAGATCAGAGCACCTAATAATAAACAAAAATTGGGTAGGTTAAATTTGCATGGATGCATGTATCATGAATGTTATAAGTACCGTTCACCGTAGTTGCAAAAATTTAAGTTGTGAATTGTCGTTGTCCAAGGTATGCTCTGTCCTGAATGTAGTTCAGTGCCCAGCTTGTCTTGAACCTCTTCAGGGTTCCCCGGTGAAGCGATTGAGGAATCCTTTTAAGGATCATATTCTTAGATCCGTTCTGACTTGTACTGTTTCCAGTCTTCACCATTTCCTTCAATCCTCATTTGCCCAACTAACTCTTTTTAATTAACCGAATTTGACTTCCCGAATGCCCTTAGACCACCCGTCTCGAAGTTAGGTCCATGGCTACTATCTTACCCATATCGGAGTTTAAAATACCCTCAAGGATAACTACTCCTGACAACCTTGACGATTCAATCCCTACCTTGAGGTATTCGTCATTAGGATCTACCTTAACACGAATCCTTTTCCATCTTCCGTTCATGTTATCTATTCATACTCTTTAACCCCCTCAAGGCTATATTCGGTATCCAGCTCCACATTTCTTGAATCGAAGATAAAATGTTCTTGATGCGTTTTGAAGTTTGATGTAAATCCTCCAATGATCATCTTTTCCATTTGGTCCCTTCTTAAGTTTCCTTCTAGATCACCTTTGATAGAACCGAGAACTTAATAATGTTGTCTCGGATCCCTTAATACTTTTACTGAATAAATTTTGATCGACAACATCCCCTCATATAATAGATTGATCCAATTTTCCCTTAGTTAATTCCCTCTTAGGAGGTCACAGAGACTCCCATATAATTTCATCACTCCCAATTCGGAATTCCGGACATAGAGTCGTTCAATAAACTCTCTTCTTTATATCTCGAAAAATCTTCCCCCGAATTTGACATCGTCACTTCTCTCTTAACAACTTAACCATTACCGTCCTCTTATTCATTTCCAATGGCCACCATTAGGATTTCCGACTTCTCCTTAATTTGCATCCCCGTTGTTGCTATTGACATATTTGTTCGAGCACTACTTCCAACCTCCATTTTATCTCTCGGTCGTGCTCTCCCCCTTAAATTTCTATTGTCCCGGGTTGAACTGATACTTGATAGTTGAGGCGAAAGGACTTCTTATCAAGTAAACAGTAAAATGCATGTTGGGTTAAATGACAATGCATGGGTCACATTTACATCAAGCAATTATACCATACATTAGCGCAACGAAATTAATTAGAAATGCACGGATAAACATAAGGTCAAAAGAGTAAATAATTAATGCAAAATATGATGCACGTGCTATGAATGCTTTGGAACCTGTCACCGATGTGGGAAGTTATTAGCTAGGTAGCTCTCCTCGTTCTTCCGATCCCAAGGTCACTTGACCTGGTAATTATTCCTTGCCTTTCCCATGGTCTTCGAGACTTTCATGCTTCTTTGTAAGTCAACTTGTATCTTCCACTGTCCGAGATTGCAATTTCTTGACCCCTACTTCTTCCACGTCCACTGAGTTAGCATCCACACTTCTCCTCGCAATTCGACCTTTACTTCTAATCGTCACCTTAATCAAGAATCCCGTACCTATCCTTTGTGAATTCAATTCACCTCCAATTGCTTACATTTGAGCGCATGATATCCTTGCAAGGAGTGATTGCCTTTCTTTACCGTTTCCATTTGTTGCTTCATATCTTTCATTTTACTTCACAACATGGCAATTCAGCTTGGTTTTGGAAACACGAACTCATATCCCAATCAACACCTTGATCAAGATTCCCGCGACTATTGTTTATGAGTTTGCCATCACGATCGAAATCCAGAGCACCCAAGTCCAGCTCTTCCCGGTTTTAACTTCGACGGACTTGATTTCAATTCACCAGGCTTAATTAGAAATCCTTCTTGTCGCCCATGGTACACAGCTCCTACCGGACCCATTTTATCTTAGTCTCTCCTAATTATTGAGACCTCTTCAACGATCCAATCCGGGATCAAAATATCTTCAAGGTTCGTTCACTTCATCCTTTAGGTTGAAAGATCTTGCTGAATCCAATTAAAACACTCCAAGTAGCAGATTCTCATAAATTAGTCTTTTGAGTCCCAACAATCCCATGATTAACTCCTATTCCGATTTCACCAAATGTCTCTCTACCATCGCATCTCTAGATTCAACCTTCCCATTCCGAATTCTCATCCTTGACTCTAGCTCCATTTGGGAAGTCTCACATCTCTAATTCTCTACATTCTTCCCAGAGTATCCTGCCCATCTTCCATGTCTCAGAAAGGTTTGCAATCGATCTTCTTTGTCGTAGAACTTGGCCGTGGTTTGATATTATCTCCATAACCTATAAATCACAGCTTACTTCAAGAGTAGATGCATGCGATTAGTGCATGCTCATGACACATTTTCAACAATTAATGCAAGGATCCTTATGTAAATGCAACTGATAGTCCCACAACATTCAAAAAGGAAAGCCAAATTCATGTTCAAGATTAATGCAATGCACACATTGTCATATAATCCCTAAGCCGTACGACCTAGACTGACTCACACACGATACGAGAACACCGGTTTTGCAACCGGGCTCTGATACCACTTAAGGATGTAACACCCGAGCGCAAGGTGTCACATCTCCCGCACCGAGACTCGACCCGAACATGAAATGGACGATCCATACCCGAGCCAAATCACGGCGAACGGGGACATACACACACTCTATGCTAGGCGGGACTAACCCTTGAACCATAAAATCAGAATAATTACAAACAAAGAAGCAATAACTAGCCATTTCTTAAATAATGAGTAACCAAAATCCAAAGATGATCCATGCACATTAATCCAACGATTCCATTAGGGCTCAAAACATGTACGCTCCAATAGCAACAGTTATATACAATGATCACAAGTGCAAAATGCGAGTGTAAGACCAAGAAATTACAAGAGCTAACACGAAGGAAAAACCTATGACTCGAATCCCGCCTAGCTCCCTCGACACCTGCACAACACAACTGAAAGCCAAACGGGTTCAGTCCAAAAGGGACTGGTGGGTATAAAAGCAGGGCATAATTATAGTATACAACGGAATTTAACAATCACATGCAAGCTATAATTTCAAGTGAGGTTTTTAAAGGATTTCCCAAGTGGGCAAATAGAAATCATCAAAAGGGATTATAACAATTCATTAACATTAGGTCATTAATGGCCCGGCGAGTGGGCGTGCATTATCTCCAACCAACACCTCGTGTACTACATTAACATTCATTAACATTCATTCATTCATTCTTTCTTTCTTTTCATGCATATCATTCTTTCGTGCGCATTCAATAACATTTACACCTTCTTCCTCCGGGTTGGTGGCGGGTTTGCAAGGCCCATCCACCCATTCATTGACCAAAAGGGGAACATGACTCCCCAGATGGCACTCAGCGTCCATTCCTCGCTAACTCCTAACGAGGTCCGGTTACGCCGTTTATTGGTGGGACTAGTGTGAGGGTTTCCCGTCAGCCCATGCCTTCTCGGTTCCCCACTCACACCAAGCCCCTGGGCCCCATTCGTGCATTCGATTCTTTCTCGCCAAAACATTAGGTAGGATTCATGAAATAAGGGCTTTACGTTTGCAATCATTTACTCGATAAAAGACTCAACATATATATCATATTACTTTGGCTTAAAACTTTTCACGTAGGGAGATATACCGGGTCGTTTTATCTAAGTAGAAGAGAAACCCACCTTAACCGTAAAAGGGAGCAAACACAAGCCTCACTGACCGGCCTCGTTTCCAACGGACTCAAAATCTGTGCAAGAGAGGTGAGGTGAGACTCAATATGACCAAATAAGACGCTCGGCAATGCAATGATTATGAAATGAATGCATATATGATCATGTTATATCATAAAAACGTTCATGTGCACTATTAATGCAATTAAGGCATATGAACAAGTCATTCATTTAAATACTTTCAAGAAGTGAAGGTATCACACATTTATTTCATATCCTTCATAATTCATAGCAATATCTTACAAAATCTTAGAACCATAATCATATTATACCTTCAAACATGTTTACATTGAGTATGATACACAAAAAGGGTAAAGAACATCACTTAAGACATCCAAAGAATGCAAGAATGAACTTAATATTTCATATAGAAGCATTCAAGCCACGTCATAGAAATTCACCAAAAGCATGCTTTAAACCTCATCCAAATACCATGAAATTGAACCACGATACTCCTAACACATAGCAAAACAAGTTCATAGTTCAACACGAAAGGAGATAAAGTCATTCAAGAGGTGAAACGAATCAAACACCGAAAAGGAAGCAACACGGACTGCGCAGGGGAAGGGACACGGGGGTGCCACCAACCCTAGCCAAACTGAGCCACGGCCGTGGCTCAGTACAGAGCTGCCCAGAAGGTGTGACACGCCCGTGTCTCACTCTTATGAGTAAATGAGACACGGGGGTGTCACGGTACAGAACTATAAAGTGTCCACAGAATTTCCGGCAAAACTGAACCCTTATAACCTCAGACCAAAAGCATACCAAACCAACTCCAAATGCTCTGAAACTTAATATACAATATATTTGGCATGTTATGAACATTTTTCATTTAGAGTGAAAAAGCTAAATCACACGTTAAGATCATCGAAACCATGCAACAAAACTGGGTCGCCAAAATCGCACATATGAGCCCTAATGATTCTATCATGCCTTGATCAAGTACTTAGGGCTTGAATTTGGATCTGAAACTTTGGGGAATGCATGCTAACATACTAAACAACCAATATAAATCATATATATGCAAAATGGTACAATTTAAAGCACATTAGAATGACCAACAAGTTACAAAACGAAACAGCAACAAGTCTGTCATGGAGCACGCATAAAAACAGGCCATGTATTTCGGTTTTAAGGCTTAAAATGGATCCAAATACTTAAAAAATGAATGCTAACATATAAAACAATGAGTGTACATCAACTCCATGCAATTTCACACGAAGAGAAGGTCATATGATCAAGCTACAACACCAAATTTCACACAGCAGTTCGAAAAACAGGGGAATCAATTTGATCATCAAGTTTGGAGCTCCATATCTCATAATTTCATAAAAGGAGCAAGAGATGAAATCCTCCTAACATCATATACTATCAGTTGGGAAAGAAATTGGCCAAGAAACAAGCTCATATAATCATGTACAAGCAAGAAAATCAGCCATACAAGCAACTAGGTCACTAGAACAAAAATCCCTAAAAGTTCATACCAAACTCATCACTCAAACCCTAATCAAATCTGATCCAAATCATGATTTAAGTAGATGAAATCAAGAATAATAGAGTAGAGAAGACATAAATATTCATACCTTAAAGATTTGGGAGAGAAAGGTGGTGGTTTGAGCTCCAAAACCAAAAAAATGGCCAAGGGTTTCTTCTCCTTTCTTCCCTCTTCCTTTCTCGATCAGACCCAGAAGAAATGAGGGAGATATGGTTCGGTTTTTGCTGCTAAAAGGGGGAGGAAGGGGTTAACTCAAGGTACAAAAGTCATGGTAAAGGTATGGTTAGGTTAAGAGGTGTTATGGGGTCCCACCATGAAGACTAGTCAACCAAAAGGAGCTCTTCTTGCACGAGTTGTCCGTTACGGTTGGATTTCGGAGGTCTTAATGATTTCAAAAAGGTATGAGGCTTGTTCCATTGTCTCCGAATCGTCGATACGAAGGCAACAGAGGTGTCGGAATTCGAATCCGAATTCCCGAGCTCAAGATATCACATACGGAACCAAGGGTGCGCTAATTGCTCGTTAGCCCCCGACTTGGTTCCACAAATCAAAATAAATTCATAAACACGTCAAATGAATCCGAAAACATAATCCGAGCATATAAGCATGTTCAGAATACACACATTTACGACATACTAAACTTCCATACCAATCCGATATCATTACATATATGAACGAAGCACAAATAGAACACTCATGCGTATGAACGAATTCAAAACGTTATAAATTAATTACTAAAACCTAAATTCCATTTTAAATAAATTTAAAGCCAACTTATAACATGTTGAAATTAATTAACGAAATTACCGAAATAGTTAAGGTAACGTGAAACCTCAATTAAGAAATTAAACACTAAATATCAAAGTAGAAATAAAATGCATTAAATTAAAATAACAACAGTCTATAGTTTAAATCAAATGTGAACACTTATAAACAATTAATCATATAATTAAATAATTAATTTGCGCAATTTATGAACAAACACGCCACATTATTAAAAACTGAAAAACTGGGGCGTTACAATCTCTCCCCCTTAAAAAGAATCCGTCCTCGGATCCGCACACGCCTGAAAACAAACAATGAGAGATTCCCCGTCTCTCACAAGCAACAAGGAGAGAGCCCCGTCTCTCGAGCAGCAATGAGAGAACCCCGTCTCTCCAACAACAATGAGAGAACCCCGTCTCTCGCAAGCAAAGAGAGTACCCCGTCTCTCAAACAAAAATATGAGAATCCCCGTCTCTTAACCGAAAATAAAGCAAGGAAGTCTCCAATACTCCCAAGCAACACACACAAAACCAAAATTAAAATCACGTAAGGCACTCAAAGCAAGTAATAAATATCACCCATATTGTTTTCAATTACTCCAAGTAATTTACCACAGTACGAGATCAGAGCACCTAATAATAAACAAAAATTGGGTAGGTTAAATTTGCATGGATGCATGTATCATGAATGTTATAAGTACCGTTCACCGTAGTTGCAAAAATTTAAGTTGTGAATTGTCGTTGTCCAAGGTATGCTCTGTCCTGAATGTAGTTCAGTGCCCAGCTTGTCTTGAACCTCTTCAGGGTTCCCCGGTGAAGCGATTGAGGAATCCTTTTAAGGATCATATTCTTAGATCCGTTCTGACTTGTACTGTTTCCAGTCTTCACCATTTCCTTCAATCCTCATTTGCCCAACTAACTCTTTTTAATTAACCGAATTTGACTTCCCGAATGCCCTTAGACCACCCGTCTCGAAGTTAGGTCCATGGCTACTATCTTACCCATATCGGAGTTTAAAATACCCTCAAGGATAACTACTCCTGACAACCTTGACGATTCAATCCCTACCTTGAGGTATTCGTCATTAGGATCTACCTTAACACGAATCCTTTTCCATCTTCCGTTCATGTTATCTATTCATACTCTTTAACCCCCTCAAGGCTATATTCGGTATCCAGCTCCACATTTCTTGAATCGAAGATAAAATGTTCTTGATGCGTTTTGAAGTTTGATGTAAATCCTCCAATGATCATCTTTTCCATTTGGTCCCTTCTTAAGTTTCCTTCTAGATCACCTTTGATAGAACCGAGAACTTAATAATGTTGTCTCGGATCCCTTAATACTTTTACTGAATAAATTTTGATCGACAACATCCCCTCATATAATAGATTGATCCAATTTTCCCTTAGTTAATTCCCTCTTAGGAGGTCACAGAGACTCCCATATAATTTCATCACTCCCAATTCGGAATTCCGGACATAGAGTCGTTCAATAAACTCTCTTCTTTATATCTCGAAAAATCTTCCCCCGAATTTGACATCGTCACTTCTCTCTTAACAACTTAACCATTACCGTCCTCTTATTCATTTCCAATGGCCACCATTAGGATTTCCGACTTCTCCTTAATTTGCATCCCCGTTGTTGCTATTGACATATTTGTTCGAGCACTACTTCCAACCTCCATTTTATCTCTCGGTCGTGCTCTCCCCCTTAAATTTCTATTGTCCCGGGTTGAACTGATACTTGATAGTTGAGGCGAAAGGACTTCTTATCAAGTAAACAGTAAAATGCATGTTGGGTTAAATGACAATGCATGGGTCACATTTACATCAAGCAATTATACCATACATTAGCGCAACGAAATTAATTAGAAATGCACGGATAAACATAAGGTCAAAAGAGTAAATAATTAATGCAAAATATGATGCACGTGCTATGAATGCTTTGGAACCTGTCACCGATGTGGGAAGTTATTAGCTAGGTAGCTCTCCTCGTTCTTCCGATCCCAAGGTCACTTGACCTGGTAATTATTCCTTGCCTTTCCCATGGTCTTCGAGACTTTCATGCTTCTTTGTAAGTCAACTTGTATCTTCCACTGTCCGAGATTGCAATTTCTTGACCCCTACTTCTTCCACGTCCACTGAGTTAGCATCCACACTTCTCCTCGCAATTCGACCTTTACTTCTAATCGTCACCTTAATCAAGAATCCCGTACCTATCCTTTGTGAATTCAATTCACCTCCAATTGCTTACATTTGAGCGCATGATATCCTTGCAAGGAGTGATTGCCTTTCTTTACCGTTTCCATTTGTTGCTTCATATCTTTCATTTTACTTCACAACATGGCAATTCAGCTTGGTTTTGGAAACACGAACTCATATCCCAATCAACACCTTGATCAAGATTCCCGCGACTATTGTTTATGAGTTTGCCATCACGATCGAAATCCAGAGCACCCAAGTCCAGCTCTTCCCGGTTTTAACTTCGACGGACTTGATTTCAATTCACCAGGCTTAATTAGAAATCCTTCTTGTCGCCCATGGTACACAGCTCCTACCGGACCCATTTTATCTTAGTCTCTCCTAATTATTGAGACCTCTTCAACGATCCAATCCGGGATCAAAATATCTTCAAGGTTCGTTCACTTCATCCTTTAGGTTGAAAGATCTTGCTGAATCCAATTAAAACACTCCAAGTAGCAGATTCTCATAAATTAGTCTTTTGAGTCCCAACAATCCCATGATTAACTCCTATTCCGATTTCACCAAATGTCTCTCTACCATCGCATCTCTAGATTCAACCTTCCCATTCCGAATTCTCATCCTTGACTCTAGCTCCATTTGGGAAGTCTCACATCTCTAATTCTCTACATTCTTCCCAGAGTATCCTGCCCATCTTCCATGTCTCAGAAAGGTTTGCAATCGATCTTCTTTGTCGTAGAACTTGGCCGTGGTTTGATATTATCTCCATAACCTATAAATCACAGCTTACTTCAAGAGTAGATGCATGCGATTAGTGCATGCTCATGACACATTTTCAACAATTAATGCAAGGATCCTTATGTAAATGCAACTGATAGTCCCACAACATTCAAAAAGGAAAGCCAAATTCATGTTCAAGATTAATGCAATGCACACATTGTCATATAATCCCTAAGCCGTACGACCTAGACTGACTCACACACGATACGAGAACACCGGTTTTGCAACCGGGCTCTGATACCACTTAAGGATGTAACACCCGAGCGCAAGGTGTCACATCTCCCGCACCGAGACTCGACCCGAACATGAAATGGACGATCCATACCCGAGCCAAATCACGGCGAACGGGGACATACACACACTCTATGCTAGGCGGGACTAACCCTTGAACCATAAAATCAGAATAATTACAAACAAAGAAGCAATAACTAGCCATTTCTTAAATAATGAGTAACCAAAATCCAAAGATGATCCATGCACATTAATCCAACGATTCCATTAGGGCTCAAAACATGTACGCTCCAATAGCAACAGTTATATACAATGATCACAAGTGCAAAATGCGAGTGTAAGACCAAGAAATTACAAGAGCTAACACGAAGGAAAAACCTATGACTCGAATCCCGCCTAGCTCCCTCGACACCTGCACAACACAACTGAAAGCCAAACGGGTTCAGTCCAAAAGGGACTGGTGGGTATAAAAGCAGGGCATAATTATAGTATACAACGGAATTTAACAATCACATGCAAGCTATAATTTCAAGTGAGGTTTTTAAAGGATTTCCCAAGTGGGCAAATAGAAATCATCAAAAGGGATTATAACAATTCATTAACATTAGGTCATTAATGGCCCGGCGAGTGGGCGTGCATTATCTCCAACCAACACCTCGTGTACTACATTAACATTCATTAACATTCATTCATTCATTCTTTCTTTCTTTTCATGCATATCATTCTTTCGTGCGCATTCAATAACATTTACACCTTCTTCCTCCGGGTTGGTGGCGGGTTTGCAAGGCCCATCCACCCATTCATTGACCAAAAGGGGAACATGACTCCCCAGATGGCACTCAGCGTCCATTCCTCGCTAACTCCTAACGAGGTCCGGTTACGCCGTTTATTGGTGGGACTAGTGTGAGGGTTTCCCGTCAGCCCATGCCTTCTCGGTTCCCCACTCACACCAAGCCCCTGGGCCCCATTCGTGCATTCGATTCTTTCTCGCCAAAACATTAGGTAGGATTCATGAAATAAGGGCTTTACGTTTGCAATCATTTACTCGATGAAAGACTCAATATATATATCATATTACTTTGGCTTAAAACTTTTCACGTAGGGAGATATACCGGGTCGTTTTATCTAAGTAGAAGAGAAACCCACCTTAACCGCAAAAGGGAGCAAACACAAGCCTCACTGACCGGCCTCGTTTCCAACGGACTCAAAATCTGTGCAAGAGAGGTGAGGTGAGACTCAATATGACCAAATAAGACGCTCGGCAATGCAATGATTATGATATGAATGCATATATGATCATGTTATATCATAAAAACGTTCATGTGCACTATTAATGCAATTAAGGCATATGAACAAGTCATTCATTTAAATACTTTCAAGAAGTGAAGGTATCATACTCATTTATTTCATATCCTTCATAATTCATAGCAATATCTTACAAAATCTTAGAACCATAATCATATTATACCTTCAAACATGTTTACATTGAGTATGATACACAAAAAGGGTAAAGAACATCACTTAAGACATCCAAAGAATGCAAGAATGAACTTAATATTTCATATAGAAGCATTCAAGCCACGTCATAGAAATTCACCAAAAGCATGCTTTAAACCTCATCCAAATACCATGAAATTGAACCACAATACTCCTAACACATAGGAAAACAAGTTCATAGTTCAACACGAAAGGAGATAAAGTCATTCAAGAGGTGAAACGAATCAAAAACCGAAAAGGAAGCAACACGGACTGCGCAGGGGAAGGGACACGGGGGTGCCACCAACCCTAGCCAAACTGAGCCACGGCCGTGGCTCAGTACAGAGCTGCCCAGAAGGTGTGACACACCCGTGTCTCACTCTTATGAGTAAATGAGACACGGGGGTGTCACGGTACAGAACTATAAAGTGTCCACAGAATTTCCGGCAAAACTGAACCCTTATAACCTCAGACCAAAAGCATACCAAACCAACTCCAAATGCTCTGAAACTTAATATAAAATATATTTGGCATGTTATGAACATTTTTCATTTAGAGTTCAAAAGCTAAATCACACGTTAAGATCATCGAAACCATGCAACAAAACTGGGTCGCCAAAATCGCACATATGAGCCCTAATGATTCTATCATGCCTTGATCAAGTACTTAGGGCTTGAATTTGGATCTGAAACTTTGGGGAATGCATGATAACATACTAAACAACCAATATAAATCATATATATGCAAAATGGTACAATTTAAAGCACATTAGAATGACCAACAAGTTACAAAACGAAACAGCAACAAGTCTGTCATGGAGCACGCATAAAAACAGGCCATGTATTTCGGTTTTAAGGCTTAAAATGGATCCAAATACTTAAAACATGAATGCTAACATATAAAACAATGAGTGTACATCAACTCCATGCAATTTCACACGAAGAGAAGGTCATATGATCAAGCTACAACACCAAATTTCACACAGCAGTTCGAAAAACAGGGGAATCAATTTGATCATCAAGTTTGGAGCTCCATATCTCATAATTTCATAAAAGGAGCAAGAGATGAAATCCTCCTAACATCATATACTATCAGTTGGGAAAGAAATTGGCCAAGAAACAAGCTCATATAATCATGTAAAAGCAAGAAAATCAGCCACACAAGCAAATAGGTCACTGGAACAAAAATCCCTAAAAGTTCATACCAAACTCATCACTCAAACCCTAACCAAATCTGATCCAAATCATGATGTAAGTAGATGAAATCAAGCATAATAGAGTAGAGAAGACATAAATATTCATACCTTAAAGATTTGGGAGAGAAAGGTGGTGGTTTGAGCTCCAAAACCACAAAAATGGCCAAGGGTTTCTTCTCCTTTCTTCCCTCTTCCTTTCTCGATCAGACCCAGCAGAAATGAGGGAGATATGGTTCGGTTTTTGCTGCTAAAAGGGGGAGGAAGGGGTTAACTCAAGGTACAAAAGTCATGGTAAAGGTATGGTTAGGTTAAGAGGTGTTATGGGGTCCCACCATGAAGACTAGTCAACCAAAAGGAGCTCTTCTTACACGAGTTGTCCGTTAGGGTTGGATTTCGGAGGTCTTAATGATTTCAAAAAGGTATGAGGCTTGTTCCATTGTCTCCGAATCGTCAATACGAAGGCAACAGAGGTGTCGGAATTCGAATCCGAATTCCCGAGCTCAAGATATCACATACGGAACCAAGGGTGCGCTAATTGCTCGTTAGCCCCCGACTTGGTTCCACAAATCAAAATAAATTCATAAACACGTCAAATGAATCCGAAAACATAATCCGAGCATATAAGCATGTTCATAATACACACATTTACGACATACTAAACTTCCATACCAATCCGATATCATTACATATATGAACGAAGCACAAATAGAACACTCATGCGTATGAACGAATTCAAAACGTTATAAATTAATTACTGAAACCTAAATTCCATTTTAAATAAATTTAAAGCCAACTTATAACATGTTGAAATTAATTAACGAAATTACCGAAATAGTTAAGGTAACGTGAAACCTCAATTAAGAAATTAAACACTAAATATCAAAGTAGAAATAAAATGCATTAAATTAAAATAACAACAGTCTATAGTTTAAATCAAATGTGAACACTTATAAACAATTAATCATATAATTAAATAATTAATTTGCGCAATTTATGAACAAACACGCCACATTATTAAAAACTGAAAAACTGGGGCGTCACATATGAATTGACACTTAAAGAAATGCAAATACTTAGGCAAATCTTATTTTCAAACCAAATCCATGCAATTCAAGACATTACATAACCCATCATAATCATTTATAATCATATGTCACGTTCATATGCACAATTAAAGCATAATACAAGGTAGAGATACGTAACAGAGTGCAAATATGTTTCATGCAAACAATTCACATTACTTGAGTAACATATAATGCATATGAGAACAAATACATAATCATAAACATGATAAAACAAGTTAGGATCAAGTTTGGAGGTCGAAAGGTACGAGAAAAACGGAATAAGAACACGAAAAAGGGTTCCGAGTGAAAACGGGGAAAAACTGACAGATTTCCAAAGCGGACAAGTTGAAGGAAAAAGATCATAACTTGAGTTTTAGAAATGGGAATTAAGTTTTGTTTCTTGGGAATGAAACTACACACATAGGCGTTTCAAATGGTAGGTGGCTCGAATGGTGGTTCAAAGCGAGGCGAAAATGGCATAGGTTCGAAGTTGGACGAATGCAGAATTTAGGCGAAGTAGCGACACCAATTTCAAACGATAATATCTCATAAATGATAAACTATAATGAGGTGATTCCAATTGGAGGATGTTCTAGACTTCAAGAGGTTTCCTTGGGTTCAAAAATCAGATAAATTGGAGCTCGGACGAGGTCTGCACGGCCGTGTCAATATTGGCCTGGAAACTGACACGGCCGTGTCCGATAAAAAAAATTCCAACTCGAGGGCCTGACACGGCCGTGTTGGAAATGAACTAGGGTTCGACACGGCCGTGTTGGGTCGTCTTCTCCACAAAAGAGCAGCAAAGAAGCAGGGGTTCGACGGGAAATGGTCCAAAATCACCCCCAACCTCATTCCAACCAATTAATACACCAAAATGCATCAAATTACACATATATAACATATAAACATCAATATAAATCGCAGATAGGCACGTTGGGAGCAAGTTATCGTGTTTTGGCACTATTCATCACATCCCCATAACCATGGGCTCAAGCAAGCAAAAGGGAAATCAATCGGTAGAAATGACGTACATGAAGAGAGGAACACACTGCTTACCTTGAATCGTTGATTGGACGAGCGAGGAAGTCGGAACTTGAGCTTGAAGATCCGGTTGGGGTTTCTCTTTTCTTTTCTCCTCCCTCTTCTTGTGCTGAACGTGAAAGTGGGGAAAGAAGAAAGGGCTTGGCCCTTTTCACTTAGCCAAGACACGGGTAGGGTCGGACGGTTAGGGTCAAACGGTATCCGGTCCACACGGATCAGATTTAAAACGGTTGGGCAATCAAGTGGCTTAAGAAATTAAATGGTTAGTTCATTGAATCCGAATTATTGAAACGAACTCAATGTTAAGGTTAGGATTCAAATCCGAATCCTCGGCTCAAAATAGCCACGAACGGCCCAAACACCCTAATTTCAAATTAGGTCCCTAATTGCAAATATTGGACAATTGAGTCCAAGTACATCTTAAGTAAATTCTAAGGCGCACATTATTAAAATAAACTTACACGTTGACACTTAAAACATGAGTATTCACATAAATCACAGAAGTCTAGAATAAAACTCTCCCGTGAAGCCTTACCTGGTAATCTTGAAAACACGGGGCGTTACAAATAGCATTCATGGCATTTGCATACATGCATCGCTTAAGTACCCATATCCTATTTCGTTTGATGTGTGTGATGACTATTGTTCTTTTAATTGTGATAACTTGGATACCTGATCTAGTACTTGTAACTTGAAATTTCTACTTGTTTTGAACCGTTGCTGAGATGAATAAGTTCTGTACTTAAGTGGACTATTCATGCCCATGTGATTTAGACTTCTCTTAACTATTCACTGACTTGTCATACGCATACACGTATACTGTGACTTTGTTACAGGGATTCCATCGCGATGTCCCCCTTGAGTGAGGCATGGGTGTGGAATCAATGCTTAAGGGACACCGATATCAGTTGTATAAGGTATACCAAACATGCATCGTGTTGGAAAACACGAATCAGAAAGCAGCGGGATTTAAAAAATTTTCCCAACAAAAGGACCTTGAACTCGTAATCGTGTAACCAAATTCGTAAAGATAGAAAACTTACTTTTCTTTTATTCTTTCTTGAAGCGTTTCAAGCCACCCAAGAACGCTCTTCACGCGGCTTGATCCCCTCTCCTTGGTAAAGCTCGAATCTTCAAACTTCTAACTTGAAGTCTCTAGAGAAAGTCCACCAACTTGATCACAATCTAACTAGTAAGGATGCTAGTTCTCTAGTTAGTGTTTAGGCTTAACCTAGGGTTTAATTTAATCTTAGAGAAAGGAAGGTGTTCAACACATGAACCAAGAATTGTCTATTAGCTCTAAAGGGGAGCGTGAGCTCCCCTATATATAGGAAAGGGGAGGGGCGGCCGAACCTAGTCCTAATGGACAAAGGATTTGGTCCCTCTCTCTCCTATTACTTGATGATCAAGTATTTTCCAACTTTGACTTTGAATTCTAATTCAAGTCAACTTTTAAGAGAGCTAAAAATATCCAAACTATTTTTGGATAATTTTATACTTTATTTATTATAAAATAAATAACTTATTTTTATCTAATTAATTAATTCGTAATTAATTAACTAGATTATTTTCTCCAAAATTAGACTTTCTTTTTAATTCAAAATTAAACCAAAGTCTATTAAATAATTAACTAATTAATTATTTAACATATATATATATATACACACGTGTGTGACACGTGTCACAGTGACACGTGTCACTCACGTGAGCCACACGTGTGACTTCACACGTGTGGAACCCTCTTGGCCCGATTAACTCGTTTAATCATTTTCAAGCCTCAACTCATGTAACCAAGTTGTTGTGTGTGACCCTCTAGGTTCTCAATTCAATTAGCAGTGACCCTAATTAATTAATTCGCTAATTAATTAATCAGTCCACAGATTAAACGACCATAGTCTAGCAATAGGTGTTTAACCACTAGCTGAATTGGAATGTTCGGATTCGACAGAACCTTTAAGTCATTGATTCATGTGAGATACAATCCTCCTACTTACTATCTCTCAACCAAGATCTAGGGTAAGGGAATAATCAGAACCCTAATAATCCGGTCTTAAAGCTAAGTGCATTTCATATCCATTTGATCTCAATCCAAGAAACCTTTTTCTTGATGTCTTGATCTACTGCCTTGGCCAAGGACTCCATATGGCATATGAATGACTTACACAATAAGTGATCACCTTGCAAATGCAAGTGTAGGTCCTTTCTTGATTCTCATTCACTTTCATGAATCACTTGTGCAGCCCCAGCATAAGCCTTGAATCAGTTGTCTAAGGAGACACCCTTTAAAGCTTATACCTAAGACTACAAAGTTAACTCATAAAGTGACAAGGAACCTCAAGTCTAAGGATCAATTAATCACATCAATGACTCGTGAGATATTTCCTAATCTGGAAGTTTCCATTTCCTGAAATAGAAACTTCATTTCCCATTTAGGAATGTTCTCACACGGGGCACCTCAGTGAACTTACTTATTAAAGTAAGCACCCTCATGTATCACGCACGTATCAACTATACACTTTGCACCTCCATGAAACAAGGTGGTCCTTCTTAAGGGCGTGATCCCACAAGCAAGCCTTAGAGGAGTCAAGTTGACACTCCCACTGTCTGTAGGACTCATCGGCTTGGAGTATTTTACTAATCATGACTTATGTGATATAGGGCTCGTTTCATGAACCATTTCACCTAAATGGTAGAGTCCTAGAGTCATCAGGATTAGGGGAGTTCTTATACATGCACAGATAAAGTAAACCCATACCAAACAAGAGCATATACAGAAGTGTTGCCTCAATTCGTTAGTTCATTCAAAGATTGTCTGTGATTACAATAAGGAAAAGCACAAAGCGGATATACAATCGGCTTTCTAGGGCACTATTCCTAACAATCTCCCACTTGCCCGTCAAAGCCATTCTAAAGCTACTCTAAGTCCCATCTTCTGAAGATGACCTTGGAAAGCTTCTCGACTAAGGGGTTTAGTAAGTGGATCTGCCACGTTCTCTGCTGATGTGACCCTCTCAATTTGCACATCACCTCTTTTGATAATATCACGGATTAGGTGATACTTCCTCATAATGTGCTTGGTCCGTTGGTGAGATCTTGGTTCTCTTGCTTGAGCAACCGCCCCAGTGTTGTCACAAAACACAGTAATGGGGTCTTTCATGCTAGGAACAACATTCAACTCTTGAATGAAGTTTCTAATCCAAACACCTTCCTTAGCTGCATCATTTGCAGCTAAGTATTCGGCCTCAGTGGTCGAATCTGCAGTGGTTGTTTGCTTGGAACTCTTCCAACTCACTGCTCCGCCGTTTAGGCAGAAAATGTATCCTGACATTGACTTAAAATCATCTAAGTCAGATGCAAAGCTTGCATCGCGGTATCCTTCGACAGTAAGATCTTTCTGACCTCCGTAAACTAAGAATAAATCTTTAGTACTCTTCAAGTACTTAAGAATATTCTTCACGGCAGCCCAGTGACCATCTCCAGGGTCAGATTGGAAACGACTTGTCACACTAAGTGCATAAGCCACATCCGGTCGAGTACATAACATTGCATACATTATGCTACCTATTGCTGATGCATAAGGTGTATGAGTCATTCTTTCCTTCTCAAGGTTAGTCTTAGGACACATCTTCTTTGAAAGACATGTTCCTACACTCATAGGAAGGTTCTTAACCTTTGCTGACTCCATATTGAATCTCTTCAATACTTTGTCAATGTACATCGACTGTGATAGTCCTATTAACCTTCTAGATCTATCTCTATAGATTTTAATTCCAAGGATATAGGACGCATCACCAAGATCTTTCATCTCGAATTGGTTCGATAACCATAACTTAGTCACTTTCATGTCATCCTTCGAATTCCCAATAAGAAGGATGTCATCAACATAAAGTACTAAGAATTGCACTGAGGTCTCCAATTCCTTTCTATACACACATGATTCATTCGAAATTTGGATGAAGCCAAACGCTTTGACCGATTCATCAAATCGAATGTTCCAATTCCTAGAAGCCTGTTTCAATCCATAGATTGATCTTTGGAGTTTGCAAACCTTTTGCTCACTCCCACTGAATGTGAAACCTATGGGTTGCTCCATATAAATGTCTTTGTCAATGTCACCATTGAGAAAGGCAGTTTTCACATCCATTTGCCATATCTCATAGTCATAATATGCAGCAATGGCAAGCATGATCCGAATAGACTTTTGCATTGCAACTGGTGAAAAGGTTTCGTCAAAGTCCACGCCGGGTCTCTGAGTGAATCCTTTTGCAACCAGTCTTGCTTTGTAGGCTGCAATGCTTCCATCAACTCCAAGCTTTCTCTTAAAGATCCATTTGCAACCTATGGGTTTGACCCCATCAGGCAAATCTACCAAGGTCCAAACTTGGTTGGAGTTCATGGAATCCATTTCGGATTTCATGGCTTCTATCCACTGTTCAGACTCAGAATCTGAAAGTGCCTCCTCATATGTTGAAGGATCATTATCCTTTTGAGAGATTTCATGGAAGAATCCATACCATCTCTCCGGCTGTCTAGGATTGCGTTCAGAACGCCTTAGAGGAGGATTTTCATGTGTATCGAAATTCGTGATTGGTTGTGGTTGATCAGAGTGGGACGTTTCTTCAGTGGGTGGTATGGGGTCACTTTGTACTTCTTCTAATTCTATGATCTTGCCTTGCTTTTTTTTAAGGAACGGTTCCTCCAGAAAAGTAGCATTTCTGGAAACAAGCACCTTTTGCTCAGATTGATCATAGAAGTAGTATCCTATGGATTCCTTAGGATAACCTACAAAGTAGCATAAGTTAGAACGAGATTCTAACTTATCTCCCACTGTCCTCTTCACGTAAGCAGGACAACCCCAAATTCTTAAGTAAGAATAACTAGGGATTTTACCATGCCACATTTCATAGGGCGTTTTAGGGACTGACTTAGAGGGAACTAGATTCAAAATCTTTGCTGCACTTTCTAGGGCATAACCCCAGAAAGAAGGTGGTAAGTCAGTGAAACTCATCATGGAACGAACCATATCAAGTAGGGTTCGATTCCTTCTCTCAGAAACTCCATTAAGCTGAGGAGTTCCCGGAGGAGTCCACTGAGAGATAATCCCATTATCCTTGAGATGATTAAGGAATTCTTCACTAAGATACTCGCCTCCTCGATCAGATCGAAGTGCTTTGATCTTGTGACCAGTTTGGTTCTCAACCTCCTTTTGAAATTCTAAGAATTTCTCAAAAGCTTCAGATTTATACTTCATTAAGTATACATAACCATACCGACTAAAGTCATCAGTAAAGGTTATGAAATACTGATGATTGCTTCTAGTGCTTACACTAAGCGGTCCACAAACATCAGTATGGATCAAATCCAAAACCTCAGTGGCACGTTCCACAGTTCCCTTAAAAGGGACTTTGGACATTTTTCCTTTGAGACAGGATTCGCAAGAAGTTAACTCTTTAAGATCATTTTCAGAGAATGATCCTAAAGTGTTTATCTTGCTAATTCTGTTCTTGGAAATGTGTCCTAATCTAGCGTGCCATAAGGGAGCTGAAACTTTGTCATCTCTCTTACGCTTTGTTTCTCGTTGTATATTCATAATATTGATATTTTGAGTTAGGTAAAGTCCATTACTTAGAGTACCGATATGAACGGAAGAGTTGTTCCGTTTGATAATATATTTACCATTCTTAATATAAGTTTCATAACCTTCACAATCTAATATTGGAACTGAAATTATATTACGAATAATGCTCGGTACATAAAGGACTTTATTTAATACTAACTCAAAACTACCTAAATCTAATCTAATTGTGCCTAAAGCTCGAGCTTCAACGTTTGAGCCATCGCCGATCTTCAAGACACATTCTCCTTCTTTTAGTTGTTGAACATCACTTAGCATCTGTACATCATTACAGATATGAGTTCCACAACCGGTATCAAGTACCCAAGAACTAGAATTAATAGAAAGATTTACTTTAACGAGAAAGATACCTTTCTTTAGAGTAGCCTTGTACTCTGGGCAGTTTCTCCTCCAATGTCCCGCTCTGCCACAATGGAAGCAAACATCCTCTTTCTGATCACGCTTCTTCTTTTGGGCCTTCCCCTTCGAAATGCCACCAGTGGGCCTAAGGGGTTTCTTCTTCTTCTTTTGGGCTTTCTTGCCCTTACCTTTAGAAGGCCCAGAAGAGGAAGATGGAGCATTCACCATCAAAACCTTATTGTCCTTCTTGATCGTGCTTTCAGCAGTCACAAGCTGACTAATCAGCTCAGCTACGGTAGCACCAGCATGATTCATGTTGAAGTTAAGGACAAATGGGTTGAATGATGGTGGGAGCGAAGCTAGCAACAAATCCACTGAAAGCTCATCTTTCAGTGGCATGTCCATGGAAGCAAGTTTCTCAGTAAGGGCAAGAAACTTGAGTCCATATTCATGTACACTTGAACCTTCCCTCATTCTCAAGTGGAACAATTCCTTTGAAGTGTTATACCTTGTAACACGTTCATGAGGGCGGTAAAGTTGCTCTAAGTGGTCGTAAATCTCCCAAGCAAATTCCATGGCCTCATGTTGCCTTTGCAAGTCCGGAGACATGTTAGCCAACATAAGGCAACGGGCTTGGAGATTATCATCCTTCCACTTCTGAATCGCATCCCGCTCGGCCCGAGTGGGAGCCTCCCCTTCGGGACTAGGCTCCCCTTCGAAGAGAACATAAGTTCTCTTCTCAGAATCTAAAATGATTTTTAGATTCCTCAGCCAATCAGAATAGTTGGGACCAGTCAACTTGTTTGACTCGAGGATCGATACAAGAGGGTTTTTGGTTGCCATTTCAAAACACGTAGAGAATCACAGAATCTACGACCTAAATGGTAAAACAGAGAACTAGTGAGCATGCTGAATTATAACGATATACAAAAGATAAGGTCTTTAATCGAATGTAGCTCCCACTGTTTTTCAAAGATCTAGAATTCCCAAAGATCTAAGAGGAACACGTTTCCCAATGGGTACTAAGATCCTAGGCATTTTACCTCGAACCCACGACTCGCGGACATTCTAAGTAAGAACCCTAGGTAGGTACAACTTACCAATTCTAACACCTTTAGAACTCTTAGTAATTGTTTTTGCATCACCTATCTTTCAATATGGACCCACGACTCGTGCGACATCCATATTTACTTAGGCGTTAAGCTAGACCCATCAATCATAAGATCATGACCAAAACTCAGTTCGAACGACCCACGACTCGCGGACATCGCCCTTGCTAAAATTGACCACGAAATATTGACCATTTAAAATGATTAATTAGGTAACTAAGAACTAATAAGCTCCACTAGCTATCCCACGACTCGTGGACAATAACTAGCTTTACTTACTGAACTTAAAACCTATTGATGGAATGCTAGGAATTCAATTCAAAATTTGCATCTCGAATTAAACACCTATTTGTTCGAAATTAGCTTAATATTTAATGGGAATTTTCGAATCAACCGGAGAGTTGTCCGGTTCGACCTCACCAACATATATGTTATCCAATTTTATTAGTCTTGATTAATGCAAGTACACTTAAATGCATTTCAAACAAGCACATAAACAGATAACATGTCCTAGCATGATACTAACATGTAATGATCATGGGTTCTACCTATCTTATGCGTGATATGTGGGAGCCACTCCACAATCACAAGTTCTAACATACATGCCACATAAACAGTTCAAATCACATAAGGGAAAGCGGTAACAAAATACGAGCCCTATCTCTTTTACATTTAACAATTGAGATTCCCCTCCCTAACATTTTGAGGGGTCTTCACTTATGGCCTCCTTGTTACTTGAATGTGGTCCATCTTACTCCATGGGTGCATTGTCTCCAAAATGAAAATAAAACCTCACCACCTATCTCTACTCTCAAATTACAATAAAAAGAAAAAGACATAAAGTAATAAGGCTCAATCTTCATATTGGCCTTAGACAATTACACGGGGCATACCCCGGCCTCAAAAACAGTAATATGGAAAGCCACATAATAAATCACATAACAGTACGCACATAAGTGAGGCTCCAACCTCAATTGAAAAAACGCAACTATAGGGCTCCAACCCCAATTTAAACCATCCATGTGCATAAATTAAAACCATACATAGATCTAAACCGATGATCACCTAACATGCTTTTGCAAGAATTTAAATTTAACCAATAAATTAAAATTCTCGCTTTAAGCTCTAATAGCTTAAAACACGACTTGATGCGAGTCTTATTTATAAAAGTTTTCAATAAATCCCAAATTACCAAAACAAATAAAATTCCAATTAATTTCTGAAAATTAATAATTTTATCAAGATGTATTTTCCCAAAATATAAACCGTTTCAATTTCTCAAAAATCCCAATTTTAAGTTTTATTCAAAAAAATTAAAATAAATATTCAAAAATAAAATTTTAAAATTAAAATAAAAAAATTGGGACTAGATTGCATGAAACACAAAAAGGCCGGATCACGAAAACGGGGTTGCCCGTCCCAAGTGCGGCGTGTGCGCACAGCATGCGCGCACAGCGGGCGGCCAAGGCCGCGCGAGTGCGCGCTGGAGCGCGCAGCTCCTGCCGGGCATTGGGCGGCTAGTCTCGGCCGCCCTGGGCGGGTGCGCCTAGGCGCGCCCGGAAGGCTCCCGCACAGGCGTGCGGGAGGTGCTGGGCGACTGGCCGATCTGTCCCGGCCAGGCCTGGGCGGCGACGGGCGGACGGCGTGCGGGAGACTGGCCGGTCTGTTCCGGCCAGCCCTGGGCAATGATGGGCGGGCACGCCTAGGCGTGCCCGGGAGGGCCTCCCGCGCGGTTGCGGGAGGGTGGCGCGCGAAGCCAGCGCGTGCGACTCCTTCGCGCGCGGGGTTTCGCGTGTTCATCGCGATCCGGGCTTTCGTTTCGTGTTTTCGTTCAAAAGCAAAACCAATCCAAGAAATCCAAAAACAGTTTATACAGTTTCAAATCTAAAATTGTTTTTCAAAATTAAATTTTATAAAAACCAATTTTCAGAAACTTTCAGGAAAAAATACAGTTTCGTAATTCAGGCTTTCTAAAACAATTACAAATACTCAATCGCATCAAGCCTAAGAATTTCTACCAAATTCAGTATAATTGAGACGAATCAGAAACACGATTAACGAGGTGGCTCTGATACCACTTGTTGGAAAACACGAATCAGAAAGCAGCGGAATTTAAAAAATTTTCCCAACAAAAGGACCTTGAACTCGTAATCGTGTAACCAAATTCGTAAAGATAGAAAACTTACTTTTCTTTTATTCTTTCTTGAAGCGTTTCAAGCCACCCAAGAACGCTCTTCACGCGGCTTGATCCCCTCTCCTTGGTAAAGCTCGAATCTTCAAACTTCTAACTTGAAGTCTCTAGAGAAAGTCCACCAACTTGATCACAATCTAACTAGTAAGGATGCTAGTTCTCTAGTTAGTGTTTAGGCTTAACCTAGGGTTTAATTTAATCTTGGAGAAAGGAAGGTGTTCAACACATGAACCAAGAATTGTCTATTAGCTCTAAAGGGGAGCATGAGCTCCCCTATATATAGGAAAGGGGAGGGGCGGCCGAACCTAGTCCTAATGGACAAAGGATTTGGTCCCTCTCTCTCCTATTACTTGATGATCAAGTATTTTCCAACTTTGACTTTGAATTCTAATTCAAGTCAACTTTTAAGAGAGCTAAAAATATCCAAACTATTTTTGGATAATTTTATACTTTATTTATTATAAAATAAATAACTTATTTTTATCTAATTAATTAATTCGTAATTAATTAACTAGATTATTTTCTCCAAAATTAGACTTTCTTTTTAATTCAAAATTAAACCAAAGTCTATTAAATAATTAACTAATTAATTATTTAACATATATATATATATACACACGTGTGTGACACGTGTCACAGTGACACGTATCACTCACGTGAGCCACACGTGTGACTTCACACGTGTGGAACCCTCTTGGCCCGATTAACTCGTTTAATCATTTTCAAGCCTCAACTCATGTAACCAAGTTGTTGTGTGTGACCCTCTAGGTTCTCAATTCAATTAGCAGTGACCCTAATTAATTAATTCACTAATTAATTAATCAGTCCACAGATTAAACGACCATAGTCTAGCAACAGGTGTTTAACCCCTAGCTGAATTGGAATGTTCGGATTCGACAGAACCTTTAAGTCATTGATTCATGTGAGATACAATCCTCCTACTTACTATCTCTCAACCAAGATCTAGGGTAAGGGAATAATCAGAACCCTAATAATCCGGTCTTAAAGCTAAGTGCATTTCATATCCATTTGATCTCAATCCAAGAAACCCTTTTCTTGATGTCTTGATCTACTGCCTTGGCCAAGGACTCTATATGGCATATGAATGAGTTACACAATAAGAGATCACCTTGCAAATGCAAGTGTAGGTCCTTTCTTGATTCTCATTCACTTTCATGAATCACTTGTGCAACCCCAGCATAAGCCTTGAATCAGTTGTCTAAGGCGACACCCTTTAAAGCTTATACCTAAGACTACAAAGTTAACTCATAAAGTGACAAGGAACCTCAAGTCTAAGGATCAATTAATCACATCAATGACTCGTGAGATATTTCCTAATCTGGAAGTTTCCATTTCCTGAAATAGAAACTTCCTTTCCCATTTAGGAATGTTCTCACACGGGGCACCTCAGTGAACTTACTTATTAAAGTAAGCACCCTCATGTATCACGCACGTATCAACTATACACTTTGCACCTCCATGAAACAAGGTGGTCCTTCTTAAGGGCGTGATCCCACAAGCAAGCCTTAGAGGAGTCAAGTTGACACTCCCACTGTCTGTAGGACTCATCGGCTTGGAGTATTTTACTAATCATGACTTATGTGATATAGGGCTCGTTTCATGAACCATTTCACCTAAATGGCAGAGTCCTAAAGTCATCAGGATTAGGGGAGTTCTCATACATGCACAGCTAAAGTAAACGCATACCAAACAAGAGCATATAAAGAAGAGTTGCCTCAATTCGTTATTTTATTCAAAGATTGTCTGTGATTACAATAAGGAAAAGCACAAAGCGGATATACAATCGGCTTTCTAGGGCACTATTCCTAACACATCGCATACTTTTCGTCAAGTGTTACTCTGATATGTGTATGTATGTATATTGCTCAGTGGATTTATGTGCAAGAGAGACCTTAGGTTCCGTCTTTTAGGTGCTTGGGAGATGTTCATTCTCTCCATTTATGTGTTAAAGAGTTGCAGGATTCTCTACTTATGTGGTAGAAAGATGTGGATTCTTTCTGAGCTTGTGCACGACATATGTTGGATTCTCTTGTACTTAGATATTCGGGAGATGCTAGATTCTATTGAATTTAGGGGTTTGAGAAATGCTCGAATTTCTTGAACTAGAATGTCGGAAGAGGCTGGAATCTGTCCAACTTAGGCTGAGAGGCGTGGTTCTCTCAATTGTCTGCCCGAGAGTCGGGATTCTCTCTTGTGTGATCGAGAGACGGGGTTCTCTCGCTTTCTGTATTTGAGTGATGGGGTTCTCTCACCTTTTGTACCGAGAGATGGGACTCTCTCTGTATGTCTCGGTTACAATGCACGTCAACGACTACGGACTATAAGAAGCACGAACGGGACGTCCTTGAAGAGACGTTGGTCCTACATCGCATTGACGACTATTTTTACGATAGAAGAATTATGATTTGCTTCGGACTCGATGATTGTGAAGTATCCAGTTGAGATCCAAATCGGGAGATACAAGTCTAGGGAAAACAAGCAAATTCCTATGGTCAGGGCACTGTGGGAAGGACTGAAATCAGAGAAATCAACTTAGGAGACTAAGGAGGAGATGAGGAAGTTGTGTCCGGGTTGTTTGAAGCCGAAGAGTGAACCTGGGGACGAGGTTATCCTAAGGAGGGGCGATCGTGACGCACCGTCCGATAAATCGCACAGGTATGCATCACGAGAGAGTTTACCTTACGCATTTATGTAAGTTAATTCCCTTCCTATGCGTTTAATTCCAACTTTGATTGAAATGGGATTTAATTGACTAAAATGCAAAATGATAAAATATGAATTCTTGCATGACATCCTAAGAACGGAACTTATGTGGATTTAAATTAATTGTTAGAGTTGGATTTAAATAGGACTTGGACCTATTGGTGTGTTTGAGGCCTAACTTGAGTTAGGTGGGTTTGGGTCGTTTGGCACCAATATGAGCTCGAAAATTTGAATTCGAATTCCGACACCACCATTGGACTTGATTTAGTGATTCGGATCGAATGGAATTTACTTTATATTTTTCGAAAACAGTTCAGACCTTAAACCTTTTAAATTTGACCGATTGGGCCGAAAGTCATTTATTTGAGCCCAAATTCTAATAAAGCCTTTAGCCTCATGTTATATCTTGGAAACCCTAACCTTGACCTAGAACTATCAGCCACCATATAAATAGCCTTATCCCTTCTCATTTCATTTCAAACCTCAATTCACACAAGACATATCTTCCATGGAGAGCTTCAAAGAAGAATGAAGATCTAAGGTTTTTCCTATCATTTCAAGAGCTCATATCTTCCTCGTTTCTTAATCATTTCAAGAGCCAAGGTAAGACACAAATTTCCCTTGATGTGTATTTCATTTCTATCCATGAATCTTAGCTTGAAATTGAATGTATGAGCATATATGAGGAAGTCTTGTGAAAATGGTGATTTATGCCCAACTTGAAGAATATGGATCTGATGGTGAATCCTTCAGTTCTTGAGCATGAATATGTGTTTCTCCATGTTGAATATGTGCTATAGTTGTTGGCGGTATGATAGGGAATGAGTTTGGATGCATCTTGCCATGGTTGAAGCTTGATTTTCATGAAAATGGGTTGTATGAGTTTTGGCCAAAATCACCCTTGTTCTTGAGCTAAATTGATATTTATGTGATAAGAATGATTTATGTGATAATATATATGATTTTCGTGGAAATTTTATGGTTTAATTGGTGTGAAATCGGCCATTTTCGGCCATGGTTGTCTTCTTCCCGAAGTTGTGAAGTTTCTGCACAGACTGCACCAGATCTGAGGCCGGAACTGCCGTTCCCGTTTGGCCTTGGTGCCCGGAACGGCCCTTCCCACCAAGGGCTGATGTCAGCACGCGAGAACGGGAAGGGCCATTCCCGGTTTTGCCTGGAGATGGGAACGGCCGTTCCCATGCTCGCTAGGTGATAATTTATGCGTTATGTGATAATTTATCTACATTTCATAATATTATATGTATTATATTTCTATGCATTTATGTGAATTATCCTTAACGTGAAATTTACATGAAATGATTGATAATGAACTTAATTGATATTATGTGATACTTTATATATTTTTCATAACATTAGATGCATAATATTTCCATGAGCTTTTATGAATTAATTGTTAGTGTGACTAAATGCTCTTATATGACCTTAAATTCTCATATATGTAAATGTGTGGATTTAATTGCATGACTTAAATGGAGTTAGATACTCACTTTCCATGGAATTAGACTTGAGTGCATGCATTCATATTCTTCAAGGACTTAAGTGCAAATAATGATGATTCATGCATTTAGTGGGAGATATAATATACCTTATATGCATCTCTTCTCTCTCATTCTACATTTCATTTCCTCAAGAAATCTCACATACACATACACTAATACACGGTATTTACACCAAGGAAGGAGGAGAGGGATTTCATCATCTCCCAAGCTAGAATTCAAGGAGGATTTGCATAAGTGAAGCATCATCATATCATCCTTGCTCATCTTCTTCATTTCTTTGAGGTATAGATGGATTAATTGTATGAATCTCTTGAGATATAGTTGAGTAGGGTTTGATGAGTTAGATGTGATTCCTTATTTATTTGAGGTTAGAAGCATGATTATGTTCATTAGAATTGGTGGCTTGCATGAATCCTTGAACTATATGGAGGTTGGAAGAAATGAAAATATATGGGGTTTTGAATGATGATTCCTTGATGATTGATGCATATTTGATGGTCTGTTTGATGTCTAAATGAAGTATATGAGTTATATACATGTTATATGATAGTTTTGAGTTGATTTTTTGCATTGATTTGGTGTTTAAATGGCTTGGGAGCCATTTTCCGTGAACCCCCTGTTTTGCCCCTTTTTCCAGGCCTGGAAGGGTACCCGGGCGGGTACTTTTGCACCGAAAAGTTTCTGGACCACTTTACCTGGTCGGGGAAATTTTCCCTTGAATTTTACCCGGCCGGGTACCCCCTCATCCGAACTCCGATTGACCTGATTTTTAAGTCGTTGGAAACCGCCTGAAGTCTAGAACACTCTACAATTGGAATCACCTCAATATATTTTCTAGTTTGTGAGATATTATCAATTCTTTTTGGTGTCACTGCTTTACCGACAAACTGCATTCATCCAACTTCAAGCTTACGCCATTTTCTCCTGGCTTTGAACTAGAAAACAAGCCATATATGCTCGGAAATCCCTATGTGTCTAGTTTCATTTACAATAAGAAAAACTTTTTTCCAACTTCTATATCTCAAGATATTCAAGTTTTCCTACAGCTTGTGCATTTCCAGAAATTGCCCATTTTTGTCTTACTTCACCAAAACCTTCTTTATTGCATTCCTTTCACTCTCTTGGCTCCCATATGTGACTTATATGATAAATATACTTGGTTAATTGAAAAGTATGCTCGTACTTGACACATGTTGGTACTTAGTTGCTCAAACGTTATTGTGTGACTTGATGCCTTATATGAATTGAACTTGAAATAATTGAATAATATGAATACATGATTTCTTGTTAGTAATTTCAACTCTTAGGTGTTAATTGGTGTTTATACATGCCTAGTTTGAATGGATTGCTTGGTTTTATTTATTTACATGAGCGTTGCCCTGCGTCCTAATTGGTCTCATATTGAGTCATGTCTCACGGGTTCTTACATTCCCTTTCTTGTCCAGTTTTTCTCCAGGGCGGAGATCATGGATCGTGTGGGCATTGTCTTGTAGAGGTGAGGTTTAATTCTAGATACTTAGAACCCTTACAACCCTATTTGTGTTTTCGGCCAAAAGGTATATATATTTATAGTTTTCAAATCTTATTGATTTACAACGGATGTCATGATTTGAATGGATTGATTGATTGATTGATTGTTTTGGTGAGTAAGCATGTTCACATTGGGGCCCGAGGGAAGTGTATTGAGCCAACCGAGGAAGCAAGGGCTGACGGGTAACTCTTGCACTATCCTCACAAACTGTGGGATCACCTCTGAATCCACCAGGAGGTTTGGTGGAGGAAGAAATCCCGTGCGTGGGAGTCATGTTCCCGACGCACACCATGATTGGATGGCGGGGCCTTGCAATCCCCCATCACCCGGAGGAAGAAGGATAGACTGAAATTGCTAATTGTGCACGGAATTATTTGTGTGATCACCTAATTCATTAATTAAATTGAATGATTGTACACTTTTGGTGAAAGGTTGGAGATTTTCCCTCACTCGCGGGGCCACGTATTGAATTGATCGTGATTGAATTATTAAATTGATTAGTTATAATCTCGGGCGAGTCCTACTTTTCTATTGAACTTATATTGCCTTCTTTTATAAAATCTTACTCGAGATTATAGCTTGCATGGTAATTGCGCATATATTTATTTATACCCCTCGCTCAGTCCGTGTTGGACTGACCCCTCAACTTTTCAGTTTTTGCAGGATCGTGCTAGGCGGGAATGAGAGTCTAGCTTGTCTTTTATTCGGGTCTAGCACTTCACCTCATATTTTGGTTCATGTATTGGTACTTCTTATATTTGGTATTATGCCTTAGTCATGTTGGATATAATATTGTCTTGATATGTAAACGTGGGTATCTATTAGTAAATATGTAAACATGGTACCTATAAGTATTGAATGTTATTGCTTCCGCTTTTATTGCTCCGAATTGTTTATTGGTATTAATTGAGGGTACCCGCCTAGCTTTTGAGTTTTTTTGTCACCCGTTCGCTATAGTTTTGGTTCATGTACGGATCATCCATTTCGTATGTGGACTGAGCTATAGTGCGGGGGGTGTGGCATCTCGGCGTTCCGGGTGCTACATCTTAAGTGGTATCAGAGCCCGGTTGCAAAACCGCGGTTCTAGTGTCTTGTCGTGTCGAGTCTAAGTCGAACGGCATAGGATTAATTGATAATTTGAGAGTCTTGCATCTTAATTGGAACTACTTGAACTTACCTGAACATTCTTGAGCTACTTGATAACTTGCTCATTTTATTAATACATGTCACTACTTGATGATTAATTGATCTTCTATGACTTGGAATTTATATGTTTGATGTTGTAACGCCCCGGTTTTTCTTTCGTTGCGCAAATTAAATTATTTAATTACGTGATTAAATGTTTATAAGTGTTTTATATTTAATTTTAATATAAATTATTATTATTTTATTTTATTTTATTTTATAATTTCAGTTCGTTAATTAATTTATTTAATTTATAATTAAGAATTAAAGTTAATCATGTTTTAATTATATTAATTAATTTCAAAAGTTTAAATCGTTGACTTGAGTTTTAATTTAAAAATACAATTGAAATTTTATTATTTAATTTATAATGTTATGAAATTGTTATGTTTGCGCATGAGTGTTTTAATCGCGCGTCGTTCTTATATGATTTGATATCGAAAATTCATGAAAATTTAGTATGTTGTAGATTTATGTGTTATGAACATGTTTATATGCTCGTTTTATGTTTTCGACTTCGTTTGACGTGGTAACGAATTTATTTTGAATTGTGGAACCAAGTCGGGGGCTAACGAGCAATTAGTGCACCCTTGGTTCCGTGTGTGATATCTTGAGCTCGGGAACTCGGAATCGAGTTCCGTCACCTCCGATGAACTCGTATCAAAGATTCGAGTTCAATAGAACAAGCCTCATATTTTTCTAAGCTCGTTTGAACCTCCAAAATTTAACCGAGACTTATAACGTTCGCCTAAATGACCACCTTCCACTATTTTAATCATATCTTGACCAATACTTAACCAAATTGAGTGAAATTTGGACCCACTTAACCCTCATTTAACCCTTTATAAGCTACCATACATTTCATTTCACTTTTCACGTTCAAACTAAGGCAAACAACAGCTGAAACCGAGCCCCCTCTTGAAGCCAAGAAAACACTATTCATCTTCTTCCCTAGAGCTTAATACTCCATCATTCCACTCTAAAATGGAAAGGTAACTTCATGAATGTGTTGTGCATCTTCTCCTCTTTCTTTTGAGTGCCGAATTTCTGTATATCTTGGGGTTTGAGCTTGGTTTGGGGTTGATTTGTGAATAGTGAGGGTTTGTGAAGATTTGTGAATTTCTTGCTCGTTTGTGGTTCGATTCTTGATCTCTGAAGTGCTATGTTCTCCTTGTTGCATCCTTCAACTAATCCTATACTTGTATTTGAGTTATATGCCTTGTATGAGAGTTCACCATTGTTGAATTTCAAGAAACTTCAAGCTTTTCCTTCTCTCTGTTGTTGCCGGTTGTTATTGGGATTTGAGGGCTGAAATTGTGTAACTTGTGGCTGCTTTAAGTATGTTATGTTGTTGTATTTGTACCTTGCTTGCTGCTATTACTGGATTGAGGTTCGAACAGGGGAGAAGAGATATAGCTGCTGCTGTTCTTCGCGATAAAGATCTCCCCGGGTAGGGAGATTTGTGGAAGAGAAGTCCCCGGCCGGGGACTTTCATGCCAAAACCTTCTGTAACGTCTCCCCGGCCGGGGAAAGTGGAGAAGAAAATCTCCCCTGGCGGGGAGATGGCCTGCTGGGGCGTAGAGTTGTTGCAGCAAGTATGGTTGTGTGTTTAATTTATATATTTGTATATATACGTGTTTATATAGGGGTGTGTGTGTGTTATTATATATAAATAGGTAATGTAAAGGTGTATGTATAATATATATATATATATATATATATATATATATATATATATATATTAATGCATGTATGCGTGGTTGGGCAGTACGTGTATATATATATGTAATATGTTTGTGCATGTATGTAATATATCATATGTATAGTGTATGTTTTATATTCAAGTTATGTAATGCAATTTTCATGCAGGCACGTATATATATATATATATATATATATATAAATATATAAAAAATATATATATATATATATATATATATATATATATATATATATGTTATCTATTTAATTAATATGCAGTTAAGTGCTTTAAAATTTTATGATTTAAGTAGTATGATATTATTTCATGGAATGTGACCTTTCAATTGTAGAATGTTATGCTATGAATTATGGATTTAATTTATGGAATGATTTGAATGCTTAATTCGTTTAACTTATAAAATGTTATTTGGAATTCTCGACTTAAATTGCTATTAATTACGAAATAAATGAACGTGAAACCTTCGTTTATTGATTGAAATTGTTTGATTGACTCGACTTGGCATGATTCATGAAAGATATGAAGCAAATGAGTATGATACCTTCATTTCGTGAAAGTACTTGAATGAATAGCTTGTTTATATGCCTTAAATGCATTAATAGTGCACATGAACGTGTTTATGACATAATATCATCATTTATGCCTCCATATCATGTGCATAAGAATGTCGTGCGTCATATGTGGTTCATATGAAGTCTTGAGTCTCATGTTTGCACTGTGTCAATTCTTTTACAGTTTCTCCAGGGCGGAGAAGCCGGGTTCTTATGATACTTTCAAGTCTTCTTGTCATCTTGGTTTTGTTCGGTAAGAGGCGTACATGTGGGTTTCTCTTCCATTAGCTATGATGACCCCGATATATCCTTATGTGAAGTTTTAAGCCAAAATGTTATATATATATATGTTTATATATCGAGTCTTTTCAAAGAGTCTATGATTTTCAACGTAAAGCCTTTTCCTTTCATGAATCCCTTACCAAATGTTTTGGCGAGATTAGTGAACACATTATTTATGGGGCCCGGGACTATGTGTACGTCGCTATCAGGGAAGCTCGGGCTGACGGTGATCCCCGTGCACTAGTCCCAACATATATTAACAGTGATACTGGCCCTCGTTAGGAGATTAGCGAGGAATGGGAGCTGAGTGCCTTTGGGGAACTCATGAACCCCCATTGGTCAATGACTGAGGTGGCGGGGTCTTGCTAACCCGTCCACCACCCGGAGGAAGAAGGTTGGAATTTATTGTATGATATGAATATGAATGATATGACTGAATGTATGCTAATGAACGAATGAATGAATGATGGTATGCTCGCTAGTGAACGAACAAATGAATAAATGCACACACTAGGTGGAGGCTGGAGAATTCGCCCTCTCGCCGGGCTCACGTATTGAACTTATGAACGACTATGATTATGAATAATGAAATTGAAGGTTGTAATCCCGAGCGTTGTTTCTTTCGTTTTCACCCACTTGGGAAATGCTTCTAAAACCTCACTTGGGATTATAATTTGCATGTGATTGTTTAAATTCTGTTGTATATTATATTTATGCCCTGTTTTATACCCACCAGTCTCCTATGGACTAAACCCGGTTTTGTTATCAGTGCTTTTGCAGGTTTTGGAGTGCTAGGCGGGAAGTCGAGTCTGTCGAGTCTCTTGTTCAATTTGGAGTCCATTTTCTATGCATCTTGTAATGTGTTAAGTTATAGATTTGCATATAATGGTTATGATGATAAGATTTTGTTCGGGACGGACTTCTAAGGATAATAAAACCCGTGAATTTGTGATTACGATTTATGTTTTAATTTTCGGGATTAGGTACTCATGTTAGTGATCATTTTCGATAAACCTCGTGATTGATTTTATGTTCTGCTTCTGCCCTTGCACTTGACTCTTGCACTTGTTTATTTGGTTTAGAGGTTCTAGCTCCCGCCTAGCCTAGAGTGTGAGTGAGTCCCCGTTCGCCATGATTCGGCTCGTGTATGGATTACCCATTTCATATGCGGGTTGGGTCCCGATACGGGGGATGTGGTACTGTAACACCCCAAGCGGTGGGGTATTACACCCCCGCACTATGACCCGACACGTGTACGAAATGAAGAGTCCGCACACGCACCAAGTCATAGCGAACGGGTGACTAACGAAAAACACACCCACTAGCTAGGCGGTACCTAACCCTGTACAGAAGAAAATAAACGAAACAAGCTGGCAGAAGCAATACAAAATGGCAACTTTCAAAAACTTTCATACAGCAAACACATTGAGCAATACCGAAAACAAAATCATCTACACGGGTTCAACTAATCTATCCAACCTGTCCTATCCTGTCCCGAACAATTACACAGCAAGACGGGTTCAACTAATCCAAGCACCTGTCCTAACCTGTCCCGAATTCCAATCAATCAAATCATACAAGCAACCTGCTCACAACATAACTTATACGAAATTTACAAATCAAAATTCAGAACAAAATATTTAACCAACTTAAACGAACAGACGCAGACAAGACAAACACGACACAATGCCGCCTAGCACGAACTCCAACTCAAAACCTGCAAACTAAAAACATAAAAGGGGAGGGGTCAGTCCAAAGACTGAGCGAGGGGCTACCCACACACACCTACATATATATAGAGCACATCACGTAATAAAAGTAACGTTCGTGAACCCGGGGTTAGTTTTTGCGCGCCAAAATAATTTCCCGTGATAATATATATATAGGGTGACTTATCAAAACGTAACTGACAAAACTTAACTTATACAAAACTCAAAACATACGCTCAAAGTCATGCAGACTTAGCACACATATCGGAACATAACTTATTAGTATAAAAGTATACCAATTTTTATCTTAATTTAAGAATCTACCCCCGTTTCACGAACTTATGACAGACGGACAGGCAGAACACTCGGCTGGTACGAGCACACAGACAGACTGAACAAAACAAAACAAAACATAACATACCAGATAGGTGTGATGGAAGGGTTGCGCGACCCTAGCCATCCAGAAGCGGAAGAGGGGAGTGCTCAATGCTACTCAAACCCTTGGACTCCATCCCCCAACCTACGCTCAGGTGGGTTCCGGTACATCCCATACACAGAATTTGGGGCCCCACACTTACACAGATCACAGAAATCAGAAGCTTAACCCGCTACAGACGGACAGACATATTTCATGCATATCGTACTTAGCTATCGTACGTACATATCACGCAGACTGACCTCAAAATCATAACAAAATCAAAGCTAAGCTTATAGAGGCTTATACATAACTTCATACTTTCAAACTCATAGTAAAGCCAACAAAATACGTATCTTACACATATCTACATATACATAAAGGCTTATAAGTCGCATGCATTCGAAAACCGGCACATTTTATTAGGGTATAACTATATCCTAACCTCACCTGGAACCAAACACAGCCGAAGACACAGCAAATAGTTCACCCCGGAACCTGCACGACTCACTTGACACCACCCCGGGTGCACCTGTACCAACTGAGCACACAAAACACAACACAAAACTCAGACTTAGGCTCAAACAACCACACAGAGACGCACAGCAATGCTCATGAATGCACAGAACAAAATGCACATGGTACACATTAGCAAAACAATGATTTATAATCATATACTAAGCTTCATACGAAATTCACACATGGCAAGGTGAAATGGGTCATGTACTTAACTAATTATCCCAAGAAATCAAGTTATATCTTACAACATTTCCCAATAGTTGAAATTAGTCAACGAAACATGTAACGAATCTCATTCAAGTCATGAAATGCATAAACAGAGGATAGCATAATCATTCGACCCTACAAGGTCCCATATAAATCATACAATGCATAACTAATTCATATTTATGCGAATAAATCATTTCTTACTTCCAAGAGTGGCCAATTAATTCATACATCGTACGATAAATTATTTCTAAGTTTTAAAGTTTCTAATTAAGTCATTATAGACATAATAATTCCTCTTTTACTTAGCCAAGGTTGGTATAATCGTTTGTCAAATACTAAGGTTTAATTAGAACAAATCATACAAATTTACATGTTTATGAAAATTATACATACACCCCTTAAAGTTAAGCAAATAGCGAAATTTCAATATGTCGGGATTCAATTTGAAAACCAAAACGTCCATACATATCACATTGCATTTAATGCATGATTTCATATACACTGAAATTCATTTCGATCGACAATTCAAGCAATTAACAATTAATTTGCATTTTAAAACAATTAAATCAAATAATCACAAATACATAAATAAATACGTAGAAAATAAACCGAGTGTCCGATTAAAGAACGGAAAGTGGCAACGGACTCACCATAACGAGACGGACATTCTGTCCGAAGCCCGCCGGATCGCCGCCACCGGAGCCGCCGGAACAGTGGCGGGCAGCCGCTCGGCCGCCGCCGGAGCGTGCCGGAAAAAACCCGAAAAAATCACCCGTGCAAGGATTCGTCGTGCTCAATCCAATTCCTCGATCAATTTCTACAAATTCCAAGCCCATTGTCTCCAATTTAAAATCCAAGAATATGAAAACCCTAGAATCTTCAAACTTCAATTACTTTCAAACTGGTGAACCAAAATGAGATCCGAAAGAGGCATCCGCTTACCCGTGACGAGCTTTACGAAAGCCCTAAGCTTTCTCACCGGAAAAATCCTCGGAGACCTCCGCCACCGCGAACCGCCGCTGCACCGCCGTGAACCGCCGCCAATCGGTTGAATCAAGAGTCGTGTGATCACAGGCCACTAGTTCCCGTCGTTCCGAACAACTTTCGTGAAGGGCCCGAGACCAAAAGATGGCCGGAAATGGCCCCCGTGGATCGCCGAAGTTCCTTCCGCCGCACGCCTCGCCGGAACCACCACCTACGTCCAAAATTGGGTGAAATAGAAGCCGAAATGAACTCAGGGGGTCGGAAAAGGGTAGGAAACACCAACCTTGGTCTGAAAAAGCCGCCGGAGAGGCGAAAACCGCCGCTGCTACAGTGACGGGCGCCGCCGCCGCGAGCATCAGGCGGCGCGTGCGGCGCCGTCGCGGCACGGATGGCCATGCCGCCAACGTCCCTCGCTGCGCCTGGACGTCCCCTCACCGGGACTGGGATGCGTATAGCCGGAAAGCGACCGGAAGCCGCCGGAAAGCGACCGGAAGCCGCCACAAACGGGCGGCCAAGTGGCGGCTCCGCCACCTCGTCCAGCCTCGTCTGAAAATCGGTGATATCTCCACCGTCGCTCATCCGTTGGTCGAGTTCTTGGTACGGTTGTAACCGCATCGTCGAGATAATCGAAATGGACTATTCATTCGTCGAATTCCGTCGAGAAACGGGCAAGTTTGAGTAGTGTGTGAAAATATACCTTGGGGTGTGTGTGAGGGTCGTGAAACGCGGGGCGAGAGAGAGAGAGAAGCTGAAACTCGAATTATGGCATGCAAAACGAGGATCTGGGTATTATATCTCGGGTCCTCGTACACGAAAACAGTCGAAAGAAGGGGTTAACGACGTCAGAATAGGGCAAACTCAGAGTGTACGGACTCGTCTCGATGCCCCGAACGCGTTGAAGGGGTCAAAATGGTCAAAATCTCGTTCGAACAATAAATGACCGAAAAACACCTAAATAGAGGAAATTACAAAAAGGCCCCAAAACTCTTAAAAGAGTTCAAAATAGGGCCACGAAAAATATAAAATCACACAATTAAACACATTAAAAGGTTGAAACGTGGCGTACCTTATAAATCGGACGATCGGGATGTTACAGGTGCCTCCCATTGGGGCGCTACATATGTGTTTTCTTTAATTTAGTTGAATTAATTATTGCATTTTGCATCAAATATGTGGTTAAATGCTAATTATGTGACATGTGCATGTACTAACTGCATGCATTTAGCTTTGAATTCATTTTGAGTTATAGGTTATGAAGATTATATCAAACCACGACCAATTTCTATGACAACTTCAATTTATCGCAAGCTCCTTTTTCTAGTAAGGAATGCACCGGGGAACTTAACACAAGAATTTAAGAGCTATGGTTCTCTCTCTAATGGATTATGGTTCGAGTGATAAGGTCCGGAATAGACGAATTAATTTTAGAAGTAAAGTGAAGAAATCTCGAAAGTGTTTTAAGTTTCAAGGTCTCAATCACCAAGGAGGCCTCGAGGGTAATAGAGACTTAAGGTTAGGATTTGAGGAGCAAGTTGAGGATTTTCCACTATTGGAATCGAAAATCAAGTTGTGGGATGACCTACAAGCTTTAGGTAAGTTGAAGAAGTTCAAAGAGGTGGAGTTGGGGTAGATGATGCTAAGTCATCAAAAGATTAATACATACACCATTCCACATCGAAAGTTAAGTTAGTTAACCAAACTCAATGGGGTTGTGCAAACCGACGGATGGAACGAAGAAAATCTTGGAGGAGGTTAGATCGATGAAGAAGAAAGAAGTCACTACGGATTTTGAGTAAGGAAGAAGTTGAATTGGAAGATAGGGAGCAACAAATGGAAACGGTGAAAGAAGCTAACGAGCTTATAGAAGGAAACTATGTGCTTGAGTGTAAGCAATTGGAGGGTGAGTTCGTTCGACTATTTAAACTTATACAAATTAAATCGAGGATTTCGATTGAGGTGATAGCTAGGTGAAGACTTCGGATAACAATTAGAGACTATTTTTCGAAAGAGGGCTAGTTATCAATTTCAGGGAAGTAGAAGCATTGGAGTTCAAGAATCATAATTTGATTACCAAGTTATACGAGTCGAGATAAGGAAGCTTTGAACAAGAAGATATTTAAGGTGAAGGCTCGAACCACACTTAGAATCTATAAATTGGAAGGAATACTTGGGGACGGAATTGAGTTCAAGAAATTTCAATCCTCGAGTGATGGAAACGTACGGGTTGATGTTGGGGATTTTGAAGAAAATTGGAAGACCGTGGGTAACAAGGAATAACCAACAAATTTAAGGCAAGCTCGTAATTCAACAAAACAAAGAACAAGTGCTAAGTTAAAGAATGCAGCTACGGTGACAGGTTCAAAGCATTCATGGCACGTGCATCATACGTTGTTTAAATTATTTAAATTCCTTTATTTATATGTGCATCTCTATTTGAGCTTAATTGTCTGATGAGTTGCATCTTTAATCATTTATAAGTGTAATACGTGCATCGACATCTTAACCCAACATGCATTTAAAGTGTTTTCTTGATAGAAAATCTCTCCACCTCATCTATCAAGCATTACTTCAACCGAGACACAACCGAAGTAGATACGGAAAGAATTGGGTTGCAAAGTGAGGAACAAAAAGGAGAAAGAACAATTGAAAGGCCGGGAAAAGTAGTTAGGAGTTGGATGGAAGAAGTTATCAGTTCAAAAATAAACGTGAGATGAAATGTCCGAACAAGTGGTGAGATTTGAAATCGTTGATATCAAAGAAGTTGAGTCGACCGGGGAAATGACTTCAAATTTATGGTTGTGCTCAAATGGATTACATTTATTAGAAGCAACAAAAATGTAAGGGTTACAAATAATGGGGTTACTTGAAAGCAACAACAAGGGATGAATTAGGAGATTGAGATGCTTGATGACCTCCAAGGTCAGGATGAGGATATTTAGAAAATAATTTTGGAAAGGGTGAGAGCTTCAAGAAATGGAATGGATATTCAAGAAATGAGGAAAGATTCAGTGCTCGTTGGATTTCCAATTGAGATAGAGAAATATTTCGGGAATGAGATCGAGAGTTAGAGGTACTTCAAGAGAATCAGAAAGAAGAGACGCTTGGATTTGAGAAAGGGTAGAACTAGTTCCAGAAGTTAGATAGAAAATATTCTTGTTTTCTTAAGGGGGAGAGCCGGTTGGGGAACAACTTAAAGTCGATGTTTGGATCTCACTTGGGAGAGTTGAAACTTCAAGGAAAATGGTACTTTCGGAAACACTCTATCGGAACTAGGTGAATGAATTTTTCAATATCTTAAGTCTCGTGCGCCTAGAGTTGTCAAATGGAGATTCCTAAAAGTCATAAGGAGGCATATCTTGAGCCGAGTTGAAATTGAAACAAATTTGATGAGAAATGGGAGAGATCATGATTTTTATAAGTTGATTAAGTTTACTTTGATCAAAGGTAAGAATTTTTCAAGGAAAGCGAGTATCGTTCAAGATTTGCACGAAGTGACCAAAGAAGGGCGACACTACTACCATGATGCTAGATAATAACAATTTGACGGGAACATTCTCGATCGCAAAGGATCAAATGAGAGTTACTTGAACCGGGAATATTATGAAGGATAAAAGTTAGACCTCGAGTTATAAAATAATTAGCCAGGGCATTGGAGGAGGTCAACTATAATTTTTGAGAAGAATGAGTAGGTCGGATTGCTATCAAATACATATTCAAGAATTGAATCTTCGAACTGTGGTGATAGAAAGGATAGAAAATTTGATCGCGGGATGAAGATTGAGTAATTATTGAAGTATATACATGCGTTAGGCATTTGAGGGTTGGCATTTTGGTTAGAAGGGATCCCGATCAAAGAATCAAGTATGAAATCAAGTCACTGCCATTGAAGTTTCCTAAGACCATGGTGAACGGTACACTTAAACATGTATATCACGTGCAATATACATTTTACTATCACCACGTATGGTTCTTTGTATTTGTAAATTACTTTTCTATAACTAGTTGTTATATTTGGCTTCTTCTACTTGTTCATTACATGAAGTTCTGTATAAATGTTTAATTAAGTGTTCTTTGGGATCCTTGCTTTGGTGAGAGTCGGGGTACTCTCCTTGCTTGTGAGAGTCGGGGTACTCTCCTTGCTTGTTTGAGAGACGGGGTTCTCTCTTTGCTTGTTTGAGAGACGGGGCTCTCTCACCGCTTGCTTTAAAGATTTAGAACTCGAGTATGGACCTGGGGACTAGGTCCTCTTAAGGGGGAGAGAGTTGTAACGCCCCGTTTTCAATTTATGCATTATGTGATAATATATCTACATTTCATAATATTATATGTATTATATTTCTATGCATTTATGTGAATGACCTTAACGTGAAATTTACATGAAATAATTGATAATGAACTTAATTGATATTATGTGATACTTTATATATTTTTCATAACATTAGATGTATAATATTTCCATGAGCTTTTATGAATTAATTGTTAATGTGAGTAAATGCTCTTATATGACCTTAAATGCTCATATATGTAAATGTGTGGATTTAATTGCATGACTTAAATGGAGTTAGATACTCACTTTCCATGGAATTAGACTTGAGTGCATGCATTCATATTCTTCAAGGACTTAAGTGCAAATAATGATGATTCATGCATTTAGTGGGAGATATAATATATCTTATATGCATCTCTTCTCTCTCATTCTATACATTTCATTTCCTCAAGAAATCTCACATACATACACACTAATACACGGTATTTACACCAAGGAAGGAGGAGAGGGATTTCATCATCTCCCAAGCTAGAATTCAAGGAGGATTAGCATAAGTGAAGCATCATCATATCATCCTTGCTCATCTTCTTCATTTCTTTGAGGTATAGATTGATTAATTGTATGAATCTCTTGAGATATAGTTGACTAGGGTTTGATGAGTTGGATTTGATTCCTTATTTATTTGAGGTTAGAAGCATGATTATGTTCATTAGAATTGGTGGCTTGCATGAATCCTTGAACTATATGGAGGTAGGAAGACATGAAAATATATGGGGTTTTGAATGATGATTCCTTGATGATTGATGCATATTTGATGGTTTGTTTGATGTTTAAATGAAGTATATGAGTTATATACATGTTATATGATAGTTGTGAGTTGATTTCTTGCATTGATTTGGTGTTTAAATGGCTTGGGAGCCATTTTCCGTGAACCCCCTATTTTGCCCCTTTTTCCAGCCCTGGAAGGGTACCCGCCCGGGTACTTTTGTCCCGAAAAGTTTCTGGACCACTTTACCCGGTCGGGGAATTTTCCCCTTGAACTTTACCCGGCCGGGTACCCCTTCATCTGAATTCCAATTGACCTGATTTTTAAGCCGTTGGAAACCTCTTGAAGTCTAAAACACTCTCCAATTGGAATCACCTCAATATCTTTTCTAGTTTGTGAGATATTATCAATTCTTTTTAGTGTCGCTGCTTTACCAACAAACTGCATTCACCCAACTTCAAGCTTATGCCATTTTGTCCTCGCTTTGAACTAGAAAACGAGCCATATATGCTCGGAAAGCCCTATGTCTCTAGTTTAATTTCAAATAAGCAAAACTTTATTAAAACTTCTATATCTCAAGATATTCAAGTTTTCCTACAGCATGTGCATTTCCGAAAATTGCCCGTTTTTGTCTTACTTCACCAAAACCTTCTTTATTGCATTCATTTCACTCTCTTGGCTCCCATATGTGACTTATATGATAAATATACTTAATTAATGGAAAAGTATGCTCCTACTTGACACTTCTTGGTACTTAGTTGCTTAAACGTTATTGTGTGACTTCATGCCTTATATGAATTGAACTTGAAATAATTGAATAATATGAATACATGATTTCTTGTTAGTAATTTCAACTCTTAGGTGTTAATTGTTGTTTATACATGCCTAGTTTTAATGGATTGCTTCGTTTTATTTATTTACATGAGCATTGCCCTGCGTCCTAATTGGTCTCATATTGAGTCATGTCTCACGGGTTCCCACATTCCCTTTCTTGTCCAGTTTTTCTCCAGGGCGGAGATCATGGATCGTGTGGGCATTTTCTTGTAGCCTTATCTTGTCCCGTCGCTCGTCAGGTGAGGTTTAATTCTAGATACTTAGAACCCTTACAACCCTATTTGTGTTTTCGGCCAAAGGGTATATATGTTTATAGTTTTCAAATCTTATTGATTTACAACGGATGTCATAATTTGAATGGATGGGTTGATTGATTGATTGTTTTGGCGAGTAAGCATGTTCACATTGGGGCCCAAGGGTAGTGTATTAAGCCAACCGAGAAAACAAGGGCTGACGGGTAACTTTTGCACTATCCTCACAAACTGTGGGATCACCTCTGAATCCACCAGGAGGTTTGGTGGAGGAAGAAATCCCGTGCGTGGGAGTCATGTTCCCGACGCACACCATGATTGCATGGCGGGGCCTTGCAATCCCCCATCACCCGGAGGAAGAAGGATGGACTGAAATTGCTAATTGTGCACGGAATTATTTGTGTGATCACCTAATTCATTAATTAAATTGAATGATTGTACACTTTCGGTGAAAGGTTGGAGATTTGCCCTCACTCGCCGGGACACGTATTGAATTGATCATGATTGAATTATTAAATTTATTAGTTATAATCTCGGGTGAGTCCTACTTTTCTATTGAACTTATATTGCCTTCTTTTATAAAATCTTACCCGAGATTATAGCTTGCATGGTAATTGCGCATATATTTATTTATACCCCTCGCTCAGTCCGTGTTGGACTGACCCCTCAACTTTTCAGTTTTTGCAGGATCGTGCTAGGCGGGAATTAGAGTCTAGCTTGTCTTTTAATCGGGTCTAGCACTTTACCTCATATTTTGGTTCATGTATTGATACTTCTTATATTTGGTATTATGCCTTAGTCATGTTGGATACGATATTGTATTGATATGTAAACGTGGGTATCTATTAGTAAATATGTAAACATGGTACCTGTAAATATTGAATGTTATTGCTTCCGCTTTTATTGCTCCGAATTGTTTATTGGTATTAATTGAGGGTACCCGCCTAGCTTTTGAGTTTTTTTGTCACCCGTTCGCTATAGTTTTGGTTCATGTACGGATCAGCCATTTCGTATGTGGACTGAGCTATAGTGCGGGGGTGTGGCATCTCGGCGTTCCGGGTGCTACAGTTTAGCCCTTCACACTCTCAGACTCTACTATCACGAGGTGAGGTTTAGGATTTTGTATAGTTATGCGACCTATGGCCTTTACATGCTGATTTCTACCCCTATATGCGAGTATACCTTATTATAAATACATATGTGTTGGATATGATATGTTTATGACCTTGCGTGCGTCCTGCGTGGGTTGGGAGCCTTCGTGGCTTAAATTCCACACCGTAGGGATATGTATAAAAACCAGTTTTTGAGGCATATGTAAGCTATTTTGGAAAAATCAGTTGTGTTATGATTCTGTAGCGGGTTGGCCATGATATATGGTATATGTTCTGTTATGTTCTATTATGGGGCCCACGAGCTACGAGTAATGGGTCCCCTTGGACGGTATCGGGCCATCGGGGTATTTATCCATTGCGTAGTCTCAATCTGTATGATTCGGATGTACCTGGACCCACTACGAGGTTTGGTTGGGAAACAGAGTCCTGAGGGTTGTAGTAGCATTAGCACTCCCCTCGCCTGTCTTGATGGTTAGGGTCGCGCAACCCTACCATCACCCGGAGTTGAGGTTAGTATGTTAGTTCTATTTTATGAGGAGTTGAGGTTGGGAGCTCGTACTCGTCGAGCAGTTAATTATGTTATGATATGGAATTATGAATCGGGATAGAGTCTTTCTGAAAAATGGTTTCTAAACTTATATCTATATCTATATGTGTAACACCCCAAACGGTGGGGCATCACACCCCTGCACTATGACCCGACACGTGTACGAAATGAAGAGTCCGTACACACACCAAATCACAGCGAACAGGTGACAAATGAAAACACACATACTGGCTAGGCGGTATCTAACCCTGTACATGTGAAAGAATGCAAAACATGACAGTGGAAGCATTACCAAAAAACCAACTTTTCAAAAACTTTTATGCGTTAGACATATTGAGCAATACAGAAATCAAAATCATCTACACGGGTTCAACTAATCTATCGAACCTGTCCTATCCTGTCCCGAACAATTACACAGCAAGACGAGTTCAACTAATCCGAGCACCTGTCATAACCTGTCCCGAATTCCAATCAATCAAATCATACGTGCAACCTGCTCACAACATAACTTATAAAAAAATTACAAATTATAAATCAGAACAAAATACTTAACAAACTTAAATGAACAGATACAGACTCAACAGACACGACACACCGCCGCCTAGCACTAACTCCAACGACCTGAACCTGCAACTAAAAACATAAACGGGGAGGGGTCAGTCCAAAGACTGAGCGAGGGGCTACCCACACACACCTACATATATATAGAGCACAGCACGTAGAAGAAACAACGTTCGTGAACCCGGGGTTAGTTTTTGTACGCCAAAACAGTTTCCCGTGATAGTAAATATATAGGGTGACTTATCAAACATAACTAACAAAACTTAGCTTATATATAACTCGAAACATACTTCAAACTCAAGTAGACCTAGCACACATATCTGAGCATATTTTTATTAGCTTAAAAGTATATCAAATTTTATCTTAATGTAAAAATCTACCCCCGTTTCACGAACTTATGACATACGGACAGACAGAACACTCGGTGGGTACGAATTCAATCCAACCAAACTCCTTAGATCACACACAGGCATAAACAAACGGAATCAAAACAAATATACCTTCCTTCACACCGTTTGGGGAAGAGAGGTGCCCCTCTCAACCCCCACACAGAAATGTAATGAGACGGGGGATCCACCCGCTCCTTCGACTGGTCACGTAGCACGCCGTCGGCTCAAGAAGACCCGCTTTCCCCTCGATCTCCCGAGGATGAGCTAAGTCCTTTTTGTGGAGAAGTGCACAGGGGTCGTAACCGGTAACCCCATGGTTGTCCCGGGTCTCCCTTACCCATAACTCCGGGGCCCATCACACAGACAAACAGACATATATCGGAAACTTAACCCGCCACACACAGACAGACAGACATAACTCATGCATATCGCACTTATCATATCGTACGTACATATCACGCAGACTGACCTCGAAATCATAACATATGAAAACTAAGCATACATAGGCTCGTACATAGCGTTTCTTACTTTCAAACTTATGACAAAACCATCAAAGTACATATTTCACACATATCTACGTATATACAAGACTTATAAATCGCACACATTCGAAAACGAGCACATTGCAATACGGTATAACTATATCCTAACCTCACCTAGTGCCAAACACAGCCGAAGATACAACAAATAGTCCACCACGGAACATGCACGACCCACTTGTCACCACCCTGGGTGCACCTGTACCGACTGAACACACAAAACAAACTACAAAGCTCAGACTCAGACCTAGACAACCACACAGAGATGCACGACACATGCTAAAAAACGTACAAAATGCAATCACATAAGCAGGTTTCAAATTCATATTAATTATATACAAAACAAAACATTAAGGTATGTTCATACGCAGAATTAATGCAATTAAGGGAACTCGAAAGGCAATGGAATTCACATTATTTCATATCAATATATTGCACATTTACAAAGCAAAAGAATCAAATTCACATATAACATTTCATAAATTTATATGTATTACAAAGCCAAACAAATCATATAATAACATGCTACAAATTCTATTTCAAGATCACGAAGTTACATATCAAATTCCAATCATACTAAGTTCATATAATTCCTACATGGCCTAGCCAATTCATATGTTACATAATGGATTCAATTAGCAAGGTTGAACTAATTAAATCAAACAAATTCATCTTGTTTCAAAAATTACACAAACACCCCATCTAATCTAAACAATTAACATAAATTCAATAAATCGGAATTCAAATCGCAAATTACAAGTCCAAGCTTATCATATTTCATATCATACATGATTTTATACACATAGGAGTACATTTCTGTAACATCCCGTTCGTCCGACTTATAAGGTACGCCTCATTTCAACCTTTTTACGTGTTTAATTATGTGATTTTGTATTTTGCTCGGCCCTATTTTGAACCCTTTATGAGTTTAGGGGCCTTTTTCTAATTTTCTCCTTTTGGGGGTTTTTCGCCTTTTGGGGGTTTTTCGGTCATTTATCGTTCGAACGAGATTTTGACCATTCTGACCAGGGGCCTTTCCCGATTATCTTTTGGCCTCGGGCCCTTCACGAAAGTTGTTCGGAACAACGAGAACTAGTGGCCTTTGATCACACGACTCCTGATTCGGCCAATTGGCGGCGGATCGCGGTGGCACAGTGGCGGTTCAACGGTGGCGCCACCTCCGGGGATTTTTTCGGCAAGAAATCTGAGGGCTTTTGTAAAGCTCGTCACGGGTAAGCCGATGCCTCTTTCGGATCTCATTTTGGTTCACCGGTTTGAAAGTAATTGAAGTTTGAAGATTTTAGGGTTTTCGTATTCTTGGTTTTGAAATTTGAGACAATTGGCTTGGAATTTGCAGAAATTGATCGAGGAATTGGATTGAGCACGAGGAATCCTTGCACGGGTGATTTTTCGGGTTTAGGTGGCGGCGCTCCAATGAGCTTCGGACAGTTTGTCCGCCTCGTTTTGGTGAGTCCAACGCCACTTCCCGTTCGTCAATCGGATGCCCGGTTGATTTGTTGTGATTTATTTTGTGTAATTTGATTATTTGAAATTAATTGTTTTAATTGCGATAAATTGTTAATTGTTTGATTTGTCGATCAATATGAATTCCAATGTATACGAAATCATGTATTAAACGAATTATGAAATGTATTGATGCTTTGATATGCCATTTGAATTCAGATATATCGAATTTGAGCTATTTGTCTATCTTGAAAGGGGGTGTATGTGTAATTTCGCTAAACATATAAATTGTATGACTTCAATTAATTAATCCTGGTCGATTGATAAACAAATATGCTAATTATGATTTCGATTAAGAGAAATTATTACGCCTAAGCTTGAAGCTTTTAATTAGTCTAATCACTTAAATTGAATTGGACTTTATTATATAATATAAGAATTTTTTATGCAATTTATGATTTAGTAAGAATGGAATTAGTATGTCTTGGATGATTTAATTTCTAATTTTGTAATGTAGGCTAATTATCTAATTTTAAATAATCCTATTATGCGATATTTGAATTGAATGAGACTTATATGATTAAATTAGAAACCTTTGCATGTAAGAATGGTTTAATTACACGAATGTAGATTGGTTATGCAATATATGAGCTAATATGATTTCTCCGAGTTATATAATGAATTATTTTGTAAGTAATTGATATGAATTTGAAACCTGCTTATGTGGTTGCATCTCATAAGTGCTTGAGCATTGTCGTGCGTCTCTATGTGGTTGTCTGAGTTTGATTCTGAGCCCTGTGTTATGTTTGTGTGTTCAGTTGGTTCAGGTGCACCCGGGGTGGTGACAAGTGAGTCGTGCAAGTTCCGGGGTGGACCTTCTGCTTTGTGTTCGGCGGTGTTTGGTACCAGGTGCGGTTAGGATATAGTTATACCCTATTGCAACGTGCTCGTTTTCGAATGCATGCGGTTTATAAGCCTTATGTATATATAGATATGTGCGAAGTACGTATTTTGCTGGTTTTATCATATGATTTGATTTGAAAAGTACGAAACGCTATGTATGAGTCTATGTATGCTTTGTCTCAGTTCTGTTATGATTTCGCGGTCAGTGTGTGTGATATGTACGTGTGATATGATAAGCACAATATGCATGAGATATGTCTGTATGTCTGTGTGTGGCGGGTTGAGTACCCGATATATGTCTGTTTATCTGTGTGATGGGCCCCGGAGTTGTGGGTAAGGGAGACCCGGGACGACCATGGGGTCACCGGTTACGACCCCTGTGCACTTCTCCACCAACGGGAGACTTATTTCTCCTATGCCGACGGAGCGCATTTTGGTTGGCCGTCGAAGGAATCGGGCCGGATCGTCGGGTTCACATGTTTCATTCTATGGTGGGTTGAGAGGGGCACCTCTCTTCCCCAATGGTGTGAAGGTGGGATTGTTTTATGAGTTTTGCTTGGGTATGAGTAAGGGTGTTTTGTCTGTCCGTCTGTCATAAATTCATGAAACTGGGGTAGATTCTTAAATTAAGATAAAATTTGATTCGCTATTAACCTACTAAGTTATGTTCCGGTACGTGTGCTAAGTCTACATGGGTTTGTACGTATGCTTTGAATTGTGTATAAGTTGAGCTTTGTTCGTTCTGTTTTGATAAGTCACCCCGTATACATATTATCACGAGATAAAGGTTTCGGTGTGCAAAAACTAGTCACGAGTTCACGAACAGTTTGATTTTGAACGTGCTGTGCTCTGTATATATATGTATAGTGTGCGTGCGTTAACCCCTCGCTCAGTCTATGGACTAACCCCTCCCCATTTTATGTTTTAGAATGCAGGTTTTGGTTTGGGTTCGCGTTGGAGTTCGTGGTAGGCGGCGGTGTGTCGTGTCTTTTGAGTCTGTGTCTGCACGTTTCAGTTTGTTGAGTATTTTGTTCTAATTTATAATCTGTAAATTTCGTATAAGATATGTTTTGTACAGGTTTGAAATTATGATTTGAATGTTTGATTATTCGGGACAGGTTAGGACAGGTGCTGGGATTAGTTGAACCCGTTTTGTTGTTTGATTATTCGGGACAGCTTAGGACAGGTGCTTGGATTAGTTGAACCCGTGTAGATGATTTTGATTTCTGTACTGCTCAATATGTTTCACGTTTGAAAGGTTTTGAAAGTTGCCATTTTGTATTGCTTCAGCTGTCATGTTTTGCATTCTTTCACTTGTACAGGGTTAGATACCGCCTAGCCAGTGGGTGCGTTTTTCATTTGTCACCCGTTCGCTGTGACTTGGTACATGTACGGACTCTCCATTTCGTATACGTGTCGGGTTATAGTGCGGGGGTGTGATGCCCCACCGCTTGGGGTGTTACATCTTGAGTGGTATCAGAGCTACCAGGTTCAGAACCGGTACTCTGGAGTCTTGTCGCGTCAGTCTAGGTCGTACGACAGAGGAATATGTGTGCATTGCATCCGTTTGGCATGTAATTTTACTTCCTCAGTTTTAATTGTATTGAGTTATGTGACTAAGTGCGTAATATGATTATGATTGTGTAACATTTTATCAATGTGGCCTTAATTGCTTTTATTGTTGTGCTTACATGACTTAAGTGCCGCATTTCATTTGCACATCTAACCCTCATGCACTAACTCCAGTGTTTTAATTGCAGGGCTGCAATAGCAAAAATTTAACCGTCTTCCATGACATTATTGCAACATTATAGTCAAGATTTCAAACACCACGGTGAACGGTACACTAAGCATTCATGGCACGAGCATACATGCATTCTTTAGTTTGACCACTTCCTGTTATTACGTGATATAGTTGTCAATTATGCTATGTGTTAATTGTTGTGATTTCTGACTCTGTCTATATGCTTGACTGAGAGAGATTTGATTCTCTCTATTTATGTGCTAGGGGGATGTTAATTCTTCCTACTTGTGTGTTAGAGAGATACTGGATTCTCTCTATATTACGTGACAGAAAGATGCTGGAATCTTTCTGAGTTCTGTGCATGAGAGATGCTGGATTCTCTTGTACTTAGGTATTCGAGGGATGCTGGATTCCCTTGGATTTAGGGTTTGAGAAATGCCGTATTTTCTCAAACTAGAGTGTCTGGGAGATGTAGAATCTGTCAGACTTAGGTCGAGAGATGGGGTTCTCTCGATTCTGTGTTTGAGAGACGGGGCTCTCTCAATTATGTGCCTGAGAGACGGGGTTTCTCTCTCTTGTGTGTGCTGAGGGACGGGGTTCTCTCACTTGCATGTTGAGAGATGGGATTCTCTCTTGTTTGTCGTAGTTGAGTTACGCGTGGCCTGACGACAGTCTGCAAGCAACAAGGATGTGACAGTATCGAGCTTCGGGTGCAGTGGCCTAGTGGTGATCGAATGAGTTGAAGTGACCAACGGACAAGTGCTCAGTGGAACTTCAGCGAAAACGAGTCACCATGAAGGGAGTTGATGTCAGTTAAGGGAGAAGTACCCTGAGGGGTTTGCAGTTCGCCTAGATCAGAGTTGCGCAGCGGAAGCTTGAAGTGGAATTCGTTTCAGAGTCGTTCGAGATCCTGCTTTTGGACCTGAGGACAGGTACTTTTGAAGGAGGGGAGTTTGTAACATCCCGTTCGTCCGACTTATAAGGTACGCCTCATTTCAACCTTTTTACGTGTTTAATTATGTGATTTTGTATTTTGCTCGGCCCTATTTTGAACTCTTTATGAGTTTAGGGGCCTTTTTGTAACTTTCTCCTTTTGGGGGTTTTTCGGTCATTTATCGTTCGAACGAGATTTTGACCATTCTGACCCTTTCTGCACGTTCGGGGCATCAAAACGAGTCTGTAGACTCTGAGTTTGTTTAATTCTGACGTCGCTTGCCCCTTCTACCGTTCGTTTTTCGCGTGAGAACCCGGGATAAAACACCCGGATCCTCGTTTAACGTGACATAACTCAGCAGCTCTCTCTCCGTGTCTTCCCCTTGGCGAAACATGATACATACACACACTCGAAGGTGTGATTTCATGCACAACCCGGAACTCGCTCGTTTCTCGACTGAATTCGACGAACCAATAGTCCATTTCGATTATCTCGATGACGCGGTCACAACCGTACCAAGAACTTGACCAACAGATGACCGACGGCAGAGATATCGGCCGTTTTCAGTCGCGCGCGGAGGAGAGGGTGGCGAACCTCGGCTTCGCCGCCCTTTCGCGGCGTTTTCAGGCGACATTCCGATGACACGCGCCCCCTACCCAGATAAAGAAGCTCCTGGCGCAGCGCGGGACGTTGGTGGCGCGGCCAATGGCCACCGGAATACGGCGCAAGCGCCGCCTAAAGCTCACGCCGCCGCCGCGTGAACAGTGTCACGGTGGTGCTCCGGCGCCCTTTTTCAACGAAGGTTGGTGTTTCCTACACTTTTCCGACCCCCTCAGTCCATTTCCGGCATCGTTTTCACCGAATTTTGGCCGTAGGTGGTGGTTCCGGGGATGCATACGGTGGCAAAAACTTCGAAGGGCAACGGGGGCCTTTTCCAGTCATCTTTTGGCCTCGGGCCCTTCACGAAAGTTGTTCGGAACGACGAGAAATAGTGGCCTTTGATCACACGAATCCTGATTCGGCCAATTGGTGGTGGATCGCGGCTGCACAGTGGCGGTTCAACGGGGGCGCCACCTCCGGGGATTTTTTCGGCGAGAAAGCTGAGGATTTTCGTAAAGCTCGTCACGGGTAAGCCGATCCCTCTTTCGGATCTCATTTTGGTTCACCGGTTTGAAAGTAATTGAAGTTTGAAGATTTTAGGGTTTTCGTATTCTTGGTTTTGAAATTGGAGACAATTGGCTTGGAATTTGCAGAAATTGATCGAGGAATTGGATTGAGCACGAGGAATCCTTGCACGGGTGATTTTTTGGGATTTTTCCGGCACACTCCGGCGGCGGCCGAGCGGCGGCCCGCCACTGTTCCGGCGGCTCCGGTGGTGGCGCTCCAACGAGCTTCGGACAGTTTGTCCGCCTCATTGTGGTGAGTCCAACGCAACTTTTCATTCGTCAATCGGATGCCCGGTTGATTTGTTGTGATTTATTTTGTGTAATTTGATTATTTGAAATTAATTGTTTTAATTGCGATAAATTGTTAATTGTTTGATTTGTCGATCAATATGAATTCCAATGTATACGAAATCATGTATTAAATGAATTATGAAATGTATTGATGCTTTGACATGCCTTTTGAATTCCGATATATCAAATTTGAGCTATTTGTCTATCTTGAAAGGGGGTGTATGTGTAATTTCCATAAACATATAAATTGTATGACTTCAATTAATTAATCCTTGTCGATTGATAAACAAATATGCTAATTATGATTTCGATTAAGAGAAATTATTACGCCTAAGCTTGAAGCTTTTAATTAGTGTAATCACTTAAATTGAATTGGACTTTATTATATAATATAAGAATTTGTTATGCAATTTATGATTTAGTATGAATGGAATTAGTATGTCTTGGATTATTTAATTTCTAATTTTGTAATGTAGGCTAATTATCTAATTTTAAATAATCCTATTATGCGATATTTTAATTGAATGAGACTTATATGATTAAATTAGAAACCTTTGCATTTAAGAATGGTTTAATTACAAAAATGTAGATTGGTTATGCAATATATGAGTTAATATGATTTCTCTGAGTTATATAATGAATTACTTTGTAAGTAATTGATATGAATTTGAAACCTGCTTATGTGGTTCCATCTCATAAGTGCTTGAGCATTGTCGGGCGTCTCTATGTGGTTGTCTGAGTTTGAGTCTGAGCCCTGTGTTGTGTTTCTGTGTTCAGTTGGTTCAGGTGCACCCGGGGTGGTGACAAGTGAGTCGTGTAGGTTCCGGGGTGGACCTTCTGCTTTGTGTTCGGCTGTGTTTGGTACCAGGTGAGATTAGGATATAGTTATACCCTATTACAACGTGCTCGTTTTCGAATGCATGCGGTTTATAAGCCTTATGTATATGTAGATATGTGCGAAGTACGTATTTTGCTGGTTTTGTCATATGATTTGATTTGAAAAGTACGAAACGCTATGTATGAGTCTATGTATGCTTTGTCTCAGTTCTGTTATGATTTCGAGGTCAGTGTGTGTGATATGTACGTGTGATATGATAAGCACAATATGCATGAGATATATATGTCTGTCTGTGTGTGGCGGGTTGAGTACCCGATATATCTCTGTTTATCTGTGTGATGGGCCCCGGAGTTGTGGGTAAGGGAGATCCGGGACGACCCCTGTGCACTTCTCCACCAACGGGAGACTTAGTTCTCCTATACCGACGGAGCACATTTTGGCTGGCTGTCGAAGGAACCGGAAGGGATCCTCAGGTTCACATGTTTCGTTCTGTGGTGGGTTCAGAAGGGCACCTCTCTTCCCCAATGGTGTGAAGGTGGGATTGTTTTATGAGTTTTGCTTTGGTATGAGTAAGAGTGTTCTGTCTGTCCGTCTGTCATAACTTCGTGAAACGGGGGTAGATTCTTAAATTAAGATAAAATTTGATTCACTATTAACCTACTAAGGTATGTTCCGGTACGTGTGCTAAGTGTGCTTGGGTTTGTACGTATGCTTTGAATTGTGTATAAGTTGAGCTTTGTTCGTTCTGTTTTGATAAGTCACCCCATATACATATTATCACGAGATAAAGGTTTTGGTGTGCAAAAACTAGTCCCGAGTTCACGAACATTTTGATTTTGAACGTGCTGTGCTCTGTATATATATGTATAGTGTGTGTGCGTTAACCCCTCGCTCAGTCTTTGGGCTGACCCCTCCCCCTTTTATGTTTTAGAATGCAGGTTTTGGTTTGGGTTCGAGTTGGAGTTCGTGCTAGGTGGCGGTGTGTCGTGTCTTTTGAGTTTGTGTCTGCACGTTTTAGTTTTTTGAGTATTTTGTTCTGATTTGTAATCTGTAAATTTCGTACGAGATATGTTTTGTACAGGTTTGAAATTATGATTTGAATGTTTGATTATTCGGGACAGGTTAGGATAGGTGCTGGGATTAGTTGAACCCATTTTGTTGTTTGATTATTCGGGACAGGTTAGGATAGGTGCTTAGATTAGTTGAACCCGTGTAGATGATTTTGATTTCTGTACTGCTGAATATGTTTCACGTTTGAATGTTTTTGAAAGTTGCCATTTTGTATTGCTTCCGCTGTAATGTTTTGCATTCTTTCACTTGTACAGGTTTAGATACCGCCTAGCCAGTGGGTGCGTTTTTCATTTGTCACCCGTTCGCTGTGACTTGGTACGTGTATGGACTCTCCATTTCGTATACGTGTCGGGTCATAGTGCGCGGGACGTTGGCGGCGCGGCCATTGGCCACCGGAAGGTGGCGCACGCCCCGCCTGAAGCTCACGGCGCCGCCGCGTGAACAGTGTCACGGCGGCGCTCCGGCGCCCTTTTTCGACGAAGGTTGGTATTTCCTACCCTTTTCCGACCCCCTGAGTCCATTTCCGGCATCGTTTTCACCGAATTTTGGCCGTAGGTGGTGGTTCCGGGGAGGCATGCAACTGCAGAAACTTCGGAGGTCAACAGGGGCCTTTTTCGGTCATCTTTTGGCCTCGGGCCCTTCACAAAAGTTGTTCGGAACGACGAGAACTAGTGGCCTATGATCACACGACTCCTGATTCGGCCAATTGGCGGTGGATCACGGTGGCAAAGTGGCGGTTCAAAGGGGGCGCCACCTCCGGGGGTTTTTTCGGCGAGAAAGCTGAGGGCTTTCGTAAAGCTCGTCACGGGTAAGCCGATGCCTCTTTCGGATCTCATTTTGGTTCACTGATTTGAAAGTAATTGAAGTTTGAAGATTTTAGGGTTTTCGTATTGTTGGTTTTGAAATTGGAGACAAATCGCTTGGAATTTGCAGAAATTGATCGAGGAATTGGATTGAGCACGAGGAATCCTCGCACGGGTAATTTTTTGGGATTTTTTCAGCACACTCGGGCGGCGGCCGAGCGGCGGCCCGCCACTATTCCGGCGGCTCCGGTGGCGGCGCTCCAGCGAGCTTCGGACAGTTTGTCCGCCTCGTTGTGGTGAGTCCAACGCTACTTTTCGTTCGTCAATCGGATGCTCGGTTGATTTGTTGTGATTTATTTTGTGTAATTTGAATATTTGAAATTAATTGTTTTAATTGCGATAAATTGTTAATTGTTTGATTTGTCGATCAATATGAATTCCAATGTATACAAAATCATGTATTATATGAATTATGAAATGTAATGATCCTTTGATATGCCATTTGAATTCCGATATATCGAATTTGAGCTATTTCTCTATCTTGAAAGGGGGTGTGTGTGTAATTTCGATAAACATATAAATTGTATGACTTCAATTAATTAATCCTTGTCGATTGGTAAACAAATATGCTAATTATGATTTCGATTAAGAGAAATTATTACGCCTAAGCTTGAAGCTTTTAATTAGTCTAATCACTTAAATTGAATTGGACTTTATTATATAATATAAGAATTTGTTATGCAATTTATGATTTAGTAAGAATGGAATTAGTATGTCTTGGATGATTTAATTTCTAATTTTGTAATGTAGGCTAATTATCTAATTTTAAATAATCCTATTATGCGATATTTGAATTGAATGAGACTTATATGATTAAATTAGAAACCTTTGCATGTAAAAATGGTTTAATTACACGAATGTGGATTGGTTATGCAATATATGAATTAATATGATTTCTCTGAGTTGTATAATGAATTATTTTGCAAGTAATTGATATGAATTTGAAACCTGCTTATGTGGTTGCATCTCATAAGTGCTTGAGCATTGCCGTGCGTCTCTATGTGGTTGTCTGAGTTTGAGTCTGAGCCTTGTGTTGTGTTTGTGTGTTCAGTTGGTTCAGGTGCACCCGGGGTGGTGACAAGTGAGTCGTGCAGGTTCCGGGGTGGACCTTCTGCTTTATGTTCGGCTGTGTTTGGTACCAGGTGAGGTTAGGATATAGTTATACCCGATTGCAACGTGCTCGTTTTCGAATGCATGCGGTTTATAAGCCTTATGTATATGTAGATATGTGCGAAGTACGTATTTTGCTGGTTTTATCATATGATTTGATTTGAAAAGTACGAAACGCTATGTATGAGTCTATGTATGCTTTGTCTCAGTTCTGTTATGATTTCGAGGTCAGTGTGTGTGATATGTACGTGTGATATGATAAGCACAATATGCATGAGATATGTCTGTCTGTCTGTGTGTGGCGGGTTGAGTACCCGATATATGTCTGTTTATCTGTGTGATGGGCCCCGGAGTTGTAGGTAAGGGAGACCCGGGACGCCATGGGGTCGCTGGTTACGACCCCTGTGCACTTCTCCACCAACGGGAGACTTAGTTCTCCTATGCCGACGGAGCACATTTTGGCTGGCCGTCGAAGGAACCGGACGGGATCCTCCGGTTCACATGTTTCGTTCTTTGGTGGGTTGAGAAGGGCACCTCTCTTCCCCAATGGTGTGAAGGTGGGATTGTTTTATGAGTTTTGCTTTGGTATGAGTAAGAGTATTCTGTCTGTCCGTCGGTCATAACTTCGTGAAACGGGGGTAGATTCTTAAATTAAGATAAAATTTGATTCGCTATTAACCTACTAAGTTATGTTCCGGTAGGTGTGCTAAGTCTGCTTGGGTTTGTACGTATGCTTTAAATTGTGTATAAGTTGAGCTTTGTTCGTTCTGTTTTGATAAGTCACCCCGTATACATATTATCACGAGATAAAGGTTTTGGTGTGCAAAAACTAGTCCCGAGTTCACGAACAGTTTGATTTTGAACGTGCTGTGCTCTGTATATATATGTATAGTGTGTGTGCGTTAACCCCTCGCTCAGTCTTTGGACTGACCCCTCCCCCTTTTATGTTTTAGAATGCAGGTTTTGGTTTGGGTTCGCGTTGGAGTTCGTTCTAGGCGGCGGTGTGTCGTGTCTTTTGAGTTTGTGTCTGCACGTTTCAGTTTGTTGAGTATTTTGTTCTGATTTATAATCTGTAAATTTCGTATGAGATATGTTTTGTACAGGTTTGAAATTATGATTTTAATGTTTGATTATTCGGGATAGGTTAGGATATGTGCTGGGATTAGTTGAACCCGTTTTGTTGTTTGATTATTCGGGACAGGTTAGGACAGGTGCTTGGATTAGTTGAACCCGTGTAGATGATTTTGATTTCTGTACTGCTCAATATGTTTCACGTTTGAAAGTGTTTGAAAGTTGCCATTTTGTATTGCTTCCGCTGTCATGTTTTGCATTTCTTTCACTTGTACAGGGTTAGATACCGCCTAGCCAGTGGGTGCGTTTTTCGTTTGTCACCCGTTCGCTATGACTTGGTACGTGTACGGACTCTCCATTTCGTATACGTGTTGGGTCATAGTGCGGGGGTGTGATGCCCCACCGCTTGGGGTGTTACAATTTCGATCGACAATTTAAACATATTGCAATTAATTCACATTTAAACAATTAATTCAAATATGTCCCAAATACACAAACAAATTCGTAGAAAATAAACCGAGTGTCCGATTGACGAACGGAAAGTGGTTTTGGACTCACCAAGACGAAGCGGACAAGCTGTACTATGCTCACCGGAGCGCCGCCGCAGGAGCTGCCGGAACAGTGGCCGGCTGCCATTCGGCCGCTGTCGGAACGTGCCGGAAAAATCCCAAAAATTCACCTGTGCAAGGATTCCTCGTGCTCATTGCAAATCCTTGATCAGTTTCTGGAAATTCGAAGCCAATCGTCTCCAATTTCAGATCCAACAATAAGAAACCCTAAAATTTTCAAACTCAAATTACTTCCAAACCGGTGAACCAAAATGAGATCCGTAAAAGGCATTGTCTTACCCGTGACGAGCTCTTCGAATTCCCTAAGGTGGTTGCCGGAGAAAATCACCGGAGTTAGTGCCGCCGTTGCGACACTGCTGCACAGCCGCAATCCGCCGCCAAACCGCCGAATCTGGAGTCGCGTGATCGGTGGCCAATAGTTCTGGTCGTTCCGAACAACTTTCGTGAAGAGCCCGAGGCCAAAAGATCACCGGAAAAGGGCCCTGTTGGCCGCCGAAGTTTCTGCCACCGCCTACATCGCCGGAACTACCTCCTACGGCCAAAATTGGATGAAATCGATGCCGGAAGGCGGCGAAACCCACTGCAATAATAACGCGCCGCCGCCGCCGCCGCCACGAGCTTCAGGCGGCGCGTGCGGCTCCGTCGCGGCTCGGATGGCCGCGCTGTCAATGTCCACAGGTGCGCCGGGAGTCCTTCTTGCCGGGAATGGGGCGCATGTCGCCGGAGGTTCGTCGGAAGCCACCGCGAAAGGCTGGCGAAGTGGCAGCTCCGCAACCTCCTCCAGCCGCGTCTGAAATTTAGCGATAACTTCGCCGTCGGTCGTCAGTTGGTCGAGATCTTGGTACGGTTGTGACCGCTTCGTCGAGATAATCGAAATGGACTATTGGGTCATCGAATTCCATCGAGAAACAAACGAGTTTGAGTAGTGTGTGAAAACACACCGTAAGTGTGTGTGAATAGTGACTGAATCTCGGGAGAAGAGAGAGAGAGCTGGGTATGCTGCGTTTTGGCACGAAAAGTGAGAATCCGGGTATATATCTTGGGTCCTCGCGTGCAAAACGAACGGTAGAAGGGGAAAACGACGTCACAATAGGGCAAACTCAGAGTCTACGGACTCGTCTCGATGCCCCGAACTCGTTGAAGGGGTCAAACTGGTCAAAATCTCGATCAAACGAGCAGTGAACGAAAAGCCCCTAAAAAGAGAAAATTACAACCAAGCCCCTAAACTATTGAAGAGTTCAAAAGAGGGCCATGCAAAACATAAAATCACACAATTAAACACGGAAAAAGGTTGAAACGTGGCGTACCTTATAAGTCGGACGAACGGGATGTTACAATTTGGGTTCTTTCAAAATGTTTTAGTGTGCAACACCTATCCTCGGTTCATGAGTCCATCCTTTTATTCTGTGTTGTGCTCTTTATATATATATTGTGGGTGTGCGTTAGCCCCCTCACTCAGTCAGTTAACTGACACCTCATTTTACCTTTTAGTTTGCAAGATTCCTTTTGGCTTGAGCTAGGTGGAATTGAGTCTTCGGAGTCACACTTGTCAGTCTAGTTGGTGCTTGGATGCATTTGTCGCATACTTTACTTATGTTATGTATTTATGTTTCACACTTGAAGGTTATGTTATATGCCTACTTAGACTTAAACCCGTGTGGGGTTAGTAAGCTAGTATTTGGATGTTATTAGAGATTGATGATACTAATGCTGATTATTATATTGGATTATGAATTGATATTCGGGATTAGGCATCTATGCTAGTTGAACCCGTCACCTGTTATGTATGTTGATATTCGGGACTAGATATTTATGCTAGTTGAACCCGTGACCTGCTTTATATGTTTTGTAATAAATGCTTTTGCTATCTATTGTTGTTGGTTTTAATCGCTTCCGCACTCTGAGTTTGTCAAGTTAGATCCGCCTAGCCTAGTGTGTGAGTTGGTCTCCCGTTCACTATGATTCGGATTCGGGCATGGACTTCCTATTTCATAACCGAGTTTAAGTCCTATTGCGGGGGATGTGGTATCCTCTGTCTGGGGTGCTATATTGTGAATGGCGAGCGAGGCGAATTGGCAAAGTAGAACTTCCAAATAAATCAAGTTTCAGAAGCCGAGTTCGGGAAGAAGCTAGATTTGAAAAGAGTTAAAGAAAAGCAATCCAACACGACGAATGCAAACCTATGGGAGGTAACAATGCTAACGGTTTTATCTTTGGCCGGATTGGAGTTTAACTTCCAGATCTAAGATGAATTGTCGTGTTGTGAGACTGAATTGGGAGATAAGGAACAACAAATGGAAACGATAAAGAAACGTAAAGAGCGTTTGGAGGAAATTGTGAAATCAGGTTAAACAATTGGAGGACGAGTTCATTCACCCAATTTGAACTCCTAAAGCATAAGTCAAGGAAACTTCAACAGAGTGACAACCATGGAAAAGATTCTAATAACAATTGGAAATCAAATTTCGGGAAAAGGATCGAAATATTCAATTTTGTGACCGTAGAAGACTTTGGAATCAAGAATTGCAATATTGAGCCATGGCAATACACAAGTTGATACAAGAACAGTTTAAGGATTTAGAAGACCGTGGGTAAGCAAGCCATGATCAATAAGTTCAAGGCAAGCCTATACATAAGGAAATAGAGAACAAATTTTGCAAGCTAAAGTTTACCACCACGGTGACAGGCTTAATATATTCATGGCACGTGCATCATGCATCGCTTTAAATTATTTCATTTCTTTTATCTATATATGCTTGCATCCTTAATTGATTTAATTCCTCCAATGTGTTGCATCCTTAATTGCTTGCTATGTGCATTGGCATCTTAATCCCACATTCATGTCTTAGTATTTAATTGATAGGGAATTTCTCCCACTTCGTTTATCGAGTGTTACTCCAACCGGTTCTTACTTGAATCAAGTAAAGAAGAAGAAATATGTGGCTTGCATAGTGTTTATCAAAAGAAAAGAGGAACAATGGGACTCCGAAAAGTAGAATCGGAAATTAGAATGAAGGAGGTAGGTTGTTCTCCCTACCAATCATTTCAAATTGATTATGAGTGAGACCACCGGACATGTAACTTGGTTAGAACCACCGATATCGAGGAAGCTAAATTGAAGAGGTCAAGAATCTTTGATCTGAGAGGCGGTAGAATAAGTTCAAAAAGTATAATTGAAATTCTTAAGGGGGAGAGCCGACCCGGAAGATGATTTAAATCCACGGTTATGCTCGAACAAGCCACTTCAAAAAGGAACAACGTAAATGCAAGAATGCACAAGTAATGAGAGTCTACAAAGGTGATATGAGATAAAATGAAAGGTTTAGCATTGAATGGAATTTGAAGACCAAGGTAAATGAAGTCTCAAAAATGGTATTGGAAGAGACAAGTACTCCAATAGATGAAGATGTGGAGTTAAGGAATGCTTGGAAATTGAAACATTAAGATAGGGTAAAAGAATGATCGTTGGTAACTTCAGTTGAAGAATCAACTTTGCTGATTTCTTGTGATGAGACTTACAAGTTAAATCTTCCAAGAGTAAAAGGATCGTAGATGGTATAACGTGTCTACAGGTTTGAAACATGGGACTGTCAAGGAATTGCAAGAATTGGCAAGGAAAGTATTGGGTAAAAGGAAAAGCCAATCGGATAATCATATTCCGTGATGGGCAAAAAGAGAGTTAATTCAACCGAGCGAAAAGGAATACTTAGAAGGGAAATACACAATACGAAAAGATGGGTTACCATTTCGTCAGGCTTTTTCCACGATTAACCGGGGAAGTTATTAGAATTGGAGAATGGAATTGAAAAACTAAAGATTAGCTCAAGTATTCAAGTTGGGGACTAAAACTCAAGCATTAAAGGCTAGCTTGAACAACCAAGAAGGTCGAATACGAACTGAGATAGACAACGAGCTAATTGGGTTAAGATCAAGTGCACACTAAAAATTGGAGCTTCGGACCGGGTGATTAGAAAAGATAAGAAAAAAAAAAAATTGTGGAATGAAGATCGGGTGGCTATTTAAGTATTGGATACATCGAGGATCTCAATGCCCCACACTAAGGAAGGAATCAAGTGTTGAATCGGATCACTATAATGGAAGACTCCCGAACATCGGTGAATGGCATATCAAGTATCCATGGCATATACATACATACAACTTTAGTTTGAATGATTGTATGATGTTAAGTACTTGGATGGTTGTTGTGTTAACTGCTATTGTATGAACGATACTTGATTTAGTTGATATTTCTTACCTGTCCCTTGTGTGGTATTTACGTTCTTGTTTAATTATCTTTTCTTGGTTTGTTGTGTGACATCCCGCTCGTCCGATTTATAAGGTATGCCACGTTTCAACCTTTTAATGTGTTTAATTATGTGATTTTATATTTGGCGTGGCCCTATTTTGAACTCTTTTAGAGTTTAGGGGCTTGTTTGCAATTTTCCCTTTTAGGGGTTATTCGGTCATTTCTCGTTCGGTCAAGAGCTCGACCCTTTTGACCCCTACTTTGCGTTCGGGGCATCGAAACGAGTCTGTAGACTCTGAGTTTGCCCCATTCTGACTTCGTTAACCCCTTCTTCCATCCGTTTTTACGTACGAGGACTCGAGATATAATACCCTGGATCCTCGTAATTCGTGCCATAACCTCAGCTCCAGACTTAGTCGTCTTTCTCCAGCGATCAGGCACTATTCATGCAGTGAAGGTGTGTTTTCACACACATGTCCGTTTTCGCTCGTTTCTCGACGGAATTCGACGAATGAATAGTCAAAGTTTATCAACTCGACGAGCCCGTCAGGACGATACAAGAATCGAGACCCGAAACTCAGCGGTGGTGGCGCTACGGCAAGGCAGCGGCGGCGGAACGGACAACCGCCACTTCGCTGCCCTTTCGCGGTGGTCTCCGGCGTTTTTTCTCCATCACGCGCCACCCCATCCGTTAGACAACCTCCCAGCGCAGTAAATGGTGTTGGCGGCGCAACCATCCGACCAGTGGCGGCGGCTCACGCGCCGCCTGAAAGTCAAGGCGGGTGGCGGCGCTACTGTAGCGCGACGAATCTCGTCGTTCCGGCGACCTTTTCCGATGGACTTCAGCGGTTCCTAGCGTTTTTCGACCCCCTGAACTCATTTCCGGCCTCCTTTTTGAGCGAATCTCGGTGGAGATGGCTGAACCGGCGAGTGGCGCACCGGCAGACTTTCGTCGGCGGTTTGGGACCTTTTTCCGACCACCAGAGGTGGTGGTCCGGTGGCTGCACGTGGCGGTCCGGCAGGTTCCGGTGGCGGCGTTCCGATGCCCATCGGACAGCAAGTTCCTCTGGTCGTGGTGAGTTCAACGCCACTTTCCGTTCGTCAATCAGATGTCCGGTTGATTTTATATGAATTTTTGAAGTTATTGTATTTATTTTCGTTAATAGTTTTAATTGTAATTTCGACCTTGTATGAACTATGAAATGAATTTACGAGTTGTATGATGTATGAAAATAGGTTATAATAAATGATAAGTTTGATTTGTGATTTATTCAATTTATTTGTCTCGTTTTCTGCCTATCTACGTGAGAATATTTATTGTTTAAGGCGTGTTAGTGTAATATTTGAAAACTAATTTGATAATGGGATTACATGAAACTTGAGAAATAAATTATGAAATGATATGTTATAATTAATTTGGAATGAATCGATCAAGTATGCTATTTGTTGGAATATTAAACATTATGCATTACGTATTTAATTATCAAATTGCTATATGATCAATGTTTTAACAGACTTGGAGCATGATAGGAATAAATTATTATGCCTCAAATAATATTCCCTATGTGATGATATGAATTCTATAAGTTATGCATCCTCTAACGTGTGAAATGAATGTGATTCGATACGAATGACTTTATTGGGATAAATGTGAACTAACTGTGCATCATTTGTATTCGTGAGCACAGTCGTGCGTCTTTTGTAATTGTGTTTCGAGTCTGAGTCTTGTGTTCTGTGTGTTCAGTCGATCAGGGTTCTTCCAGGGGGTGTCTGTCAGCTGTTTGGGTTCCAGTAGGACTTCCTGGCTTGTGTTTTCCGTTCTCGTCGGTGTAAGGTGAGGTTTTAGGATTTCTGTTTAGTTAAAGCAACCTACAACCTTCTGTGCTCGTTTTCAAGCCTGCATGCGATTATTCTAATATATTTATATAATAGATATGTGTTTATACGATACGTTTATGATTTTGTCATACGGTTAAAGGTTTTTCGAACTGTATATGTACGAGCATATGTAAGCTTCAAATGTTTTGCAACTAGGATATGCTCCAAACCGTGTGTCTTCATACCAGCTGCGGATTAGGATGACACGGAGAGGTACGTTTATAGCATAGGCTAAGTTGCAAGGTATGGTATGCTCCGTTAAGGTACGTAAGTATGATTTTGATACGATATGATAAGTTTGGTGTGTAGCGAGTTATGATCTGATCTGATATGCTATGTTCTGTTGTGTTGGGCCCCGAGACGTGGGTAAGGGAGACCAGGGACGACTATGGGGTCGCCGGTTATAACCCCTGTGCACATTTTCATTTGAGATATTCACGTGCGACTATAGAGGTTGGGAAGGCGTGGTATCCTGAGCCCTCAGTGGATAACCGGGGAAGGCACAGTGTGGGTTCGCTACCCCGTGTGTGTTTGTATCTGTATGAGTAGTGAGGGTTTGCTCCCCGAACTACATGGTGTTGTGGTTGGATTGTTTATGATATTTGTTGGTTTTTGATATGATACGTATGATTCAATATGGAAGTAAGGTGGAGACGCGTACTCGCCGGGTATATGAATATGATATGTTATGTTGATTACGAAATGGGATAGGAGCTTTCTCTTTTGATATGATACGATTAAGCTCGGTATGTTATAATTTGGATAAGATAAGATATGTATAAGTTTGGTTTGAAAATTGTACAAGTATGATTTGAAAATGGTTTTGATATGCAAAACCCTACTCCCGGTTCATAATCTTTCTTTTGATATGTGCTCTGCTACTTATTATGTATAGTGTGTGTGAGTTTAGCCCCGTCACTCAGTCAGTGGACTGACCCTCGCCCCACCTACGTTTTTAGTTTGTAGGTACAAGTTGTTGGAGTTCGAGCTAGGCGGCTTTGTGTCTTGTCTGTTGAGTTCGTGTCTTTTGAGCCTGTATCTATTTGTTTAAGTAGTGAATCTCTGATCTGCATCCGTTTGTAATTATGTATATAGTATGTTATATAGTATGTTCTGTACAGGAATATGTTTATGCTTTAATTATATGAATTTTCGGGACAGGTTAGGACAGGGCTTGGATTAGTTTAACCCGTCTTTGTTGTATGTTTGAATTCGGGACAGGTTCATGGAATTAGTTGAACCCGTTTATTTATGTTTGCTGATTAAAGTTTTTGGATAGATCGTATTTTGCATCGCTTCCACATTCAGGTTTTGCATATTTTTACTTGTATAGGGTTAGGTACCGCCTAGCTTAGGTTGGATTTTTCGTTTGTCACCCGTTCGCTGTGACTTGGTGCGTGTGTGGACTTTCCATTTCGTACCACGGGTCGGGTCATAGTGTGGGGGTGTGGTGCCCCATCGCTTGGGGTGCTACATCTTAAGGGGTATCAGAGCTACCAGGTTCAGAACCGGTGCTCTGGAGTCGTGTCGTGTCAGTTTAGGTCGTACGGCATAGGAATACATGTGCATTGCATTCGTCTGATGGGAAATTTTGACTTCTCTGTTTGAATTTGTCTGAGCTTATGTGATTGTGTGCAAACTATGATTATGATTTTTGCAAAATTATCATTTTATGCTTTAAATTTTAGTAATTTACTTGTTGCATCTGCATTAATTAGGTGCTCTTAATTGCTTTCATTACTTGACATAGCCACGTACTAACCCGCATGCATAGATATTTATCCAATTTATGAATTGTAGGGCGTTGGCTCGATGCCAAAATTGAAGTTCATCGTGACAACACTTACCACTTTTACAAAGCTGTGAAGGAGGATTTGAAACTTCTATCTTCTGATTACTTGGATGAAAAGCAAATGAATTTCTACAAGAATTCAACAATAGGTAGATGCTAATATTATGGAAACAGGTGTTCATCTACCTGATCCACCGAGTGTTGTTTAGTTGAAGCCACTTTGGAATTTGAACAGGGGTTGACCAGAAAATATACGATCGAGCTAATAGCTTCAAGATATAGGATGAATGCATGTAAGATAGGACGTTGGGCTGTGGTCAAATTCTCTGCACGATGCGATGCTTGTAGCCTCATAAATGATTTGATGAAAGTTGGTAGACAGAGGGGGAATAACTGCGAAAGTGTATGGATTTGTTCGGGTTTGGAATTGTCCCTTAATGTTGGGCGCCATACACAAGGTTCCAGCTTTAATTCTTTACAAGGATATTTCTCACGGCTCGCCTAAACAATCGGATGTCTCCTTATTTGCCGTTGATGTTAACTCGAGACAATGATTGTCAATCTCGTGTTTTGGGGCATGCCTACGAATGCAATCTACAAAAGTTGAAATGATCGATTTACTATACAAACATGCCTCAGATACTGAAGATGAGGGAATTATGGAATAGTTGCTAGAAGACATTAGTCGAGATGGTACACCAAAGCAGGATCGACCGAATAAGGCCAAACGAACACTTAGGAATTTGAGAAGCACTGCAGTTACGAGTCAGAGGTCGGAATTCTAGCTTACTACGGATTAGGACCTCTGCCATCCAAAAAAATTCGAACTTTGACTCTGTTGCTACGGTGAACGGTACGCTAAACATTCATGGCATTTGCACACATGCATCGCATCAGTAATTATATTTTTATCTTGCTCGATGAATGTTATATTGATTTTAATAACGTGATTAAGTGATTTAATTTTCATAACTTGAAATTTGTTGTTGTTTGTGAATTCCTACTAAATTGAATGAATAGCCTGCTTGTGAGAATTAGTCATGCCTACGTGTTTAAAATTTCCTTAATTGCTCACTAACCTTCATGCATACACAAGTATATTGCCATCTTATTTTACAGAGATTCCATCACGATATCCCCCTTGAGTTGAGCATGGATGAGGAGTCTATACTTTAGGGACACCGATATCAGTCGTGTAAAGGTACACTTTACATGCATCCTATGTTTTGCATCCAGTGTTATTTTGACGTGTGTATATTTGAATGCTGAGTAAGTGAACTTGTGTGCTAGAGAGTTGTTGAGATCTCTCTATTTACGTGTTAGGGAGATGTGGGATTCTCCCTATTTATGTGATAGAAAGATGTTGGATTCTTTCTAAATTATGTGAGCAAGAGATGCTGGATTCTCTTGGAGTTAGATATTTGGGAGATGTTGGATTCTCGTGGCGGTCCGGCAGGTTCCGGTGGCGGCGTTCCGACGCCCTTCGGACAGCAAGTTCCTCTCGTCGTGGTGAGTTCAATGCCACTTCGTTCGTCAATCGGATGTCCGGATGATTTTATATGAATTTTTGAAGTTATTGTATTTATTTTCGTTAATTGTTTTAATTGTAATTTCGACCTTGTATGAACTATGAAATGAACTTACGAGCTGTATGATGTATGAAAATAGGTTATAATATATGATAAGTTTGATTTGTGATTTATTGAATTTATTTGTCTCGTTTTACGCCTATCTACTTGAGAATATTTATTGTTTAAGGGGTGTTAGTGTAATATTTGAAAACTAATTTGATAATGGGATTATATGAAACTTGAGAAATAAATTATGAAATGATAGGTTATAATTAATTTGGAATGAATCGATCAAGTATGCTATTTGTTGGAATATTAAACATTATGCATTACGTATTTAATTATCAAATTGCTATATGATCAATGTTTTAACAGACATGGAGCATGATAGGAATAAATTATTATGCCTCAAATTATATTCCCTATGTGATGATATGAATTCTATAAGTTATGCATCCTCTAACGTGTGAAATGATTGTGATTCGATACGAATGACTTAATTGGGATAAATGTGAACTAACTGTGCATCATTTGTGTTCGTGAGCATAGCCGTGCTTCTTTTGTGGTTGTGTTTCGAGTCTGAGTCTTGTGTTCTGTGTGTTCAGTCGACCAGGGTTCTTCCAGGGGGTGTCTGTCAGCTATTTGGGTTCCAGTAGGACTTCCTGGCTTGTGTTTTCCGTTCTCGTCGGTGTAAGGTGAGGTTTTAGGATTTCTGTTTAGTTAAAGCGACCTACAACCTTCTGTGCTCGTTTTCAAGCCTGCATGCGATTATTCTATTATATTTATATAATAGATATGTGTTTATACGATACGTTTATGATTTTGTCATACGGTTAAAGGTTTTTCGAACTGTATATGTACGAGCATATGTAAGCTTCAAATGTTTTGCAACGAGGCTATGCTCCAAACCGTGTGTCTTCATACCAGTTGCGGATTAGGATGACATGGAGAGGCACATTTATAGCATAGGCTAAGTTGCAAGGTATGGTATGCTCCGATAAGGTACGTATGTATGATTTTCATACGATATGATATGTTTGTTGTGCAGCGAGTTATGATCTGATCTGATATGCTATGTTCTGTTGTGTTGGGCCCCGAGACGTGGGTAAGGGAGACCAGGGACGACTATGGGGTCGCCGGTTATAACCCCTGTGCACGTTCTCATTTGAGATATTCACGTGCGACCTATGGAGGTTGGGAAGGCGTGGTATCTTGAGCCCTCGGTGGATAACCGGGGAAGGCACAGTGTGGGTTCGCTACCCCGTGTGTGTTTATACCTATATGAGTAGTGATAGTTTGCTCCCCGAACTACATGGTGTTGGGGTTGGATTGTTTATGATATTTGTTGGTTTTTGATATGATACGTATGATTCGATATGGAAGTAAGGTGGGAGATCCGTACTCGCCGGGAATATGAATATGATATGTTATGTTGATTATGAAATGGGATAGGAGCTTTCTCTTTTGATATGATACGATTAAGCTCAGTATGTTATAATTTGGATAAGATAAGATATGTATAAGTTTGGTTTGAAAATTGTACAAGTATGATTTGAAAATGGTTTTGGTATGCAAAACCCTACTCCCGGTTCATAATCTTTCTTTTGATATGTGCTATGCTCCTTATTATGTATAGTGTGTGTGAGTTCAGCCCCCTCACTCAATCAGTGGACTGACCCTCGCCCCACCTACGTTTTTAGTTTACAGGTACAAGTTCTTGGAGTTCGAGCTAGGCGGCTTTGTGTCTTGTCTGTTGAATCCATGTCTTTTGAGCCTGTATCTATTTGTTTAAGTAGTGAATCTCTGATCTGAATCCGTTTGTAATTATGTATGTAGTATGTTATATAGTATGTTCTGTACAGGAATATGTTTATGCTTTAATTATATGAATTTTCGGGAAAGGTTAGGACAGGGCTTGGATTAGTTGAACCCGTCTTTGTTGTATGTTTGAATTCGGGACAGGTTAGGACAGGTTCGTGGAATTAGTTGAACCCGTTTATTTATGTTTGCTTATTACTGTTTTTGGATAGATCGTATTTTGCATTGCTTCCGCATTCAGGTTTCGCATATTTTTACCTGTACAGGGTTAGGTACCGCCTAGCTTAGGTTGGATTTTTTGTTTGTCACCCGTTCGTTGTGACTTGGTGCGTGTGCGGACTTTCCATTTCGTACCACGTGTCGGGTCATAGTGCGGGGGGTGTGGTGCCCCATCGCTTGGGGTGCTACATGTTGTGTTGTTGTTTGAGAGACGGGGTTCTCTCGTTGTTGTTTGAGAGACGGGGTTCTCTCGTTATTGCTTGTGAGAGACGGGGTTCTCTCCTTGTTGTTCAAAAGATGGGGTTCTTTCATTTTCTGCTACCTGCTAGACTTTCGAGTGCTTAGGCTTTGGTGAGTTAAGGGTCGTGATTTAATAGCAAGTGAAGACCACTTATTGCTTGAAGAACTTTTTCCGAACTAATTCCTGACGGGGAGTTGCTAACCCGTGTGGGATGAACACGGGAGAGTTACGCAGAGTCCAGAACTCGAAACAGTGGACCTGGGGACCAGGTTCTCTTAAGGAGGAGAGGTTGTAACGCCCCGACTTTTTGAACATACAGGTATGACGTCACGAGTGGGTTAGATCGAGTGTCATTTGATTTAATTCTGCTCTATTGCTCAAGTGATTATTTTATTTATTAATTTCATGAACTAATTGCTATTATGTGACTTTTATGACTTAATTGATTTTGTTACTTAACCTCGTTTTAATATGTATACTTGTTAATTGAATGTTTTATTTCGAATATGTACGTATTTGATCTTATATGAGATCCTTGGATTCAATCGAATTTTGATTTGGACCCCAATTGTTCTCCTATTAAATCTCGGGACCCTAATTGAACACTTAAATTGTTGAGGGACTTGTTGGTAATTTTCCTCCCTTTTCTTCCTTGTTGAATGAGATGTATGTATATACATACACCTCCTCTTTTCTTCTTCATTTTTTCACACAAGAGAAGAGAAAAACCCTCCATCCCCTCCCTCTCCAATTCGATCCAACCATGAAGCAAGAAGGCAAGATTCCAAGTTCCATTCTTCTCCCTCGACTCAAGCTTCAAGCCTACCATATGCTTCCTTCTCTTCTCCTCTCTATTCCAAGGTATATGTGTATATATATGTATATATATAAATGTGGATTTATGTAATTTGATGGATTAATTCGTGAATTAATGAGTGATATGTGTATATATGTTGTATTTGATTGTTATTATGTGATTTTGGGTGATTTGGGAGCTCCTTTGGCCTTCTTGAAGCCATTTTTCGTCACTCCCCTGTTTTCCCCGAAGCTTTTGCTACTGCTGGAGTGGTGGTCGCGCCCGGGACCGTTTTGTGACCAGTTTTGGGGGCGGCCGTGACCAACAACTCGAGAACTGGCCAATTTTCAGTCGCGGCCGTGACTGATTTTCAAAAACTGATTTTCAAAACAATTTTGTCACGGCTGCGACTCCCTCGTCCGAACTCCGAATGACCTGACTTTTGAACCCACTGAAACCTCTTTAAGTCTATAATATTCTCGAATTGGAATCACTTTAATATCTTTTCGAATTTGTGAGATATTATCAATTCTTTTTGGTGTCACTACTTTTCCGACAATCTGCGATCACCCAACTTCGGGCCTATGCCATTTTCACCTCGTTTTGAACCATGATTCGTGTCATATATCCTTGGAAAGATCTATATGTCTAGTTTCATTCCAAATGAGAAAAACTCAATTCCAAATTCTAGAACTCAAGATATGTTCAATTCTTTACAGCTTGTACATTAATAAAAACTGTCAGCTCTCACTAAAAGCTTGGCCAATCCGTTTTCTTGCTATCTCTCCACTTCCTCGGTCTCCTTATGTGGTTTGAATGTATTGTATACTTAATTAATTGATTATATGTGGTATATCTTGATATGTTTATGAATTTTATGCTATAAATTCAATGCATATACGTGAAATGACAACATGAACGTTATGTGCTACTTTTATGCATGCATGAATGGTTTGCTTCGTTTAATTGTTTTGTATGTTGTGTTTAGCTTCTTCCATGACTTGTATATTTTGTTAATATGTTATGTTATGTGTTAACTTGTATATTATGAAATCATAATGTAATTTTGTTAATACATTTTGTAAATTATCATCCAATATGCCTTCAAATGCTCTCTAGTTTGCAAGCATGAATTGTTCCTCCATTTACTGACCTCATATGATAACTTCTCGCTTCATTTATGACTCGCATGCATTGTAAACATGTTATAGTATGAGTTAGGATTATTGTATAGAGCTTATGGCTCGAATTAATACAAAATATGAAAGATATGAAACACATGAATATGAAACCACTATGTATTGAACGGTTTGAATGAATTACTTGATTATATGACCTCATCACATAATTCATGATTCTTATGTATCTCATATCATATGTATAACATGTCGTGCGTCTATGTGGTTTCATATTGAGTCAATTCTCACGAGTACACATTGTTCCTTCTCTTGTATGGTTCATTTCTAGGGCAGAGACTTCCGAATTGAATAGGCACCCGTATTACTCATGCTTTATGTCTCGTGGTATTCCAGGTGAGGCTGTTTTCGTTCTAGTTACATATTAAACCCTACAACCTTATGGGACGAGTTTGGCCAAAAACCTAATGTATATTTATATATGGTTTTCAAATGAATTTATCGAGTAAACATTTTCACAAGGATTATGAGAAATATTATGTTTATCATGATTGGAAATGTTTTGGTGAGAATATGATTATGAACATGATTATGAATGCACGGGCCCAGGGACTTAGTGCAAGTGGTTATTCGGGGGGGCAAGGGCCGACGGTGATCCCTTGTACTAGTCCCACCACATTTACGATGATACCGGCCCTGGCAAGGAGGTTTAGTGGGGAATGGGAGTTGAGTGCCCTTGGGGGATTCATGTACCCCCTTGGGTCAATGTATGGATAGGTGGTCGGGTCTTGCAAGCCCCTCCACCACCCGGAGGAAGAAGGTTGGAACTTATTGATTATGTATGATTATGTTATGATTGTTATGCACCGTGTGGGAAGGCCGGAACACGGATTGCCCAAACGACAATGTCTTATGTTATGTTTTATGGCTTGCATGTATTATAATGTATTGTGTGATCGCGTATCCAATATAATAATGACATTTGTCGTACACGGTCGGAGTTTGGTTGAAGATTATGCACGCTCACTCGCCAAGCCTTATTGATTATGTATGAATTATGAACTTACCGAATTTAATATGATTAGTCGTAAAGTCCGAGCATTGCTTAGTTATTCTCTTGCCCTCTTGGGAACTAACTTTAAACAAAACTTTGCTCGGGATTTATGACTTGTATGTGCATGCATGTTTCTATATATATTTGTAGCGCCCGGGACGATAGGCACCACATCCCCCGCACTACAAGTCTAATCCACACATGAAATGGATAGTCCATGCATGAACCAGACTCATAGCGAATGGGAGACCAAAATAAAAGATCCTGGCTAGGCGGAAATCTAACCCTGTACCAATCAATCAGGAATAATAAAAGTGTAAAGCGGAAGCAATAATGTATAATTCATGAATTTCAACAATGCCACAAAGGAATAATTCAAATACATAAATTAAATCCATCATGCAACCTAACAACGGGTTCAACTAAACATGCAACCTGTCCCGAATCAACATCCAATAATTTCATATTTAGCACAAAGGCCCAATTACATAAGGGAAATACAACTAAATCATAATAATGTATCATGCGACTCGAGTGTACTAGTGTGACTCGACAAGAGGATTAAACTTGATATCCGCCTAGCAAAACCTGCAAGAACGGAGAAGTGGGAAAGAAGGGTTAGTCTCTAGAAGACTGAGTGAGCAGGAGCGATACAGATACTATAGAAACATGCGCATGCAAGCCATAAATCCCGAGCAAGATTTTATTCAAAGTTAGTTCCCACGAAGGGCAAGAAATTAACAAGCAATGCTCGGACTTTATGACTAATTCATATTAAATTCGTTATGTTCATAATTCATACATAATCATAAAGGCTCGGCGATTGAGCATCCATAATCTCCAACCAAACTCCGACCGTGTACGACAAATATCAAAAATATAGTGAATACGTGATCATGCAATATCTTATAATACATGGAAGCCATATAACATAAGTTATAGGCGTTTGGGCGATCCGTGTACCCGCCTTCCCGCACTGTGCATAACAATCAGAACATAAACATTGACATAAAATAAGTTCCAACTTTCTTCCCCTGGGTGGTGGACGGGCTTGCAAGACCCGACCACCTCATGCATTGACCCAGGGGGGTACATGAATCCCCCAAGGGTGCTCAACTACCATTCCACGCTAATCTCCTAGCGAGGTCCGGTCTTTGTTAAAGAGTTGGGACTAGCACATGGGATCACCGTCGGCCCTTGCCTCCCCGGATAGCCACATGTGCTAGGTCCCGGGCTCGTGCATTCATTCATGTTCTTGCCAAAACGTTCCCATTCATGAAAACATAACATATTTCATAATTCTTAAGAAAAGGTTTACTCGATAATAATTTACTCGATGACTCTACTTTGAAAATAACATATATATATATATATATATATATATACATAAGGTTTTGGCCAAAACTTGTCACATATGGGTTGTAGGGTTCGATACATAACTAGAACGAAAACACCCTCACCTGGAACATGGCAATACAAGGGTACAAGCTAGGCCGGTTGCCTATTGATCACGATATCTCCACCCTAGAGATGAACTTTACAAGGGAAAAAAACGATGTGTATCGTGAGAAACGACTCAATATGAAACCACATAGACGCACGGCCTATTATGCACATGATATGAAATGCATAAAGAGTATAAGTTGTGCCACGAGGTCATATAATCAAATAATTCATGCAAATGTTCCATACATGGTGGTTTCATTTTTCCTTAATCCCATCTTTCATGAACCATAACAATTGGAGCCATAAATTTCATATAGTATTCATAACACCTATATAAACAAGTTTACAATGCGTATAATAAATATAAGAGCAAAAGAAATCATTTAAGATATCAAAATATTATAAGAAGGTACTTAACATTTCAAGCATTAGCACTTAAGTCATATAATATCATACTAGTTCGTTGCTCGACCAAAACATATCAATTCAAGTCATGAATTTCAAATCATAATGATAACACATAATAATACATGTTAGCATAGCTTAGAAGTCATAAAAGAGGTGGAGGAAGATCAAACAAGCGACGAAAAACCGAACCGGAGTCATGAGGATAGGCTGAACAAAATCCACCCCCATGGATTTGGTCCAGAAGCCCACTGACCCAAATCAAGTTCAAAAGGTATTAGAAAAAATATGATGCTTGACCCATTGTCTCCAAATCGTCGAGACGAATCCAATGGAGGTGACAGAACTAGATTCCGAGTTCCCCGAGATCAAGATATGCCGCCCGGAACACAAGGTACGCTAAATGCTCTTTATCTCCCTTTTCGGTTCCGATCACACAAACGAACACAAAACTCACACATGCGAGAATGAAGTCATGAAACAAGCAAATAAACATGATCATAAGACACATAATTCACTCATACCAAGTTTTCAGGAAAAACGAAAATCAAATCGAATAAGAACGATACTTACACATAAGCATATATGCATAAACGTTCAGGAATTCATATTCAAACAATAAAACTAATAAAAGAATCGATAATAAAATCATATATAATTAATTTAATAGGACATATTGGTAAACACATACGTCATGCTTAAACCACTGAAAAACTGGGGCGTTACAACGTCACCCCCTTAAAAAGAATCCGTCCTTGGATTCATTATGTCCTATGCAAACAATGAGAGAACCCCGTCCCTCGAAAACAACAAAGTGAGAGGCCCGTCTCTCAAACAACAAAGAGAGAACCCCTTCTCTCAAACAACAAAGAGAGAACCCCGTCTCTTAAACAACAAAGCAAGGGAGTTTCCAATACTCCCGAGCAACACAACACAAATAGCTACATCAAAGTGCAAACGTCAAGAAGGAGGCATCAAATATCAATTAGAACAGTTAAGATCATATAAGACTCATAAGGCCAAACAATATATATGTATATTTATAACAAGCACATAAATCATCAATTATACAAAGCGGTTATCACGATAGGGAATCAAAGCACACAACATAAAAATCATTTGAATCAAAATTGCATATATGCATGTGCCATGGATGTTTCTTATACCGTTCACCGTAGCAATGAGGTTGAAGGTTGATAATTCATAATGCGGTTGGAGGATCCGATTTGGGCTCTTCATGACTTGTTGGAGTTCTTTTTGCTCGCAGTATTAAGTTTTGGAATTCTCGGCGTGTTGACATTGTAACAACTACCCGACTCTCATTCCATAGCCAAACTTCATCGACGAATTATACTTAACCCTTTCTCGGATGCTTGAATTCATTCTTTCGTCCGAATAGCATTCCCAGATCACCATGGAAAACAGTTAAGGGGCTGATAGCTCATCTGGTTAAGATTATAACATCTCCCAGACATTCCACTTCCATCACCTAATCGCAATAACTCTCACTCAATCGGTCACCAATTATAGTGATTGGTCTGGTTTCTCTTATTCACTACCTTTCTTATCAACTCCACCTACTCCTTCTCGAACCCCTCATCTTTAAGCTATAACACACGGTAGCCAAACATGATCCCTTCACACCTGGAAGATTGAGTTCGTATCTACCATCAGCATCGGTCATTCTTCACCTCCTCCTATCATTTAAATTTTCAAGCATTCATTAAATTCATGCCTCCATCTCTTGAAATGCTTATTCCACTATTATTCCCGAAGTTTCATCTACATTAAATTTTATTTTATTTTATTTTTTTATTTTTTTAAATTGTAGCAAGTGCTAATCCCTCTATTTCATCCCTTATCACTTATGTAGAGTTTCCGTTGCTTGTTGGCTCTTGCATCTTCATTATTTCAACTAGAAGTAATCCCTTCAAGTAACGAAAAGGATTTATATCATCTCCTAATCGGTGCTTCCCTATTTGGAATTTTTCATTCTTGTTCGTTGAACTCGTTTCTTCGCTTCTTAGATTAAGAATTCCCAAACTCTTCACCTTAGCTTCTCCGATGTAGATGGTTCTAGCTAAGCCATGTACCCAGTGATCTTGCTTACATTCACTTGAAAGCGATTGGTAGGGGTAAACACCCATTTCTCCTATTTTAACTCCGATTCTACTTCCCCAAGTCTCCGCATTCCTTCCTTTCCTTTTTAGTTCACACTATGAGACCACCAAATATTATCTTTATCTTGATCCAAGGCAAGACCCGATTGGAGTAACACTTGATGAACGAAGTAGAGCAATCCCTAGCAAATAAACACTAGTAATGTATGTTGGATTATGATACCAATGCTTGTAGTAGACAATTAATGGTGCAACACATTGGAGCAAATATATTAATTAAAGATACATGTGGATATAGATAAAGGAAATAGGTAATTTAAAGCGATGTATGATGCACGTGCCATGAATATGCTAAACATGTCACCGTGGTGGTAAGATTTTAGCTTGGCAACTTGTTCTTCATTTCCTGAATTACAGCTTGCTTTAAACTCATTGATCATTTCTTATTTTTCCCACGGTCTTCAAATCTCCATAATCGTCTTATATCCACTTGCATATTCCCATGGCCCAAGATTGCTATTTCTTGAACCCAAGGTCTTCTATGTCTATGGAATTGGTGTCTCAATTTACTCCCAAGTATTGATTTCCAAAGGTTGTCCGAATCTTCACCCCGATGTTCACTTTGTTCAAAGTTCTCTTGCCTGAGATAGTGTGTTCCCAAGGTCCGTGATTTCGTTTGATCCCAAAACTTATATCCCTGGAACCGATCTCTTGATTCTTTCCTAATTTGTTAAAATCTTCTCCATGGACATTACCTTACTCAGAGTTATCTTGTTCTATCCTTTGCGAGTTCATACGAGGAAATGAACTCTTACCCTCAATGATTAAGTAATCTTATTTCTTCCACTCAGAGCCGAATACCGAACTTAAATACCAACTAGGGTATCTTAATTTCCCATGGCTCCCAAATCCTCAAAGTTTCTTGTATTAACTTACGTGTCTCCATGGTCCAAAATTTTGTGATTTTTGAACCTAAATTCTTCTTACTCAAAGTCCTTTTCCTTATCCCTTGCGAATTCAAATTGGTTGAATGACTCGTCCTCCGATTGTTTACGCTTGAGCACATAATTTCCCTCCAAAAGCTCTTTGTCTTTCTTTATCGTTCCCATTTGTTGCTCCATATCTTTGTGTTACTTGGTTTTCTTTAACTTCTCCAAGTTCGACTCTTACCTTGTCCAGAATCCAAAGTATCCCAAGTCACCACTTCTTTCTACTTGCTCCCAAGACTTAATTCATAACGACTTGATTTATTCGAACAATCTTCCTTGACAATTGGTATTGCTCACTTCTCAGCCAATCTCTTTACCTTAAGTCCTCTTGGTTCTCATCACCCCTTTCTCCGATCCAAAACTTGAAATGAAGGACCTATGAGGGTTTCCTTTGATTCTTTCTTGAACTAAGTAATCCAAAGACATCCAATTAATTAACCCCGAGGGTGTAGATGTATGTGTTGATCTCGTGAATGGTAGACATCATACAACCACCACTATCCTTACGAATAACCCTCAACCTTAGTAGAATTTATCAATTATTCCCACGAATCGAGTTTATCCATCTAGAATTCTATCACTCGAATCATAACCCATTTAAGAAAGACCACGACTCTCGAGTTCTTGTATAAAATCCCCGGTGCATTCCTTACATCCTCCAAGCTTGAAAGTAGAGCTCATGGTGAGATGTTGTGATCGTGAGAATTGGCCGTGGTTTGATGTTGTGAGAATATCCTACTATCACAACTTATCTCAATTACAAATGCATGTTGGTTAGTAAGTGCATATGACACGTAGTTAGCATCAAAAGCACGTACTAATGCAAAATGCAGCACTTAAATTAACAAAATTTAAGTTAAACACAGTTAATAATAAATTTTCCACGTCAAATTTCAATAACAATGCTCATGATCAATGCGGTGCACACGTTGACATGTTGTTCCTAAGCCGTTCGACCTATACTTGACATGACACGGCACAGAGAACCCCGATCTTGCAACCTGGGGGCTCTGATACCACTTAAGGATGTAGATCCCGGGACGATAGGCACCACATCCCCCGCACTACAAGTCTAATCCACACATGAAATGGATAGTCCATGTATGAACCGGACTCATAGCGAACGGGAGACCAAAATAAAATATCCTAGCTAGGCGGAAATCTAACCTTGTACCAATCAATCAGGAATAATAAAAGCGTAAAGCGGAAACAATAATGTATAATTCATGAATTTCAACAATGCCACAAAGGAACAATTCAAATACATAAATTAAATCCATCATGCAACCTAACAACGGGTTCAACTAAACATGCAACCTGTCCCAAATCAACATCCAATAATTTCATATTTGGCACAAAGGCCCAATTACATAAGGGAAATACAATTAAATCATAATAATGTATCATGCGACTCGAGTGTACTAGTGTGGCTCGACAAGAGGATTAAACTTGATCTCCGCCTAGCAAAACCTGCAAGAACTGAGAAATGGGAAAGAGGGGTCAGTCTCTAGAAGACTAAGTGAGTAGGAGCGATACAGATACTATAGAAACATGCGCATGCAAGCCATAAATCCCGAGCAAGATTTTATTCAAAGTTAGTTCCCACGAAGGGCAAGAAATTAACAAGCAATGCTCGGACTTTATGACTAATTCATATTAAATTCGTTATGTTCATAATTCATACATAATCATAAAGGCTCGGCGATTGAGCATCCATAATCTCCAACCAAACTCCGACCGTGTACGACAAATATCAAAAATATATTGAATACGTGATCATGCAATATCTTATAATACATGCAAGCCATATTATTAGGAATAGTGCCCTAGAAAGCCGATTCGACGTAATCTGCTTTGGGACTTTTCTTGTATCACAGACAATCTTTGAATAATATACGATTGATCATAGGCAAACATTTCTTTATATGCCAATACGTGTTTTGAGTGTTTCCATTATGTGCGCATGTATGAGAACTCCCCTAATCCTGATGACTTTAGGACTCTACCATTTAGGTGAAATGGTTCATGAAACGAGCCCTATATCACATACGTCATGATTAGTAAAATACTCCAAGCCGATGAGTCCTACAGACAGTGGGAGTGTCAACCTGACTCCTCTAAGGCTTGCTTGTGGGATCACGCCCTTAAGAAGGACCACCTTGTTTCATGGAGGTGCAAAGTGTATAGTTGATACGTGCGTGATACACGAGGGTTCTTACTTTAATAAGTAAGTTCACTGAGGTGCCCCGTGTGAGAACATTCCTAAATGGGAAAGGAAGTTTCTATTTCAGGAAATGGAAACTTCCAGATTAGGAAATATCTCACGAGTCATTGATGTGATTAAGTGATCCTTAGACTTGAGGTTCCTTGTCACTTTATGAGTTAACTCTGTAGTCTTAGGTATAAGCTTTAAAGGGTGTCGCCTTAGACAACTGATTCAAGGCTTATGCTGGGGCTGCACAAGTGATTCATGAAAGTGAATGAGAATCAAGAAAGGACCTACACTTGCATTTGCAAGGTGATCTCTTATTGTGTAAGTCATTCATATGCCATATGGAGTCCTTGGCCAAGGTAGTAGATGAAGACATCAAGAAAAGGGTTTCTTGGATTGAGATCAAATGGATATGAAATGCACTTAGCTTTAAGACCGGATTATTAGGGTTCTGATTATTCCCTTACCCTAGATCTTGGTTGAGAGATAGTAAGTAGGAGGATTGTATCTCACATGAATCAATGACTTAAAGGTTCTGTCGAATCCGAACATTCCAATTCAGCTAGGGGTTAAACACCTGTTGCTAGACTATGGTCGTTTAATCTGTGGACTGATTAATTAATTAGTGAATTAATTAATTAGGGTCACTGCTAATTGAATTGAGAACCTAGAGGGTCACACACAACAACTTGGTTACATGAGTTGAGGCTTGAAAATGATTAAACGAGTTAATCGGGCCTAGAGGGTTCCACACGTGTGAAATCACACGTGTGGGTCACGTGAGGAGCACGTGTCCTTGGGACACGTGCCTCACACGTGTATATGTATATATATGATATATATTAAATAATTAAATGTGTTAATTATTTAATAGACTTTGGTTTAATTTTGAATTAAAAAGAAAGTCTTATTTTGGAGAAAAATAATCTAGTTAATTAATTATGAATTAATTAATTAGATAAAATAAGTTATTTATTTTAAATAAATAAAGTATAAAATTATCCAAAAATAGTTTGGATAATTTTAGCTCTCTTGAAAGTTGATTTGAATTAGAATTCAAAGTCAAAGTCAAATTACTTGAGAGAGAGAGACCAAAATCCTAGCCCATAAAGGACTAGGAATTTTTGGTCCTCCCCTCTTATAAATAGGGGAGCTCGAGCTCCCCTTAGAGCTAATTGACAATTCTTTTGGTTCATGTGTTGAACACCATACTTTCTCCAAGATAAACGAAACCCTAGGTTAAGCCTAAACACTAACTAGAGAACTAGCATCCTTACTAGTTAGATTATAGCCAAGTTGGTGGACTATCTCTAGAGAGCTTCAAGTTAGAAGTTTTGAAGATTCGAGCTTTACCAAAAAGTGGGGATCAAGCAAAACGATCAGAAGAGATGATGAAACGATTCTGAACCCGACATGAAACGAATGAAAAAATCAAACCAAAGAAGATGGCGAAAACCGTTCGTCCATATCCTGAAGGATGAATTTTTTCACGAGGGTTTTGTGACTGGCAGTTTTCTACTTTCGCGAAACTGGTTTTCGAAGGGAGTTTCAATCCTGCTTTTCTCGTTTCATGTTTCTTTCTTTATGTTATATTGTTAAGAACTTCCCTAACATGAATTGAATCTAAGTTGGTTTGGATTGCTATCCCGACAATGGATTCTGAAGTAGAAAGAGACTTTCGAGGGACGGGTTGTCAAACCGCGAGAAGAGCGTTCTTGGGTGGCTTGAAACGCTTCAAGAAAGAATAAAAGAAAAGTAAGTTTTCTATCTCCACGAATTTGGTTACACGATTGCGAGTCCTAAATCCTTTTGTTGGGAAAATTTTTTAAATTCCGCTGCTTTCTGATTCGTGTTTTCCAACAAGTGGTATCAGAGCCACCTCGTTAATCGTGTTTCTGATTCGTCTCAATTAAACTGAATTTTGAGAAATTCTTGAATCTGAGTTACAGTTAGGTATTCTTGAATTTGTATCGTAATCTGAGCTTTTGAATCTGAGAGGTTTTCTGATAAATTGAGAAAATCGTTTTCTGAAAAAAAAGGGGTTTTATTTTAGATTTGTTAAAATCGCGATTTTGATTCCCGAATCGAGATGAAAATTTTTCTGAAAATTTTGTACGGAAAACGGTGCGAGACGACGAGGACTAAGCGAGTTCGTCGCTCGTCGTCGCCGCAAGCGGACGGGTCCGGAACAGCCTGTGCGGGATCGCCCGCACACCCATGTGCGGGACTGCCCGCACGCGTCCGCCCAGCCCTGTGCGGGATCGCCCGCACACCCCTGTGCGGGACTGCCCGCACGCGTCCGGAACAGCCTGTGCGGGATCGCCCGCACACTCCCGCACGCATCCGCCCAGCACGGCTGCCCGCACGCATCCGCCCAGCCCTGTGCGGGATCGCCCGCACACCCTGTGCGGGACTGCCCGCACGCGTCTGCGCGGGGCTGTGCGGGATCGCCCGCACGCCCCTGTGCGGGACTGCCCGCACACGCCCGCACACCCCTGTGACGCGATGCGACTTTTCGTGTTTTTGGCCCAAATTTTATTTTAAAATTATTTTAAAAATCTTTTTTACTGAAAAAAATTTTAATTTTGAAATAAAATTATAATTTGAGAATTTCGGGAATCAAAGTCAATTTTAATTTTTCGGGAAAAGTATAATTATTAGTTTTGAAATAATGATTTTAATAAAATTTTTAATTTTTGAATTAACTTGAATTTTATCAGATTCTAGCTTTTGATTTTGAAATTATTCTTGAACAAGGAACTGTTTTTCAGATTACTTTGAGTTAGTCGAACTTAAAGTTAAAGGAATTTTAAATTTATTGGTAAATTTAAATTCTTGCATTTTAAGCATGTTAGGTGATCGTGGTTTTAGACTTATGTATGGTTTTAATTTGTGCACATGGATGGTTTAAATTGGGGTTGGAGCCCTATAGTTGCGTTTTTCAATTGAGGTTGGAGCCTCACTTATGTGCGTACTGTTATGTGATTTATTATGTGGCTTTCCAAATTACTGTTTTGAGGCCGGGGTATGCCCCGTGTAATTGTCTAAGGCCAATATGAAGATTGAGCCTTATTACTTTATGTCTTTTTCTTTTTATTGTAATTTGAGAGTAGAGATAGCTGGTGAGGTTTTATTTTCATGTTGGAGACAATGCACCCATGGAGTAAGATGGACCACATTCAAGTAACAAAGAGGCCATAAGTGAAGACCCCTCAAAATGTTAGGGAGGGGAATCTCAATTGTTAAATGTAATAGAGATAGGGCTCGTATTTTGTTACCGCTTTCCCTTATGTGATTTAAACTGTTTATGTGGCATGTATGTTAGAACTTGTGATTGTGGAGTGGCTCCCACATATCACGCATAAGATAGGTAGAACCCATGATCATCTCATGTTAGTATCATGCTAGGACATGTTATCTGTTTATGTGCTTGTTTGAAATGCATTTAAGTTGTACTTGTATTAATCAAGACTAATCAAATTGGATAACATATATGTTGGTGAGGTCGAACCGAACAACTCTTCAGTTGATTCGAAAATTCCCATTAAATATTAAGCTCATTTCGAATAATAGGTATTTAATTCGAGATGCAAATTTTGAATTAAATTTCTAGCATTCCATCAATAGGTTTTAAGTTTAGTAAGTAAAGCTAGTTATTGTCCGCGAGTCGTGGGATAGCTAGTGGAGCTTATTAGTTCCTAGTTACCTAATTGATCATTTTAAATGATCAATATTTCGTGGTTAATTTTGGCAAGGGCGATGTCCGCGAGTCGTGGGTCGTTCAAACTAAGTTTTGATCATGATCTTATGATTGATGGGTCTAGCTTAACGCCTAAGTAAATATGGCTGTCGCACGAGTCGTGGGTCCATATTGAAAGATAGGTGATGCAAAACAATTACTAAGAGTTCTAAAGGTGTTAGAATTGGTAAGTTGTATCTACCTAGGGTTTTACTTAGAATGTCCGCGAGTCGTGGGTTCGAGGTAAAATGCTTAGGATCTTAGTACCCATTGGGAAACGTGTTCCTCTTAGATCTTTGGGAATTATAGATCTTTGAAAAACAGTGGGAGCTACATTAGATTAAAGACCTTATCTTTTGTATATCGTTATAATTCAGCATGCTCACATTTTCTCTGCTTAGCATTTAGGTTGTAGTTCTGTGATTCTCTACAATATGAAATGCAAACCCACTAGTATCCATCCTTAAGTCAAACAAGTTGACTAAGTCCTAACTAACTCTGATTGGCTTCGGACCCTAAAATTCGTTTTAGATTCCGAATAAGAGAAAGGCGTTCTCTAAAGGGCGAAGTTTTCAATTGTGAAAATTCGACCCGGGCCAAAAGAGAAGCAATCTGAGGTGAATAGATTTTTTCCAAACCACTTAAGAGCAATTGAACCACCTCATAAAAATGTTACAAGGTATAACATTATGGAATTATTCAATATTCCAAATGAGGAAACAAGTGCACACGAACAAGGTCTAAAGATCTTATTTGTAGATCTTATGGTCTCGATCATCAACCGAGAAAAGAGTTCTCTATGCACTGATTGCTTACATTGCTTCCACCATCATTCAAACCCTTTATGCTCAACTAGAATGATGCTAATGTAGCATAGTTAATCATTTAGTTGATAATGGTTGAGAGCATCCTTAAGAAGGAATAAAAGGTTGAGATGGTTAATTCTTCTTCTAAACTCCCTAAGTTAAAGGCTTGAACGCCTAAAGAAGAAAAAACCCTTAAGAGCCCAATGGAGGGGCATGTAAGGGGTGCGCCCAAAAGACACTAGAGATCAAATAGGACGTTTGCTTCTATGGTAGCAAATAAGGACTTTGGAAGGGAACTGCGAAGAGTATGAGTACTCTGAAATGTTACCTCGTTTAGTAATTCTACTAGGAATAGAATTCACTAGTCTTGAGTCAGTTCTTCATAATCCGTTGTGCAAAGACTCAAGGTACTAATGTTCTGAACATACAACGAGATAACAAAAGTAAGTGAGATGACAAAGCTTCGAATTACTTTGGAACGTTGAGATATAAAAGGATTAGCAAGTTAGACATCTTAGGATCATTTTTCGAAAATGAACCTATAGAGTTGACTTCCTGTGAATCCTATCTCAAGGGGAAAACGTTCCCGGAACATTGTTTAGGTGAAACATGGAACTTTCCAAAATTATAGTGGATTTCGATCCATGCTGATGAGTGTAAGATGCTTAATGTGAGCACTAGATACAATCGTCAGTTTAATCATTATGAATGAATGTACTTGTTAAAGTACAAATTCGAAACTTATATGAAATTCTTAGAATTTTAAAAGGAGGTTAGGAACCGAAGTAGTCATAAGTTATAGGCAAATCGATATGATCGAGATAGCCAATATCTTATCAACTAATTTCTTAGTCATCTTAGAAATAATAGGATTGTCTCTCAGTAAACTAATTCGAGAACACCTTAGTGTTTCCGAATGAGGGAATGAAACCTTATAGGATATGGTCCATTCCATAGCAAACTTTACTGACTTATAATCATTCTAGGAATAAACTCCCAGAATATGCAGTTAGAGATTTTGAATTTAGTACCTTCCATAATCAGTCCTTTAGTTGCACTATGCAATGTGGCACACTAAATTCCCTAATTATTCTTGTCCAAGAATTTGGTGGAATCCTCTTAAGTAAAGAGGATAGTGGGAGATAGGCTTGAAATGAGTTCAAGTTTATACAAACAATATTGGATATCATTTCTGCGATTCCCTTAGACAAAGGTTGTTTGTCTCAAGGAATGTATCTTTCTTAAGGAATCGTTCCTATAGAAGAAGAAAGACAAGCAAGCAGACCTCAAAGAAATTTGAGAATAAATATCCACGCCACATATAGAAGAAACGAGCCCATCTGATAAAACTTAGCCAAATTTTAGAGCATGTACACATGTGAAACCCTTCTCTTAAGATGCGTTTAGAACGCGTTCCTAGATAGCCAAGGAATTACTTGAAGAGGAGACACTGTCGGATTTGGAATCTGAGTAGTGTAAGCAAGCCTTGAAATCCAATATGGATTCCATATACTCAAACCAAGTTTTGACCTTGGTTGATCCACCTGATAGGATCAAGCTCGTGGAGCTTCGAGTAAATGGAAAGCATTACAACCTTCTTGACGATTGAAATGCAAAAGTCCATTTGGATTATGTTTAACACATCCTCATATTCTGACTATGAGATATGATAAATGAATATGAGAACTATCTTGGTCAATATGAGATTGGAAGAGACTGAAATATGGTATTTCTATAAATCTCATATTCAGTGGGAGTATGCATAAGGTATGCAAATCCCTAAAGTCAATCTGTGGATTGATAAAGGCTTCTAGGAGTTAGACAATTCGATTCCATAGGATAGTCAAATCGTTTGACACAGATGGAAGTCGAATAAGTCTCAAAAGTGTACATAAGAAAGTTAGTGATGTAAGAGTCAATTTTGGTTCTTTAGAAAACGACATCCTTCTCATTAGGAATGTCAAGGATGACGTGAAAGTTACCAATTCTTGTTTAAGAAACAATTTGACATGAAAGATCTTAGTGATTATCCTAAATTCTCGACATTCAGATCTATAGAAGATAGATCTAAGAGCATAAATGGATTATCACAAAATGAGTACATAACCACGGTACTAAAAAGAGTTTAGTATGGACAATGGAACATCTCTTTTGAAGAGTATGTGTCCTAAGATAACTTTAAGAAAGTTAGAATGTCCAAAATCCCTTTAAGTGAAAGGGTGCATAATGTATGAAAAGTTATGTATGGCGCAACACTAAGCGTAGTAGGCCGAATCTAAAATGACCTCAGAGAAGGTCATTAGATTTCTGTAAAGGATGTCCTCAGAGTACTTGAGAAGAAATGAGGATATGTATTAGTTTACAGAGCCCAAAAGATCTCATCATTAAAAGGATATTTTGATGTAATTGTTTCATCAAACATAGATGATTATGAAATCATTGAAAAGATACAACTTCTACCAGAATGGTAATGCAATGTGTTGGAAAGGGGTTCCAAAGACGGACATTGCAAAACTCGACTATCGTAGTTGAGAACTTAGTCGTATTATATAACGCTAAGTTAAGTGTTTGGGTAAGAAACTCCATCTAACTGGTTAGATGAAGTTCCTAGCATGAAACAACTCCTTTATCATATTGTATGATAAAATGGATGGTTGCTCAAGTAAGAGAACCAAGACCTCACCAAGAGACGGAACACGTGATTACGAATCACTTTATAAGGAAAAGGTGTTTCCTAAGAGATGTGTAAGCAAGAGGGTCACATCAGCAGAGAATATAGCAGATCCACTTTGGAAACGCCCAAAGTCAATAGACTCTCAAATTGCATCTTGAGAAGATGGGACTTAGAGTACCTAAATGGCTTTTACGGGCAAGTGGGAGATTATTAGGAATAGTGCCCTAGAAAGCCGATTCGACGTAATCTGCTTTGGGACTTTTCTTGTATCACAGACAATCTTTGAATAATATACGATTGATCATAGGCAAACACTTCTTTATATGCCAATACGTGTTTTGAGTGTTTCCATTATGTGCGCATGTATGAGAACTCCCCTAATCCTGATGACTTTAGGACTCTACCATTTAGGTGAAATGGTTCATGAAACGAGCCCTATATCACATAAGTCATGATTAGTAAAATACTCCAAGCCGATGAGTCCTACAGACAGTGGGAGTGTCAACCTGACTCCTCTAAGGCTTGTTTGTGGGAACACGCCCTTAAGAAGGACCACCTTGTTTCATGGAGGTGCAAAGTGTATAGTTGATACGTGCGTGATACACGAGGGTGCTTACTTTAATAAGTAAGTTCACTGAGGTGCCCCGTGTGAGAACATTCCTAAATGGGAAAGGAAGTTTCTATTTCAGGAAATGAAAACTTCCAGATTAGGAAATATCTCACGAGTCATTGATGTGATTAAGTGATCCTTAGACTTGAGGTTCCTTGTCACTTTATGAGTTAACTCTGTAGTCTTAGGTATAAGCTTTAAAGGGTGTCGCCTTAGACAACTGATTCAAGGCTTATGTTGGGGCTGCACAAGTGATTCATGAAAGTGAATGAGAATCAAGAAAGGACCTACACTTGCATTTGCAAGGTGATCTCTTATTGTGTAAGTCATTCATATGCCATATGGAGTCCTTGGCCAAGGCAGTAGATCAAGACATCAAGAAAAGGGTTTCTTGGATTGAGATCAAATGGATATGAAATGCACTTAGCTTTAAGACCGGATTATTAGGGTTCTGATTATTCCCTTACCCTAGATCTTGGTTGAGAGATAGTAAGTAGGAGGATTGTATCTCACATGAATCAATGACTTAAAGGTTCTGTCGAATCCGAACATTCCAATTCAGCTAGGGGTTAAACACCTGTTGCTAGACTATGGTCGTTTAATCTGTGGACTGATTAATTAATTAGTGAATTAATTAATTAGGGTCACTGCTAATTGAATTGAGAACCTAGAGGGTCACACACAACAACTTGGTTACATGAGTTGAGGCTTGAAAATGATTAAACGAGTTAATCGGGCCTAGAGGGTTCCACACGTGTGAAATCACACGTGTGGGTCACGTGAGGAGCACGTGTCCTTGGGACACGTGCCTCACACGTGTATATGTATATATATGATATATATTAAATAATTAAATGTGTTAATTATTTAATAGACTTTGGTTTAATTTTGAATTAAAAAGAAAGTCTTATTTTGGAGAAAAATAATCTAGTTAATTAATTATGAATTAATTAATTAGATAAAATAAGTTATTTATTTTAAATAAATAAAGTATAAAATTATCCAAAAATAGTTTGGATAATTTTAGCTCTCTTGAAAGTTGATTTGAATTAGAATTCAAAGTCAAAGTCAAATTACTTGAGAGAGAGAGACCAAAATCCTAGCCCATAAAGGACTAGGAATTTTTGGTCCTCCCCTCTTACAAATAGGGGAGCTCGAGCTCCCCTTAGAGCTAATTGACAATTCTTTTGGTTCATGTGTTGAACACCATCCTTTCTCCAAGATAAACGAAACCCTAGGTTAAGCCTAAACACTAACTAGAGAACTAGCATCCTTACTAGTTAGATTATAGCCAAGTTGGTGGACTATCTCTAGAGAGCTTCAAGTTAGAAGTTTTGAATATTCGAGTTTTACCAAAAAGTGGGGATCAAGCAAAACGATCAGAAGAGATGATGAAACGATTCTGAACCCGACATGAAACGAATGAAAAAATCGAACCAAAGAAGATGGCGAAAACCGTTCGTCCATATCCTGAAGGATGAATTTTTTCACGAGGGTTTTGTGACTGGCAGTTTTCTACTTTCGCGAAACTGGTTTTCGAAGGGAGTTTCAATCCTGCTTTTCTCGTTTCATGTTTCTTTCTTTATGTTATATTGTTAAGAACTTCCCTAACATGAATTGAATCTAGGTTGGTTTGGATTGCTATCCCGACAATGGATTCTGAAGTAGAAAGAGACTTTCGAGGGACGGGTTGTCAAGCCGCGAGAAGAGCGTTCTTGGGTGGCTTGAAACGCTTCAAGAAAGAATAAAAGAAAAGTAAGTTTTCTATCTCTACGAATTTGGTTACACGATTGCGAGTCCTAAATCCTTTTGTTGGGAAAATTTTTTAAATTCCGCTGCTTTCTGATTCGTGTTTTCCAACACATATAACATAAGATATAGGCGTTTGGGCGATCCGTGTACCCGCCTTCCCGCACTGTGCATAACAATCAGAACATAAACATTGACATAAAATAAGTTCCAACTTTCTTCCTCTGGGTGGTGGACGGGCTTGCAAGACCCGGCTACCTCATGCATTGACCCAGGGGGGTACATGAATCCCCCAAGGGCGCTCAACTACCATTCCGCGCTAATCTCCTAGTGAGGTCCGGTCTTAGTTAAAGAGTTGGGACTAGCACATGGGATCACCGTCGGCCCTTGCCTCCCCGGATAGCCACATGTGCTAGGTCCCGGGCTCGTGCATTCATTCATGTTCTCGCCAAAACGTTCCCATTCATGAAAACATAACATATTTCATAATTCTTAAGAAAAGGTTTACTCGATAATAATTTACTCGATGACTCTGCTTTGAAAATAACATATATATATATATATATATATACATAAGGTTTGGGCCAAAACTTGTCACATATGGGTTGTAGGGTTCGATACATAACTAGAACGAAAACACCCTCACCTGGAACATGGCAATGCAAGGGTACAAGCTAGGCCGGTTACCTATTGATCACGATATCTCCACCCTAGAGATGAACTGTACAAGAGAAAGAAACGATGTGTACTCGTGAGAAACGACTCAATATGAAACCAGAGAGAAGCAATGCCAGTTATGCACAAGATATGAAATGCATAGAGTATAAGTTGTGCCATGTGGTCATATAATCAAATAATTCATGCAAATGTTCCATACATGGTGGTTTCATTTTTCCTTAATCCCATCTTTCATGAACCATAACAATTGGAGCCATAAATTTCATATAGTATTCATAACACCTACATAAACAAGTTTACAATGCGTATAATAAATATCAGAGCAAAAGAAATCATTTAAGATATCAAAATATTATAAGAAGGTACTTAACGTTTCAAGTATTAGCACTTAAGTCATATAATATCATACTAGTTAGTTGCTCGACCAAAACATATCAATTCAAGTCATGAATTTCATATCATAATCATAACACATAATAATACATGTTAGCATAACATAGAAGTCATAAAAGAGGTGGAGGAAGATCAAACAATCGACGAAAAACGGAACCGGAGTCATGAGGATAGGCTGGACAAAATCCACCCCCCATGGATTTTTCCAAAGGGAAAAATCCACCCCCATGGATCTGGTCCAAAAGCCCACTGACCCAAATCCACCCATTTGGAAAAATCCACCCTCGTGGATTTACGTCAGTGGCAAAAAACACACAACAAGCAGGGTAAAACCCATGCCAAACCGTAAAACCATCAAACTAACACATATAGGTAAGTTAAGGTAGCAATAAATCATGCATTTCAAGCCAATTAATGGTCCTAAGTTGTAACAACTCATGCTAGGAAAAAAAGAAAGAACAAGTTCATGCAAAACCTCCAAATTTCATTAATGGTAAAATCATGAATCCCAATCCACCACCTAAACCAAGTTGATACATATCACAAATGATGTCTTAGGAACAAAATACATGCTTCATACTAAAATAATTCACAAGATCTCATGCAAGAATCAACAAAATTTCACAAACCCTTACTATTCATCATCTTCTCCAATCCTAACTCAAAACATGGTAAAATCATGCAATATGGGACTTAAAATAACTAAAAGAAGATACACAACATAAAAATAATCTTACCTTTCAATTCGGAGAAGAAATGGATGTAAGATGAGCTCAAAATCTCAAAAGGGGCAAAAGGGTTCTTCTTTCTCTTCCTTTCTCTCCTTTCTTCCTTCTCTTCTTTCTTTTGGCTGAAAATATCTTGTTTTGGGGGGTGGGATTTCGTGTGAGAGCTGATAGGGAGAGAGAGGGAGTGTGCAAGTGGGGTTAGGGTCAATGGGTAGGTCATAGGTGTGTTAATTTAGGTCCGTAGCTTAGGTAGAGTCATGAATGGTCGTTTTAGACGCGAGTTGCTCATTTCGGTTGAAATTTGGGTGTCCAAATGGTATTAGAAAAATATGATTCTTGACCCATTGTCTCCGAATCGTCGATACGAATCCAATGGAGGTGACAGAACTCGATTCCGAGTTCCTGAGCTCAAGATATACCGCCCGGAACACAAGGTACGCTAAATGCTCTTTAGCCCCCTTTTCGGTTCTGATCACATAAACGAACACAAAACTCAAACATGCGAGAATGAAATCATGAAACAAGCAAATAAACATGATCATAAGATATATAATTCACTCATGCCATGTTTTCACGAAAAACGAAAATCAAATCGAATAAGAACGATACTTAAACCTAAGCATATACGCATAAACGTTCAAGAATTCATATTTAAACAATAAAACTAATAAAAGAATCCATAATAAAATCATATATAACTAATTCAATAGCACATATTGGTAAACAGATAAGTCATGCTTAAACCACTAAAAAACTGGGGTGTTACAATATTTATCGCTCCTGCTCACTCAGTCTTCTAGATACTGACCCTTCTTTCCCACTTTTCCAGTTTCTTGCAGGTTTTGCTAGGTGGGAGTCGTGTCTTAGTTTTCTTGTCCGAGTCACTTGTACACTTGAGTCACATTTACATTATTATGATTTAATTGTATCTCTTTATGTATTCGGGCCCGAGTGCCATTTATGATTCTTGATTATGAATCCGGGGACAGATTGCATGCGTAGTTGAACCCGTTATTAGGATGCATGTTGGAATTTTAATTATGTTATGAAATTATTGGGCTTGTACCCACTATTGGAATTCATGCATGGTATTATTGCTTCCGTATTGCATTCTGTGTATTCTTGATTTATTGGTACACGGTTAGATTCCGCCTAGCTAGGATATCTTTTATTTTGTCTCCCGTTCGCTATGAGTCATGTTCATGCTTGGATTGTCCATTTCACGTGTGGACTAGACTTGTAGTGCGGGGGATGTAGTGCCTACCGTCATGGGTGCTACAATCTAGGTCGTTCGGCTTAGGCTTATGTGATTGTTTGCATTCACATTCATCCTTATGTGACTTATTTGGTTTTATTTGTATTAATTATTTACACGAATATGCACTAAACCCTCCAATGATATTTTCTTGAATTCTGTTTCTTATTCAGGATAACATCTCGACACATATCCGTGTGAGAAGACCGATTGCCATTGATCTGTCGACAGTTTCGAAACTGGAACCCTCCAGTGTGGTTCGGGGATGATGATGTGGAGGCCGAACAATGGATTACCTAAATTTCATGGATATGGGATACTTTATCAGGGACATCACAAGATAAGGTGATTTGCACCACCCGGTTAATTCAACGCCAGTCTTTAATTTGGCTCAAGGAAGTGAGATTGGAGTTAGCAAGGTCCGAAGAAGAGCTCACGTGGGAGAACTTTGTCCGGGAATTCCACAATAGGTACATTCCTTCTAGTGCAAGAGTGAGAAGACTTCAAGAATATTTAGATCTCCAACAAGATTTGAAGATGGCAGAATACTATATGGAGGAACTTCAAAGATCGGGCCATTATGCTACACAAGTTGTTGATAACTATTGATTTAAGGCCTGAAATTTTATGCAAGAACTCAACAATGATATCCAACAATGTAACACCCCGGAGCGGAGGGCGCCACATGCCCCGCACCATAGCCCAACACGGGTAACGAAATGGGGACTCCGCTCCCTCACCGAACCATGGCGAACAGGTGGCAAACAAAACACACCTCTAGGCTAGGCGGTCTAGACCCTGAACATAGTGCACAGGAGAAAGAAAACATACGCGGAAGCTACAGGATCGCATAACATAATACATACATCTAAATAAAAGCAAGATAAATCAATTTATTGTATACCTTACCAACCCTGGGCCACATAAAACATACTTAAGTTCAAATTACAAGACATAACTTATACGTATTTATACATAGTACCAAATTATACATAGTACCAGAGCGGGAAAGTAAAATATGCAAATGCAAGGGCTAAGCTAAAGACTCGACAAAACGACTCCCAAAACAAAACACCGCCACCTAGCTCGACTCCCCAACCGGGTACCTGCAAACTCAAAGAAAAGGGGAAAAAACAAACAACGAAGAGGGGTCAGTCCTAAAGGCTGGTGAGGGGGCTAACACACGCACACATACATATAAGTAGAGCATAGCATAATCAAATCGAATAGTGTTCGTGAACCGGGATTGGTTTTTTCAATCCAAATTATTTAAACTCGTGATACAACATATAGGAAGAAAGGTTTAGGGCCTAAAGCCAAAATCACCAAGTTTTAGAAATTAGAAGTCCAATCCCGATTCACAAACCATAACAGAAACAAAGACTTAGACTAAATGACCCGACGAATTCGAGTCCTAACCCACTTACTCCATAGCAAAGCAAAATGAAGACAAAGCAAAAAACATAAATCAATCCAACCTTTCTCCATTGGGGGAAGAGAGCGGCCACTCTTAACCCCACACATATCTTAACTTATAATGGTGGCATCGGGGGATCCTACCCGACCCTGGCGGGTTATACCGCCGGCATATGAGACCCGCTTTCCCCTCGACCTCCCGAGGATGAGCTAAGCCTCACTTTTGGGGGAGAAGTATACAGGGGTTGCAACCAGTGATCCCATGGTCGACCCGGGTCTCCCATTACATATAACTCCGGGGCCCAAACTTACACATATCACAAAGCTTATACACACGCACACATGGACCTATCTTACAATGTCCCAAAGCTCGCAAAACAGAACTCACACCAACCCTTTTGAAAACAAATAATCTAAACTTTGCTTAAATATACATATAAAAGCCTTTCTGAAGAATCTCATAACAAAGGGGCCAATTCCCACAAAATACTTATCAAACAGTTATCTATATGTATATATATATATATAGATGTAAGTCGCATACGGGCTTAAAATACACATAAGGTTGAAGGTCATCATAGCTAAAAGGAAAGAAAACCCCACCTTGTCGACCAAACCGAACAAAGGAACCACCTCTTCTACCTCGAGACAAACCTAAGAACAAAAGAAAAGAGCAAAGGACAAGCTTAGACTTAATATGAACCAATTAGACGCTCAGTATATGTATATGAATGGAAATGATGCATAAAGTATGAAATGAAGTTAACACTTAGGTCACATTAATCCATATTGATTCATATCGAAACATAACTCACATAATCCACGTTAACAAGTTCACGAACTTCATATAATCCATATAACATGTCAAATACCAACTTAAGACTACATACATCTCATATAAGAGCAAAGGAATTACAAGTAAGGCAAGCAAACAAGGTAGGAAGTCACACGTGCATGTAAGGGAGCACTTCCATCACATAAAACACTTTTCACGTTAAATGAATCCATAAACGAAATACAACACACATGACACTCACAACACATTATACAATCATGAAACATGTTAAAATCAAGCAATGACAATGTAGCACCCCTTCACGTTGAGATGCTGCACCCCCACACTACAGATCGATCCATGCACGAAATAGATAGTCTGTACATGAACCAACCTGCAACGAACGGGTGGCAATAAAATAAAATGATCCGCTAGGCGGGGACTAACTTGAAAATTAGATATCATAATGCAAAGAAATAAGTGGAAGCATGACTTGACGCATATTTAACAAGTAAACCAAACTCAATTTTTACATATCAATACATTATCATTTCCTAAAAAACATAACAAATAACAGTAAACATAATTCCTTTGAGCAATCAATAAATAATTAAATAAATATTTGCACAGTTAACATGCAAGCTATATTCTCGGGTAAAGTTTTATAAAAGATAAGTATATAAGTTCAATAATGAAGTACTCTTCGCCCGAGAATACAACTATCAATATTAAATACTTGTTCATTTCATGCATTCAATACATGGCCCCGGCGAGTAAGGGCAGTCTCCAACCTTACTCTAAATGTACATGAAACATGCTTGCTTTATTAACTAATAGGTGATCATGCAATTCAATTATCGTGTAATCGTGCGATAGTGTAATCAAGTAACACATTCATGGAATGGAAATCATGCAATAACCCGAGGATAATCCGTAGTGCCGGACCCGTCCTCAGTCTCCTTCTCCCTCTAATGATGGGAAGGTAGCTAGCCTTCACCATCCACGACGTGTTGAGCAGAGGGTACATGAATCCCTAAGCCCGGAACTCCTTCTTCCACAAATCTCCTAGCGGATTCAAGGGTCATCCCAAAGTGGTGAGGATAGCGCGAGAGTTACCCGTCAGCCCTTGCTTTCCCGGTTGGCTCAAGCCACTACCCTCGGGCCCAATGTGAACAATCCTGTTTACTCGCCTAAAACATGCACGATTCATGAAAATAACATGGCTTGCTTTTCATGAACATGACTTGCTTGAAATGATAAGTGATTTCATGTAAAATTACAGATATAGATACCTTTTTCGTCGAAAGATCACATAAGGGATATACGGGTTCTATATAACTAGCAATTAAACCTCACCTGACAGGCGACACGACGACTCATGGATGCGTGAATGTGCTCATGATCAACAATCTCTGCCCTGAAGAAGAACTGGACAAGAAAGAGAGACATAGTGTACTCATGAGATACGACTCAATAATGATACCAAATAAGACGCACGGCGTAACCATGAACATATTCTTGTATGAAATAAATGTATACTTGTGTGTAACTATCATATAGATACTTATAAATGGAATGGAATAATTTACAAGAAGACAATTAATTTCACGGAGATCACGTATTCAAGGCATGCAATCATATCAATTCGTTTTACATAAAATACGGAGTTAACAATTATGTTTAAGTAAGAAAAGACCATAAAGTGTCAAATAACCATATAATCATCTTCCATTCAAGTATTCCAATCATATAAATCGCATATGGGAGCCGAGAGAGTGAAAGGAATGCAAGAAAAGAGGTTTTGGCAAAGTTTGGCAAAAGTTGACAATTTTCGGAAATGTACAAGCTGTAGGAAAACTGGAATATCTTGAGTTATAGAATTTGGAATTAGGTTTTGTTTGTTGAATAGAAAGCTAGACAAATATACCTTTCCGATGATATATGGCTCATATTCTAATTCAAAGTGAGGAGAAAATGGCGTAAGCTCGAAGTTGAGTGAATGAAGATTTTCGGTAGAGTGGCGACACCAAATTAAAATGGATATATATCACAAACCAGAAATGATATTGAGGTGATTCTAATTGGTACTTTAGACTCAATTTAGTTTCTACAGTTCGAAATACAGGTCAATCCGAGTACGTTTGAGGGGTAAACGGTCATTTAGAACAAATGGCATAAATCCAGAATTGGCTGTGTGATCTCCTGTAACAGTGCTGAAGACGGGAACGGCCGTTCCGGCTTTAGGCCAAAATGGGAAGGGTCGTTCCCAGTCTCGCTGGCCAAAACATTAAAAGGATGGGAACGGTCGTTCCGGGAAATCAAAGGGGACGGGAAAGGCCGTTCCCGCTGAGCAAAAAGCTCAAAAAAGAGCAGAAAACTGGGGAGCTCTCGGATCACATTCAAACCATCAAAACATCATCAAAACTTCCACCAAATGCATTAAGTCAAGTAAGAAACATACTTATATACTTAAAGTACAATAAAAACTAACATAAACACTTAATTCATGCTTTGATTCTCAAGAATCATTAATATCAAGACATATATCATTTCATCAACTAACTCCATATTATTCAAGAATTCATGCATAATTTCTAGTCAAGAGCATGAAATCAAGCTTCTAACCATTAACACACAAGTGATTTATTCCAAAATCATAAAACCTAGCTCTCATATAAATCATCAAAGATCACTTACATGAATTTTCACACACCTTTAATGAAAATAATTAATGGAGAGATGATGCTTGAGCTTCAAAGATTAATTTTCTTGAAAAATTCTAACTTGAAGATGATGATTTCCCAAATTTCCTCCCTTCTTGATGGTTTCATGAATGAGGGATTGAGAGAGCAATGGTTTAGTATGAATCTGATGAAAATGGAAGAGCATGGAATGGTTTTACGTGATTCATCATTTTGATTTTGATGAAATGTCCCAATTTGCACTTTAGTCCCTCTTTTACATAAGTTATGCAATCAAGTTTCATTTCTAAAGAATTTGGTCATTTTGGTCCAAGAAACAAATATGCAATTTAGACTCTAATTTAATAAATGATTAATTAAGGAGAATTAAGCAATTAAAACAAGTTGGGCAATTAAGTCATGTAACAAATGATTTCAAGCTATAAATAATTCTCAAATTGATAAGTATTTCACATATTTTCATGTAAATATATTCGAATAAAATTTATAAAATTAATTTAACACATATAAGTTGAATAAACGAAAGTAATAAATAAAATTCCTAACGCTCGAAACTCACACGTGTCGAGCGTACCTGATTAGCTGGAAATCGGGGTGTTACAGACAAGTTGTAGCATTGCACATTATACATATAAACAAGTACATAGTACATTAGGGTCAAGAACGGGGAGGGAATCAAACAAAACAGGCAAGAAAACAAGTTCGGGCCCAAAAAGTTTCTGTACCCAGATCCAGGGCCATGGATTTTTAACAAAGAGGGGATCCACGGCCGTGGATCCCAGTCTAGAAAGTTTCCCAAATCTGCTATCAAATCCATGGCCCTGGATTTTTTTTAATGCAAAACTCCACCGCCGTGGGTTTGCTCTAGCCCAAAAAATTTCGAGATTTTGGCCCCTAAAACACCAAGAACTCCATCTAAACTCATGCCAACACAATATAAAAGAGTTATACAACAATTATTCAAAGATTCATGCCCTAGATCATGCCAAGAACCGAGCTAAACTGAAGGAAAAGAAGAGATGCATCACATATTCAAATTTCTTCAAATTCCACAATGGTAACTTCATGAATCCTCAACCAACATGCTTACTAAGTTAATGAAACTCTCAAATGATGTCTAAGAAGCAAATACCATGCATCAAGCTGAAAGAAATTGCAAGGAATCAAGCAAGAGTCAAGAAAATACCTCAAACCCACACTATTCATCATGTAAACCATAGATGGAGCAAATATGGATGAAAACTCATCAAATTTGACATAAAAGCACCACAAAGACATGGATAATTCAAAAAGAGACTTACCTCTTTAAATGGAGAAGATTTGATGGTGTCTTGGACTCAAATCTTGGAGAAATGGCTTGATCCCCTTTCTTCCTCTTCTCTTCTCCACAAAGCTGAACTTGGGGGCTCTTTTTCTCTTCATTTCTGGGGGTGTTTCGAAATTGGGGCTCAAGGAATGGATAGAGGAGCAACTTAGTGGATGGTGGGTGCAGAAGGAGTTGAATTGGTCAACAATAGTGGGAGTTATGGCTTATTTGGTAAAATGTGGCAAATCTGTCAAAAGAGGCTCAAACCGGATGAAATTCGGATGATCAAACGGGCTTAGAAAAATATGAATCTTGATTCCTTGGCTTAATTTCTTCATTACGAGTCCAACAGATCTTTTGGAATTCAAATCCGAATTCCCTACCTCAAGTTATGACTTCCGGAACATAAGGTGCACTAAAGCTCGTTAGGCCCTTATGTCCCTAACACATAAAACGGTTCCAAAACCGTATCAAACGAACTCTAAAACAAGTAAAAATCATAAGGACACACTCATAACACGTGTAAATCATGCATAGTACATAATCACAAAATTCGGATACGAAAACGGGCACAAACGGAGCAAGAACGGAGCAAAAAGGGCAAATACGTGCCAAGAGATCACATAAGGTTCAAATAAATGTCATATAGTTCAAATATATCACATAAGGAGTATAATAAACATATAATTCACATAATTAAATAATTAAAAGCGCATGTATCTCTCTCGTGAAAGCGTACCTGGAATGGCCGGACGAGCGGGATGTTACAAACAAACTCTGTATGCTTCAATAGTAAATTTTTGGTCCGAAGCTGTAACGCCCTGGAGGAGGGCAATCGCATCCTACCCCGCGCTAAGAGTCTAGCTTGTATATGAAACTGACATCCATATATGCGCCGTTCCCAGAGCAAGCGGTGACGGATGAACAACCTAGCTAGGCGGTACCTAAACGACTCAACTCAAAGCGCCGTAAAGAAAGCAATAAACATGCGGAAGCGAGCATAAATTTTTGTTCAAAAAACATGTATCATGCCATCAGAATAATTCCCTTAGTCATCAATTATCAAGATCAATCATGCATCACATAATTTAACTGGTTCAAGAGCATGCAACCTGTCCCGAAAAGGAATAATATCAATACCGGTTCCAATTCCTAGGCACCAGTCCTAAAATAAAATCATAAATACGGGTTCAATTACCTAAGCACCTGTCCCGAAACAAAATCATAAATACGGGTTCAACTACTTAAGGACCTATCCCGATATTTAATATATCCAAAGATACATCACGATTCCAACGTGTACAATTTCATAAATGGAATTCATACAAGAATATAGTGTTCTCAACATAAACATAAAGCCCACCAACGCCAACAAACGCGAAGAATGGTCATAACATACTCAAACATCAACATAAAGTAAATACAGACTCAACACGACTCTTCTAGTCAAGACTTTAAGACATACCGCCTAGCAAGACTCCAGAAAACCTGCAGACAATACAAAGGTTGAAGAGTCAGTTCAAAAGGAACCGGCGAGGATATAATATAAGGAATATGATAAAGGGTACAATGTGTGCTATTTCAAAGACGTTCATGATCCGTTTAACTTTTCAAAACTAATTCAAGGGTTTTCAAAACAACGGATCACAAACTACAACAAATCGGCTCGGCGAGAACACGCACTCCATCCAAACTCCCCAAACTAAACAAAACCAAACCAATCTATCCATTACTCCGTGAAGCCGAGGGTACGTACCCCCGAACATCGGTCCAAAATAAGTTGAGAAGTGGGTCCATGAATCCCAACATCTCCCGAGATCACTTCAGCCCCGAACACTCCGTCGAAGCCTCATCAATGCTCGTCCAAAACATGGAAACTTCATAAGGGGTCAACCGTCAGCCCTTACTTTCCTGGTATCAGCACTTACTCCATCCCCTAGCTCATCAAATCCAACCTAACAAGCGTCCCTACAAGGTACAAACCTCCATGCAAAATAGATCCAAAACTCCTCGCTACACAAGGCATATACATCCAGATATATATTCTTTTCAAAACCGAAACATTTCGGGTACCTATTATGTATACCAAAATTTATACTTTACTTGCAAACCTTTTTCAATAAGCAACTAAATAGGTATAACGAGCCAAGCTCCCAAAACCGGCATATACAAAGCCTATATATAGTTTTGAAAACGGATATTGAAAATAAATCATGAAGGCTATATGGTATTGTCCACAGTTTGGAAACATTTTAATAATATAACTCCTCACCTGGACAAAAGTTACCAAGAAGAAGTTGACCAAACGGATACCACCTATTCAAGACATACACACATGCTCCACAATTAAGACTTAACCCAAAAGCCCACTTAACAAGACGCACGACGAAGTATCATGCTTAACATGAGATACATGCATGCAAGGATGATTCTAATATGCGTATCATGATATGTTATGGCCAAATAGAGCATAGAGCTTGCACAAGAAGTCATAGATAAGTGTAAGTTTAATTACATAAATCATGAAAGATCAAGGAACACGTATTCATAATCTTAGCAATTATCAAACATACATAATTAGCATATACGAGTCTAATTTACATAAGACAGCACATTGATTGAATGCACAGTACCAAGTAACCTTTAAGCGCATAATCGAAGTATTAAAGATATCACGTGTAGAAACATGATTCCAAGCATAACATAAAGTGCATACAAGTTTATAAGAATGCATAGCCTAAGAGAGTATTAGCGTATGAAGCGAGAGTTACAAGGCACTTAGCATGATAACGTAAGCAATTAGCTAAAGATCAACGAGCATACCCCCATTATTAATTAAGCATGTTCAAGATTCATAAGATTACAATTATAACGAGGATAATTTCATACTTTGCATATTTACATCGTACGAATCCATCAAAATCTAGCCAAGATCATTCAGTTCAAATAACAAGCTCATACCTTGTAGTAACATGCATGGATAAGGTTAATTCGAGCATTTAGATATATGTTGTAACGCCCCCACCCGTACTGGAACATGAGGAGAGCGGCGTCTCAACCCCCACACTGAAGTACCTCTCAAGTAATGGTGTGAGCCATCACTCAAGAAATACTCCAGGGAGCGACCATCTATCTCAGAACTATAATTGTATAGGGATGTGGCTATGCAGTGGAAAATCAGAGTATTTTAAAACTTTTTAAAACATGTGCGTGATGGCATGTAACAAGCAAGAACATATCAATTGTGTAAGAGAGACTTGGCATATCAGAACATGTAACATATTCACATATAAGCACCGATATGGCAGAGTTCAAAATATCGGTAATAGAGTAGCAGAAAGAGTATAACAAGGATACTCAAGTATTCAAAAACATAAAGTGATGCAACCATAAAACATATGTAGGACACAAAAGAAAGTAATACTAAGTCCTGACTGAAACAAAAGTGACAATATAGAGCTTCAAGATACCTCTAGACTGCGGCTGAAAGACCTGAAACCACGAGGCAAGAAAACGGGAGAGGTATTAGTCAAAAGGACTAAGTGTGGGAATACTTTAAAGAAAGTACTGAGTGATAAAGAACTTGAAGTAAAGTTCAAAACTATTAAATGCAATGCTCTTAAAGAAGAACTTGAAACAAGTTTGATTGATAAAACTGTTTGAATGCAATATTGTAAAAGAATACGAGTTTCAAAACTCTTTCATGAATGATATGACACGCGCACACATATGTTGTAGATGGTTCATAGCTCTTTCATAAAACGGGATAGGGGTAAAGTGAACTTTACCAAATATGAACCATCCTTTATGAAACAGAATTTTGCCCACAAGCTAGGCTCCTCCATTCTTACTCCAGAAAACATGATGTAGAGTATCGGACCAGGATCAACAATAACTCCACATATAGTAAAGCATCGGACCAAGGTCAACAATACTCCACCAACACATACAAACATGCACCATCCTCCACCGGTTGTCACTTCGGGTAGCTAGCCCTAGGCAACCTGTAAACATGTAATGGGAATACATTTATCATCCATTCCCAGAGAGATTGTCCTAACTTAACAAACCTCCTATTAAAAGTCGGTGTCAATTGTCTATTATGGCGGCCGATATTAGTGATGTCGTTGGCGCACACCTCCCGAAAATCACCTCTACACATAACCGTCGGGCCCAAACTGTAAACTGTATGCTCGCATTTCAGAATTAGCAGTAACCAGAGTACCACTCCGGGTGCTAACTATTAACGTGTGGTGCTATCTGTAAAACATGTGATGCTGTCTGTAAAACATGTGAATTTCAAAAGTGATAGTTCAAAATGAGGTTTAGCTTTGAATTTCAAAACATATAATACGATAGCATAATCGTGGTTCCAGTTTGAAAGCGTTTTAGCTTCACCTCACCTAATAATAACAAAAGGTAGGTAGACAGATTACGCGGTGCCCTGGGGATCCCAGTGCTCGACTTTAACTCCTGTAGGTGGTGTATTAGAGTGAGCTTAAGAACTAAGACCCACTACTAACCAAGATGCATATGAAATGCATGAAACATATGAACAAGGAACATGTAACACAAGAGAGTAATACCATTTAAGGTATTCAGGAAAGGTAACACACAAAGGAATACGTTAAAGTGAGTTACTCTTAACGTGGGACTATGATCTTACTATAATCGAGTAAGCTTTAGTCAAATTATGAATCCTATCGCAAATCTTAGGTTATGAAACAAGTCCTCGAAAGAAAACACATTTTGAAAACACATTTTAGACCCTGGATATGGAAACCCTAGGTGCAAATGTCTGTTAAGAAAGCAGAAGTTTTATTTCACTTATACTATTCAAAAGCACTATTCAAAAGTACTATTCAGGATTACTATTCATAGTTTACTATTCACATGTCGGGTCAAACCCTTACTATACACACACACACACCATGCACGTACACACGCACACACACAACATGCATACACACACACACACCGTAATTAAACTGTGACGCCCCATCTTTTCAGTATTCCAGGTACGGTGTCACGAGAGAGTTTAATTCAGTAATTTTGTGTATTATGTGACTCGTATGCTTACGTGTCAACGTGAATTTAATTTATTACGTGCACTTTAGAATTTAATTAAATTTTTTGAACTCAATGGTCCAATATTTGTAATTTAGGGTACCTAATTTTAATTAGGACATTTGAGCCTTCGTGGCTATTTGAGCTCGGGAATTGGAATTCGAATTTCGACCCCGTCATTTGATTCATTTCGAGGATTCGGATTTAATGGATTTAACCTTTTAATTTTCTAACGCCATTTGATAGCCCTACCGTTTTAAAACCCGATCCGTTTGGACCGGATACCGCTTGGCCGACCCATTTGCCCGACCCGTTTTAGCCTTAAAGGCTGAAAATATCCCTTTCCCTCTTCATTTGTTGGACTGATCAAGGCAAGGAAGAGAGAGGAGAAGGAGAAAGCTCCATTTTTTGCCCCCAAGCTTTGAGCTCAAGCTTCCGAAGATCCAACCGTTCAATCAACGACCAAAGGTAAGATTTGTGACCCTTTCATTACGTGTTTCGATTTAATATTCCTTCCGTGCCTTGGATTTGTGTTATGTGGCTAGTTGGAGAAGATGATGAATAGTGCCGGGTTTGGGATTTATGTGTTCGGGTTTGTTTCGGGAGCTTTTATATGCAAATATGTGACCTACGTGTTATATATGTTTCGTTGTATGAATTTCGTGCGTTCCGGTGTTGCATGGGTTCGTGCGAGCTTGGGGTTTGGTCCCATTTCCGGCACTGTTACTGTTCCACCATTTTTCCGGCAGACGATACCCAAACGCCCGTTTCGTGACTCAGTGTAATTCCCAAACGCCCGTTTGGGCACCTTCTGTTTTCACCCGAGAACTTTCACACGCCTGTTTCTGCTTTCAGTTCAATTTTCAAAACCGCATTTCTCCCTCATATGAGCTCCAATTGACCTGACCGTTGGAAACCTATTGAAGTCTAGAACAACCTCCAATTGGAATCAACTCAATATCGTTTCTAGTTTGTGAGATATAATCGATTCATTTTGGTGTCGCCATTTTTCCGAAACTCCGCGATCACCCAACTTCGAGCCTATGCCATTTCCTCCTCACATTGAACTAGGATTCGTGTCGTATACCATTTTAAAGATCTATTTGTCTAGTTTCATATCCAAGAAACAAAACTCAATTCCCGCTTCTCAAACTTGAGATATTCTAGTTTTACCACAACTTGTGCGTTTTCGAAAATTGTCGGGTTTTACCAAACTTCGCCAAAACCCTTCTTCTTGCGTTCCTTTCACCCCTTTGGCTCCCGTATGTGACTTATATGAGTTTTATTCTTACATAATTGTACTTATGCCCTTATTTGACCTCTTTTATACATTCGGTTGCTTTATTCTATGTTATATTGCTTTATACCTCGATTAACTTATATGTTTTGACATGAATTGCATTGTATGCTATAATATGTACTTGAATCATGCTTAGGGTGCAATTTTGTGAGTTTAAATGATTGCTTGGCACATGCATGCGTGGCTCATGATTTCTATGTCAATCATAAACATATGTCGTGCGTCAATGTAGTTCATACGTAAGTCTAAGCCTTGTTTTGTAATCAGTTTGCTCAGGTACACCCGGGGTGGTGTTCTGTCGGCCGTGTTGATTCCGAGATGGATCAACATCGTGTCTTTGTCCTCGTCAGTGTAAGGTGAGGTTAGGATATAGGTAAAACTTAATGCAATGTGCTTGAATTTTAATTGCATGTGGTTTAATAAGCCATATATATATGTAAATAAGTGTGGAGTAAGTATTTGTTCAGATATGCAATGAGTTTGCAAGTATGCTAAGCAATGTACAGGCCTATGTATGCCTCTTTGGTTTGATTTGATATGTTTTGCCCCGTTGAGCTATGTCTCTAACCGTATATCTCATGAGCCAAGTTTGGCAAGGAATGAGTTAATTATGAATGACATAGAGAGGGGTATATATAAGTATATGTATATGTATAAGTTATGTCCGTTTGTCTCTGTTGTAGCGGGTTATATGAAAGTTATGTATGTGTGTGTGTGTGGATCCAAGGAGCTATAGGTAAGGAATCATGCCCCGGGACGGTATTGGGTCGTTGGGGTTCGGCCTGTGCATAGTCTCCATCAAAAGTATCATGCGCGACACCAGGAGCTAGGGAAGGCGTGGTATTTTGATGCCTTCGGTGTAAAAAACGGGAAGGACATGTCAGGGTTAGCTACCCCGCGTGAGTTGGTTAAATTATGGATGGTTAGGGCGTATACACCCTTCCACCACCGGAGTTGAGGATGGTCTATTATGATATGTTATGTATGTAAGTTTTCTGCTTTGTTTTTGTTATGATATGTTCTGAGGAGATCGGGGAGAGTCTGAGCTCGTACCCGCCAAGTTCTCTATATATGTAAATTCTGTTAAGGTTTATGAAACGGGGATAAATTTCAAGTTAAGTTAAAAGTGAGTTTTTATAAGTCAAGCTAAGTTTGGAATATGTTAAGAATTATTAAGCTTTGCTAAATTGCTCGGTTAATTAAGTTGATTTGGTTGCTTTTGCTAAGTAAGTCCTATATGTATATGTATCACGGGAAATGATTTGGTGTGCAAAAACTATCCCTGAGCTCACGAACATTTTGAGTTTGTATGTGCTTTGCTCCTATATATATAGTGTGAGTGTGTTAACCCCTCACTCAGTCGAGTTAAGATTGACCCCTCCCCTCTTTTATTTAGTTTGCAGGTTTTACTTGGAGTTCGTGCTAGGCGGGGTGTGTCTGTCCTTTGGAGTCTGTTTCTCGAGTCTTTTATTTAGTAGGTTGTCTTGCCTTCGCATTCCTTTCATTCGGTTTATGTATAAGATATGTATGAATGTTATGTTTGGAATTTAAATATGTATTGATATGTATATTTCGGGATATGTTAGGACAGGTTGCTTGAATTAGTTGAACCCGTTGGATTTATGATTATTGTTGATGTTCTGGATTAGGTATTTATGCTAGTTGAACCCGTGAACTGCTTATGAATGTGTTGATTATTGCATGGCTTGTTTCGCTTCCGCGTTGTATTGTCTGTTTGGTTTTAATTGTTCAGGTTCTACGTTCCGCCTTGCTTAGGTGTGTGTCTGTCGGTCTCCCGTTCGCTAATGTTTGGTTCATGTATGGACTCTCCATTTCATATGTGGATCGGACTTTGGTGCGGGGGATGTGGTGACCCACCGTGCGGGTGCTACATAAACTATGATGTTGATTATAACCTATAGTTTCAATTTCATGTTATATAATAAAGAGTGATCTAGGTTAAAGGTATAGCCTATAGTTAAAAGTTCTGATTAAACCATCAGATCAAGTTATGAAGCCCTATTTTATCTTAGGTTATAACATGTGACACTATTAAAGTGTATAACATATGATCAAGGCTTTATTCCATTAATCCATATCATATCATAAGCTCAATTCATAATTCATGAATCATATAACCATATAAGAACATGTCTCAACATATATCATATCATATCATGAACCTTGGGTATGTAACATATAACAAATTAAATTCAATACTAACATGTAATAAGTTGTGACATAATTAATTATAAATCACTATTCCATTAGCTAACATGCAAGAATATAATTCAAATTCCATAATCATGCATCAATTCTCATAATATAACAATCAGATCACAGGATCATAGCATATACTAGAGCATTTCATAACATATTCAAGCATATACTAAGCAATTAAAACATATGCACAACTATTCAAACATATTATAAAAACCATATAATAAATGCATAAAATAAAATCCTATATGGCTTAGGGAAGACCTTAAAACCCAACTTAAACATAATATAAACATACCATAACATAAAAACATAAATTAAACTAAACTATAACATAAAATAAAAACAAACCTAGCTTCTAAAGAGGGGAGGGTCGCCGGCCAAGAGGGGGAGGAGAGGGAGAGAAAGGGTGTTGTTAACACAACTTTAAGCAAGGATTCTGTAACGCCCAGACGAGGGCATCCACGCCTATCCCGCGGAACGGACCTAGCTTGTATATAGAATTACCATCCATACACTCTCCAAGACCGAAGCAAGCGGTTAAAAACGGACAACCTAGCTAGGCGGTACTAGACTCACAAAGTGAGTAAACATCAAGTAACCACTATTTATAAGAGCAACATAAAAATTCATCAAGTAAATGGCCATCGCGGTCCAGCACATAATGCTCAAAATACGGGAATGTAAAATCATCCTAACGACCCACACGGTCAACTAGCATAAGTATAAAGCATCATACATAAAGTGAATCCATAAATCCCAAGTACGAAACATAACCATAAAGTAAAGTACGCTACAAGTGTAAACAAGTACAAGCTAGACTTAAATTAATACTCTCAAAAGACCCCGCCCAGCATGACTCCAAAACGTGACCTGCGGACACGAAAGGTAAAGGGAGTCAGCTCAAAAGGAACTGGTGAGGAGAAGTTCACAATATATATAAGGTATATAAGGTTTAATGCATGCTCGAAACAAAGGTGTTCATGATCCAACTCATTTTCGAAGTAAATGCAAGTTTCAGAAAATATGGATCATAAACCACACATAACCGGCTCGGCGAGAACGAGCACTCTATCCAATCTTCCCAAACCAAGAAATCAACTCAAAACATCCATTACACCGTTGATGCCTGTAACATGCCGTTCGTCCGACTTATAAGGTACGCCTCATTTCAACCTTTTTACGTGTTTAATTATGTGATTTTGTGTTTTGCGTGACCCTATTTTGAACTCTTTTAGAGTTTAGGGGCCTGTTTGTAATCTTCTCTTTTTAGGGGTTTTTCGGTCACTACTCGTTTCATCGAGATTTTGACCATTTTGACCCCTTCAACGCGTTCGGGGCATCGAAACGAGTCCGTAGACTCTGAGGTTGCCCTTTTCTGGCATTGTTTGCCCCTCCCACCGATCGTTTTGGCACGCGAGGGCCCGGGATAAAAGTCCTGGATCCTCGTTTTTCGTACCAGACCTCATCTCTCTCTCTCCCACGATCTCTCTCTCTCCTTTCACGATCCACACACACACTTGAGGCATGAAAACACACATAACTCTAACTTTCCCGTTTCTCGACGGAATTCGACGAACCATTAGTCAATTTCGGAGAGCTCGACGACGCGGTCACAACAGTATCAAGAACTCAACCAACCGACGAGCGACGATGAAGATATTGCCATTTTTCAGACGCGTAGGCGGGGGTGGTGGAGCCGCCACTTCGCCGCCCGTTCGCGTGGCTTTCGGCAGCACGCGCCCCAGGCCCGGTGAGGGGACTTCCCGGCATTTCTTTCTGTGCAAGAGGCGAGGGGGCCGTACTCGCCGGCCGAAGCTCGCGGCGGCGGTGGTGCGGCACTGTAGCGACGAGTTTCGCAGCCTACCGACGGCTTTGTCGGACCAAGGTTGGTGTTTCCAACCCTTTTCCGACCCCCTGAGTCCATTTTCGATATCATTTTGGGTGAATTTTGGCCGTAGGTGGTGGTTATGGGGAGGCGTGCGGCGGCAGAAACTTCGGCGGCCAATGGGGTCCTTTTCCGATGATCTTTTGGCCTCGGGCCCTTCACGAAATTTGTTCCGAACGACGAGAACTAGTGGCCTTTGTTCACACAACTCCTTATTCGGCGGTTTGGCGGCCGATCGCGGTAGCACAGTGGCGGTGCAACGGCGGCGCTAGCTCCGAGGATTTTTCCGGCGAGCTACCTGAAGGCTTTCGAAGAGCTCGTCTCGGGTAAGACAATGCCTTTTACGGATTGCATTTTGGTTCACCTGTTTTAAAGTAATTTAAGTTTGAAGATTTTAGGGTTTTCTTGTTGTTGGATGAGAAATTGGTGACGATTGGCTTGGATTTTCCAGAAATTGATCGAGGAATTGGATTGAGCACGAGGAATCCTTGCACGGGTAAATTTTTGGGATTTTTTCGGCACGTTCCTGCGGCGGCCTGCCACTGTTCCGGCAGCTCCGGCGGAGGCGCTCCGGCGACCTTCGGACAGCTTGTCCGCTTCGTCGTGGTGAGTCCAACACCACTTTCCGTTCGTCAATCGAAAACTCGGTTTATTTTCTACGAATTTATTTGTGTATTTGGGATATATTTCAATTAATTGTTTAAATGCGAATTAATTGCTATATGTTTGAATTGTCGATCGAAATGTACTCCTATGTGTACGAAATCATGTATGATATGAAATATGATAAGCTTGGCCTTTTAATTAGCGATTTGAATTCCGATTGATTGAATTTATGCTAATTGATTAGATTAGATGGGGTGTTTGTGTAATTTTTGAAACAGGATGAATTTGTTTGATTTGTTTAGTTCAACCTTGATAATTGAATCCATTATGTAACATATGAATTGGGCAGGCCACGTAGGAAATATATAAACTTAGTATGATTGGAATTTGATATGTAGCCTCTTGAGATTTATATAAAATTCGAAGCTTGCTATTACGATTTGTTTAGCTTTGTAATACGTGTAAATTTGTATGAAATGTAATATGTAAACTTACGTGATTTTAATTAATTGAACTTTAATTGTCACTTGGTAAACAAATATGTTAATCTCGATATGTTAAAGAAATTATTACGACTAACATTGAAACTTTGAATTAAGGTTTAATCACATAAATTGGAATTTAATCTATTATGTAATATTTGTGAATTTGTTATGCATCGAAAATTATATGAGAACTTGAATGATTATGTGACTTAGTTGGAAGTTGCTTAAGACCTCGTAGATTTAAATGAATTTGGGAAATGTTATTATATGATTTATTTGGCCTTGTAATACGTGCAAGTTTATGAAATGTTATATGTGAATTTGATTTGATTGCTTTGTAAATGTGCAATATATGAATTGATATGAGATAATGTGATTGCATTTTCCGTACGTCTCTGTGTGGTTGTCTGTCTGAGTCTGAGCTTTGTGGTCTGTTTTGTGTGTTCAGTGGATCAGGTGCACCCGGGGTGGTGTCAAGTGAGTCATGCAGGTTCCGGGTTGAACCGCCTGCTGTGTCTTCGGCTGTGTTTGGTGCCAGGTGAGGTTAGGATATAGTTATACCCTATTGCAACGTGCTCGTTTTCGAATGAATGCGGTTTATAAGCCTTTTGTATATGTAGATATGTGCGAAGTAAGTGTTATGCTGGTTTTGTTATATGATTTGATTTGAAAAGTACGAAACGCTATGTATGAGCCTACGTATGCTTTTACTCAGTTTTGTTACGATTTCGAGGTCAGTGTGTGTGATATATACGTGCGATATGATAAGTACGATATGGATGAGATATGTCTGTCTGTTTGTCTGTCAGTTGCGGGTTAAGCTTCCGATTTCCGTGATCTGTGTATGTGTGGGGCCCCAGTTTCCGTGTAAGGGATGTACCGGAACCCACCTGAGGAAGTGGGGAATGGAGTCTGAGGGTTTGAGCAGCACTGAGCACTCCCCTCTTCCGCGTTAGGACGGCTAGGGTCGCGCAACCCTTCCATCACACCTACCTCGTATGTTTTATTTTGTTTTGTTTTGTTTAGTCTGTTTGTGCACTCGTAGCCGCCGAGTTTCGTTAGGTCTGTCGGTTATAAGTAAGATAAAAATTGGATTTGCCGTTAACCTAATAAGTTATGTTCAGATATGTGTGCTAAGTATGCATGAGTTTGAACATATGTTTTGAGTTTTGTATAAATTAAGTTCTGTTCGTTCTGTTTTGATAAGTCACCCTATATATATTTATTATCACGGGAAACTGTTTTGCCTTGCAAAAACTAACCCCGGGTTCACGAACGTTGCTTCTTCTACGTGCTGTGCTCTATATATATGTAAGTGTGTGTGGGTAGCCCCTCGCTCAGTCTTTGGACTGATCCCTCCCCGTTTATGTTTTTAGTGTGCAAGTTTCGGTTTGGGTTCGCATTGGAGTTCGTGCTAGGCGGCGGTGTGTGTGTCCTTTGAGTCTGTGTCTGCACGTTTCAGTTTATTAAGTATTTTGTTCTGATTTATAATTTGTAAATTTCGTATAAGATATGTTTTGTATAGGTTGCAGGTATGTTTTGGATATATGGAAGTCAGGACAGGTGCTCAGATTAGTTGAACCCATTTTGATGTGTAATTATTCGGGACAGGATAGGACAGGTTTGTTGAACTAGTTGAACCCGTATATTTGATTCTGTTGTATATACTGTATTGTATGCTTGGTGTGTAAAAGTTTTTGAAAGTTGGTATTTGGACTCGCTTCCCCTGTCATGTTTCGCATATTTTCTTTTGTACAGGGTTAGGTACCACCTAGCTAGTGTGTGTGTTTTCGTTTGTCACCCGTTCACTGTGACTTGGTGCGTGTGCGGACTCTCCATTTCGTGCACGTGTCGGGTCATAGTGCGGGGGATGTGGCGCCTCACGTGCGGGGTGTTACATCTATAAGTGGTATCAGAGCTACCAGGTTCAGAACCGGTGCTCTGGAGTCGTGTCGTGTCAGTCTAGGTCGTATGGCATAGGAATATGTGCACATTGCATCCGTTTGGCATGAAATTTGGCTTCTTCAGTGTGAATTGCATTGAGTTATGTGACTATGTGCGCGTTATAACTATGATTGTGCAACATTTTATCAAGGTGCTCTTACTTGCTTTTAATTGTTGCACTTAGATGACTTAAATGCCACATTACATTTGCATTCTTAACCCTCATGCACCAACTTAGTGTTTTAACTACAGGGCTACTTCAGCAACAATTTAATCACCTTCCAAGGTCTCACCACAACTTTATGGTCAAGATTTCGAATACCACGGTGAATGATACATTAAGCATTCATGGCAAGAGCATACATGCATCGTTTACTTAATTAATTCTTGTTGCTACGTGATATATTTGCTAAGTATGCTATGTGCTAACTGTTGTGATTTCCTGATTCTGCTTATGTGCTTGAGTGAGGGAGATTTGATTCTCTTTATTTATGTGCTCGGGGGATGTTGATTCTTCGTACTTATGTGTTAGAGAGATGCTGGATTCTCTCTATATTGCGTGACAGAAAGATGTTGGAGTCTTTCTGAGTTATGTTCACGAGAGATGCTGGATTCTCTTGTACTTAGGTATTCGAGGGATGCTGGATTCCCTTGGATTTAGGGTTAGAGAAATGCCAGATTTTCTCAAACTAGATTATCTGGGAGATGTGGAATCAATCAGACTTAGGTTGAGAGATGGGGTTCTCTCGATGCTGTGTTTGAGACACGGGGCTCTCTCAATTATGTGCTTGAGAGACGGGGTTTCTCTCTTTTGTGTGTGCTGAGGGACGGGGTTCTGTCACTTGGGTGTTGAGAGATGGGATCCTCTCTTGTTTGTTGCAGTTGAGTAACGCGTGGCCTGACGACAGTCTGCAAGCAACGAGGATGCGTCAGTATCGAGCTTCGGGTGTAGTGGCCTAGTGCCGATCGAATGAGTTTGAAGGGACCAACGGTCAAGCGCTCAGTGGAACTTCAGTGATAACGAGTCCCCATGAAGGGAGTTGATGTCGGTTAATGGAGAAGTATCTTGAGGGGTTTGCAGTTCGCCTAGATCAGAGTTGCGCAGCGGAAGCTTGGAGTGGAATTCGTTTCAGAGTTGTTCAAGATCCTGCTTTTGGACCTGAGGACAGGTCCTTTTGAAGGAGGGGAGTTTGTAACATCCCGTTCGTCCGACTTATAAGGTACGCCTCATTTCAACCTTTTTACGTGTTTAATTATGTGATTTTATGTTTTGCGTGACCCTATTTTGAACTCTTTTAGAGTTTAGGGGCCTGTTTATAATTTTCTCTTTTTAGGGGTTTTTCGGTCACTGCTCGTTCGATCGAGATTTTGACCATTTTGACCCCTTCAACGCGTTCGGGGCGTCGAAACGAGTCTGTAGACTTTGAGGTTGCCCTTTTCTGGCGTCCTTTGCCCCTCCTACCGTTCGTTTTGGCGCGCCAGGGCCCAGGATAAAAGACCCGGATCCTCGTTTTTCGTACCAGACCTCAACTCTCTCTCTCCCGAGATCTCTCTCTCTCCTTTCACGATCCACACACACACTTGAGGTGTGAAAACACGCACAACTCAAACTTGCCCATTTCTCGACGGAATTCGACAAACCATTAGTCCATTTCGGAGAGCTCGACGACGCGGTCACAACTGTTCCAAGAACTCGACCAACCGATGAGCGACGGCGGAGATATTGCCATTTTTCAGATGCGCAGGCGGAGGTGGCGGAGCCGCCACTTCGCCGCCCGTTCACGGCGGCTTCTAGCCGTCTTCCGACAGCACGCGCCCCAAGCCCGGTGAGGGGACTTCCCGGCGTTTCTTTCTTTCTGTGTAGGCGGCCAAAGCTCGCGGCGGCAGTGGCGCGACACTATAGCGGCGAGTTTCCTACCCTTTTCCGACCAAGGTTGGTGTTTCCTACCCTTTTCCGACCAAGGTTCGTGAAACGGGGATAGACTCTTAAGTAAGATAAAAAATGGATTTGCTGTTAACCTAATAAGTTATGTTCAGATATGTGTGCTAAGTCTGCATGAGTTTGAACGTATGTTTTGAGTTTTGTATAAATTAAGTTCTATTCGTTCTGTTTTGATAAGTCACCCTATATATATTTATTATCAAGGGAAACTATTTTGGCTTGCAAAAACTAACCTCGGGTTCACGAACGTTGCTTCTTCTACGTGCTGTGCTCTATATATATGTAGGTGTGTGTGGGTAGCCCCTCACTCAGTCTTTGGACTGACCCCTCCCCTTTTATGTTTTTAGTGTGCAAGTTTCGGTTTGGGTTTGCATTGGAGTTCGTGGTAGGCGGCGGTGTGTGTGTCTTTTGAGTCTGTGTCTTCACGTTTCAGTTTGTTAAGTATTTTGTTCTGATTTATAATTTGTAAATTTCGTATAAGATATGTTTTGTACAGGTTGCATGTATGTTTTAGATATATGGAATTCGGGACAGGTTAGGACAGGTGCTCAGATTAGTTGAACCTGTTTTGATGTGTAATTATTCGGGACAGGATATGACAGGTTTGTTGAACTAGTTGAACCCGTATATTTGATTCTGTTGTATGTACTGTATTGTATGCTTGGTGTGTAAAAGTTTTTGAAAGTTGGTATTTGGCCTGGCTTCCATTATCATGTTTCGCATATTTTCTTTTGTACAGGGTTAGGTACTGCCTAGTTAGTGTGTGTGTTTTTGTTTGTCACCCATTCGCTGTGACTTGGTGCGTGTGCGGACTCTCTATTTCGTGCACGTGTTGGGTCATAGTGCGGGGGATGTGGCGCCTCACGTGCGGGGTGCTACATCTATAAGTGGTATCAGAGCTACCAAGTTCAGAACCGGTGCTCTGGAGTCGTGTCGTGTCAGTCTAGGTCGTACGGCATAGGAATATGTGCGCATTGCATCCGTTTGGCATGAAATTTGGCTTCTTCAGTGTGAAATGCATTGAGTTATGTGACTATGTGCGCGTTATAACTATGATTGTGCAGCATTTTATCAAGGTGCTCTTACTTGCTTTTCGTTGTTGCACTTAGATGACTTAAATGCCACATTACATTTGCATTGTTAACCCTCATGCACCAACTTAGTGTTTTAACTACAGGGCTACTTCAGCAACAATTTAATCACCTTCCATGGTCTCACCACAACTTTATGGTCAAGATTTCCAATACCACGGTGAACGGTACATTAAGCATTCATGGCACGAGCATACATGCATCGTTTACTTAATTAATTCTTGTTGCTACGTGATATATTTGCTAAGTATGCTATGTGCTAACTGTTGTGATTTCCTGATTCTGCTTATGTGCTTGAGTGAGGGAGTTTGATTCTCTCTATTTATGTGCTCGGGGGATGTTGATTCTTCCTACTTGTGTCTTAGAGAGATGCTGGATTCTCTCTATATTGCGTGACAGAAAGATGCTGGAGTCTTTCTGAGTTCTGTGCACGAGAGATGCTGGATTCTCTTGTACTTAGGTATTCAAGGGATGCTGGATTCCCTTGGATATAGGGTTTGAGAAATGTCGGATTTTCTCAAACTAGATTGTCTGGGAGATGGGGAATCAATCAGACTTAGGTTGAGAGATGGGGTTCTCTCGATGCTGTGTTTGAGAGACGGGGCTCTCTCAATTATGTGCTTGAGAGACGGGGTTTCTCTCTTTTGTGTGTGCTGAGGGACAGGGTTCTCTCACTTGGGTGTTGAGAGATGGGATTCTCTCTCGTTTGTTGTAGTTGAGTTACGCGTGGCCTGACGACAGTCTGCAAGCAACGAGGATGCGACAGTATCGAGCTTCGGGTATAGTGGCCTAGTGCCAATCGAATGAGTATGAAGGAACCAACGGTCAAGCGCTCAGTGGAACTTCAGTGACAACGAGTCACCAGGAAGGGAGTTGATGTCAGTTAATGGAGAAGTATCTTGAGGGGTTTGCAGTTCGCCTAGATCAGAGTTGCGCAGTGGAAGCTTGGAGTGGAATTCGTTTCAGAGTTGTTCAAGATCCTGCTTTTGGACCTGAGGACACGTCCTTTTGAAGGAGGGGAGTTTGTAACATCCCGTTCGTCCGACTTATAAGGTACGCCTCATTTCAACCTTTTTACGTGTTTAATTATTTGATTTTGTGTTTTGCGTGACCCTATTTCGAACTCTTTTAGAGTTTAGGGGCCTGTTTGTAATTTTCTCTTTTTAGGGGTTTTTCGGTCACTGCTCGTTCGATCGAGGTTTTGACCATTTTGACCCCTTCAACGCGTTCGGGACGTCGAAAGGAGTCTGTGGACTCCGAGGTTGCCCTTTTCTGGCGTCGTTTGCCCCTCCTACCGATCGTTTTGCCGCGCCAGGGCCCAAGATAAAAAACCCGGATCCTCGTTTTTCGTACTAGACCTCAGCTCTCTCTCTCCCGCGATCTCTCTCTCTCCTTTCACGATCCACACACACACTTGAGGTGTGAAAACACACATAACTCAAACTTGCCCGTTTCTCGACGGAATTCGACGAACCATTAGTCCATTTCGCAGAGCTCGATGACACGGTCACATCTGTACCAAGAACTAGACCAACCGACGAGCGACGGCGGAAATATTGCCATTTTTTAGACGCGCAGGCGGGGGTGGCGGAGCCGCCACTTGCCGCCCGTTCGGGGCGGCTTCTTGCCGTCTTCCTGCAGCACGCGCCCCAAGCCCGGTGAGGGGACTTCCCGGCATTTCTTTCTGTGCAGGCGGCGCCACCATCGGGGCGGCGAGGGGGCCGCACGTGCCGGCCAAAGCTCGCGGCGACAGTGGCGAGGCACTGTAGCAGCGAGTTCCGCCACCTTCCGGTGGCTTTTTCGAACCAAGGTTGGTGTTTCCTACCCTTTTCCGACCCCCTGAGTCCATTTCCGGCAACATTTTGGGTGAATTTTGGCCGTAGGTGGTGGGTCCGGGGAGGCATGCGGCGCCAGAAAGTTCGGCAGCCAACGGGCGCCATTTCCTGTGATCTTTTGGCCTCGGGCCCTTCACAAAAGTTGTTCGGAACGACGAGAACTAGTGGCCCTTCATCACACGACTCCTGATTCGGTGGCTTGGCAGTGGATTACGGCGGCACAGTGGCGGTGCAACGGCGGCGCCAGCTTCGAGGATTTTTCGTGTAACATCCCGATCGTTCGACCTTCGCAGGTACGCCTTCACGGGTGAGCTATGTGCGCTTTTAAGTATTTAATTATGTGAATTATGTGTTTATTATACTTTCTATGTCATATATTTGAATTACATGAACTTAATTGACCTTATGTGATTTATTTATACGTATTTGTCTTCTTTGTTTTGTTCTTGTTCCGTTCGTGTCCGTTTTCGCTTTCGATTTTGGTGACTACGTGCTATGCGTGACTTATGTATGTTATGTATGCATCTTTGTGATGGTTACTTGTTTTTTGAGTTCGTTTGATACGGTTTTGAAACCGTTTTATGTTTTAGGGACATAAGGGCCTAACGAGCCTTAGCGCACCTTGTGTTTCGGAAGGCGTAACTTGAGCTCGGGAATTCGGATTCGAATTCCGGACAATGCGTTGAACTCGTAACGAAGAAAGCAAGATAGAGAATCAAGATTCACATTTTTCTAAGCTCATTTGATTCCCCGTTTTTCGACCGGAGCGAGCCCCTTGCACCTTTAAGCCATCTTTTGACTTAATTGAGCTTTGTGGACCCCACTTAAACTTAACCAAACCCTTAACCATGACTTATACCTTGGGTTAACACCCATTTCAGCCCCTAACCCCAAGAGAACAGATCCATTTCTCTCTTTCCCTCAAGAATCGATCAGCTCCAAGGCATGGAAAGAAGGAAGAAACCCTCTTTGGCCATTTTGAAGAGTTTGAGCTCAAATCACATCCGAATCTTCTCAAATTCGAAAGGTAAGTTTATGATGTTAATCTACACTCTCTCTTGTCTCTTATATGTGGATTTGAGCTTATTCCATTGGTTGATTGATGAGGTTGAGTAAGCATGTGAATAGTGGAGTTTGGATGATTTTGATTATTCATGCTTCCTTCTTGAGTCCCTTCAATTATGGTGATTATATGTTGCTTCCATGACTTGATTCTAAGTGTTTATTGCATCTTCTTCCTTGGTAGTTGAGTTATGAGTGATTGGCCTTGGATGAGTGCTTGAGAATGGATGATATATCTTGATGCATTCCCTCCCCTTTTCTTGCTTTGATTCTTGCATGTTTTCTGGCTGAAATTATTCCTACTTGTATGGCATGGATATATGTTGGATTGGTGTTATTTTCATGCTTGTTTTAGGTGTTTTAAATGGCATAAGAGACTCCCCAAGCCAAGAATCGAAATCCCCTGTTTTTGCCTTCAAAAAACGAAGTGTTGCTGCGTTTATTTTTTAGTCCCGAATGCATGACACGGCCATGTCATGTTTTAACTGGAAATGGTCATGGCCGTGTCAAGCTGTCGACTTTGGGTCCTGAATTAATTTAAATCGGACACAGCCGTGTCCGATTCCTTTGCATTCCGGACGATGCCGTGTCCACCCAGTAGGTTTTGGCCGGGAGGAGTTTCTTTCGTCGTTTCGTTGCTTTTTGTTGGTTCTTCTTGCCTCGTTTATAATGTGTATGCATGATTAACTTGTTGTATGACATGTTAAGTTTGATCTTGTGGATTTATGGTATATTCTTTGCTCTCGGTTATGAGATAGAACCTTATATGCCTTGAATGCTTCTATTTGACCTAATCTGCATTCATTTCGTATTCCTTGCATCATAAACATACATCCACATGTGCCGAGCCTCTAATGTGGTTCATATTGAGTCTAAGGTTATCTTTTGCCTTTGTTTTGCCTTTAGGTTCGTTCCTTGGTTGACAAGGTTGTCTTTTAGTCGTCCGACTTGCTTCCTTTGTTCCCGTTGCTTCTCGGAGGTGAGGTTTTCTTCCTTTTAGATAATATGACCTACAAACCTATGTGTTTTGAAGCCCGCATGCGAGTTATGTATACTATATGATAAATATGTGGATGATATTTATTTGAGGGCTCGTCCCATTTTGTATAAGACTTTAAAAAGGTTTTATATGTATATAGCTCTATTTTGATATTCTTTTGGAAAACTTTGAATATGTGTGAGTGTGTAGCGAGATTTGGCTTTGAAAGATAAGCTTTCAGATAAGTTTGTGTGATTTTTGTGATATGTTTGGGCCCCGGAGTGCGGTATGGTAATCTCGGGTCGGCCGAGGGGTCGCCGAGCTCTTCCATCAACACCTCCATTTGAGAGTCTCACCCAACCTTAGGAGTTTGAGGAAGGGTGTTTCTCTTGAGCCGGCGGAGGCAACCGCCGAAGGATATAAGGTAGTAATTAAACCTTGTCACATTTCTGTGTATGGATAGCTAGGGCTTGCTACCCTTCTATCACCCGGAGTAGGTTGGATTGCGAATTATGTTTTGATTATGATTTATGTCTCTGATTATGAATGGAGTTTGGAAGGAGAACTCATACTCGCCGAGTTAGTGTGATTATGTATAAATCTATGAAACGGGAATGGACTCTTAAATACTTAAAATTGGTTTGTTTGGCCTTTCGCCTTTAACCCCCCCTCCCTTTTTTCCTATATATTTATTATCACGGGAAATGATTTGGCTTGCAAAAAACATCCCCGGTTTATGGATTCTCTTCAAATTGCTAAGTGCTTTGCTCTATATGTATATAGGGGTGTGTGTGTTAGCCCCCTCACCAGTCTCTAGGACTGACCCTCGTTGCTTCTTCTCTTGTTCCCCTTTGATTTGAGCTTTGTAGGTACCCGGTTGGGAGTCTGGCTAGGCGGCTGTTGTCTTTCGAGTCTTGGGAGTTGTTCGAGTCTTTATAGAGTCCTTGCATTTGCATATTTACTTTCCCGCTTTGGTACTACGTATATTTGGTACTATGTATAAATAATTATAAGCTATGTTTTGTAATTTGAAGCTTTGAATATTCTTTTAGCCCGGGGTGGGCAAAGCATGTTGAAATATGTATATCTCTTCCTCAGCTTTTATATCTGTAATCGGTTATGTTAGATGATCCTGTGACTTCCGCACTTTCGATTTTATTTTATTGCGCACTCTGTTCAGGGTCTAGACCGCCTAGCTTAGAGTTGATTTTGTTTGTCACCCGTTCGCCATAGTTCAACGTGGGGACGGAGTATCCATTTCGGCACCCAGGTTGGGCTATGGTGCGGGGGATGTGGTGCCCTTCGCTCCGGGGTGTTACATCTGTAAGTGGTATCAGAGCTCTGGGTTGCAAAACCGGAGATCTAGCGTCATGTTGGGTCTATCTAGGTCGATCGTCTTAGGATTTTGTGATTGTTTGCATTCACTCTCATCTCTTACATGAATTACTTGAATTATTTGGCTTAATTATGTTAATAGTTCACATGAACATGTACTGAACCCTGCACGCATCGATATTTTGGAATCATTTCTCTTATCTCAGGATGAGTTCTTCATACCAACATACGTCATCAAAAGGAAAACAAGAGAAACAAGTTTCTTCGGTCTCAAAGAAGTTTGAAGGCTTTAATCCACCGAAGTGGCTTGGGGGCGATAGTATTGAAGCCAAGGAGTGGCTATCCGGGATATTGTGGATTTGGGGAAGTTGTCCGGGAACCTCACAAGAGAAAGTAAGATACACTTCCCGCTTACTACAAGGTGAAGCTTCAAAATGGTTCAAGGAAATAAAATCATATCTAAAGAAGTCCGGAGAAGAGCTCCATTGGGAAAGGTTTATCTGAGAATTTTGCTACAAGTATATCCCTTCCAATGAATTGATTAGAAGATTTCAAGAATTCCTAGATCTTGTGCAAGAAGTGAAGATGATGAACGATCTTATAATGGAGCTAGAAAACTCGAGAGCTAACCAAGATTGCCCCAAGGTCCGGGGATATATACAAAGGCATAGAGACGAGATTCAACAAGCTTTTCAAGGTTCACTGGTGCATGAATGGTCCGAGGAATTAGAAGAGTGGTTCAAAATGAAATGAATAAGCAAGGGATGGAGCTTCACACTTCTAAGGTGGAGTATGATCCAGGATCAAGCTTAAACTCAAACAAGAGGCCTACGCTCTAAGAAGAAACCCAAGAACTCCAAGATGTCGACTAAACTAAGAAGCAGAAGAAACTTCAACCACCAACGATGAATTCGATACCTCTTCCATTGGAGACAAATCGATGTTCTTATTGTCAAGGCCCTAACCACACCGAAGAAGTTTGCCGAAAGAAGCTTGGGAGATGTTACGAATGTGGAGAAGTAGGACATAAAGTGAAGAGTTTCCCGAAGACTAAGAATTCAGGGACTACAAAGAGCCGGAATTCCAAAACTTCAAGACAGGTCCGAGGTGATGCAAGTGGGGGCGAGGAGCTTGAGGTCAAGATCAACATTTTACCTTGGTGAAAGGTACACCAAACATTCATAGCACTACATACATGCATTTTATTTTAGTTGGCGTTACCTTCCTTTTTTGTAGTTGCTCTCGGTGGTTACGTGTTTTTGTTTCTTACTTGTTTGCTTGTGGTTTCCCCTTTTCTTTCCTTTTGTGTTGGTTATCTCTTTAGACAGAGCTTGGTGAGAAGAGTTTCGAGTGTTTAGTGAGTTGCGAGGGCCGAGCTTGTTCGGTGGTTGGTGCTTTTTCGGCAGTTGTTCTTGAAGGTGCCTAGTTTTTTTTTAAGGTAACGGTGTTACCGTTGATGTGGGTTGTTGCTGTTAGGAGGTCCATTCGGGGCTCAACAGTATCGACGAGTGTTAGATGGAAGGCTAGCCCGTTGATATCCTTTGTAATAGGGGTTGGTAATTCCGGGATAGTGCGGTAAGTTTTGTGGCTTTCCTTTGGGTTAACCTAGAGGCCGAGCCAAGCTTAAGGAGACAGAGGTCGAAGTAAGCCACCTTTGGTGTTTCTTTGGAGATGGAATTCGTTTCCACCTAATGAGGACATCGAGGTTGTCGTGATCTTTATCCCGGAATTATTTTGTGTTTGGAGTTTCTCTTCCGGTGGACTCTAGCGAGGTTGTTGAAGTTAAGTCGTAGTTGACGAGCTCTTAGAAGGTAATTTCATCCTTGTGAATACTTCTTTGTGGAGTATCTTAGTCCCATCTAAGAAGAAGGCGGGATTTAGGATGAGTATATTACCGTGAGCTGCACAGGTTAACTGTGGAAGATAAATACCCTTCTAGTTTGCTTCGAGGAGTCGTTAGTCCTTCTTTAGTGTTCTGTGGTTTTGCTGAGTGTGGTTCCAGCAAGGGTATAGTTAACTACGCATTTTGGTAGAAGAACCGAGAATTATCTCAGAGATTAAGTCTCAAGTGTCGTCCCATGACATGAAAGAGAAGGAAGAGGCATGGTTCGAGTGGATGAGGCTTTTGAAGAGAGTTACCTTGATTATACAAGGATACTCAAATTTTTCCGTTACGATCGAAGTACTAAGGAAGACTTCGGTTGTGCGTAGCTAACGGAGGGTTGGAGCCTATGTCTCAAGAAGTGCTTAGTCACGAGACTAATTCCACTCATGGTTCGAGATTTGAAGAGCCGGTAATAGTGTTGGCACAAGAAGAGACATTGTAGACTTAGTGTAACAATGTCTAAAAGTGCTTTCGGTAGAAGACCGAACATCAAGAACCGGCAGTTTTCCCCCAACTACTTTTGAATTTTAATCAGAAGTGGGAGCAAACCAAAGTTTGCTAGGAATAAGGGGATTCACTCGGATTTGGTGAGTACCACCGAGCAATCGGGACATGAGGAGTCTTCCTTATTTCTTATTAAGGAAGCAAGGTCCCGAGGAGTTACAACTCTTGGATCAGAGTAGCGCAGTGGAAGCATGGAGTCAAGCTCGTTCAAGTGTCCTCTTAGGTCTCGCTTAGGACCTGAGGACAGGTCCTTTTGAAGGAGGGGAGTTTGTAACATCCCGATCATTCGACCTTCCCAGGTACGCCTTCACGGGTGAGCTATGTGCGCTTTTAAGTATTTAATTATGTGAATTATGTGTTTATTATACTTTCTATTTGATATATTTGAATTACTTGAACTTAATTGACCTTATGTGATTTATTTATACGCATTTGTCTTCTTTGTTTTGTTTTCGATTTATTTATACTTTCGATTTTTGTCACTACGTGCTATGCGTGAATTATGTATGTTATGTATGCGTCTTTGTGTTTGTTACTTGTTTTTCAGTTCGTTTGATACGGTTTTGAAACCATTTTATGTTTTAGGGACATAAGGGCCTAATGAGCTTTAGCGAACCTTGTGTTCCGGAAGGCGTAACTTGAGCTCGGGAATTCGGATTCGAATTCCGGAAGATGCGTTGAACTCGTAACGAAGAAATCAAGACAGAGAATCAAGATTCATATTTTTCTAAGCTCATTTGATTCCCCGTTTTTCGACCGGAGCGAGGCCCTTGCACCTTTAAGCCATCTTTTGACTTAATTGAGCTTTGTGCACCCCACTTAAACTTAACCAAACCCTTAACCATGACTTATACCTTGGGTTAACACCCGTTTCAGCCCCTAACCCCAAGAGAACCAATCCATTTCTCTCTCTCCCTCAAGAATCGATCAGCTCCAAGGCAAGGAAAGAAGGAAGAAACCCTCTTTGGCCATTTTGAAGAGTTTGAGCTCAAATCACATCCGAATCTTCTCAAATTCGAAAGGTAAGTTTATGATGTTAATCTACACTCTCTCTTCTCTCTTATATGTGGATTTGACCTTATTCCATTGGTTGATTAATGAGATTGAGCAAGCATGTGAATAGTGGAGTTTGGATGATTTTGATTATTCTTGCTTCCTTCTTAATTCCCTTGAATTATGGTGATTATATGTTGCTTCCATGACTTGATTCTAAGTGTTTATTGCATCTTCTTCCTTGGTAGTTGAGTTATGAGTGATTGGCCTTCGATGAGTGCTTGAGAATGGATGATATATCTTGATGCATTCCCTCCTCTTTTCTTGCTTTGATTCTTGCATGTTTTGTAGCTGAAATTATTCCTACTTGTATGGCATGGATATATGTTGGATTGGTGTTATTTTCATGCTTGTTTTATGTGTTTTAAATGGCATAAGAGACTCCCGAAGGACAAGAACCGAAATCCCCTGTTTTTGCCTTCAAAAAACGAAGTGTTGCTGCGTTTATTTTTCAGTCCCGAATGCATGACACGGTCGTGTCATCTTTTAACTGGAAATGGACACGGCCGTGTCAAGCTCTCGACTTTGGGTCCTGAATTAATTTCAACCGGACAAGGCCGTGTCCGATTCCTTTCCATTCCGGATGAGCCCGTGTCCACCCAGTAGGTTTTGGCCGGGAGGAGTTTCTTTCGTCGTTTCGTTGCTTTTCGTTGGTTCTTCTTGCCTCGTTTATAATGTGTATGCATGATTAACTTGTTGTATGACATGTTAAGTTTGATCTTGTGGATTTATGGTATATTCTTTGCTCTCGGTTATGAGATAGAACCTTATATGCCTTGAATGCTTCTATTTGACCTAATGTGCATTCATTTCGTATTCCTTGCATCATAAACATACATCCATATTGAGTCTAAGGTTATCTTTTGCCTTTGTTTTGCCTTTAGGTTCGTTCCTTGGTTGACGAGGTTGTCTTCTAGTCGTCTGACTTGCTTCCTTTGTTCCCGTTGCTTCTCGGAGGTGAGGTTTCTTCCTTTTAGATAATATGACCTACAACCCTATGTGTTTTGAAGCCCGCATGCGAGTTATGTATACTATATGATAAATATGTGTATGATATGTATTTGAGGGCTCGTCCCATTTTGTATAAGACTTTAAAAAGGTTTTATATGTATAAAGCTCTATTTTGATATTCTTTTGGAAAACTTTGAATATGTGTGAGTGTGTAGCGAGATTTGGCTTTCAAAGATAAGCTTTGAGATAAGTTTGTGTGACTTTTGTGATATGTTTGGGCCACGGAGTGTGGTATGGTAATCTCGGGTCGACCGAGGGGTCGCCGAGCTCTTCCATCAACACCTCCATTTGAGAGTCTCACCCAACCTTAGGAGGTTGAGGAAGGGTGTTTCTCTTGAGCCGGCGGAGGCCTTGTCACATTTCTGTGTATGAATAGCTAGGGCTTGCTACCCTTCTATCACCCGGAGTAGGTTGGATTGCGAATTATGTTTTGATTATGAATGGAGTTTGGAAGGGGAACTCGTACTCGCCGAGTTAGTGTGATTATGTATAAATCTATGAAACGGGAATGGACTCTTAAATACTTAAAATTGGTTGTTTTGGCCTTTGGCCTTTAACCCCCCCCCCCCCCTTTTCCTATATATTTATTATCACGGGAAATGATTTGGCTTGCAAAAACCATCCCCGGTTTATGGATTCTCTTCAAATTGCTAAGTGCTTTGCTCTATATGTGTATAGGGGTGCGTGTGTTAGCCCCCTCACCAGTCTCTAGGACTGACTCTCGTTGCTTCTTCTCTTTTTCCCCTTTGATTTGAGCTTTGCAGGTACCCAGTTGGGAGTCTGGCTAGGCGGCTGTTGTCTTTCGAGTCTTGGGAGTTGTTCGAGTCTTTGTAGAGTCCTTGCATTTGCATATTTACTTTCCCGCTTTGGTACTACGTATATTTGGTACTATGTATAAATAATTATAAGCTATGTTTTGTAATTTGAAGCTTTGAATATTCTTTTAGCCCGGGGTGGGCAAAGCATGTTGAAATATGTATATCTCTTCCTGAGCTTTTATATCTGTAATCGGTTATGTTAGATGATCCTGTGACTTCCGCACTTTTGATTTTATTTTATTGCGCACTCTGTTCAGGGTCTAGACCGCCTAGCCTAGAGTTGATTTTGTTTGTCACCCGTTCGACATAGTCCGACGTGGGGACGGAGTATCCATTTCGGCACCCAGGTTGGGCTATGGTCCGGGGGATGTGGCGCCCTTCGCTCTGGGGTGTTACAGTTCCGGTGAGGTACCTTAGGGCTTTCGGAGAGCTCGTCTCGGGTAAGACAATGCCTTTTACGGATCGCATTTTGGTTCACCGGTTTGAAAGTAATTTGAGTTTGAAGATTTTAGGGTTTTCGTGTTGTTGGATGTGAAATTGGTGACGATTGGCTTGGATTTTCCAGAAATTGATCGAGGAATTGGATTGAGCATGAGGAATCCTTGCACGGGTAAATTTTTTGGATTTTTCCGGCACGTTCCGACGGCGGCCGGCCACTGTTCCGGCAGCTCCGGCTTCGGCGCTCCGGCGACCTTCGGACAGCTTGTCCGCTTCGTCGTGGTGAGTCCAACACCACTTTCCGTTCGTCAATCGGACACTCGGTTTATTTTCTACGAATTTATTTGTGTATTTGGGATATATTTCAATTAATTGTTTAAATGCGAATTAATTGCTATATGTTTGAATTGTCGATCGAAATGTACTCCTATTTGTACGAAATCATGTATGATATGAAATATGATAAGCTTGGACTTTTAATTTGCGATTTGAATTCCGATTTATTGAATTTATGCTAATTGATTAGATTAGAGGGGGTGTTTGTGTAATTTTTGAAACAGGATGAATTTGTTTGATTTGATTAGTTCAACCTTGATAATTGAATCCATTATGTAACATATGAATTGGGCAGGCCACGTAGGAAATATATAAACTTAGTATGATTGGAATTTGATATGTAGCCTCTTGAGATTTATATAAAATTCGAAGCTTGCTATTACGATTTGTTTAGCTTTGTAATACTTGCAAATTTGTTTGAAATGTAATATGTAAACTTGCGTGATTTGAATTAATTGAACTTTAATTGTCACTTGGTAAATAAATATGTTAATCTCGATATGTTAAAGAACTTATTACGACTAACATTGAAACTTTGAATTAAGGTTTAATCACGTAAATTGGAATTTAATCTATTATGTAATATTTGTGAATTTGTTATGCATCGGAAATTATATTAGAACTTGAATGATTATTTGACTTAGTTTGGAAATTTCTTAGGACCTCGTGGATTTAAATGAATTGGTAGCATGTTATTATATGATTTATTTGGCCTTGCAATACATGCAAGTTTATGAAATGTTATATGTGAATTTGATTTGATTGCTTTGTAAATGTGCAATATATGAATTGATATGAGATAATGTGATTGCATTTGCCGTGCGTCTCTGTGTGGTTGTATGTCTGAGTCTGAGCTTTGTGGTCTCTTTTTTGTGTTCAGTGGATCAGGTGCACCCGGGGTGGTGTCAAGTGAGTCGTGCAGGTTCCAGGGTGAACCGCCTGCTGTGTATTCGGCTGTGTTTGGTGCCAGGTGAGGTTAGGATATAGTTATACCCTATTGCAACGTGCTCGTTTTTGAATCCATGCGGTTTATAAGCCTTGTGTATATGTAGATATGTGCGAAGTAAGTATTCTGCTGGTTTTGTTATATGATTTGATTTGAAAAGTACGAAACGCTATGTATGAGCCTATGTATGCTTTGACTCAGTTTTGTTATGATTTCGAGGTCAGTGTGTGTGATATGTACGTGCGATATGATAAGTACGATATGCATGAGATATGTCTGTCTGTCTGTCTGTCATTTGTGGGTTAAGCCTCCGATTTCCGTGATCTGTGTATGTGTGGGGCCCCAGTTTTCGTGTAAGGGATGTACCGGAACCACCTGAGGAAGTGGGGGATGGAGTCCGAGGGTTTGAGCAGTAGTGAACACTCCCCTCTTCTGCGTTAGGATGGCTAGGGTCGCGCAACCCTTCCATCGCACCTACCTGGTATGTTTTGTTTTGTTTTGTTTTTTTTAGTCTGTCTGTGCACTCGTACCCGCCGAGTTTCGTTAGGTCTGTCGGTTATAAGTTCGTGAAACGGGGATAGACTCTTATGTAAGATAAAAATTGGATTTGCTGTTAACCTAATAAGTTATGTTCAGATATGTGTGCTAAGTCTGCATGAGTTTGAACATATGTTTTGAGTTTTGTATAAGTTAAGTTCTATTCGTTCTGTTTTGATAAGTCACCCTATATATATTTATTATCACGGGAAACTATTTTGGCTTGCAAAAACTAACCCCGGGTTCACGAACGTTGCTTCTTCTACGTGCTGTGCTCTATATATATGTAGGTGTGTGTGGGTAGCCCCTCGCTCAGTCTTTGGATTGACCCCTCCCGTTTATGTTTTTAGTGTGCAAGTTTCGGTTTGGGTTCGCGTTGGAGTTCGTGCTAGGCGGCGGTGTGTGTGTCTTTTGAGTCTGTGTCTGCACGTTTCAGTTTGTTAAGTATTTTGTTCTGATTTATAATTTGTTAATTTCGTATAAGATATGTTTTGTACAGGTTGCATGTATGATTTGGATATATGGAATTCGCGACAGTTTAGGACAGGTGCTCAGATTAGTTGAACCCGTTTTGATGTGTAATTATTCGGGATAGGATAGGACAGGTTTGTTGAACTAGTTGGACCCGTATATTTGATTCTGTTGTATGTACTGTATTGTATGCTTGGTGTGTAAAATTTTTTGAAAGTTGGTATTTGGCCTGGCTTCCACTGTCATGTTTCGCATATTTTCTTTTGTACAGGGTTAGGTACCGCCTACCTAGTGTGTGTGTTTTCGTTTGTCACCCGTTCGCTATGACTTGGTACGTGTGCGGACTCTCCATTTTGTGCACGTGTCGGGTCATAGTGTGGGGGATGTGGCGCCTCACGTGTGGGGTGTTACAATGCCGAGGGTGTACATCCCCCGATCATCCATAACATAGGGAATTCGGTCCATGAAACCTAGCTCTCTCCAAGAAAACTTCAACCCCGAACCTCCTCGGAGTCTTCGTAGTCTTATCCACAAGTGGGAACTTTGGATAAGGACATCTGTCGGCCCTTGCCTTCCCGGAATATCTCTCACCTCCATCCCCGAGCTCAAATTCGATTTCCCTAAGCAAGCGTCATTACGAGGTACATCATAACCTCGCTACACAACTCACACATATATAATATTCAAATGAAAGTTCCGAAACCATTTTGGGTATCTATCCCATATACCAAAACTCAAGTTTTACTTGTAAATCATTTTCTATGAGCAAATATCCATAATACGAGCAAAGCTCACAAAAACTTGGCTTATAAAGCCTACATATACGTTTCGAAAACGGGAGTTTAAATCATCAAATATGATAGGCCATATGTGTCGATAGTTTTGAAAACATTTATATATATATATATATATATATATATATATATATATATATATATATAACTCCTCACCTTTACCAAGAACCTCAAAGGTCGACCACGAGCAAGGGACTACTCGGCCGGAGACGCACTACCTAACAAGACAATGTACTAACAAAGGCAAGACACGACTCAAACCAAATAAGACGACGCACGGCTTAAAGAGGAAATGCAAATATGCTCATGATGTGCATTGAATGTCCAAGGACGGTATAACTTAGCAATTACAATCACATGATGTCATACGAGGCATATAACAAGTTTTCAAGTCATAAGACATACAATTAGGAACATGTGAACCATACTTAGCATATTCTCACACATAATCGAGTCACACAAGACATTATAAAGCACATAAACATGATTCCAAGTCATATATATCATATTAGGGGTGTAAGTAGTGCAGGGGAAGTCAAAACGAAGCAAAATGATCAAAATCACAAAAACTAAAAAATTAGACCCGAGAGCACCCAAACGGGCGTTTGGTGTTTGTGAAGGAAATGCAAACGGGCGTTTGGCCCTTGAAAAAAACGTGACAGTAATTTTTCAAACGGGGGGGTTTGGGGTTTCAATGCAATTTTCACACGGGCGTTTGGTTTGCTACTGGTGCAAAACGGAATTATGAACATATGCTTGCAAATGATGAATTTTAGGCTCTAAACACTCCTAAATCATGCTTCCAAGTGTATACAATATGTATAAACGAATTTAAACATCAAATATCATGTTATGAACATTTAGGAAATGAATATGCATAAAAATTCCAACAAATTACAAACATGAACTTCATCTTCTTCACACATCCAAAGCTTCAAACTCAAAATGGTGAAATCTCCAATCATGCAAGAAACTTAAGGAAATTAATCACATTCTTCATGAAATTTCTCAAGGAACAACAATCAATCACCAAATTAAGCTAAAACACACAAGAAGATGAACATGCAAGAATTCTCAAGAAAGCTTCAAAGGTCATCAATGGTGGATTCTTCAAACAAGCATGAAATCAAGAAATACTTACATCAAATCGTTCCTAACATCATAAGAATCACATTTCCAACAACAAATTCGAGTTCAATCCAACACACAAGAACCCTAGTTCAAATTCAAGTTCAAAAGCTTCAAGAACATAAACCCAACAAAGGAGCACATAAACCTTACATTAAGAGCTGAAAATTGATAGGAATAGCTTATCTTCTAATCTCGAATTCCCAGCTTCGATCTCCACTCTTGTCTCTTGAAAATGGCTTTAAGGTTTTTGGGTGTTCTTGAGAGAAGATGAATAGACTTGAGAGAGTTTGTATTTGAATCTTGTGAAATAACGTAAAATGAGGTTTAGGGTGTTAAAATCTGAATTGGCCAATTGGGTCAGCTATATGGGTCACGAAGCGGGTCAATTGGAGCGGGTTAGGATTGAAATTGGGTCTCAAATTGGGTTAATTTCGAATTTGGGTCGCAGGTCAACAATTAAAGGCTTAAAAGGTTGACTTTCATAAAATGGCCTTAACTTCTTCGTCTAAACTCCAAATCGACCGATTCACGAACCCACGAACTCGTAATCGAATTATCTACGCAATTTCATTAAGTTTTATCCAGTTCCACGCTTATAAAATAAATTTACCATTTAGTCCCTAAGTTGTACTTTAATGTCCCAGTAAGCACATAGTTTTGATTAAACAAGAAGCATGCTATTCATGTAAAGCATATTTTTTCACATAAGCATGAACGAACATCAAATCAAGGCATATTATTCACATAACTCATGCAAAAAGGTAAATCTTTCACTCTCGTAGCAAAACTTACCTTGATCGGAGAACGGGGCGTCACAGATTCTAATACCTCTTGCCCTCTGTTTATAGTTGGTGAGAAGCCCCTCACATTGGAAATAAACTTGAGGTAATGGTATGAGAGCAAAAGTGGAGTAGCTTCTCTTGGAAGCTTCAGGAATCTTGAAGCTAAAATGGGACTGCGTGGGGGGGGGGGGGGGGGGTTCGGTCATTTCACCTCCAAAATGTGAAGGTAAGTGGCTGGAAGTATAACCATTCCATCGGCACAAAAATTAGCTTCGAAACGCATATTTATACGTCGAAATCAGATTTACCGTTTAAAAGATATATTCATTTTAGTGAATAAAAGTTTTGAGCTCGAAACTCAACACGAGTGAAAAACGACTTTCGGGAATGATTTTCAAGTCCGGATTGTTTCCAAAATTCAAGAAATAAATCGAGAAGCGTTTTGAGTCCAATATCGACTATAAAACAATTTATCGATAAAAGGTTGAAAACGTAGAATGAATAGTGAATTCTCACGTACGAACGTACGCTTCAAAATTTCAAGCTAGGGTTTGAATCAAGAGTTGTAAAACGTCTCAAAAATCTTGAAATAGCTCAAGTAGTGCAAATCCAGAGAGAAAACATTTTCTGAATGAAAACCGTTCATAGAAGGAATAATGAACTAGGGTTTTCGTAAACATTTTCAATAAAACAAAGTTCAGAATAGATTTCCAAGTCAAGAATGATTTAAAAAGACTCATCTCGACTCAAGGGTCGATTTGACTATAAACTTGGGTAAGAAAAGATATCAGAATCAAAAGCTCATTTTCAGATAGATAGTAACTTTGCTCGCTGAGTTCCAAAAATACCCTTATGGTTCAAGAAAGACTCTCTGAGCTTGGGAAACAAGTTCAAATAATTGGGAAACATGTGTGGTGAACCTCTAGGGCTACTTGAACAAGGTAGGCTCAGGTTATGAATAGTAAACTGTATCAAAGGTCAAGAATTCCCCCTTAAAACATGTCAGATCATACACAAGCACAAAGTTCATGTAAGAATGCAGTGCATAAAGGTTTAATGTAACTCCTCGACTTTTCGGCCGTACATGTAACACCCTATCTTCTGGGCAATGCAGGTACGATGTATCGGGAGAGTTTAATTTAGTAATTATGTGATTAGCATGCCTTACATGTCAATTTGTAATTTTATTTAATCATGTGCGCTTTAGAATTTATTAAATGTACTTGGACTCGATCGTCCAATATTTGCCGAATAGGGACCTAATCTTAATTAGGGTGTTTTAGCCCTCGAGGCTACCTTGAGCTCGGGAATTTGAATTTGAATTTCGACCTTGTCATTGAGTTCGTTTCGAGGATTCGGATTCGATGAAATTAACCTTTTAATTTTCTCAAGTCGTTTGATAGCCCTATCGTTTTAAAATCCGATCCAGGCGGACCGGATCCCTTTTGACCCGACCCGTTAACCGACCCATTTTAGTCCCCAAAAAGGGCTGAAAATATCAGCCTTTTCTCCCACCTTTTCACGTGACAAAGGAGAAGAGAGAAGAGAAGAGAAACCCTCCACTTTGGCCATTCAAGCTCTTGGCTCGAGCATGCGAGATCCGACCAACCGATTGAAGATTAAAGGTAAGATTTGTAATCCTGTCCTTATGTGTTTCGTTTTCTTCCGATTATATTCCATTTTCATTGCTTGAATCCTTGAACTTGGAGGAGATGATAAATAGTATTAAATATGTGTAATTTGCTCCCATGTCTCCATACTTGAACTAAATGCTCTAAGATTGATATATGTTACTCCCTCAAGCTTCTTTGTTGTTTATTTGGTGGAATTTTTTATTGTTGGGTGATTATGGTGTGAAACTCCATTAATAAAGCTTGGAGAAGATGAGAATGCAACTTGGTTTCTTGCTTGTTTCATGCCTTAAGATTAAGATATGTGATAGAGCTTGTTTATATGAACTTATACATTGATTTTCATTGCATTTGGATGAGTTTTGAGGTGGTTTTGGTCAATTTTGGTCCCTCTCGTGTTTAGCCCTTGTTTCTGCCATTTTTGCTGCCCAGAAAATCTACCCGGGCGGGTAGAGTTTTGCCCTAAAAAGTACCCGAGCGGTTACTTTAGTGCAGAGAATTTTCTACAGTACTCTCCCCGGCCGGGTAAATTTCTGCCTCGTTTTTCCCCGGCCGGGTACCCCCTCATATGACCTCGGATTGAGGTTATTTTTGGATATGTATTGAGTCTAGAACAATCTCCAATTGGAATCACCCCAAAATTCGTTCTAGATTGTGAGTTATAATCGTTTTAGTTTGGTGTCGCCACTTCGCCAAGATTCTGCATTTGTTCAACTTCAAACCTACGCCATTTTCGCCTCGCTTTGAACCATGATTCCAGCCACCTATCATTTTAAAGATATATGTGTCTACTTTCATTTCCAACAAACAAAACTTAATTCCCTTTTCTCAAACTCAAGTTATGATCATTTTCCTACAGCTTGTGCATCTTGGAAAACTGTCAACTTTAGTCCAATTTCATTCGGAACCCCTTTTTGTGTTCTTATTCCGTTTTTCTCGTATCTTTCCACCTCCGAACTCATTCATAACTTGTTTTAGCATGTGTAAGTGTATGTATTTGTTCTTCTTATGCATTTTATGTTTCTTAAGTAATGTGAGTTGTTTGCATGAATCGCTTATGCGCCTTGTTATGTTTTAGATGCTTCATTGCGCATTAATTGTGCACATGCACATGCTTTAATGCTTATTATGAATTTGTTAAGCTATGATATTTATGTTTTTGCACGTCTTGTATGAATTTAATACATGTATGAGCTTTTGACTAAGTATTTGCATCTCTTACGTGACTAAGCATATGCCGTGCGTCCATATGGTTCGTCCCCGAGTCTAAGTTTTGTGTATTGTCTTCAGTTTTTCCAGGTGCACCCGGGGTGGTGTTTCGTGATCCGAGTTGATTCCGGGGTGAATCATTTGTCTCATTCTTGGCCGCGTCAGTGTAAGGTGAGGTTTTAAGATTTTTGTTTTAGTTAAAGCGAGCTAGAACCCTATGTGCTCGTTTTCAAGCCCGCATGCGAATATATTCTATATGTATATTAAATATGTGTCTGACGATATGTTATGAATTTTGTTAATTCGATTTGATATGAATCCTTCTGAAATTATACGTATGGGCGTATATAAGCTTAAAAATGGTTTTGCAACGAGGCTATGCTCCAAACCGTGTATCGTCAAGCGAACTATGGATTTCTTTCAGCTTATTATGAATTAGGAAGACACGGAGAGGTAAGTGTATAGCATATACCGAGTTGCACGGTAAGGTATGTTTCTTAAGTTATGAATCGTGCGTTTTAGGTTTTGCGAGTTAGGTATGCTTCCTATGAATCTATTGGAATCCCCGGGTTTCGGAGGTGTGGGTAAGGGAGACCCGGTGCGGCTGTTGGGGTCGCCGGTTATCACCCCTGTGCACATGCTCCTTTGAAGTATATACGCTCGACTCTAAGGGAGATGGAGGAGGCGTGGTGCTTTGAGCCTTCGGCTGAGGCCGGAGAAGGTACGTTGTGGGCTCACGACCCCACGTATATTGAGTTGCACAATGTGGGCCCGTAACCCGCGTGCAGACTTCCGGAGAAAGATTGGAATACGGGAATATGAATCTATGAATTTATGAATCCTATGAATTTTATGAGTTTATGCTTACTTTTGAATCTTTTGAGTCTTGTGATTAAGGAGTAAGGTGGGAGACCCGTACTCGCCGGGTATTTGAATTCTTTTATTTTGATGATTATGAAACGGGATAGGAGGTTGCGTTTTAATAAGAGATTTATACGATTAAGCTCTGAATTTATGAATTTATGAACCAATTTGATTATGTGGACCCCTATGAGTTTTAATATGAATCCATTTGCGTTTTTGAATCTGTGAATCCTTACGAGCTTTCAAACGTAAGAATATACGAATATAGGAATAAGTATGAATTTTTTGGAAAATGGCTTTGGTATGTAGAACCCTATTCCCGGTTCATAGTCTGTTGTTTGATACGTGCTTTGCTCTATATGTATTTATGTGTTGGTGTGTGTTAGCCCCATCACTCAGTCGAGTTGTAGACTGACCCTCTCCCTCCCCAGTCTTTTAGTGTGCAGGTCTACTTTGGAGTTTGGAGCAAGGCGGAGTTGAGTCAAGTCTTTTGAGTCAGTCGGTCTGAGTTAGATTAGTGTACCTTTGCTTTTGCTTTAATTGAATTCGGATCAATATGTAAGATATGTATACGTATGCTTGTGGTTTTTTTTATTTGAATTGGCATTGTCAGGTTTTGGTTATGCGTTTAAAAGAGGCCTGAGGAGCCCAAGTCTGCATGTGAACCGTGTGTTTAATTTCTGCAGGCCCGTGTCCTTGCATGTGTATGTTGATCCTGTGCTTCTGCTTTTGGTTTTCGATTTGTTGTGCACTCTGTTCCAGGGTCTAGACCGCCTAGCTTAGGTGTGTTTTTCGTTTGTCACCCGTTCGCTTTGGCGAGGTGCGTGTGCGGACTGTCTATTTTGTACACGTGTAGGGTCATAGTGCGGGGGTGTGGTACCCCACGGCTTGGGGTGCTACATCTAAAGTGGTATCAGAGCTCTGGGTTGCAAAACCCGGGCTCAGAGTCGTGTTGTGTCAGTCTAAGTCGAACGACATAGGATAATGTGACTATGTGCACGTATTTGCATCATGATTGGCTATGATATCCATTTGAACTCTTATTACTTTGCTGCTTTTATTTCTCGTGATGCATTGCATTCATCTAATTGCTCTTACTTGATTTAATTATGTGTCATTCTCACATACTAACCGACATGCCTATATCTATACTGTAGTTGTGAGATTTTCAGGAGGCCGCCTCAATGACAAGATTTTGGTCCATCATCACATCAGCATCCTTATCATTGAGGATAAACAATGACCGAATTGCCACCTATTAGTCGGAAGGTAACATTGTATCGAGACTTCAGAATATTCAACCCTCCCCAATTTAGAGGAGGCAATGATATCAGAGCGGAAGAGTAGCTCTCCGAGATTGAAAGTATATACGAGGTATGGTCGTGCGACTCACAATATAAGGCTCGCTTGGCCTTACTACTTTTGCAAGCGCAAGCAAGACAGTGGTGGAAAAGAGTTGCCCCACAAATTGAAGCAACGAACGAAGGATTGACGTGGGATACCTTCGTTCAAGAATTTAGAAGAAGGTACTCACCAGCTATTTTACGAGATCGAAGATTTGAGGAGTTCTGTACCCTAAATTAAGGAGGTAAAATGGTCACGGAGTACCTTGAAGAGTTCGAGAGGTTAGACACCAACGTGCCTCATGTTATGAATATTGAAGAGATGAAGACTTGGTACTTCATGATAAGACTACGGGATGAGTTCAAGGAGGCCTTAATTGTCGAGGATATGAGCACTTGGGACAAGGCTACCACGAAAGCTTTAAGGGTTGAGAATCGGAGAATAACAAGAGGCAAGGAAGAAGGGGAGTTGAGACCGAGAGGTGAATTAGGACTTTGCTCGAACCTTCAAATGGAAGAAAGATTTCAACCTCCCGGTATCCAAGCTAAGAAGAAAAGGATTCGAGGAAAGAAACATAAAACCGAGGATCGTTCGAGACCAAGGAAAGAATCTCAACCGTCTTCTTACTGTGGAGGAACTAATCATGCCTACAACTCGTGTTGGGATAGACTGAAGAAGCGATATGCGTGCGGATCAAAGGAACATATGGTTGCCGAATGCGATCAATCTAAAGCTAACAAGCAATGGAAGCGAGAACACAGGCTTCAATTTGGAAACCAACATGAATTCAAGGATGGAGGTATTTGCATTCATAGCACGTGCATTCACGACATCTTTAAGTTCTGCAATTATTTAATTATTTTACTGTAATTGCCATTATAACAATTTATTTTTATTTTTTTTTATATACTTGAGTGGTAATTATGTGATGCATCCTATTTACACGTTAATCCGACATGCATATTTAGTGTTTGCTTGTTAGGATGTTGTCTCTTTCAATCTGCAAGTTTTGTGTCCGAGGAAGTTAGAAAGGATCAAGATAAAGGTCTTGAATGAAGTTGGGGACTAAAGGCGTGAAGAAAATAGAGAATGTGTCGGTATGTAAGTTAGGGGACTTCGGGATTTCCTAACAACAAGGATAACACAAGGAGATGTCTCAGGGTTAGAGGAGGAGTTTGATGAGAATTACTAAGAGGTTCTGGATGCATTTCTCTTATTTTTCCAGGAAAAGAGTGACGCTAAAGATGAGAATCGACGTCGTACTTTGGAGCACCTTAATGAAGAGAAACTATGATTACAAGACAATACCTCTCCCTTGGGATTTCTACGAGCAAGTATTCGGGTGAAGGAATCCGGGCTATAAAACCGTTGGTGATAAATCAGAGCCCAAGGATTCAATTCTTGAAACCGAAAGCAAGACCAAGAGAACACCTAAGATTGGAAGGTTAAGTTAGGAAAATTTCCAAGAGTAATGCAACAATTGTGAGATAAAGATCGAGAGGAGACTAGCTACACAAAATGCTTTAGGAACTTTGAGGCATGATGGGAGTAATATTTGATGATCAAAAGCTAAATAGGGAATGGAATGCGGGATGGTTACCACGGTATCGGTACACATTGGTAAGTCAAGAATAACAACGAGGATGAAAGAACTTCAACAACGTTTTGAGTATTGATCAATCACTACCAAATGAGATTCCTCACATTGGTGAAAGGTACCTTGAACACGCATATCACGTGCGTCATGCATCTTTAGTTTTATTTTGTCTTTTGAGTGTTCGAGAGTGCTGCTTTAGTGAGATAGAGGTCGAGCTTTGCAACGAGATTACCAACCTCTTGAAGATTTGGCAGTATAAGAAGGGGCTTCGGATGTTAAACACTTCAGACCTTAGATCGGGGTCAAGGAGGAGATTCGGTTGGAGCTTGGTGATGAAAGTGGCGTGAGTTTATAGCTTCGCCCTTCAAGAGAAAACCAAGCTCGAGGTTTGACTCAAATAAACTGAAACGGTGAGAGTTGAATCTACTTTAGACCCTCTTTATCGTGCGAGTCGACCGAGCAATTCAAATGATCGGATTGATTTGGAGATTCAAACCCCTTATGCATGAAGACCTTTCTCGAGCTAACCCTCGTCGGGACGTCATGAACCTCGAACTTGGGTGAATACGGAAAGTTGTTCGAGCTTGAAACTCGAGCAGGCGAACCTGGGGACCAGGTTCTCTTAAGGGGAGGAGTTTGTAACACCCCGTCTTCTGGGCAATCCAGGTACGATGTCTCGGGAGAGTTTAATTCTGTAATTATGTGATTAGCATGCCTTACATGTCAATTTGTAATTTTATTTAATCATGTGCGCTTTAGAATTTATTAAATGTACTTGGACTCGATCGTCCAATATTTGCCGAATAGGGACCTAATCTTAATTAGGGTGTTTTAGCCCTCGAGGCTACCTTGAGCTCGGGAATTCGAATTTGAATTTCGACCTTGTCTTTAAGTTCATTTCGAGGATTCGGATTCGATGAAATTAACCTTTTAATTTTCTCAAGTCGTTTGATAGCCCTATCGTTTTAAAATCCAATCCAGGCGGACCGGATCCCTTTTGACCCGACCCGTTAACCGACCCATTTTAGTCCCCAAAAAGGGCTAAAAATATCAGCCCTTTCTCCCACCTTTTCACGTGACAAAGGAGAAGAGAGAAGAGAAGAGGAACCCTCCACTTTGGCCATTCAAGCTCTTGGCTCGAGCTTGTGAGATCCGACCACCCGATTGAAGATTAAAGGTAAGATTTGTAATCCTCTCCTTATGTGTTTCGTTTTCTTCCGATTATATTCCATTTTCCTTACTTGAATCCTTGAACTTGGAGGAGATGATGAATAGTATTAAATATGTGTAATTTGCTCCCATGTCTCCATACTTGAACTAAATGCTCTAAGATTGATATATGTTACTCCCACAAGCTTCTTTGTTGTTTATTTGGTGGAATTTTTTATTGTTGGGTGATTATGGTGTGAAACTCCATTAATGAAGCTTGGAGAAGATGATAATCCAACTTGGTTTCTTGCTTGTTTCATGCCTTAAGATTAAGATATGTGATTGAGCTTGTTTATATGAACTTATACCTTGATTTTCATTGCATTTGGATGAGTTTTCAGGTGGTTTTGGTCAATTTTGGTCCCTCTCGTGTTTAGCCCTTGTTTCTGCCATTTTTGCTGCCCAGAAAATCTACCCGGGCTGGTAGATTTTTTCCCTAAAAAGTACCCGGGCGGGTACTTTTGTGCAGAGAGTTTTCTGCACTACTCTCCCCGGTCGGGTAAATTTCTACCTCGTTTTTCCCCGGCCGGGTACCCCCTCATATGACCTCGGATTGAGCTGATTTTCGGATATGTTTAACCTTATTGAGTCGAGAACAATATCCAATTGGAATCACCCCAAAAGTCGTTCTACATTATGACTTATAATCGTTTTATTTTGGTGTTGCCACTTCGCCAAGATTCTGCATTCGTTCAACTTCAAACCTACACCATTTTTGCCTCGCTTTGAACCATGATTCGAGCCACCTACCATTTTAAATATATATGTGTCTAATTTCATTTCCAACAAACAAAACATAATTCCCATTTCGCAAACTCAAGTTATGATCATTTTCCTACAGCTTGTGCATCTTGGAAAACTGTCAGCTTTAGTCCAATTTCACTCGGAACCCCTTTTTGTGTTCTTATTCCATTTTTCTCGTATCTTTCCACCTCCGAACGCATTCCTAACTTGTTTTAGCATGTGTAAGTGTATGTATTTGCTCTGTTTATGCATTTTATGTTTCTTAAGTATTGTGAGTTGTTTGCACGAATCGCTTATGCGCCTTGTTATGTTTTATATGCTTCATTACGCATTAATTGTGCACATGAACATGCTTTCATGCATATTATGAATTTGTTAAGCTATGATATTTATGTTTTTGCATGTCTTGTATGAATTTGATACGTGTATGAGCTTTTGACTATGTATTTGCATCTCTTACGTGACTATGCATATGTCGTGCGTCTATATGGTTCATCCTCGAGTCTAAGTTTTGTGTATTGTCTTCAGTTTGTCCAGGTGCACCCGGGGTGGTGTTTCGTGATCCGAGTTGATTCCGGGGTGAATCATTTGTCTCATTCTTGGCCGCGTCAGTGTAAGGTGAGGTTTTAGGATTTTTGTTTTAGTTAAAGCGACCTACAACCCTATGTGCTCGTTTTCAAGCCCGCATGCGAATATATACTATATGTATATTAAATATGTGTCTTACGATATGTTATGAATTTTGTTAATTCGATTTGATATGAATCCTTCTGAAATTATACGTATGGGCGTATATAAGCTTAAAAATAGTTTTGCAACGAGGCTATGCGTGTATCGTCAAGCGAACTGTGGATCTCCTTCAGCTTATTATGAATTAGGAAGACACGGAGAGGTATGTGTGTAGCATATGCCGAGTTGCACGGTAAGGTATGTTTCTTATGGTATGTTTCTTAAGTTATGAATCGTGCATTTTAGGTTTTGCGAGTTAGGTATGCTTCCTATGAATCTATTTGAATCCTTTTGAATCTATTTGAATCCCCGGGTTTCGGAGGTGTGGGTAAGGGAGACCCGGTGCCGCTGTTGGGGTCGCCGGTTATCACCCCTATGCACATGCTCCTTTGAAGTATCTATGCGCGACTCTAAGGGAGATGGAGGAGGCGTGTTGCTTTGAGCCTTCGGCTGAGGCCGGAGAAGGTACGTTGTGGGCTCGCGACCCCATGTATATTGAGTTGCACGATGTGGGCCCGTAACCCGCATGCAGACTTCCAGAGAAAGGTTGGAATACGGGAATATGAATCTATGAATTTATGAATCCTATGAATTTTATGAGTTTATGCTTCCTTTTGAATCTTTTGAGTCTTGTGATTAACGAGTAAGGTTGGAGACCCGTACTCGCCGGGTATTTTAATTCTTTTATTTTGATGATTATGAAACGGGATAGGAGGTTTCGTTTTAATAAGAGATTTATACGATTAAGCTCTGAATTTATGAATTTATGAACCAATTTGATTATATGGATCCCTATGAGTTTTAATATGAATCCATTTGCGTTTTTGAATCTGTGAATCCTTACGAGTTTTCAAACTTAAGAATATACGAATATATGAATAAGTATGAATTCTTTTGGAAAATAGCTTTGGTATGTAAAACCCTATTCCCGGTTCATAGTTTGTTGTTTGATACGTGCTTTGCTCTATATGTATTTATGTGTTGGTGTGTGTTAGCCCCCTCACTCAGTCGAGTTGTAGACTGACCCTCTCCCTCCCCAGTCTTTTAGCGTGCAGGTCTGCTTTGGAGTTTGGAGCTAGGCGGAGTTGAATCAAGTCTTCTGAGTCAGTCGGTCTGAGTTAGATTAGTCTACCTTTGCTTTTGCTTTAATTGAATTCGGATCAATATGTAAGATATGTATACGTATGATTGTGCTTTTGTTATTTGAATTGGCATTGTCAGGTTTTGGTTATGCGTTTAAAAGAGGCCTGAGGAGCCCAAGTCTGCATGTGAACCGTGTGTTTAATTTCTGCAGGCCTGTGGCCTTGCATGTGTATGTTGATCCTGTGCTTCCGCTTTTGGTTTTCGATTTGTTGCGCACTCTGTTCCATGGTCTAGACCGCCTAGCTTAGGTGTGTTTTTCGTTTGTCACCCATTCGTTGTGGCGTGGTGCGTGTGTGGACTGTCCATTTCATACACGTGTCGGGTCATAGTGCGGGGGTGTGGTACCCCACCGCTTGCGTTGCTACAGTACAGGTATGCCGTCACGAGTGGGTTAGACCGAGAGTTATGTGACTTATATGTGTTTTAATTGCTAAGTAATTATTTAATTTAATAATTTCATGAATTAACTGCTATTATGTGACGTATATGACTTATATGATTTAATTGACAGTGTTATTTAAATTCGTTTTTAACACGTCTACTTTGTAATTAGATATTTTATTTTACTTCTGAACTTATTTAAAATTATATGAAATCCTTGGACTTAATCGGACTTTAGATTTAACCCAATTGTCAAGTTATCAAACCTCGGCACCCTGTTTGAATCGCTTAAACTCTCCAAGGAACAAAGTGCAATTTCCCTCTTTTTCCCCTCCTTAAAGCACGATATACACACCACCCTTTTTCTCTCCTCATTCTCATTCTTCTTCTTTCATTCTTCTAGCAAAACAAGGGCTTCCAACTTCTTTCTTCTTCTTCTTTTGATCGATCCAAGCTGGCAAACAAGGAGACAAGAGGATTTAATCAAGTTTATCCAAGAATTCAAGCTCCAACCATTTCTTCTTCTTCTCCATCCATTTCCTCAAAGTTATATGTGTATATATATATATGATTATGTTGGGTGATAAATAGGGTTGGAGAATCTTGCTTAACAACTTTAATTTTTAGTTTGTCTAGGCATGAATATATATGATAATCTTTGAATCCTATGCTTGCTTGTTGGTATTCTTGGAGTAAGGATGTGTATATATGTTGTATATATATATATATATATATATATATATGTGTGTGAGTGTGTGTGTGTGTGTGTGTATGAATGTGGGTTTCTGAAATTTGATGGATTATTTCATGAATTGTTGAGTGATATGTATATATATGTTGATTTGGAGTGGTTTGGGAGCAAAAATTCGTGCTTACCCTGTTTTTCCCGAAGCTTTTGCTGCTGCTGGAATGGTGGTCGCGCCCGTGACCATTTTTGGTCGCGTCCGCGACCAGAAACTCGAGAACTGGCCATTTTTCAGTGACGGCCGTGACTGATTTTCAGTGTAATTTTTTCACGGCCACGACTCCCTCGTCCGAACTCCATTTGACCTGATTTTTGAACCCACGAAAACCCCTTGAAGTCTAGAATATTCTCCAATTGGAATCACTTCATTATCTTTTCTATTTTGTGAGATATGATCAATTCGTTTTTGTGTCGCCACTTTACCGGAAAGCTGCTTTCATCCAACTTCGGGCGTACACCATTTTCACCTCACTTTGAATCAGAAAACGAGCCATATATCGCCAGAAATCTCTTTGTGTCTAGTTTCATAAACAATAAGAAAAACTTAATTCTAGTTTCCAGAACTCAAGATATTCCCATTTTCCTACTGCTTGTTCGTTTCCAAAATTGTCATCTTTTGCTAAATCTCATCAAAACTCTTCTTCTTGCGTTCCTTTCACCCTCTTGGCACCCATATGTGAATTTGATGACTTGTATGCATGATTAATTGATGATACATAATATAATTTGATACGATTATGGATTTTATATTATCAAGTCAATGTGTAAACGTGAAATGAATGTGTGAATGTTTAAGTGCTTTAATGTGATCTCCTTTACAACTATTATTTCCTTTATGTGCTTAATGAATTTCTTTCACCTTGAAATGATTCTTAAATATGTTTAACGTGTATTACAAAGTATTATGAATATGTTGTTTTATGGGATGGCTTTTGTTATGAAAATTTGATAAGGACATGAGTTATGCATACATGATTGCAATTCTTAATTGCATTCTCTATGTGTTTAATGACTTCTAATTGATTTATATGCATTGTTAATATGTATTATCTTGTATTATGAATTGAATGATTGATCATTTATGCACCACTCCATGACATTTTAGGATCTATTATCTATCATCTCATAAGATATCATACCACTTCATGAGGATTACCGTGCGTCTATGCGGTTTCATATTGAGTCATTTTCTCACGAGTACACATTGTTTCCCTTTTTGTACATTTTATCTCCAGGGCAGAGATATCATGATCAACTACGCACCCGGTATAACTCGTATCCTTGTATCGCCATGTTCGAGGTGAGGGTGTTTTCGTTCTAGCTATGTATCAAACCCTACAACCCTTATGTGATAAGTTTTGGCCAAAAACCTTATATATATACACATACCATTTTCAAGTGGAGTCATCGACTAGATTATTATCGAGTAAACTTTTTCTTATGAATTATGAAATGTAGTACGTTTATCATGATTGGAAATGTTTTGGCGAGAAAATGATTATGAACATGATTGATTGCATGGGCCCAGGGACTTAGTACATGTGGCTATCCGGGGAGGCAAGGGTCGACGGTGATCCCGTGTGCTAGTCCCACATCGTAGCGGTAATACCGGCCCTCGCTAGGAGTTTTAGCGGGGAATGGGAGCTGAGTGCCAATTGGGGAATTCATGTAACCCCATTGGTCAATGATTGGGTGGTCGGGTCTTGCTAACCCGTCCACCACCCGGAGGAAGAAGGTTGGAACTTATTTTATGTTATGATTGTTATGCACCATGCGTGAAGGCCGGGACACGGATTGCCCAAACGACTTTGTCTTACGTTATGTTTTATGGTTTGCATGTATTATAATGTATCATGTGATCGCTTATTCAATATTATAATGATATTTTTTGTACACGGTCGGAGTTTGGTTGGAGCCTTAATGTTTATATATGAAGTATGAACTAAATTTAATATGAACTAGTCGTAAAGTCCGAGCATTGCTTAGTTATTTCGAGCCCTTCGTGGAACTAACATTAAATAAAACTTTACTCGGAATTTATGGCTTGCATGTGTATGTTCTATGTGTAGGTATCGCTCCTGCTCACTCAGTCTTCTAGAGACTGACCCCTCTTTCCGATTGCTCAGTTCTTGCAGGTTTTGGCTAGGTGGGAGTCGAGTCATTGCAATTTTGATTCCATTATGTATTCGGGCCCGAGTGCCATTTATGATTCTTGATTATGAATTCGGGACAAATTGCATGCGTAGTTGAACCCGTTATTAGGATGCATGTTGGAATTGTAATTATGTTATGAAATTATTGGGCTAGTTGCCACTATTGGAATTCATGCATGGTATTATTGCTTCCGTATTGGATTCTGGGTATTCTTGATTTATTGGAATAGGGTTAGACTCCGCCTAGCTAGGAATTTTCTGTTTTTTTTGGTCTCCTGTTCGCTATGAGTCCGGTTCATGCTTGTATTATCCATTTCACGTGTGAACTAGACTTGTAGTGCGGGGGATGTGGCGCTTATCGTCCCGAGCGCTACATTTAAAAAGTTGGATCACGGTCTATAAATGCTTTACCAATGCCCTTAGCTTACCACTTTCATCCAGGCCCTATTTTGGGATGTTACAATAACCCCTCCTTAAAGAGAATCTGTCCTCAGATTCTTCCGTTGTAACTGCAAACAAATTGTGGTGATACTTCTTCATTTTCTCTTTTGTCTCCCAGGTTACCTCTTCTTTCTCATGTCCCTTCCAAAGGACTTTAACTAGAGGAATTTTCCTATTCCTTAGCTCTTGAAACTTCCTATCTAGAATCTTAACGGGCTTCAAAACATAAGTCAAATTCGGTTCCAATGGTATCTCTTCTATCGGCACAACCTCTGTCTCATCCGAGAAACACTTGCGAAGCTGAGATACATGGAATACATTGTGGATTCCTGTAAGACTTGCAGGTAAATCCAACCTATAAGCGGTCGGTCCGACTCTCTTCAGTATATTATACGGTCCAACATAACTTGGGTTTAACTTTCCACCCTTCCCAATTCGGGAAAATCCTTTCCTTGGAGATGCCTTCGGAAATACCTTTTCGCCCACTGCGAATTCCAAATTCCTTTTTCGACGATCAGCATAACCCTTCTGCCTGTTCTGGGCAGCTTTCATTCTCTGGCTAATGATCTGAATCTTTTTTGTCGCTTCTCTTATCCACTTAGCAGAGTTCACGCTGATTAGTCCCTCCTCAGTACATCTTGCTTCATCCAAATCCCAGTATAACGTGGATCTACATTTCCTTCTATACAGGACTTCATATGGAGCAGCTTTAATAGAAGCTTGATAACTATTGTTGTATGCATACTCCACAAGAGGGAAACAATCTTACCAACTTTCTTGGAAGTCCAAGGAGCAAGCTCTTAGCATATCTTCCAAGTATTTAATCATTCTTTCTGATTGTCCATCAGTCTGGGGATGCGCTGTAGTACTGAAGTTCAACTTTGTTCCCATCAAAGTCTGAATATCTTTCCACAGTTGCGATGTGAATTACGGATCTCTGTCCGACACTATATTGTTTGGAACTCCGTGTAGTCTGACAATTTCTTGTTGATACAGCTTTGCCAACATGCTGACCTTATCCGTCGTCTTTACTGGAAAAAAGTGTGCTGACTTTGTCAATCGATCAATGATCACCCAAATACTATCTTGTCCTCCTCTGACTTTGGGTAATCCAGTGACAAAATCCATCGTGATTTGCTCCCATTTCCATGTCGGAATCGGTAATGGTTGCAACTTCCCACTCGGCTTCTGGTGCTCCGCTTTAACTTTCTGACAAGTTAAGCACTTCTTGACATAGTTGGCTATGTCTCTCTTCATTTCGTTCCACCAGAATTACGTCTTAACATCTTGATACATCTTAGTGCCTCCGGGATGTATTGTGTACTTAGTCTTATATGCTTTGTCAAGAATCTCTTTCCTCAAAACAGTTGGTATGCAGACTTGAACTTAGTCTCATCATCTTTCTCCTTGGATTCGAGACATTTCTTGATCCACTCGTCGTTCTTCTGAGCTTCCAATACTTGTTCTTTCAATGGTGATATCATCACAACGTTCGCGATCCGAGCTGTAGATATTACCTCCAATCTTTCTCTTCGATCGGTCTCGGGTTTGGCAGAAATTTGTGCCAAAGGAACCTTCCTGCTTAAGGCATAGGCTACATGTAACGCCCCGGTTTCCGGATGAACAGGTAAGCACGCCACGTTTGAGTTTTGAGCGTAGGATTTATTTTAATTCTCTAATTTCATAATATTCTTACGTGGCATTTCATATTTTTATAAAATTCATGAAACATCATTTACGCAAATTACTTGAATTCATATCATTGAAAATATTGTTTCATGACACGAAAAAATATTTATTGCATAAAATCACAACCGAGAGTGTTGAATTACCCAATCGTCCCTACTTGGTTATTTTTCTAACTTTATGGACCTAATTACATATTATTCCAAGGACTTAATTGATCATTTTTCAAAACCTCACATACTTGATTGCATAACTTAAACAATTGAAGGATTAAATGGCAAATTGGCACAAATCACACAAATCAAAATGGTGAATCACATTATTAGGCTTCCATGAGCTTCTTTGATCCCATTTTCATCCAAATTTCATCAACACTTTTGCTTCTCACTCACGGTTCCTTCAAGCAAGAAAGGGAGAAGAGATTTTCATCTTTTCATCAAGAATCTTCAAGGAGTAATCCAAGAATTGGAGCTTAGACATTATCATCTTCTTTCTTCTTCAGTTCTTTAACTTTAAAGGTTGGTGTTTGCATGGATTGATGATTTTGCTCAAGCATGAGATAGCTAGGGTTGGTAGTTTCATGAAAACATGGATTATAGGTTGCTTGATCCATGAATATATGACAAAGAATTTATTGGAAGCATGAATCCTTGGTTGAATTTAGCTTGGATGATCAAATTATGCATGAACATAAAACCTTGGATTTTGATGAGTTTTGCTTGAATTATGTGTTGAAATGTTATCTTTTCATATCTTGAATATATATGCATGGATATTGCTTGAAATCATTGCCTTTTATGGATCAAAACTGGAATTTTGGTGCTTGGTTGTTATTGCCGTAGCTATGCTCTGTTTTCTGCTCTGTTTTTATGGACCAGACTGCAGGTCGCGACCGCAACCAAAATACACACCATTTCGGTCGCGCCCGCGACCCACTCACAGTCTGGGCATAACTGCAGGTCGCGCCCGCGACCAAATTTACACATAAAATCGGTAGCGGCCGCGACCCAAATTTGGCTTGTCTCGACTTCTTGCAAAATTGCCAGAAAAATTCATGAAAAAATAAGGTCGCGCCCGCGACCAAAAATAGAGCAAAAATGGTCACGACCGCGACCCTCTCACAGACTGCCAAAATTTCAATTTTTCACATTTCAATCCAAAGGTTTTATTGATTCCAAATTTCTATTATATGATACATTTCATAGCAAAACAGGATCATTGCATGTTACATTGATCATTACATGATATTTCATTGCATTTCCGCCGTTCGTCGTATTTGGTCCATTTTAGGTAACATCTCACGTATACGTGTCGTGTTTGCACAGGTCACGAGGGTGTGGACGAGGAGCAGGCTCTGTAGAGTGTATCCTTGTCGCATTTTGTTAGAAAGGTGAGGTTTTTTTTTCGGTAAAACGAACCCTATAACCTTTATGTGTCTTTTCGGCCAAAACCTACTATACTTATAAACGTTTTCAAAGTTATAAACATTTCAAGCAAGCAAGCAAGCCATGATTGTCATGATTCTCAAGCAAGTTTGGCGAGTACATGATTGCACGTTGGCCCGAGGGTAATTCTTGAGCCAACCGGGAAAGCAAGGGCTGACGGGTAACTCTGAATTATCCTCACATTGTTGGGATCACCCCCGAAGACACTAGGAGATTAGTGGTGGAAGGAGTTCCGTGTCTAGGGGGTCATGTCCCCTACACACACCATGTCGTGGATAGTCGAGCCTTGCAAACTCGCTATCACCCGGAGGAAGAAGGAGACTGGGGATTAATCCGGCATGTCGGGTTATCCTCGGGTTATTGCATGATTTCAAGCATGAAACTGTCATGTGAACACTAAATGGAATTGCATGATCATGTATTGAATCAATAATGCAAGCACGTATTGTCACGTTTGGTGTAAAGGTTGGAGAATCACCCCTGCTCGCCGGGGTCACATGTTCATGAAATGATCAAGCTAAATTGTTAAATTGGATTAATTGTAATCTCGGGCAAAGAATGAATGTCTTGAACTATATAAGTATTTTGATTCCAAAATCTTCACCCGAGGCTACAATTTGCATGTGATGTGTGTTATATATATTTATTGCCCCTCACTCAGTCTTCGGTAGACTGATACTTCACTTTTCAGGTACTTGAGCGCTTGGTTGTGCTAGGCGGGAGTCCGGTCAAGTCTTGCACTGTCACGGGTCTAGTATTGTACCTTTCTTGTATATCATTTTGGACATCTCATGATAGGATTATTGTTAGTATATTTTGAATACCCGATTATGTATATTATTAATAGATGATAATGTATTGATAGTTAAGTTGGTACCTATATGTATCTATTCGGTAAATATGGTACCTATATGTATGACTGTCTTATTGCTTCCGCTTCTGAATTCATGTTTTGCTCTTGTTTTGGGTAGTGTCCCGCCTAGATCGTCATTTTTATTGTCACCCGTTCGCTATAGTTTTGGTTTATGTATGCATTTTCCATTTCATACGTGGATCGAGGCTATAGTGCGGGGGATGTAGTGTAACGCCCCGGTTTCCGGATGAACAGGTAAGCACGCCACGTGTGCGTTTTGAGCGTAGGTTTATTTTATTTCTTTTAATTTCATAATATATTACGTGGCATTTCATATTTTTATAAAATTCACAAAACATTGTTTATATTAACTATTGGATTTCATATCATTCAAAATATTATTTCATGGCACGAAAAATATTTCTTGCCTGAAAACCCTTACTGAGAGTGTTTTAAATTACCAAATTGTCCCTAGTTAAATATTTTTCAAAACTCTAGGGACTTAATTGCATTAACTCTTAGGGACTTGATTGAGTATATTTTATATTGTGGCATACCTAATTGCATGACTTCATAAGACAAAGGATTAAATTGCAATTTTTACATTTCACAAAAATCAAGGAGGATGAATCACGTTATTCATCTCCTAGCTTCCATGAGATCATTTCTATCCAAAAAAATAAAAAATTTGCTAAACATATTCATCTCTCTCTCGGTTCAAAGAAGAAAAAAGGGAAGAGTGGATTTTTCCATCAATCATCAAGATTTCAAGAAGTGTTCCAAGGAATTAGGAGATCATCATCATCATCATCCACTTTCTTCATTTCTTTCATTTTCAAGGTTGGTTTGCATGGAAATGATGATTTTGATCACATTTGAATAGGCTAGGGTTTGAGCTTGATGTGCTAGATGAATTAGGTGTTGTGCAAAATATGATTCAATAATCATATCATGAATTATTGCATGATTTCTAGCTTGAAATTCTTGGATGTTTGGCAAAAATGATCAAGTTTGATCATGAGCATGGAGCATGAATATGTGATGATATTTCATGGTTTTAGGTGTCTAAGTGTTATATTATCATGTATTGAAGTTGTATGCATCATATTTCCAGAAATTATAGCCTTTGGGGATCAAAAATGGATTGTTAATGCTTTGTTTGTGCTTTGCCGAGAGCTTCCCCTGTTTCTGTTCTGTTTTTCAGTTGCAGAAACTGGGAACGACCGTTCCCAGCCTCAAGGCTTTGTGGGAACGGGCGTTCCCATTTCTTTTCAAATAAAGGGGCAGCCGAGCATGGGAACGGCCGTTCCCATTTTGGCCTTGCGCCGGAAGGGCCGTTCCCAGCTCAAAGGCGCGTTTAAAAAGGGGGAAAACGTTGCCGTGTTTTTCTGGGCAACGGGAACGACCGTTCCCATTTTTCAAAGGGACCCGGAACGGCCGTTCCCACCTGTATTGCAGTGTAAAATTCACTGCATAAAATTACGAAATTAGCCCCTCGACCCGACGACTTCTTTGACCCCGAATTGCTATAATATGTGTTAATAGGATGTGAAACGAAATGTTATCATACCACATTGCATTTTCATGGTCGTCTCGACACATTTCCGCCGTTCGTCACATTTTGGTCATTTTAGTTCATGTCTCACGTATATACGTCGTATTTGCACAGGTCACGAGGGCGTGGACGGGGAGCAAGCTCCTTAGAACGCTTATTTATTATATTTTGCAAGAAAGGTGAGGTCTTGTTTTGGTAAAACGAACCCTATAACCCTTATGTGCTAGTTTTCGGCCAAAACGTATTATACTTATAAATGATTTTCAAACCATGAACATTTCCAAGCAAGAAAGTATTGATTATCATGATTTCAAGCATGATTGGCGAGTACATGATTGCACGTGGGCCCGAGGGTAGTTCTTGAGCCAACCGGGAAAGCAAGGGCTGACGGGTAACTCCTGAATTATCCTCACATTGTTGGGATCACCCCCGAAGCCACTAGGAGATTAGTGGTGGAAGGAGTTCCGTGTCTAGAGGGTCATGTCCTCTACACACACCATGTCGTGGATAGTCGAGCCTTGCAAACTCGCTATCACCCGGAGGAAGAAGGAGACTGGGGATTAATCCGGCATGTCGGGTTATCCTCGGGTTATTGCATGATTTCAAGCATGAACTTGTTTATATGAGCACTAATTAAATTGCATGATCACGTATTTATCAAGCAAGCAAGCATGATCACGTATTGTTCACGATTGGGAGTCCGGTTGGAGATTGCCCTTGCTCGCCGGGGCCACATGTTCATGACATTGACAAGCATGATTAAATAAACGTGTTAAAATGGTTGGTTGTAATCTCGGGCAAAGATTAACTTCTTTAATTACATATCTATTTTATGCTAAAGTCTTCACCCGAGGCTACAACTTGCATGTGACGTGTGATATATTTATTTATTGCCCCTCACTCAGTCTTCGGTAGACTGATACTTCACTTTTCAGGTAACTTTTGAGCGTGGTCGTGCTAGGCGGGCGTTGTTCGAGTCTTTTGCATCTTCACGAGTCTAGCACCTTTCATGTATAGTACTTTGAGACATTTCATGTTATGCTCGTTATTGTCACATTTTGAATACTTACTGATGTATATTATCCAGATGTGATAATGTATTGATAGTTAGTTGGTACCTATATGTACCTATGTAATAAATATGGTACCTATATATATGAATGACTTTATTGCTTCCGCTTTTCTATTCATGTTTGTTGATTATGCTGGGGAGAGTGTCCCGCCTAGAGCGTCGTTTTTATTGTCACCCGTTCGCTGTGGTCTTGGTTTATGTATGAACGATTCATTTCATACGTAGATCGAGACTATAGTGCGGGGGATGTGGCGCCTTGGGGTTTAGGGTGCTACATGTAGTGCCCTGGGGGTTAGGGTGTTGCATCTACAGGTGGTATCAGAGCCCGGTTGCAAAACCGAGGTTCTTGAGTCGTGTCAAGTCAGTCTAGGTCCCACTGCATAGGACTATTTGTTACTTGAGAGTCTGCATTTCACTGAATTACTTGTTTTACTTGAAATTTTGTGTTAATTGAGTTACTTGATCTTTCTTGAATGTGTGCTTGTTGATATTACGGAATTATATGCACTCATTTGCATTTATTAATTAAACCACGGATGTGTAGTGATCTGATTTCAGGATGGATCGTGATGGACCTCACCGTGACCGATCTCCTAGGCACAGGCATCATCATCGCCGGCATCATCGCCGTGAGAGATCACCACCTCCTCCTCCACCTGCTCAGGCACAGCCTCAAGATTTTATGAAAGCAGTAGTGGGGCTAATTGATCAGAGGTTACATGAAAGGGTACCTCCACCACCACCAGCGCCAGTAGCACTTCCGGAGAACCCTATTTCTGCTATTTTGCGCGAGTTTCAGAATCAACAGCCCCCGAAGTTCTACTTGAGAGGATCTGGCAGCTTATACCTTGTAATACTCAGGAGAAGGCTCGCTGTACACTCATTTTGATCCAGGGCGAGGCCTATTCGTGGTGGGAGAGCAGACAGATTGTTCTATAGGCCGCGGGTGCTGCTATTACTTGGGAGGCCTTCGTGCGGGAGTTTAAGAACAAGTATATTCCTCCAGCTTCCCGTACTCACAGATTGAGAGAGTTTACCGAGCTGAAACAGGGAGGAAGGTCCGTGGGGCAGTACGTTGCAGAGTTTGAGAGACTTTCTCTCTATGCACCTAACATAGCGAATGATGATTTCCACAAGGAAATGCAGTTCGTTCAGGGACTCAGGCCCGACATCCAGGAGGCCTTAAAAGCGGCTAACACGAGCACCTGGGCTAAAGCTACTGCAAAGGCTCTTAAGGTTGAGGATTCTGATACTACCAAGAGGTCTACTCAGCGTACTGGACAAGCTTCCGGCTCGAGAGCAGGTCAGGGATCGAGCTCAGGAAAGAGGTCGATGATTTACTCTACACCTGCAGCGCAGAGGGATTCCGGGAAGAAGCTTAAGGGTGCTGGACCGTTACAGAGGGGTCCAAGAGCTCCAGCGCCACCACAACCACCTCAGAGACCGGGGTGCAGATACTGTGGACTTCCTACTCACACCTATGATAACTACAGACGACGTTTGGGGCTATGTTTGATCTGCAGGAGTGACGAGCACATGGTTGATGGCTGCCCGGGTCGTCGAGATCCGCCACCTGCAGGTCCGAGGCCACTGGTGAGAGCTCGGGCTTTTGCACTCGCTGGAGAGAAGCAGGATGCAGAGGTCGACCCTGCTGCAGTAGTTGAAGGTACTATTTGCATCCATGGCACGAACATCCATACATTATTTGATCCAGGAGCTACACACTCCTTTCCTGTGCATTCTATTGCTATTACATTGCCTTTGTCTGCTATGTGTACTTCTGTGCCCTATTTAGTTAGTACTCCTTTCAGTAGTAGGCGAGAGACGGATCAGGTTTACAAGGATGTTCCAGTGGTAATTGAAGGCAGGGAATTCCTGACCGATTTCATCGTGATGCCAATGGAGAGATACGGGCCTATACTGGGGATGGATTGGTTATACAGACATTGTGCTACCGTGGATTGTAGAGCAAAGAAGGTGCAGTTGGGTTCAGATGTTCTCACGGGTTATACATCAAAGACTGTACCCCTATTTTCGTTCTCAGAGGCTCAGAAATTAGTCAGAGAGGGGGCTACAGGGTTTATTGCTTTTATCCTAAACAAGCCAAAGGATCAGGTGAAATTGGAAGACACCGAAGTGGTAAAGGACTTTCCCGAAGTATTTCCAGAGAAGCTAGATTCTTTACCCCCTGAGCGAGAGATCGAATTTGTGATCGATCTTTTTCCGAATGCCGAGCCGTATTCAAAGACTCCCTACCGGATGGCTCCAGCCGAATTAAAGGAATTAAAAGTTCAGCTTGAGGCATTATTGGAAGTTGGGTACATTCGGCCGAGTTCTTCGCCGTGAAAAAAGACGAAACTTTAAGGATGTGCATCGATTACAGAGAGTTAAACCGGATGACTATTAAGAACAAGTATCCCCTCCCACATATCGAGGAGTTATTCGATATACTTCAGGGTTCCAAAGTTTATTCAAAATTGGATTTAAGACAGGGATACTACCAGCTGCGAATCCGAGCAGAGGATATTCCTAAGACAGGATTCAATACTCGGTACGGGCACTACGAGTTCGTGGTTATGCCGTTTGGGTTAACGAACGCCCCTGCAGCTTTCATGGATATGATGCACCGGATTTTCAGGCCTTTTCTCGACAAGTTTGTGGTGATATTCATTGATGACATTCTGGTTTTCTCAAAATCAGCAGAGGAGCACGCAAGACATCTTAAGCTCGTTCTACAGCGTTGAAAGAGCATCAGTTGTTTGCTGAGTTTAGCAAGTGTGAATTTTGGATCGATCGGGTTTCTTTCTTGGGTCATGTAATTTCAGGAAAAGGGTTGGAAGTCGATCCGTCGAAAATCGAGGCCGTGCTAAAATGGGACAAACCAACGAATGCCTCGGAAATTAGAAGCTTTTTGGGATTGGCCGGGTATTACAGAAGGTTTGTTCAGGACTTCTCTAACATTGCTGCACCGTTAACCCGATTGACGAAGAAAGATGTCAAGTTTGTCTGGGACGAGAAGTGTGATCAAAGCTTTAACTTTTTAAAGGAAAAGTTAGTCTCAGCTCCGGTGTTAGTGCTTCCCGAGGGTTCAGAACAGTATGCGGTGTATACAGATGCTTCTAAGGAGGGCTTAGCTTGTGTTTTGACTCAGACAGGAAAAGTGATCGCTTATGCTTCCCGAAAGCTAAAGGAATATGAAAGGAATTACCCGACACACGACCTAGAGCTTGCAGCCGTGATTTTTGCTCTCGGGAAATGGAGGCACTACTTATATAGGACTTCCTTTGAGATTTTCACGGACCACAAGAGCCTCCAGTATTTATTCACACAGAAAGTGTTGAATATGAGGCAACGGCGTTGGATGGAAAAGTTAGAAGATTATGATTGTACGATCAAGTATCATCCAGGGAAAGCCAATGTGGTCGCCGATGCACTTAGCAGGATGGCGAGTGTGTCGAGTTTGGAAACAAAGGAAAGTGGCGAGATGACACCAATTGTGTTATAAGCTCGGGTTTCTAATATCAAAATTCAGCCGGAATTGAAGTATCGGTTGTTTGAGGCTCAGAGTAAGGATCCGGAAGTTCAGAAGCTTGTAGGTAAGGCTAGAGTTGATTCGGAGAGTCCTTTCGGGTTCGATGAGACCGGTTTGCTTCGATTTAAAAACAGAGTCGTAGTACCTGAAGAATTGAAACGGGTTCTACTTGAAGAAGCTCACAAGTCAGCCTATTCGATCCACCCAGGAGGAAACAAAATGTATAAGGATTTGAGGCAATATTATTGGTGGAACGGGATGAAAAGAGATGTGGCGAAGTATGTGAAACATTGTCTGACTTGTCAGAAAGTGAAAGCTGAGCATCAAAAGCCCGCGGGACTTCTACAACTGTTACCTATTCCTGAATGGAAGTGGGAACAAGTAACGATGGATTTTGTTTCGGGATTGCCAAAGGTTAAAGGCGGGTTTGATGGAATCTGGGTAATAGTGGATAGATTCACAAAGTCTGCTCATTTTTTACCAATCCGGATGTCCTACAAAATTCCAAAGTTGGCCGAGATCTATAACAGAGAGATCATTCGACTTCATGGTATTCCGGTGAGCATAGTTTCAGACCGAGACCCGAGGTTTACATCTAAGTTGTGGCAAGAGTTACAGGCTGTTTTGGGAACGAGGCTCAAGTTCAGTACAACATTTCACCCACAAACAGACGGCCAAACAGAAAGGCTAATAAGATATTTGGAAGATCTACTTTGGGCGTGCGCTATGGATTTCCAGAGTTCTTGGCAAGAACAGCTTCCTTTAGTTGAGTTTGCTTATAATAACAGCTTTCAGGCTTCGATCGGGATGGCTCCTTATGAACTTCTTTATGGAAGAAAGTGCCGGTCTCCGTTGTTTTTCGACTTGGAAGAGTGGAGATGGTCGAAATAGGAAGGGGTGAAGAACGGTGAAAGATTCGAAAGACCTTCCAAAGTCGTTCAAGCTATGATTGAGAAAGTGCAAATGATTCAACAACGGATGAAGGCCGCGCAAGATAGACAAAATAGCTATGCCGATAAGCACCGAAGAGATCTAGAATTTGAAGTGGGTGACCGAGTGATCTTGAAGGTGTCACCAAGGAAAGGTTTCACCCGGATCGGGAAATGAGGGAAACTAAACCCTCGCTACTTAGGTCCTTTCGAGATTCTCGAAAGAATAGGCGAGGTAGCCTATCGACTGGACCTACCACCGAGTCTTACGGGGATTCACAACGTGTTCCATGTCTCGTAGTTAAGGAAATATTACCCCGATGAGACCACAATTCTCCCCGTGGAAGAAGTTGAGCTGGAACCGAACTTGACATTTGTTCAAAGACCGGTTAAAATCTTGGATCGGAAGTTTCAGGAGTTGAGAAACCGGAGGATTCCCATGGTTAAAGTTTTGTGGAGAAGCGACAAAACCGAGAAAGCTACGAGGGAAACTGAAGATAAGATGAAACGGTTCCACCCGGAGTTGTTCACTCGAGACTAAGAGAATCTGGGGACCAGATTCTTTTAAGGGGGGAGAGTTGTAACGCCCCAGTTTCCGGATGAACAGGTAAGCATGCCACGTGTGAGTTTTGAGCATAGGATTTATTTTAATTCTCTAATTTCATAATATTCTTACGTGGCATTTCATATTCTTATAAAATTCATGAAACATCATTTACGCAAATTACTTGAATTCATATCATTGAAAATATTGTTTCATGACACGGAAAAATATTAATTGCATAAAATCACAACCGAGAGTGTTGAATTACCGAATCGTCCCTACTTGATTATTTTTCTAACTTTAGGGACCGAGAGTGTTGTATATTATTCCAAGGACTTAATTGATCATATTTCAAAACCTCATATACTTGATTGCATAACTTAATCAATTGAAGGATTAAATGGCAAATTGGCACAAATCACACAAATTAAAATGGTGAATTGATTGGAAGCATGAATTCTTGGTTGAATTTGGCTTGGATGATCAAATTATGCATGAACATAAAACCTTGGATTCTGATGAGTTTTGCTTGAATTATGTGTTTAAATGTTATCTTTTCATATCTTGAATATATATGCATGGATATTGCTTGAAATCATTGCCTTTTATGGATCAAAACTGGAATTTTGGTGCTTGGTTGTTATTGCCGTAGCTATGCTCTGTTTTCTGCTCTGTTTTTTCGGACCAGAATGCAGGTCACGACCGCGACCAAAATACACCCCATTTCGGTCGCGCACGCGACCCACTCACAGTCTGGGCATAACTGCAGGTCGCGCCCGCGACCAAATTTACACATAAAATCGGTAGCGGCCGCGACCCAAATTTGGCTTGTCTCGATTTCTTCCAAAATTGGCCGACAAATTCATGAAAAAATAAGGTCGCGCCCGCGACCAAAAATAGAGCAAAAATGGTCGCGACCGCGACCCTCTCACAGACTGCCAAAATTTCAATTTTTTACATTTCAATCCAAAGGTTTTATTGATTCCAAATTTCTATTATATGATACATTTCATAGCAAAACAGGACCATTGCATGTTACATTGATCATTACATGATATTTCATTGCATTTCTGCCGTTCGTCGTATTTGGTCCATTTTAGGTCACGTCTCACGTATACGTGTCGTGTTTGCACAGGTCACGAGGGTGTGGACGAGGAGCAGGCTCTGTAGAGTATATCCTTGTCGCATTTTGTTAGAAAGGTGAGGTTTTTTTTTCTGTAAAACGAACCCTATAACCTTTATGTGTCTTTTCGGCCAAAACCTACTATACTTTTAAACGTTTTCAAAGTTATAAACATTTCAAGCAAGCAAGCCATGATTGTCATGATTCTCAAGCAAGTTTGGCGAGTACATGATTGCACGTGGGCCCGAGGGTAATTCTTGAGCCAACCGGGAAAGCAAGGGCTGACGGGTAACTCCTGAATTATCCTCACATTGTTGGGATCACCCCTGAAGCCACTACGAGATTAGAGGTGGAAGGAGTTCCGTGTCTAGGGGGTCATGTCCCCTATACACACCATGTGGTGGATAGTCGAGCCTTGCAAACTCGCTATAACCCGGAGGAAGAAGGGGACTGGGGATTAATCCGGCATGTCGGGTTATCCTCGGGTTATTGCATGATTTCAAGCATGAAACTGTCTATGTGAACACTAAATGGAATTGCATGATCATGTATTGAATCAATAATGCAAGCACGTATTGTCACGTTTGTTGTAAAGGTTGGAGAATCACCCCTGCTCGCCGGGGTCACATGTTCATGAAACGATCAAGCTAAATTGTTAAATTAGATTAATTGTAATCTCGGGCAAAGAATGAATTTCTTGAACTATATAAGTATTTTGATTCCAAAATCTTCACCCGAGGCTACAATTTGCATGTGACGTGTGTTATATATATTTATTGCCCCTCACTTAGTCTTCGGTAGACTGATACTTCACTTTTCAGATACTTGAGCGCTTGGTTGTGCTAGGAGGGAGTCCGGTCAAGTCTTGCACTCTCACGGGTCTAGTATTGTACCTTTCTTGTATAGCATTTTGGACATCTCATGATAGGATCATTGTTAGTATATTTTGAATACCCGATTATGTATATTATTAATAGATGATAATGTATTGATAGTTAAGTTGGTACCTATACGTATCTATTCGGTAAATATGGTACCTATATGTATGACTGTCTTATTGCTTCCGCATCTGAATTCATGTTTTGCTCTTGTTCTGGGGAGTGTCCCGCCTAGCTCGTCATTTTTATTGTCACCCGTTCGTTATAGTTTTGGTTTATGTATGGATTTTGCATTTCATACGTGGATCGAGGCTATAGTGCGGGGGATGTAGTGCCCTGGGGGTTAGGGTGTTACACTACAACACTTGCCTTTCCTTGATGGTACTGAAAAATGCAATCGTAGTCCTCCAGAAATTCCATCCATCTCCTCTGTTGCATATTCAACTCCTTCTGAGTGAATAGATATCGCAGGCTCTTATGATCAGTAAAGATTTCAAGCGTAACCCCATACAGGTAATGTCTCCACTTCCCAAGAGTGAAAATTATCGTGGCTAACTCCAAATCATGTGTCGGGTAGTTAACTTCATGCGTGTTGAGTTGCCTTGATGCATACGCAATCACTTTTCCATTCTGCATCAAAACTCCTCCTAGTCCTTCTTTCAAAGTATCAGTGTAAACAGTGTAACCTTCCTTTCCTTCTGGTAACGCTAACACGGGTGCAGTTGTTAGCATCTCCTTTAATCTTTGAAAACTTTGCTCACACTTCTCCGTCATTCGAATTTTTCTTCCTGCTTTGTTAACTTAGTGAGAGGTGTAGCTATCTTCGAGAAATCCTTGACAAACCTTCGGTAGTAACCAGCTAATCCCAGAAAACTCCTCACTTCTGAAGGATTCTTCTGTGATTTCCAATCCATGATCGTTTTGATCTTCGAGGGATCTACTTCGATTCCAGATCCTGATATGATGTGTCCGAGAAATATAACTCGTTCTAGCCAGAACTCGCATTTGTTGAACTTTGCATATAGCTTGTGATCCAGCAAAGTGCGTAACACGATTCGAAGATGTTCAGCATGTTCCTCCGGGGTCTTTGAAAACACCAAGATATCGTCGTTGAAGATCACTACAAACTTATGAAGAAACCGTTTGAATATACGGTGCATCATATCCATGAATACAGCTGGTGCGTTCGTCAAACCAAACGGCATAACCACAAATTCATAATGTCCGTATCGGCTATTGAAAGCAGTCTTCGGAATATCTGCTTCCCTAATCTTCAATTTATAATACCCTTATCTAAGATCTAACTTTGAGTAGACCTTCGATCCTTGTAGTATATCGAACAACTCTTTGATATGAGTGAGAGGATACTTATTCTTGATCGTCATCCTATTCAGCTCCCGATAGTCAATGCATAAACGCAATGATCCTTCCTTCTTCTTAATGAAAAGACCAGGCGCTCCCCACGGCGAATTGCTTTATTAGTTCTTCCATTTGCTTTCTCAGTTCTTCCAATTCAGCTAGAGCCATTCTGTAAGGTGTCTTAGAGTACAGCTCAGCTCCTGATATCGTCTCGATTGTAAACTCCAACTCTCGGTCAGGAGGTAATGAATTCAAATGTTCAGGAAACACATCTAAGAATTCGTTCACCACTTCCACTTCTTCAATCTTAAGTTGATCTTTCGGTCTATTCAAAAGATAAGCCACAAACCCGCTAGCTCCTTTCTGAATCAACTTCTTAGCTTCCATCGAAGAAACAACTAATAACTTCTCAACTTTTCTTTCTGATATCCGACTTTCATCTTCTTCCAAGATGATCTCTTTCTTGTAACAATTCAACTTAGATCTGTACTTAAACAGCCAATCCATACCAAGTAACAAGGCAAGTTCCCAAAGGAGAACTCACTTTAAATTTATATGGCAAATATTCAAGTGGAAACTGTAAATGCGCACACAATTTAGATGCAACAAATGAATGCGTGGCACCAGGGTCATACAAGACCTTAACTGGCGTGTTCAGAATGTGCACAATACCTTCCATAACAGACAAAGGAACAACCTCCTCATTACCATCCAAAGCATAAGCTCTGCCTTTGACCACCTGTTTGTTCGTCGTACCCACCACCACTTTTCCTTTATCCTGGACCCCAAATCTCTTGATCTTGTTCGGGCTGTTCTCTATCTGGTGCTCAGGGGAACCACACACGAAACACTGTCCAGCTTTCTTGCGATAGTTCTCCTCAGTGTGTCCCGTTCGGAGACAATATCGGCAAACAATTTCCTTTTGACCTGGCTGAGGTACTCTCTTTTGTTGTGGCGCCCTCTGGTACTGCTGTAGCGCTTTCTGCTTCTATGCTTGCTGTTTCTGTGGATCCTTCTGCTGCTGATGTTGTGGTGCTACCATTGGCTTCTTTCCGGTTCCTTGGGGAAAAGATCCGGATGGTCACTTGTTCCCTTGATAAAGCTTAGGGTTAGAAGGTCCTTGACGTGCAGTAGTTATCTTGATCTCCCTGTGGGCAGCTTCAACCTTTAGTGCCTTGTCAACAACCCTATTGTAGTTCTTAATATCCAAAGAAGCAAGTGCCCACCGAAGTTCTGGCTTCAGTCCATCGATAAACCTCTTCGTCCTGCGAAGCTCATCATTTAGGATATGAGGCGCATACTTGATCAGTCTCACAAACCTAGCCTCATACTCCATCACATTTATAGTTCCCTGAACCAAACTTATAAACTCAGCCTCTCATGCATCACGAGTTACTTGAGGTATGTACTTCTGCTGAAACACTCTGATAAACTCACCTCAACTTCGTTCAACGTTGTTCTCAATCAACATATGTTGAACGTGCTTCCACCAATTGTATGCAACTCCTTCCATAAGAAAAATAGCATATCGAACTCGTTCACGATCCTCTAGGTAGATCTCCATAGCCTCGAAAATCTTCTCAAGGCTAGTAATCTAATTCTCAGCCTTTAGGTCGTTCAGTTCTCCATAGAACTTAGGTGGAATCATCCTCAGAAAGTTTTCCAGTGACCTTTCATTAGGAGGATTATCTCTCTGATCACAAGCTCTCGCGAATTATCGTAGCACATCCCTTAATTCTGGAGTTCCATCCCGTTCAGGGGGTGGCGTGACATCTTTTTAGGGTGGCGGTGGTGGTACACGATTCCGGGGTGCTCTTCTCGGTGGCATGTCGTTATTGAATTCATAAGCATTCAGATACATATTCGATGCATGACAAATAATGATTCATAGAATCCGTAACCACGTATTCACATTCCCATGTAGTCACATATAAGTATGAGAACAACACATTCCCATAACAACATATCAACAAGGATTCCAACATAACAGCAAAGATTCAAGATTTTCACACATATCATATAATCAAAAACAGCTGTCAGACAACATGTAAACGGGAACAGAAGCTCCTGTAACATATCAACATATCAAAAACATGTATAACATATCCCAAAACATGATCAACATATAAACGAGAACAAAACATGTACTATCATATCAACCAGAACTGTAACATGTATAACATGATCAGAAGCATGATCAACATATCAAGAATAATAGCATGTTATCAATAAATGAAATGGCATGATCCTATCAACAGTCCAAATGGTATCTTGAAGCACTCTAGGACTCATGCAATGACAGTTATGGAAAGCAGTAAATAGATAATATAAAGCCGAAAGTGTTATAACTGTGCAAGGTTTGGTAAAATTTACTACAGGCCACATGTTAACAGTATTAATTCAAAATGGGGAGGACCCGATACCATCGAGTTGACTCCCATACAGGCCTTACCAATCCATCCAACCCTGCTGAAAATAACCTACAGTAGGTACCATGTTATCTGAACCGTCATCCGTGGTGCCAAAAATCGGGGATCATCTACCATAGCTATACATTCCCTCATCCAAAAGTCAGTCCGAAACTGTCCTGGCTATACATCCGCCATCCATAGATAGATATATATGCATCAGTACTATATACAGAAACCTCCCATCAGCAATCAACCCTGGTAACTATGGTTCAAAGAACCCCTGGTGGTGTCATCAGAAACAACAACGACCTCGCCCTTTCTGTGTCTTGCTGGGTCATCTCCGCCATCGCCATCAGATCCTCTATCGCCTCCATCAGACTGCTCCTGCATAGGCTCTAGCTCCTGAGAAGCCTAACTGACATCCTGACCCTTGACCTCCTCAACTGTCTGCTCATCGGACAAGTGATAGGTATCATACATGTGAGCTCTCAAGCGTCCACGGTAGTCCTTGTGATGCTCCATAGAAGTGTCTCGGACGATAGTCATCTGCATAAGATCTGCCTCCAACTCAGCAATACGAGCAGCCCTCAGATCAGCAATATGAGTCATCTCTGCAACATGCTCACGAGCAATGTCCCTATCAATTTGGTACTGCAGTGACTGATCCTGATGGCGCATAGACTCTAACCTGACCTCACGGGTCCACTGATACTCCTGCAAGTAACCATCTCTCTCAGACTCGAGATACACTACAAGAAATTCTGCAAATTCCGACGGAAAATTCCGAGGGAAACATCGGGAATTCCGACGGGATTCCGATGGAATTTATTATTTTTTTTAAATAAAAATTAAATAAATCCGATGGAAATTCCGTCGGAATTCCATCGGATTTTTTAAAAAATAAAATTAACAAATAACATTAAATAATTCCGACGGGATTCCGATAGGATTCCCGTCGGTTTTTTTAATTATAAAATATAAAAATAGAAATTAAATAATTCCGACGCGCATTCCATCGGAAAACCGTCGGATATTTTAAAAATAAAAATTAAAAATAATATTAAATAATTCCGACGGGATTTCCATCGGAATTCCGTCGGTTTTATCTATGCTTAAATTGAATTCTTATGACGTATTATAATATTTGTAGATATAATTAATACTTTCTTAGAACTCAATTTTAAATATAGTCTACAAAATTTGTGATTTTATTATTTCAAATGATATATAAATATTTGTATCAAACTAAACCAATGAATTGATCTAGCTCAACTGGTTTTCGTTGGTTTCCATAATATCATCCTACCGCGAGGTTGGGTGTTCGAATCCCCAGTCGGAAATAATTAATTAAAATTTTTTTTAAAGCAAATTTCGACGGAATTCCGATGGAAATTCCGTCGGGAGATATATTTTATTTTTTCAAAAATACGACTATTCCGACGGGATTTCCCTCGGAATCCCGTCGGAATTATTTTAATTTAATTTTTTTTTTTTTTTGGTTTTGTCCCTCAGTTTTCCGTGGGTTTATAAATTCCGTCGGTTTTCCGCTATAGCTATACATAAGATACCACATATATGAAATCCAGATAACAGAACCATGCAATCCCCAAATATCCTGTCTCGATGGAATATGAGAATGATTCTGGATGCAATGCGTGAACTATCCATGATACAACATGAGAGCAATCTAGGTTAAGTCTCTTCTTACTTAACCCGATGCTCTGATACCACCTCATGCTGTAACGCTCCCACCCATACTGGAAAATGAGGAGAGCGGCGTCTCAACCCCCACACAGAAGCACCTCTTAAGTAATGGTGTGAGCCATCACTTAAAAAATACTCCAGCGAACGGCTATCTATCTCAGAACTATACATGTATAACGATGTGGCTATGTAGCGGAAAATCAGAGTATTTTAAAACTTTTTAAAATATGTGCGTGATGGCATGTAACAAGCAAGAACATATCAATCGTGTAAGAGAGACTTGGCATATCAGAACATGTAACATATTCACATATAAGCACCAATATAGTAAAGTTCAAAATATCGGTAACAGAGTAGCAAAAAGAGTATAACAAGGATACTCAAGTATTCAGAAACATAAAGTGATGCAACCATAAAACATATACAGGACACAAAAGAAAGTAATACTAAGTCGTGACTGAAAAAAAAGTGACAATCTAGAGCTTTAAGATACCTCTAGACTGCGACTGGAAGACCTAAAACCACGAGGCAAGAAAACGGGAGAGGTATTAGTCAAAAGGACTAAGTGAGGGAATACTTTAAAGAAAGTACTGAGTGATAAAGAACTTGAAGTAAAGTTCAAAACTGTTAAATGCAATGCTTTTAAAGAAGAACTTGAAACAAGTTTGATTGATAAAACTATTTCAATACAATGCTGTAAAAGAATACGGGTTTCAAAACTCTTCATGAATGCTATCACACGCGCACACATATGCTGTAGATGGTTCATAGCTCTTTCATAAAACGGGATAGGGGTAAATTGAACTTTTCCAAATATGAACCATCCTTTATGAAACAGAATTTTGCCCGCAAGCTAGGCTCCTCCATCCTTACTCCAGAAAACATGATGTAGAGTATCGGACCAGGATCAACAATAACTCCACATATAGTAGAGCATCGGACCAAGGTCAACAATACTCCACCAACACATACAAACATGTACCATCCTCCACCGGTTGTCACTTCGGGTAGCTAGCCCTAGGCGACCTGTAAACATGTAATGGGAATAGATTTGCGGTCAGTTCCTAGACAGATTGTCTAGACTTAAAAAACCTCCTATTAAAAGTCGGTGTCAATTGTCTATTGTGGCGGCTGGTATTAGTGATGTTGTTGGTGCACACCTCCCGAAAATCACCTCTACACATAACCACCGGGCCGAAACTGTAAACTGTATGCTTGCATTTCAGAATTAGCAGTGACCAGAGTACCTCTGCGGGTGCTAAATATTAACATGTGAAACTGTAACTGTAACATGTGATGCTGTCTGTAAAACATGTGAACATTTGAAACTGTACTTTGAAAACATATGCAGAACATGTAATTATCTTTGAACAAGAATGCAGAACTTTGGAAAACATGTGCTTTAGATCAAGGTATACTATTAAAGTATGAATGATCCTTTCGAAAGAATGTCCCATAAAAGTGATAGTTCAAAATGATGTTTGGCTTTGAATTTCAAAACATATAATACGATAGTATAATCGTGGTTCTAGTTTGAAAGCGTTTTAGCTTCATCTCACCTAATAATAACAATAGGTAGGTAGACAGATTACGCGGTGCCCTGGGGATCCCAGTGCTCGACTTTAACTCCTGTAGGTGGTGTACTAGAGTGAGCTTAAGAACTAAGACCCACTACTAACCAAGATGCATACGAAATGCATGAAACAAATGAACAAGGAACATGTAACACAAGAGAGTAATACCATTTAAGGTATTCAAGAAAGGTAACACACAAAGGAATATGTTAAAGTGAGTTACTCTTAACGTGGGACTGTGATCATACTATAATCGAGTAAGCTTTAGTCAAATTATGAATCCTATCGCAAATCTTAGGTTATGAAACAAGTCCTCGAAAGAAAACACATTTTAGACCCTAGATATGGAAACCCTAGCTCCATTAAGAAAGCACAAGTTTTATTTCACTTTTACTATTCAAAAGCACTATTCAAAAGTACTATTTAGGATTAATATTCACAGGTTACTATTCACATGTCGGGTCAAGGGGTCGGGTCAAACCCTTACTATACACACACACACACGGCATGCACACCCCCCCCCCTAATTAAATTATGATCTTGATTATAACCTATTGTAACACCCCAACCGGAAAGGTGCCACATCCCCCGCACCGTGACCCGACCCGAATATGAAATGGATAATCCATACCCGAGCTAGATCACGGCGAACGGGCACTCACTCACTCCTTAGGCTAGGCGGGAACTAAACCTTCGCAACCAAATCAAAAGAACGAGGATAAATGCCAAAGCAGAAGCGTAGCATATAATCTAGTACTACCTCAAGCCACATAATAGTTTCAACTAGCACAACAATCTGTTCTCGAAAATTCGTGCATAACATAATTCCATAATCACATCATAATCATACATTTATCCATTCTTGAAAATTCAAACAAATTACAAGATGCAGATGGAGTGACTCAGGCTTGACCAATAGACCTGACGAACTAGACTCCCCGCCTAGCACTCCAACCTGCAAAGAAACTGAAACCAAACCGGGTTCAGTCTATACGAGACTGGTGGGTAAAAAATGAGGTATAAATAGTGTATATAACAATATTTAACATTCACATGCAAGTTACAATCCCAGATGAGGGTTTTAGAGCAGTTCCCAAGTGGGTAAAATAAAGAAGTCATCAAAAGGGAATATAACGTTCATTTTCATTCTTTAGGTCTGTTGTGGCTCGGCGAGTGGGCGTGCATCAACTCCAACCAACACCATGTGTAATTCAATAATCATTCATTCATTAAGTCTTTCATGCATATCATTCTTTGTGCACAATCAATCGATTCGATTCAATCGGTCATATACACCTTCTTCCTCCGGTTGATGGCCGGGTGATCGGCCCGAACCATCCATTCATTGACCAAAAGGGGTTACATGACTCCCCAGATGGCACTCAGCTCCCTTTCCCCGCCAATCTCCTGACGAGGTCCGGTACCGCTGTTCATTGGGGGGACTAGTGTGAGGGTTTACCGTCAGCCCTTGCCTCCTCGGATCCCCACTCACACCAAGTCCCTGGGCCCCATTTAGTGCATTCATTCATTCTTTCTCGCCAAAACATTTGGTAGGTTCATAAAAGAAGGGCTTTACGTTAAAACATTTACTCATCCAAACGACTCTATATACATATATATATTTTTGGCCGAAATCTTTACACGTTGGGAGTATATAGGGTCATTTAACTAAATAGAAGAGAAACCCACTTGTACGCATCTTACCGAACAAAACCAAGAAGACAAGAAGACTTGAAAGTGTCCTATGAACCCGGCATCTCCGCCCTGGAGAAAACTGTGCAAAAGACAATATAACTTGTTCGTGAGACTCAAGACCCCAAATGAACCATAAATGACGCAGGACAATGCAATAAATATGATATGAAGGTATAAGATATGATATCATGTCATAGAAACATTCTTGTGTACAATTAATGTCTTAAAGACATATAAAAGTTCATTTCAAAAATCATTTAAAGTCGTTCAAGTTCATAACCTTCACCTTTAAATCAATTTGATCCACGACTTTGGAATAACGACCATAACACGTCATATAACAAGTATACCTATCATACAAGCCATAAAAGAAGAGATACATTAACAATTAGAGCACACATTGCAAGTAAGGATTTATGCACGTCCATATTTAGAGCAACAATGACACATTGAAACATATCTCGAAAGATAGGTGACGAAAACTCATGAAATTACATAACACATAATATAACATATTATATGACATGTTAATGAAGTGATTGAACTAGAAACAATCAATTAAAGCCATGCAATTCACGTTCAAAATATCAAAATTCATGCAGAATTGGGCATGGTCGCTGACGCGACCCATTTCTTCACAAAAATGGTAGCGGCCGCTACCTAATAAAATGACTGAATTTTCAGGCTTTTATGCATTTAACGTGAGCAAATGTGTACAGTGGTCGCGGGGGCGACCTGAAATACAAAGGATTCAGGTCGCGGGCGCGACTTGAGTGAAAACAACGCAGCAACTATACGAATGTCGCGGCCGCGACCGGCCATAACCAGTAACCAAAATGCACGAAAAACAGGGGTAAGCCATGCCACAACTTCCTTAACATGATCAGCCAACAATTGAACCCAAAAATGAAATGAAACAACTCCAAAGTAACACACCAACATGCTCCCAAACCATTGAAACATGAAGTGGAGAGTGTGAAGATCATTTCATGCTAATGCTTGAATATCCATTAACGGTGGTTCATCAATGACTCAACCATCATCTAATACATCACCATAAATGTAAAGAAGAGATCAAAACAATCATTCTCATGCTTGGAATCAATCTAAATCATCAAGGAATGAATGGAATCAAGAATATGGTGCCAAACCTAACTATTCATGTATCTCTTCACATCTCAAAGCATGCAAGCTCAAATTTAGGGATGCATAGCTTAAAATGACACCTAATGAATGTATATTATCATCCTTAGCTCACCTTGTGAATTGGATGGAAGATGGAAGAGATTTGAGCCTTGAATCTCCAAGCTTTGGCAAGGTTACGGGAATGGAACTAGAGCAGGGGTTTTGGCTGATTTTTCTCTTGTTTTCTGAGTATGGTTCGGTTAGGAGAGGGCATGGAGTGATAGTGTGCTTAACTAGGGTTCCATAGTCTCCAACCATAGTTAATTTGGTCAACAATTGAATAAGTTATGATTTATTTGGTAAAAGGTGGCAGTTTTGTTCTCGTTTCGTTTTTCGGTTGAGTTTCGGTGGTTCAACTGAATTCGGGAAAATATAAGGCTAAGTTCATTAAACTCGAATTTTCGTTGCTAGTTCAGCGAAGTTGACGAAACTCGAATCCGAGTTTCCTAGCTCAAGATATCACATACGGAACCAAAGGTACGCTAATTGCTCGTTAGCCCCCGTTTTGGATTCCGAAATCAAAATAAATTCGAAACTAATGCAAATGAATCCGAAAACATGAAACGAGCATATATTCATTTTCATGACACATATAACTATAACATGTTAGATTTTCACGAAATTTCGGTATCAAATCATATAAGAACGAAGCGCGATTAAAACACTCATGCACAAACATTAACAATTCCAAATTAAATAAACAATTTTATATTTCATTTTTAAATTAAAATTAAAGTGAACGATTAATGAAATTAATTATTTAGCCTAATTAAAACATGATTAATTAACATTAATTCGTAATTATCAATTAAATGAATTAATTAACAAAATAAAATGATTTAACTGCGTAATTTATAACAAATACGACATATTAGTATAAATGAAAAACCGGGGCTTTACAAGCTCTCCCCCTTAAAAGAATCCGTCCTCGGATTCACTACTTGCCCACACAAATAACGAGAGATTCCCCCTCTCTCACAAGCAACAAGGAGAGAACCCCGTCTCTCGAGCAACAATGAGAGAACCCCGTCTCTCGAGCAACAATGAGAGAACCCCGTCTCTCCAACAACAATGAGAGAACCCCGTCTCTCGCAAGTAAAGAGAGCACCCCGTCTCTCTAACAAAATAAGAGAATCCCCGTCTCTTACAAGCAACGCAAGGAAGTCTCCAATACTCCCAAGCCACACACGCGAAACCATAAATAAAATCACGTAAAATACCCAAAGCAGGTAATAGATATCATCCACGTTGATCATCATTGTCTCCAAGTAATTTAACATGATAAGGAATCAAAGTACTTAATAAAAAAAAAAATTATTTAAGTTAAACTTGCATGGATGCATGGATCATGGATGCTTCATGTACCGTTCACCGTAGTTGCATAATTTAGAATTGTGAATTTGGTTGTATAGTGCAGGATCTGCCCTGAAAGTGAGTGTAGTGCTTGACTCGTCTTTAATTTCGTCAGTATACCCCAGTAAAGCCATAATAGATCCTCTTCGATTTTTATCCTTGATTCCCTTCTGACTGTTACTACTTCTAATCTCCTTCGATCTTCCATCATTTCCCATAATCTTTAATCAGCCAAACTAACTCTTTTAAGTAAACGAGCTTTGATCTCCCCATATACCATTTGATCATTCGTCCCAAGGTCCTATTCATAGCTGTTATCTTTACTCCTCTAACATATCATCGAAGATAACTACCTTGGGTAACCTTGAAAGTCCATTCCCGATCATGAAATATTTGTTATTAACACGGATCTTTTCCTCTCTTCTGTTTAGATTATCCCTTCACACTCTTTAAACCTTTGAAGTTATATTCAGTATTCTTTATTTGAGGGTAGAACGTCCTTGATGATTCTTGAAGTTTGATTCACTCCTCCAATAATCGTCCCTTTACGGGTTTGTCTCTTCTTAAATTTTCCTTTCGAATTATCATTGAAATAACTGACGACTTAATAATATTGCCCTTGTTGGATCCCTCTGTGCTTCCTTGATTTAATCTTGATTGACACCATTTATTAGATAATAACTTGATTCGACTTCCTCTCGTCAAATCTGACTTAGGAGTTCATAGAAACCCCCTTATAATTCCATCACCTCCATTGGAACTTCCAGATCTCCCTCAGTTTGCAATTCTGTTGTTCCTACAAAATATTTCTTCGATTGCGACCTCAAGTTTCAAAATTGTCTCTTGGTCGTGCTCTCCCCCTTAAAGTTCCTACCTTCACATGCTGAACTCCAACTATTCTTCCTTCATCAGAATTCCTGATGGAAGATTTTCATCAGGGAAGATTTTAACTGATATAGCAATCCCAAGATTTTTTTCTTTCAACTTTCGTCCAATCCTCTTGATAATCGAATCCCTCTTCTCTATTATTGTTCGATCCGCACACCCCGCAGCCCAGTCTAATCTTCTCTGAAATTCTATTTCCATCAGCCTATTCCTTACTTGAAGTTCCTTATTTCCCGAAATCATCTCCGTTGTGGGTTGCAACCGCAGCATTCTTCCTATTATGATTTGAATATGACTCGATTGAAATGATACTTAGTGGTTCAGGTGAAGAAACTTCCTATCCAATAAACATTAAAATACATGTCGGTTAAGATGACGATGCACGTGGCACACTTGCAATGATTTAATAGGCAACACATTAAAGCAATGGGATCAAATAGAGATGCACGAACTATATAAGTAAGGAAAAGTTAAATAATTTGATGCAGAGTATGACGCACGTGCAATGAATGTTTTGGAGCCTGTCACAAATATGATAAGCTGTTAGCCTGGTAGCTTTTTCCTTGGTCTCCAATCACGAGGTTAGTTTGACTTGCCAATCATGCCTTGTCTTTCCCACGGTCTCTAAGTTTCCCAATAATCCTTGTGGCCCACTTGTATCCTCCACGGTCCGGAATTGAAATTTCTCGATCCTTAATTTCCTCTACATCAATTGAGTTAGTATCTGAATTTCTCCCCGGGAATCATCCTTCAATATTTCCCAAACTCTCTTATAAAATTACCCCGACTGTGTTTTCGGATCCTACTTCGAATCATCATCCTGATCAAGATTCTCGTGCTTATCCTTCGTGAGTTTAGATTGGGGAAGTTGAACTTGCTTTCCAGTTGGTTAAACTTGGGCACATGATCCCCTCCAACCAGTCTACGCTTCTCTTTATCGTTTGCATTTGTTGCCCCATATCTTCCAATTCAACTTCACAACACGACAATTCAGCTTGGATTTAGCAAACGAACTCAAATCTTGTTCGTGGTATTGTCACCTCCCATAAGCATCTATTTACCATGTAATCGGATCTTCCAAATCCCTTCCTGACTTGTTCTCCCCATCTTAGTTGAAATTCAGAACTCCCGAATCCAACCTCTTCTCGTTCTTGACCTCTACACTCGCTTTCTAGCTGTTAGATTTATTTAGGAATCCCTCTTTGACGACTCTTGAGACTTAATTCCCGCTGGATGTATTTTAACTTGAATGTTTGCAATCCTCATAATCTTTTCCATAACCCGAACTCTGAATTAAAGTGCCCTCACAGTTCATTCACCCCATTCCTTAAGTTAAATGACCCCGTTGAATCCAATGATGACATCCAAGGAAAGAGAGCCGCATACGTCAATCTTCGTAGTCATAAATTCCCATATCAACTCCTATTTCACCAATTGTCCTCCTATATTTGATCTCAAAAGTCGAATTTCCATCTCTCGAATTCTTCATATCCTTCTTCGATGCATCCCTCCTATCTTTCATGCCACAGAAAAGACTTGCAATAGAACGTTGTTATCATAGAACTTGGTCGTGGTTTGAGATTATCTTCATAACCTATAAATCATAACTCAGTTCAAGGATATATGCATGCGATTAGTGCATGCACATGGCACATATTGAGCACGAAAACACTGATCCAACTGCCGGTATGCAATAAATAAATCAACAAAATTCAAGTAGGAAGGCAATTTATATTCAAGATCGATACAATGCACACATTATCACGTAGTTCCTAAGCCGTACGACCTAGACTGACTCAATCACGACACGAGAACACCGGTTTTGCAACCGGGCTCTGATACCACTTAAGGATGTAACACCCCAACCGGAAAGGTGCCACATCCCCCGCACCGTGACTCGACCCGAATATGAAATGGACAATCCATACCCGAGCTAGATCACGGCGAACGGGGACTCACTCACTCCCTAGGCTAGGCGGGAACTAAACCTTCGCAACCAAATCAAAAGAACGAGGATAAATGCCAAAGAAGAAGCGTAGCATATAATCTAGTACTACCTAAAGCCACATAATAGTTTCAACTAGCACAACAATCTGTTCTCGAAAATTCGTTCATAACATAATTCCATAATCACATCATAATCATACATTTATCCATTCTTACAAATTCAAACAAATTACAAGATGCAGATGGAGTGACTCAGACTTGACCAATAGACTTGACGAACTAGACTCCCCGCCTAGCACTCCAACCTGCAAAGACACTGAAACCAAACCGGGTTCAGTCTATACGAGACTGGTGGGTAAAAAATGAGGTATAAATAGCGTATATAACAATATTTAACATTCACATGCAAGTTATAATCCCAGATGAGGGTTTTAGGGCAGTTCCCAAGTGGGTAAAATAAAGAAGTCATCAAAAGGGATTATAACGTTCATTTTAATTCTTGAGGTCTTTTGTGGCCCGGCGAGTGGGCGTGCATCAACTCCAACCAACACCATGTGTAATTCAATAATCATTCATTCATTAAGTCTTTCATGCATATCATTCTTTGTGCACAATCAATCGATTCGATTCAATCGGTCTATACACCTTCTTCCTCCGGTTGATGGTCGGGTGATCGGCCCGAACCATCCATTCATTGACCAAAAGGGGTTACATGACTCCCCAGATGGCACTCAGCTCCCTTTCCCCGCCAATCTCCTGACGAGGTCCGGTATCGCTGTTCATTAGTGGGACTAGTGTGAGGGTTTACCGTCAGCCCTTGCCTCCTCCGATCCCCACTCGCACCAAGCCCCTGGGCCCTATTCAGTGCATTCATTCATTCTTTCTCACCAAAACATTTGGTAGGTTCATAAAAGAAGGGCTTTACGTTAAAACATTTACTCATCCAAACGACCCTATATACATATATATATTTTTGGCCGAAATCTTTACACGTTGGGAGAATATAGGGTCATTTAACTAAATAGAAGGGAAACCCACCTGTACACATCTTACCGAACAAAACCAAGAAGACAAGAAGACTTGAAAGTGTCATATGAACCCGGCATCTCCGCCCTGGAGAAAACTGTGCAAAAGACAATATAACTTGTTCGTGAGACTCAAGACCCCAAATGAACCATAAATGACGCACGACAATGCAATAAATATGATATGAAGGTATAAGATATGATATCATGTCATAGAAACATTCTTGTGTACAATTAATGTCTTAAAGACATATAAACGTTCATTTCAAGAATCATTTAAAGCCGTTCAAGTTCATAACCTTCACCTTTAAATCAATTTGATCCACGACTTTGGAATAACAAACATAACACGTCATATAACAAGTATACCTATCATACAAGCCATAAAAGAAGAGATACATTAACAATTAGAGCACACATTGCAAGTAAGAATTTATGCACGTCCATATTTAGAGCAACTGTAACACCCCAGACGGAGGTTGCCACATCCCCCGCACTAAGACCCAGACCCGGTCACGAAATGGAAAGTCCATGCCCGAATCCGAATCATAGCGAACGGGACAAACTCAGAGTGCGGAAGCAATTAAAACCAACAACAATAGATAGCGGAAGCATTTAAAACAAAACATGCAAAGCAGGTGACGGGTTCAACTAGCATAGATACCTAATCCCGAATAATAGATCAACAAACATAACAAGTGACGGGTTCAACTAGCATAAATCCCTAGTCCCGAATATCAACATAAATTAATAATCATCAAGTGCCACAAGGGGCCGAATGAGGGTGCGACAAGGGGCTACCGAATAGTAAAGTATAATCTCAAGTCTACAAGTCTTAAGTATAAGTAAAGTGTATGAGAGGACAAATGCAAATAGAAAGACTAGACCGACGAAGTGCAACTCAAAGGACTCACTTCCGCCTAGCAAACGCCAACAACCTGCAACTAAAAGTGTAAATGAGGGGTCAGTCAACTTGACCGAGTGAGGGGGCTAACGCACACCCACTGTATATATATATGGAGCATAGCACATATCAGAAGGGTGGACTCATGAACCGGAGATAGGTGTTGCATACCAAAGACATTTCCAAAAGTACCCAAAAGATAGTTATAAGTATAAGCTTTAGAAAACATTTCAGAAACTTTATCTCGATTCATGATTCCCAGACAGAACAGAACACATGCTCGGCGAGTACGAGCTTCCAACCTTTACTCCTCAGAATCATATCAGAACATAAAATACAAAATCAATCCAACCTTTACACCAATAATGGAGGGGATGTGTCGTCCCCAAACCATCTAGAACATACACACCCTCAAGGGGTAGCGAACCCACAAGAGTCCTCCCCGGCCTTAGCCGAAGGCTCAAGATACCACGTCTCCCTCATCACCCTAAGGTCGCGCAATGATATCTCAAATGGAACTACGCACAGGTATATCCCCGATGGCCTTAACAGTCTCGGGGGCTCCTTACCCATAGCTCCATGGAACTACGCACAGGTATATCCCCGACGGCCCTAACCGTCCCGGGGGCTCCTTACCCATAGCTCCTCGGATCCACATACAAACATACATACATACAGATGCCAATATTTCATGGCCAACTCGCTACAGAACATAACGTAACATACTTTTCAAAACAGCTTACATATGCTTTCATATCTAATTTTCCAAAACAGAGTTGTTTCACAAGGTCATAAACATATCATAGCCAACACGTACGTATATAATAGATATACTCGCATGTAGGGGTTGAAATCAGCATATTAAGGCCATAGGTCGCATAACTATACAAAATCCTAAACCTCACCTGAGAAGCGACAAGATACGATAACTGACAAGACGGGTGCGTGCTCGACCAGGTTGTCTCCGCCCTGGAGATCACTGTACAGAGAAGGAAATACAGTGTACTCATGATACAAGACTCAGACATGAACCACAAAGACGCACGGCGATGATTGTAAGATGACATGGAACAATATGACATGTTCATAGAAATTACAAGAATGTCATTGAAGGGCTCATGTACACAATTAATATTCCACGTTGTGATAAACATGTAATTAATCTCAAACAATTCACACAGACAAGCAAACTAAATAATAAATTCAACAGGTGTCAACCATGAATCTAATCAATTGGCTTAAGTGAATTTGGTCCAGAGTATGATTTAATAATTTATTAATAATTTAGGATACCATAATTCACAACGTATCCATACATAATATTTCAAAATTTCACAACTCAAGAGCTCGATTAAGAATCAAACAATTAATCATATAGGAATGTCTAATTCATAATAATACATTGTATATTCAATTCAAGATTCCACTTCAATTAACATACTCCTCTTCCAAAAGAATCACGATTCAGAATAACTAATTCATAAATCAATCGGCTAATAAAATCACTCAATTAGCATGAGAATTACACTTCAAGTACTAAATCTCCCAAAGGGTTTATATATTGCTCCACTCTCCAAATTAAGTACAAGGCACACCATCAAAATCATTCACATGCATGCAGTGGTATATCTATATATACATAACACAAAACACTTACACCTATTAATATATGTATATAAACAACACTTCATATATTCATAATATCGGCATACATGTACATATATATAGAATACAAAAGCTACGTGTATATTTATATATGTATACACAACGCTCACAAACATACAAAAGCAGCATGTACTCAAAGCCACATAGATTTCAAGTTAAACCTGTCACCACCAATTAACACATTTTAGAAATAATTCTTGTCATTCAATGTTTTAAGTTCGTAAATATATATATATATATATATTATATTTATAAAGCAAAACTCACGCCCACAAGCAGCAACACACACCCACCGCAAGTTAACAATAAATTCCATTCCAATGACCACGAGCAACTTGCTACAAGTTCATTAACAAAACAAAGTTTGTAGGTTAGCCCTACAATTCAACTAAACATTTAAAAAGAACAAATCCATTCTTAGATTTCAAAAGTCCATTGCAAAGTATGAATACATATACGCATTATATAATTTCAAATCCAAACATTTATAGCTCATGAACAAACATGCATATTATCCTATCTCTACAAATAAGATCGACACATACATATGGAATTCGGCTACAGTAGACTCATTACAATTACCACCATCAATTTAAGAATCAAGCAAATTCTAATTATGCAAGATGTGTCTAAAATACCAGTTCATAGTCACGTTTAATCTCATGTCCAAATCGTTTACATTCACATATTCTATACAACTTTATTTGCAATCATACTGTTATAAACTTATATACCCAATTCTGAATGTTTATGAAAATCTCATAATATATTTACCAATCTTTATTTAACAAACTTTATTCGAGTATCAAAAGCCCAACATTACATTGAAATAATGTCCAGTTTATAAAAAATAACTCAAAAGAAATAATTAGGCTAATGCTACAATTGCAAAGCGTACAGAATTGGGAAAAGAAGGATTCGTGTCTCACAATTCGGCAAATTAGAGAAAAGAACAGTACTAGGTTGCTGAAATCACTGCTATTGCTTCATCCCTTCGACCTTGTTTCCCTCTGTTTCCGGCCAGAAAGAGAGTGAGAGCAGGCTGACTGTGGCGGCAGTTTGGTGGTGCTGCGGTTTTAGCCTCCTTTCCAGACCTGGGCGAGAGAGAGAAGGTTGAAGGTAGTGGTGACGGGCTAAAATGGAGGGGAACAGAGGGTGTACAGGCTGTGGTTCAGTGATGGGGCTGTCGGATCTGGGGCGGAGATGGTGGCTGTCGCCAGAGACAAGGCGGTGGTGTCTGAGCTATGGCAAAGTGGTGGTTGGCGATACTCGGCTGTGATGATGGCGGTTGCTTTGAGCTGCAGCCTTGACGGAGATGACCCCCGCCCCTAATCAGATCTGAACGAGGGAGGAGAGAACAGAGCTATGGTGGCGCTGGCCGAAGCAGCGACGGTGGCAGCGGCGGGGTTGCTGAGTGAGGAAGCTCTGATGACTGCCTCTCCCAGATCGAAGTCGGAGTGGTCAAAGGTGGAGTGGGGTTGCCAGATCTGAGCTACGACGGTGGCGGTGGTCGTTTGCCGGAGAAGAAGACGTTTGCAGGCGGTGACGACTATCGTTGGCGGCGTATCGGTGAGAGGGGACCGACAAGAAGCGAAGGAAGAAAGTTATCGGAAGGCATGGCTGATGGAGTGGTGGTCGGTGGCGGAGCTCGCCGGAGAAGAAGGTGTTGCGGCGGTGGTGGGGATTGACGCAGCAGCTGCTGTGTTGCTGCTTCTCGAAAGAGAGGGGAGGAGAGGAGGGAATGAGAAATGAAATGGTAGCAGCTAGGGTTTTCAGCAGATAAAGAGGGTTTTCTTCCAAAATTGCAATCAAGTCCCTTAAAGGTTAAAGTTATACAATCAAGTCCACAGATTAAGTATGATTTAAATCAAGCCCAATTAAAGTTTCAATAATTATAAAAGCACCCCCAGAATTGAAAGATAAAGTCCAATCAAGCCCAAATTGTATTTCGCATAAATAGAAATAGATCCCCAATTTTAATTAATTTCAAATCAGCCCACATAATTTAAATTAAAGAGCAATTAAGAATGAAACACATATCTCAATTAAGTTCACATATTTATATAAGATTGCAATTGAGTCAATTAAATTATTAAAACATGAATAAGGCAATCCAAGCACAAGTCGAGTTAAATAAATAATAGTCTAATCGCACCAAAACGACATCGTATCTTGCTCCGAAAATGAGGGGTGTTACAGCAACAATGACACATTGAAACATATCTTGGAAGATAGGTGACGAAAAATCATGAAATTACATAACACATAATATAACATATTATATGACATGTTAATGAAATGATTGAACCAGAAACAATCAATTAAAGACATACAATTCACGTTCAAAATATCAAAATTCATGCAGAATTGGGCATGGTCGCGGCCGCGACCCATTTATACACAAAAATGGTAGCGGCCGCTACCTAATAAAATGACTGAATTTTCAGGCTTTTATGCATTTAACATGAGAAAATGTGTACAGTGGTCGTGGGGGCGACCTGAAATGCAAAGGATTCAGGTCACGGGCGCGACCTGAGTGAGAACAACGCAGCAACTATACCCATGTCGCGGCCGCGATTGGTTTTGCACCAATCGCGATCGCGGCCGCGACCGGCCATAACCAGTAACCAAAATGCATGAAAAACAGGGGTAAGCCATTCCACAACTTCCTTAACATGATCAGCAAACAATTGAACCCAAAAATGAAATGAAACAACTCCAAAGTAACACACCAACATGCTCCCAAACCATTGAAACATGAAGTGGAGAGTGTGAAGATCATTTCATGCTAAAGCTTGAATATCCATTAATGGTGGTTCATGAATGACTCAACCATCATCTAATACATCACCATAAATGTAAAGAAGAGATCAAAACAATCATTCTCATGCTTGGAATCAATCTAAATCATCAAGGAATGAATGGAATCAAGAATATGGTGCCAAACCTAACTATTCATGTATCTCTTCACATCTCAAAGCATGCAAGCTCAAATTTAGGGATGCATAGCTTAAAATGACACCTAATGAATGTATATTATCATCCTTAGCTCACCTTGTGAATTGGATGGAAGATGGAAGAGATTTGAGCCTTGAATCTCCAAGCTTTGGCAAGGTTACAGGAATGGAACTGGAGCAGGGGTTTTGGCTGATTTTTCTCTTGTTTTCTGAGTATGGTTCGGTTAGGAGAGGGCATGGAGTGATAGTGTGCTTAACTAGGGTTCCATAGCCTCCAACCATAGTTAATTTGGTCAACAATTGAATAAGTTATGATTTATTTGGTAAAAGGTGGCAGTTTTGTTCTCGTTTCGTTTTTCGGTTGAGTTTCGGTGGTTCAACTGAATTCGGGAAAATATAAGGCTAAGTTCATTAAACTCGAATTTTTGTTGCTAGTTCAGCGAAGTTGACGAAACTCGAATCCGAGTTTCCTAGCTCAAGATATCATATACGGAACCAAAGGTACGCTAATTGCTCATTAGCCCCCGTTTTGGATTCCGAAATCAAAATAAATTCGAAACTATTGCAAATGAATCCGAAAACATTAAACGAGCATATATTCATTTTCATGACACATATAACTACATGTTAGATTTTCACGAAATTTCGGTATCAAATCATATAAGAACGAAGCGCGATTAAAACACTCATGCGCAAACATTAACAATTCAAAATTAAATAAACAATTTTATATTTCATTTTTAAATTAAAATTAAAGTGAACGATTAATGAAATTAATTATTTAGCCTAATTAAAACATGATTAATTAACATTAATTCGTAATTATCAATTAAATGAATTAATTAACGAAATAAAATGATTTAACTGCGTAATTTATAACAAATACGACATATTAGTATAAATGAAAAACCGGGGCGTTACACCTATAGTTTCAGGTTCATGTTATATAAGCAAAAGTGATCTAGGTTAAAGGCATAGCCTATATTTAAAAGGTCTAATTAAACCATAAGATCAAGTTATGAAGCACTATTCTATCTTAGGTTATTACATGTGGCACTATTAAAGTGTATAACATATGATCAAGGCTTTATTCCATTAATCTGTATCATATCATCAGCTCAATTCATAATTCATGAATCATATAACCATATAAGAACATGTCTCAACATATATCATATCATATCATGAACCTTGGGCATGTAACATGTAACAAATTAAATTCAATACCAACATGTAACAAGTTGTGACATAATTAATTATAAATCACTATTCCATTAGCTAACATGCAAGAATATAATTCAAATTCCATAATCATGCATCAATTCTCATAATATAACAATCATATCACATGATCATAGCATATAGTAGAACATTTCCTAACATAATCAAGCATATACTAAACAATTAAAACATATTCACAACTATTCAAGCATATCATAAAAACCATATAATAAATGCATAAAATAAAATCCTATATGGCTTAGGGAAGACCCTCAGACCCAACCTAAACATAATATAAACATACCATAACATAAAAATATAAATTAAACTAAACTATAACATACAACATAACATAAAATAAAAACAAACCTAACTTCTAAAGGGGGGATGGCCGTCGGCCAAGAGGTGGAGGAGAGGGAGAGAAAGGGTGTTGTTAACACAAATTTGAGCAACGATTCTAATGCCTCTTCCCCTCTATTTATAGTTGGATAGAAGCCCCTCACATTGGAAATAAACTTGAGGTAAGGGTATGAGAGCAAAAGTGAAGTAGCTTCTCTTGGAAGCTTTAGGAATCTTGAAGCTAAAATGGGACTGCTGGGGAGTATTTCGGTCATTTCACCTCCAAAACGTGAAGGTAAGTGGCTGGAAGTATAACCATTCCGTTGGTACAAAAATTAGCTTCGAAACGCATATTTATATGTCGAAATCGGATTTACCGTTTAAAAGATACATTCATTTTAGTGAATAAAAGTTTTGAGCTCGAAACTCAACACGAGTGAAAAACGACTTTCGGGAAATGATTTTCAAGTCCTGATTGTTTCCAAAATTCAAGAAATTAATCAAGAAGCGTTTTGAGTCCAATATCGACTATAAAACATTTTATCGATAAAAGGTTGAAAACGTAGAATGAATAGTGAATTTTCATGTACGAACGTACACTTCAAAATTTCAAGCTAGGGTTTGAATCAAGAGTTGTAAAACATCTCAAAAATCTTGAAATAGCTCAAAGTGAAAATCCAGAGAGAACATTTTCCGAATGAAAACCTTTTGTAGAAGGAATAGTGAACTAGAGTTTTCGTAAACATTTTCAATAAAACAAAGTTCACAACAGATTTCCAAGTCAAGAATGATTTCAAGAGACTAGTCTCGACTCAAGGGTCGATTTGACTATATAAACTTGGGTAAGAAAAGATATGAGAATCAAAAGCTCATTTTCTGATGAATAGTAACTTTGGTCGGTAAGTTCCAAAAATACCCTTATGGTTCAAGAAAGACTCTCTGAGCTTGGGAAACAAGTTCAAATGTTTGGGAAACATGTGTGGTGAACCTCTAGGGCTACTTGAACAAGGTAGGCTCGGGTTATGAATGGTAAACTGTATCAATGGTCAAGAATTCACCCTTAAAACATGTCAGATCATATACGAGCACAAAGGTCATGTAAGAATGCAGTGCATGAAGGTTTAGAAAGTTGGATCATGGTCTATAAATGCTTTACCAATGCCCTTAGCTTCCCACTTTCATCCAGGCCCTGTTTTGCGCTGTTACAATCACCACTCCTTAAAGAGAATCTATCCTCAGATTCTTCCGCTGTAACTGTAACAACTCGGGGTGATGCTTCTGCATTTTCTCTTCTGTCTCCCAGGTTGCCTCTTTTTTCCCATGTCCCTTCCAAAGGACTTTAACCAGAGAAATTTTCCTATTCCTCAGCTCTTGAAACTTCCTATCTAGAATCTTAGCGGGCTTCAAACCATAAGTCAAATTCGGTTCCAATGGTATCTCTTCTATCGGCACAACCTTTGTCTCATCCGAGAAACACTTCCGAAGCTGAGATACATGGAATACAATGTGGATTCCTCTAAGACTTGCAGGCAAATCCAATCTATAAGCGGTCGGTCCGATTCTCTCCAGTATCTCATACGGTCCAACATATCTCGGGTTTAACTTTCCACCCTTCCCAATTTGGGAAAATCCTTTCCTTGGCGATGCCTTCAGAAATACCTTTTCGCCTACTGTGAATTCCAAATCCCTTCTTCGACGATCAGCGTAACACTTCTGCATGTCCTGGGCAGTTTTCATTCTCTGGCGAATGATCTGAATCTTTTCTGTATCTTCTCTTATCCACTTAGCAGAGTTCACTCTGATTGGTCCCTCCTCAGTACATCTTGCTTCATCCAAATCCCAGTATAACGGGGATCTACATTTCCTTCCATATAGGATTTCATATGGAGCAGCTTTAATAGAAGCTTGATAACTATTATTATTTGCAAACTCCACAAGAGGTAAACAATCTTTCCAACTTTCTTCGAAGTCCTTGACGCAAGCTCTTAGCATATCTTCCAAGTATTTAATCATTCTTTCCGATTGTCCATCCATTTGAGGATGCCCTGCAGTACTGAAGTTCCCCTTTGTTGCCATCAATGTCTGAATCTCTTTCCATAGTTGCGATGCGAATTTCGGGTCTCTGTCCGACACTATATTGTTTGGAACTCCGTGTAGTCCCACAATCTCTTGTTGATACAGCTTTGCCAACGTGCTGACCTTATCTGTCGTCTTTATTGGCAAAAATTGTACTGACTTTCTCAATCGATCAATGATCACTCGAATACTATCTTGTCCTCCTCTGACTTTGGGTATCCAATGATAAAATCCATCGTGATTTGCTCCCATTTCCTTGTCGAAATCGGTAATGGTTGCAACTTCCCACTCGGCTTCTGGTGCTCTGCTTTAACTTTCTGATAAGTTAAGCACTTCTTGACATAGTTGGCTATGTCTCTCTTCATTTCGTTCCACCAGAATTGCAAGATACATCTTAATGCCTCTGGGATGTATCGTGTACTTAGTCTTATGCGCTTCGTCAAGAATCTCTTTCCTCAAAACAGTTGGTACGTAGACTCGACCTTTGTATCTCAATATTCCATGTTCATCAATCTTGAACATCTCATCATCTTTCTCCTTGGATTCGGGATATTTCTTGATCCACTCGTCGTTCTTCTGAGCTTCCAATACTTGTTCTTTCAAAGGTGATATCATCACAACGTTCGCGATCGGAGCTTTAGTTATTACCTCCAATCTTTCTCTTCGATCGGTCTCGGGTTTAGCAGAAATCTGTGCCAAATGAACCTTCCTGCTCAGGGCATCGGCTATAACATTTACCTTTCCTAGATGTTACTGAATAATGCAATCTTAGTCCTCCAGAAATTCCATCTATCTCCTCTGTCGCATATTCAACTCCTTCTGAGTGAATAAATATCGCAGACTCTTATGACCAGTAAAGATTTCAAGCGTAACCCCATACAGGTAATGTCTCAACTTCCCAAGAGCGAAAATTATCACGGCTAACTCCAACTCATGTGTCGGGTAGTTAAATTCAAGCGTCTTGAGTTTCCTTGATGCATACGCAATCACTTTTCCATTCTGCATCAAAACTCCTCCTAGTCCTTCTTTCGAAGCATCGGTGTAAACAGTGTAACCTTCCTTTCCTTCTGGTAACGCTAACACAGGTGTTGCTGTTAGCATCTCTTTCAATCTTTGAAAACTTTGCTCACACTTCTCAGTCCATTCGAATTTTTCTTCCTTCTTTGTCAACTTAGTGAGACGTGTAGCTATCTTCGAGAAATCTTTGACAAACCTTCGGTAGTAACCAGCTAATCCCAGAAAACTCCTCACTTCTGAAGGATTCTTCGGTGATTTCCAATCCATGATCATTTCGATCTTCGAGGGATCTACTTCGATTCCAGATCCTGATATGATATGTCCGAGAAATATAACTCGTTCTAGCCAGAACTCGCATTTGCTGAACTTTGCATATAGCTTGTGATCCAGCAAAGTGCGTAACACGATTCGAAGATGTTCAGCTTGTTCCTCCGAGGTCTTTGAAAACACCAAGATATTGTCGATGAAGATCACTACAAACTTATAGAGAAACGGCTTGAATATACGGTGCATCATATCCATTAATGTAGCTGGTGCGTTCGTCAAGCCAAACGACATTACCACAAATTCATAATGTCAGTATCGGCTGTTGAAAGCAGTCTTCGGAATAGCTGCTTCCTTGATCTTCAATTGATAATACATTTATCTAAGATCTAAATTGGAGTAGACCTTCGATCCTTGTAGTATATCGAACAACTCTTCGATATGAGGGAGAGGATACTTATTCTTGATCGTCATCCTATTCAGCTCCCGATAGTCAATGCATAAACGCAATGATCCATCCTTCTTCATAATGAAAAGCACAGGCGCTCCCCATGGCGATGTTCTCTGTCGAACATATCCAGACTCTATTAGTTCGTCCAATGCTTTCTCAGTTCTTCCAATTCAGTTGAAGCCATTTTGTAAGGTGTCTTGGAGTATGGCTCAGCTCCTGATATCGTCTCGATTATAAACTCCAACTCTCGGTCAGGAGCTAATGAATTCAAATGTTTAGGAAACATATCTAAGAATTCGTTCACCACTTCCACTTCTTCAATCTTAAGTTAATCTTTTGGTCTATTCAAAAGATAAGCCACAAATCCGCTAGCTCCTTTCTGAATCAACTTCTTAGCGTCCATCGAAGAAACTACTGATAACTTCTTAACTTTTCTTTCTGATGTCCGACTTTCATCTTCTTCCAAGATGATCTCTTTCTTGTAACAATCCAACTTAGCTCTGTACTTAAACAGCCAATCCATACCAAGTATAACGTCGTATCTTGTCATCAGCAACTCAATAAGATCCGTCGGGTAACAACGGGTACCAATACATATAGGGCAGCATTTATGTACTTGATTCGTAACAAGGTAAGTTCCCAAAGGAGAACCCACTTTAAATTTATATGGCAAATATTCAAGTGAAAACTGTAAATGCGTACAGAATTCAGATGCAACAAATAAATCCGTGGCACCAGGGTCATACAAGACCTTAACTGGCATGTTCAGAATGTGCACAATACCTTCCACAACAGACGAAGGATCAACCTCCTCATTACCATCCAAAGCATAAGCTCTGCCTTTGACCACCGGTTTGTTCGTTGTACCCACCACCGCTTTTCCTTTATCCTGGACCCCAAATCTCCTGATCTTGTTCGGGCAGTTCTCCATCTAGTGCTCAGGGGAACCACACACGAAACACTGTCCAGCTTTCTTGTGACAGTTCTCCTCAGTTTGTCCCGTTCGACGACAGTATCAACAAACAATTTCCTCTTGACCTGGCTGAGGTGCTCTCTGCTGTTGCGGCGCGCTCTGGTACTGCTGTGGCACTTTTTGCTTATGTGCTTGTTGTTTCTATGGAGCCTTCTGCTGCTGATGTTGTGGTGGTATCATTGGCTTCTTTCCGGTTCCTTGGGGAAAAGATCCGGATGGTCGGTTGTTCCCTTGATAAGGCTTAGGGTTAGAAGGTCCTTGACGTGCAGTAGTTATCTTGATCTACTTTTGGGCTGCTTCAACCTTTAGTGCCTTATCAACGGCCCTATTGTAGTTCTCATTATCCAAAGAAGCAAGTGCCCACCGAAGTTCAGGTTTCAGTCCATCGATAGACCTCTTCGTCTAACGACGCTCATCATTTAGGATATGAGGCGCATACTTGATCACTCTCACAAACCTAGCCTCATACTCCATCACATTCATAGTTCCCAAAACCAAACTCATAAACTCAGCCTCTCGTGCATCACGAGTTACTTGAGGCATGTACTTCTGCTGAAACTCTTTGATAAACTCACCCCGACTTCCTTCAACGTTGTTCTCAATCCACATATGCTGAACGTGCTTCCCCCAATTGTATGCAGCTCCTTCCATAAGAAAAGTAGCTTACCGAACTCGTTCACGATCCTCTGGGTAGATCTCCATAGCCTCAAAAATCTTCTCAAGGCTAGTAATCCAATTCTCAGCCTTTAGGTCGTTCGGTTCTCCATAGAACTTAGGTGGAATCATCCTGAGAAACTTTTCCAGTGACCTTTGATTAGGAGGATTATCTCTCTGATTACAAGCTCTCATGAATTGTCGTAGCACATCCCTTAATTCTGGAGTTCCCTCCAGTTCAGGGGGTGGCGGTGGTGGTACACGATTCCGGGGTTCTATTCTCGGTGGTATGTCGTTACTGAATTCATAAGCATTCAGATACATTGTGACGCCCGGAGCGGTGGGCCACCACATCCCCTGCACTTAAACCCGAACCCACATATGAAATGGGTTTCCATACATGAGCCCAAGTCTAAGCGAACGGTGACCAACACTCACACACTAGGCTAAGCGGGGTTAAACTACACCAGAGTGCGCAAACACTAAACAAATACGCGGAAGCCAAAAACAGGATCCAAACGAGCTCGACATATAAGCATAAATCATACACATCATACACATGGCTTCACAGCCCAAAAGATCGAGTAAACACATTCATCGATTGAAATTCTCCAAAAGACAAGTTATAAAATCAAATACATAGAAAGTGTAATCAAAGGCAAGAAAATGAATGCAACTCGACCTAAACGACTAAGTACGACTCGATACGACGCACTTCCCCGCCTAGCTCGGCACACCTGAAAGGGAAAGGAGAGGGTCAGTCTCCCAACTCGACTGAGTGAGGGGCTTAACACACCCACACCTTAGATACGTATAGAGCATAGCACAAAGCAAAAGTGATAGTCATGAATCGAGGCTAGAGTTTTGCACACCAAAACCATTTCTCGAAATTAACATATAGTAAGAAAAGCACCTATCTCGATTCATAGTCCATCAGTCAAAACATAATTAAAAGCCCGGTGAGAACGGACTATCCCTTACTCCTCTAAGCATAAATATAAAATCACAAATCCACCCTTACATCTATGGTGTGTCGGGAATCAAACCCTAGCACCTACAATACCAAAAACATACGGGGTAGCTAACCCACGTTATGCCTTCTCCGGTTATCCACCGAAGGCTCAAGATACCACGCCTTCCCAACCTCCCAAGGTCGCACGTGAATATCTCAAATGAGAACGTGCACAGGGGTAAACCCAGCGACCCCGTGGTCGCCCCGGGCCATCCTTACCCACGTCTCCAGGGCCCACAAACTAGTTCGAACCAAAATCCCATCTTTCAGGGCACACTCGCTCAACATAACAAAACATACCAAAAGAGATTTAAAAAAAAAACAAGCTTATATATACTCGTACATATACCATTTCCAAGAGACCAAAGTTATTCCATAAGATCATAAGCATAATTTAAGCATGCAAACCTAGATATATGTACCATATCCGCATGCAAGGGAAATTCATCATATTATAGGCCATAGGGTATTTTACCTACTAATTCCTAACCTCACCTTAACAAAAGGGACAAAAGAGTAGGATCAAGTGGCAACCAACCACCTAAGCTTGGGGCTCTTGCGCGACCGGAAGAGGCTCTGAAACACAAAAAAGAAGCAAGACCCGAGACTTAGACTCAAATATGAGCCAAATAGACGCTCGGCAATGCTTATGAATGCAAAGAATGTAAATGAAATGCAATTGCGTGTCCAAAATCCTACCAATTCTTATTCACACAATTCCAAGCAAATAAAGTCATAACTTCAAAACAAAGCACATAACCCGTAATATAACAAAGTAACAATACATACGAGTCATAAACGAAGAAAGAGAACACAACGAAAATCAACGAAGTGATAAAACGAGCAATTGCCGCCGCCATATTTTCAAATGACACGGTCGTGTTGAGTTTTAGTTCAAAGTGGACACGGCCGTGTCCGGTTAAAATAAATTCAGAGGCTTAAATCGAGGGACTGACACGGCCGTGTTGGGTTTTAGTACAAAATGGACACGGCCGTGTCCGGTTTTATAAAAATAAATGACCCCAAGTCGAGAGGCTGACACGGCCGTGTCCAAAACATGCACAAAGCTGACACGGCAGTGTTGGCCCTTCGTCTTCGAAAAAAAATAACAGCAGCAACAGTAACTCTGCGGGAAAAACAGGGAAGGGAGCAGGGTAAGCACGCAGCAACATCAAGCAATCACCCCAAGCCACAAAACTCATGCAAATCACTCCATATTCATCCTATAATCTCCCAACTATCACAAAAGCTCAAGAATCATCATATATATCAAGAATTCTCATGCAAAAATTCAAATTCCATCAATGCCAACTCTCACCACACTCATCCATATTAAAAAGAGGAATCATATAATCAATTTAGAGTCATCAAGGATCATATATATATATATTCAAATCAAAGCTTAAGTCCAAGAAACACAAGAGATCATCAAACCCTTATAATTCATGTTATGCTCCATAACTATATCAAACCTAGCTCCAAGCATAGATTCAATAGCTCAAAATACTCATAATATCATGTACATATCAAATACTAACTTATCTCTTGAAGAAGATGGAAGAAAATGGAGTTTAGAGCTCAAATACTCCTTGGTGTGAATAGTGATGGGTGAAGGGTTTAGCTCCCAAATTTGCTGCTCATTCTCTCCTTTGCCTTGCTTATACCGATAATGAGAGGGAGAGAGAGATAGATATGCTGAGTTTTAGTGTAAAGTGGGGCCAAGTTTGAGGGTAATATGTCAAAAATTGAGGGACCAAAGTGCAAATAGGTGAAAGGTAGTCATATAAGAGCGAGATAAGTTTCCGGTCGGATTTCGGATTACCAAATGAGCTTAAAAGGTTATGAAGCTTAGTCCATCGAACCCAAATCATCGAAACGAGTTCAACGGTGGTGACGGAATTCGAATCCGAATTCCCGAGCTCAAAATACACACATTGGAACCCAAGGTACGCTAAAAGCGTTTTAACCTCCTTCAGGTTCCGAACGAACAATAAATTCAAAAGCTCAACAAACAAATTCGAAAACATATAACGAACATAATCCAAGTTCATAAGAAATATTTAAAATAAGAATTAAAAGAATAAAGAATATGAATTTAAAGAATATAAATCGTGCACATACGTCATACCTGTACTGTTTGAAAGTCGGGGTGTCACAATCCTTCCCCCTTAAAAAGGACTTGTCCTCAAGTCCGAACCGAGTTCTCAAACAAGTCTGGATAAAATCTCTTCATTTTCTCCTCAGTTTCCCAAGGGGATTCCTCTGATTTCTGATCTCTCCAAAGTACCCTGACCAAAGGAATCTGTCGGTTTCTTAACTCTTGCATTTTTCGATCCTGAATTGCAACTGGATGTTTCTCAATCGTTAAATCCAGCTCTAACTGAACCTCTTCAACTGGGAGAATTGTGGCCTCATCGGGATAATATTTACGGAGTTGAGAAACGTGAAACACGTTGTGTTTCCCAGTCAAATTCGGCGGTAAATCCAACCTATACGCCGCTTCCCCAATCCTTTCCAAAATCTCAAATGGTCCAAGATATCGGGGACCAAGTTTCCCACCTTTACCAATCCGAGTGAAACCCTTTCTCGGAGATGTTTTAAGAAAGACCTTATCCCCTACCTCGAACTGTAAAGGTCTTCTTCTCTTATCAGCGTAACTCTTCTGATGCGACTGAGCCGCTTTCAATCTCTGTCTAATCTGATGAACTTTCTCAATAGTAGTAGTAATATTTTCCTTAGGTTCTGCTCTCTCGAGTTTATGCTCCTCGGTCCATCTCCAATCCTCTATGTCCCAAAATAGAGGGGATCTGCACTTCCTCCCATAAAGTGCGTCATAAGGAGCCATTCCAATTGAACCCTGATAGCTGTTGTTATACGCAAACTCAACCAAAGCCAGATGTTCGTCCCGCTTGTCTTGAAAATCCAAAACACACGCCCTAAACATGTCCTCCAAATACTGAATTAACCTCTCCGACTGACCGTCTGTCTGAGGATGCGAAGCGGTACTGAACTTGAGCTTGGTACCCAAACATCTCTGAAGATTCTGCCAAAATATCGAAGTGAACCTCGGATCTCGATCTGAAACGATACTGACTGGAATTCCGTGTAACCTTACAATTTCCCGCACATACAACTCTGCTAGTTTTGGTACCTTATCAAACATCCGAACCTTAAGAAAATGGGCAGACTTAGTGAACCTGTCGATAACCACCCAAATTCCATCAAACCCTCCTTTGACTCTAGGCAAGCCGGATACAAAGTCCATTGTCACTTGCTCCCACTTCCATTCGGGAATAGGGAGTGGTTGGAGAGTTTCTCCCGGTTTCTGGTGCTCTACCTTCACCTTTTGACATGTCAGACATCGCTTCACGAAGTTCGCGACGTCCCTTTTCATGCCATTCCACCAGAATTTCTCTTTCAAGTCTCGATACATCTTAGTACCTCCCGGATGAATCGAGTACCCCGAACGATTTGCTACTTCTAAAACCAGCCTCCTGAGCTCGGTTGGAATACAAACTCTCGATCCAAACCTTAACAAACCTGAGTCATCTAATCCAAATTTAGAATTTGGATCATCTCTGGAACGAGCTATCAACTTCTGAATCTCGGCATCCAAGGCTTGAGCCTCCAATAACTGCTGTTTCAAATCTGGTATAACTGTGAGGTTAGCCAACCGAGTCCCTGAAGCCAGAATCTCTGAATCTGAACTTGAAGAACCTACTTCTAAATTAACCACACTCGCCTTTCTGCTCAAGGCATCGGCAACCACGTTCGCTTTACCCAGATGGTACTGAATCTTGCAATCATAATCCTCGAATAACTCCATCCAACGCCTCTGTCTGACATTCAGATCTTTCTGAGAAAAGAGATACTTGAGGCTTTGGTGATCCGTAAACACCTCGAACGTAGTACCATAGATGTAGCACCCTAACCCCCTGGGCACCACATCCCCCGCACTATAGCCTTGATCCACATATGAAATGGAAAGTCCATACATAAACTAAAACTATAGCGAACGGGTGACAATAAAAATGATGAGCTAGGCGGGACACTCTCCCCAACAACACCAAAGCAAACATGATAATGAAAGCGGAAGCAATAAGATCATTCATATGTATAGGTACCATATTTATTGAATAGATACTTATAGATACCAATTTATCTATCAATACATTATCATCTCTTGATAATACACATATTCAAGTATCCAAAACGTGACAATAATTATCATAAAATGAAACTAGCATAAGACTATACAAAAGGGTATGAAACTAGACCCGAGGACATGCAAGACTCGAACAACTCCCGCCTAGCACGACCACGCTCAAAAGGGTACCTGAAAAGTGAAGTATCAGTCTACCGAAGACTGAGTGAGGGGCAATAAATATATATAACACACATCACATGCACGGTGTAGCCTAGGGTGAAGACTTTGGAAATGAAAGGAATATATATAATTCTAGAAACTTAATCTTTGCCCGAGATTACAACCAATCACTTTTAACATTTTAGTTTAACCATTTCATGAACATGTGACCCCGGCGAGTAGGGGTGAATCTCCAACCATAACACCAAAGGTGACAATACGTGCTTGCTTTATCAACTCAATACACGATCATGCAATTTCATTTAGTGCTCATATAGACAATTTCATGCTTGAAATCATGCGATAACCCGAGGATAACCCGACATGCCGGATTAATCCCCAGTCTCCTTCTTCCTCCGGTTGATAGCGAGTTTGCAAGGCTCGACTATCCACGACATGGTATGTGTAGAGGACATGACCCTCTAGACACGGAACTCCTTCCACCACTAATCTCCTAGTGGCTTCGGGGTGATCCCAACAATGTGAGGATAATTCAGGAGTTACCTGTCAGCCCTTGCTTTCCCGGTTGGCTCAAGAATTACCCTCGGGCCCACGTGCAATCATGTACTCGCCAAACATGTTTAAAATCATGACAATCAATACTTTCTTGCTTGAAATGTTTATAACTTTGAAAACGTTTATAATTATAATAGGTTTTGGCCGAAAATAGCACATAAGGGTGGTAGGGTTCTATAAACATAACCTAAAACCTCACCTTTTCTTGCAAAATACAATAATGTAGTGTTCTAAGGAGCTTGCTCCCCGTCCACACCCTCGTGACCTGTGCAAACACGATGTACATTCGTGAGACATGACCTAAAATGACCAAAATATGACGAACGGCGGAAATGTATCGAGACGACCGCGAAAATACATTGTGGCATGATAACATGTTGTTTCACTTCATATTAACACATATTATAGCAATTCGGGGTCAAAGAAGTCGTTGGATCGAGGGGTCATTTTCGTAATTTTATGCAGTGAATTTTGTTCTGCAAGTCAGGTGGGAACGGCCGTTCTGGTCCCCTTTGCAAAATGGGAACAGTCGTACCCATGAGTTCCCCAAAACGCGCCACGATTTTAAAATAAAAGCGTGCCTTTTAGCTGGGAACGGCCCTTCCGGCAGCAAGGCCAAAGTGGGAACGGCCGTTCCCATGCTCGGCCGCCCAGTTCATTTGAAAAGTGGGAACGCCAGTTCCCTCAATGCCTTGAGGCTGGGAACGGTCGTTCCCAGTTTCTGTAAATTTGAAGAACAGAGCAGAAACAGGGGATGCTTACGGGAATGAGCAACAAAGCCACCAAATTCCATTTTACAATCAACAAAGTCATGATTTCTGGAAATATACATGTATAATTGCTCAAGAAATGATATTATAACATTCAAACACTCAAAGCATGCAATATTATTAAGAATTCATGATTTCAAGTTCATGTTCACACTTGATCATTCATGCCAAATTTTCAAGGATTCAAGCTATAACTCATGCCACAATTCATGAAATAATCACATAATCATGCTTCTAATTCTAATTTATCATTGAGCATATAATTTCCAAACCCTAACCACATCAAACACAATCAAGAATCATCACTTCCATGCAACCAACCTTTGAAAGCTAAGAAATGAAGAAGGTAGATGATGATGATGATGATCTCCCTAATTTCCTTGAAATACTTCTTGAAATCTTGATGATTGAAGGAAAATTCACTTCTTCCCTTTTTACGTGATGAACCGAGAATGAGGAGCAAATGTGTTTGGGTGATTTTAGGATGAAATGAGAGTATGGAAGAACATACAAGAATATTATGTAATTCATCCTCTTGATTTTTGTGAAATGTTTAAATTGCAATTTAATCCCTCAAGTCTATGGCTTATGTAATGGAGTATACATGGTTTTAAAATATGATCAATTAAGTCCTTAGAAGATCATGCAATTAAGTCCCTAGCATTTAAAGAAATATTCCACTAAGGACAATTTGGTAATTTAAAACACTCTCGGTAATTGTTTCATGCAATAATTATTTTCCTTGTCGTGAAATAATATTTTCAATGATATGAATTCATATAATTCACATAAAGGATGTTTCGTGAATTTTATAAAATTATGAATGCCACGTAAGAATATATTATAAAATTAAAAAAATAAAATAAAACCTACGCTCAAACTCACACGTGGCGTGCTTACCTGTTCATCCGGAACCGGGGCGTTACAACTCTCCCCCCCCCCCCCCTTAGAAGAATCTGGTCCCCAGATTCTCTAGTCTTGCTCGAACAACTCCGGGTGGAACCGTTTCATTTTATCCTCTGTTTCCCATGTAACTTCTTCGGTTTTATCGCTTCTCCACAACACTTTAACCATGGGAATTCTCCGGTTTCTCAACTCTTGAAATTTCAAATCCATGATTTTAACCGGTCTCTGAATAAATGTCAAATTCGGTTCCAGTTCAACTTCTTCCACGGGGAGAATCGTAGTCTCGTCGGGGTAATATTTCCTTAATTGTGAAACATGAAATACGTTATGAATCCCGGTAAGACTCGGTGGTAGGTCCAGTCGATAGGCTACCTCGCCTATTCTTTCAAGAATTTCAAACTGACCTAAGTAGCGAGGATTAAGTTTTCCTCCTTTCCCGATTCGGGTGAAACCTTTCCTTGGTGACACCTTCAAGAATACCCGGTCACCAACTTCAAATTCTAGATCTCTTCGGCGCTTATCGGCATAGCTCTTTTGCCTATCTTGCGCGGCTTTCATCCGTTGTTGAATTATTTCAACTTTCTCAATCATAGCTTGAACGACTTTGGAAGGCCTTTCGAATCTTTCACCTCTCTTTACTCCTTCCTGTTTTGACCATTTCCATTCTTCCAAGTCGAAGAACAACGGAGATCGACACTTTCTTCCATAAAGTAACTCGTCAGGAGCCATCCCGATCGAAGCCTGCAAGCTGTTATTATAAGCAAACTCGATCAAAGGAAGCTGTTCTGCCCACGAGTTCGGAAAATCCATCACACAAGCCCGAAGAAGATCTTCCAAATACCTGATTAACCTTTCAGTTTGACCGCCTGTTTGCGGGTGGAATGCTGTACTGAACTTAAGTTTCGTCTCCAAAACGGCCTGTAACTCTTACCACAACTTAGAAGTAAATCTCGGGTCTCGGTCTGAAACTATGCTCACCGGAATACCATGAAGTCGAATAATCTCTCTGTTAAAGATTTCAGCCAACTTCAGGATTTTATAGGACATCCGGACCGGTAGAAAGTGAGCAAACTTTGTAAATCTATCCACGATTACCCAAATTCCATCAAACCCGCCTTTAACCTTCGGTAATCCGAAAACAAAGTCCATCGTTACTTGTTCCCACTTCCACTCGGGAATAGGTAACGGTCGTAGAAGTCCCGCGGGCTTTTGGTGCTCAGCTTTCACCTTTTGACAGGTCAGGCAATGTTTCACATATTCTGCCACGTCTCTTTTCATCCCGTTCCACCAATAATATTGCTTCAAATACTTATACATTTTATTTCCTCCTGGGTGGATCGAGTAGGCTGACTTGTGAGCTTCTTCAAGTAGGACCCATTTCAATTCTTCAGGTACTACCATTCTGTTTTTAAACCGAAGCAACCCGGCCTCATCAAACCCAAACGGACTCTCCGGGTCATCCTTAGCTTTACTTGTAAGCTTCTGCACTTCCGGATCCTTATTCTGAGCCTCAAATAACTGATACTTTAATTCCGGCTGAATTGTGATATTAGAAACCCGAGCCTTTCACACAATCGTGATAACTTCCTCACTTTCCTTTATTTCCAAGCTCGAGACACTCGCCTTTCTGCTGAGTGCATCGGCGACCACATTTGCTTTCCCGGGATGGTATTTAATTGTACAATCATAATCCTCTAGCTTTTCCATCCATCGCCGTTGCCTCATGTTCAACTCTTTCTGTGTGAACAAATACTGAAGGCTCTTGTGGTCGGTAAAAATCTCAAAGGAAGTCCCATAAAGATAATGTCTCCATTTTCCGAGAGCAAAGATCACGGCTGCAAGCTCTAGGTCGTGTATCGGATAATTCCTTTCATATTCCTTTAGCTTCCGAGAAGCGTAGGCGATCACTTTTCCTTTCTGAGTCAAAACACAGCCTAAGCCTTCTTTAGAAGCATCGGTGTGCACTGCATATCCCTCTGAACCCTCGGGTAAAGTTAATACCGGAGCTGAGACTAACTTTTCTTTCAGAAAAGTAAAGCTTTGATCACACTTCTCGTCCCAGACAAACTTAACATCCTTCTTTGTCAATCGGGTTAACGGCGGCGTAATCTTGGAGAAGTCCTGAACAAATCTTCTATAATAACCGGCCAATCCCAAGAAGCTTCTAATTTCCGAGGCATTCTTTGGTTTCTCCCACTTGAGCACGGCCTCGATTTTCGAGGGATCGACTTCCAACCCTTTTCCCGAAATCACATGTCCCAAAAAGGAAACCCGATCGATCCAAAATTCACACTTACTGAACTTAGCAAACAACTGATGCTCTTTCAGAGTCTGAAGAACGAGCCTGAGATGTCTCGCGTGCTCCTCGGCTGATTTTGAGAAAACCAGAATATCATCAATAAAAATCACCACGAACTTGTCGAGGAAAGGCCTGAATATCCGATGCATCATATCCATAAAAGCTGCAGGGCGTTAGTTAATCCAAATGGCATAACCACGAACTCGTAGTGCCCGTACCGAGTATTGAATCCTGTCTTAGGAATATCCTCTGCTCGGATTCGCAGCTGATAGTATCCCTGTCTTAAATCCAATTTCGAATAAACTTTGGAACCTTGAAGTATATCGAATAACTCCTCGATATGTGGGAGGGGATACTTGTTCTTGATAGTCATCCTGTTCAACTCCCTGTAATCGATACACATTCTTAAAGTCCCGTCCTTTTTCTTTACAAATAAAACTGGTGCTCCCCAAGGCGAAGAACTCGGTCGAATGTACCCAACTTCCAACAATGCTTCCAGCTGGACTTTTAATTCTTTTAATTCAGCTGGAGCCATCCGGTAAGGAGTCTTTGAATACGGCTCAGCATTTGGAAAAAGATCGATCACAAATTCAATCTCTCGTTCAGGAGGCAAGGAATCCAATTTTTCTAGGAATACCTCGGGAAATTCCTTTACCACTTCGGTGTCCTCTAACTTCACCTGATCTTTTGGCTTGTTCAGAATATAGGCAATGAACCTTGTAGCCCCGTCTCTGACTAACTTCTGAGCCTCTGAAAACGAAAGTAGGGGTACGGTCTTTGAAGTACAACCCGTAGTAACCTCTGAACCCAACTGAACCTTCTTAGCCCGGCAATCTACGGTAGCACAATGACTGTATAACCATTCCATCCCCAATATAGCTCCGTATCTCTCCATCGGTATAACAATGAAATCTGACAGAAACTCCCGGCCTTCAGTCACCACTGGAACATCCCTGTAAACCTGATCCGTCTCTCGCCTACTACCGAAAGGAGTGCTAACTAGATAGCGCACAGAAGTACACATAGCAGGCAAAGACAAAGTAATAGCAATAGAGTGCGCAAGAAAGGAGTGTGTAGCTCCTGGATCAAATAATGTATGGATGTTCGTGCCATGGATGCAAATAATACCTTCAACTACTGCGGCGGGGTCTATCTCTGCATCCTGCTCCTCTCCAGCGAGTGCATAAGCCCGAGCTCTCACCAGTGGCCTCGGTCCTGCAGGTGGTGGATCCTGACGATCCGGACAGCCGTCAACCATGTGCTCGTCACTCCCGCAAATCAAACACAAACCTAACCGGCGCCTGCAGTTGTCGTAGGTATGTGTAGGAAGTCCACACCATCTGCAGCCCGGTCTCTGAGGTGGCTAGGGTGGTGCTGGAGCTCTCGGACCTCTCAGTAACGGCCCTGTCGCCTTAAGCTTCTTCCCGGGGTTCTTCTGAGCTGGGGGTGCAGAGTAAGTCATCGGCCTCTTCCCTGAGCTCGATCCCTGACCTGCTCTCGAGCCCGAAGCCTGTCCAGTCCGCGAAGTAGCTTTCCTAACAATATCCGAATCCTCAACTTTTAGGGCGTTAGTGGTAGCTTTTGCCCAGGTGCTCGTATTAGCTGCTTTCAAGGCATCCTGAATATCCGGTCTGAGTCCTTGGACGAACTGCATTGCCTTGTGAAAGTCATCATTCGCTATGTTGGGTGCATAGCGAGAAAGTCTCTCGAACTCGGCGATATACTGACCCACAGACTTGCCTCCCTGCTTTAGCTCGGGGAACTCTCTCAACCTGCAAGTACGGGAAGCTGGAGGAATATACTTGTTTCTGAACTCCCGTTCAAATACCTCCCAAGTAATCTCGGTCTCGGCTGCCTCCAGAACAATCTGTGTGCTTTCCCACCAAGAATAGGCCTCGCCCTGAATAAGAGTAAGTGTACATCGATCCTTCTCCTGACTGTCACAAGGGATAAGCTGCCAAATCCGTTCGATCTCTTTTAGCCACATCTCTGCCTGTATATCGTCTCCCTTATAGAACTTCGGGGGACGCTGGTTCTGAAACTCTCGTAAAATGGCAGAAATGGGGTTCTCCAGAGGTGCTACTGGTGCTGGAGGTGGTGGAGGAACCCTTTCCTGTAGCCTCTGATCGATTAGCCCCACTACCGCGTTCATAAAATCCTGGGGCTGTGCCTGAGCAGGCGGAGGAGGTGGTGATCTCTCGCGGCGATGATGTCGGCGGTGATGATGCCTGTGCCTCGAGGATCGGTCACTGGAACGTCTGTCGTGCTCCATCCTGAAATTAGATCACTAAACATGCGTGGCTTGATCAATAAATGCAAATGTGTGCATACAATTTCCATAATATCAATTAGCACATGTTCAAGGAAGATCAAGTAGCTCAATTAATACGAAGAAATGAGTAAATCAGGTAAGTCAACCAAATGCAGACTCCCAAATACCACATAATCCTATGTCGTGCGACCTAGACTGACTGGACACGACTCGAAAACCTCGGTTTTGCAACCGGGCTCTGATACCACCTGTAGATGTAGCACCCTAACCCCCTGGGCACCACATCCCCCGCACTATAGCCTTGATCCACGTATGAAATGGAAAGTCCATACATAAACCAAAACTATAGCGAACGGGTGACAATAAAAATGATGAGCTAGACGGGACACTCTCCGCAACAACACCAAAGCAAACGTGATAATGAAAGCGGAAGAAATAAGATCATTCATATGTATAGGTACCATATTTATTGAATAGATACTTATAGATACCAATTTATCTATCAATACATTATCATCTCTTGATAATACACATATTCAAGTATCCAAAACGTGACAATAATTATCATAAAATGAAACTAGCATAAGACTATACAAAAGGGTATGAAACTAGACCCGAGGACATGCAAGACTCGAACAACTCCCGCCTAGCACGACCACGCTCAAAAGGGTACCTGAAAAGTGAAGTATCAGTCTACCAAAGACTGAGTGAGGGGCAATAAATATATATAACACACATCACATGCACGGTGTAGCCTCGGGTGAAGACTTTGGAAATGAAAGGAATATATATAATTCAAGAAACTAAATCTTTGCCCGAGATTACAACCAATCACTTTAACATTTTAGTTTAACCATTTCATGAACATGTGACCCCGGCGAGTAGGGGCGAATCTCCAACCATAACACCAAACGTGACAATACGTGCTTGCTTTATCAACTCAATACATGATCATGCAATTTCATTTAGTGCTCATATAGACAATTTCATGCTTGAAATCATGCGATAACCCGAGGATAACCCGACATGCCGGATTAATCCCCAGTCTCCTTCTTCCTTCGGTTGATAGCGAGTTTGCAAGGCTCGACTATCCACGACATGGTGTGTGTAGAGGACATGACCCTCTAGACACGGAACTCCTTCCACCACTAATCTCCTAGTGGCTTCGGGGTGATCCCAACATTGTGAGGATAATTCAGGAGTTACCCGTCAGCCCTTGCTTTCCCGGTTGGCTCAAGAATTACCCTCGGGCCCCCTAAAACCTCACCTTTTCTTGCAAAATACAATAATGTAGTGTTCTAAGGAGCTTGCTCCCCGTCCACACCCTCGTGACCTGTGCAAACACGATGTACATTCGTGAGACATGACCTAAAATGACCAAAATATGACGAACGGCGGAAATGTATCGAGACGACCACGAAAATACAATGTGGCATGATAACATGTTGTTTCACTTCATATTAACACATATTATAGCAATTCGGGGTCAAAGAAGTCGTTGGATCGAGGGGTCATTTTCGTAATTTTATGCAGTGAATTTTGTTCTGCAAGTCAGGTGGGAACGGCCGTTCCGGTCCCCTTTGCAAAATGGGAACGGTCGTTCCTATGAGTTCCCCAAAGCGCGCCACGATTTTAAAATAAAAGCACGCCTTTTAGTTGGGAACGGCCCTTCCGGCAGCAAGGCCAAAGTGGGAACGCCCGTTCCCTCAATGCCTTGAGGCTGGGAACGGTCGTTCCCAGTTTCTGCAAATTTGAAGAACAGAGCAGAAATAGGGGATGCTCACGGGAATGAGCAACAAAGCCACCAAATTCCATTTTACAATCAACAAAGTCATGATTTCTGGAAATATACATGTATACTTGCTCAAGAAATGATATTATAACATTCAAACACTCAAAGCATGCAATATTATTATGAATTCATGATTTCAAGTTCATGATCACACTTGATCATTCATGCCAAATTTTCGAGGATTCAAGCTATAACTCATGCCATAATTCATGAAATAATCACATAATCATGCTTCTAATTCTAATTCATCATTTAGCATATAATTTCCAAACCCTAACCACATCAAACACAATCAAGAATCATCACTTCCATGCAACCAACCTTTGAAAGCTAAGAAGTGAAGAAGGTAGATGATGATGATCTCCCTAATTTCCTTGAAATACTTCTTGAAATCTTGATGATTGAAGGAAAATTCACTTCTTCCCTTTTTACGTGATGAACCGAGAATGAGGAGCAAATGTGTTTGGGTGATTTTAGGATGAAATGAGAGTATGGAAGAACATACAAGAATATTATGCAATTCATCCTCTTGATTTTTGTGAAATGTTTAAATTGGAATTTAATCCCTCAAGTCTATGGCTTATGTAATGGAGTATACATGGTTTTAAAATATGATCAATTAAGTCCTTAGAAGATCATGCAATTAAGTCCCTAGCATTTAAAGAAATATTCCACTAAGGACAATTTGGTAATTTAAAACACTCTCTGTAATTGTTTCATGCAATAATTATTTTCCGTGTCGTGAAATAATATTTTCAATGATATGAATTCATATAATTCACATAAAGGATGTTTCGTGAATTTTATAAAATTATGAATGCCACGTAAGAATATATTATAAAATTAAAGAAATAAAATAAAACCTACCCTCAAACTCACACGTGGCGTGCTTACCTGTTCATCCGGAACCGGAGCTTTACAATAGAGGTAGTGTCGCCACTTCATCAAAGCAAACACAACGGCAGCTAATTCCAAATCATGGGTAGGGTAATTCTTCTCATGCTCCTTCAATTTTCTCGAAGCATAAGCTACCACTCTACCATACTGCATTAAAACAAAACCCAAACCTTCCTTAGAATCATCCGTGTAAACTGTATAACCCTCGGTGCCCTCGGGTAGGGTGAGAACTGGTGCTGAAGTCAATTTCACTTTCAAAGTCTGAAAACTTGCTTCACACTTATCATCCCACTCAAACTTCACTTCTTTCTTAGTCAGCTGAGTCAACGGACCCGCAATCTTAGAAAAATCTTTAACAAACCTTCTGTAGTCACCGGCCAATCCAAGAAAACTCCGAATTTCTGATACATTCCTCGGTCTCTCCCAACGAAGCACGGATTCAATCTTAGATGGATCCACTTCAATTCCATTACCCGAGATGATATGACCCAAAAATACAACCCTGTCGATCCAAAACTCGCATTTGCTGAACTTGGCGTACAACTTATGCTCCCTTAGGGTTTCCATAACAATCCGGAGATGCTGAGCATGCTCTTCAGCCGACTTAGAGTACACTAGAATGTCGTCTATAAAAATTACCACAAACTTGTCAAGGAACTGCCTGAACACTCGGTGCATCATATCCATAAATACGGCTGGAGCGTTGGTTAATCCAAAGGGCATAACCACGAATTCAAAGTGCCCATAGCGAGTATTAAATCCAGTCTTAGGTATATCCTCCTCCCTTATTCGTAGCTGATAGTAACCCTGCCTCAAATCCCACTTAGAATAAACCTTAGACCCTTGCAAAATATCATATAGCTCCTCGATGTGAGGCAACGGATACTTATTCTTCACGGTCATCCAATTCAGCTCACGGTAATCTATACACATTCGTAATGTTCCATCTTTCTTCTTTACAAATAGAACAGGAGCACCCCACGGAGAAGTGCTCGGACGGATGTACCCGCAAGCTAGAAGTTCATCAAGCTCCGACTTCAATTCCTTCAACTTAGCCGGAGCCATCCTATAGGGAGTCTTCGAGAAAGGCTCTGCTCCGGGATAAAGGTCAATTACAAACTCGATGTCCCTATCAGGCGGAAGAGAACCCAAAGTCTCAGGGAAAACATCGATATACTCTCGCACGACCTCCGTCTCTTCAAGTTTGGCCTGATCCTTCGGTCTATTCAAAAGATAGGCCACAAAACCTGTTGCTCCGTCCCGGACCAGTTTACTAGCCTCCATGAAAGAAATAAACGGGCTTGACTTAACCTTCTCGCCCTTAAACACCACTGAACCAAAGGAAACTTTCTTCTCCCGACAATCCATCTGAGCCCCATATTCATACAACCAATCCATCCTCAAAATAACATCATACCTCTGCATAGGCATCTCAATCAAATCCGCCAGAAAGACTCGACCTTCAAAGCCAATTGGACAACCCCGAAAAACCCTGCAAGATACTAAACTACCACCAAGAGGGGAACTAACCACGTAGTCATGCGCACATAAAGAAACAGGCAAGCACATAGAAGCAGCAATATCCCGGGAAATAAATGAATGAGTAGCCCCGGGATCGAACAATGCATGTAATGTAGTGCCATGGATGCTTATAATACCTTCGATCACCGCGTTTGGGTCGACATCTACAGCTTGCTCCTCCTCAGCTCCCAACGCATATGCCCAAGCTGGAATTGCAGGCCTCGGGTTGTCTTTTTTCTTCGGACACGTGTTCATCATATGATCCGGTGCTCCACAAAGGAAACACCTTTTATGGAGTCTGAAGCAATTGTCCACGTGGTGAGAGCCTTTGCAATAGGTACATTGCACTTTAGGTGGTGCCGGAAGTGCTAAAGGTTGCTTGGCTTGAATTGGTCCCGCTGGTTTGAATGATTTGTTCTGAGGTTCAGCCTGTTGAAACGTTTGATAGGCTGGCCTTTTTCCAAATTTATTCATAGTCCCTGAACCGGACCCTTGCCCTGACTGTGAAGTCCTCCTCCTCAGAACCACTCTCTCTTCGACCCTGAGCGCCTTATCAACTACTTTCGCCCACGTGCTTGTGTTGGCTGCTTCCAAAGTATCTTTCATATCCTCCCGTAGTCCTTGGAGAAACTGAGAGGCCTTCGCTTCATCGTCATTACCGATATTAGGGGCATAGCGGGAGAGTCTCTCAAACTCGTTGATATAGTCAGTAACAGACGTACTCCCTTGCTTCAAATCTATAAATTCTCTCAACCTTCGATTTCTCGTAGCATTAGGGATATATTTACTCTTGAATTCCTGTTCAAAGATATCCCATGTGATCTCTTCCCCGGAAGCTTCCAACTTAATCTGAGTGCTAGTCCACCAACTGTAGGCCTGTCCCTGTATCATGCTAAGAGTGCACTGTAGCTTGTCCATCGGGTCACAAGGAATGAGGCGCCACACTCGATTTGTCTGAATAAACCACTCCTCTGCCTGCACATCATTCCCACCAATGAAAACCGGTGGATTCTGATTTTAAATTCCCGAAGAAGAGCAGTGATAGCATTTCCTCCATGATTCCCGGCCGGAGGTGCATTATTCCTTTCCTGAGCCCTTTGCTCCAAAAATACGGCCAATCTTTCCATAAAGTTTCCGGGATCCATTTGGGGTGGTGGTGGTGGATTGTTGTTTTCATGTTGTGGAGAATGATCTCGGTGCTGACGATGTTCCGGAGATCTATCTCGGCGATGGTGTCTTCGGGGAGGCATGTTCTCTACAAAATAAGATATTCCAATTCATATGCGTGGGGGTTAGTGCATGTTCATGTGCACTATTAACAAGAAGGTAAACAAATAATCATATTAATGCATATAACCACGTTGTCCTAAGCCGAACAACCTAGACTCACCAGACTCAACCCAAGAACTCCGGTTTTGCAACCGAGAGCTCTGATACCACTTTAAAGATGTGACGCCCGGAGCGGTGGGCCACCACATCCCCCGCACTTAAACCCGAACCCACATATGAAATGGGTTTCCATACATTAGCCCAAGTCTAAGCGAACGGTGACCTACACTCACACACTAGGCTAAGCGGTGTTAAACAACACCAGAGTGCGCAAACACTAAACAAATACACGGAAGCCAAAAACAGGATCCAAACGAGCTCGACATATATGCATAAATCATACACATCATACACATGGCTTCACAGCCCAAAAGATCGAGTAAACACATTCATCGATTGAAATTCTCCAAAAGACAAGTTATAAAATCAAATACATAGAAAGTGTAATCAAAGGCAAGAAAATGAATGCAACTCGACCTAAACGACTAAGTACGACTTGACACGACGCACGTCCCCGCCTAGCTCGGCACACCTGAAAGGGAAAGGAGAGGGTCAGTCTCACAACTCGACTTAGTGAGGGGCTTAACACACCCACACCTTAGCTACGTATAGAGCATAGCACAAAGCAAAAGTGATAGTCATGAATCGAGGCTAGAGTTTTGCACACCAAAACCATTTCCCGAAATTAACATATAGTAAGAAAAGCATCCATCTCGATTCCTAGTCCATCAGTCAAAACATAATTAAAAGCCCGGTGAGAACGGACTATCCCTTACTCCTCTAAGCATAAATATCAAATTACAAATCCACCCTTACATCCATAGTGTGTCGGGAATCAAACCCTAGCACCTACAATACCAAAAACATACGGGGTAGCTAACCTAAGTTATGTCTTCTCCGGTTATCCACCGAAGGCTCAAGATACCACGCCTTCCCAACCTCCCAAGGTCGCACGTGAATATCTCAAATGAGAACGTGCACAGGGGTAAACCCGGCGACCCCGTGGTCGCCCCGGGCCGTCCTTACCCACGTCTCTAGGGCCCACAAACCAATTCAAACCAAAATCCCATCTTTCAGGGCACACTCGCTCAACATAACAAAACATACCATAAGAGATTTAAAAAAAAAACAAGCTTATATATACTCGTACATATACCATTTCCAAGAGACCAAAGTTATTCCATAAGATCATAAATATAATTTAAGCACGCATACCTAGATATATGTACCATATCCGCACGCAAGGGAAATTCATCATATTATAGGCCATAGGGTATTTTAGCTACTAATTCCTAACCTCACCTTAACAAAAGGGACAAAAGAGTAGGATCAAGTGGCAACCAACCACCTAAGCTTCGGGCTCTTGCGCGACCGGAAGAGGCTCTGAAACACAAAAGAAAGCAAGACCCGAGACTTAGACTCCAATATGAACCAAATAGACGCTCGGCAATGCTTATGAATGCAAAGAATGTAAATGAAATGCAATTGCGTGTCCAAAATCCTACCAAATCTTATTCACACAATTCCTAGCAAATAAAGTCATAACTTCAAAACAAAGCACATAACGCGTAATATAACAAACTAACAATACATACGAGTCATAAATGAAGAAAGAGAACACAACGAAAAACAACGAAGTGATAAAACGAGCAATTGCCGCCGCCATATTTTCAAATGACACGGCCGTGTTGGGTTTTAGTTCAAAGTGGACATGGCCGTGTCCGGTTAAAATAAATTCAGAGGCTTAAATCGAGGGGCTGACACGGCCGTGTTGGGTTTTAGTACAAAATGGACACGGCCGTGTCCGGTTTTATAAAAATAAATGACCCCAAGTCGAGAGGCTGACACGGCCATGTCCAAAACATGCACAAAGCTGACACGGCCGTGTTGGCCCTTCGTCTTCGAAAAAAAATAACAGCAGCAACAGTAACTCTGCGGGAAAAACAGGGGAGGGAGCAGGGCAAGCACGCAGCAACATCAAGCAATCACCCCAAGCCACAAAACTCATGCAAATCACTCCATATTCATCCTATAATCTCCCAACTATCACAAAAGCTCAAGAATCATCATATATATCAAGAATTCTCATGCAAAAATTCAAATTCCATCAATGGCAACTCTCACCACACTCATCCATATTAAAAAGGGGAATCATATAATCAATTTAGAGTCATCAACGATCATATATATATATTCAAATCAAAGCTTAAGTCCAAGAAACACAAGAGATCATCAAACCCTTATAATTCATGTTATGCTCCATAACTATATCAAACCTAGCTCCAAGCATGGATTCAATAGCTCAAAATACTCATAATATCATGTACATATCAAATACTAACTTACCTCTTGAAGAAGATGGAAGAAAATGGAGTTTAGAGCTCAAATACTCGTTGGTGTGAATAGTGACGGGTGAAGGGTTTAGCTCCCAAATTTGCTGCTCATTCTCTCCTTTGCCTTGCTTATACCGATAATGAGAGGGAGAGAGAGATAGATATGCTGAGTTTTAGTGTAAAGTGGGGCCAAGTTTGAGGGTAATATGTCAAAAATTGAGGGACCAAAGTGCAAATAGGTGAAAGGTAGTCATATAAGAGCGAGGTAAGTTTCTGGTCGGATTTCGGATTACCAAATGAGCTTAAAAGGTTATGAGGTTTAGTCCATCGAACCCGAATCATCGAAACGAGTTCAACGGTGGTGACGGAATTCGAATCCGAATTCCCGAGCTAAAAATACACACATTGGAACCCAAGGTGCGCTAAAAGCGTTTTAACCTCCTTTAGGTTCCGAACGAACAATAAATTCAAAAGATCAACAAACAAATTCGAAAACATATAACGAACGTAATCCAAGTTCATAAGAAATATTTAAAATAAGAATTAAAAGAATAAAGAATATGAATTTAAATAATATAAATCGCGCACATACGTCATACCTGTACTGTCTGAAAGTCGGGGTGTCACATACATATTCAATGTATGACATATAATGATTCATAGAATCCGTAACCACGTATTCACATTCCCACGTAGTCTTATATAATTATGAGAACAACACATTCCCATAGCAACATATCAACAAGGATTCCAACATAACAACAAAGATTCATGATCTTCACACATATCATATAATCAAAAACAACTCTCAGACAACATGTAAACTGGAACAAAAGCTCGTGTAACATATCAACATATCAAAAACATGTATGACATATCCCGAAACATGATCAACATATAAACGAGAACAATATATGTACTATCATATCAACCAGAACTGTAACATGTATAACATGATCAAAAACATGATCAACATATCCAGAATAATAGCATGATATCAATAAATGAAATGGCATGATCCTATCAACAGTCCTAATGGTATCTTGAAGCACTGTAGGACCCATGCAATGACAGTTATGGAAAGCAGTAAACATATAATATAAAGCCGAAAGTGTTATAACTGTGCAAGGTTTGGTAAATTTTACTACAGGCCACATGTTAACAGTATTAATTCAAAATGGGGAGGCCCCGATACCATTGAGTTGACTCCCATACAGGCCTTACCAATCCGTCCAACCCTACTGAAAATATCCTACAATAGGTACCATGTCATCTGAACCGTCATCCGTGGTGCCAAAAATCGGGGATCATCTACCATTGCTATATATCCCCTCATCCAAAACTCAGTCCTGAACTGTCCCGGCTATACATCCACCATCCATAGATAGATATATATGCATCTGTACTATATACAGAAACCTCCCATCAGCAATCAACCCTGGTAACTATGGTCCAAAAGAACCCCTGGTGGTGTCATCAGAAATAGCAACGACCTTGCCCTGTCCGTGTTATGCTGGGTCCATTGGAAAAAAGGAATCAGAAAGCAGCGGAAATTTAAAAAAATTTCAATGAAAAGGTTCGAAACTCGCAATCATGAATCCGAATTCGTAGAGATTAGAAACTTACTTTTCAATAATCTTTCTTGAAGCGTTTCAAGCCACCCAAGAACGCTCTTCTCGTGGCTTGATCCCATCTCCTTGGTAAAGCTCAAATCTTTAAAACTTCTAACTTGAAGCTCTCTAGAGATAGTCCACCAACTTGACTACAATCTATCTAGTAAGGATGCTAGTTCTCTAGTTAGTGTTTAGGCTTAACTTAGGGTTTATTTGATCTTGGAGAAAGGATGGTGTAAAACACATGAACCAAAAGAATTTTCTATTACTCTCTAAGGGGTGCTCGAGCTCCCCTATATATAGGATAGGGAGGGGCGGCCGAAACTTAGTCCTATTGGACTAAGGATTTTGTCCCTCTCTCTTATTACTTGATCGTCAAGTAATTCCAAACTTTGACTTTTGAATTCTAATTCAAATCAACTTTTAAGATAGCTAAAATATCCAAAACCCTTTTTGGATAATTTTATACTTTATTTATTAATAAATAAATAACTTATTTTTATCTAATTAATTAATTCATAATTAATTAAATAGATTATTTTTCTCCAAAATAAGACTTTCTTTTAAATTCAAAAATTAAACCAAAGTCTATTAAATAATTAACACATTAATTATTTAATCACATATACATATATATGCACGTGTCCCCAAGGACACATGTCACTCACGTGACCCACATGTGTGATTCACATGTGTGGAACCCTTTTGGCTTGATTAACTCGTTTAATCATTTCAAAGCCCCAACTCATGTAACCAAGTTGTTGTGTGTGACCGTTTAGGTTCTCAATTCAATTAGCAGTGACCCTAATTAATTAATTCACTAATTAATTAATCAGAACACAGATTAAATGACCATAGACTAGCAACAGGTGTTTAACCCCTAGCTGAATTAGAATGTCTCGATTCGACAGAACCTTTAAGTCATTGATTCATGTGAGATACAATCCTCCTACTTACTATCTCTCAACCAAGATCTAGGGTAAGGGAATAATCAGAACCCTAATAATCTGGTCTTAAAGCTAAGTGCATTTCATATCCATTTGATCTCAATCCAAGAAACCCTTTTCTTGATGTCTTGATCTACTGCCTTGGCCAAGGACACCATATGGCAAACGAATGACTTACACAATAAGAGATCACCTTGTAAATGCAAGTGTAGGTCCTTTCTTGATTCTCATTCACTTTCATGAGTCACTTGTGCAGCCCCAACATAAGCCTTGAATCAGTTGTCTAAGGCGACACCCTTTAAAGTTTATACCTAAGACTACAGAGTTAACTCACAAAGTGATATGGAACCTCAAGTCTAAGGATCAATTAATCACATGAATGACTCGTGAGATATTTCCTACTCTGGATGTTTCCATTTCCTGAAATAAAAACTTCCTTTCCCATTTAGGAATCATCTCACACGGGGCACCTCAGTGAACTTACTTATGGAAGTAAGCACCCTCATGTATCACGCACGTATCAACTATACACTTTGCACCTCCATGAAACAAGGTGGTCCTTCTGAAGGGCGTGATCCCACAAGCAAGCCTTAAAGGAGTCAGGTTGACACTCCCTCTGTCTGTAGGACTCATCGGCGTGTTGTATTTTACTATTCATGACTTATGTGATATAGGGCTCATTTCATGAACCATTTCGCGAGCGCTTGAATCGCGCACGGCTTTCTTTGTGTACGGGCCCCATTTTTCCTTCGTAATCCGTTTTCGTATTTCGTGCAATCCAGTCCCAAAATTTTTTTATTTTAATTTTAAAATTTTATTTTTGAATATTGGCTAAATTTAATTTTAAAATTTTATTTTAATTTATTGGCTAAATTTAAATTCTCGCAAAAGCATGTTTGGTGATCATGGGTTTAGACTTATGTATGGTTTTAATTTATGCACATGGATAGTTTAAATTAGGGTTGGAGCCCTATAATTCCGTTTTTCAATTGAGGCTGGAGCCTCACTTATGTGCGTACTGTTATGTGATTTATTATGTGGCTTTCCATATTACTACTTTTGAGGCCAGGGTATGCCCCGTGTTAATTGTCTAAGGCCAATATGAAGATTGAGCCTTATTACTTTATGTCTGTAGCACCCCGCATGTGAGGCACCGCATCCTCCGCACTATGGCTCAACACGAGTAACGAAATGGTAAAATCCGCACCCGTATCAAACCATAGCGAACGGGAGACAAACAGAAAAAAAAAAACCTCCTAAGCTAGGCGGAACTTAGACCCTGCAAATATAACTAATCAACAAGACATAATGTACCGGAGAACTAAATCCAAACACATGCATTGGCCACTGGCCTGCAGAAATTAAACACTCGAACCACAGGCAGACTTGGGATCCTCAGGCCTCTTTTAATTCATAACAAGCCCGACAAGATAATTCAATAACAATTACATAAGATTCAAGTTCATAATATTATAGGATTACATCATGCATAATTTAAATACATATGCGAGTGGAGACTCTCCTAACTTAACTTGACCCACTCAAAGACTCCATACAACTCCGCCTAGCTCGAACTCCAAAGCCAAACCTGCGCGCTAAAAGGTTGGGGAGGGAGAGGGTCAGTCTCTAGAAGACTGAGTGAGCAGGAGCGATATACGTATACATAAAAACATGCACATGCAAGTCGTAAATCCCGAGCCAGGTTTTATTTAAAATTTGTTCCCAAAAGGGCAAGAGAATAACTAAGCAATGCTCAGATTTTACGACTAATCATATTAATTCATTACATACATAGTTCATACATAAACATAAAGGCTCGGCGAGTGAGCTTGCATCATCTCCAACCAAACTCCGACTGTGTACGACACATATCATTAATACTTTAAATAGGTGATCATGCAATATGTCATAATACACACAGATCATATATCATATCATAAGACATATTCGTTTGGGTAATCCGAGTCCCAGCCTTCCCGCACGGTGCATAACAGTCATATCATTATCATAATCATAAAAGAAGTTCCAACCTTCTTCCTCCGGGTGCTGGACGGGTTAGCAAGACCCGACCACCTCATACATAGGCCAATGGGCTTTCATGACCCCCCCAAGGGCACTCAGGTCCCATTCCCCGCTAAACCTCCTAGCAGGGGCCGGTATCACCGTAACATAGTGGAACTAGCACATGGGATCACCGTCGGCCCTTCCCTCCCCGGATAGCCACATGTACTAAATCCCTGGGCCCATGAACATAACATACATGCTTAATCTCGCCAAAACATTTGCTTCATACATAGGATACATACTATAAGAAAACATACCTTACCGTGCAACTCGGCATATGCTATACACGTACCTCTCCGTGTCATCCTAATCCGTAGCTAGCATGAAGACACACGGTTTGGAGCATAGCCTCGTTGCAAAACCATTTTAAGCTTATATACGCCCATACGTATAATTTCAAAAGAATTTACTCGATAACTCTACTTTAAAAGTAACATATATATATATATAAGGTTTTTGGCCAAAGCTTGTCACATAAGGTGGTAGGGTTTAGTACATAACTAGAACGAAAACACCCTCACCTGAAACATGACGGTACAAAGATATGAGTTACCGAGTGCCTCGCTGATCAAGATTTCTCCACCCTGCAGATAAACTGTACAAGGACAACGTAACGTGTTCGTGAGACTCAAGACACCAAATGAACCATATATGACGCACGACAATCTATGATCATGCTGTGAATGCATAAGAAATGATATTATGTAATGAACACGTTCATGTGCACTATTAATGCATTTAAATCATATGAACGAGCCATTCATTCGTTCAAGGAAGTGTTCATAATCATTTAAGTTTATAAATTCACATTTCATAGCAATTCAAGTCATAACTTTCACATTTCATACCAAATTAATTCATGAATTTCACATTTTATAAAAATTCAATTCCAGAATTCAAATAAAGGTCATAACACATACTATAACACGTTTACAATTATAGAATAGGCAAATAGTTACATTCAATTTAAAATTGGGAATTAGAAAGGAACATGAAATAGATAACATTTTAATTTCCCTAATTCAATTAAATCAAATAATATTTAATATATAAAAACATATATATATATATATATATATATATATATAGTCACATGTATATTATCATATCTATATATATATATTATATATAATGTACATAATATACATATACGTATAATGAACAACACACATGCATGCATACGTAATGTATATATATATGTTTCTACGTAATTACACAACATGCATGAGACATTTAATTTATCACTTGCATGCATTATAAATACATTATATATATATACATATATAAACGTAACACCCCACGCATAATTATATATATATACTCATTTCTCATGCACATAGTCAATCACAGATTCAAATTCAATTGTTTACATGTTGCTCCAGTCATTTGAATAACAGCATTCCCTTACCAAGCATAAGACCAGCAGTTATATAAATATATACAAACACACAAACATACATGTATAATCTAAGATTTCATGCAGCTAACATCAACAATTCCTAATGCAGACCTGCACTCCACAAGTCAACATGCAGCAGAAACAGGCTATAACTAGATATACACGCACCACAACAACAGCAACAAAGGAAGAAGAAACAACAGCAAAGAAGGAAGGAAAGAAGACGCAGCAGCAGCTCACTACCGGCCCAGGTAAAGAATTACACAGGAAAGCTGTAACAACCCTAACCTGGGCCGAGTTGGAAAAGGTAAAGTAAAGGGGTTATTCAAGAAGCACTTATAATCTCGGTCCTTATTTATTCTCTTCATGCATTACATCTTATGTGACTTATGTGCTTTTATGTGTTACACTTTAATGATCGTAGATTTAATTATTTCCTTTATTTAACTCGTATCTTGAAACTCTTCTCATAAAATCTTAGAATTCTAGTATTCATTCCCTTTTAGCACCTAAAACCCTTTCATACGCTTCAAAACCCATTTCTACAGTTTTAGGTTAGAAATTATGAAAATACCCCTACAGTTCAAAAATATTCCTACGTTCCCCGAAACAGTTTCACTACCCAATATTGTAACCAAAAGAATCCTCACATTATTTCGAGGATCGTGATACTCTCCGTGAACCTTAATTCCCATCCTAACTGTTAGGAATAGTGCCCTAGAAAGCCGATTGTATATCCGCTTTGTGCTTTTCCTTATTGTAATCACAGACAATCTTTGAATAAAATAACGAATTGAGGCAACACTTCTTTATATGCTCTTGTTTGGTATGCGTTTACTTTAGCTGTGCATGTATGAGAACTCCCCTAATCCTGATGACTTTAGGACTCTACCATTTAGGTGAAATGGTTCATGAAACGAGCCCTATATCACATAAGTCATGATTAGTAAAATACTCCAAGCCGATGAGTCCTACAGACAGTGGGAGTGTCAACTTGACTCCTCTAAGGCTTGCTTGTGGGATCACGCCCTTAAGAAGGACCACCTTGTTTCATGGAGGTGCAAAGTGTATAGTTGATATGTGCGTGATACATGAGGGTGCTTACTTTAATAAGTAAGTTCACTGAGGTGCCCCGTGTGAGAACATTCCTAAATGGGAAAGGATGTTTCTATTTCAGGAAATGGAAACTTCCAGATTAGGAAATATCTCACGAGTCATTGATGTGATTAATTGATCCTTAGACTTGAGGTTCCTTCTCACTTTATGAGTTAACTCTGTAGTCTTAGGTATAAGCTTTAAAGGGTGTCGCCTTAGACAACTGATTCAAGGCTTATGCTGGGGCTGCACAAGTGATTCATGAAAGTGAATGAGAATCAAGAAAGGACCTACACTTGCATTTGCAAGGTGATCTCTTATTGTGTAAGTCATTCATATGCCATATGGAGTCCTTGGCCAAGGCAGTAGATCAAGACATCAAAAAAAGGGTTTCTTGGATTGAGATCAAATGGATATGAAATGCACTTAGCTTTAAGACCGGATTATTAGGGTTCTAATTATTCCCTTACCCTAGATCTTGGTTGAGAGATAGTAAGTAGGAGGATTGTATTTCACATGAATCAATGACTTAAAGGTTCTGTCGAATCCGAACATTCCAATTCAGCTAGGGGTTAAACACCTTGTAACGCCCCGAATTTCATAATCATAATTTTATGTTTATCATAACTTTATAAATCACATTTTACCAAACTTTCATAAAATTTCACGAATTTATATCAAAGTTAGAAGTTATTCCATGGCTTGAAAATAATTAAAACATGAAACAAAACCCGAGAGTGCTTCAAATTACCGAACTGTCCCTATTTGATTTTCTTCCTAACCTTTAGGGACCAAATTGCATAACATTTTCAAGGACCAAATTGATCATTTTCCAAAAACCTCATATCCTTAATTGTATAACTTGAAAACTTGAAGGATTAATTGGCAATTTGGCAATTTTCACACAAATCAAGGATAGGGTTTTACGTAATGCATCTTCAAGCTTCCATAGTCTCATTTTTATCCAATACTTCCCAACAAATTTGCTTCATTATTCTCGGTATCAAGAAGGGAGGAGAAAGAAGAGATTTTTCCATTTCATCATCGAGACTTCAAGGAAATTGGGAATTGATCATCTTCATCATCCATTTTCTTCATTTCTTTCATCTTCAAGGTTGGTTTGGCATGAGTTTATGATTCTTGATCATGTTAGAAATGGTTAGGGTTTGGGATTTATATGCTAGGTGGATTCTTGGTAGATGGAAGCATGATTATGTGATCTTATATTGAATTATAGCATGATTTAAGCATGAAATCTTTGAAGCTTGGCATGGATGATCAAGCTTTGATCATGAGCATAAGTCATGAATTCTTGATGATATATTGTGTTTTAAGGGTTTAAGTGTTTAAGTGTTAACTTTTGGATATTGATACATCATATTACCAAGAATTGTGTCTTTTGTTGATTGAAAATGGAAATTGTTGCTTGCTTTGTTGCTTTGCCGAGAGCCTCCCCTGTTTTTGCTCTGTTCTTCAATTTGCAGAAACTGGGAACGACCGTTCCCAGCCTCAAGGCATTGTGGGAACGGGCGTTCCCATCTCTTTTCAAATAAGAGGGCGGCCGAGCATGGGAACGGCCGTTCCCATTTTGGCCTTGCGCCGGAAGGGCCGTTCCCAGCTCAGAGGCGCATTTTAAATAGGAAAACGTTGCCGCGTTTTCTGGGCAACGGGAACGACCGTTCCCATTTTACAAAGGGACCCGGAACGGCCGTTCCCACCTGTAATACAGAACAAAATATTATGCATAAAATTACGGTTTTGACTCCTCGATCCAACGACTTCTTTGACCCCGAATTGCTATAATATGTGCTAATATGTAGTGAAACGACATGTTATCATGCCACATTGCATTTTTCTTATCATCTCATTACATTTACGCCGTTCGTCATATTTAGGTCATTTAAAGTCATGTCTCATGTGTACTCGTCTATTTTGCACAGACCAGGTTCGTAGGAACAAGAAGCAAGTCCAGTAGGCCGTGCCCTACTTGTCTCTGGTCGGTAAAGGTGAGGTTTAATTGTGATTGCAGGAAACTTGTACAATCTCGCATGTATTTCAAGTCAAGCTGTACGTATACCTTGTTACAAACCATGTACCATGTTATAGTGATTGAATCATGATCATGTTACCGTAATACCGTGAATGGTGAAGGCTCGCAACCTTCCCATTATTGGAGTGATGGAGTTCTTGGAGTGATGTAGTTCATGGAGTGATGGAGTTATTGGAGTGATGTAGTTCATGGAGTGATGGAGTTTATTGGAGTGATGATACTGATATGGGTGCCGTGTAATTGAATTGCATGATTCTATATTAGTTTTAATGGTTAATATTGACAATCATAACTTGCAGGTTATTGCACTAATGTAATTAAGCCTCACTCAGTCTTCCATGGACTGACACCCCACCTTTCAGGTACTCAAGAGCGGTCGTGGGCTAGGCGGGAGTCGAGTCAGGTCGCACATTCCACAGAGTCTAGCATTTCATTTTATGTACAGAGCTTTTGGTATTATGTTATGACCGTTACGATCACATGTTAGAGATTTTGATATGAACAATATGCAAGAGATGATAATGTATTGATAGATATATATATATTACCTATACTGATGAGTTATTCGGTGCTTCCGCTTCATTTTATTGCATGAAGAGTTTAGTTCCCGCCTAGCTTGTTGGTATTGCATTGTCACCCGTTCGCTATAGTTTTGATTTATGTATGGACTATCCATTTCATACGTGGATCGAGGCTATAGTGCGGGGGTGTGGCGCCTCCACGTGTAAAAGGGTGCTACATCTAAGGTGGTATCAGAGCCCGGTTGCAAAACCGAGGTTCTAGTGTCGTGTCAAGTCAGTTTAGGTCGAACGGCATAGGAACTAATTGGTAATGTGAGAGTCTTGCATATTAATTAAACCTAGTTGAATTCATGAATTATGTGAAGTATGTGTTCGCTTGTACTTATAACTTAACTATGTTCATTAGCATCTATTAACCCAACATACATATCAAGTGTTTTGAGTCACAGGATGCCGCGAGGTAGACCTCGTCGTGAGCATACTCCTGGACATAGGAGACATCGTCATGATTATCCTCCTCAGGTTACTCCACCCCCTCCTGCTCAGCCACAAGATTTCATGAATGCCGTAGTTGGGTTAATTGATCAGAGACTTCGAGATCATGTGCCCCCAGCACCACCTGCACCACCAGTTCTAGCAGAGAATCCTATTTCTACTATACTTCGGGAATTTCAAAATCAGCTACCTCCCAAGTTTTACAAAGGTGATGACATTCAGGCAGAGATGTGGCTAAAGGAAGTGGATAGGATCTGGGAGCTCATTCCTTGTGACTCCCAGGAAAAAGCTCGCTGTACTCTCACTTTGATTCAGGGCGAGGCTTACTCCTGGTGGGAAAGTACCCATATCGTATTGGACTCTGCCGGGGAAACTATCACTTGGGAAGTGTTCGTTCGGGAGTTCAGAAATAAATTCATTCCACCCGCTTCGCGTACTCGTAGATTAAGGGAATTTACCGAGTTAAAACAAGAGGGAAAATCCGTCGGCGAATACATTACAGAATTTGAGAGATTATCTCGTTACGCTCCCAATATAGCGAACGATGACTTCCACAAAGCGACACAATTCGTACAAGGACTTAGGCCAGATATTCAGGATGCTTTAAAAGCTGCTAATACAAGTACCTGGGCTAAGGCCACCACTAAAGCATTGAAAGTTGAGGATTCGGACAATGTGAGAAGGTCGAGAGCGTTTGAACCAGATTTAGTTTCAGAATCTGGACCGGATCCTGATATCATGAAAAGAGCCAATGCTGCTTCCATCTCATCATCCCAAGAAAAGTCGAAAAGGAAAAGGTCTCAAGTGGGTCCGCTAAATCCAAAGAAGAGCTATGTTACGGCGTTACCATCACAGTCAGGGAAGCCCCTCTGCGCTTGCTGTGGACGTGATAACCATACGGCGGAGACTTGTAGGAAACGTCTAAATTTGTGCATGCGATGCGGGAGCAATGAACACCTAGCAAACATGTGTCCCAGGCAATGGAGAGCGCCGGTCGGGAGTGCTAATCTGAATGTGGTAGCCGAAGGTACCAATTATATACATGACACCACCAACGGTGAACGGTACACCTAATCATGCATACCACGTGCATCATGAATTTTATTGTTGTTAAATTTAAATTTTCATCAATATACTTGGTTATTTATATGATCAATATGATTCTACTTGTTCATGTGACATGTTGCACTTGTTCGAGAGACGGGACACTCTCATCCTTACCGAGAAACGGGGTTTTCTCACTACCTGTTGAAAGACGGGGTTCTTTCATTCTTGTTCAAGAGACGGGGTCTCTTATGGCTTGTGCATCATTATAACTTGACAGAGGACCTGGGGACCAGGTCCTTTTAAGGGGGGGAGAGTTGTAACGCCCCGAATTTCATAATCATAATTTTATGTTTATCATAACTTTATAAATCACATTTTACCAAACTTTCATAAAATTTCACGAATTTATATTAAAGTTAGAAGTTATTCCATGGCTTGAAAATAATTAAAACATGAAACAAAACCCGAGAGTGCTTCAAATTACCGAATTGTCCCTATTTAATTTTCTTCCTAACCTTTAGGGACCAAATTGCATAACATTTTCAAGGACCAAATTGATCATTTTCCAAAAACCTCATATCCTGAACTGAATAACTTGAAAACTTGAAGGATTAATTGGCAATTTGGCAATTTTCACACAAATCAAGGATAGGGTTTTACGTAATGCATCTTCAAGCTTCCATAGTCTCATTTTTATCCAATACTTCCCAACAAATTTGCTTCATTATTCTCGGTATCAAGAAGGGAGGAGAAAGAAGAGATTTTTCCATTTCATCATCGAGACTTCAAGGAAATTGGGAATTGATCATCTTCATCATCCATTTTCTTCATTTCTTTCATCTTCAAGGTTGGTTTGGCATGAGTTTATGATTCTTGATCATGTTAGAAATGGTCAGGGTTTGGGATTTATATGCTAGGTGGATTCTTGGTAGATGGAAGCATGATTATGTGATCTTATATTGAATTATAGCATGATTTAAGCATGAAATCTTTGAAGCTTGGCATGGATGATCAAGCTTTGATCATGAGCATAAGTCATGAATTCTTGATGATATATTGTGTTTTAAGGGTTTAAGTGTTTAAGTGTTAACTTTTGGATATTGATACATCATATTACCAAGAATTGTGTCTTTTGTTGATTGAAAATGGAAATTGTTGCTTGCTTTGTTGCTTTGTCGAGAGCCTCCCCTGTTTTTGCTCTGTTCTTCAATTTGCAGAAACTGGGAACGACCGTTCCCAGCCTCAAGGCATTGTGGGAACGGGCGTTCCCATCTCTTTTCAAATAAGAGGGCGGCCGAGCATGGGAACGGCCGTTCCCATTTTGGCCTTGCGCCGGAAGGGCCGTTCCCAGCTCAGAGGCGCATTTTAAATAGGAAAACGTTGCCGCGTTTTCTGGGCAACGGGAACGGCCGTTCCCATTTTACAAAGGGACCCGGAACGGCCGTTCCCACCTGTAATACAGAACAAAATATTATGCATAAAATTACGGTTTTGACTCCTCGATCCAACGACTTCTTTGACCCCGAATTGCTATAATATGTGCTAATATGTAGTGAAACGACATGTTATCATGCCACATTGCATTTTTCTTATCATCTCATTACATTTACGCCGTTCGTCATATTTAGGTCATTTAAAGTCATGTCTCATGTGTACTCGTCTATTTTGCACAGACCAGGTTCGTAGGAACAAGAAGCAAGTCCAGTAGGCCGTGCCCTACTTGTCTCTGGTCGGTAAAGGTGAGGTTTAATTGTGATTGCAGGAAACTTGTACAATCTCGCATGTATTTCAAGTCAAGCTGTACGTATACCTTGTTACAAACCATGTACCATGTTATAGTGATTGAATCATGATCATGTTACCGTAATACCGTGAATGGTGAAGGCTCGCAACCTTCCCATTATTGGAGTGATGGAGTTATTGGAGTGATGTAGTTCATGGAGTGATGGAGTTATTGGAGTGATGTAGTTCATGGAGTGATGGAGTTTATTGGAGTGATGATACTGATATGGGTGCCGTGTAATTGAATTGCATGATTCTATATTAGTTTTAATGGTTAATATTGACAATCATAACTTGCAGGTTATTGCACTAATGTAATTAAGCCTCACTCAGTCTTCCATGGACTGACACCCCACCTTTCAGGTACTCAAGAGCGGTCGTGGGCTAGGCGGGAGTCGAGTCAGGTCGCACATTCCACAGAGTCTAGCATTTCATTTTATGTACAGAGCTTTTGGTATTATGTTATGACCGTTACGATCACATGTTAGAGATTTTGATATGAACAATATGCAAGAGATGATAATGTATTGATAGATATATATATATTACCTATACTGATGAGTTATTCGGTGCTTCCGCTTCATTTTATTGCATGAAGAGTTTAGTTCCCGCCTAGCTTGTTGGTATTGCATTGTCACCCGTTCGCTATAGTTTTGATTTATGTATGGACTATCCATTTCATACGTGGATCGAGGCTATAGTGCGGGGGTGTGGCGCCTCCACGTGTAAAAGGGTGCTACACACCTGTTGCTAGACTATGGTCGTTTGATCTGTGGATTGATTAATTAATTAGTGAATTAATTAATTAGGGTCACTGCTAATTGAATTGAGAACCTAAAGGGTCACACACAACAACTTGGTTACATGAGTTGAGGCTTGAAAATGATTAAACGAGTTAATCGGGCCAAGAGGGTTCCACACGTGTGAAGTCACACGTGTGGCTCACGTGAGTGACACGTGTCACTGTGACACGTGTCACACACGTGTGAATTTATATATATATATTAAATGATTAATTTAGTTAATTATTTAATAGACTTTGGTTTAATTTTGAATTAAAAAGAAAGTCTAATTTTGGAGAAAATAATCTAGTTAATTAATTATGAATTAATTAATTAGATAAAATAAGTTATTTATTTTATAATAAATAAAGTATAAAATTATCCAAAAAATAGTTTGGATATTTTTAGCTCTCTTAAAAGTTGACTTGAATTAGAATTCAAAGTCAAAGTTGGAAAATACTTGATCATCAAGTAATAGGAGAGAGAGGGACCAAATCCTTTGTCCATTAGGACTAGGTTCGGCCGCCCCTCCCCTTTCCTATATATAGGGGAGCTCATGCTCCCCTTTAGAGCTAATTGACAATTCTTGGTTCATGTGTTGAACACCTTCCTTTCTCCAAGATTAAATTAAACCCTAGGTTAAGCCTAAACACTAACTAGAGAACTAGCATCCTTACTAGTTAGATTGTGATCAAGTTGGTGGACTTTCTCTAGAGACTTCAAGTTAGAAGTTTGAAGATTCGAGCTTTACCAAGGAGAGGGGATCAAGCCGCGTGAAGAGCGTTCTTGGGTGGCTTGAAACGCTTCAAGAAAGAATAAAAGAAAAGTAAGTTTTCTATCTTTACGAATTTGGTTACACGATTGCGAGTTCAAGGTCCTTTTGTTGGGAAAATTATTTAAATTCCACTGCTTTCTGATTCGTGTTTTCCAACAAGTGGTATCAGAGCCACCTCGTTAATCGTGTTTCTGATTCGTCTCAATTATACTGAATCTGGTAGAAATTCTTAGGCTTGATGCGATTGAGTATTTGTAATTGTTTTAGAAAGCCTGAATTACGAAACTGTATTTTTTCCTGAAAGTTTCTGAAAATTGGTTTTTATAAAATTTAATTTTGAAAAACAATTTTAGATTTGAAACTGTATAAACTGTTTTTGGATTTCTTGGATTGGTTTTTGCTTTTGAACGAAAACACGAAACGAAAGCCCGGATCGCGATGAACACGCGAAACCCCGCGCGCGAAGGAGTCGCGCGCGCGGGCTTCGCGCGCCGCCCTCCCGCAACCGGGCGCGCCTAGGCGTGCCCGCCCATCATTGCCCAGGGCTGGCCGGAACAGACCGGCGAGTCTCCCGCGCGCCGTCCGCCCGTCGCTGCCCAGGCCTGGCCGGGACAGACCGGCCAGTCGCCCAGCACCTCCCGCACGCCTGTGCGGGAGCCTTCCGCGCCCGCCCAGGGCGGCCGAGACTGGCCGCCCAATGCCCGGCAGGAGCAGCGCGCTCCAGCGCGCACTCGCGCGGCCTTGGCCGCGCGCTGTGCGCGCATGCTGTGCGCACACGCCGCACTTGGGACGGGCAACCCCGTTTTCGTCCTCCGGCCTTTTCGTGTTTCGTGCAATCCAGTCCCAATTTTTTATTTTAATTTTAAAATTTTATTTTTGAATATTTATTTTAATTTTTTTGAATAAAACTTAAAATTGGGATTTTTGAGAAATTGAAACGGTTTATATTTTGGGAAAATACATCTTGATAAAATTATTAATTTTCAGAAATTAATTGGAATTTTATTTGTTTTGGTAATTTGGGATTTATTGAAAACTTTTATAAATAAGACTCGCATCAAGTCGTGTTTTAAGCTATTAGAGCTTAAAGCGAGAATTTTAATTTATTGGTTAAATTTAAATTCTTGCAAAAGCATGTTAGGTGATCATGGGTTTAGATCTATGTATGTTTTTAATTTATGCACATGGATGGTTTAAATTGGGGTTGGAGCCCTATAGTTGCGTTTTTTCAATTGAGGTTGGAGCCTCACTTATGTGCGTACTGTTATGTGATTTATTATGTGGTTTTCCATATTACTGTTTTTTAGGCCGGGGTATGCCCCGTGTAATTGTCTAAGGCCAATATGAAGATTGAGCCTTATTACTTTATGTCTTTTTCTTTTTATTGTAATTTCAGAGTAGAGATAGGTGGTGAGGTTTTATTTTCATTTTGGAGACAATGCACCCATGGAGTAAGATGGACCACATTCAAGTAACAAGGAGGCCATAAGTGAAGACCCCTCAAAATGTTAGGGAGGGGAATCTCAATTGTTAAATGTAATAGAGATAGGGCTCGTATTTTGTTACCGCTTTCCCTTATGTGATTTGAACTGTTTATGTGGCATGTATGTTAGAACTTGTGATTGTGGAGTGGCTCCCACATATCACGCATAAGATAGGTAGAACCCATGATCATTACATGTTAGTATCATGCTAGGACATGTTATCTGTTTATGTGCTTGTTTGAAATGCATTTAAGTGTACTTGCATTAATCAAGACTAATAAAATTGGATAACATATATGTTGGTGAGGTCGAACCGGACAACTCTCCAGTTGATTCGAAAATTCCCATTAAATATTAAGCTGATTTCGAACAAATAGGTGTTTAATTCGAGATGCAAATTTTGAATTGAATTCCTAGCATTCCATCAATAGGTTTTAAGTTTAGTAAGTAAAGCTAGTTATTGTCCGCGAGTCGTGGGATAGCTAGTGGAGCTTATTAGTTCTTAGTTACCTAATTAATCATTTTAAATGGTCAATATTTCGTGGTCAATTTTAGCAAGGGCGATGTCCGCGAGTCGTGGGTCGTTCGAACTAAGTTTTGGTCATGATCTTATGATTGATGGGTCTAGCTTAAAGCCTAAGTAAATATGGATGTCGCACGAGTCGTGGGTCCATATTGAAAGATAGGTGATGCAAAAACAATTACTAAGAGTTCTAAAGGTGTTAGAATTGGTAAGTTGTACCTACCTAGGGTTCTTACTTAGAATGTCCGCGAGTCGTGGGTTCGAGATAAAATGCCTAGGATCTTAGTACCCATTGGGAAACGTGTTCCTCTTAGATCTTTGGGAATTCTAGATCTTTGAAAAACAGTGGGAGCTACATTAGATTAAAGACCTTATCTTTTGTATATCGTTATAATTCAGCATGCTCACTAGTTCTCTGTTTTACCATTTAGGTCGTAGATTCTGTGATTCTCTACGTGTTTTGAAATGGCAACCAAAAACCCTTTTGTATCGATCCTCGAGTCAAACAAGTTGACTGGTCCCAACTATTCTGATTGGCTGAGGAATCTAAAAATCATTTTAGATTCTGAGAAGAGAACTTATGTTCTCTTCGAAGGGGAGCCTAGTCCCGAAGGGGAGGCTCCCACTCGGGCCGAGCGGAATGCGATTCAGAAGTGGAAGGATGATAATCTCCAAGCCCGTTGCCTTATGTTGGCTAACATGTCTCCGGACTTGCAAAGGCAACCTGAGGCCATGGAATTTGCTTGGGAGATTTACGACCACTTAGAGCAACTTTACCGCCCTCATGAACGTGTTACAAGGTATAACACTTCAAAGGAATTGTTCCACTTGAGAATGAGGGAAGGTTCAAGTGTCCATGAATATGGACTCAAGTTTCTTGCCCTTACTGAGAAACTTGCTTCCATGGACATGCCACTGAAAGATGAGCTTTCAGTGGATTTGTTGCTAGCTTCGCTCCCACCATCATTCAACCCATTTGTCCTTAACTTCAACATGAATCATGCTGGTGCTACCGTAGCTGAGCTGATTAGTCAGCTTGTGACTGCTGAAAGCACGATCAAGAAGGATAATAAGGTTTTGATGGTGAATGCTCCATCTTCCTCTTCTGGGCCTTCTAAAGGTAAGGGCAAGAAAGCCCAAAAGAAGAAGAAGAAACCCCTTAGGCCCACTGGTGGCATTTCGAAGGGGAAGGCCCAAAAGAAGAAGCTGTTGGAAAACACGAATCAGAAAGCAGCGGAATTTAAAAATTTTCCCAACAAAAGGACCTTGAACTCGCAATCGTGTAACCAAATTCGTAAAGATAGAAAACTTACTTTTCTTTTATTCTTTCTTGAAGCGTTTCAAGCCACCCAAGAACGCTCTTCTCGCGGCTTGATCCCCTCTCCTTGGTAAAGCTCGAATCTTCAAACTTCTAACTTGAAGTCTCTAGAGAAAGTCCACCAACTTGATCACAATCTAACTAGTAAGGATGCTAGTTCTCTAGTTAGTGTTTAGGCTTAACCTAGGGTTTAATTTAATCTTGGAGAAAGGAAAGTGTTCAACACATGAACCAAGAATTGTCAATTAGCTCTAAAGGGGAGCATGAGCTCCCCTATATATAGGAAAGGGGAGGGGCGGCCGAACCTAGTCCTAATGGACAAAGGATTTGGTCCCTCTCTCTCCTATTACTTGATCATCAAGTATTTTCCAACTTTGACTTCGAATTCTATTTCAAGTCAACTTTTAAGAGAGCTAAAAATATCCAAACTATTTTTGGATAATTTTATACTTTATTTATTATAAAATAAATAACTTATTTTATCTAATTAATTAATTCATAATTAATTAACTAGATTATTTTCTCCAAAATTAGACTTTCTTTTTAATTCAAAATTAAACCAAAGTCTATTAAATAATTAACTAAATTAATCATTTAATATATATATATAAATTCACACGTGTGTGACACGTGTCACTCACGTGAGCCACACGTGTGACTTCACACGTGTGGAACCCTCTTGGCCCGATTAACTCGTTTAATCATTTTCAAGCCTCAACTCATGTAACCAAGTTGTTGTGTGTGACCCTCTAGGTTCTCAATTCAATTAGCAGTGACCCTAATTAATTAATTCACTAATTAATTTATCAGTCCACAGATCAAACGACCATAGTCTAGCAACAGGTGTTTAACCCCTAGCTGAATTGGAATGTTCAGATTCGACAGAACCTTTAAGTCATTGATTCATGTGAGATACAATCCTCCTACTTACTATCTCTCAACCAAGATCTAGGGTAAGGGAATAATTAGAACCCTAATAATCCGGTCTTAAAGCTAAGTGCATTTCATATCCATTTGATCTCAATCCAAGAAACCCTTTTCTTGATGTCTTGATCTACTGCCTTGGCCAAGGACTCCATATGGCATATGAATGACTTACACAATAAGAGATCACCTTGCAAATGCAAGTGTAGGTCCTTTCTTGATTCTCATTCACTTTCATGAATCACTTGTGCAGCCCCAGCATAAGCCTTGAATCAGTTGTCTAAGGCGACGCCCTTTAAAGCTTATACCTAAAACTACAGAGTTAACTCATAAAGTGACAAGGAACCTCAAGTCTAAGGATCAATTAATCACATCAATGACTCGTGAGATATTTCCTAATCTGGAAGTTTCCATTTCCTGAAATAGAAACTTCATTTCCCATTTAGGAATGTTCTCACACGGGGCACCTCAGTGAACTTACTTATTAAAGTAAGCACCCTCATGTATCACGCACGTATCAACTATACACTTTGCACCTCCATGAAACAAGGTGGTCCTTCTTAAGGGCGTGATCCCACAAGCAAGCCTTAGAGGAGTCAGGTTGACACTCCCACTGTCTGTAGGACTCATCGGCTTGGAGTATTTTACTAATCATGACTTATGTGATATAGGGCTCGTTTCATGAACCATTTCACCTAAATGGTAGAGTCCTAAAGTCATCAGGATTAGGGGAGTTCTCATACATGCGCACGTAATGGAAACACATAAAACACGTATTGGCATATAAAGAAGTGTTTGCCTATAATCAATCGTATATTATTCAAAGATTGTCTGTGATACAAGAAAAGTCCCAAAGCAGATTACGCCGAATCAGCTTTCTAGGGCACTATTCCTAACAATCTCCCACTTGCCCGTAAAAGCCATTTAGGTATTCTAAGTCCCATCTTCTCAAGATGCACTTTGAGAGCCTATTGACTTTGGGCGTTTCCAAAGTGGATCTGCTATATTCTCTGCTGATGTGACCCTCTTGTTTACACATCTCTTAGGAAACACATTTTCCTTATAAAGTGATTCGTAATCACGTGTTCAGTCTCTTGGTGAGGTCTTGGTTCTCTTACTTGAGCAACCATCCATTTTATCATACAATATGATAAAGGAGTTGTTTCATGCTAGGAACTTCATCTAACTGGTTAGATGGAGTTTCTTACCCAAACACTTAACTTAGCGTTATATAATACGACTAAGTTCTCAACTACGACAGTCGAGTTTTGCAATGTCCGTCCTTGGAACCCTTTCCAACACATTGCATTACCATTCTGGTAGAAGTTGTATCCTTGCAATGATTTCATAATCATCCATGTTTGATGAACGGTTACATCAAATATCCTTCTAACAACAAGATCTTTTGGGCTCTGTAAACTAATACATATCCTCATTTCTTCTCAAGTACTCTGAGGACATCCTTTACAGAGATCTAATGACCTTCTCTGAGGTCATATTAGATTCGGCCTACTACGCTTAGTGTTGAACCATATCTAATTTAGTACATAACTTTTCATACATTATGCACCCTTTCACTTAAAGGGATATTGGACATTCTAACTTTCTTAAAGTTATCTTAGGACATATACTCTTCAAAAGAGATGTTCCATTGTCCATACTAAACTCCTTTTAGTATTATGGTTATGTACTCGTTTTGTGATAATCCTTTTATTCTCTTAGATCTATCTTCTATAGATCTGAATGTCGAGAATATAGGATAATCACTAAGATCTTTCATGTCAAATTGTTTCTTAAAAAAGAATTGGTAACTTTCACGTCATCCTTGACATTCCTAATGAGAAGGACATCGTCTTCTAAAGAACCAAAATTGACTCTTACATCACTAACTTTCATATGTACACTCTGAGACTTATTCGACTTCTATCTGTGTCAAACGATTTGACTGTGGAATCGAATTGTCTAACTCCTAGAAGCCTTTATCAATCCACAGATTGACTTTAGGGATTTGCATACCTTATGCATACTCCCACTGAATATGAGATTTCTAGAAATACCTTATTTCAGTCTCTTTCAATCTCATATTGAACAAGATAGTTCTCATATTCATTTATCATATCTCATAGTCAGAATATGAGGATGTGGTAAACATAATCCAAATGGACTTTTGCATTTCAATCGTCAAGAAGGTTGTAATGCTCTCCATTTACTCGAAGCTCCACGAGCTTGATCCTATCAGGTGGATCAACCAAGGTCAAAACTTGGTTTGAGTATATGGAATCCATATTGGATTTCAAGGCTTGCTTACACTACTCAGATTCCAAATCTGACAGTGTCTCCTCTTCAAGTAATTCCTTGGCTATCTAGGAACGCGTTCTAAACACGTCTTAAGAGAAGGGTTTCACACGTGTACATACTCTAAAATTTGGCTAAATTTTATCAGATGGGCTCGTTTCTTCTATATGTGGCGTGGATATTTATCCTTAAATTTCTTTGAGGTCTGCTTGCTTGTCTTTCTTCTTCTATAGGAACGATTCCTTGAGCAAGATACATTCCTTGAGACAAACAACCTTTGTCTAAGGGAATTGCAGAAACAATATTCAATATCGTTGTATAAACTTGAACTCATTTCAAACTTATCTCCCACTATCCTCTTCACTTAAAAGGATTCTACTAAATTCTTGGATAAGAATAATTAGGGAATTTAATATGCCACATTGCATAGTGCAACTAAAGGACTGATTTTGGAAGGTACTAAATTCAAAATCTCTAACTGCATATTCTGGGAGTTTATTCCTAGAATGATTATAAGTCAGTAAAGCTTGCTATGGAATGGACCATGTTGCATTAGATTTCATTCCCTGATTCGGAAACACTAAGGTGTTCTCGAATTAGTTTACTGAGAGATAATCCTATTATCTCTAAGATGAGTAAGGAATTAGTTGCTAAGATATTGGCTATCTCGATCATATCGATTTACCTATAACTTATGACTACTTCGGTTCCTAACCTCCTTTCGAAATTCTAAGAATTTCATATAAGTTTTGAATTTGTACTTTAACAAGTACATTCATTCATAATGATTAAACTGACGATTGTATCTAGTGCTTACATTAAGCATCTTACACTCATCAGCACGGATCGAAATCCACTATAATTTTGGAACGTTCCACGTTTCTTATAAACGGGATTCAGGAACGCTTCCCTCATGACAGGATTCACAGGAAGTCAACACTATAGGTTCATTTTCATAGAATGATCCTAAGGTGTCTGACTTGCTAATCCTTTTATATCTCAACGTTCCAAAGTAATTCGAAGCTTTGTCATCTCACTTACTTTTGTTATCTCGTTGTAGGTTCAGAACATTAGTGCCTTGAGTCTTTGCACAACGGCTTATGCAGAATTGACTTAAGACTAGTAAATTCTATTCCTAGTAGAATTACTAAACGAGGTAACATTTCAAAGTACTCATACTCTTTGCAGTTCCCTTTCAAAGTCCTTATTTGCTACCATAGAAGCAAACGTCCTATTTGATCTCTAGTGTCTTTTGGGCATACCCCTTACATGCCCCTCCATTGGGCTCTTAAGGGTTTCTTCTTCTTTAGGCCTTCAAGCCTTTAACTTAGGGAGTTTTAGAAGAAGAATTAACCATCTCAACCTTTTATTCCTTCTTAAGGATGCTCTCAACCATTATCAACTTAAATGATTAACTATGCTACATTAGCATCATTCTAGTTGAGCATAAAGGGTTTGAATGATAGTCGAAGCAATGTAAGCAATCAGTGCATTGAGAACTCTTTTCTCAGATGATGATCGAGACCATAAGATCTTCAAATAAGATCTTTAGACCTTGTTCGTGTGCACTTGTTTCCTCATTTGGAATATTGAATAATTCCATAATGTTATACCTTGTAACATTTTTATGAGGTGGTTCAATTGCTTTTAAGTGGTTTGGAAAAATCCATTCACCTCAGATTGCTTCTCTTTTGGCCTGGGTCGACTTTTCACAATTGAAAACTTCGCCCTTTAGAGAACGCCTTTCTCTAGTCGGATTCTAAAATGAATTTTAGGATCCGAAGCCATTTAGAGTTAGTCAGGACTTAGTCAACTTATTTGACTTAAGGATGGATACGAATGGGTTTGCATTTCATATTGTAGAGAATCACAGAACTACAACCTAAATGCTAAGCAGAGAAAATGTGGGCCTGCTGAATTATAACGATATACAAAAGATAAGGTCTTTAATCTAATGTAGCTCCCACTGTTTTTCAAAGATCTATAATTCCCAAAGATCTAAGAGGAACACGTTTCCCAATGGGTACTAAGATCCTAGGCATTTTACCTCGAACCCACGACTCGCGGACATTCTAAGTAAGAACCCTAGGTAGGTACAACTTACCAATTCTAACACCTTTAGAATTCTTAGTAATTGTTTTTGCATCACCTATCTTTCAATATGGACCCACGACTCGTGCGACATCCATATTTACTTAGGCGTTAAGCTAGACCCATCAATCATAAGATCATGTCCAAAACTTAGTTCGAACGACCCACGACTCGCGGACATCGCCCTTGCTAAAATTGACCACGAAATATTGACCATTTAAAATGATTAATTAGGTAACTAAGAACTAATAAGCTCCACTAGCTATCCCATGACTCGCGGACAATAACTAGCTTTACTTACTAAACTTAAAACCTATTGATGGAATGCTAGGAATTCAATTCAAAATTTGCATCTCGAATTAAACACCTATTTGTTCGAAATTAGCTTAATATTTAATGGGAATTTTCGAATCAACCGGAGAGTTGTCCGGTTCGACCTCACCAACATATATGTTATCCAATTTTATTAGTCTTGATTAATGCAAGTACACTTAAATGCATTTCAAACAAGCACATAAACAGATAACATGTCCTAGCATGATACTAACATGTAATGATCATGGGTTCTACCTATCTTATGCGTGATATGTGGGAGCCACTCCACAATCACAAGTTCTAACATACATGCCACATAAACAGTTCAAATCACATAAGGGAAAGCGGTAACAAAATACGAGCCCTATCTCTATTACATTTAACAATTGAGATTCCCCTCCCTAACATTTTGAGGGGTCTTCACTTATGGCCTCCTTGTTACTTGAATGTGGTCCATCTTACTCCATGGGTGCATTGTCTCCAAAATGAAAATAAAACCTCACCACCTATCTCTACTCTCAAATTACAATAAAAAAGAAAAAGACATAAAGTAATAAGGCTCAATCTTCATATTGGCCTTAGACAATTACACGGGGCATACCCCGGCCTCAAAAACAGTAATATGGAAAGCTACATAATAAATCACATAACAGTACGCACATAAGTGAGGCTCCAACCTCAATTGAAAAAACGCAACTATAGGGCTCCAACCCCAATTTAAACCATCCATGTGCATAAATTAAAACCATACATAGATCTAAACCCATGATCACCTAACATGCTTTTGCAAGAATTTAAATTTAACCAATAAATTAAAATTCTCGCTTTAAGCTCTAATAGCTTAAAACACGACTTGATGCGAGTCTTATTTATAAAAGTTTTCAATAAATCCCAAATTACCAAAACAAATAAAATTCCAATTAATTTCTGAAAATTAATAATTTTATCAAGATGTATTTTCCCAAAATATAAACCTTTTCAATTTCTCAAAAATCCCAATTTTAAGTTTTATTCAAAAAAATTAAAATAAATATTCAAAAATAAAATTTTATAATTAAAATAAAAAATTGGGACTGGATTGCACGAAACACGAAAAGGCCGGATCACGAAAACGGGGTTGCCCGTCCCAAGTGCGGCGTGTGCGCACAGCATGCGCGCACAGCGCGCGGCCAAGGCCGCGCGAGTGTGCGCTGGAGCGCGCAGCTCCTGCCGGGCATTGGGCGGCCAGTCTCGGCCGCCCTGGCTAGGCGCGCCCGGAAGGCTCCCGCACAGGCGTGCGGGAGGTGCTGGGCGACTGGCCGGTCTGTCCCGGCCAGGCCTGGGCGGCGATGGGCGGACGGCGTGCGGGAGACTGGCCCGTCTGTTCCGGCCAGCCCTGGGCAATGATGGGCGGGCACGCCTAGGCGCGCCCGGGAGGGCCTCCCGCGCGCCCGGGAGGGACTCCTTCGCACACGGGGTTTCGCGTGTTCATCGCGATCTGGGCTTTCGTTTCGTGTTTTCGTTCAAAAGCAAAACCAATCCAAGAAATCCAAAAACAGTTTATACAGTTTCAAATCTAAAATTGTTTTTCAAAATTAAATTTTATAAAAACCAATTTTCAGAAACTTTCAGGAAAAAATACAGTTTCGTAATTCAGGCTTTCTAAAACAATTACAAATACTCAATCGCATCAAGCCTAAGAATTTCTACCAAATTCAGTATAATTGAGAGGAATCAGAAACACGATTAACGAGGTGGCTCTGATACCACTTGTTGGAAAACACGAATCAGAAAGCAGCGGAATTTAAAAATTTTCCCAACAAAAGGACCTTGAACTCGCAATCGTGTAACCAAATTCGTAAAGATAGAAAACTTACTTTTCTTTTATTCTTTCTTGAAGCGTTTCAAGCCACCCAAGAACGCTCTTCTCGCGGCTTGATCCCCTCTCCTTGGTAAAGCTCGAATCTTCAAACTTCTAACTTGAAGTCTCTAGAGAAAGTCCACCAACTTGATCACAATCTAACTAGTAAGGATGCTAGTTCTCTAGTTAGTGTTTAGGCTTAACGTAGGGTTTAATTTAATCTTGGAGAAAGGAAAGTGTTCAACACATGAACCAAGAATTGTCAATTAGCTCTAAAGGGGAGCATGAGCTCCCCTATATATAGAAAAGGGGAGGGGCGGCCGAACCTAGTCCTAATGGACAAAGGATTTGGTCCCTCTCTCTCCTATTACTTGATCATCAAGTATTTTCCAACTTTGACTTCGAATTCTATTTCAAGTCAACTTTTAAGAGAGCTAAAAATATCCAAACTATTTTTGGATAATTTTATACTTTATTTATTATAAAATAAATAACTTATTTTATCTAATTAATTAATTCATAATTAATTAACTAGTTTATTTTCTCCAAAATTAGACTTTCTTTTTAATTCAAAATTAAACCAAAGTCTATTAAATAATTAACTAAATTAATCATTTAATATATATATATAAATTCACACGTGTGTGACACGTGTCACAGTGACACGTGTCACTCACGTGAGCCACACGTGTGACTTCACACGTTTGGAACCCTCTTGGCCCGATTAACTCGTTTAATCATTTTGAAGCCTCAACTCATGTAACCAAGTTGTTGTGTGTGACCCTCTAGGTTCTCAATTCAATTATCAGTGACCCTAATTAATTAATTCGCTAATTAATTAATCAGTCCACAGATCAAACGACCATAGTCTAGCAACAGGTGTTTAACCCCTAGCTGAATTGGAATGTTCGGATTCGACAGAACCTTTAAGTCATTGATTCATGTGAGATACAATCCTCCTACTTACTATCTCTCAACCAAGATCTAGGGTAAGGGAATAATTAGAACCCTAATAATCCGGTCTTAAAGCTAAGTGCATTTCATATCCATTTGATCTCAATCCAAGAAACCCTTTTCTTGATGTCTTGATCTACTGCCTTGGCCAAGGACTCCATATGGCATATGAATGACTTACACAATAAGAGATCACCTTGCAAATGCAAGTGTAGGTCCTTTCTTGATTCTCATTCACTTTCATGAATCACTTGTGCAGCCCCAGCATAAGCCTTGAATCAGTTGTCTAAGGCGACACCTTTTAAAGCTTATACCTAAGACTACAGAGTTAACTCATAAAGTGACAAGCAACCTCAAGTCTAAGGATCAATTAATCACATCAATGACTCGTGAGATATTTCCTAATCTGGAAGTTTCCATTTCCTGAAATAGAAACTTCTTTTCCCATTTAGGAATATTCTCACACGGGGCACCTCAGTGAACTTACTTATTAAAGTAAGCACCCTCATGTATCACGCACGTATCAACTATACACTTTGCACCTCCATGAAACAAGGTGGTCCTTCTTAAGGGCGTGATCCCACAAGCAAGCCTTAGAGGAGTCAGGTTGACACTCCCACTGTCTGTAGGACTCATCGGCTTGGAGTATTTTACTAATCATGACTTATGTGATATAGGGCTCGTTTCATGAACCATTTCACCTAAATGGTAGAGTCCTAAAGTCATCAGGATTAGGGGAGTTCTCATACATGCGCACTTAATGGAAACACACAAAACACGTATTGGCATATAAAGAAGTGTTTGCCTATAATCAATCGTATATTATTCAAAGATTGTCTGTGATACAAGAAAAGTCCCAAAGCAGATTACGTCGAATCGGCTTTCTAGGGCACTATTCCTAACAGAAGCGTGATCAGAAAGAGGATGTTTGCTTCCATTGTGGCAGAGCGGGACATTGGAGGAGAAACTGCCCAGAGTACAAGGCTACTCTAAAGAAAGGTATCTTTCTCGTTGAAGTAAATCTTTCTATTAATTCTAGTTCTTGGGTACTTGATACCGGTTGTGGAACTCATATCTGTAATGATGTACAGATGCTAATTGATGTTCAACAACTAAAAGAAGGAGAATGTGTCTTGAAGATCGGCGATGGCTCAAACGTTGAAGCTCGAGCTTTAGGCACAATTAGATTAGATTTAGGTAGTTTTGAGTTAGTATTAAATAAAGTCCTTTATGTACCGAGCATTATTCGTAATATAATTTCAGTTCCAATATTAGATTGTGAAGGTTATGAAACTTATATTAAGAATGGTAAATATTTTATCAAACGGAACAACTCTTCCGTTCACATCGGTACTCTAAGTAATGGACTTTACCTAACTCAAAATATCAATATTATGAATATACAACGAGAAACGAAGCGTAAGAGAGATGACAAAGTTTCAGCTCCCTTATGGCACGCTAGATTAGGACACATTTCCAAGAACAGAATTAGCAAGATAAACACTTTAGGATCATTCTCTGAAAATGATCTTAAAGAGTTAACTTCTTGCGAATCCTGTCTCAAAGGAAAAATGTCCAAAGTCCCTTTTAAGGGAACTGTGGAACGTGCCACTGAGGTTTTGGATTTGATCCATAATGATGTTTGTGGACCGCTTAGTGTAAGCACTAGAAGCAATCATCAGTATTTCATAACCTTTACTGATGACTTTAGTCGGTATGGTTATATATACTTAATGAAGTATAAATCTGAAGCTTTTGAGAAATTCTTAGAATTTCAAAGGGAGGTTGAGAACCAAACTGGTCACAAGATCAAAGCACTTCGATCTGATCGAGGAGGCGAGTATCTTAGTGAAGAATTCCTTAATCATCTCAAGGATAATGGGATTATCTCTCAGTGGACTCCTCCGGGAACTCCTCAGCTTAATGGAGTTTCTGAGAGAAGGAATCGAACCCTACTTGATATGGTTCGTTCCATGATGAGTTTCACTGACTTACCACCTTCTTTCTGGGGTTATGCCCTAGAAAGTGCAGCAAAGATTTTGAATCTAGTTCCCTCTAAGTCAGTCCCTAAAACGCCCTATGAAATGTGGCATGGTAAAATCCCTAGTTATTCTTACTTAAGAATTTGGGGTTGTCCTGCTTACGTGAAGAGGACAGTGGGAGATAAGTTAGAATCTCGTTCTAACTTATGCTACTTTGTAGGTTATCCTAAGGAATCCATAGGATACTACTTCTATGATCAATCTGAGCAAAAGGTGTTTGTTTCCAGAAATGCTACTTTTCTGGAGGAACCGTTCCTTAAAGAAAAGCAAGGCAAGATCATAGAATTAGAAGAAGTACAAAGTGACCCCATACCACCCACTGAAGAAACGTCCCACTCTGATCAACCACAACCAATCACGAATTTCGATACACATGAAAATCCTCCTCTAAGGCGTTCTGAACGCAATCCTAGACAGCCGGAGAGATGGTATGGATTCTTCCATGAAATCTCTCAAAAGGATAATGATCCTTCAACATATGAGGAGGCACTTTCAGATTCTGAGTCTGAACAGTGGATATAAGCCATGAAATCCGAAATGGATTCCATGAACTCCAACCAAGTTTGGACCTTGGTAGATTTGCCTGATGGGGTCAAACCCATAGGTTGCAAATGGATCTTTAAGAGAAAGCTTGGAGTTGATGGAAGCATTGCAGCCTACAAAGCAAGACTGGTTGCAAAAGGATTCACTCAGAGACCCGGCGTGGACTTTGACGAAACCTTTTCACCAGTTGCAATGCAAAAGTCTATTAGGATCATGCTTGCCATTGCTGCATATTATGACTATGAGATATGGCAAATGGATGTGAAAACTGCCTTTCTCAATGGTAACATTGACAAAGACATTTATATGGAGCAACCCATAGGTTTCACATTCAGTGGGAGTGAACAAAAGGTTTGCAAACTCCAAAGATCAATCTATGGATTGAAACAGGCTTCTAGGAATTGGAACATTCGATTTGATGAATCGGTCAAAGCGTTTGGCTTCAACCAAATTTCGAATGAATCATGTGTGTATAGAAAGGAATTGGAGACCTCAGTGCAATTCTTAGTACTTTATGTTGATGACATCCTTTTTATTGGGAATTCGAAGGATGACATGAAAGTGACTAAGTTATGGTTATCGAACCAATTCGAGATGAAAGATCTTGGTGATGTGTCCTATATCCTTGGAATTAAAATCTATAGAGATAGATCTAGAAGGTTAATAGGACTATCACAGTCGATGTACATTGACAAAGTATTGAAGAGATTCAATATGGAGTCAGCAAAGGTTAAGAACCTTCCTATGAGTGTAGGAACATGTCTTTCAAAGAAGATGTGTCCTAAGACTAACCTTGAGAAGGAAAGAATGACTCATACACCTTATGCATCAGCAATAGGTAGCATAATGTATGCAATGTTATGTACTCGACCGGATGTGGCTTATGCACTTAGTGTGACAAGTCGTTTCCAATCTGACCCTGGAGATGGTCACTGGGCTGCCGTGAAGAATATTCTTAAGTACTTGAAGAGTACTAAAGATTTATTCTTAGTTTACGGAGGTTAGAAAGATCTTACTGTCGAAGGATACCGCGATGCAAGCTTTGCATCTGACTTAGATGACTTTAAGTCAATGTCAGGATACATTTTCTGCCTAAACGGCGGAGCAGTGAGTTGGAAGAGTTCCAAGCAAACAACCACTGCAGATTCGACCACTGAGGCCGAATACTTAGCTGCAAATGATGCAGCTAAGGAAGGTGTTTGGATTAGAAACTTCATTCAAGAGTTGAATGTTGTTCCTAGCATGAAAGACCCCATTACTGTGTTTTGTGACAACACTGGGGCGGTTGCTCAAGCAAGAGAACCAAGATCTCACCAACGGACCAAGCACATTATGAGGAAGTATCACCTAATCCGTGATATTATCAAAAGAGGTGATGTGCAAATTGAGAGGGTCACATCAGCAGAGAACGTGGCAGATCCACTTACTAAACCCCTTAGTCGAGAAGCTTTCCAAGGTCATCTTCAGAAGATGGGACTTAGAGTAGCTTTAGAATGGCTTTGACGGGCAAGTGGGAGATTGTTAGGAATAGTGCCCTAGAAAGCCGATTGTATATCCGCTTTGTGCTTTTCGTTATTGTAATCACAGACAATCTTTGAATAAAATAACGAATTGAGGCAACACTTCTTTATATGCTCTTGTTTGGTATGCGTTTACTTTAGTTGTGCATGTATGAGAACTCCCCTAATCCTGATGACTTTAGGACTCTACCATTTAGGTGAAATGGTTCATGAAACGAGCCCTATATCACATAAGTCATGATTAGTAAAATACTCCAAGCCGATGAGTCCTACAGACAGTGGGAGTGTCAACTTGACTCCTCTAAGGCTTGCTTGTGGGATCACGCCCTTAAGAAGGACCACCTTGTTTCATGGAGGTGCAAAGTATATAGTTGATACGTGCGTGATACATGAGGGTGCTTACTTTAATAAGTAAGTTCACTGAGGTGCCCCGTGTGAGAACATTCCTAAATGGGATAGGAAGTTTCTATTTCAGGAAATGGAAACTTCCAGATTAGGAAATATCTCACGAGTCATTGATGTGATTAATTGATCCTTAGACTTGAGGTTCCTTCTCACTTTATGAGTTAACTCTGTAGTCTTAGGTATAAGCTTTAAAGGGTGTCGCCTTAGACAACTGATTCAAGGCTTATGCTGGGGCTGCACAAGTGATTCATGAAAGTGAATGAGAATCAAGAAAGGACCTACACTTGCATTTGCAAGGTGATCTCTTATTGTGTAAGTCATTCATATGCCATATGGAGTCCTTGGCCAAGGCAGTAGATCAAGACATCAAGAAAAGGGTTTCTTGGATTGAGATCAAATGGATATGAAATGCACATAGCTTTAAGACCGGATTATTAGGGTTCTAATTATTCCCTTACCCTAGATCTTGGTTGAGAGATAGTAAGTAGGAGGATTGTATCTCACATGAATCAATGACTTAAAGGTTCTGTCGAATCCGAACATTCCAATTCAGCTAGGGGTTAAACACCTGTTGCTAGACTATGGTCGTTTAATCTGTGGACTGATTAATTAATTAGTGAATTAATTAATTAGGCTCACTGCTAATTGAATTGAGAACCTAGAGGGTCACACACAACAACTTGGTTACATGAGTTGAGGCTTGAAAATGATTAAACGAGTTAATCGGTCCAAGAGGGTTCCACACGTGTGAAGTCACACGTGTGGCTCACGTGAGTGACACGTGTCACACACGTGTGAATTTATATATATATATTAAATGATTAATTTAGTTAATTATTTAATGGACTTTGGTTTAATTTTGAATTAAAAAGAAAGTCTAATTTTGGAGAAAATAATCTAGTTAATTAATTATGAATTAATTAGTTAGATAAAATAAGTTATTTATTTTATAATAAATAAAGTATAAAATTATCCAAAAAATAGTTTGGATATTTTTAGTTCTCTTAAAAGTTGACTTGAATTAGAATTCAAAGTCAAAGTTGGAAAATACTTGATCATCAAGTAATAGGAGAGAGAGGGACCAAATCCTTTATCCATTAGGACTAGGTTCGGCCGCCCCTCCCCCTTCCTATATATAGGGGAGCTCATGCTCCCCTTTAGAGCTAATTGACAATTCTTGGTTCATGTGTTGAACACCTTCCTTTCTCCAAGATTAAATTAAACCCTAGGTTAAGCCTAAACACTAACTAGAGAACTAACATCCTTACTAGTTAGATTGTGATCAAGTTGGTGGACTTTCTCTAGAGACTTCAAGTTAGAAGTTTGAAGATTCGAGCTTTACCAAGGAGAGGGGATCAAGCCGCGTGAAGAGCGTTCTTGGGTGGCTTGAAACGCTTCAAGAAAGAATAAAAGAAAAGTAAGTTTTCTATCTTTACGAATTTGGTTACACGATTGCGAGTTCAAGGTCCTTTTGTTGGGAAAATTATTTAAATTCCGCTGCTTTCTGATTCGTGTTTTCCAACACTAACTCCCGTAGCATCAAAAACCGGCGAAAACCCTAGTTTATGATTCGATCATCAATAAATCCCTACTCATCTACTTTTTTATATTCAAAATTATAACCAAAACGATCCTTAAATTATTTTATGAATTTTCATGCATTTACCAAAAACTCGATCTCACCATAGCATATTTTATAAATATTTTTCTTTCCAAAAATCATCATTTTATTTTAAACGATTAGCTTTTATTCAAAAGTCGAAATTATACTTAAAACGATTCTTGAATTTTTCTCTACATTATAGTGATTTTTCCCAACTTTAAACTTTATCATGGCATCGTTTATATAATTTTCTCATGATTTTCATCAACTTTAGTGTTCATAATTTATAAACAAAAAGTCTAAATATTCCACATTTATAATCAAAATGAAGCTCGTTTTTCACTCATTCTTTCATTAATTCACTACTTCAAGCTTTTACCTCTCGACTCTTGAATAAATTTTATATCATTTTACATTTATTTTTATTCAAGATGACATCATCCATGACCACATGGTCTTCTAGAAGGATTAAACAAATGAGCATAATTTCTCCACATTTCTTGAGTAATTACCAAGCATTTGTTCATAATATAATTTAACCACATCTCCTAATTAATCACCAAGCATTTGTATGAATTAGGAGACATCCACATCTTCCATAAACATTCATTTATTGCTTAAAGACCCCTCATGACTACCTATAAATACCCCCTTAAGCCTCATTTATAACTCACAAATCAACACACAAAATCACACTCTTCTCTCCCCAACCTCACGCCATTCCCACTCTCCCTCTCTAAGGTATGTTTTTCTTCTATTATTTCATGCTTTATATTATGTTCTTAGTATAATAATAATAGTAGCATGTCTAGGATTAATTAAATTATGCTTTAGGAATTTTATTTTATGAAATATGTGCATAATTGTTAGTTAAATACAATGTGTGCACATTATGGAATTTTATTTAATTAAATCCATGAATTATGATATGATATAATGTGAGTATGTCTTTAAATGATTATGATCTTGTTTGATTCATGCCTAGAATAATTTATTTAGAATTATTTTTCATAGAGAATTTATATATTTTGCTATATTATGCTTCAAATCTTATGTTATGAATATGAATATAATCAACCATGTGTAGAACATTTTATGAATACTTGAAGATATGAATAAATTCATGTTTAGGAATTTCTTTATGAATCATATTTCATGAAAAGTTTATATATTATGCTCATTTAATCTTTAATCTTATGTTATGACTATGAATTTGATCAAGAATGCCTAGAACATCTTATGAATGTTCAAACATGATGAAAAACATGTTCTTGATGTTCTTGAAATATGTGTGTACCGTGTGCTAGTGTGTGTAAGTGTATGTTTGATTTTATGTTTAAAAGTATTTAATCCCCTATGTTTAAATAGTAACCGTTTTTCAATAGTAACCTTGACTTTTGACTTTAAATATGAATTTTGACCAATAATCTCATGTAGTAATTTATAAGAATTAATATGACATAAAATTTGGGTTTTTATTAAAGGATTTTATCTAACGATTTTAAAATCGGGGATTAAATAACATTTTCAAAATCGAGTTCACTTTTATTAAAAATAAACCTTAATTTGGATTTATAAATTCAATAAGAATTTCTTGGTTAATTCGGTTGTGTGACTTTGGTATCGGTATGTTTTACAATAATATTTCAAATCTAGATTACCGAATTTCCTGTACCTTACCGTTACTCCTTGTTATAACATGCCTTAATTGTACGCATTCATGTGTCGCATTAGTATAGAAAGAACCTAGTTCTCTAAGTCCGTAGTAGTTCACTACTTTCAGGAACTAGGTCTGGACAGTGGAACCCCGAATACTTTACTTGATTCCGTATCATAGCAGGTGAGGTTAAAATATTTTCAACTGGGATCATGAATCTACATAAAAATATTTTATTATTTATCCCAATAAGGGATCAGTCTTATTTTTCCCTAATTATAGTATTATCCCCTTCCTGGGAAAATATATGATATAAGGATATCTATTATCCTATTATATAAAATAAAATCCTTGTTTTAAGTATAAGTTACAAACATATCATACTCAAGTCCATTTTGGCGAGTATTGATATAATGTAACTCTATTCTGTATTTAAAATGCAAGATCTGTATCTGTTGGGCCCGGTGGTACGGTAGAACTAATAGCCGGGTGGCAAGGGCCATCGTCTATTACTATACCTGCCGCCAAATCTGATCTTAATGATGGCTTAACTGGAGGTTAGTTATTCCACATTAAGTGACGGGAAAGGTACGTCCCTCCCTCTGTCTGTATCTGGATCTCGAGGGGTTGCTCCCGACAGATCATGGAGGAAGAAGGCTGGATTGATTCTGTTATTTCTGATTTCATTCTGTTTAAGGAGTAAAGGATGGAGAACGCCTACTTGCAGGGCATTAATACTTTATTGTCGTATGGTTCATATTTTCAAGAATCTGATACCCAGTCCCCCTTATTCCCTTTTTCTCAAAATAAATATGAACCAAATATTTGTATTGATTATTATTTTATTGATTTCCGGTATAGTACTATTAATATATTATTTTATTAATAGTATCAAACTTCAACTTTTATAGTCAAACACTTTTTCAAATATACCTATACGTATATATGTAGTTCCAACTACCCCCTCACTTAGTCACTTTGACTAACCCTCGCACTTTACAACTCATGGTTTCAGGTTTAACGGACGCTTACTAGAAGGTATCTTGAAGCCTAGTGTGTCTTCTCGTTAGCATGGTAGTCAAGGTTCTTTAGAATAAGTTATGCTTCCGAGCTTGTAAATTTTCTATCACGGCATGGTCACTACTTTTGATATCTATACTATGCCATTACTGGCTTATTTATTGCATTCCCCTATCATAGTTTTGAAAGTTTTTAAATTATAAGATTTTCGCTGCAGTGTTTAATACTCTGATATTGTATAGCACTGTCTGTTCGCCAGAGTGTTTCTCGGGTGCTAGGCCTCACATCCACTCGGGAGATACTTTGGTGCGGGGTTGTAGTGTATAGGGGCGCTACAACTAAAGTGGTATTAGAGCAACCGGGTTACTCTAGTACCCTAGGTGCTCTTTCTTGAAAAATTTAAGTTTAAAATGCTTTATTGTTGCTCTTCTGCATGTTCATATCTCGAGTCCTAGGAATTGCTTCAAGATACCAGTAGGGTCGTTAGTACATCATGCTTATTCCTTGTACATATTATGTGTTCATAACTTCAGTGTTATATTTGAATTTATTACTTTGTGTCAATCCGTGAATCATTATTTAACCTCCATGTATTATATTTTCCAATGCGATTGTGATTCTAGCATCATAATGTCACCACCAAGGACCCCACACAATCAGACACCATCAGCCACAACAACTTCCACAGGAGTATTAGATATAGCGGAGGCCTTTAGACAGTTTATGCAGACATACGTGCCAGTACCTAATCATGGAAATGAAAGAACTTTGGAAAAGGTCCTTCAGTTGAATCCACCAAAGTTCTTCGGGGAACCCAATGACCTTAAGGCAGAAAATTGGATTGCAAGCCTTGAAAAGAGATATGAGGCAATGGATATTTACCCCGAAGATCCAAAACGAGTACAATATGCAACATTCTTATTGGAAGAGGCAGCATTAAGTTGGTGGAAGCATGCCAAGCAGAGATGGTTGGATACCGGAGTTCAAAGTAATTGGATTGAGTTCGTAAGGGAATTTCAGCATAAGTACATTCCTCAAGTAACCAGGGATGCTCGAGAGGCCGAGTTCATGAACTTAGTACAAGGGTATATGTCAGTAGTTGAATACGAGGCCAAGTTTGTTAGGTTAATACAATATGCACCACACATCTTGAGCGACGAGCGTCGCAAAACAAAGAGATTTGTTGATGGATTGAAACCGGACCTACGGTGGGTATTAGCTCCTTTTGATATTGAGGGATATACTCGGGCTGTGGATAAAGCCCTAAACACTGAGGTAACACACAAGAGTATTGGCCAGAATTCAAAACATCAAGACCCAACTAATGATAAACTACCACAAGGAGAGAAACGAGTTGCCAGCCAAATTGCTCATATACAAAAGAAGAAACCTAGGCATACCCAACAACAATCCTCGCAAGTACCCCTAAAGGTCCAAGATGAAACCATTTGTGACTTCTGTCATGGGCCGCGACATACTGAAGAGAATTGCTGGAAAAAGGCCGGCTTATGTTTGCGATGTGGTAGTAATGAACACCAGATCCGTGAATGCCCAAAGAAAGCCAAACAAAGGCAACCAAGGAGAGGAAAAACTATTATCGGAACTTCAAGAAATCCACTAGAAAAAGGTAGGGCCAACGCTATGGACGGAGATGTGCATCCCAAACCTTCAAGTAATGTGAAGGGTACGGTACATGTTCTTCGCACGCCAGTTAAGGTCCTATGACCCTGGCGTCATGCATTCATTCATTGCATTACAATTATGTGCTTATTTATTTTCTGAGTGCCTTTTCTAGGGATTTAGGTCATTATGATATATATATAAACACTTCTCTTCTCGGCTAGTAATCATTACTACCCCTAGTTTATGAAGTTATTAATGACAAAATATGAGATCATCCTAGAAAAGGATGAAAAATACTATCAAAATTATTTTATGACAAACTGAGAATCTGAGGATAGATTCTTTTTAAGGGGGGTGGATTGTAACAGCCCTAACCTGGGCCGAGTTGGAAAAGGTAAAGTAAAGGGGTTATTTAAGAAGCACTTATAATCTCGGTCCTTATTTATTCTCTTCATGCATTACATCTTATGTGACTTATGTGCTTTTATGTGTTACACTTTAATGATCGTAGATTTAATTATTTCCTTTATTTAACTCGTATCTTGATACTCTTCTCATAAAATCCTAGAATTCTAGTATTCATTCCCTTTTAGCACCTAAAACCCTTTCATACGCTTCAAAACCCATTTCTACAGTTTTAGGTTGGAAATTACGAAAATACCCCTACAGTTCAAAAATATTCCTACGTTCCCCGAAACACTTTCACTACCCAATATTGTAACCAAAAGAATCCTCACATTATTTCGAGGATCGTGATACTATCCGTGAACCATAATTCCCATCCTAACTCCCGTAGCATAAAAAACCGACGAAAACCCTAGTTTATGATTCGATTATCAATAAATCCCTACTCATCTACTTTTTGATATTCAAAATTATAACGAAAACGATCCTTAAATTATTTTATGAATTTTCATGCATTTACCAAAAACTCGATCTCACCATAGCATATTTTATAAATATTTTTCTTTCCAAAAATCATCATTTTATTTTAAACGATTAACTTTTATTCAAAAGTCGAAATTATACTTAAAACGATTCTTGAATTTTTCTCTACATTATAGTGATTTTTCCCAACTTTCAACTTTATCATGGCTTCGTTTATATAATTTTCTCATGATTTTCATCAACTTTAGTGTTCATAATTTATAAACAAAAAGTCTAAATATTCCACATTTATAATCAAAACGAAGCTCGTTTTTCACTCATTCTTTCATTAATTCACTACTTGAAGCTTTTACCTCTCGACTCTTGAATAAATTTTATATCATTTTACATTTATTTTTATTCAAGATGACATCATCCATGACCACATGGTCTTCTAGAAGGATTAAACAAATGAGCATAATTTCTCCACATTTCCTAAATAATTACCAAGCATTTGTTCATAATATAATTTAACCACATCTCCTAATTAATCACCAAGCATTTGTATGAATTAGGAGACATCCACATCTTCCATAAACTTTCATTTATTGCTTAAAGACCCCTCATGACTACCTATAAATACCCCCTTAAGCCTCATTTATAACTCACAAATCAACACACAAAATCACTCTCTTCTCTCCCCAACCTCACACCATTCCCACTCTCCCTCTCTAAGGTATGTTTTTCTTCTATTATTTCATGCTTTATATTATGTTCTTAGTATAATAATAATAGTAGCATGTCTAGGATTAATTAAATTATGCTTTAGGAATTTTATTTTATGAAATATGTGCATAAAGTGTAGTTAAATACAATGTGTGCACATTATGGAATTTTATTTAATTAAATCCATGAATTATGATATGATGTAATGTGAGTATGTATTTAAATGATTATGATCTTGTTTGATTCATGCCTAGAATAATTTGTTTAGAATTATTTTTCATAGAGAATTTATATATTTTGCTATATTATGCTTCAAATCTTATGTTATGAATATGAATATAATCAACCATGTGTAGAACATTTTATGAATACTTGAAGATATGATTAAATTCATGTTTAGGAATTTATTTATGAATCATATTTCATGAAAAGTTTATATATTATGCTCATTTATTCTTTAATCTTATCTTATGACTATGAATTTGATCAAGAATGCCTAGAACATCTTATGAATGTTCAAACATGATGAAAAACATGTTCTTGATGTTCTTGAAATATGTGTGTACCGTGTGCTAGTGTGTGTAAGTGTGTGTTTGATTTTATGTTTAAAAGTATTTAATCCCCTATGTTTAAATAGTAACCGTTTTTCAATAGTAACCTTGACTTTTGACTTTAAATATGAATTTTGACCAATAATCTCATGTAGTAATTTATAAGAATTAATATGACATAAAATTTGGGTTTTTATGAAAGGATTTTATCTAACGATTTTAAAATCGGGGATTAAATAACATTTTCAAAATCGAGTTCACTTTTATTAAAAATAAACCTTAATTTGGATTTATAAATTCAATAAGAATTTCTTGGTTAATTCGGTTGTGTGACTTTGGTATCGGTATGTTTTACAATAATATTTCAATTCTAGATTACCGAATTTCCTGTACCTTACCGTTACTCCTTGTTATAACATGCCTTAATTGTACGCATTCATGTGTCGCATTAGTATAGAAAGAACCTAGTTCTCTAAGTCCGTAGTAGTTCACTACTTTCAGGAACTAGGTCTGGATAGTGGAACCCCGAATACTTTACTTGATTCCGTATCATAGCAGGTGAGGTTAAAATATTTTCAACTGGGATCATGAATCTACATAAAAATATTTTATTATTTATCCCAATAAGGGATCAGTCTTATTTTTCCCTAATTATAGTATTATCCCCTTCCTGGGAAAATATATGATATAAGGATATCTATTATCCTATTATATAAAATAAAATCCTTGTTTTAAGTATAAGTTACAAACATATCATACTCAAGTCCGTTTTGGCGAGTATTGATATAATGTAACTCTATTCTGTATTTAAAATGCAAGATCTGTATCTGTTGGGCCCGGTGGTACGGTAGAACTAATAGTCGGGTGGCAAGGGCCATCGTCTATTACTATACCTGCCGCCAAATCTGATCTTAATGATGGCTTAACTGAAGGTTAGTTATTCCACATTAAGTGACGGGAAAGGTACGTCCCTCCCTCTGTCTGTATCTGGATCTCGAGGGGTTGCTCCCGACAGATCATGGAGGAAGAAGGCTGGATTGATTCTGTTATTTCTGATTTCATTCTGTTTAAGGAGTAAAGGATGGAGAACGCCTACTTGCAGGGCATTAATACTTTATTGTCGTATGGTTCATATTTTCAAGAATCTGATACCCAGTCCCCCTTATTCCCTTTTTCTCAAAATAAATATGAACCAAATATTTGTATTGATTATTATTTTATTGATTTCCGGTATAGTACTATTAATATATTATTTTATTAATAGTATCAAACTTCAACTTTTATAGTCAAACACTTTTTCAAATATACCTATACGTATATATGTAGTTCCAACTACCCCCTCACTTAGTCACTTTGACTAACCCTCGCACTTTACAACTCATGGTTTCAGGTTTAACGGACGCTTACTAGAAGGTATCTTGAAGCCTAGTGTGTCTTCTCGTTAGCATGGTAGTCAAGGTTCTTTAGAATAAGTTATGCTTCTGAGCTTGTAAATTTTCTATCACGGCATGGTCACTACTTTTGATATCTATACTATGCCATTACTGGCTTATTTATTGCATTCCCCTATCATAGTTTTGAAAGTTTTTAAATTATAAGATTTTCGCTGCAGTGTTTAATACTCTGATATTGTATAGCACTGTCCGTTCGCCAGAGTGTTTCTCGGGTGCTAGGCCTCACATCCACTCGGGAGATACTTTGGTGCGGGGTTGTAGTGTATAGGGGCGCTACAAAAGCACCCGGCCGGGTAGAAGGAAGGCAGTAGCTACTGCAAGTGGTGTCCCCGCCCGGGGACGAAATCAGTTAAAACTCTCCCCGGCCGGGGAGAGTGTTGCAGAAACGGAGCAGCAGCAGTTCATTCCTTCCCCTGTTTTGGTTCTCCATGACAGTCGCAGCGAGGTAACACACACAACACTCAAGGCAAAATCTAAGGCAACAATTACAGCAGCTAAAGCAAGGAAATGAGGCCACAACAAGACACAACAACAGCGGCAAACCGCACGCAGCAAGAGCAACAAGAAAGAAATTCCAGTCATGGCTCAGGTTATCAGACTTTCAGTCACGTTTTTTTAGCTCCAAACGTGGTGAACTTTCACATACACTTCATATAAATCAAATTCCAGTCCAAGATCAAGTAAAGGAAGCTAGAATGGTCATATATCATGCATTAATCCTCAAAGAATTCGAAATTAAAGCCATGGATTCAAAGAATGCAATTTAAACCTAACTATTCATTCAAATAATCATATCTCAATCAATCATGGTTCAAACTCAGAGTTTCTTGAATCAAAATGACTAAAATTGAGTGGAGAAAACAATCATAAACTTACCCCTTCAATTTGGTTGAGTTTGGAAAAGATTAGAGCTCAAAATCTCTCAAGGTGAATAGTGACGAGAATAGTGGTTGATCTCCAAGTTTGCAGCTATTTCTTCTCTTTCCTTGGCCTTGGACGAAATGTAATTGGAAGCATCCGGTAGAGGGTTTAACTAGGGTCATGTGGGTTCAAACTTTGCTCAATTTGGTTAACCATGGTTCAAGATATGATTAAAATAGTGGGAGGTGGTCATTTAGGCGGACGTCGCAAGTTCCGGTTAATTTTCGGAGGTCAAAACGAGCTTAGAAAAATATGAGGCTTGTTCTATTGAACTTGAATCTTCGATACGAGTTCAGCGGAGGTGAAGGAACTCGAATCCGAGTTCCCGAGCTCAAGATATCACATACGGAACCAAGGGTGCGCTAATTGCTCGTTAGCCCCCGATTTGGTTCCACAAATCAAAATAAATTCGTTACCACGTTAAACGAGATCGAAAACATAAAACGAGCGTGTAGACATGTTCATAACACATAAATCTACGACATACTGAATTTTCACGAAATTTCAACATCAAATCATATAAGAACGAAGCTCGTTTAAATCACTCAAAAACAATGCATTAACAATTTCATAATAATTCCAAATTAAATAAACACATTTATATCTCATTTTTAAATTGAAATTCAAAGTCAACGATTTAGGTTGTAATTAATTAATATAATAAAACATGATTAATTAAAATTAATACTAAGTATCAATTAAATAATTTCCAATCTTTAACGAAATAAAAGGAAATAAAATAATAACAATTTTATAATAAAATTAAATATTTAAAACACTTATAAATAATTAATCACATAATTAGATAATTTAATTGTACAATTTATAAACACATACGGCATATTTGCACAAATGAAAAACCGGGGCGTTACAATCTCTCCCCCTTAAAAAGAATCCGTCCTCGGATTCACTGCATGCCTAAAACAATTAGTGAGGGAACCCCGTCCATCGCAAGCAATAAGGAGAGAACCCCGTCTCTCGAAGAACAATGTGAGAACCCCGTCTCTCAAAAGCAACAAAGAGAGAGAACCCCGTCTCTCAAAAGAAGCAAAGAGAGAACCCCGTCTCTCAAAAACAACAAAGAGAGAGAACCCCGTCTCTCAAAAGAAGCAAAGAGAGAACCCCGTCTCTCAAAAACAGGAATTACATCAGAGAATAAACACCAAGAAAAAAAAGATTTCAAAATGTGAGTTACAATAATGAATAATCACGTAGATGACACAGGGACACGTAATAAAATCAATAACAACATAACAAGGAACAACGAAATTAATTAACTAGCAAGGTATAGGACATTAAGAATCACTTAAATCAAATTACATGTATGCATATGCCATGAATGATTTATGTACCGTTCACCGTAGCCAAGAAATTTGAAGTTGACGAATATCATGGTCCAATTGTATAATGCATCCCAAAACTAGCTTGGCTCTTGACTTATCTTTAATGCCCTTAATATATGTGTTCGCTTGAAGAGAAAACATCTCTCGACTGGTCCTACTTGACTCTTTCACCTGTATCACCTTCTTCAGTTTGGCGATTTCCTTGGAATTCAATTTACCCTTAGGATCGTGTTCACTTCCTTCTTTAACTCTTCACCCTTAACCTCTATATCTCCTCTTGACACGTCTAATTATTTCAACCAGTCGAACTGTGCTTATCTTACATATCATCAGAACATTCCTTCTATGAATCATGTTTGAATCTTCTATTCTTGTTCATGCCCGAATTCACCATATTCAAGATCAACTACTTCCAACGTCCTAAATTCGATTTCCATCTCATGATCGTTCCCACCATTTGACCAACCTTTTCGTCGATCCTTTCTCATCTCTTATACATGGTAGTAGCTGTGCATTGAGTTCTGCTCCATGTAATCTCTTAATTCAAGATAAAACTTTCTTAATAAGCCTTGATGCTTAATCCAAATCCTTTAACGATCATTACTTTCCAAGTTCCTTTAACTTAATATCCTCTGAAGCCCTTATGAAGGAACGACTGACAACTGAGTGAGGTTTATATGTCGTGCACTATCCACACTCCTTGTCATCCTCCCTGTGGTAATCTTCAACTCGAATTTTAATGACTTAGCTCTCGCCTTGACAATTTAATCGTTAAGGCCTCCTTATTCATTTCCAATCACCAGCATTAAGCTTCCATGTCTTCCATGGCTTGCATTTTGGTTATTCTTACCGAATAATTCTTCGAGCATAGCTGCAAGCTTTAATTTTGTTTCTTGGTCATGCTCTCCCCCTTAAAAATTTCCACCTTTACATCTTAAATTCCATCGACACTTCTTTCATCGGACTCCTTGACAAGTAATTTCCATTAGGAGGAGTTTTACTCACAATAGCAATCCAAATCCTTTGCCCTTCACTTCTTATCTAATTCTCAGAACCCCATTTCCTAATCTTGTTCGATCCATGCACCCAAGGCAACATCTAAGGTAACAATTACAGCAGCTAAAGCAAGGAAATGAGGCCACAACAAGACACAACAGCAGCGGCAAACCGCACGCAGCAATAGCAACAAGAAAGAAATTCCAATCATGCCTCAGGTTATCAGACTTTCAGTCACGTTTTTTGAGCTCCAAACGTGGTGAACTTTCACATACACTTCATATAAATCAAATTCCAGTCCAAGATCAAGTAAAGGAAGCTATAATAGTCATATATCATGCATTAATCCTCAAAGAATTCGAAATTAAAGGCATGGATTCAAAGAATGCAATTTAAACCTAACTATTCATTCAAATAATCATATCTCAATCAATCATGGTTCAAACTCAGAGATTCTTGAATCAAAATGACTAAAATTGAGTGGAGAAAACAATCATAAACTTACCCCTTGAATTTGGTTGAGTTTGGAAGAGATTAGAGGTCAAAATATCTCAAGGTGAATAGTGATGGGAATAGTGGTTGATCTCCAAGTTTGCAGCTATTTCTTCTCTTTCCTTGGCCTTGGATGAAATTTAAATGGAAGCATCAGGTAGAGGGTTTAACTAGGGTCATGTGGGTTCAAACTTTTCTCAATTTGGTTAAACATGGTTCAAGATATGATTAAAATAGTGGGAGGTGGTCATTTAGGCGGACGTCGCAAGTTTCGGTTCATTTTTGGAGGTCAAAACAGCTTAGAAAAATATGAGGCTTGTTCTATTCAACTCGAATCTTTGATACGAGTTCAACGGAGGTGACTGAACTCGAATCTGAGTTCCCGAGCTCAAGATATCACATACGGAACCAAGGGTGTGCTAATTGCTCGTTAGCCCCCGATTTGGTTCCACAAATCAAAATAAATTCGTTACCACGTCAAACGAGATCGAAAACATAAAACGAGCATATAGACATGTACATAACACATAAATCTACGACATACTGAATTTTCACGAAATTTCGACATCAAATCATATAAGAACGAAGCTCGTTTAAATCACTCAAAAACAATGCATTAACAATTTCATAATAATTCCAAATTAAATAAACACATTTATATCTCATTTTTAAATTGAAATTCAAAGTCAATGATTTAGGTTGTAATTATATTAATATAATAAAACATGATTAATTAAAATTAATGCTAAGTATCAATTAAATAATTTCCAATCTTTAACTAAATAAAATAAAATAAAATAAAAGGAAATAAAATAATAACAATTTTATAATAAAATTAAATATTTCAAACACTTATAAATAATTAATCACATAATTAGATAATTTAATTGCACAATTTATAAACACATACGACATATTTGCACAAATGAAAAATCGGGGCGTTACAATGTCTTTTTCTTTGTATTGTAATTTGAGAGTAGAGATAGGTGGTGAGGTTTTATTTTCATTTTGGAGACAATGCACCCATGGAGTAAGATGGACCACATTCAAGTAACAAGGAGACCATAAGTGAAGACCCCTCAATATGTTAGGGAGGGGAATCTCAATTGTAAAAATGTAATAGAGATAGGGCTCGTATTTTGTTACCGCTTTCCCTTATGTGATTTAAACTGTTGATATGGCATGTATGTTAGAACTTGTGATTATGGAGTGGCTCCCACATATCACGCATAAGATAGGTAGAACCCATGATCGTTACATGTTAGTATCATGCTAGGACATGTTATCTGTTTATGTGCTTGTTTGAAATGCATTTAAGTGTACTTGCATTAATCAAGACTAATAAAATTGGATAACATATATGTTGGTGAGGTCGAACCGGACAACTCTCCGGTTGATTCGAAAATTCCCATTAAATATTAAGCTAATTTCGAACAAATAGGTGTTTAATTCGAGATGCAAATTTTGAATTAAATTCCTAGCATTCCATCAATAGGTTTTAAGTTTAGTAAGTAAAGCTAGTTATTGTCCCCGATTCGTGGGATAGCTAGTGGAGCTTATTAGTTCTTAGTTAGCTAATTGATCATTTTAAATGATCAATATTTCGTGATCAATTTTGGCAAGGGCGATGTCCGCGAGTCGTGGGTCGTTCGAACTAAGTTTTGATCATGATCTTATGATTGATAGGTCTAGCTTAACGCCTAAGTAAATATGGATGTCGCACGAGTCGTGGGTCCATATTGAAAGATAGGTGATGCAAAAATAATTACTAAGAGTTCTAAAGGTGTTAGAATTGGTAGGTTGTACCTACCTAGGGTTACTTAGAATGTCCGCGAGTCGTGGGTTTGAGGTAAAATGCCTAGGATCTTAGTACCCATTGGGAAACGTGTTCCTCTTAGATCTTTGGGAATTATAGATCTTTGAAAAACAGTGGGAGCTACATTAGATTAAAGACCTTATCTTTTGTATATCGTTATAATTCAGCATGCTCACTAGTTCTCTGTTTTACCATTTAGGTCGTAGATTCTGTGATTCTCTATGTGTTTTGAAATGGGAACCAAAAACCCTCTTGTATCGATCCTCGAGTCAAACAAGTTGACTGGTCCCAACTATTCTGATTGGCTGAGGAATCTAAAAATCATTTTAGATTCTGAGAAGAGAACTTATGTTCTCTTCGAAGGGGAGTCTAGTCCCGAAGGGGAGGCTCCTACTCGGGCCGAGCGGGAAGCGATCCAGAAGTGGAAGGATGATAATCTCCAAGCCCGTTGCCTTATCTTGGCTAACATGTCTCCGGACTTGCAAAGGCAACATGAGGCCATGGAATTTGCTTGGGAGATTTACGACCACTTAGAGCAACTTTACCGCCCTCATGAACGTGTTATAAGGTATAACACTTCAAAGGAATTGTTCCACTTGAGAATGAGGGAAGGTTCTAGTGTCCATGAGTATGGACTCAAGTTTCTCGCCCTTACTGAGAAACTTGCTTCCATGGACATGCCTGAATGATGAGCTTTCAGTGGACTTGTTGCTAGCCTCGCTCCCACCATCATTCAACCCATTTGTCCTTAACTTCAATATGAATCATGCTGGTGCTACTGTAGCTGAGCTGATTAGTCAGCTTGTGACTGCTGAAAGCACGATCAAGAAGGACAATAAGGTTTTGATGGTGAATGCTCCATCTTCCTCTTCTGGGCCTTCTAAAGGTAAGGGCAAGAAAGCCCAAAAGAAGAAGAAGAAACCCCTTAGGCCCACTGGTGGCGTATCGATGGGGAAGGCCCAAAAGAAGAAGCGTGATCAGAAAGAGGATGTTTGCTTCCATTGTGGCAAAGCGGGACATTGGAGGAGAAACTGCCCAGAGTACAAGGCTACTCTAAAGAAAGGTATGTTTCTCGTTGAAATAAATCTTTCTATTAATTCTAGTTCTTGGGTACTTGATACCGGTTGTGGAACTCATATCTGTAATGATGTACAGATGCTAAGTGAAGTCCAACAACTGAAAGAAGGAGAATGTGTCTTGAAGATCGGCGATGGCTCAAACGTTGAAGCTCGAGCTTTAGGCACAATTAGATTAGATTTAGGTAGTTTTGAGTTAGTCTTAAAAAAAGTCCTTCATGTACCGAGCATTATTCGTAATATAATTTCAGTTCCAATTTTAGATTGTGAAGGTTATGAAACTTATATTAAGAATGGTAAATACTTTATCAAACGGAACAAGTCTTCCGTTCACATCCGTACTCTAAGTAATGGACTTTATCTAACTCAGAATATCAATATTATGAATATACAATGCGAAACTAAACGTAAGAGAGATGACAAAGTTTCAGCTCCCTTATGGCACGCTAGATTAGGACACATTTCCTAGAACAGAATTAGCAAGATAAACACTTTAGGATCATTCTCTGAAAATGATCTCAAAGAGCTAACTTCTTGCGAATCCTGTCTCAAAGGAAAACTGTCCAAAGTTCCTTTTAAAGGAACTGTGGAACGTGCTACTAAGGTCTTGGATTTGATCCATACTGATGTTTGTGGACCGTTTAGTGTAAGCACTAGAAACAATCATCAGTATTTCATAACCTTTACCGACGACTTTAGTCGATATGGTTATATATACTTAATGAAGTATAAATCTGAAGCTTTTGAGAAATTCTTAGAATTTCAAAAGGAGGTTGAGAACCAAACTGGTCACAAGATCAAAGCACTTCGATCTGATCAAGGAGGCGAGTATCTTAGTGATGAATTCCTTAATCATCTCAAAGATAATGGGATTATCTCTCAGTGGACTCCTCCGGGAACTCCTCAGCTTAATGGAGTTTCTGAGAGAAGGAATCGAACTCTACTTGATATGGTTCGTTCCATGATGAGTTTCACTGACTTACCACCTTCTTTCTGGGGTTATGCCCTAGAAAGTGCAGCAAAGATTTTGAATCTAGTTCCCTCTAAGTCAATCCCGAAAACGCCCTATGAAATGTGGCATGGTAAAATCCCTAGTTATTCTTACTTAAGAATTTGGGGTTGTCCTGCTTACGTGAAGAGGACAGTGGGATATAACTTAGAATCTCTTTCCAACTATGCTACTTTGTGGGTTATCCTAAGGAATCCATAGGATACTACTTCTATGATCAATCTGAACAAAACGTGTTTGTTTCCAGAAATGCCACTTTTCTGGAGGAACCGTTCCTGAAAGAAAAGAAAGGCAAGATCATAGAATTAGAGGAAGTAGAAAGTGACCCCACGCCACCCACTGAAGAAACGTCCCCTTCTTATCAACAACAACCAATCACGAATTTTGATACATACGTAAATCCTCCTCTAAGGCGTTCTGAACGCACTCCTAGACAGCAGGAGAGATGGTATGGATTCTTCCATGAAATCTCTCAAAAGGATAATGATCCTTTAACATATGAGGAGGCACTTTCAGATTCTGACTCTGAACAGTGGATAGAAGCCATGAAATCCGAAATGGATTCCATGAACTCCAACCAAGTTTGGACCTTGGTAGATTTGCCTAATGGGGTCAAACCCATAGGTTGCAAATGGATCTTTAAGAGAAAGCTTGGAGTTGATGGAAGCATTGCAGCCTACCAAGCAAGACTGGTTGCAAAAGGATTCACTCAAAGACTCGGCGTGGACTTTGATGAAACCTTTTCGCCAGTTGCAATGGAAAAGTCTATTCGGATCATGCTTGCCATTGCTGCGTATTATGACTACGAGATATGGCAAATGGATGTGAAAACTGCCTTTCTCAATGTTGACATTGATAAAGACATTTATATGGAGCAACCCATAGGTTTCACATTCAGTGGGAGTGAGCAAAAGGTTTGCAAACTCCAAAGATCAATCTATGGATTGAAACAGGCTTCGAGGAATTGGAACATTCGATTTGATGAATCAGTCAAAGCGTTTGGCTTCATTCAAATTTTGAATGAGTCCTGTGTGTATAGAAAGTAATTGGAGACCTCAGTGCAATTCTTAGTGCTTTATGTTGATGACATCCTTCTTATTGGGAATTCGAAGGATGACAAGAAAGTAACTAAGTTATGGTTAGCGAACCAATTCGAGATGAAAGATCTTGGTGATATGTCCTATATTCTTGGAATTAAAATCTATAGAGATAGATCTAGAAGGTTAATAGGACTATCACAGTCGATGTACATTGACAAAGTATTGAAGAGATTCAATATGGAGTCAGCAAAGGTTAAGAACCTTCCTATGAGTGTAGGAACATGTCTTTCAAAGAAGATGTGTCCTAAGACTAACTTTGAGAAGGAAAGAATGACTCATACACCTTATGCATCAGCAATAGGTAGCATAATGTATGCAATGTTATGTACTCGACCGGATGTGGCTTATGCACTTAGTGTAACAAGTCGTTTCCAATCTGACCCTGGAGATGGTCACTGGGCTACCATGAAGAATATTTTTAAGTACCTGAAAAGTACTAAAGATTTATTCTTAGTTTACGGAGGTCAGAAAGATCTTATTGTCGAAGAATACTGCGATGCAAGCTTTGCACCAGACTTAGATGATTTTAAGTCAATGTCAAGATACATTTTCTGCCTAAACGGCGGAGCAGTGAGTTGGAAGAGTTCCAAGCAAACTACCACTGCAGATTCGACCATTGAGGCCGAATACTTAGATGCAAATGATGCAGCTAAGGAAGGTGTTTGGATTAGAAACTTCATTGAAGAGTTGAATGTTGTTCCTAGCATGAAAGACCCCATTTCTGTGTTTTGTGACAACATTGGGGCGGTTGCTCAAGCAAGAGAACCAAGATCTCACCAACGGACCAAGCACATTATGAGGAAGTATCACCTAATCCGTGATATTATCAAAAGAGGAGATCTGCAAATTGAGAGGGTCACATCAGCAGAGAACGTGGCAGATCCACTTACTAAACCCCTTAGTCGACAAGCTTTCCAAGGTCATCTTCAGAATATGGGACTTAGAATAGCTTTAGAATGGCTTTGACGGGCAAGTGGGAGATTGTTAGGAATAGTGCCCTAAAAGCCGATTGTATATCCGCTTTGTGCTTTTCCTTATTGTAATCACAGACAATCTTTGAATAAAATAACGTATTGAGGCAACACTTCTTTATATGCTCTTGTTTGGTATGCGTTTACTTTAGCTGTGCATGTATGAGAACTCCCCTAATCCTGATGACTTTAGGACTCTACCATTTAGGTGAAATGGTTTATGAAACGAGCCCTATATCACAGAAGTCATGATTAGTAAAATGCTCCAAGCCGATGAGTCCTACAGACAGTGGGAGTGTCAACCTGACTCCTCTAAGGGTTACTTGTGGGATCACGCCCTTAAGAAGGATCACCTTGTTTCATGGAGGTACAAAGTGTATAGTTGATACGTGCGTGATACATGAGGGTGCTTACTTTAATAAGTTAGTTCACTGAGGTGCCACGTGTGAGAAGATTCCTAAATGGGAAAGGAAGTTTCTATTTCAGGAAATGGGAACTTCCAGATTAGGAAATATCTCACGGGTCATTGATGTGATTAATTGATCCTTAGACTTGTGGTTCCATGTCACTTTATGAGTTAACTCTGTAGTCTTAGGTATAAGCTTTAAAGGGTGTCGCCTTAGACAACTGTTTCAAGGCTTATGCTGGGGCTGTACAAGTGATTCATGAAAGTGAATGAGAATCAAGAAAGGACCTACACTTGCATTTGCAAGGTGATCTCTTATTGTGAAAGTCATTCATATGCTATATGGAGTCCTTGGCCAAGGAAGTAGATCAAGACATCAAGAAAAGGGTTTCTTGGATTGAGATCAAATGGATATGAAATGCACTTAGCTTTAAGACCGGATTATTAGGGTTCTGATTTTTCCCTTACCCTAGATCTTGGTTGAGAGATAGTAAATAGGAGGATTGTATCTCACATGAATCAATGACTTAAAGGTTCTGTCGAATCTCAACATTCCAATTGAGCTAGGGGTTAAACACCTATTGCTAGACTATGGTCGTTTAATCTGTGGACTGATTAATTAATTAGTGAATTAATTAATTAGTTTCACTGCTAATTGAATTGAGAACCTAGAGGGTCACACACAACAACTTGGTTACATGAGTTGAGGCTTTAAAATGATTAAACGAGTTAATCGGGCCGAGAGGGTTCCACACGTGTGAAACCACACATGTGGGTCACGTGAGTGACACGTGTCATTATGACACGTGTCTCACGTGAATATATATATACTGTATATATATTAAATAATTAATTTGTTAATTATTTAATAGACTTTGGTTTAATTTTGAATTAAAAAGAAAGTATAATTTTGGAGAAAAATAATCTAGTTAATTAATTGTGAATGAATTAATTAGATAAAATAAGTTATTTATTTTAAATAAATAAAGTATAAAATTATCCAAAAATAGTTTGGATATTTTAGCTCTCTTGAAAGTTGATTTGAATTTGAATTCAAAGTCAAAGTCAAAATTACTTGATGATCAAGTAATAGGAGAGAGGGACCAAATCCTTAGTCCATGAGGACTAGGAATTTCGGCCACTCCCTTCTTATAAATAGGGGAGCTCAAACTCCTCTTGGAGCTAATCGAGAATTCTTTTGGTTCATGTGTTGAACACCATCCTTTCTCCAAGATAAACAAAACCCTAGGTTAAGCCTAAACACTAACTAGAGAACTAGCATCATTACTAGTTAGATTGTAGTCAAGTTGGTGGACTATCTCTTGAGAGCTTCAAGTTAGAAGTTTGAAGATTCGAGCTTTACCGAGGAGAGGGGATCAAGCCACGAGAAGAGCATTCTTGGGTGGCTTGAAACGCTTCAAGAAAGGCAATTAAGAAAGTAAGTTTCTAATTCCTTCGAATTTGGATACACGATTACGAGTCGAAGATCCTTTTGTTGGAAAAATTTTAAATTTCTGCTGCTTTCTGATTCGTGTTTTCCAACATTTCATACATGCATAGCTAAAGTAAACGCATACCAAACAAGAGCATATAAAGAAGTGTTGCCTTAATTCGTTATTTTATTCAAAGATTCTCTGTGATTATAATAAGGAAAAGTACAAAGCGGATATACAATCTGCTTTCTAGGGTACTATTCCTAACAATCTCCGACTTACCCGTCATAGCCATTCTAAAGCTACTCTAAGTCCCATCTTCTGAAGATGACGTCGGAAAGCTTCTCGACTAAGGGGTTTAGTAAGTGGATTTGCCACGTTCTCTGCTGATGCGAGCCTCTCAATTTGCACATCTTCTCTTTTGATAATATCACGGATTAGGTAATACTTCCTCATAATGTGTTTGGTCCGTTGGTTAGATCTTGGTTCTCTTGCATGAGCAACCGCGCCAGTGTTGTCACAAAACACAGTAATGGGGTCTTTCACGCTAGGAATAATATTCAACTCTTGACTGATGTTTCTAATCCAAACACCTTCCTTAGCTACATCATTTGCAACTAAGTATTCAGCCTCAGTGGTCGAATCTGCAGTGGTCGTTTGCTTGGAACTCTTCCAACTCACTACTCCACCGTTTAGGCAGAAAATGTATCCTGACATTGACTTAAAATCATCTAAGTCAGATGCAAAGCTTGCATCGCAGTATCCTTCGACAGTAAGATCTTTCTAACCTCCGTAAACTAAGAATAAATCTTTAGTACTTTTCAAGTACTTAAGAATATTCTTCACGGCAGCCCAATAACCATCTCCAGGGTCAGATTGGAAACGACTTGTTACACTAAGTGCATAAGCCACATCCGGTCGAGTACATAACAGTGCATACATTATGCTACCTATTACTGATGCATAAGGTGTATGAGTCATTCTTTCCTTCTCAAGGTTAGTCTTAGGGCACAACTTCTTAGAAAGACATGTTCCTACACTCATAGGAAGGTTCTTAACCTTTGCTGACTCCATATTGAATCTCTTCAATACTTTGTCAATGTACATCGACTGCGATTCCTATTAACCTTCTAGATCTATCTCAATAGATTTTAATTCCAAGGATATAGGACGCATCACCAAGATCTTTCATCTCGAATTGGTTCGATAACCATAACTTAGTTACTTTCATGTCATCTTTCGAATTCCCAATAAGACGGATATCATCAACATAAAGTACTAAAAATTGCACTGAAGTCTCCAATTCCTTTCTATACACACATGATTCATTCGAAATTTGAATGAAGCCAAACGCTTTGACTGATTCATCAAATCGAATGTTGCAATTCCTAGAAGCCTGTTTCAATCCAAACGCATTGTAACTGGTGAAAAGGTTTCATCAAAGTCTACGGCGGGTCTTTGAGTGAATCCTTTTGCAACAAGTCCTGCCTTGTAGGCTGCAATGCTTCCATCAACTCCAAGCTTTCTCTTAAAGATCCATTTGCAACCTGTGGGTTTGACCCCATTAGGCAAATCTACCAAGGTCCAAACTTGGTTGGAGTTCATGGAATCCGTTTCGGATTTCATGGCTTCTATCCACTGTTCAGAGTCAGAATCTGAAAGTGCATCCTCATATGTTGAAGGATCATTATCCTTTTTGAGAGATCTCATGAAAGAATCCATACCATCTCTCCGGTTGTCTAGGATTACGTGCAGAACGCCTTAGAGGAGGATTTACGTGTGTATCGAAATTCGTCATTGGTTGTGGTTGGTCAGAAGGGGACGTTTTTTCAGTGGGTGGCGTGGGGTCACTTTTTACTTCCTCTAATTCTATGATCTTGCCTTTCTTTCCTTTAAGGAACGGTTCCTCTAGAAAAGTGGCATTTCTGAAAACAAACACCTTTTGCTCAGATTGATCATAGAAGTAGTATCTTATGGATTCCTTAGGATAACCTACAATGTAGCATAAGTTAGAACGAGATTCTAACTTATCTCCCACTGTCCTCTTCACGTAAGCAGGACAACCCCAAATTCTGAAGTAAGAATAACTAGGGATTTTACCATGCCACATTTCATAGGGCGTTTTAGGGACTGACTTAGAGGGAACTAGATTCAAAATCTTTACTACACTTTCTAGGGCATAACCCCAGAAACTCATCATGGAACGAACCATATCGAGTAGAGTTCGATTCCTTCTGTCAGAAACTCCATTGAGTTGAGGAGTTCCCGGACGAGTCCACTGAGAGATAATCCCATTATCTTTGAGATGACTAAGGAATTATTCACTAAGATACTCGCCTCATCGATCAGATCAAAGTGCTTTGATCTGGTGACCAGTTTGGTTCTCAACCTCCTTTTGAAATTCTTGGAACTTCTCAAAAGCTTCAGATTTATACTTCATTAAGTATACATAACCATATCGACTATAGCCATCAGTAAAGGTTATGAAATACTGATGATTGTTTCTTGTGCTTACACTAAGCAGTCCACAAACACCATAATGGATCAATCCAAGACCTTAGTGGCACGTTCCACAGTTCCTTTAAAAGGAACTTTGGACATCTTTCCTTTGAGTCAAGATTCGCAAGAAGTTAACTCTTTGAGATCATTTTCAGAGAATGATCCTAAAGTGTTTATCTTGCTAATTCTGTTCTTGGAAAGGTGTCCTAAGCTAGTGTGCCATAAGGGAGCTGAAACTTTGTCATCTCTCTTCCAAGTTGCTTCTTCGGACTTGCGATCTCCCCGTAGAACCTTATCTAAAGGAGTTAGCTGAACCCTAAATCCTTTGGTATTCTCGTCCGAAATCTTCCCCAGTTGTGGCACAAGTGTCAAGTTCTGTCCCAAGTGTACCTCTTCCATCAGAAAAGTCCCCATCTATTCCCGGAAATACTTCCTCAATTCATTCCACAACTCCACGCGGCTCCATAGATCTCAGGTTTAGGTTACCGCTCTTACCCATTTGTGAGAAACCCTTTCTTGGTGTTGCCTTTAAGAAGACTCGGTCACTGTCTTCGAATTCAGAGTCTTTCCTTCTTCATTTTGCATGACTCTGTTGTCGGTCTTGTACCACTCCCACATGTGGCTGAACCTTTTGCACTTGTCGATGCAAAAGATCTTAGCTTGTGCATACACCTTCAGTCCATCTTGATCTGGCTTACTCCCTTCAAAAGATCCCTTCTGATCGGAGCCATCTGAACGTGCTAGCCAATGAGACGAGACACACAACAAGAAGACTCCGTCTCCCAACAAGCAACGAGAGAACCCCATCTCTCAACAAGCAAGAGAGAACCCCCCGTCTCTCAACAAGCAACGAGAGAATCCCATCTCTCAACAAGCAACGAGAGAACCCCGTCTCTCAACAAGCAACGAGAGAATCCCATCTCTCAACAAGCAATGAGAGAACCCCGTCTCTCAACAAGCAATGAGAGAACCCCGTCTCTCATCCTATGTTCGAAGGGATCTCGCATCCCCCAAACATCTAAGTTTGAAAGAGTTGACATCTGACAAACTCCTAAATTCGGGAGAATGTAACATTCCCAAATAACTATAACTGAGGGAATCTAACTTCCCTCGAACACAAAAGTGGAAGAACCCAGCAACACTCAAGCACAAAAGCACACACATAACTACTCGAATCTAAAACATGCAAAGCACAAACAAGACACACAACAAAGGGCTTCCGAACGGTCGAGTCGTTCTCCATCAGTGAGGTAAAGGCTTCGTCACGTCAAGAGCGTCCCTCAAAGCTCACCGTAACAGACACACACAGTCAAGTATGTGCAACGTTAAGGTTACAAGTATCACAAGAATTAACTCATACTTAGTACAGGCTCACCAAAGTATCCAAACCATGCAATTCAATTACTAACTTCATACCTAGCAGTAACATGCATAGAAAGGTCATTCCATTCAATTTCCAAGCTCATGTCTTGTATTAACATGCATAGATAAAGTCAATTCGAGCATTTAATGTACATGAAGTTGTAAGTATCTAAGCATAGCAGTTTCAAGTCATACTTTACAATTAATTCAAGTTGTACTAATCAAGAAATCGTAATCTTAGTCATGTATAAGTCTATGCAATGCTTTGGCACACATACGTCATGTTCAATACGTATAAGGCATACATTTAATCACATAAGATCGTGCTTTCAAGGTAAACAACATATTCCTGATTCCTTTATATCACACTCTAACAATTAATTGAAGTCTCATATTCGAAATCATAGGTGAGTGTATGCATAGTCATCCCACATTATCATGCTCAAACGAACAACATAATTTAATCACATAAAGTCATGTTTTTAAGGTAAGTGGTAAATTCTCGATTCATTACTTATGCCTTACAAATTCGTAACATGCATCGGAGCACAAACTCAAGTCTTAGACACATTCAAGGTTTAGAGATATTACAATTAGATCCCCTTAGGTGATTCACATAAGTTTGGAATTAATACACAATCATCCCCTATGGTTTCTAACAATTTAACATAGTCCATTCCATCGTTAATTAATTAAGCATGATTCTTCAATTAAGCAAAAGTTCTCCCATAAGTAAATTAAACATAATTTTAACAAAATCATGCATCCCGAAAATAAGAAAACAACATTGTCTCACAAGTACTTATTCATGCTTTAAATCTATTCAACATAGCTCATAATTCTCAAGGTTACATTAATACAAGGGTTACTAGAGTTATCACATTGTAGAGCAATTTGTCCAAGGAAGCATTTATACAATTGCCCAAGTAGTAGACAATATAAATACAAACGTAACATCTACTGTCAATCATTACCGACATAACATAAGAGAGGCCATAAAATAAATCAAGTTTAGGTGAAACACATATATCAACAATAAAATATACCACCCGGTAAAGAACAATCATTTTCTACCTTACTGTATTCATGTTAGCACTTAAAGCAATTAGCATCGCAAATCACATACATATCAAATAATTACGTTCTAGCATATAACGTCACAAGTGTAACAATTCGGTAATGACATCCAAACCAAAATGTATGAGTGCAATGCTATGAATGCAATTCGTACCATTCACCGTAGTACGGAAGTCGTACTCATCATCCTCTTGTCCTCCGTTCAATGCATAGGTACATGCACGTGCCACGGGCCTTGTCCCCATCACCCGGTCCTTTAGCCTTCAGTTCGGTACAATTCCTTTCTATGTGTCCGGTGCTCCCACAATTAAAGCATTTCCCTAACTTCTTCCAACAATGATTCTCATCGTGGGTGATACTACCGCAATGCTCACACGGTTTATACCTATATGCAGTCGGAGGAGTCTTCTTCTCTTTTTCTTTGTTCCCCATAAAACGGCCCTTCTTCGGCGGAGGAGATTGAGAGAAAGAACTAGGGACAACTCTCTTAAGACCCGAACTAAAACAAGGATTAGCAACATTCTTCCTAGTTCCAAGTCTTTGTTCCTCCGCTTCAACTTCCATAGCTAGCCCGGTAGCGGTGGCCCAATCATTGGTCTCTACTTGAGTCAATGTAGCGCCCCCTAACACTACAACTCCCGCACCGTACTACCCTCGAGCGAATGTGAGACCTAGCACTCGAGAAATACTACGGCGAACGGTATAGACAGTACTTAAGTAGAGCGTAGGGTAAAATGCAGCGGAAAATGGAAGAATTTAAAATTTGCAACAAGCAACATGATAACACACAAAATAGTGTATGATATTGTAAGGGGGTAATATAATAGTGTAGTGTACGGAGTCAATGTGAGAGCAATTTATTAGCAATATACATGATCAGGATTAAATGCTCTTAATCTAAACCTGATCTAATAAATATGACACCTATAGCTTCAAAGATACCTCTAGGTGTCGTTTATCCTCGCTTCCTGAAATCATGTGTTTGAAACAGGCGAGGAATTAGTCAAAGTGACTAAGTGAAGGAAGATTAGATTTAGATATATATATATAGTTATATATATAGATATATATGTATATATAAAATCATAGCAATAGGATATAGCAAATATGATACGGTTCATAAATGAGAAACCGGGATAGGGGTATTTGGAGTTTATTTATAAATGATGAACCGTTTAATAAAAGATTTGTACCGTCTGCAAGTAAGGTGTCTCCCTCCGATCTCCTTAAAATATTTGTAAAACAGTACCGGGCTGATCAAGGCACCAGTACTTTAATAAAACTAAATATGATAATAACTCCGCAACACCGTAGTGTCCATAGGGGAGGAAACCCTACCGACGATATGTTTATATGTGGGAGGAAGCTATCTCTCCCAGGGAGGTTGTCTCCCTTGTAAGTCTCTTGGCGTGGAGTAACTAACCTCCAGCTAAACCACTACCAAGAGTTGGTGGCGGTCTGTGGCACCAACAATACTCTCGGCCCGTTACCTTCCGAGTATTGCTCGACACAGCTGCACGCCGGGCCCATTTTGATAAATAATAATGATTGACTTGCTTAGTCGGGAATCAGTTCTTAGTATTAATAGGACTGAAATATATAATGTCCGTATAAGATCCTGATTCCGACTTATTGGTATTTTCCTCATAAAGAGGAATATGTATAATATTGATATATATATATAGATAGATAGTGTTGGAAAACACGAATCAGAAAGCAGCGGAATTTAAAAATTTTCCCAACAAAAGGACCTTGAACTCGCAATCGTGTAACCAAATTCGTAAAGATAGAAAACTTACTTTTCTTTTATTCTTTCTTGAAGCGTTTCAAGCCACCCAAGGAAGTCTCTAGAGAAAGTCCACCAACTTGATCACAATCTAACTAGTAAGGATGCTAGTTCTCTAGTTAGTGTTTAGGCTTAACCTAGGGTTTAATTTAATCTTGGAGAAAGGAAGGTGTTCAACACATGAACCAAGAATTGTCTATTAGCTCTAAAGGGGAGCATGAGCTCCCCTATATATAGGAAAGGGGAGGGGCGGCCGAACCTAGTCCTAATGGACAAAGGATTTGGTCCCTCTCTCTCCTATTACTTGATGATCAAGTATTTTCCAACTTTGACTTTGAATTCTAATTCAAGTCAACTTTTAAGAGAGCTAAAAATATCCAAACTATTTTTGGATAATTTTATACTTTATTTATTATAAAATAAATAACTTATTTTTATCTAATTAATTAATTCGTAATTAATTAACTAGATTATTTTCTCCAAAATTAGACTTTCTTTTTAATTCAAAATTAAACCAAAGTCTATTAAATAATTAACTAATTAATCATTTAATATATATATATATAAATTCACACGTGTGTGACACGTGTCACAGTGACACGTGTCACTCACGTGAGCCACACGTGTGACTTCACACGTGTGGAACCCTCTTGGCCCGATTAACTCGTTTAATCATTTTCAAGCCTCAACTCATGTAACCAAGTTGTTGTGTGTGACCCTCTAGGTTCTCAATTCAATTAGCAGTGACCCTAATTAATTAATTCACTAATTAATTAATCAGTCCACAGATTAAATGACCATAGTCTAGCAACAGGTGTTTAACCCCTAGCTGAATTGGAATGTTTGGATTCGACAGAACCTTTAAGTCATTGATTCATGTGAGATACAATCCTCCTACTTACTATCTCTCAACCAAGATCTAGGGTAAGGGAATAATTAGAACCCTAATAATCCGGTCTTAAAGCTAAGTGCATTTCATATCCATTTGATCTCAATCCAAGAAACCCTTTTCTTGATGTCTTGATCTACTGCCTTGGCCAAGGACTCCATATGGCATATGAATGACTTACACAATAAGAGATCACCTTGCAAATGCAAGTGTAGGTCCTTTCTTGATTCTCATTCACTTTCATGAATCACTTGTGCAGCCCCAGCATAAGCCTTGAATCAGTTGTCTAAGGCGACACCCTTTAAAGCTTATACCTAAGACTACAGAGTTAACTCATAAAGTGAGAAGGAACCTCAAGTCTAAGGATCAATTAATCACATCAATGACTCGTGAGATATTTCCTAATCTGGAAGTTTCCATTTCCTGAAATAGAAACTTCCTTTCCCATTTAGGAATGTTCTCACACGGGGCACCTCAGTGAACTTACTTATTAAAGTAAGCACCCTCATGTATCACGCACGTATCAACTATACACTTTGCACCTCCATGAAACAAGGTGGTCCTTCTTAAGGGCGTGATCCCACAAGCAAGCCTTAGAGGAGTCAAGTTGACACTCCCACTGTCTGTAGGACTCATCGGCTTGGAGTATTTTACTAATCATGACTTATGTGATATAGGGCTCGTTTCATGAACCATTTCACCTAAATGGTAGAGTCCTAAAGTCATCAGGATTAGGGGAGTTCTCATACATGCACAGCTAAAGTAAACGCATACCAAACAAGAGCATATAAAGAAGTGTTGCCTCAATTCGTTATTTCATTCAAAGATTGTCTGTGATTACAATAAGGAAAAGCACAAAGCGGATATACAATCGGATTTTAGGGCACTATTCCTAACAGATAGGAAATCAAATAATAGATAGGTTTGGAAATCCTTTTATAATTAGGTATAGATATAAACATGATTCCAGTTGAAAATGTTTTAACCCTCACCTAGTACAGAATTTCAAATAGGTTGGAACGGATCCCACTGTTCAGAGCAATTGTCGCCTGAAAGTAATTACTATTGACTTAGAACTAGGTTCTTATGATTCTAATCACATAATCACATAAGGTTTAAGAAATATAACATATTAGAGAATTCTCAAATCATTTAGAAATTATTTTCCCGGTAAAATTTAATTTCATTTGTTTAAGGGAAAATAATTAATTTATTAGGTTTCATAAATTCTTTAACCACTTAAATATTTATTAATCATGTCATAACCTTAAATAGAGTATTAGGAATTAAATTTGGAATTTAATTCAACAATGTAAGTTGATCTTGAAATTATTTTATAATTTTATTAATTTTTGAATTAATTTGGAAAAATAATTATATAAAATTCCAAAATCATATTTTATAATTAAAATTAAATTAATTTCGAAATTAATTAATTAAATGTTGACCAAAAAGTCAAAATTACTATTGAAAATATTTACTATTCAATTTCTTGTGAATTAAACACTTAATAACATAAAATCGATCACACACACACACACACTATCACACGTGCACATGAATTTGTTCAAGAACATTATGAATGTGTTCTTGAGCTTATGAAGATGTTCATACTAGTTCATTATCATATTCAACAAGTTCTAAGTCCATAACACATGATTAAATTCAAATGTAGCACTTTAATCATAAAATTAAATCTAAATAAATTATTCTAATCATAAATTTAATTAAACAAGAACATAATTATTTAAATATACATTCATATTATATCATATCACATTTCATGCATTTAATTAAATAAAATTTCATAATGTAGGCACACTACACATAAAGTTCCCAATTATGCATATATATATTATAAAAATAAATGCCTAAAACATAATTTTATTATTCCTAAGCATGCTACTAATATTATAATATAAAAAACATAACATAAAGCATGAAATAATAAAAGAAAATTGCACCTTAGAGAGAGAGAGGGGGTTGGCCGTGACTTATGGGAGCAAATGTGATGATTTTTGTGTGAATTTTATGTTATGCTTCTAAGGGTATTTATAGTTGGTATTTAGGGGCTTATGTTGCAATTAATTAGATGAATCATGTAGTGAATAAGCTAGGTTCATTTATTAGGGGGGGTTAAGTGTATACTTAGGTGTAAGTTTAAGAAATAATTAATTATTTTAGTAATCATGACCAAATAAAAAAATTCTAAAATAGGATGAAGATGGTAATAAATTCGTAGAAGAACGTCTAGGGTTTAGTTTGGAATGAGATAAATTGCAAAAGAAAGAGAATCGAAAGAGCTTTCTAATGGCTATAAATACTTAACGTTTGAACGTCTACATTTAAAGTAGTAGTCGTTCGGGAATTTTAAAAAATACGATAAAACTCATACACGAAGCTAGAATGTGAATTGTTTTCCGAGAAAGTGTCCATGATTCTTGAAATAATTCAAGGATCATTTTGACTGTAATATTGTATTCCAAATGTTGGACGGTTTGAAAATTAGTTTTTACGGTAGAAATAGTACTTTGGGAAAAATAAAGAAAAATTTATAAAACGAGTTAGGGTTTGTATTAGAGTTTGGAAAAGGTCCTAAAATTCATAAAATAATCCAAGGATCGTAATGGTTATAATATTGTATAGGAAAAACGTTGAAATTCAGAAATTTCTAATTTAGGGCAAAATTAGGGTTTTTCGGCCGGTTTTGATTTCTACGGAAGCTACGTTAAGAATTAGGGTTTGGAAATCATACCAAAATTCATAAAATTTTGCAAGGATTCTATCGAGCCCAATATTGAATAGGTAAAAGTGTTTCGAAAATTCCTACAATTAAAACTGAATAGTATCTAGGGACCTAAATGGAATTTTCAACAAACAATTTTAAAAATATATTTTGGAACAATGAAAGCTATGATATGAGTTTGGGAAATATAGAAATCAGCTTTCTAAGGTTTTTCAAGGTTTAGGTAAAGGTTTAGGGTTCGATGGATGAATAGTGATTTGATTCTCTAAAAAAGGCACAATTATAAATCAGAACATAAATGCACATAATTCACATAAGATGGAATGTGTAATAGACTAAGGCTATAAACGCTTTCCTCTTAACCCTTTACTTACCCGTGCTATCCTGATCTCAAAAATCTGGGCTGTTACAGTCAAGGTCCTCGCTAACTTCCCACGGAGCCCTTCCAAATTCTGTCGGTCCATCCTCTGATTACAATCCTTAGCCCAAAGTGCTGGATCCCCACAAGTAAAGCATTTCCCAATCTCTCCCCAACATTCGTCTCCCTTATGGCCAAGGTCGCCACGATGCTCATACAAACCTCTAGTTCTCGGTCTATCACAATTCCTTGCCAAATGTTTGGTGCTGCCACAATTGAAACATCTACCTTGTTTCGACCAACAATTCTCCCCAAGGTGTGTAGCATGACCACAATGCTCACACGAATCATGGCCCTTAGTAACTTGAGGGGTCGATACTTGAGGTGTAGAAATCTTAGCCTTACCCTTCTTATCCGTATGGTGGTCTCTATCGGAGACTATACTAATGGGTACACCATGTAACCTTATAATCTCTTTCTGGTACAACTTTGCTAGAGAATTGACCTTGTCAGTAGTCTTGACCGATAAGAAATGTGCAGACTTAGTTAACCGATCAATAATAACCCATATAGTATCATATCCTCCTTTAACTTTTGGCAAGCCCGTGATGAAGTCCATGGTGATTTGTTCCCATTTCCAAGTAGGAACTGGTAGTGGCTGTAACTTTCCTCTGGGTTTCTGTTGGTCCACTTTGACTTGCTGGCATGTCAAGCATCTTTTGACATAGCTAGCAACATCTCGTTTCATTCTATTCCACCAGAAATGTGTCTTGAGATCATGATACATTTTTGTTCCTCCTGGATGTATCGTATATCGGGTCTTATGTGCCTGATCCAGTATTTCTTTTCGAGTTGTAGGAGATACACAGACTCGACCTTTATATCTCAAGATTCCATGGTCATCTGTTGTGAATTTTGTCTCAATATTCTTTTCCTTGGAATTGAGACACTTCTTGATCCATTCATCTTGTGCTTGGGCTTCCCTAAGTTTTTCTTTTAATGGCGAGGATATCACTATATTGGCCAGTCGGGATTTCGAAAGGATAGTTATGGGTTTGATTTTTCCGTCTAATGCTGATAGACTGGATTTTCGACTCAAAGCGTCTGCCACTACGTTGGCTTTTCCTGGATGGTACTGTATTTTACAGTCGTAGTCTTCCAGAAATTCCATCCATCTTCTCTGCCTTATATTCAACTCCTTTTGAGTGAATAAATATCTCAAACTTTTATGATCAGTAAAGACTTCAAAAGTTACCCCGTACAGATAATGCCTCCATTTAGCTAAAGCGAATACAATCGCAGCTAATTCTAAATCATGTGTGGGGTAATTCTCTTCATAAGGTTTAAGTTTCCTTGAGGCATAGGCTACAACCTTACCATTTTGCATTAGGACACACCCTAATCCTTCTTTGGATGTATCCGTATAAACCACATAACCTTCTTTTCCTTCTGGTAAAGTTAATACTGGGGCAGACGTTAATCTTTGTTTCAGTTCTTGAAAACTCCGTTCACACTTTTCTGTCCATTCAAATTTTCCTTGTTTCTTGGTTAACTGAGTAAGAGGTGCTGCTACCTTGGAGAAATCTTTTACAAATCTCCTGTAATATCCGGCAAGTCCTAGAAAACTTCTCACTTCTGATGGGTTCTTTGGCGCTTGCCAATTCATTACTGTTTCAACCTTTGAAGGGTCTACTTCTATGCCAGAACCGGATATTATATGTCCAAGGAAGGACACTCTTTCTAACCAAAATTCACACTTGCTGAACTTCGCGTATAACTTGTGATCTCTTAAAGCTCTTAACACTTTACGAAGGTGTTCAGCATGTTCCTCTGGGGTTCTTGAGAACACCAGAATGTCGTCAATAAAGATGACTACGAACTGATCCAAATACGGTCGGAACGTTCGGTGCATTAAATCCATGAATGCAGTCGGGGCATTGGTTAACCCAAAAGGCATTACTACAAATTCGAAGTGGCCGTAGTGGGTATTAAAAGCAGTCTTTGGAATATCCTCCTTTTTAATCCTCAGCTGATAATACCCTTGCCTTAAATCCAATTTGGAATACACTCGTGATCCTTGGAGAATGTCGAACAGTTCTTCAATATGGGGAAGAGGGTATTTGTTCTTGATAGTCATACGATTGAGTTCTCGATAATCGATACACAATCGCAATGATCCGTCTTTCTTTTTGACAAATAACACAGGCGCTCCCCATGGGGATGTGCTAGGACGGATGTATCCTGAAGCTAACAACTCATCAAGTTGTTTTCTCAACTCTTGGAGCTCGGCTGGAGCCATTCGATAAGGTGTTTTAGAGAACGGCTCAGCTCCAGGGACTAAATCAATTACAAATTCTAGTTCCCTGTCAGGAGGTAATGAATTCAGATGCTCGGGAAAGACATCAGTGAATTCTTTTACCACCTCTACTTCCTCAATTTTCAGCTGATCTTTAGGCCTATTTAACAAATAGGCAATGAATCCAGTAGCTCCATTACTCACTAATTTCTTAGCTTCGGTTGCTGTCACCAATGATACCGACTCAGATTTTCCTTTCAACCCAGAGCTATCACCTTTCCCTAAGGTGACTTCTCTCTTGAAGCAATCCAACTTAGCACGGTACTTGCTAAGCCAATCCATTCCCAGAATAATCCCATATCTTGACATCGGTAATTCTATAAGATCTATCGGGTAGTATTGGGTACCAATTCTTATAGGACAGCGTTTATGTCCTCTATCCGTAGTAAAACAAGTTCCCAAAGGAGAACTCATTTCGAGCATATAAGGCAATGATTCAAGTGGAAAATTGAAATGCACACATAATTCAGATGCAATAAATGAATGCGTGGCGCCAGGGTCATATAAAGCAATAACTGGCGTGTTTAGAATGTGTACCGTACCATCAACAACCTTGGTAGGATCGGGATCCTCACTGCCCTCTATAGCATATGCACGTCCCTTATTTACTGGTCTTCCAGGAGTCTTAGCTGGAACCTTTCCTTTATTCCACTGTTGTGGTCTCTTTGGGCATTCTGAGTACTGATGTTCAGGGCTTCCACACCATGTACAGACTCCAGCTTTCTTACGAAAATCCTTCTCAGTATGTCCGTGCTTCTGACAATATTCACAGACAATCTCTTCTTGAGGTTTTAGGAATGTCTGTTGAGGTCGGGACCATGATTGCATCGGTTTCTTTCCTGGATTTGGCTTTGCTGGTCCAGCAGGTCGTTTAGATCCCTGAGTTGGCTTGTAGAAGGATCCAGGACGGCTATTAGCTATACGAACCTCTTTATATGTAGCCTCTGTTTTCATAGCCTTTTCCACAGCCTTAGTATAGATTTCCAACTCGAATGGAGCCAAAGCCCACCTAAGATCCGACTTAAGTCCTTTAATGAGACGCTGAGTTTTTCGACGTTCATCATGGAGGATGTGTGGGGCATATTGGATCAATCGGATGAACTTAGCTTCGTACTCAGCTACCGACATATTGCCTTGTACTAATTCCATGAATTCTGCCTCTCGAGCATCCCTAACTATCTGAGGGATGTATTTGTTTTGAAATACTCTGACAAAGTCTACCCACCTATAATTAACTTGATCTTCTGCCCAAACACGCTTGATATAATTCCACCAACTTAATGCTGCTCCTTCTAACATAAAAACTGCAAACTGGATTCTTTCAGGTTCTCCAGGAGAAATACCCATAGCCTCAAAGATCTTTTCGATACTAGCTATCCAACTTTCAGCTTTTACATCACTGGGTTCTCCAAAGAATTTTGGCGGGTTCATTCGTATAAATTTCTCCAGAGTCTTTTCATTATTCCCCTTTGTTCCATTAGCACAAGTTTGCACTATCTCTTTCAAAGCATCTACTAATTCAGAGTTTCCTCCTGCTGAGGATGCACCTTCTTGTGGGGAAGTGTTGTCTTGGGCAACTCTTCGAGGAGACATATTGATTTACAGTTGCTTTATGAAGAATATAATGCATGATGGTAAAGAATGTGTTGCTTATAATCACATGAATACATGTTTCAGACAATATCAAGCAGTAGATATCATATCACACAGATTTAGTAAAGCACAAAATTAAACAGAATAACATTTAAAAGAGTGCAAAAGTAAAGCCCAAACATAACAAGTAAAGGTGCAGGAAAATAAAATACTCACTCACGGTCTTGCTGGTATCTTGAAGCAATTCTAACTCGTAATGCAATAAGTATGAAAGCAGTAAATGTAGAGCAAGAATGTAACTGCAAAAGTGGGTTATATATATGCATCAAGTTTGAGAGCTATAGCTACAACTACAAAAAGCAAAATGGGGTGGACCTGATCTACGTCAAGTTACACCCTACAAAGCTCTCAACTCACTCATCACCGTCAGGCTAGCTGCGTCAGCTGCTACGTCAAAAGGGGAAGGTCCTCTACTGACTGATCTGTACAACCTCCCACTGATACTACTCCTAGATATATACCAAGCTCCAGAATAATCTCTGCCTAATCATGCTGATCACTATCCACAACCTCACCTCGAATAGGGCTCCAACCGTCACCCTGCTGCTCCTCCTCAGGCTCCTGCTCAGCCTCTGCCTCACCTCCGGGCTCCTCCTCCTCAGGCTCAGCTACTGCATCCTCTCCCTGATCCATCATCTCCTCAACAGCCTGTACACCAGACATGTGATAGGCACCGGCCAGTCGGCTCCGAATACAAGAACGGTAATGTTGATATAAAGTCCGAGAGGCATTCCTAGAAAGAGTCATAGAGGCTAAGTCCTGCTGTAGGGTCGCCACCTGTGCCACCAGATCGGCGTTCTCCTGCTCCAAGGTAGAGGTCTGCTGCTGAGCAAAATTCCTACTCACAACATTCTGTAGGGCTAAATCAAGATATCTAGCAGACTCCAGCTGATACTCGCGAGCCATCTGAGCCTCCATATAATACGCATCTCTCTCTGACTCAAGTATATGCACTAAACGGTTCGGATAAGCATGCCCAACTCTACATGCTCTACCTCCCCGAACTACATGTCTCGCCCTCTGCCAAGTATAATAACGTATAGGACTCTCACGACGAGATACTGCTATAGTGTGTGGGGCCTCGTACTCCTCAAGCCAGGTATGATGTGCGTTCCCGGGTTCCTGATTCTCCATTGCTATATAAAGAAACACTTAGAGTGAATTCTAAAGTTCAAGTACAAAACGAGCATTCTCCCAGCATTTATAGGTTAAGTCTCTTCTTAACCAAACCTGATGCTCTGATACCACCTTAAGCTGTAGCGCCCCCTAACACTACAACTCCCGCACCGTACTACCCTCGAGCGAATGTGAGACCTAGCACTCGAGAAATACTACGGCGAACGGTATAGACAGTACTTAAGTAGAGCGTAGGGTAAAATGCAGCGGAAAATGGAAGAATTTAAAATTTGCAACAAGCAACATGATAACACACAAAATAGTGTATGATATTGTAAGGGGGTAATACAATAGTGTAGTGTACGGAGTCAACGTGAGAGCAATTTATTAGCAATATACATGATCAGGATTAAATGCTCTTAATCTAAACCTGATCTAATAAATATGACACCTATAGCTTCAAAGATACCTCTAGGTGTCGTTTATCCTCGCTTCCTGAAATCATGCATTTGAAACAGGCGAGGAATTAGTCAAAGTGACTAAGTGAATGAAGATTAGATTTAGATATATATATATATAGTTATATATATAGATATATATGTATATATAAAATCATAGCAATAGGATATAGCAAATATGATATGGTTCATAAATGAGAAACCGGGATAGGGGTATTTGGAGTTTATTTATAAATGATGAACCGTTTAATAAAAGATTTGTACCGCCTGCAAGTAAGGCGTCTCCCTCCGATCTCCTTAAAATATTTGTAAAACAGTACCGGGCTGATCAAGGCACCAGTACTTTAATAAAACTAAATATGATAATAACTCCGCAACACCGTAGTGTCCGTAGGGGAGCAAACCCTACCGACGATATGTATATATGTGGGAGGAAGCTATCTCTCCCAGGGAGGTTGTCTCCCTTGTAAGTCTCTTAGCGTGGAGTAACTAACCTCCAGCTAAACCACTACCAAGAGTTGGTGGCGGTCTGTGGCACCAACAATACTCTCGGCCCGTTACCTTCCGAGTATTGCTCGACACAGCTGCACGCCGGGCCCATTTTGATAAATAATAATGATTGACTTGCTTAGTCGGGAATCAGTTCTTAGTATTGATAGGACTGAAATATATAATGTCCGTATAAGATCCTGATTCCGACTTATTGGTATTTTCCTCATAAAGAGGAATATGTATAATATTGATATATATATATATATAGATAGGAAATCAAATAATAGATAGGTTTGGAAATCCTTTTATAATTAGGTATAGATATAAACATGATTCCAGTTGAAAATGTTTTAACCCTCACCTAGTACAGAAATTCAAATAGGTTGGAACGGATCCCACTGTTCAGAGCAATTGTCGCCTGAAAGTAATTACTATTGACTTAGAACTAGGTTCTTATGATTCTAATCACATAATCACATAAGGTTTAAGAAATAGAACATATTAGAGAATTCTCAAATCATTTAGAAATTATTTTCCCAGTAAAATTTAATTTCATTTGTTTAAGGGAAAATAATTAATTTATTAGGTTTCATAAATTCTTTAACCACTTAAATATTTATTAATCATGTCATAACCTTAAATAGAGTATTAGGAATTAAATTTGGAATTTAATTCAACAATGTAAGTTGATCTTGAAATTATTTTATAATTTTATTAATTTTTGAATTAATTTGGAAAAATAATTATATAAAATTCCAAAATCATATTTTATAATTAAAATTAAATTAATTTCGAAATTAATTAATTAAATGTTGACCAAAAAGTCAAAATTACTATTGAAAACATTTACTATTCAATTTCTTGTGAATTAAACACTTAATAACATAAAATCGATCACACACACACACACACTATCACACGTGCACATGAATTTGTTCAAGAACATTATGAATGTGTTCTTGAGCTTATGAAGATGTTCATACTAGTTCATGATCATATTCAACAAGTTCTAAGTCCATAACACATGATTAAATTCAAATGTAGCACTTTAATCATAAAATTAAATCTAAATAAATTATTCTAATCATAAATTTAATTAAACAAGAACATAATTATTTAAATATACATTCATATTATATCATATCACATTTCATGCATTTAATTAAATAAAATTTCATAATGTAGGCACACTACACATAAAGTTCCCAATTATGCATATATATTATAAAAATAAATTCCTAAAACATAATTTTATTATTCCTAAGCATGCTACTAATATTATAATATAAAAAACATAACATAAAGCATGAAATAATAAAAGAAAATTGCACCTTAGAGAGAGAGAGGGGGTTGGCCGTGACTTATGGGAGCAAATGTGATTATTTTTGTGTGAATTTTATGTTATGCTTCTAAGGGTATTTATAGTTGGTATTTAGGGGCTTATGTTGCAATTAATTAGATGAATCCTGTAGTGAATAAGCTAGGTTCATTTATTAGGGGGGGTTAAGTGTATACTTAGGTGTAAGTTTAAGAAATAATTAATTATTTTAGTAATCATGACCAAATAAAAAAAATTCTAAAATAGGATGAAGATGGTAATAAATTCGTAGAAGAACGTCTAGGGTTTAGTTTGGAATGAGATAAATTGCAAAAGAAAGAGAATCGAAAGAGCTTTCTAATGGCTATAAATACTTAACGTTTGAACGTCTACATTTAAAGTAGTAGTCGTTCGGGAATTTTGAAAAATACGATAAAATTCATAAACGAAGCTAGAATGTGAATTGATTTCCAAGAAAGTGTCCATGATTCTTGAAATAATTCAAGGATCATTTTGACTGTAATATTGTATACCAAATGTTAGACGAGTGATGTAAAACCTCATCGCCTTAAGGTCGCGCAATGATATCTCAAATGGAACTACGCACAGGTATATCCCCGACGACCCTAACCCTCCCGGGGGCTCCTTACCCATAGCTCCTCGGATCCACAAACATACATACATACAGATACCAATATTTCATGGCAACTCCCTACAGAACATAACGTAACATACTTTTCAAAACAGTTTACATATGCTTTCATATCTAATTTTCCAAAACAGAGTTGTTTCACAAGGTCATAAACATATCATAGCCAACACATACGTACATAATAGATATACTCGCATGCAAGGGTTGAAATCAGCATATTAAGGCCATAGGTCGTTTAACTATACAAAATCCTAAACCTCACCTCGTGCAAGTAGGGTCTGAGAGTGTGAAGGGCCGAACACACTAAACCTCGGGCCCACCGGCACCACCAAACTCTGAGACAAGACATACAGAAGCCCAGACTTAGACTCTATATGAACCAAACAAGACGCACGGCGTTGCTCAACATGATCGTGGTTATGCATAAGTGTTCATGTTGTGCTTGGATAAGGTGTCGTGGTCATTCAAGGCATATCAAAGCTCAACGAGGTCATATTTACAAGCAACCGACACGCAATTCCATATCCAAAGATGCAAGATCAATTTAGGAAGTCAATGTATTCACAAAATGCATATTAAATTATCCAATGTCATAGGGTTCAATTATAATATTATAATTAAGCATCAAGTTCATGTCGAGTTATAAAGTGCATAAGTGAGAGCAACTTGATCATATAAACATACAGTTGTTGTACGTAGATGGCATGCTTCATACAAATAAAGTGTGCATTTAATTCACTTAAGATCATACTTTACAACTTCACAACATGTTTGGTACACAAGCTCAAGTCACATTCATAGTTTCATAAATATTACACTTACATCCCCTAAGTCATTTATAAAAGTTTAGAATTATTACACATTCATCCCTTAGTCGATTGCTAAACATAATTGTTCATTTAAAGTGTTTATACAATTATTCAATTAGGAATTAATTACTTACAAACATGACAATGATAAATTTATTGTAATTCATAATATACCATTTTCTAGTAGTAAGAGTAAATCAAGATATTACAATTCTAACTCCTATCATGCATCAAGTCTTAAGTTGTTCAAGCATCCTTCATGTATCTCAATTTTATATTTGCAACACAATTTACAATAAACATAATATTGAGAACGTCTCAAATCCATATAGAGAAATCACAACATGTTTGTTCTTCTAAAATATCATTCAAGTTCATTTAGTCACAGAAAAGATTAGTTTCTAGATATTACACTAACACCCCTTCATACTTAACAAATAGCGTAAATTCATCATATCGGGATTCAAATTGTAAATCGAAACATTCATGCATATCACAATCCATTCAATACATGTTTTCGTATACGATTGGAATACATCTCGATCAACAAACCAACAATGACCAATTTATTTGCACTTAAAACAATTAATTCAAATAATCAAAATTACGCAAAATAATTCGTAATAAATAGATTGAGTGTCCGATTAACGAATGGAAAGTGGCGTTGAACTCACCACAACGAGACGAACATTCTGACCAGACGCCGCCAGAACGCCACCACTGTAGCTGTTGGAATTTGGCCTGGCCGCCGCCGAAGGTCGCCGGAAAAATCCCGAAAAATCATTCCTGAATGAAGTCTTCGTGCCCGTTCCGAATCCTCGATCAATTTCTGGAAATTCCGAGTCAATTTCCTCCAATTTCAGATCTACGAACACGAAAACCCTAAATCTTCAAACTCAAATTACTTCCAAACCGGTGAACCAAAATGCGATCCGTAAAAGCCATTGTCTTACCCATGACGAGCTCTTCGAAAGCCCTAAGGTAGCTCGCCGGAAAAATCCTTGGAGCTAGCGCTGCCGTTGCACCGCCACTTTGCCGCCACGATCCGTCGCCAAACCACAGAATCTGGAGTCGCCTGATCCTAGGCCACTAGTTCTCGTCGTTCTGAACAACTTTCGTGAAGAGCCCGAGGCTAAAAGATGGCCGGAAAAGGCCCCCGTTGGCCGCCGAAGTTTTTGCCACCGTCCACGTCGCCGGAACCACAACCTACGGCCAAGATCTGGTGAAATTGATGCCGGAAATGAACTCAGGGCGTCGAAAAACCTTGGAAACCATCAAGCCCCGTCGAAAACCACCGCCGGAAGCTGTGGAATCGCGCCGCTACAGGAACCGCCGCTGCCGCCGCCTCGAGCTTCAGGCGGCGCGTGCGGAGCCTTCGCTGCTCCGATGGCTGCGCTGCCGACGTCAACCGATGCTGTGGGATGTCCTCTTTCTGAGTCTCCGGCGCGTGTAACAGGGAGGTGGCCGGAAAATGCCGGCGAAGTGGCGGCGGTCTGACAGCTCCGCCACCGCTACTGAAATCCAGCCATAACTCCGCCACCGTTCGTCGTTAGGCCGTGAAATTGGTACTCTTGCGTACGTCTCGCCGAGGTAATCAAAATGGACTATTTGTTTGTTGAATTCCGTCGAGAAACGATCGAGTTATGGGCTTGTAACCGAAGCCGCACATAGTACCCGCGGGAAAGAGAGAGTGGGAGAGGAGACAGAGAGAGAGAAAAGGGATTGGGAGAAATGTGTCTTGTGCACAAGCTAAATACAACCGGGTATCCTTATCGCGTCGCAAAGTGAAATATCGCGTACAAATAATCGTAAATAAAATTGGTAAAGTTACGAATAAACATTCAAACGCCGAATTAATTTTATAAATTAAAATGAAAGAGATAGATTTACCAATTAGAGTTTAATTCAATTTAATTTTAGAAACCTTTCGTACAATTTAACGACACTTCGTAAACACATGATTGATAATTAATCTGAAGAAATTCAAGTAAACCGAAATTAAACAAGTTAAGTAACATGATGGATTTAAAAATCAACTTAACCATTAATTTTAGAATAATCCAAATGATCACATATTAAATTGGATTTACATTAAATCACATAATTCAAGAACTCTTAAATTAAACATACATAAGTATAGAGACTTACTTGTTAATGTCGTCAGGACGCCCTTCGAGAATACGGGGCATCACACCGTATCTCACCCGTCAGTTATCCCCGAAGTGATTGGTGCTCCCATAATGCTTGTACGAGTTTCGGCCCTTAATAGCCAACTAATCCCCATACAAAATTTTTAGCCTTCCTATCCCCTAACCCCTTGTGTGGTACTCGAGCAGTGGAAGGTGCCATCAAGGATGGTGATCTCTTAAACCTTGGTTCAAAAATTGCTCCCTTACTCTTGACGGTGGGCATAAGTGTCAACGCCGGAGGTGCCAGTAAGGTTTGCGGTGCTTGTAGGAGTTACAAAATCTGAATCATAATTGTGAGCAAATCGTTAACGTTCGGAGGTGACAGTTGTGGTGCATTTTGATTTTCTGCTGGAGGATCTTGCTCATTTTGGCGTGCCGGAGAGCGATCACTTCTACGAGAAAGCATCCTACACGCAATCTTATCATGTATGCATGCCGATTAGTCATATGCTCATTTCACATGTTGTCAAGTAAGCAATGCAATTGCATAATTTAGAAACAATAGTTAACAAGATATAAGTATCATAAGATTGTAGACAATTGAAACAAGCTAACACATAGGTACGAAAGCGAATTAAGTACAACGAGATAGTTGCAAGTTAGGTGATATAGGCAAGTAGTTAACAAAAGGCCACAATAGAAACAACATATTCAACCCAAGATGCTCATGTGATGCAAGAACAATTATGTTGATCAACAATGTAGCATATGCAAAATGAATCAATTAAAAGCACATAAGCAAGTTGTTCCTATTGCCGTTCGACCTAGATGACTCGAGACGACTCAAGAGCCCGGTTGTGAACCTTCGGCTCTGATACCAACCAAGTAGGGGTGTAACGCCTGGAAGAGGGCATCCACGCCTATCCCGCGCTACGGACCTAGCTTGTATATAGAATTGCTATCCATATACCCGCCAAGTACGAAGTAAGCGGTGACAAACAGACATCCTAGCTAGGCGGTGCTAGACTCACAAAACGAGTAAAAGAAACGCAAGTATACGGAAGCTTAAATCAAATTGCATTCATAAAGCCATAAGAGTAATATATCCAACATGTAAATGACCATCGCGGTCCAGCACGTAATGCTCAAAATACGGAATGTAATCCATCCTAAGTGACCATCACGGTCCAAACTAACATAATAATTCGTCATACAAACCGAATCCATAAATCCAAAAGCGAAACATAAAACATAAAGTATATAACGACACAACAAGTACAAGCTAGACTCGACAAAAACTCTCAAGCAAGGGCCCGCCTAACAAGACTCCAAAACGCGACCTGCGGACACGAAAGGTAAAGGGGATCAGTTCAAAAGGAACAGGTGAGGAGAAGCTTACATAATACGATAAAAATGGGGTCAATGCATGCTAAACCATGGATTGTTCATGATCCGGATGAGTTTTCCAAAACAATGCAAGTTTTCAAAGATACGGATCATAAACCACAAAACACCCAGCTCGGTGAGAACGAGCACTCCAACCAAACTTCCGAATCCAAACCAAATCAAACCAATCCATCCAAACTCCATGATGTCGAGGGTGTGCACCCCCCTAACATCGGTCCAAAACATTGGGAAGCGAGTCCATGAAACTCCACATTCCACCCTCGAGTATACCTCAGCCCCAACACTCCGTCGGAACCGAAAGTATCTTTTCCATGTGGGAACTTCGTAAGAGGTAACCGTCGGCCCTTGCCTTCCCGGTGTCCCTACTTACTCCATCCCCGAGCTCTCAAATCCAAATCCAACCACGCAAGCGTCCCTGCAAGGTACCAAATCTCCATACCACTTTCGTAGCATGGGCCTAGACATCTCGCTACACACGGGTATACATAATATCCAAAAAAAGTTTCAAATGCATTTTGGGTATCTATCTATATACCAAAACTCATACTTTACCTGTAAACTGCTTTCCGTAAGCAAATATCAATACTATGAGCAAAGCTCACAAACTTGGATTGTAAAGCCCATATATACATTTGGAAAACGGGAATTAAAACTATCAAACATGAGAGGCCTTAGGTGTCCACAGTTTTGAAAGCATTTTATATAATACCTCCTCACCTTTACCACGAACCAACTGGAGAACCACCACGAACAACTAAGTTGACACGCCCGAAGACTCACCACCTAAACAAGACAAAACGTATCAACAAAGGTAAGACTTGACTCAATCCAAGCAAGACGACGTACGACTTAAAAGAATGCAAATATGCTCATGATGTTCAATGAATGTCCAAGGATGACATAACTTAGCAATTACAATCAAATGAAGTCATACGAGTCATATAACAAGCTTTCAAGTCATAAGGCATGCAATTAGCAACATGTGAACCATACTTAGCATACTTTTACACATAATCGAGTCATACAAGACATTATAAAGCACATAAATATGATTCCAAGTCATATATATCATATTAGGGGTGCAAGAAGTGAAAATGAAGTGAAAACGAAGCAAAATGATCAAAATCACAAAAACTAAAAAATTGGACCTGAGAGCACCCAAACGGGCGTTTGGTGTTTGTGAAGGAAGTGCAAACGGGCGTTTGGCCCTTGAAAAAACATGAAAGTATGTTTTCAATCGGGGGTTTAGGGTTTTAATGCAATTTTCACACGGGCGTTTGACATGCGACTGGTGCAAAACGAATTTACGAACATATGCTTGAAAATGATGAAAATGAAGCTCCAAATACTCCTAAATCATTTTCCAAAGCTAATGCAATATGTATAAACGAATTTAAACATCAAATATCTTGTCATGAACATTTAGGAATGAATATGCATCAAAATCCCAACAAATTGCAAACATGAACTTCATCTTCTTCACACATTCAAAGCTTCAAACTCAAAAATGGTGGGATCTTCAATCATGTAATAAACTTAAGGAAATTAATCACATTCTTCATGAAATTGCTCAAGGAACAAGAATCAATCACCAAATCAAGCTAAAACACACAAGAAGATGATCATGCAAGAATATTCATAGGAGCTTCAAAGGTCAACGATGGTGGTTTCTTCAAACAAGCATGAAACTTAAGGAAACCTATCATATTCTTCATAAAAGCACATAAGGAACACGAATCCATCATCAAAACAATCTAAAATATGTTAGAACATAAACATGCATAATTTCTTATGAAAGCTTCAAAGTGCTTTAATGGTGAAATCTTCAAATGAACATGAAAACAAGAAATTCTTATATCAAATCGTTCCTAGCATCAAGATAAACATATTTCCATCAACAAATTCGGATTTGATCCGACTAACATGAACCCTAGATTCACATTCAAGCTCAAAACCACCAAGAACACAAACCCATGAAAAGAGCACACAAATCTTACCTTGGGAGCTGGAAATCGAAGAGGGAATCTTGTTCTCCAGTCTTGAATCTCCAGCTCTAATCTTCGATCTTGGTTCTTGAAAATGGTTTGAAGGTCTTGGGTGTTCTTGAGAGAATATGAATAGACTTAAGAGAAGGTCTTGAGAGAGAATGGCTTGAATCTTATGAAAATAACGTAACTTAAGTTTGGTGTTATAATCTGATTTAGGTCAGCTGAATAGGGTCATGGAGCGGGTCATACGGGTCGGATTTAAGTGAGATTGGGTCTCAAATTGGGTCAGGATTGAAATTGGGTCGCAGGTCAAAATTTAGGCTTGAAAGGGTTGACTTTTCGTAAAACGGCCATAACTTCTCCGTCGGAACTCCGAATCGAGCGATTCAAGAACCCACGAACTCGTAATCGAATCATCTAATCAATTTCATTCAGTTCTATCCAGTTCCAAGCTCAGAAAATAAATTTACCTTTTTGTCCCTAAATTAAGCTTTAATGTCCAAATAAGCACATAGTTTCGTTTAATCATAAAACATGCTATCAAAGCTTAAAAGGAACAATACGCGAACATAATTAACATATCAAATAGTTATGTATTTAATACAAATCATTTATTTCACATAAGCACAAAACGATTACCAAATTAAGGCATAATTCCACATAACTCATACAATGAAAAGATAAACCACACACTCTCGTGCCAAACCCTACCTTGATCGAGAAGCGGGGCGTCACACAAAAGGTGATGAGGCTTGTCCCATTGAATCCAACTCGTCGATTAGATTCCAATGGAGGTGACGGAACTTGAATCCAAGTTCCCTAGCTCAAGATACGAATTAAGGACTCAAGAGTGGCCAATTTGCAAAAAGGCCCAAAAATTCAAATAAAGTGCAATTGAGTCCAAACTAAAATCAATTAAGTCCAAGGCAAGTTAATACAAAGAAATAAGTCCTAAAATCATCTAATTCACATAATTCACAAAGTTGACATACTCGGGATTCTAATTCATAAATCATAAATTTCACAAATTGCATATATTCACATTTGGAGCTCAATTAGGGCAAATTATTAACAAATAATTCAAGTAGTTCATATGAGAAATAAAATGTGAGAACATACGTCATATAAAGTCATCAATTAAATAAGGAATCAACTAAGTTACGGAAAATAAACTCACACGTGACGCGTACATGTATGTGCGAGCGAGCGGGGTGTCACAATCTTCCCCCCCTAAGAGAACCTGGTCCCTAGGTTCTACTACTAGAGTTTCAAGCTCGAACAACTTCCGTATTCACCCAAGTTTGAGGTTCATGACGTCCCGACAAGGGTTAGCTAGGTAAGGTCTTCCAACACGAAGGGGTTTGATCAACTCTTGATGTCTTGATGGAGTAATTCCTCATTAATTGATCCGGGCTAGGAGCAATTCAAACATCTCGCACGGTCCAAATTTGATTAATCACCCACCATTTGATTTGTTCCAAACTAACTCAAGAGCTCGTCGTTACACGAGTAGCGTAGTTACTGGACTTTCACCACTCGCACCTTCTAACTTGGGAAGTTCCTCCAAGATGGCCATCCTTCTATTCGTTGTTCCCTCGAAAGTCCATTGTAATCTCGACCCTCGACTTACCATACTCTCGTACTCTCAGAACAAGTAAGCACTCAACAGGTAACAAATACACGCAAAAACAAATGACAATAATCCAAATAGCAAAACAAGAATGCATGATGCACGTGTCATGAATGATTTGTGTACCGTTCATCATTGTTTGGAATTTCTTGACATCTGGATGATTAGGTGAGTAGCCAAAGTTGGTGTTGTAAGGCTCACAGCTCGACAATCTCGGTTTCAAGTTTCTTAGAAGAATCCTAACTTGATAATCAATTTTTTTCTCCAACTCCGTATGTTCTAATCACCGTATCCACTCGGTGGACTCTCCTTGTCCCACCTAACAATCGCCTTGTAGTGGTGTGGAGTTGCTCTGGTCGAGCCATTTTGAAAGTTTCTCTCTACTCCTCTTTGAATTAACCCTTCTCGTGCTCGGTCAAAAGGTGTAAGAGCATGTCCTAGGCAACTTCGGACCATGCCCAGATAATTCTTGAATTCCTTTAAAATCCCACGGTCTTCAAAATCTCCGTGAATCTTCTTACATCAACTAGTATATCTTCACAGTCCGAGATTACTATTTCTTGACTCCAATTCTTCTTTTTCCATGGAATTAGTATCCTGACTTCTTCATAATAATCGACCTCCAATTATTGTTCTGAATCTTTACTTAGTTATCACTTCGATGGAAGTCCCTTGATTTTACTCTTTATGGATTCGAATTGGTTGCATGACTTGTCCTCTGTTGACTTGCACTTGGGTAGATAATTTCCTTCCAAAACTCTTTGCCTTTCTTTATCGTTTTCATTTGTTACTTTATATCTCCAAATTCAACTTCACAACACGGCCAAATCCACTTGGATCTGGAAAGTAAACTCCAATCCATCCTGAAGATAGATTTAGTACTTGTTCTCGGATCATGGTTTCAATTCTCCCTTCAACATTCCCTTGACCACTCATCATTAAAGAATCCTTCTCTTTTCGCAGGGTCCTTAGCCTTCTTGTAATTATCTCCTCTAATTCCATTGAATTTTCACCTTCTTCTTACCCTGGTTCTCGTTACTACGAGGAAAACTTCACTTGAAGGTGTAAAGATCTCATACATGCTATCACGAAGACATAGAACTTATGCATATCGGTTTAGATTTGCTTATGCTATGCGTCATGTTATCACCCAATAAAGCAAGAAAACAACAAGTAATAACAATACATAACACACATCACAATTGTGTAATGAGGTACGATGCAAGATGAGTACGCGTGCTATGAATGCGATTACCTCTCGGTTGTTTCTTTGGCCTTAGTCGATCGCACGTATCCAACTTATGCTTTGCCGATCCACACCCATAACAGCGTCCCAACCTTTTCCAGCAATTCTCATAGATGTGGGTCGTGCTCTTGCAATGAGCACATGGAGGTTGTTCGGGTAGTTGAGCCTCTTTCATCTTCCTATTCTTATTTGAGCTCAGTTCATTAATCCCTCGGCTCCGTTTCGATCCCGACCCAAAACTATTCTCCCGCTCGAATTTTCCCACCATTCTTCTTTTTTGTAATTCCTTCGACTCGGCTTTGAGAGCTCTCCTTGTGGACTCAGGCCATTTATTCGGGTGAGTTCTGGGCTTAATGTCCTTGAGATCTCTTCTAATCCCATCCATAAATAGGGCCAACCTTTCAGATTCTTTAGCCCGCAGTTGATCATTTTGGGGACATGCATTGACCTTGTGATCGGGAGTACCGCATCCAAAACAAGCCCCTAACCGCTTCCTACAATCTCCATAAGTGTGATTTAGCCCTTTACAATAAGCACATAGGAATTGTACTTCAGGAACAGGTGCACTTTCGGAGGCCAGAGCATCTCTTACGGTAAACCGAGGTAATTTTCTTTGCATCTTGATGGGTAGAGAGAGCAATTAGTTGCCTTGGTTGTCTATATGATTCGGTAGAAGGTGTTAACCTGCAATGCACAAGCTAGGTGAAAATACAATGCATGCGGTTAGTAAGTGGGTATGACATAGTTAAAGTAATAAACGCAAGTAAAACACAAGAATGCGACATTTAAGTAATTGCAAACAAAATTTAAAACACATAATTCAAGAAGTTTCATATATCTTAATGCAATGAACACGTTATCACCTAGTTCCTCAGCCGTACGACCTAGACTTGACACAACACGACACTATAACTCCGGTTTTACAACCCGTAGCTCTGATACCACTTTAGGATGTGACGCCCGGAGCGACGAGCCATCACATTCCCCGCACCTAGACCCAAACCCACATATGAAATGGAAGTCCATACATGAGCCCAAGCCTAAGCGAACGGGGACCTACACACACACACTAGGCTAAGCGGGGCTAAGATGACAACAGAACGCGCAAAACAAACACAGAACAGGCGGAAGCATCAAACAGTATCCATAAGAGCTCAATAAAATCACATACATTACTATATATAAATAGCCTCACGACCCAAAATTGATCCAATAATACATGAAGTGTTAATTCCAAAAGTACAATTTAATTCAAATGCATATTAAAATATTCAAAAGATGCAAGTATGAAATGCTGACCCGACCCCAAACTAGCTAGCACAGCCCGACCACGTACTATACCGCTTAGCTCAACCAGACCTGCAACTAAGGAAGGAAAAGGAGAGGGGTCAGCCACAACTTGACCGAGTAAGGGGGCTAACGCACACCCACACACTACATAAATATAGAACAAAACACATATTAATCAAAGGATTATGAATCGGGAATAGGGTTTTGCGCACCAAACCAATTTTCAAGATAAACTTAAACATTTCATAATCAAAACAAAACGTACTAGAGTTAAAGGAAGCTCCTTTCCCATTTCATAATCAATGAATCGTAGAAAAGCTCGGCGAGTACGAGCACTTAACCCTTACTCCTCTATAACGTAAGAAAATCAAGAAAACCATAAATACATAAACAATCCATCCCCAACAACCACGGTGTTTCGGGAGTCAAACCCTCTCCACCTAATTACCAATGCACATAGTGTAGCTAACCTGCAATGTGCTTGAAGCACCACGCCTCCTCAACCTCCAAGAGTCGCGCATGAGAACTCCAAATGGAGACTGTGCACAGGCTTAACCCGACGGCCCTTGCCATCCCGGGCATCCTTACCCACGTCTCCGGGGCCCCTGTAACAACCAATTATCCAATTAAACTTACTTAACTCGCTACATAATTAAACATAACTTGCGTACCTTATCGAGCATACCTTACCTTGTAACTCGGCATATGCTATACGCGTACCTCTCTGTGTCTTACTTAACATTAAGATGTTGAGGTAGATCCTAGCTTGCTTGACAACAGACAGTTTGGAGCATAACCTCGTTACAAAACATTTTCAAGCTTATATATGCTTATACTTATAGTTCAAAACGTTTAATCGTATGACAAGGTCATAAACATATCATATGACACATATCTAATATATAATTGTATAGTATATTCGCATGCGGGTGAGAAATCATCACATTTACGCCATAGGTCGATTAACTAAAGGAAAAGATCCTAAACCTCACATTGTAGCAAAAGTAGGTAGAGTCTGGGGCCAAAAAGGAGCAAACAAACACCTAAACCTTGGGTTCAACTACGTTCGGAAGAGGCTCTGAAACAAAAGAACACAACACCAGAGACTTAGACTCAATCATGAACCAATTAGACGCACCACGATGTATACAAATGCGAGTGGGTGCAATGCATGTCATATAAATTCATATTTAGGCGTGCCGGAGCAAATAATAAAATAATACATAAGGATTCAAGAATTAAACTCATATCATATCAAATAACCTCATAATGTATCACATTATAGCATACCATAAGCGTTCATGAGTTTAAAATGCATAAAGAAGGCAAACCACACAAGAAAATATTACACGTACATGACTTAAGACATATCAAGTCATAATTCGTTCAAATCATATCAAATGAATTAAAAAATCTAATAAAATCAAATTAACACATAATACTACATTTTAGCAAAGCTTAGGAATCATATTAGGGGTGGGAGAAAAGCAAACAAGCAAAGAAAAACAAGAAAACAAAGTGTGAAGCAAAAAGAAGTCGCTGCCCTAAATCTACCCCGGTGGATTTTTTCCAAAGGGGGAATCCACCCCCATGGATTTAGGGCAGAAAGCTCTCTGCCTCAAACCCACCCCGGTGGATTATTATCAAAGCAGAAATCCACCCCGGTGGATTTGGGTCAGAGGCTAAAAAAACGAGAAAAAGCGTACAAACTAAAGCAAAACTAAGCAAAATCACATCCGCAACATGAAGGAAGGTAAGGGACAAATATACTATAATATAATGCAAGGAATTCAAGGAAATACCAATCTAAACTCATTCAAATCATTGAAGGAAGCAAGGATCAAAGAAGCACAAGTATTCATCCCTTTTCTTGCAAGAACTCATATGAACATTAATGATGAATTAAATCTCAAACAACTACCTTGTTGTAAAGCTCAACATATGAGATAATTAAGCTCCATAGATAAACATACAAGTCATAAAATTTTACGAAAGCAAGAGATGTACCAAAACGTGTCAAAAATCCACTCCGATGCACTTATCTTCAACCAATTCAATTAGATGAGCACATAGGCAAGAGTTTCATGCATTTCCCCCAAAAACCCCGAAGAGCATAAATGGTAAATCTTACCCCAACCAACTACCACCAACAAGAATAAAAAATAAGCAAGAAAGAAGCCTCCTAGGTCATCATATAAGCCATCAAACTCCAAATAGCCAAAGAATTCACATAGAATCCAAAATCTACCAAGAACCTTAACTATTCATCAAGTTTAGCATATATAAAGATCCTCAACATCAAAGCATGAAATTCATGGAGAGAAAGAAGCACAAGAACAAGAGAATAAAGAATCCTAACTTACCTTAAAAGATTGGAGCAAGAAAGGATGAAAATCCTGAGCTTAAGGGCAAAAAATGGAGGTTCCTTCCATGGAGTCTCTCCTTTTTTCTTGGGGCTGAGGGGGGCTCGGTTTTGGCATCAAAATTGGAGGGAAAGAAGGGTCATGGGTGTAATAAAGTCAAATCAAGGACAAGAGATAAGTGGGCTAGCCTCCAAGTAGGTATCTAGGGGTGTTTTAGGTACGTAGGGCGAGTTTGCATCATCGGGAGGTCGAAACAAAGTCAAAAGGTGATGAGGCTTATCCCATTGAATCCAAATCGTCGATTCGAGTCCAATGGAGATGATGAAACTCGAATCCGAGTTCCCTATATCAAGATACGAATTAAGGACTCAAGAGTGGCCAATTTGCAAAAAGGCCCAAAAATTCAAATAAAGTGCAATTGAGTCCAAACTAAAATCAATTAAGTCCAATGCAAGTTAGTACATACAAATAAGTCCTAAAATCATATAATTCACATAGTTAACAAAGTTGACATACTCGGGATTCTAATTCATGAATTGTAAATTTAAAAAATTGCATATATTCACATTTGGAGCTCAATTAGGGCAAATTCTTAACAAATAATTCAAGTAGTTAATATGAGAAATAAAATGTGAGAACATACCTCATATAAAGTAATCAATTAAGTAAGGAATCAACTAAGTTACGGAAAATAAACTCACACGTGACACGTACCTATACTTGCGAGCGAGCGGGGTGTATAATTAGGACGATTTTACATTCCGTACTTTGAGCATTTCATGCTGGACCGTGGTGGTCACTTTATTTTTTGAATGAATGAATTTATGCACTTGTCATGTTATGATTTAAGCTTCCGCATACTTATGTTTGTTTACTCGCTTTATGAGTCTAGTACCGCATAGCTAGGCCGTTTATCACCGCTTGCTTCGGTCCCGATGGGTATATGGATAACAATTCTATATACAAGCTAGGATGTAGCGCGGGATAGACGTGGATGCCCTCGTCGGGGCGTTACACCCCTATTTGGTTGGTATCAGAGCCAAAGGTTCAAAACCGGGCTCTTGAGTCGTCTCGAGTCGTCTAGGTCGTAAGTCATAGGGATAATGTGCTTTCGTGTTTATTTATTCCGCTTTTGCATATGACTCTATGTTATCTTGTTAATTCTTGCTTTAAATTCATGTAATCGTATTTCTTGCTTGATATTACGTGACATTAGCATATGACTAACCAACATGCATACATGATTGAATTGTGTAGGATGCCTCCACGTCATCGTGACCGTTCTCCGGCTCGTGGAAATGAGCAAGGTCCTCCGGGGAATAATCAAAATCCACCTCCACCACCGCCTCTACCTAACGCAGCAGATCTTATGGCTCTTATGACTCAGTTTGTGCAAGCCGTGAATGCACAACAAGCCGCTTCACAAGTCACGCAAGCACCTCCTTCGACACCTCCTCCACCACCGGTTCCGGTTGAGAGTGTTTATGACCGATTTAGTAGGCGTCGTCCACCTATATTTTCGGGCACTACGGATGATTTGAAAGCGGAGTATTGGTTCACTACCATCGAGAGGGTTTTTCGGGTCATTACTTGTACCAAAACAGAGAAAGCTTTGTGTGCTATTGATCTCCTACGCGATGAGGCTTATAATTTGTGGCGTAGCACCATATCCCGCCTTGGGGTTGGTGAAGACAATGTTAATTGGGAGATGTTTGCAAGAGTGTTTCGGGCGCACTACATACCGAAACAAGCAAGGAAGCGCCGTGAGAGAGAATTCACGAATTTTGAGCAAGGGAATATGTCCGTGACCGAGTACATTGCCGAGTTCAACCGATTATCTCCATATGCACCTCATATTACCGATGAGGAACACCACAAGTGTGAGAAATTTGTGGAAGGACTTCGTGGGGAGATTTCAAGATCTTTGGCTCCGGTGCACATTGATAATTGGGCCGATGATACCGAGCTAGCTTTGAAAGTGGAAGCGGAAGAACAAAGGCTTAGAACTAAGAAGGGTGTTACGGGTTCTGATTCGGGATTTAAGAGGACAACTCCGCAATCGTTCTCTAAGTCACCACAACCATCTTCTAGGGGGTCGTTTTATGGGCAACAAAGGAGAGGGTGTAACGCCCCGGTTTTTCATTTGTACAAATATGTCGTATGTGATTATAAATTGCGTAATTAAATTATTTAATTATGTGATTAATTGTTTATAAGTGTTTTAAATATTTAATTTTAATATAAATTGTTATTAGTTTATTTTATTTTGTTTTATTATTTTATTTTATTAAGTTAATTAACATATTTAATTTGATAATTAGTATTAATGATATTTAATTATACCTTTAATTATGCTAATTAATTAATTTTTTTTTAATTTTGTTGATTTGTTTATTTAATTTTAAAATAGATTTAAATTTTATTATTTAATTTGAAATGTTATGAATTTTAAATGTCCTACGCATGAGTGTTTTAATTGCGCGTCGTTCTTATATGATCTGATATCGAAAATTCATGAAAATTTAGTATGTCGTAGATTTATGTGTTATGAACATGTTTATATGCTCATTTTATGTTTTCGATTTCGTTTGACGTGGTAACGAATTTATTTTGAATTGTGGAACCAAGACGGGGGCTAATGAGCAATTAGCGCACCCTTGGTTCCGTATGTGATATCTTGAGCTCGGGAACTCGGATTCGAGTTTCATCAACTTCGTTGAACTCGTATCGAAGATTCGGGTTTATTGAATTTAACCTTATATTTTTTCAAAGTCATTTGAACCTCCGAAATCCAACCGAAAAACGAAACGACATCAAAACTGCCACACCTAGCCATTTTAACCATATCTCCCTCAATACTTAACCAAATTAACCATGGTTGGACTTTTTGGAAACCTAACTTAACCCTCTATCATCTTTTAACCAACACAGACCGAACGAACCCTCACACAAAGGAGAAAACTCAGCCAAAGTTCCTGACTTCCAGTTTCCTCTTGCCACTTTGCCATATTTGGAGATTTTGAGTTCAAATCTCATCCAACCTTCAGCCAATTCAAGAGGTGATTTTAGGGTTGTGTTATATATTCATTTGTGATCATTTTGAACCATGCATCCCTAATTTTAAACTTGTATTCATGGAGTTTGATGGATATAAGTGAATAGTTAGTTTTTCTCTTCTAATTTGAATCCATGAGTCTGAGTGCGTTTTTAAGTGAATCCAGGCCTGATACTTGATCCATATTAATGCTTTGGTTTGTATTTATGCTTGGATTCAATGTTCAAGAAGTGTACGAGCCTCCACCATTTTTGTATGAACTTATAGCTTGAAGATTTCATGGGGTTTGTTGGTTTTTTTGTTGCCCCTGCTGTGTGTGATCTTAAAAGCTGTTTGTAACAGCTCGAAAACCTGCCTGTCGATATTGTCCGCTTTGGTGGGCTAAGCGACACCACCCTCACGGTTTTGTTTCTCCCGATGGAATTTAAGCCCAAAGGCGCCCACCCAGGAAAAGGCCTCAACAAGGGAAAGGTATCCACCCCCTTATAAAGGAGGCTTTGTTCCCCTCTCCAACCGATGTGGGACAAGAACTTTGAGCTTTACAGTCCACCCCCCCATAAGGGCCCAACGTCCTCGCTGGCACACCGGCCCGGGTCCCAGCTCTGATACCGTTTGTAATAGCTCGAAAACCCGCCTGTCGATATTGTCCGCTTTGGTGGGCTAAGCGACACCACCCGCACGGTTTTGTTTCTCCCGATGGAATTTAAGCCCGAAGGCGCCCACCCAGGAAAAGGCCTCAACAAGGGAAAGGTATCCACCCCCTTATAAAGGAGGCTTTGTTCCCCTCTCCAACCGATGTGGGACAAGCACTTTGAGCTTTACACTGTTGTTGCTGTCAATTTTCTTCCTTTAGTTGCTGATGTTGCTTGCTAAGCTTTGCTACTCGTAATGTCCTGTTTTCCCCCTGTTCGTTTTACTACTGCTGCTGATTCTTTTCTTGCTGCAACCATCTCCCCAGGCGGGGAGATTATGTGAAGGCAATGTCCCCGGGCGGGTTCTCTTGTGCAGAAGCCTTCCGTACCCCTTTCCCCGGCCGGGGACTGTTTGTTTAGGAATGTTCCCGGGGTGGGGAACTTCATGCAGTTGGTGTTATTTGCTTTGACCCTTGTATTTTAATGCATGCATTTGTGGGTTACATGAATGTATACCTTGTGTGTGTTTGGATATACTTTTATCTTAACTGGTATATATACAAGTTGTAAGTGTATTATGTATGTGAGATGTATATATATACATATACATATATTGAATGCGTGTGTGTGCATGTGGTTTATGACTTGTGCATGTTTGTGTTACATTTTGTGTGCGTCAGTTTTATATATGTATATATATATTGAATTCTATAATTTAAATAAATTAAATAATGCATATATATGCATGCATGCTAAATTACATATAATATATATATTAATCACACATACATATAATATATATATATATGTGTGTGTGTGTGTGTGTGTGTATTTATGTACATTAAATATTTGCTGTATTATTTAATTTATTTAAATTATAGAATTTAATTGTTATCTATTTCACATTATTTATTACCGATCATGATTTGAACATTTTATTTACCTAATTTCTAAATGTAAACGTTAAAAAGTATGTGTTATGATCTTTATATGAATATGATTATGAATTTGAAATGAATTTATGTGTGACCTTTAATTTATGGAATGACTTGATATGCTTTATATGAACTATGAAAAGAATGAATAATATGGATTGAGCGAGTGATAATGAAAGATATGAAATGTGGGGCTTCAAACCATTGTGCTATGGATGTATTTGAATGAATTGCTTGAATTATGTGACTTCATGACATCATCTTACTTCTTTGACATCTCATACCATGTGAATTACGTTGCCGTGCGTCATATATGGTTCATATGGAGTCTTGAGTCTCACGTATACACTATGTTATTCTTTGTACAGTTTATCTCCAGGGTGGAGAAAGCTTGATCAACTAGGCACTCTGTATCTCGTATCCTCGTATTGCCATGTTCCAGATGAGGGTGTCTTCGTTCTAGTTACATATTAAACCCTACGACCTTATGTGACGATTTCTGCCAACAGCCTAATATATTTATATATATGGTTTTCAAATAAAATTTATCGAGTAAATTATGATCGAGTAAACCCCTTTTCTAGTGAATTACGGATTATGTTATGTTTATTTTGAATTGAAATATTTTGGCGAGATATTGCATGTATGTTATGTTCACGGGCCCCGGAATTTAGTACATGTGGCTATCCGGGGAGGCAAGGGCCGACGGTGATCCCATGTGCTGATTTCATTTATGTTTAACGGCAAAACAGACCTCGTCAAGGAGTTTTTGACGAGAAAACGCTAACCGGGCTATGAGGACTCATGAACCTCATAGCCACATTGATATGATTAGGTGGCCGGGCCTTGCAATCCCGTCCACCACCCGGAGGAAGAAGGTTGGAACCTATTTTATGATTATAATTAAGTTAGGTTTTTTCTTCTAATTTGAATCCATGACTCTGAGTGCGTTTTTAAGTGAATCCAGGCCTGATACTTGATCCATATTACTGCTTTTGTTTGTATTTATGCTTGAATTCAATGTTCATGAAGTGTATGAGCCTCCACCATTTTTGTATGAACTTATAGCTTGAAGATTTCATGGGGTTTGTTGGTTTTTTTGTTGCCGCTGCTGTGTAATCTTAAGAGCTGTTGTTGCTGTCAATTTTCTTCCTTTAGTTGCTGATGTTGCTTGCTAAGCTCTACTACTCGTAATGCCCTGTTTTCCCCCTGTTCGTTTTGCTACTGCTGCTGATTCTTTTCTTGCTGCAACCATCTCCCCGGGCGGGGAGATTATGTGAAGGCAATGTCCCCGGGCGGGTTCTCTTGTGCAGAAGCCTTCTGCACCCCTTTCCCCGGCCGGGGACTGTTTTTTTAGGAATGTTCCCCGGGTGGGGAACTTCATGCAGTTGGTGTTATTTGCTTTGACCCTTGTATTTTAATGCATTCATTTGTGGGTTACGTGAATGTATACCTTGTGTGTGTTTGGATATACTTTTATCTTAACTGGTATATATACAAGTTGTAAGTGTATTATGTATATGAGATGTATATATATATATATATATACATTTATTGAATGCGTGTGTGTGCATGTGGTTTATGACTTGTGCATGTG